>CM050923.1:1895113-3194120 GCA_027742785.1 Vigna reflexopilosa
CTATACTTCTCTTTAGTTGTCTCTTCTGAAGGCAGACTATCATCAAATACCCCAAAATTACTAGGATTGTCAACTGCAGTATGTGGCTGGACCAGACATTTAGCAGTATTTGAAAATGAAGTAGTAACCCCTTCCCTAAGACCAACTTCTCCAGAAGTATTTAATGAGAAAGTATCAATTTTAGCTGCTTTTGTGGACAAAACGTCCTCTCTGGTTTTCAGGTTTTTCCACTCTACAGAATGTGCACGCAATTTCTGATGTAACTCAGCAGACAACTCTGCACATTGCTCAAGGTGCTGGCGTATCATGGAAGAGTTAAGCAACTCATCACATAAAAACTTGAGAAGGAAAGTTCTCTGCAACCATTTAAAATAAAAACTAATCAAACGCAAACACATAAAAAAGTTCTACAGTTTCAGAAATACATTATCAATCATGACTCAAGTTGCTAACCACATGGCAATATATGCTTCAAGAATATCACGATGTGCTCAAAACAAAACAAGGGAAAACGGAGCCTTTTCCTTTAAAAGCATACAAGAAAATGAGCAATGCCAAAAAGCAATCAAGTAACAAATGAAAATCCTGCCAGTATAACTCAGGATAAGATATCGTTAGTTCAAGATAGAACCCCATTAAGATTCATTTTCAGATCATAACAGAATAGGAACACATACCAGCACCCTGCAATTACCAACAAAACTCCTAGAAAGATACCACAAATATGAAGTTCAAAAATAAGATAATTAGGTCATTCTACCTAGAATGTTTATATGGTTTAGCTATATTGTAAACAAAAGGTAACAAGTAGATGTGCATCAACTAACCTCGGCCAAGCTGTGCTCCCAGTATTCTTTTTCTTCAATTACAGCTGACAAATGAGTAAGGGATTCCAAGTAAAGAGAATTAACTTCACCCTGGAATTTTTTACTTCGGCGTTTGCCAATAACCTGTGTACGTTCTGTAACATCTTGAGTTGCATGTTTACCATCGACACAGGAAGGACAGTACCAGTTTCCCTCTGGGATCCTTGCGAGGGGAGGGTTTAAGCAATATGTATGATACTCAGCATCACAAGTATCACATAGTAAAACACTATCATCATCCCTATCAATGCCACATACTTTACAGACTCCCTCATCCCAAGGGGCCTTTGGAGTCTCTTTCATTGACTCAATAAAATCATCAACTTCCTTTCTCATTTCTGCAGTTAAGCATTCCAGTTTAGCATACTCCATCAGTTTTTGCATATTCATGACAACCTGTACCCAAGGAGAAAATTAAATGTTCGATTAACAAGAAAGCACAAGAGAAAATTTACTGAAGTAGACACAAACAGGCTACCAACCTCCTCATTATATAATGATTCAAAGTTTTGGGATAATTTTTCAGCCAACTCGAGTAAATCAGGTTGATCCCCAAAAGCAACACGAACATTGTTCCACAGCTGCACCATCAAATCAACAGTTTAGTGCCTCCACACAAGTCACAAAAGAGCATTGTAAGAATGACTCGGCATCTACTAGAAAACATATTAGAGAACAGTAAATGAAGAAGAGCATGAGGAAATCAATCATAATGCCCCTTGAGCCAGAGACTAAAATGGGTCTATATGGTGGTAGTTATCTAAAGTAAAAACAAAATAGAAGGAGCTTCAACAAGCAATCAGAGTTTGATAACACACTGACCTCCCGTACATCCTCAAGAAAAGCGTCATGAGATCCACCATAAGCTCCGGCAGCTAGTCTAAGGTCAATAGTGCGGAAGTCAAGAGGGCGGGCCACCATGGCTGGAGATCCAAGAAGCCCCTCATCATCATTATCGGAAGAATTTATCAATTTTCTTCCCAGCAAATTGCAAAAAACCTTTGAATCATCGGCAGCAGCAGCACGCCGCAATACAATGCGACATCGTTTCATCATAATGTCAGAAATTGATATAACAATCTTCCTTTTCTGCCCTTTACTGGGATTTGATTGCCCTCCTTCACCAGCAACATCAGCCAACACTGAAAGAACTGCTTTCTGTTTTTAAACAAGAATAATGTTCAATTAAGATTCATGCTTCCTTAACCAAAAAGAATAAACGTTTATTTTAACCAGATGACCTACCAGATAGTAACATAAAAAATGTTAGTTTTGTCATTATACATTGAGTGAGAAACTCTGGGTGTGTCTTGCATGTTGTAGTAGGTAATATTAACAGGGGGTAAACAGAAGTAAATACAGTTTTACATTACACATGTATGGTGGAAACTATAAACTATAAGATGGCTTACGTGGTAAAACAGGATAATGCACCAGAAAATTAGAAACACCAACAATAATAATTCAAGCAAAACTCTATGGTGAAAACCATCACACAAGTGCAAGCAGTAGCAGACATTTCCTGGACCATTGAATTCTATGAAAAATCTTTTGGTCAGATATCTGATCTAATGGTCAAAAAACTTTCATACTAATAGTTTTATCATTGCAACCAAAATAGCGATTTTAACATAAGTTTGGCCATGTCAATATCACATGCACCCCTGAAATATATACATATATATATACACACACACTAAAGGAGAGGTGCCACTGAGAAGCACCTTTGTTGGTCCAGAAGCATTGCCCTTGTACACTTCCTTACTGATTGAATGTTCCAATTTTTTCCTTGCCCATTCTGGTGGATCCTTACTGAGAGCATCATAAACACACTTTCTTATTCGAGTGCCTACATTTGTTGGTAGCTTTCTGACAGGTTCTAGCATTTGAGCCCATTCAGGAACATTACCATCATTTGCCAAATGTTTCTCAGAAGCACCCTTTGCATCAGACTCTTCTTCTTCCATAGTTAGTACATCACTTTGTCTGTTCAAAGAACCAAAAATTTTCTTTGTAGCCTCTGCAAGCAGCTGAGAGCCAGAGGAAAAAAAAATCAGTGTTAGTTCTATCATTCTTTTCAGATTGACAACTTAAATTGTAGTCTAGAAAAGTTTAACCAGCAGCAAGATATAAAATCTTAAGATATAAACTTGAAAGTGGCCATTAGACCCCACTCAAAGTATCAAGTTCTGAGGGGTAAAAAGGAATATCGCCTGGGCTGAAAATACCACCAATCAGTTAAACTTCTAGAAATTATTACATTTAAAGTGATTGTCTTGAAATATAATACTTTGTTTTTGAAACCATGAATATCATGTAACTCAGAATTTAGCCCAAATGCCAAATAAAATTATATCAAGGTCCCACATACTAGCACTGTGAAGCAAAATGGGTAAGCAGTATATAAATATTAGCCAGAACCAAGATATAACTGATGCTCACCTGTGCATCTGCTTCCATTCCCGCCACACCAGTAAGAGCACCACACAGCAAACCACCATCACCTCGTAAGCACCGAAATACTTTACCACTTTCGCGGGCAGTAATTTCTGCAGATTCAAGGTTGCCATCCATTGTTAAAAATGCCAAGATATATCTCCGAGCTAATTCTGGCCAAGTCAACTCATTAATAGGAAGCATGTTCAGTTTGGTTCGTTTAGCAGGAAGACCACCATCCATATCTTTCTTTCTTCCCCGTCTTGTTCGTGTTTCTCCAGGTTCAGAATTTGGATCCACCAGGACAGCCACCCTTGATAGCAATTCACCTATTAGCACCCTCAGCAGTGAATTATGAGCCTTGGTCAAAGTTACACCAAAGCATCTGGCGTAAGTGAAAGATGCGAGCTTAACTTGAGCAGCCTCCTTCATTGCTTCAGTTTCCATTTGAATAAATGCATGAGAACCTTCCATGGAACCTGATGGACCAGTATCACCTCCTAGGGACAATAATGGTCTGCAATTACCATCAGTTCCTTCGGAAATTAAAACTTGACTTTCGTCCATGTCCCTCTCCGATTTCTCAAGAAAATCCAATCCATCAAACCAAGGGCTAATCAGTTCCTTCTCAAGCTCATCTAATGACAATGGTTCTTGCAAGTCCAGAACTTCATTAAATCGCTCTAAAAGTTCCCAAGCCTGGAAGACAAAAGCAGAAAATGTAAAGGCTATATCATAGCAAATAAAAATAAAGCCAACAAATGTAAAAGCCTAACAAAACATTTAAGATTCACTGTTGGCATGAAACAAAAATACCTGAAAAATGTCACCAATGAGCTCACCCGGAGCCCTGGAGCATAATGGCTTCCCAAGTGGTGGACGACGACCTTCCTTAAAGCTTTTTTTAGTCAAACTTGCCTTTTTAGACCTCCTGTATAAACCTTGAAGTGCTTCTTCCTGATGTTTTGACCCCTCTCTCCATTCAACCACTAAGAAACCATTTTCTACTGTTGGCAATGACGAGCTGTTATCTCTACAATTTAAAAGTTCATACTGCAAAGATTCAACACCAGGAAGCTGTTCCAATACTTCTTGAACAAATTCAACATCCAATCCAAACCTATCCTGCTCCAACCATTTTCTCAAAGCCTCAGAGATACCTTCCAGATCACTGTCTGCATAAATTACATCTGGGATGCCAACTGAACCGAGGGAACCACAAAATTTATCCAATTCATCACTTTTTACATTCCCTAAATCCCATTGATGTAAGCATGTTTCATTCTTAACATGGTTACAATAGAACTTGAGTGTTCCTTTCTGTTTGCAGAAATCCTTGCAAGCATCAACTAACTTCTGAGAAATAACTCTCCATGCAGAGCACGATGACCGCTCTTCCACACAAAATTCACCAATTCCATCATTAAACTCATCAGCTAAAGAGTGTATAGCATTATCTTGAACTGAACCAGTCGCAGGGCCTAATGCATCTGGTGTATGAGTATCCTTAATTGAGAAGTTTGCAGAGCAACTTAGGACATCATTTTCAGTTGGTACACAAGGGTCTTGAAGCATCATGTGGATATTATCACCATCATCCAAATCCATACTACCATTAGTTTTTCCATTGCCTTCATCAGCTTGACTTGCAAGTTGACAACATTTTGACAATGAAAGGATGGTTGACCCAACTGGAACAGGAAATTCGGAACAGGAACACCTTCGGATCCTAAATATAGGTCCAGAATCACCACCCTCCAAAACTTCACATGTAAAAAGAGAACCAGTAATCTTGTCATGCCAACAAGATTTATAACCTACAGGACAGATAAGATTAACATCATAATACGATGGTCTCACATCAGCTTTCCCCAATGAGAGAACAAAGAAGTCCTTGAACTGTAGAGGGAGTTCATTCTGAAATATAAAAAAATAGAAAAATTAGGCAGAAATAGTAAATTTCATATTCACTATAATAACTCCCCCTAAATTCTGAGTTATATTGGGAAAAACTAACAGTAAGAAACCACCTTCACAAAAAAAGGAGGAAATATAAACAAGATTCACACACCTCAAATTGCTGAGGGAAGGACTGTCCATCCTCTTTTCTTCCACTTTCATAGGGTTTTGCGATATTCCCCCTAGTACTAGCACATTCCACATTTAAACCTTCAGAAGAAGGATCCTTACAATTACTATTCATCATGGTTCCCCGTTTTTCCACGAAACCATTCACTACGGGAGATCTTGTTGACTTTTTTTTCCTAGATAGAGAACCACTTAAAGACACAAGAGACCTCTCATGTCTTATTTCAGATTCAACGGCATTGAAGCCAGACATTAGCCCCAAATAACAAGCTACTTCATACACAGAATCAAATATCTTTCCATCGGGTGCACAGTAAACTGCATATAGTTCAGAGCTGCTAACTGATTGTCTAAATTCCACTCGCCAACCTTCCTCTAGTACACCGCGCCGTTCAGAAATAAAATCTTTAAGAGCCTGCAAAAATATCTCATTTGGACTCCAAGATGGTATTATAATAGCCGTATTGTTATTACTACTATGAATTCTAAGAGGGAAATCTGTACATACCTCCTCAAATTTTCTAGTAATCGATTGAGTATGATTCAATATATCCTCAAAACCCACTCTATCAGCCTGTGTCAAACCTCCAGAAGCCTTTTGGTAGCCAGTAGCATTTCCATTGTAAAAGTTTGAATATGTCACAGGGGCACCAAATGGACTGGCACCAAAATAATTATCACCGCGAGTGTGCTTTCTAAGATCAAAATAAACATAAAAAGTAACCAGATAAAACAATTCGGATCAGGAGGCATAAAGTATTGCATTAATAAATAAAAAGACATAAATGGAACTAGTACAAAGATTACAACAATGTACACTCAAAATTCATCAGGCAAGCTTTAAACAAACATCAGTATACGAAACCTAAAAAGTAATCGTATGAAACCAGCTCTAAAAAACGAGGAAAAACATTCCTTTAAAGTGTGAAGAAACATGGGTAAGGGGTAACCTTTTCTGGAATGGTAAGAAAGAAGGGTTTCAAATCCTATTACCTTTCTGAAGCAAAAATGCATAAGAAAGAGTTTGCGAAATTACAATTTCAACCAAAAAAAAACAACTAAACAATGTTGTTTGGGGTCTAAAAATGGGTTTTCAAAGCCCATATAACGGTAGCACACTATTGTGGCCACACTGTCAGCTATAGAAAATCACTCAGCTATCAGAATCACACTGCAGCACAAGGCCACTCCACTCTGACATGTCACAATACTGATAACTGTGTTCTGCAATGGTGATTCTGGTAACTGCAAAGAACTAGTGTTTCTGGAAAAACTATATGAAAACATGTATTAAGATTTTCCGTGTGAAAGCAAAACTTCTAAATGCCAGTATAGCATCCAGAATTGAAATCAGAATTTGACTGACTAATACTAAGATTTAAGTTTGGAAACCCTAAATAAAATGATAAAGCCATTTCAAAATTCCATGGAATTACAAAATAACTAGCCCAACACCCTAAAAATTGCCGATACCACATTTAGGAATTAAAGTCATTAATAACCAGAAAAGAATATTAATTGAGAGAAAAAAGTACAGCAAGAAAGGAAACATAAGGTAACCATCCAAACAGAACACGGAAAGAGAGAAAACAATATATTGTCGTACTAAAAAAATAGAACAGAACATAGACCCCTCTGTGACATGAACATAACAGATTCCAAAGGATGTGAACAGAGTAGAGACCACAGAACGGTATGCCAGTGTTCCACCCTAGTTGGCCAAAAACTCTACCAGATTGCAATGGGTTGGCCAGAAACACAGCAAAGAGTTCTAAGTCAGTATCGGAAAGAGGAGAATACGAGAAAAGTGTATTATTTAAGCCTTTGGAAGGGGAGAGTAACAGAATAGGGCTTATACTCAAGTAAAATATAATGGAGAATTATCGGTCCCCTTATTTAGGGCCAAACGACGTCGTTCAAAGGGCCAAGAAAGGGCTTTTCACACTGGAAAGAATAGTAGCTGAGCTGGCAGCACACAACAACTCTGACACTGAACTACAGCCCTCGTGGCCTCAAAGAAACGGCCCGGGGCTGTGCTGTGGCACCGCACCCTATAACAGCCCAATCACAACCTATTGAAAACTGCAGAATTTATTACTCTAAACCAATTTAAGCTCAAACAAAATTGGAATTAAAATTATTAACTATAACTTCAATTCCGTCACCAAACGAATCTTACCATTAAATGTCCACAATATCTTGAGTGAATTCCTATTTTGTATTAACACGGTCTCTTCCAATTAACAAAGGAACAATAATAGCATTGGACATTCCTTTCTGATTACATTTGCACCATATTGTTCAACAAATATTACACCAAATATGAAAAAAAACAATGAAGAAGTGCATTTCATATTACCGCATTCAAAATTTCAGTGGGGAGACTTTTCGATACTTGAAATTTGTTCGGTAGGGTATTAATTTAGTTGTTCCTGAAATTTTTTGGAACCAGAAAGTAGAAAACGAGGTGGCAACTATGCAATTATAACAAATAGTTGAAAACCATAAAGCCAAAAGCTCATAGCTCAACTGGCACCGCCTCGACGATGATGTAACAACAAAGGAAGGGTTCGATTCTCCTTGCACTATGTAGGTAATTGCTTCTATTTAATACTAAAAATAATTAGCATTGTTATTTATCAAAATAATTAAAGAACAGTTAACCAGGTAGAATCCATTAAATACATAGAAAATCGAAGGAAAAGGTGATTTTCAATGTAACTGCTCACACTTGCATATTCTACCACCTATCAATCTTAGAAGAAGGAGACGGGTCGGTTTCAAAAAGCAAATGTTACAATTTAGAGAACAAAATGAGTTAAGTCCGGGTAAGCATCTGATCCAACTATAAAAATCAAAGTCAAGGTCATGAATTTGATATCCAAAAGAACACTTGTTGAGGGAGAGATTGGCGCGAGGTGCATCAATCATCTTGTGGCTTAGATTTGGTGGATCAAGTCTCAATTGAATCATTATACTTGCATTGGTATGCTCATAAAATGTTGGTCAAAACTATCAGCTATAGTATTTAACTAAGTTGTAAGCACTCAATCTAACTATAGGTACCATAGTTAAGATCACGAGTTTGATTACCAACATTGCAGGGGGAGGTTGTTCTGAGGTGCATTAACTGTTTTGTAACAGAGAGTGGATGGGTGGAGTCACAATTAAATAGTGTAGTTTGAGCTAATACGCCCTTAAGTCAAAAAAAATGTATTCTAATTATCAGCTATAGTTTTTTACATATTGGTAAGTGTTCAATCCAACAATTACAATCTTAGCTATTTGCGAATTCAGGAGCAAGACAAAAGCATAAGGATTCTAAGACATTGCAGACTAAATAGTGACTTTAACAACATCTGTACTATTTCCTTTCTTCAGAGGGAGGAGGGTTGGAAATTTGTTTGGTAGTGTTTTAATGAGAATGTTCTTGAGAAGATATCAAATAATGTTAGGAAGTGGAAAGTTGAAAATACAGCAGCAACTGGAGTTGGCACCAGATGCACTGCCGCACCTGTTAACAATGTGGGCTGTTCAATCCCCCAGGTCACCTATTCTCCCCATGCAGAACGTATTTTTACTTCATTTTGATACCATAAACAAAGTGCATCCCCACTTATCACATAAAATAAAACAGTTATCTGGGGTTTACCACGAAAAAGGAACACATTCGCATACATAGCTTCAAAGGAAAATGTGATTTTTTAACTAACTACTCACAGTCACAAATTCTACTATCTACCATATATTACCAGCCAACTAACTAGCCCAGTTTCCCAAAATCTCACTTCTTTTAAAAAGTAACCATTTTTCGTGAAGAAATAAAAAACAATACTCCTAACTTAACACACTCTAAATTTCGAAAACCTGATAACACAATATGAACTGAATGACAAAAACACGTTCTCAGCACAACAACCAGACGCTAAACCACCCACATTGATCTCACCACACTCAAAACCTCTTCCTTCTTTCAAACCAACTCATTCCCAACAACCTCACTGAAAAACCAACCAAGAGGGCTTAGCCTCACACCACACCGTAGTGCACGCACAGTAAGCTGAAAACACAAGACAATAAACATACATTTCATAGTACATAACAATGACAAGAGAAAGAGAGCTCGACAGTTTTTTCCGTACCTCAAATCATGCACGTCTCCGTCGCCGACGCCTTCGGCTTCGGCTTCGCTCGGTGGCGGAGCGTTGATGTCGAGAAGCTGCTTCACTCCCAACGGCCACCGCTTGCTCTTCACTCCAGAGGCGACGCACTCGCCGCAGACCCACTCCTCCAGGCTCGCGGCCTGGCGTCCTCCGCCGCGAATTCCAGCGCAGGCGAGGTGGAAGCCGCGCTCGCAGCCGTCGCACACGACGAGGTGGTGATGGCTCCCGGCGGCGGCGGGGCAGGGCTTGGAGCAGGCAGCGCAAGGAGCGAGACCACCGCTAGGGAGGGCAGCGAGGGCTCCCGGCGGCGGCCCGGGGTTCTCGTGATAAGTGCGGACGACGTCGGTGACGGAGTCCGGTAGGGTTTCGGCGAACAAGGAGGAAGGCGAAGGGATCTCGTTAAGGTCGATTCCGAGGCCTGAGCGAGCGTCCTGGTGGTGGTTATTGTGCTGTGGCTGCGGCGGCGGCGCGTTAAGGTTGCGGTCGCCGCCGGTGGAATCGGGGAGCTCCATGATCATCGGAGAGTCGGCGCTGAGTCACACGGCAGCGAGTTAGGGCTTTGAGTTTGAACCATTGTGCTTCCGATTTCGAAGTAAATCGTTGTTGGGAAGAGATCGAAGGAAGGAAGTGAGATTGGAGCGTAGAGAAGAGAGAGAAAGCGCGAAGAGAGAGAAACTTGAGAAGAAAAAGAAAAGGGAAAGACAGGGATGGGACCGTATCTGTATCGTAAACTCGTAAATCTCTTTCTCAGTTTCTATTCCCTTTTCTTTTTTTTCTTTTGCTATCTTCAACTGCGAAACTTTAACCTCGTGCTTATTTATTATTACAATAATCAATACTAAATCACAAAAACCATGAAACCAACCAAAATTTCATAAAACATTTTAGGGTTTATACCTCTTTTATAATGTTTAGAGTCTTAGTTACAATCAAATCTTACAAAATTAACTGAAAAATATACCAAATTGTAAAAAACTATATAAATCAGTACAAATAAAAAATGTATATATCAAACCTTTTACTAATTGAAAAAACCGTTTGCATGTTTAGTTTGGTACAGAATGGTAAGAATTTTGTAAGCACGCCAATTTTACTTAAACAGACATGGATATCATACCTATCAAATTTTTAACTTTTCTCATAGCATGAAAATATTAAGATCAGCACGTGATATTGCAAATTTTCCATGCATTGTAGATGCATGTTTGTTATAATTATTAATCTTTAAATATTAAACTTTTTTTTTAGGAATAAAAGTTAAATGTCTAGTGCAATACATATTATAATATTTCTTTTTTTGGATAAAATTGCTATCATATGAATCCGTATGGTTTAAGTTTATTCACTCAGGAATTAAGTGAGTTCAGAAGAATTTAGGTTTAATCATTTACTACATCCCTATTTATGTACGAATTTCTCAATTGGGTCCTCGTTTTTTAAAGTGTATCAAAATGGTCCTTAATTTTGAAAATTCATATCAATTGAGTCCTTTCCGTTAAGTTGGCTGGACGGCGTTAAAAAAATTGATGAGTGAGATGCTAAGATGACGAACGAACGCTCGTCCAGCAGCGAACGAACGCTCGTCCACCAGAGAACGAACGCTCGTCGACCTCTTACTGCTGGACAACCGTTCGTTCCACACTGGACGACCGTTCGTTCTCTGGTGGACGAGCGTTCGTTCGCTGCTGGACGAGCGTTCGTTCGCTGGTGGACGAGCGCTCGTTCGTCATCTCAGCATCCACTCATCAATTTTTTTAACGCCGTCCAGCCAACTTAACGGAAAGGACTCAATTGATATCAATTTTCAAAATTAGGGACCATTTTGCTACGCTTTAAAAAACGAGGACCCAATTGAGACATTCGTACATAAATAGGGATGTAGTAAAGGATTAAACCTATGATTTATTAATATACTTTCTATTTTATTTACTTTATGAATTATTTTATTGAAATATCGAGTTAAATTGATTTTATCACATATATCCATATAATTATCTATTGTTGTAATATTGTGTTTGAATATGCTGAGATTTCAATTGTTGCATGAATGCATTCAAAGACAAAAAGTTTGTCTTAGTAAATGTGATGAAATATTAGAAAAAAATGTGGTATTGTAAAAAAATTACAATACAAAAGATTATGTAAATGCATAAGGTTTTTTGTATGAAAAAACATTTAATAACATTTGTTATGTATGAGGGGTATTTTTGGAACCTTAGCTTGCATGATCAATGCATGCACATGCAAGATAAAATTTGGTTGTAAGTATTGCAAATTTTGGTTTTTTCCAATTGAATACTTATTAAAAAAAATTATTAAATATTTTTTTATTGAATACTTAAGTTTTTTTCATACTATTTGTTTTTTCATTAATGAGATATTCATGCGTTGAGAATAGTGAAATTTTGTTATTGATATATATTAAAGATTAGTACAATTAACCACATATATTTATTTATATTATCGTTTTAATATTGTTTTATATAAATAATATCTTAACATAACAACTCACCACATTGTTTTATATAGACAATATTACACCTTATCATAATATCTTACGTTACTGAATGTTTCGGTGTACATTTTTCTGTGTGTCTTTGTTGTTCTTGGCTGTCTGGGACGCTTGCATTTCTTCAATTGTTGTTCTTCATATTCGCCAAAGGAGAGGGAGGTACCTGCAAAGATACTCTGACGCTCAAGTCAGATGTGAGTTATGGAGCTGAAGCTCTCAAGAGAGTAACTGGATACTGCCCTGAAATAATATTTAGGATCTCTAGAGCATAAAGAGAACGTACCTGGACTTTGATCCTGTCACTGTATTTATAAGCAAAATAAAAATAACCACCTTACCTAAAAATGTGGTGAGTGGCTTTGATAAATATCTTAACTGTCTAAAATATCTAAGATATTTATGTTATTACATAAATATCCTTACTACATAACATGCCCCCCAAGTCCGAGTTAACCGTTCCGTTTTATGAACGTGGTAACTATAGGACTTATGAGTTTGAGGGAGGCTGTCTTCGCTGTAATTAGAGAGCGTGTGCCTGGTTATTGCTCAAGTGTGGACTGAACGTGTTAAAACAAGGATGACGAATTTGATGGACCAAAAGGAGGCGAAGACGAACGGCAAAAAGCTGGAGCAAGTGAGGCCGAACGTGAAGATACGTATGACCGAGCGGTCGAGGCCGAGTGGCATGCGAGGTCGATCATGACGACTGTTTGAACGTTCGACACATAGGTTGTCGAGCGGTCGAGTGGCATGTGAGACTGAGTGGTTGAAAGCAAAGGGAAGTCGAACGGCCGACTGTTTTGAACGCTCGTACACATGGGTTGTCGAGCGCTTAAAACCAAAAGGTTGAACAAATTGGAGGTCGAACGGCCAACTTCTTGAGCGCTCGTAAACATGGATTGCCGAGCGGTGTCTAAACGCTCGTCGTTGATATGAATTGACGAGCGCTCGTTGACATGGATGAACGAGCACTTCTAGAACGCTCGTTGAATTGGAATGTCGAGCGATGTTTGGACGCTCGTTGACATGGATTGGCGAGCGCTTATGGAACGCTCGTTGAAACGGAATGTCGAGTGATGTTTGGACGCTCGTTGACATGGATTGACGAGCGCTTATGGAACGCTCGTTGAAACGGAATGTCGAGCGATGTTCGGGCGCTCGTTGACATGCATTGGCGAGCGCTTCTTGAACACTCGTTGAAATGAATTGACGAGCGGCTCTTGAATGCTCGTTAAAATGGAATGTCGAGCGATGTTTGGACGCTCGTTGACATGCATTGGCGAGCGCTTCTTGAACGCTCGTTGAAATGAATGTCCAGCGAAGTGTGGACGCTCGTTGACATGCATTGGCGAGCGCTTCTTGAACGCTCGTTGAAATGAATGTCGAGCGATGTTTGGACGCTCGTTGACACGCATTGGCGAGCGCTTTTGAACGCTCGTTGAAATGAATGTCGAGCGATGTTTGGACGCTCGTTGACATTTGATTGCCGAACGTTAAGGCGGAACGACTGACTGAGTGGACGCTCGTTGACATTTGATTGTCGAGCGTTGAGGACGAACGACGGACTGAGTGGACGCTCGTTGACATTTGATTGTCGAACGTTAAGGCGGAACGACTGACTGAGTGGATGCTCGTTGACATTTGATTGTCGAGCGTTGAGGACGAACGACGGACTGAGTGGACGCTCGTTGACATTTGATTGTCGAGCGTTGAGGCAGAACGACTGACTGAGTGGACGTTCGTTGACATTTGTTTGTCGAGCGTTGAGACCAAATGACGAACGCTTTCGATGTTGAACGACAGAATCTTTGAAAAGTTGATGTTCTTGGGTGAACATAAGCTAGGCTATGGGGATGGTCCCCTAGGTTTGATGGTCTGGGTGTTCTAGGGCGAACATCTACCAGCGGGAGTGTGTCCCTTTGTTCGATGCACCTGGGTGTTCTAGGGCGAACATCTACCAGCGGGAGTGTATCCCTTTATGCACCTGGGTGTTCTTGGGCGAACATCTACCAGCGGGAGTGTATCCCTTTATGCACCTGGGTGTTCTTGGGCGAACATCTACCAGCGGGAGTGTATCCCTTTATGCACCTGGGTGTTCTTGGGCGAACATCTACCGGGTTTAGGAGTGCTTCAGGATGAACGGCGCTCAGGTGTCCGCTTTTACGTACAAGATATGCTTATCTGCACTGTAAGAAATAATATTAAGCATATAGGTGAGACCGTTTGGTCGAGTTGCAAACCTGGTGACCGAACGTTCATTAGGCTGAATGCTGGACGCTTGAGGCCGCACGTCCAAGACATTGATTGACCGAACGCCAGTGAGTCCGAATGACCGAACACTTCCTGCGGATATTGCCGAGCGTTAATTAAGCGATTGGCCGAACGGTTGAAGCCAAGATGCCGAACGGTTGAAACCAACATGCCGAACGTCATTGAGGACTAGTGTGCGAGCATCAGGTTTTAGTCGAATGGGCGAACGCTTGTGGATCCGAGTGGACGAACGTTATTGAGGCGGGTGGCCGAATTGTTGAGGTGAAGTTGCCGAACGCTGGGGACAGAGTGGACGAGCGTTGGAGATCGAGTGACGAACGTCGGGGACAGTTTGAACGTTCGTCCCTTGAGCGTGAGGATTGTTTGTACGCTCGACACATACTTTGTTGAACGCTCGTACATATAGAGTATCGAGTGATTGAAACTAAAGTGAGGCCGAACGGCCGATTGTTTGAACTGTCACACACAGATTGTCTTGGACGCTCGTACACCAATATAGTCGAGCGTTTGAATTCGAAGGTCGAACGTACGCAAGGCTGAGTGCGGGACGTCTCAGGACGAACGTCCTTGACGTACGCGAGGTGGGCTTGGGACGTTTCAGGACGAACGTCCTTGACGTACATGAGGCGGGCTTGGGACGTTTAAGGACGAACGTCGTTGACGTACGCGAGGCTGAGCTTGGGGCGCTTCAGGATGAACCTCTGATTGCTTGAACGCTCGTCCACAGGCATTGTCGAGCGTTCAAGTCCGAAGGGCGAGGACGAACGGTCTTTTGTTTGAACGCTCGTCCATATTAAGCGTCGAGCGTTCGAATCCAAAAGCGAGGACGAACGGCTCGAGGACGAACGGCTGATTGCTTGTACGCTTGAAGCCGCACGTCCGTTAGGTGAAATGGCCGATCATGTGGAGGTAGAACCGAACGAGGCGTGGATAGAGCGAGTCTTGCGGAAGACGTGGAGAATGGGTCTGACAATGCGGCAGACCTGGAGACGCCGAAAGGGCTCGTCATTGATTTGGGAATTTAGGGTTTTCGGTGCTCAATCTCGATTCTGTTCCTTGGGGTTTCGATTCCTGTGTGAAGAGTTCGCCATTTTGAAGGCGTGAAGATGGCGTTGACAGCGACGCAGTGATTTGAAAAAGCGGCGGCGCCATTGAGCTTTGGGTTGCGATTTGGGAATTTAGGGTTCCCGTTGTTCTGCGATTTCTGGTGTAATTGGGAATTTGGGAAATTAGGAATTGTGGTTTTGTGTGATTTTTGTTTGCAGAAGGAGAAGACACAGGGGTTCCTTGGAGAAGATGGTTGCATGTTTTTGGATTGCATGTGTAGGAAGATTGACGATGGTGATGTGCTGTGAAGATGCGCGATGGAGAACTCGCGTCTGAGGGTTCCATGGCTGCACGATTTGGAGTTCTGTTGCATTGAGAAAATGGTTGTCCCTAATCACAACTTGGGTGCATATTGCCATGAAGAAGGCACGATTTCACGACGGCGTTGTTCGAAGATTGAACTAGGATGTGCGAATCGAGTTTTCAGAGGTTGGGTTTGATCTTTGTGTCTTGAATTATTGCGTTTTAGTGGTTCAGGTACAGATTTATGGCTTTGATCTTCGCAGAGGTGTTCGCGGTGGCGTTAACGGCTTGCGGAGGAGATTCCTGGTGGTGACGAAACAATCATTTAATTAACAATAAATAAATAAACAGTAGATACTTAATTAGAATATATAATTTTTTTTAACATTCAATAAACTGAAAATATTAATAAAAAAATAAAAATACTTAAATTTTTATGATAAGCTTAAAAATTGGTTAAACTTATATTTATCATCATCCATAAACTTAACCAATTTAATTTAGATTCATCTTTCACAATAATAGACTTGGTAGATATATAATTTATTTATTTTATTGAGAACATCAACTCACAGAACTTTTGTAACATCCCAAAATATAGTAATACCATAATTCAGAATTAATTACAATTAACAGTGAACAGTAAACAGTCTTAATATAAAAAGAGCAGAGCTCAAAAGCCGAACGGCTGGAAATACAGAAGTAGCGTACGCTCAAACAGAAACAGAGTTAAAACAGGACGAACGGCTTTACAAAAATACTAGCCGAACGTATAAGCTACACGGATATTTACAGTACTAAACTAGCGAGCGCTCTAAGGCTCGGTCTTCACTTCCACTTCCACCAGATTTGCATCCTCCAAATTTTCTTCTTCCAGCATGACTTCAAGGGAAGCATCACCATCTGCTCACATCCACAACGGATGATCATTGCATTTGACAAGACGAACGTACATAGACAGGACAACACAATGGAAATGCAAGGGTAAGCTTATATTGTTTAATTAATACAACATACATACAGTTCATAATTCAATTCACACATACATCAAGTAACTTAATCATATAATTTAACATAGAAATATATATATGACAGACCGTCCGGACTGTATGAACCATGTAGTTACAGGCGTCCTTGCACCCAAGTAGTGTAGTAGCCGGGATATACCTAATCAGCTTCCACTTGAGGTTAATCATTCGCCCCTGCTAAGTGAGAGATACGAATGACCTCCTGCCATTCCCACACATGACTACCCCCTTCTACGTGAAGATGAGCATCACGGAATATCAGGATGGACCAAGCCAGCATTAACTTATCCATGTTCATACTTTACCAAATTCAATCTTTAACACATCTGAGACGTTCCTCCTTGGAACGCTCGTTCAATTTCATAATCATATAATCATATCACATAGTGTTCAACCATCATATCCTTTCATAGTTATAATATTTCCATTCTGTGTTCCATTCTCGTAGCATTAGCAACATACATCATTTACTCAATTTAGAACGAACTTATTACAGTACATTTTGAATTCACGTTTCTGACCAAAAGAAACGAACCCTTGTTCAATTACAGACGTTAAGAATACTTAACTAATTTAAATGGGATTGAGTTTAGAAGATCATAATATTATTTAGAAGATTTTGAGTACAAAGACTTTAGGTTGAATCAAGAGAATAAATATCTTACAGAATAACTTAGATAAATAACCAGAGTATTTAAAGTACAGAAAACAACTCTTACTGTAAATGAAAGAACGTTCAGAAATTTACTTTGGACGAACATCAATTACGTTCGCTCAGAATTCAATAATAAGGACGAGCGTTCAGTTAGAAACCGAACCCTGCTTTGGACGAACGCTAGGTCAATGACCGAGCACGAATTAGAACGAACGCTGGATATAAACCGAGCGCTATTTAGGACGAACGCTTCGGTATAGGACCGAGCGCCAGTTTGGACGAACGTTCAGTATAAGGACGAACGCTCTGTAGAACGAACGTTCGACATAAGGTCGAACGACATTAAGGACGAACGCTCAACTTAAGGCCGAACGTCACTTGTTTATAAAGTTTTAAATATTTAAATATTGCTGAGCTAGACGAACGCTCAGACCATCAACTGGGGACGCTCGTTCTCGAGCAGAATTCTTTCCAAATGAAAGAATTCCAATCTAAGTAATTTTACTGAAAGCCGAACGGTTTAAGACCGTACAGGTACGAACGTCATTTATCAGTGGGGAAACATGAAAATTTCAGATTTCTCGACCTTAGCAGAATTTTCCAGATTTCCAATTTAGAACTTTATACTTTCATTTCCAGATTTAAATCACTTCAAACATCATCATCATACAGATTTCAACATTTTAATCAATCCAACCACACCATAACCATACTCCATTCATACTTGATCAAATCAACATGCATTTAAATCAAAATCAACATCAAATATAACTCATACCAGCAGTGTTCGTTCATAGCAGAGAAATCAAAACCAGAAATCATATTAGTAAAATTTCCATAACAGTGGTCAACCATACAGCTCAAACATCATGCAGTTCATACATGCACAATAACAGTGATCATCCATACAACTCAAACCTTATATTTTTTTCATTCATACATCTCAGATCATACAACATACAGTATAAATTAAACATATAAGCTTCCCTTACCTGGATAGCAGTGTTTGTTCTAATAGTATCACTTGGACTTGCCCAACTTATGGTTTTCTACCCTCCAGATCTTTCTTATTCTCTTCAACTAAGTCTGACCAAAGAAACGTAAACGATATCAACTTAAGCCCTTGCATGTAACTGAATCTGGGTTCGAAGGAATTCCAGAAACGAGCTTATGAGTTGGAAATCTTACCGTCAACAGAATCTGAAGTTGTTCGGACCAAAATGAAGTTCACGACGTAAGGAACGTTCCTACGGTTCTGAATGTTAAACGGAGAAGAGACGAATGAGTAACAGTAGAGAGAAGTTTTAAGGTTTCTAGAGAGAGGTTGGAGAAGATGAAGGATTTGAGTTCTGAGGAAGAGGATGAGTGGTGCAGGTAAGAGAGAGAATTCTAGGAAATCCAGTTTTGTGAAATTCACGTTCGTTTGAGCGAACGTACCCCAAGCTGACACGTGCCCACTAAATTCTGAACTGGAAGCTTCTTCTGCAACACGTGGCGGGTGTGCATGTGAAGCCATGTGCGTTTTCAGAGAATGATGGGCGTGGTTTCAGTGTATGTCAGAGAGTTTATCAGATTTGGAAATGGGTTTTAAAATGAGATAAGCATGGATTGTGGGGTGCATTAATGGTGATGTGACGGGTAATTTACAGAGTAAATTTTCAGGGTCTCACATTCTCCCTAACTACAAAAATTTTCGTCCTCGAAAATTTAGAACTTACACATAATTAAATGTGGGTACAAATCCCTCATTGCACTCTCCACTTCCCAAGTTGAGTCACCAGTCTTAGCGTCCCACACTATCTTCACTAAACGAACGTCCTTCCCTTTGTGTAGCTTTGTGCGAACGTGCTGTAACTCCAGCGTTCGATCCGGTTGTAGGTGAATGTCTTCCAGTTCTAAGACATGAGAGGGGTTGGCTATATACTTCCTGAGTTGAGACACATGGAAAACTGGATGCAGATTTGATAGTTGAGGTGGCAATGCTAATTCATAAGCTACTGGTCCAATTTTCTTCAAAATCTGGTACGGTCCTATGAACTTTGGCGACAGCTTCTTTGGACGAACGACTCTGCCTACTCCAGTAATTGGGTTGAGTCTCAAGAACACGTGATCTCCTGCAGCAAACTCCAATGGCCTCCTTCTTCTATCCGCATAAGATTTTTGCCTGCTCAGGGACGTCTTCAATCTTTCCTGGACCAGCTTCACTTTGTCAGTCGTTTGCTGGATGAGCTCAGGTCCAGTTAGCACATTCTCTCCTTTCTGGAACCAACAAAGTGGTGTGCGGCACTTACGTCCTCGAAAATTTAAGGGATACTAAAGGGTATACGGAGTTACTTTGTCTTTGCTTGTAAATCTTCAACTTCTCTCGTAATGTTGTCATCCTTCTCGCTCCATACCACTCTCACCCATCTGATGGATTTTCTCTTGAAACACTTGGTTGGGGTATCTCCTATGCGTACTGGTTGGATCTACACAATTCGGTATCCCTAAATATGAACATCTTCTAGTTCTATCACATTAGACGAGTCTCCATTATACTTCCAGAGTGGTGATGCGTGAAAGCTAGATGATGACTCGCTAATTGAGGAGGCAATGATATCTTCATACTCAACTCGCCAGATTCTATTTAAGATTTGATAATACTAATGAATTTGAGAAACCGCTTTTAAGGCAAACGGCTCTACCTACTCTCGCGCGTCCTTAGTGAATATTCAAGGCTGACTGGTTCCAACTATACCGAACGGAAAAATTTGGGTAAGGCTGAATGGTTATGGAAAGAGAGTGAGCTACAGAAGAACTCTGAAGTAAGTAAACGGTTGATAACATTTGAATAATGAAATAATGGCTTTGAAAGGTTGATCGATCGGTAACCTAAATACCGAACGAGAAAAATCACTATTAAGAAAAGTCACAAGTCTTTCAAGAGGAAAAATAATTAATATGGGAGTTGGTTTCTATTGTAGTCGAGTGTGAAACAATGAAACAGAAGAAACAGCGAGACAGAGAAGAGAAACATCGAAAGAATAATATGAATATCGTGGAATAGAATTATTAATGAAAAACAAGACAAGGTGAACTATATATATTTGTATACTTAATCCAATTAAAGGACATAAATAACGAGTGCTAAAGAAAACGAACGAAACCGAGCAGCCAAAAGACCTGAACGTTCGTCCATAACCGAACGCTTAGAAGAAGGAGAACGTTTTTCAGATGAAAAACCGAACGATTAATCACAAGAAACGCAATGAATAAAATATAAGGCTGATTCTAAATGACAGTTACTGTTTGAAGAAGGGAATATAAGGAATTCCCGAGTAGTTTAAAGGAAGTATCAAACATTTTAGATTTAGGCAGAGAATGGATTTTCTTGGTTATTGGAGAAAAATAGACTTCACCTCTGACCCCAATTCGATTCAAAACGAGCATAATTTCAGGTCTTCATGTTTTTGGGTTGTCCTATCCGTCTGGTCGTTCGTCTGAAGTAATAAGTTGAACGAATCCTAAACTGGTCACCCAACTTACTCTTAGATGATTGCATAGATCCAAGAGATGAAATGAAAATTCCTACCTGGATTGCTACTAAATGGTATTCTAAACAATCCAACCACTTCCCGGCTGTCCTGTGAAATCAATCCTTATCATTAACTTCTCAGACTGATAACTATAAAACGAAATTTCTTGTTCAATCTACTCTTAGTAAATCTAATAGTATCTTAGACGTATTAC
Source organism: Vigna reflexopilosa (assembly GCA_027742785.1). Classification (NCBI taxonomy): domain Eukaryota; kingdom Viridiplantae; phylum Streptophyta; class Magnoliopsida; order Fabales; family Fabaceae; genus Vigna; species Vigna reflexopilosa. The sequence continues at coordinate 1,916,212 of CM050923.1, forward strand.
CGATCGGTTCTATCGCTCGTTTCACTCTCTACTAACGTTCGTATCCTTACTTATAATATTACTTCCTGAAATTCTCAACGAGACCCAAATTTCGGTTTATCACTGCTTACACCCGTCTTAGTGTTTGCACATTGTTTATACAGTAATTCATACTTCGAACAATTCTACACACAAATCTTCTTATCCTTAACACTCCTAGCACTGCTCTCAAATGTTTCATTTTGATTCATCCTTCTTGTATTCTAGTAAAGCGTGCGTACTACATAACTAAACGTTCCACTCACTTAATTGATCCTTGGGTTTCATCCACTCTACAAAAGCTACTTTGTAAAAAGTTACTGATGTTAATCTAACACCTAGCATAATTGTGAAAGAGACTCAAATTTCCGCTGAGTAGATGGCCGTGAAGCCGATTCAGGAAGACCCACCAATCCAATCATTTATTACTGTTCAGTTACCTTATTGCTACTGACCGGTCTAATTTAAAAGAAACCGAACGTTGGTACACCATTCTCGTGAAGAATTCTCCTAAGTTAGCCAATTCTAGAAATTTACACTCTCACTAAATACGCATCTATCTCACAGTCGGATATTAAAACTAATCCAATTGCTGACATTTACATTATCAGACCGAACCGCTTCCTTATCACAATAAATAAAACAGTGTGCCATAGGGCAGTTCATATCGCAAGAAATACAGGTGATAACCGTACCTGAGTTCGTTGCTTCAGCGTTCGTGAAGACATATACTCATCCCACTTGTGCTCGACTACCTCTTCCTGGTTGACCTCTTCCAACATTTGGTGACCCCAACCCTGCTCGTCCTCCCATGCTGCACTCGTTCTTGACATGTCCACTTTCCCCACATTGAAGGCAATATTTTGATTCCACCAGTTGAGGACACGATGATCGGAAGTGTGGTCCTCCACACTTAAAACATTTTATGTTCCTTTGCCGTTCTGACCGATTGGCAGCAACTAACGATTTCGCCTGAGACCCACTAGAAGTAGATGGTACTCCAGTACGAGCGTAAGGCGTCCTCCTTGTTCTCCTTGAATTTGTAATATTCCTAGTGATTTCTATGATCTCCATCAACTGTCTTTGAGTAGCTTCAGAGTGTGCCCTCGCAGCCTCCAAACTCTGCAAGGCGACCGTGTTTTGCTGTATCAAAGCAGCGTTCTGCTGTTGAAGCGCCTCGATTACGGATTCCAGTAGTTTGATGTGGCCAGACGCATCACTCTCGGTAGGCTGAAGAGGTGATCTTGGTGCCATTTGTTCCCTCTGATAAGCAGAGAAAATAATCGTTAGTTAACTTTGGACGGTTTGATACACTCATCAAATGAATGTTGAGTACACAGCACAAACATAGTATGCTCATAACCTACAGTGTTCCTTAAAAGAACAAAACTGCTCTGATACCACTAATGTAACATCCCAAAATATAGTAATACCATAATTCAGAATTAATTACAATTAACAGTGAACAGTAAACAGTCTTAATATAAAAAGAGCAGAGCTCAAAAGCCGAACGGCTGGAAATACAGAAGTAGCGTACGCTCAAACAGAAACAGAGTTAAAACAGGACGAACGGCTTTACAAAAATACTAGCCGAACGTATAAGCTACACGGATATTTACAGTACTAAACTAGCGAGCGCTCTAAGGCTCGGTCTTCACTTCCACTTCCACCAGATTTGCATCCTCCAAATTTTCTTCTTCCAGCATGACTTCAAGGGAAGCATCACCATCTGCTCACATCCACAACGGATGATCATTGCATTTGACAAGACGAACGTACATAGACAGGACAACACAATGGAAATGCAAGGGTAAGCTTATATTGTTTAATTAATACAACATACATACAGTTCATAATTCAATTCACACATACATCAAGTAACTTAATCATATAATTTAACATAGAAATATATATATGACAGACCGTCCGGACTGTATGAACCATGTAGTTACAGGCGTCCTTGCACCCAAGTAGTGTAGTAGCCGGGATATACCTAATCAGCTTCCACTTGAGGTTAATCATTCGCCCCTGCTAAGTGAGAGATACGAATGACCTCCTGCCATTCCCACACATGACTACCCCCTTCTACGTGAAGATGAGCATCACGGAATATCAGGATGGACCAAGCCAGCATTAACTTATCCATGTTCATACTTTACCAAATTCAATCTTTAACACATCTGAGACGTTCCTCCTTGGAACGCTCGTTCAATTTCATAATCATATAATCATATCACATAGTGTTCAACCATCATATCCTTTCATAGTTATAATATTTCCATTCTGTGTTCCATTCTCGTAGCATTAGCAACATACATCATTTACTCAATTTAGAACGAACTTATTACAGTACATTTTGAATTCACGTTTCTGACCAAAAGAAACGAACCCTTGTTCAATTACAGACGTTAAGAATACTTAACTAATTTAAATGGGATTGAGTTTAGAAGATCATAATATTATTTAGAAGATTTTGAGTACAAAGACTTTAGGTTGAATCAAGAGAATAAATATCTTACAGAATAACTTAGATAAATAACCAGAGTATTTAAAGTACAGAAAACAACTCTTACTGTAAATGAAAGAACGTTCAGAAATTTACTTTGGACGAACATCAATTACGTTCGCTCAGAATTCAATAATAAGGACGAGCGTTCAGTTAGAAACCGAACCCTGCTTTGGACGAACGCTAGGTCAATGACCGAGCACGAATTAGAACGAACGCTGGATATAAACCGAGCGCTATTTAGGACGAACGCTTCGGTATAGGACCGAGCGCCAGTTTGGACGAACGTTCAGTATAAGGACGAACGCTCTGTAGAACGAACGTTCGACATAAGGTCGAACGACATTAAGGACGAACGCTCAACTTAAGGCCGAACGTCACTTGTTTATAAAGTTTTAAATATTTAAATATTGCTGAGCTAGACGAACGCTCAGACCATCAACTGGGGACGCTCGTTCTCGAGCAGAATTCTTTCCAAATGAAAGAATTCCAATCTAAGTAATTTTACTGAAAGCCGAACGGTTTAAGACCGTACAGGTACGAACGTCATTTATCAGTGGGGAAACATGAAAATTTCAGATTTCTCGACCTTAGCAGAATTTTCCAGATTTCCAATTTAGAACTTTATACTTTCATTTCCAGATTTAAATCACTTCAAACATCATCATCATACAGATTTCAACATTTTAATCAATCCAACCACACCATAACCATACTCCATTCATACTTGATCAAATCAACATGCATTTAAATCAAAATCAACATCAAATATAACTCATACCAGCAGTGTTCGTTCATAGCAGAGAAATCAAAACCAGAAATCATATTAGTAAAATTTCCATAACAGTGGTCAACCATACAGCTCAAACATCATGCAGTTCATACATGCACAATAACAGTGATCATCCATACAACTCAAACCTTATATTTTTTTCATTCATACATCTCAGATCATACAACATACAGTATAAATTAAACATATAAGCTTCCCTTACCTGGATAGCAGTGTTTGTTCTAATAGTATCACTTGGACTTGCCCAACTTATGGTTTTCTACCCTCCAGATCTTTCTTATTCTCTTCAACTAAGTCTGACCAAAGAAACGTAAACGATATCAACTTAAGCCCTTGCATGTAACTGAATCTGGGTTCGAAGGAATTCCAGAAACGAGCTTATGAGTTGGAAATCTTACCGTCAACAGAATCTGAAGTTGTTCGGACCAAAATGAAGTTCACGACGTAAGGAACGTTCCTACGGTTCTGAATGTTAAACGGAGAAGAGACGAATGAGTAACAGTAGAGAGAAGTTTTAAGGTTTCTAGAGAGAGGTTGGAGAAGATGAAGGATTTGAGTTCTGAGGAAGAGGATGAGTGGTGCAGGTAAGAGAGAGAATTCTAGGAAATCCAGTTTTGTGAAATTCACGTTCGTTTGAGCGAACGTACCCCAAGCTGACACGTGCCCACTAAATTCTGAACTGGAAGCTTCTTCTGCAACACGTGGCGGGTGTGCATGTGAAGCCATGTGCGTTTTCAGAGAATGATGGGCGTGGTTTCAGTGTATGTCAGAGAGTTTATCAGATTTGGAAATGGGTTTTAAAATGAGATAAGCATGGATTGTGGGGTGCATTAATGGTGATGTGACGGGTAATTTACAGAGTAAATTTTCAGGGTCTCACAACTTTAATATTTTTATTCCATAGAAAAAAATTATACTATTTGTAATTAATCATTTAAATTTATTAAATTAAATTTTTAATTGTGTAAAAATAATAATTTCATAATTAATTCTCTTTTAATTTTAAATTTTCCTTCTTGTTAAAATTAAAGTATGAACATTTTGATAATTTATAATATTATTTAGTTACTTTTGTTTTTGTTTTCATGTCAATCAAATTTATCATCAACTTTTCAATCATTAATTATATTTCTATCATCTTCTTACCAAATAGAAACAAATAAATAAGTGTTAATATATTCTTTAAATATTATAATGGTCAATATCTTTTGTGATTTTAGCTCTGTGAATGCATTGGATAAGAGTTTCCACTTAATTTAGTTTTGTAAAAATTCAAAAATTTTGAAAGAGTTGGAAAAAATAGAAGTAAATTAAAGATTTTAATGCTTACTTAGTTTCATGTTAGGAGGTCAATTTGTGTTTAGTATTCAATTTTTAAAATGTAAAGATTTGATATTCTTTTCATCTTTAAACTAAGTGTCTAAATTAAACTAAAATGTTTACATTTTTAAAATTAAATACTAGACAAAAAATTATCTACTAATATGAAAATTAAGTAAGTATTTAAGTCTAAATTAAATTAGAAATTTATTTGACGAAATTTCACATTAGCATAGAAAGAAAAGTAAATTATTTAGGAAGAAAAATATTTTTAGGAGCTTATAAAAAACACTTTTAGGAAGAAAAGTAAAATATAAATACTTTTATGAGTAAATAATTGTTTATGAATTTTTTAAAAGTATTTTTTTTTAATTTATCAAAAATATTATTTTAAAATAGTATATAAAAGTAACTTTTATTAATTTAGCAAAGATCTTATTAAATTAGTACTGTAGGAGCCAATTTTTATTTTAAGGTGAGAGACTGTTTTTTTAGTGGCTGCTGATGTGTGAGAGGACACGTGTCAGTCATATGGAAATGTTATTCGTATGCTTCTCTTTTTATGTTTTTTTTTCCTGATAGAGACTAATAATCACTTCGTAAACTATCCAATAAAAAAATAGAATAAAAATTTTTAAAATATTTAATTAATTACTTTTATTGTCACTTTATTAATTTCAAAATAATTATATTAAAAGGTTTGTAGACAATAATTGTTTAACTGCTATATTAGCGGCTTGTTTTATTAGTTGCCAGTTTTTCTTCTTTTAACTGCAACCACAGTTTTATGTTGTGTGTTCGTTTGAAAGGAAATTACTGTTTACAGAGATTCACGAGGATAGATTTGGAAAAGATTTGTGTTCGCTTGAGATGATATGCGGCGATAGATTTGGACGGATTTGCGAGATAGCAGAGAAAAGTGATCTTCGCTAAAGTGAAGAGATTTGCGGTGATTTCAGCGTAAATGACATTGTTGCCCTCGTTCATTTGTGAAATACCATGGCTGCATATGAAAGAACCCACCAAAATAAACTGTATTCGGTTATACAGTACCAATATTCGATTACGCAGTACCAGTATTCGGTTATGCTTCAACAAGAAATATTGAAGGCTCGTGTATTCGGTTTAAAAAATTCGATTCTTCTTCAGGTTGCATCTTTGGTGTATTCGGTTCCAGCCATAGTTATTCAATTTCCAGCTTGTGCATTTGGAAAGAGAAGTGGTGCATTCATTTGGATGAACAGTCTCTCCGCGACGTGCCCATTCCCCTTCCGCTGCGTTGGATAGCGCACACCCTTTCCGCCGCGCGCCGATTCCTCTCCCGCTGCGTTGGATAGCGCTTGGGAGAAGATTCCCCTTGTCGAAGAGTAGAGAGGACGCGAGATGGAGAGGAGTGAACTGCTCGTGGAGGACAAAAGTGGACGAACAAACAGAAAGAATTTGAATGAAGTTTGATTTGTTGGAACGAAAAGACAAAAGTGAATAATGAAATCAGTTTGAGTTTTGATGTATCAAGTTTTCGGTGATGGATGTGTGAAGTAAGAGAGAATGGAAGCATGGGTAGTGTATGAAGTGGGAAAAGATGTTTCTTGAAAGTTTAAGAGTTTCCTTGAAGAAGCAGAAGAAGTTCCAGAGACTTCCATTTTTCTTTTATTACTACGAAGAGGTGTGGGACCCTGGAAAATTAATTCTGATAGAGGCCTTGTCAAATCAAAATTAATGAATGAAAAACCCTTCTGCAGTGCATTAAAAAACGCACTTTCATAACTCTGCCATCCACGCCAAGTGTCACCGAGAGGAAATTGGAGTCAGTAATGGGGGGTACAAGTGTCAACGGGAGAGACGCACAAACGTGCGGACGTAGGAAGAAACAAAATGAATTTTTCTGGAAAACCCTTCCTCTCTCCTGCACTCATCTTCTTCCCTCCAAACTCAGACCCCATTTTTCTCCTCCTTCTCTCTAGAACCTTTCATCTCCTCTCTACTATAACTCACCACCATCTTCTTCGATCACGTTTCAGAAACCATAGGAGCATTCCCGGAGTTTTGAGCTTCAATCTGAACCGAACAACTTCCGATTCTGAAACTGGTAAGCCTCTTAACTCTAGACGCTCGTTTCTGGAGTTCATGCGAGCCCAGATTCAGCTGCATGCAAGGGTATAAGCTAAATTCTTCTACGTTTCTTTTGGTTAGATTTAGTAAAGAACTTAAGAAGAACGTTGAGGGTAGAAAGCCATAGTTGGACGAGTCAAAAATCACTCTCTTAGGGCGTTCACTACTGAACTAGGTAAGGGAAGCTTAGTAATTTAATTGATACTGTATGTTGCGTGTGAAAGCATGAAGTGAACTGGATGTATGAATTGTATGTTGTTTAAGTATGCATGAACGAACACTGTTGTACTGAATGTATATGGTTGATATTATTTGAACTGTATGTTGATGATTAAACGTATGAATTGGAAAATGGATGATTTCGGTAGAGTATGAGATGATAATATGAATTCTATAAAGTATGTGATTTATGAATGATAGGCAATTATAAGATATGATCCGTATGAGAAATGTTGAGTTAAGATGGATGAAAAATCTGAAAAATGATATTCCTTACCTTGATAATGAACGCTCGTCATCGAACGGTCTTATACCGATCGGCTTTTTAATAAATGGCTAAATGGAATTCTTTCATTTGGAAAGAACTTCGCTCGAGAACGAGCGTCCTTTTGTGAAAGGTTAGGTTTGAGCGTTCGGCTCAGCCTAGTGGTACCCGACGATCGTAAATTAATTGAAGTTATATTAGTAACGCTCGGTTTTATATCCAGCGTTCGTTATAGGTAGCGCTTAGTCTTATACTAAGCGTTCATCCAAATCGGTGTTCGGTTTTATACCGAGCGTTCGTTCTAATTAGTGCTCGGTCATCTACCTAGCGTTCGTCCTAAGTAGTGTTCGGTTTTATACTGAACGCTCGTCCTTACCTTTGATTCCTGAACGGACGTAAATAGCGTTCGTCCAAATTGTATAAATGGCGTTCGGTCATTGACTGACGGTCGGTCTACTCTAACTAAATTTGCTCTTGGTACATTTAATACTAGTCTTTTGTATTTCTATTCCAGTGGGTTTTGACCTTGAATATTGGTACTTAATTTATTCTAAGTATAAATCGAATCGTTCTAGAGTCAGTTCATTTAACTTATTCAAATTGTCATGTCGCTCGTCATGAAAAGTGTGTCAGCTTTATTCTTTCGGAAAAGAGAACCTTTTGGTCTCGCTTTTAACGTTCGTCCTCATTATGAAGAGGATTGAACGCTCGTCATTTTATGAAAGTGGAACTAAGAATGAAAATGTGATTTAGAGGAAATATTATAATGTGCGAACAGTATAAGAGATGAAACTATGATTATGGATTTTGAACGAGCGTTCCAAGGAGGAACGTCTCTATGATTTGAATGTGGGAAGTGGTGTAGTATGACCATGGTAAAGCTGCTGATGGCGGTTCATCCTGATGTTCCGTGAGTGCTCGTCCTCATGTAGAGGGGAGTAGGTCATGTGTGGGAACGGCAGGAGGTCCTAGTCCTAATGAGTACTTTGGACTGATAGGGCTAACCTCGGGTGGCAACTGTTGAGTGTTTTCCAGTTATCACATCACCCGAGTGCACGAACGCCTGTAGATACATGGATTCATACAGTCCGGACGGTCGGTCTTATGGGAGTTTTGGACGATTAATTCTATGCTGATATATATTGTTGTATTTCTTGTATGTTGATTTGCATATGTTGATTTGTATGTTGGTTGTATGAATTAAATTACCTAAGTTTACCCTTGCGTTTTCCTTGTGTTGTCTATTGTTTATGTACGTCCGTCCTGTCAATGCAATGATCATCCGTGTGGATGTGAGCAGATGGAGACACCCTTTTGGAGGAAGTGGTTGAAGAAGAGAACCTGGTGGATGTCGAAGTGAAGGTCGAGACTTAGATCGTCCAGTAGGATTAGTCTGCTTAGAATTTTTGAGACGTTCGGTTATTAGCTTTTGTAAAACCGTTCGTCTTGGACCTTGGTTATTTTGTATTGATTTTCGTATCCCTGTATATGTTTAGCGTTCGGCTTTTGATAGCTGATTTTAATTAAGACTGCACTATTTAATTATGTAAATGTGATTAATTCTAATTTATGGTAATTACTATATTTTGGGATGTTACAAGAGGTAATTGAAAGAACTCATGAGAAAATATCACCTATTATTTTTTTACACCCTTTTTATTTTATTTTAGTTTTTTAATTAATTATCCACGTTTGAATTTGGTAAGGAAGGAGCTAGACCGTTTTTTTCTTTATTATTTTTCTGAGTATGATTTTTAAGAAAATTATTTATGATAATTAGAATATTAGTAAATCTTACCAGCATTTATTTAAATAAATTATACCAAATTCATGAAAAGGTGTTAATGAATATTTTGAATAATTACATTATTATTTAGCTTATATTTAAGATTTAAACACTCACCTGATACTTTTCAAAAATCTTAATTAAATTATCAAATTAGTTTTTTTCTCTTTTAAAAAAAATTATGCTATTGAAATAATAACAACAAATATATAGGTATATTTATTGAAAGTTCTTACCGTATTATAGTATATTTATGCTATATTTTATGTAGTAGGTATGGCCTGGTGATAGACAAAGTTGATACAATCCTGTTTAAAAAGAGGAAAACAAAAATTCTGTTATTATTCATATATATATATATATATATTTATTGATTATATCATCATATTTTGTGTTACTAATAAAAGTTTGTAAAATGAGTTAAGTTTATGGAGTTTGTTTCGTTAAATTGACTTATGTGTTTAAAATATTACCTTACCTATTTGTCAATGTTATTATCTTTCATATCATCTATGCTAGTTTTATTTATTGTCAACTTGGTGATCTGCAAATTAGATGGATTCTCCAATCATTCATTGATGAATTGCAAAAACAAATTAATCAATCAAGAAGACTATGTATTAGTGATCTTCAACGTCATATGATGAACTATTAAAAGGATATTTGTATGTTGAAATTTTGGATCTTTTTTTAGGTCATGTAATATTATAACTTGGTACTTAATTGTGATTGTATGATTAATGTTAATCATTCTCACTTCAATGACTTATAAATTCATATCACTTCGTACTAAATTATATTACAATTTAAAATTACATTTTAAAATATATTCATTTTACTACATTATAACTTTTATAATTTTTAAACATTAATTTTAACAATTATTCATAATTTTTTCCTCTTCATAAACATTTTTACAATTAAATATAGGTTTAATCCTTTTCGACATCCCTATTTATGTACGAATGTCTCAGATGAGTCCTCGTTTTCTAAAGTGTATCAAAATGGTCCTTAATTTTCAAAATTGATATCAATTAAGTCATTTCCGTTAAGTTGGCTAGACGGCGTTAAAAAAATTGATGAGTGGATGCTGAGATGACGAACGAACGCTCGTCCACAAGCGAACGAACGCTCGTCCACCAGCGAACGAACGCTCGTCGACCACCGAACGAACGGTCGTCCAGTGTGGAACGAACGGTCGTCCAGTAGTAAGAGGTCGACGAGCGTTCGTTCGCTGGTGGACGAGCGTTCATTCGCTGGTGGACGAGCGTTCGTTCGTCATCTCAGCATCCACTCATCCATTTTTTTAACGCCGTCCAGCCAACTTAACGGAAAGGACTCAATTGATATCAATTTTGAAAATTAAGGACCATTTTGATACACTTTAGAAAACGAGGACCCATCTGAGACATTCGTACATAAATAGACGTCGAAAAGGATTAAACCTTAAATATAACATTACAAAATAACATTTTATAATATTTTTATAACTAGGGGCAATTTGGTCATCTTCCTTTTCTACCAATTAAACTAATTTTTAAAATCTATCACATCAATCAAATCTTACACTAATTCTCATAAACTTTACTTCCAAATCCACTCTCAATTATCCATAAATCCACTCAAAAAGACAACTACAAAATTACTCTCAAATCCACTTAAATCCATTCAAATCATCTCCCCCAAATCATCTGCCCCAAATACCCTGAAAAGAACACACCCTATGAGACACTTAATTACTTGAAAAGGTGATATGCATTCCTAGTTACTCTTCTTACCCATATTAGCTTTATCGTCACATTTTCAACATTTTAGTTGCTTTCACTTTGTTAATGGCCCTTGGGTAATAATTTCGAGCCCACTTATCTTTCTCAAACAAGGGTGAGTAAGAGGTTCTATGTAATTAACTCATTATATGAGTGGTAGTATTGGACCAAGAGTAGAATGAAAATTAGGAAAAATCAGAACGTGTAGTATTATTCAGTGGACGTCCATATTCTCAAAGTGATCCAGAGATAGGAGAAGATACTTGAGGTAAACCCCTCCTCCAGGAATTCATGAGATCCTGGTCCTCTCCCAGTCTGCTGAGGAGATCCCAAACATCCAAGATCTGGATAAGGAGTGGATCGTACCTAGATTGTCTTAAGATGGTAAGCTTGACAGAACCATTTTAATTAGCATTCAACCAAAACTCTGACCAATAAGCTATTTTTTCCATTTCTGTGATCTAGAGATAAAAATATATACACAAGACAACTTCAGGGGTTTGAACACTCTTCAACCTGCCTACTCCAATCAAATTTCTCTGATCTTGGTACAACATCATGGGTTTGTCTGAAGAAGACATTTTTTTTCCTCAAACGAAGGTTGATCCTAGTGTTTCTATGTACAAACTATTCATACCGTAATTGAATACATCATACAGTTAAAAGTGTTATGAAAACTTAATTTGATTTTGTTGCGTCAGTTATTGAACATACAGTGTTTTCTCCATCATTCTAGGCTCGAAAGAAAGAAGAGAGACTTTGTGAAGCCCTAAAAAAGATTGAGCCTGCTGAATCTTCTGAAACAACCCACGATCCTGAGATATTGACACCGGAAGAGCACTTTTTCTTCTTAAAGATGGGCCTTAAATGCAAAAATTATGTGCCAGTTGGAAGGCGAGGAATTTACCAAGGTGTAATTTTGAACATGCATCTACATTGGAAAAAACATCAGACCTTGAAAGTAGTGGTGAAGACATTTTCAGCAGAGGAGGTTAAGGACATTGCTGTTGAGCTGGCAAGATTGACTGGAGGTATAGTGCTTGACATTCATGAAGATAACACAATAATAATGTACAGAGGGAAAAACTACTCCCAACCTCTAACAGACATTATGTCTCCACGAGTGTCTCTTTCGAGAAAGAAGGTACTGTGTTGTGTACTAAATTTTTAGTCACTTTTTAATACAGAATAGAAATTGAGTTTAACTGGGTGTGGGGTTTCAAAATCCTCTGTTAGGACCTGGCGAGTGTATGAGAGAAAGAAATACAGGAGGAAGATGATGGGCGAGGACGAACGTTCGGAGCAAGCGGCGAGGACGAGCGAGGACGAGCAGAACATGGACGAACGTCCTAACATGGACGAACGTTCGGAGCAAGTGGCGAGGACGAGCGAGGACGAGCAGAACATGGACGAACGTCCTAACAATATCGTGAGGACGAGCGTCCCTACGATGGGCGAGGAGACGAACGTCCTAAATAGATGGCAAGCGGAAGGATAGGCAGATTATTACTATAATTAAGGCAGTAATAAATAGAGTTAATAAGGATAGATTTATTCTTTCCAGATAATTATATTAAATAGGCAATTAAGTTTAATTATAATAAATTGGCAATTATGATTATTCCTTACCATTTCTGGAAGGAGTAATTAGTATTAATTAGGAGAGGCATCTAGGGTCAGGATATGTTTTTGATTAATGAAATATTGTAAGAGAGGTTATGCTCTCGTGTGACTGAAGGAGAACCTGCTCCCAGTCATTGGTTGTGTTCGTTATTTCCAGAGATTCAATAATAAAGGAATTTTATTCACTTGGGTATTGTTCCGTTCACTGTGTGAAGGCAAGTTACGTGGTCAGGCACGTAACATCCTCCAACAGTTCTTGGTCTTTCATTGTCCAGAATTTTATGGTGAAATTTCTACTACATAATGCTTCAGTTGCACAACCACGGCTACGTTTGAAATTTTGCATTTGCGGACCTTTGATGCATACATACAATCACTCATGTTCATGCTACTTGTCTGTTTCACAAAATTTGATGTTTCTTTTTATTTTAAAAATTCTTCGGTGCCTTCATGATGTTGATTCTCATCTTTTGCAGGCATTGGATAAATCCAAATACAGGGATGCTCTCCGTGCTGTGAGGAGACATATTCCAAGACTAGAGCAAGAACTTGAAATTCTGCAAGCGCAATTCAAAAGTGCAGCAGAGAGTAATACATATGCTTCTGACGCAATCCAGGACATTGACAGAGAGAGAATTTCAAATTTTCAGTTAGACAATTCAGTTAAACACCAACAGTTGATGGATGATAACATTGGATGCACAGAAGATGAGACAGATAATGACTCTGAGTTGGATTCTGATTCCGATAAGTTATCAGATATATTTGAGACAGATTCGGATGTAGAGAATTTCACCAAAGAGGAAAAACCTCTTTATTTGGACGAGTTTGATAAGTTTCCAGAGCAAAGCAATGGAGAAACAATTGATTTTGAGGAGCATCTACGACAAATGTCTCTGAATTCGAAAAACATGGAAAAGGACCAAGACTTACCAAAGCTGGATGAAGTTGATAGGATTTTTCTGCATGCCACATCCTTTTTAAAGAAAAAAACAAAATGAGAAATTTGCTAAACGCGAGTGTTGTAATCATCATACTTAAAGAAAGAGTAGCCTTACAGAAATTACGATGTACAACCATGAATGGCTTTTCTAAATTACAAAAGTTTTAGATTTAGCACTTTATTTGATACGCTTAGTATTTACTAGTCATTAAATCACAACTTATCCATGTTGAATCATGTCAATGTAGGATTAGGGATAAAGTTCTCCCAACTCCTTTCTTTACAAGCATTAAATTTGAGGTTTTCCGTAAAGGGAAGTCAAGTTTTTTAATACTTATATCAGGAGTTTTGTGCCTTGAAATGAAGAAATATTTTATCTAATTTGTTGATCGTTCTAAAGTATTACCTGTTGATCGTTCTAAAGTATTACCGAGACAATAAAAATAAACATATCTTGTTCTAACTCTGATTTGAGATATCAAATTGCTCATTGTTGGTCTTGGTCTTCCTTTTAGTGTTAATTGTAACTGCACTGCCATTCCTCTGTTTTGTTGAACATGCTCTCTGAGTCTCGCAATCTCATTTGCTACAACTATTATTTGTAAAAAGACGTAAGAAAAAAAGTTAATATGAATTCCACATACATAGTACATATACATCTCATACATTGATTTTGATACCAAGTGTTGTCAAACCTGCGAGTTTTGGTTCGGTTCCGTGCTAACAATACATGCAATTGGAAGAAGGGCTACCACTCAGATGGAGAAATCGGTGTTAAGCTCATAAACTTACATTTGCTACTTGATTTGTCATAAATATTAACAGATTTATTTATTAGAGATAAAAGGTGATATGTTAGACTTTTTCTAATTTAATTTTGATAAATATTAACAGTTAAGTACATGAAAATCCAAAGTGTTTATCTTTTTTCTTATAGCGGTATCTCTTTTGCTTGTGTTACAATGATTATCGGCTGAGTTTTTTTGTTTTCAGAGACAAATATACCGATTATTACTTTTTTTAAAATAAAGCAGAAAGAGAAAAGTAAACTGAAACGAAAGTTTTTTTCAAAACAGGGACAGTGAGGGTGCATGATTGGTTATACTCGTAAAATTTTGTATTTATCCTGTACTCAATTTGAGTTTTAGTTTTATTGTAAATATTATATTATAAAGATTAAATGTTAAAAGGAAATAGGTTTGGCATGCGTATTTGTGCTTTAAGCAATAAAATATATGTAGCACTTTCTGATTTCAAGCAAATTAAATGAGAAAATATAAATATAAAACCTAGAACGTGAAACAAAACCAGTAAAAATTTCCATCAACAATAAATAAAGTAAAAATTTAATTTGGAGACTCAATGGCTACACATGCACCTATTCATCAAGGATGTTTAGGTGTTCCAACCAAAAGGTTGATCCAATAATGTCAACATGTTCTACAATGACCTTTCCTTTACTTTCAAAAGAGTTACCATTCTCCTCCTGAGTTGGAACAGTGTCTACTTTGTCCCTATAAACTGAGGATCCTTGTCGGAACATGACTGGTAATTTATTGTAGTCAATAGCCAATTCTTCAATTTTCTTTTGCAACTGACCACCCTTTAAACTATTCTGAGCTTCCCTTTTGCTTTTTCCAGATGCAACTAGCTTCCAGAAACAAGAGTTATATTGATTGTTGATGTGGCAATCCACCTGTCTCCATGAAAGGTAGTCCCTTAGAATCTCAGTAGATGGATAGCACACTGCTCGCCCATCAAAGGAAGGAGGGTATTTTAACTCGCTTTGTGGGAAGAACTCATTCCATCTCATCACATAAGTAGATGTGAAGAAAGACACAATTGCTGAAACCATTTTATTAGCTCTCCTTTGGTAAAGATTACAGGTTTTCTTAATAATAAAACTGTACTCATCACTAACCCCATAGGCAAAGACTATATCCTCCCAAAACTTTTCTAAGACAGCAACTGCACACAAATTCATCAGGTTAAGGGCTCTATCATCATTTGGCTTCACAAATTCATGTACCTCAGAAAATCTGTGGAAGTGGCATCCATCTATTCGAACTACAATCCATGTAGATGGCATCAATTTGCTATCAAACTCAAAGGATCTCACATACTCTGGAGTCACATTGTTAATCTCTTCAATAAAATCACCAAGTTCCTTCAAAAGAAGGATATACTCATTCCAAAATCTCTTTCCAGCTATTTTCTTGGAATGCACAGGGATTATCTTCCGTCTGTGCCTTTTAATTGGAGCACCGTTATATGTGTATTTCACAACATCCTCTACCACTGTCTTCACAAGACAAGAACCTTGTCGGAATATTGGCTCTAGTGTATTGTAATTGACATTGAACTCATCGAATAAAAAATTGTTTAGATCACTTTTGTCAAAATCCTTGATAAAATCCCATGCTTCCTTCTCATTCATTCCACGTTCAACAAGACGCCAAAGGCATTGTTCATGTTGATTACTCAAATGACAAATATTCTGCCGCCACAAAAGATAAGCTTGAAGGGCTTCTGTGGACGCACAAGGTATGACTCGCCCATGGACGGAAGGAGGACTTTGCAGTTCCTTGTGCGGAAAGAATTCACCCCATTTTCTCACAAAAACAGAGGAGAAAAATGAAGTAATGATGGATAACACTTTGCTAGCACGCCTTTCATAAAACTTGGAGGTCTTCTTCAATACAAAAGTATACTCATCGCTAAATCCATATGCAAAGACTACATCTGCATACTCTTCAAGAATTTCAACAGCACAAGAGTTCATAATCTTCAACGTGTTTAGATCATAAGGTTTATGAAGGCTACAGGCATTGATCCAAACAAGGATGATATTGGGAAACATGACCTCGTCTTCAACTTCAAAACACTTGACATACTCATATTTACTGTTTGCCATTTTACTTGCAAAAGTTTACAAATGTATCGCTTTTTCTTCTCACATAAAACGCACAGATTGAATCTCAAGAACAGAGAACAGATCGAGACAGAAAATTTGAGAATCGACGAAGAGTAACTCAGATCAGAGAGAAACGAGATACTTAGCTCAAGCGGACGCGCCTAACCAAGGCTCTGAATACCACATGATGAGCGACGCTCCGAGGAGAAGACGAAACTTGAGAGATTTGGACTCTTCGAGGAAGCAAATGAGGCAGCGGAAACAACAGAAGAACTAAGAACCCTTGGTTTGGAGGTTTAATCGGTGAAAACTCTAGGGTTGAAGGTAAGGGAGGATTTAATCGGTGAAGAAGAAGATCTAACCGATGGAACTGAAGGAGATTTAAGAAATAACCTAGAAGCGGAAGAAACCCTAGGCTCCTGATGATGTTCGGTGAAGAGGCTCGAATGGATGTAGTTCGAAGGTTGGATCGACGACAAAATGAAGCGAGGAACCTGATTGATGACGAGAAGCACCACGGTGAAGGTCCAGCGATGGTGAGGATGAGTTTTGTGGTTGAAGAGTTTTCGACAGAGAAAACGTAGGTGAAGACGCGAAATGAGGATACGGAAGCTATGCTGATGGAATCTCGTGAGAGAAAAGGCACGCGTGGCAGTAGACCTGACGCAAGCCACGAGGACGCTAGTAATTGGTGAGGGTGGCGTGAGATGGATGCTACGGAGGAGAGAGAATGATAGTGTGAGATGGAAGGTGGCCAGAGGAGATTTTGGGATTCTCTGGTCTTGACTTTCAAGGAAACTAAATCCTGGAGTTCTCTCTACATAAAGTTTAATTTAGGCTTAATTACCTACTTAGTCCCCATGTTCGGAGGTAATTTGTTGTTTAGTACCCGGTTTTAAAAATGTAGGCATTTGATACCCATGTTTTGAAATTTGTGTCAATTGAATCCTACCCACTTAACGCCGTTATAAATCTAACGTTTTTCTGAGGTTTAATCCTTTACTACATCCCTATTTATGTACGAATTTCTCAATTGGGTCCTCGTTTTTTAAAGTGTATCAAAATGGTCCTTAATTTTGAAAATTCATATCAATTGAGTCCTTTCCGTTAAGTTGGCTGGACGGCGTTAAAAAAATTGATGAGTGACATGCTAAGATGACGAACGAACGCTCGTCCAGCAGCGAACGAACGCTCGTCCACCAGAGAACGAACGCTCGTCGACCTCTTACTGTTGGACAACCGTTCGTTCCACACTGGACGACCGTTCGTTCTCTGGTGGACGAGCGTTCGTTCGCTGCTGGACGAGCGTTCGTTCGCTGGTGGACGAGCGCTCGTTCGTCATCTCAGCATCCACTCATCAATTTTTTTAACGCCGTCCAGCCAACTTAACGGAAAGGACTCAATTGATATCAATTTTCAAAATTAGGGACCATTTTGCTCCGCTTTAAAAAACGAGGACCCAATTGAGACATTCTTACATAAATAGGGATATAGTAAAGGATTAAACCTTTTTCTGACTGTGTATGTGATTTGTGGACGAGCGTTTGTGGACGAGCGACGAGGACGATCGTCCACAGAAGAGGACGCTCGTCCAGCGAGGCAGAAGAGGACGCTCGTCCAGCGAAGCGAACGCCCAGTCAGGCAGAAGAGGACGCTCGTCCAGCGAAGCGAACGCCCAGTCAGGCAGAAGAGGACGCTCGTCCAACGAAGCGAACGCTCGTCCATAACCGCTCGTCCACAAATCACATACACAGTCAGGAAAAACGTTAGATTTATAACGGCGTTAAGTGGGTAGGATTCAATTGATACAAATTTCAAAACATGGGTATCAAATGGCTACATTTTTAAAACCGGGTACTAAACAGCAAATTACCTCCGAACATGGGGACTAAGTAGGTAATTAAGCCTTTAATTTATTATTCTCAAAAATCCCCTACAAGAGGTGGTGAGGTTAGAACGTCTACAGTATGTATTAGATGTCCTATTGAGGTAGAAGGGCGTAGGTATAAGGTGAACCCCGTATGTTTACCTCTCAAAGAGTTAGAAGTAATTTTGGGAATGAATTGGCTGAATTCCAATCGCATTCTCATAGACTATGGAGCTAAGGAATTGATCTTTCCTGAAGAAGATGAAGAAGAATTGACTGTGACGCTCGGTCAGTTGAAAGAAGACATCATGGAGGGCACTAGCTGTTTTCTAATTATGACACACGAAGACGGGGAGGTTGGAGATATGAATGTTGAACGATCGTCCGACAACAAGCACAGTGGAGGACGATCGGTTGTGGACGAATTCCCGGTCGTCTTTCCGGATGAAGTGCCTGGACTGCCTCCCGTTCGTGAAGTGGAGTTCACAATTGATTTGGTGACTACAGCAGCACCTATCTCTGTTCAACCATACCGAATGACACTTGCTGAGTTGATTGAACTTAAGAAGCAAATTGAAGATTTGATGGATAAAAAGTTCATCCGACCGAGTGTATCACCGTGGGGAGCGCCTGTGCTGTTAGTGAAGAAGAAAGATGGCAGCTCTCGACTGTGCATTGATTATAGACAACTGAATAAGCTGACCACCAAGAACAAGTATCCCCTGCCACGGATTGATGATCTACTGGACCAATTGCATGGGGCGAGCGTGTTCTCTAAGATAGACTTGAGATCAGGCTATCACCAGATTCAAGTTAAAGAAGGAGATATTCAGAAGACGGCTTTTCGTTCCCGTTATGGACATTATGAGTACGTGGTGATGCCGTTCGGGGTGACGAACGCTCCAGCTGTTTTCATGGATTATATGAACCGAATTTTCAGACCGTATCTGGACAAGTTTGTGGTCATTTTCACTGACGACGTTCTAATCTACTCCAAGAACTGTGACGAGCATGAGGAGCACTTGAGGACGGTACTTAACGAATTGAGAACGCGCGTTCGTTCCAAATGGCTCGACCAATTAGTGGTAAGCCAAATATTATGCGCGTTCGGTTTTGGTGTTACGAACGTTCGCGTTCGTTGTTATGTTGAGCGTTCGTCCTTAATGTTATGTTGAGCGTTCGTCCTTAATGTTCTAGTGAGCGTTCGTCCATAATGTTATAGTGAGCGTTCGTCCTTAATGTTATAGTGAGCGTTCGTCCTTAAATGTAATAGTGAGCGTTCGTCATTAAATTTTATAGTGAGCGTTCGTCCTTATATGTTATAGTGAGCGTTCGTCCTTAAATGTTATAGTGAGCGTTCGTCCTTAAATGTTATATTGAGCGTTCGTCCTTAAATGTTATAGTGAGCGTTCGTCCTTAAATGTTATAGTGAGCGTTCGTCCTTAAATGTTATAGTGAGCGTTCGTCCTGGTGAGTGTAGAGTTCGGTCTTAATGTTGCTGGTTCTCAGTTAGGGAGCGTCCCTGTGTAAGAGCGAGCGTCCATATTTATAGCGTGCGGTTTTTTTGACGTTCGTCCGAATAGGGTTCGTCCAAGTACTTTTGACGTTCGTCCAAATAGGGTTCGTCCAATGGGTTTTGGACGTTCGTCCAAACAGTGTTCGTCCAAGTGCTTTGGACGTTCGGCCAAATAGGGTTCGTCCAAGTGCTATTGATGTTCGTCCAAACAGTGTCCGCCCAAGGGCTTTTGGCGCTCGTCCAAATAGTGTTCGTCCAGTGGTGATATTTTCTGTTATGTTTTCTCTCATCCAGTAAGTTATGTTATTTAAATATTTCGGTTACAATTTATGAATGCATCTTCATGTGATCCAGATTGGTTGAAAGTGTATGGTTATAAGTGGTTTATGATGTACATTGTTGATCCAAAAGAAATATCATGAGATTTAAAATGGTAGGATTTAATCGGAAATTAAGATCTCTCGGTGGGATCGGTTAGTGTATTGAATGAATGTAAGAGGCTTCCATATGGGGGGTTATCCCTAACACTCCAACGGTCTTTCATTCTCACTTAGAGAGGATTGACGCGTGTGGTGGGAGTAGTGGGAGGTCCTAGGGTAGACGCTATCACTGGAGGTCTATCCCGCGGTAACGGACTAGCCTTGTGTATGGTCGGGTGGAACCCCTCGGCAATGGCTTTGCAAAGCAGTAGAGGCCATCACAAGTGCACAACCCGCCCCAGCTCTACATACATTCTATGTCCGGACGTGTCTAGAGTCTTAACATGATAAGATGCTTGTCTTGATGAGTTTTATGAAATAAATGCTAGATTGATTGAAAATGAATTGTATGATTGTTTGAGACCTAGCTCACTCTTGCATTTGTATGTCTTGCATGTGTTTGCTTTCCCCCTCGCGATGATCATCCAATCCTTTGGATGTGAGCAGTAGGTGATGATGTACCTTTGGAGCAAGCTTTGGAAGTTGAGGAAGACCCAGCTCCTAGTGCTTAGGATTTCTAATAGCTATTATGTTAAATAGCTCTTTATTTTGAAAGACTTCTAGCCTTCATTGTTAGCATGATCTGTGTTTTGGAGAATTGTGAACTTGTACTTAAGTTTTAAAAGTTTTCCAGCCAGACTTGGATAACTGTACTCCTTAATTCAATCTATTGTGTACTCTTAACTGCTTTCTATTATTGTAATCGATTACAGTGTCAAAGAAGGTGTAAACTTGATTTCTAAGGCATAATTTGAAAGGTCTTTGAGTATAGATTCCAACAAAACAAGAATCAACTCATTTGGAGTTCGGTGGAAAAAGTTATGAGCAAAAGAACAAGCAAAGGTCAGAGTTGGCAAAAATATATGAAACGCTAACTTGAAACAATAAACTGTACCAACTCAGATGTCCAAAAATTACAAATTAGTAGTCATTGGAAATATTTTTGAGTCTAGTTTCTAATAAAAAAAGAATCACATCATTTAGAGGTCGGTGGGAAAAGTTATCAGTAAAATAGCCAGCAAAGGTCAAAGTTGACAGCATGTTATCTCACCCAAGTTGCTCACCTCATAAACATTGTTTCTTTCCTCCATCATGGGGTGCCAAAACATCACTTCCCACCACTAAAACACCAGGACCAGCCTAACACAAGATCAAAAGTGCTTAAACCTCACTTCTTTTTCCAATGGTGACCCCTGTTCACCTGACTGAGTACCTGTGTTGGACTTTCTGTGCAACATCCAATTTTCTCTCGGGTAATCGTTTACAGCGTCCTTGTAATCGATTACAGTGTCAAAGAAGGTGTAAACTTGATTTCTAAGGCATAATTTGAAAGGTCTTTGAGTATAGATTCCAACAAAACAAGAATCAACTCATTTGGAGTTCGGTGGAGAAAGTTATGAGCAAAAGAACAAGCAAAGGTCAGAGTTGGCAAAAATATATGAAACGCTAACTTGAAACAATAAACTGTACCAACTCAGATGTCCAAAAATTACAAATTAAAAGTCAGGTGGGACAGGGGTCAGCATTGGAAAAAGAAGTGAGTTTTAAGCACTTTTGATCTTGTGTTAGGCTGGTCCTGGTGTTTTAGTGGTGGGAAGTGATGTTTTGGCACCCCATGATGGAGGAAAGAAACAATGTTTATGAGGTGAGCAACTTGGGTGAGATAACATGCTGTCAACTTTGACCTTTGCTGGCTATTTTACTGATAACTTTTCCCACCGACCTCCAAATGATGTGATTCTTTTTTTATTAGAAACTAGACTCAAAAATCTTTCCAATGACTACTAATTTGTAATTTTTGGACATCTGAGTTGGTACAGTTTATTGTTTCAAGTTAGCGTTTCATATATTTTTGCCAACTCTGACCTTTGCTTGTACTTTTGCTCATAACTTTCTCCACCGAACTCCAAATGAGTTGATTCTTGTTTTGTTGGAATGTATACTCAAAGACCTTTCAAATTATGCCTTAGAAATCAAGTTTACACCTTCTTTGACACTGTAATCGATTACAAGGACACTGTAAACGATTACCCGAGAGAAAATTGGATTTTGTACAGAAAGTCCAACACAGGTACTCAGTAAGGTGAACAGGGGTCACCATTGGAAAAAGAAGTGAGTTTTAAGCACTTTTGATCTTGTGTTAGGCTGGTCCTGGTGTTTTAGTGGTGGGAAGTGATGTTTTGGCACCCCATTTCTCCCAAAGGACTCACGGCCTAGTTTAGTTGTGTGGTTAGTTGATTAGCTAAGACTTAAGAACGAAATAGTTGGATTTTACTATGCAAAAGACGAAAATAAATATGTATGCATGAGGTTTTGATCAATGGCAAAAGCAAAAGACAAGCACTTTCAATGAAATATATGAATGAATATGTTGTTGGGGGTCAATTTCATCTCATCCACTCTCATATATTTTAGGAATTCAACATTCAAATCATCATTGTTAATGCCCCTCTCTAAATTACCTTGTCAAGAAGGCCTATCCCTAATTACGAGTTCATACGATTCCTAGCATTCCTAATAATTAGTTCTCTTAGCACAGGAGCTTAACGACAACCAATATAATATTGGGAGAGATTCCCCGGATCTAGACTTCCCCGTATGTTCCCGTATCGACAAAATCAATTATCATGCATTGAATGAGTTAAACAAAGCAAGCATTAAGCAAAGAGGAAAAACCCTAACTAATGATGAAAGAAAGCATAAACCTTAGATTAAGATGCAAGCACAAATTCCATATATGAGAGCTTCAAAAGATTACATTGATTCCCCAACAAACATAAAAGGTTTAGTTCACCATATTCATGGTGAACCTAGATGAACAATAATGAAAGAATGAAGGATAAAACCCTAGAAAGGTGAAGAGGTAGCCTGAGCATCCAAGATCCTCCTTCAAAGGGGTGGAAGAGAGAGTGTTTGCTTCGTTTCTGCCAAAGATACCAACCCTAAGACATCTAGGTCTTTAAATAGGACATAAAAATAATAGAAAACGGGTTCAGGCCCAAACAGATCATAAAATCGCATAAAACTGGCCCAAAACTCGTCTGGTTGACTTTTTTCGTATTCTGGTTGACTGGTTGACTTTTTTGGTTGACTGGTTGACTTTTTTGGTTGACTGATTGATTTTTCTGATTTCTGGTTGACTTTTCAGCATTCCAATCATTCGGTACTTCAATTCTTCTTTCAAATCATTCAATTAGCCTACAAAATCAAGGGAATCTTGCACAAAACCATTAAATTCACTTTCAACTCTCTTATTCGCAAAACTAAAGCAAAAATATGAGTTCAAGCTAGTTTCTAAGTCTTAAAGGTTGCTTTTGGTATCAATTTTAAGCATAAAAATAAGGTTTAATCCTTTACTACATCCCTATTTATGTACGAATGTCTCAATTGGGTCCTCGTTTTTTAAAGCGTAGCAAAATGGTCCCTAATTTTGAAAATTGATATCAATTGAGTCCTTTCCGTTAAGTTGGCTGGACGGCGTTAAAAAAATTGATGAGTGGATGCTGAGATGACGAACGAGCGCTCGTCCACCAGCGAACGAACGCTCGTCCAGCAGCGAACGAACGCTCGTCCACCAGAGAACGAACGATCGTCCAGTGTGGAACAAACGGTTGTCCAGCAGTAAGAGGTCGACGAGCGTTCGTTCTCTGGTGGACGAGCGTTCGTTCACTGCTGGACGAGCGTTCGTTCGTCATCTTAGCATCTCACTCATCAATTTTTTTAACGCCGTCCAGCCAACTTAACAGAAAGGACTCAATTGATATGAATTTTCAAAATTAAGGACCATTTTGATACACTTTAAAAAACGAGGACCCAATTGAGAAATTCGTACATAAATAGGGATGTAGTAAAGGATTAAACCTAAAAATAACGGTTGCTTTTGGTATCAATTTTAAGCATAAAAATAACGGTTTTTCAACCATTATCACTGCAACAACAACATATTTTCACTCTGCAGCTGAGAGATTTGCATGAATAACTTCTGATTCATTACTTGTTTGAGAGCAACCAAAGCTGCCACATTAAACTACCTTTGTGTTCTTCCAAATTTTGTTTTGTTGTTTCCATTGTATTGCTTTATGAATTTTCTTTTCCATTCTTGTAAGTTGGCCCTTTCAAGCAAGTGAAGTGGAAGAGCTCATAAGTGTTCTTCCCTCATTTGCTAACTTGACTTAAAGTCTCATCACTTTTAAATTGGTAGACGGTGAGTGTGTCTTAGATCCAAAAATTCTAAGCCTCACCTAGGAGACCTCATCTTAAATTTCTTTTATTTTTGCAAAGTTTCGCATAGGAAGTCTTAGAGTCCGGCTTTAGAGTCTAAGGTTTTCTTTCTTTGTGTTTGTTTTGTCTCCATATATTTAGTGAATTTAGAAGTGATTTTGATTTAGGTTTAATCCTTTACTACATCCCTATTTATGTACGAATGTCTCAATTGGGTCCTCGTTTTTTAAAGCGTAGCAAAATGGTCCCTAATTTTGAAAATTGATATCAATTGAGTCTTTTCCGTTAAGTTGGCTGGACGGCGTTAAAAAAATTGATGAGTGGATGCTGAGATGACGAACGAGCGCTCGTCCACCAGCGAACGAACGCTCGTCCAGCAGCGAACGAACGCTCGTCCACCAGAGAACGAACGATCGTCCAGTGTGGAACGAACTGTTGTCCAGCAGTAAGAGGTCGACGAGCGTTCGTTCTCTGGTGGACGAGCGTTCGTTCACTGCTGGACGAGCGTTCGTTCGTCATCTTAGCATCTCACTCATCAATTTTTTTAATGCCGTCCAGCCAACTTAACAGAAAGGACTCAATTGATATGAATTTTCAAAATTAAGGACCATTTTGATACACTTTAAAAAACGAGGACCCAATTGAGAAATTCGTACATAAATAGGGATGTAGTAAAGGATTAAACCTAAAAATAACGGTTGCTTTTGGTATCAATTTTAAGCATAAAAATAACGGTTTTTCAACCATTATCACTGCAACAACAACATATTTTCACTCTGCAGCTGAGAGATTTGCATGAATAACTTCTGATTCATTACTTGTTTGAGAGCAACCAAAGCTGCCACATTAAACTACCTTTGTGTTCTTCCAAATTTTGTTTTGTTGTTTCCATTGTATTGCTTTATGAATTTTCTTTTCCATTCTTGTAAGTTGGCCCTTTCAAGCAAGTGAAGTGGAAGAGCTCATAAGTGTTCTTCCCTCATTTGCTAACTTGACTTAAAGTCTCATCACTTTTAAATTGGTAGACGGTGAGTGTGTCTTAGATCCAAAAATTCTAAGCCTCACCTAGGAGACCTCATCTTAAATTTCTTTTATTTTTGCAAAGTTTCGCATAGGAAGTCTTAGAGTCCGGCTTTAGAGTCTAAGGTTTTCTTTCTTTGTGTTTGTTTTGTCTCCATATATTTAGTGAATTTAGAAGTGATTTTGATTTAGGTTTAATCCTTTACTACATCCCTATTTATGTACGAATGTCTCAATTGGGTCCTCGTTTTTTAAAGCGTAGCAAAATGGTCCCTAATTTTGAAAATTGATATCAATTGAGTCCTTTCCGTTAAGTTGGCTGGACGACGTTAAAAAAATTGATGAGTGGATGCTGAGATGACGAACGAGCGCTCGTCCACCAGCGAACGAACGCTCGTCCAGCAGCGAACGAACGCTCGTCCACCAGAGAACGAACGGTCGTCCAGTGTGGAACGAACGGTTGTCCAGCAGTAAGAGGTCGACGAGCGTTCGTTCTCTGGTGGACGAGCGTTCGTTCGCTGCTGGACGAGCGTTCGTTCGTCATCTGAGCATCTCACTCATCAATTTTTTTAACGCCGTCCAGCCAACTTAACGGAAAGGACTCAATTGATATGAATTTTCAAAATTAAGGACCATTTTGATACACTTTAAAAAACGAGGACCCAATTGAGAAATTCGTACATAAATAGGGATGTAGTAAAGGATTAAACCTTTGATTTAAAGACTTTTAGTAAGTAACTAAGGATATATTTGGCAAGGCAAGACTTGGTACTTAAGCGACCTACAAGGTCCACCTCTCTTACCTGAAATATTGTCCTTAAGTGAATTCTCTTAGTCTTTACTTCAAGAAAATTTTTAAGTTCATAAAATGTCTAGAAGACACTCCCTTAGAAATAATGAGGAGCCTAAAGATCAATTTTGTTTTCAAACTCTTGTCAATCAACTCAAAGAAATTGAAAGGAAAATAGGGCAAGAAAAGATTCAAAGAGAACTACATAGTGCCATGGTTGAAAATGAGTTGAAACTTTTGAGAGAGGAACAAGTCCAAAATAGGGAGAGAAATTATAGTGGAGAGTCCCAATATGAACAAGAGGCCTTAAGAGTAGGAGAATATTATCAGCAACCCTCTTCATCAAGAAGACACAGGCGGGAATTTGAAAATCCTCCTCCTCCTAAGGAAGTTAATGTGGTATTGCCTAATTTTCATGGGAAAGATAATGTTGAGGCTTACCTAGATTGGGAAATGAAGGTAGAGCAAATTTTTGCTTGCCATCAAGTAGGAGAAGAAAGAAAATTCTCTCTTGCTATCCTAAGTTTTCAAGGGTATGCAATGTACTGGTGGACTGCTACAGTCCAAGAGAGACTAAGACAACGACTTCCTCCAATAAAATATTGGAATGAGCTTACAAATGCCCTTCGGAAAAGGCACATACCCTCCTACTACAAAAGAGAACTCATGGATAAGCTCCAAAGATTGCAACAATAGTCTATGTCTGTTGAAGAATACAGACAAAAGATGGAGCTATACATGATGAGGGCAGGAATAACAGAGGGTGAGGAAACTACCTTGGCCAGATTTTTGAGTGGGTTGAATCTTGATATCAGGGATAGGGTTGAACTACTACCTTATAGAGATTTGAATGATCTTGTTCAAATGTGTATAAAGGTAGAACAACAAAATTTGCGAAAAGCTTCTGTTAAAAGATTTCAATCCCCCTTTGAACAGAAGATTGTAAAAGAAAAAGAACCCCTCAAACCTCTAGCCAATATAGTTGAAAAACCCAAACAGGAATCCTCTTCACACCCTCGCACTAGTGAGATCAAGTGTTTTAAATGTTTGGGTAGGGGTCACATAGCTGCTCAATGTCCTACCAAAAGAACAATCATTTTAAGAGGTAGTGACATATATAGCAGTGAAAGTGAAACCCCTAGTGAAAGTGAGAATGAGCAAGAAAGAGGTAATGAAGAGAAAGTATATCCTTGTGAGGGTCCACTTCTCATGGTGAGAAGGGTGCTTAATAGTCAACCAAGTCCAGAACACTTATCTCAAAGAGAGAACATCTTTCACACAAGATGTCAAATTACAGAAAAATATTGTTCTCTCATTATTGATAGTGGATCTTGCTGTAACTGTTGTAACACAAGGCTGGTTGAAAAACTGAATCTTACTGTGATACCCCATCCAAAACCTTACAAACTTTATTGGCTAAATCAAGATGGGGATATAACAGTCAAGAATCAAGTTAAATTGGCAATTTCCATAGGAAACTTCAAAGATGATGTTATTTGTGATGTAGTTCCTATGGAAGTTTGCCATGTACTATTGGGAAGACCATGGCAATTTGACAATGACACTACACACCATGGTCTCACCAATACCATAACTGTTCAAAAAAATGATAAGAAATTTGTGCTTCATCCTCTGTCACCTACCTAGGTGGCTAAAGATCAAACACAAATGAAGCTCAACAAGGAGCAAGAAAAAGAAGAAACAGAGAGAAGAAAAAGAGAGCAAGAGCAAAGAAAAGAAGAAGAGAAAAGAGAACAAGAAAAAAGAGAGCAAGAGCAAAGAGAAGAGAAAAGAAGAAAAGAAGGGAGAATAGAACCTCTGTCCACACTCCTCATAGAACCAAGACTCTTAAGGGGAGGTTTTCTATCCTTTAATTTTCTTTCATCTATCCTTAAGTTTTCAAAATTCTACTTTTCTTCCCAAGAATTTACCTTCCATCTTTAACAATGTTACAACTTGAAAAATGTGACAATTCACTTGAGTTATTGTTACCTTTGTGGTTACAACTAACTCAAGACAAAAATAAAATTTCAAAAGAAGTAAGGTTTCTTTATTGTATCGAAATTGAAATTTTCAAAACTAGGAAACCTTCTTCTAAACATATTTTTTTATGTATCTTATTAGGTCAAATAAATCTAATTCAAGCTATGTTTGATGATTATGGCAGGTTCATATTTGACCCGGGAGGAACTTTGATGGATCCTACACAAATAAGTCCTCACAAAGAAAAACCAACAGATTTGAGGACAAATCCTCTTCAAGGGGAAGGAGATGATGACTTAAGGTAGGGACCCATTACTAGAAGTATGGCTAGAAGAATCCAAGAAGAGCTTGAAGATATGGATACAACAGGGCAAGTTCTCTTCCTTCATTTTAAGTGGAAATTGGGAGATACCAAGAGAAGGGGCAAATCTGTCCATATGAATGTCCAAGTTGCTAGCTGCACCACCATGCTTTGTTAAGCACACCACCGTCCCTCAACACCACCAAATCACGTGTTGCTTTAGTTTTATCACATTTTTCATAAGTCTTTCACATTTTACACATGGGTCATTACCTTTCTTACTCGTTGCAGCTCCATGAATCACCTATAAATTCATGGTAGCCCCCCTTGTAAAGATACTTTTGAGAATATTGATTTTTACTCTGCTGATGCATTTGCAGCACCTAAAACTCTTTCCAAAAGTCATCCCAATGAGCTTCCCTTCTCCATCTAGCTTCCTTCCAGTGGAAGGCCGTCTGAGCTAGCTCTCCACCTCCCAAACAGCTCTACAACCATCAATTACGCCACTGATTTTCATCCCCATCTCCGCTGCCATCTCAGGACTCCATGTTCCACTGCATTCAATCCATTGCACTTGCTGGAGCAAACTCATAATTGCTGAACGGTCATTGACCGTTCGGTTTTCCTTTGTAACATAATTGAAATAGGATTCTTTCATTTGGATAGAACCCTAGTTGAGGACGAGCGTCCTCGTGTTAAAATACTATGCTTGAGCGTTCGACCAAGCACAGTTGCATCTGGTATCCTGTGATAAACTCCATTCTTTGATATATATGTAATAGTATATTTTTCCGGTGAGCTCTTCTCCAAGCTCTCCCGGTGTGGCTGCCTCCCGGAGTCTCGGGCGCCGCACTATTTCTCCCAACTCGTCTCTGCGCTCCTCTTCTGCCACCGCCACGGCATCGCGCACCGCGACCTCAAGCCGCAGAACCTCCTCCTCGACGCCGCCGGCGACCTTAAGGTGATGGAGGACCATCCAAGCTCAACATAGGACCTTTAACAAGAGCCATGTCTAAGAGAATCCAAGAGGAAGAGGGAGCACTAACTACTTTGCTCTTATGGAGTATTAATTACTAAAATCTTCCTCCTCTTTAAATAACTTTACATTGTTTTGTAGGTCATTAAATAAAGCTTGGCAAAACACTTGGAGGAGTAACCAAGCAAGGAAAAGCAAAGGAGATAAAATTGAAGATGTTGCTGTTACGCTCAGATGCATGAACACTGCAGACAGCAACTCCATCTTCCTCTGCAGTTCTGCTTAGCTGGCAAACTTAGCTTGCTTCCCAAGCTTCTTTTCATTGCATCACGTGCCTTTAGAATAGCTTGCATCACACGTCTTAGAAGTTCTCCTTCATCTATAAATAGGGGGCTTCATCCTTTGTAAATTGAACTTTGAATTGATAATGATATGCTGTTGAGATTTCTCCAGACATTCTTTCAGAGTTCAAACACTTTGTGCCTATTCTGCACATTCTCCTCTAGCTTCCTTCCCTCTTGGAAGGCTTTCGGAGCTTGAGATTCCTTGATCTACTCATACACCTTCATTGAAACATTCATCAAACACTTACCGTGCCTCATCGTCATCCAACTAACCGCTGCCTTCTCTGGTTTTGGAAGTGTTCGTGATTGAATTGCAAGGATGCTTCCATCATAAGGTCTCTGACTTCAGCCTCTCCGCACTCCCGGAACACCTCCGTGATAACCTCCTCCACACCGCATGTGGCACGCCGGCCTTCACTGCTCCGGAGGTCTTACGTCGCGTCGGCTACGACGGTTCCAAGACCGACGCTTGGTCCTGCGGTGTCATTCTCTACAACCTTCTCGCCGGCCACCTCCCCTTTGACGATTCAAACATTCCTGCCATGTGCCGCCGAATATCCCGCCACGACTATCAATTCCCGGTGTGGATCTCAAAATCCGCGCGCAGCCTCATCCACCAATTGCTGGACCCCAATCCTAAATCGCGAATTTCGCTTGACAGAGTTTTCGATAACAGATGGTTAAGGGATAAGAAGCATGTTTGCTATAATGTGTTGGAGGAGAGTGTTGTGGAGTCTGATTTATATAACAAGTGATGCAACGGTTACAAATTGGGGATGAACGCTTTTGACATAATATCAATGTTGTCGGGATTGGACTTGCGAGGGCTGTTCGAAACGACGTCGGAGAAGGGGAGGCGGAGGGAGAAGAGGTTCAGTTCGGAGAAAAGCGTGGGAACGGTGGAGGCGAAGGTGAAGGAGGTTGGGGAGAGGTTAGGGTTTAGGATTGAGGTTGGAAAGAACGGTGTAATTGGGCTAGGAAAGGGGAAAGTGGGTTTTGCAGTTGAGGTGTTTGAGATTGTGTTGTTGCTATTAAAGTTGTAGATGGTGCTATGGAGTTTGACCAACTTCATTGGGATGATTGGAAACTTGGCCTTCAAGAGGTTGTTCTCTCATGTAATGCTCCCAACAGCAGAGTACTCTGTTTTATTACTGTTTTGCACTATAGAATGATGAAGTCTTGTGTACATAACGTGACATCCCAAAAATACAGCCATAAACTATATATTAGAATAATCTCATTAATAATAATCCAGTACAGTTTTTCAAACTAAAAGAACGAACACGCAAGGACGAACGTCCTTGTAGTAGAGTTACAAAATTTAGGCCGAGCGTAAATAAAACCTGACCGAACGGTTTACACAGGGAAATACCGAAAGATCGAACATAAACAAAAGGAAGGATAAGGTGGTCGAACGACCACTCCAACAAACACCTACACTACTAGCCGAACATCTCACTGTTCGGTCTTCACCTCCACTTCTACCAGATTCTCTTCTTCCAGCGTATCTTCCAGTCGCTCGTCTCCTTCTGCTCACATCCACACGGATGATCATTGCAACGACAGGACGGACGTACAGATACAAGACAACACAAGGAAAAACGAAGGGTAAGCTTATTGAATTTAATTCAAGTAATAACATGCATTTCATAACACATCAAGCATATCAAATATTTCACTCCAGCGTACAATTCAAACAACTCTTTAAATCAATCAATTCTTGATACTAGACTGACTGTCCGGACTGTATGAATTCTGTGTAGCTACGACGTTCGTGCACCCAGGTGGTGTAGTAACTGCTCTCATCAGCTGCCACCCGAGGTTAGTCCGTTCTGTCCTAAGTACATTTAAGGACTAGGACCTCCTGCCGTTCCCACACATGACATACTCCCCTCTACGTGAGGACGAGCACTCACGGAACATCAGGATGAATCGCCAGCTAAGCTTTGTCCACATTCATACTTTACAAAATCCAACTTTCATCCAAGAGTCGTTCCTCCCTGGAACGCTCGTTCAACTTCACATCATTTCATTCATATCACATTCTCCTTTTATTTCATTCCTAATCATTCTCAATTCCATCTTTCCTTATCACTTTTCTCAGATTCATCTTTATTATCAATAGGTTTAATCCTTTTCGACATCCCTATTTATGTACGAATGTCTCAATTGGGTCCTCGTTTTTTAAAGTGTATCAAAATGGTCCCTAATTTTGAAAATTGATATCAATTGAGTCCTTTCCGTTAAGTTGGCTGGACGGCGTTAAAAAAATTGATGAGTGGATGCTGAGATGACGAACGAACGCCCGTCCACCAGCGAACGAACGCTCGTCCACCAGAGAACGAACGCTCGTCGACCTCTTACTGCTGGACGACCGTTCGTTCCACACTGGACGACCGTTCGTTCGGTGGTCGACGAGCATTCGTTCGCTGATGGACGAGCGTTCATTCGCTGATGGACGAGCGTTCGTTCGCTGGTGGACGAGCGTTCGTTCGTCATCTCAGTATCCACTCATCAATTTTTTTAACGCCGTTCAACCAACTTAACGGAAAGGACTCAATTGATATCAATTTTCAAAATTAGGGACCATTTTGATACACTTTAGAAAACGAGGACCCAATTGAGACATTCGTACATAAATAGGGATGTCGAAAAGGATTAAACCTTATCAATAAGTTAAATATCATCTCTGTTCAAAGGTTTTTAAAGACACCAAATGTCGAACGTTCTATCCTCACTCAGAACGAGGACGAATGCAAGGAACGAGACTTAAAGATCTCTAATTCCAGAATAGAATGAGACCGAGAGGTTTACTGCCGTTTTTGAGAGAAAAACCGAACGTAATAGATATAGTAGGGAATGCATGAACCGAACGTTCATTGCAATGAAAATTCATTTGTGAACTGACTTTAACCGAACGCTGAAAAGACCTCGCCAAAGGCTGCGACTCTATGACCGAACGTTCCAATAATAATACTTAGAAGCATTCATATGAAGAAACCGAACGTTTATGAATGTTTAGCTTATTTGAATTCACCTCAAGAAATCCGAATGCCAGTCAATGACCGAACGCGGTACGCGGATTTACTGAAATTTGGACGAATGCTATTTACACTCGTTTGGTAATTAAAGATAAGAACGAGCGTTCGGTATAAGACCGAGCGCCACTCATAACGTACGCTTTGGGTCGAGACCCATCGCTAATTTGAAATAATAGAAATAGGAATTTATATAAGATGAGATGGTAAAGTTACGTTTTTAACAAAATGACTAAGTGTCCGAATGTATATTTTCAAGCTTCTCAATTCCTCACACAACACTCAGGATATCTACGTTTGGCTGAACGCTCAAACGTAGTACTAATAAAAGAGGGCGTTCGTCCTCAACTAGAATTCTTTCCAAATGAAAGAATTCAATTTCACAGAAGTTTGGTAACCACACCAAACGGTTAAAGACCGTTCAATGACGAACGTTCAATACCATAGGAAATTCATATTCAAAGCTTCAATTACATTAAACTCATTTCTCAGCATAAATTTCCATAGTTTCAAATACTCATATCATGGCACATTTCATACTCCTCATACATCAATTCATAATCAGAATCAAATACCAAAAATCACATAATACAGATCATACTTCATTCACACGCACACAGAACGTTCATACAGTACAATACAATCATATGAATTAAATTGAATAAGCTTCTCTTACCTCTAGAAGTGCACGTACGTCCTTCAGACTAAAACTCAGTTTTCAGAAATAAGATCTCTTCTACCCTCAACGCTCAACCAAACTCTTCAAACTAAAACAAATTACAGAAAACCAAGATTGGTTCAGATAAGGTGACTGCATGCAACCAGAGCTAGGCTTGCATGTTGATACGGACGAACAACTAAGGACGAGGAGCTTACCCGTTTCAGAATCTAGAACTGTTCGGCTTAAGATGAAGCTTGAGACGCCGGGAATGCTTCCACGGTGCCTGAACGGTGATCGGAGTAGAGAATGGTAAGTTACAGAAAAGAGAAGGGAGGGTTTTCTAGAGAGAAGGAGGAGGAAGATGGAAGATCAGATTTTTGGAAAGAGAGTGCATGCAGAGGAGAGTGGAGTGTTTTTCTGAAAATCCCAGTTTTGCTCCACAGTCGAGAACGAACGTCCCCTCTTCAGTCGACACCTGTTTTCCACTAACTGATTTTCGGGTCTCCTTCGCTTGACACTTGGCGTTCGTCATCTGAGTGTCAAGCTCCCCTCTTGACACGTGAATTCCACTAACGACACGTGCTTGGATTTTACTGGTTCCTGACTTTTGATTTTTCATGTTCTGACACATAAGCACAATCAGTAGCACAATTTCATCTCAGCCTTTTCTCAGTATGTGCATATCATTAACTTTTTATTAAGTTATTTTATAAATAAATCACCCTGAATAAAATCATAGTTTGGTTAAGTACACAACATTTTGGTTCAGCTAGAAATCGGTTTGATGGATTGTATGTTACTAGTTTTCATTAAGGTAGAAGTAAAAATTACTCACTTTAACTATATAGAATATCAATTATACCGACACTGATCTTGTCCTAATCCATTTTATTATAGAATATCAATTATACCGACATATGGTGTAAGACCTTGGAAATTTAACACCGTAACCCACCTGTCAATCTAAATTAATGCACTTAAAACCCTGCTCAGACCATTAAAAACGCACTCACAAACTCTGACGCACAAGTGCCAAGTGTCAAATTGGAACATTCGAAAATCAGTAGTGGAAGACAAGTGTCTGTATGAGAGTGCGCGTCCGTTTTACCTTGGGAAGAGAAAATGATTTTTCTGAAACACTTCTTCCCACTCTCTGCATACACCCTTCTTCCTCCTGAAAACTGATTTTTCACATTCTCCTCCTTCTCTCTAGAAAGCTTCTATCTTCTCTCTACTGTAACTCACCACTCTCTTCTCCGATCCATATTCAGAAACCGTAGGAGCATTCTCTGAGACGTGAGCTTCAATTTGGACCGAACAGATCCAAGTTCTGAAACTGGTAAGTCTCTCGACCTAGACGTTCGTTCTTAGGTTTCATGCAAAACCAATTTTTGGTTGCATGCAAGGGATCTAGTCTAAGTACTTCGATTTTCTTGTGGCTAGATTTGATTGAAAGAGTTAAGTGACCGTTGAGGGTAGAAAACGTTAGTTGGACGAGCCACAAATCTTGCATATAGAACGTTTCAGTCACGAATCCGGGTAAGGGAAGCTTATTTAATTTAATTGATACTTGTATGTTGTATGAGCATCCGTTATTGACTGAATGTATGAAGTATATGTTGATTGAATATGTATGATGATGGTTGATGTGAGATCTCGGAAATTTAAAACCATAATTAATGTCAAATCTGTCATTATTGCACTACTGAGTCACCTGGGTGCTTCCATAAATGCACCGCGCCACACGTTCAGTGCATTAAAAACGCACTAAACGCTGCATGCACGAGCGCCACTTGTCACGTTGGAAGCTTCGGAAGTCAGAGAGGGTGTGCAGGTGTCGGTTTGGGAGACGTTCGTCTGAACGAACGTAGAATTGAACAAAATGTCTGTTTCGAAAAATTCTTCCACTCACCTGCACCACTCATCTTCTTCCTCAGAACCAAAACCTTTCATTTTCTCTAACTTCTCTCTAAAACCAGTTCACCTTCTCTCTACTGTAACTCACCCTCTCCTTCTCCGATCACGTTTCAGAACCGTAGAAACGTTCCTGGAGACGTGAGCGTCATTCTGATCCGAACAGAATTTGGAACGGAACTGGTAAGTCCTCATTTCTAAGCGTTCGTCCTTTTGGTTTCATGCGAACCCTAGTTCTGGTTGCATGCATGGGTTCTAGGTCTGAGTTATTCCGATTTCTGGTGTTTTAGATTAAGTGGAAACTGTTAAGCAAAACCTGAGGGTAGGAAGTTGTTAGAGGAAGCGCTAAATCTTGCTTTTTGGGAGTCCACTGCTATCCAGGTAAGGGAAGCTTATGTATTTAATTCATATTTTGTTGTATGATTGATGATAACGCATGCCTGTTGATGAACGAATGAATGTATGTGTATAGTATGAGTATAAATGTATGATTGATGATGAACTGAATGAATAGAGTATATGTTGGCTGTGATGTATGATCATGTTTGATACGTATGATTATGAATGATTAATGTGATTTGTATAAAGTCTGGAAATTTATATTGATATGAAACTATAAAGTATGAATTGTATGAGAAATATCGAGTTAAGATAGAAGAACAATCTGAAATGTAAATTTACTCCCTATGATAAATTACGCTCGTTATCGTACGGTCTTATACCGTTCGGTTTCCCTAAAAAGACTTAGAGTAGAATTCTTTCATTGTGGAAGAATTCGGTTTGAGAACGAGCGTCCTCATTCGAATTACTATGTTGGAGCGTTTGGCCCATCATAGAGATGTCGTACACTTTAAATTAAATAATACCGGAATAAGTAACGTTCGGTCTTATACCGAACGTTCGTTCTAAATAGCGCTCGATCTTATATCTAGCGTTCGTCCTAAATAGCGCTCGGTCTTATACCAAGCGTTCGTCATAATTGATGCTCGGTCATCTACCTAGCGTTCGTCATAATCGGTACTCGGTCACATACCAAGCGCTCGTAATCTTGAATAACCACTTGGATAAAAACAGCGTTCGTTCAAGTATTAAAATATTCATCTTCTTACGTTCGTTCAAACACTGGTATCGGTCTTTCATATGCAAACTTCTTCAAAGAAAATTTCTAAGTATTATTGACCATCCTTCTTATATTAAATCTGGTCCAAGATCTTTATTATGAAATTTTTCTAAGTATCAGTACACCTTCAATTGAGTCAGTTCATTTAACTGACCAAATAAATAGTCATGTTCGTCCATCCAGTACCTTATTTGGACGTTCGTCCTAATTCTTTAAAGGACTGAACGTTCGTCCTTTTATACTCTTAAAGTTAAAGATGAGAATGATGATAAATTATAAGAAGTTACAGTGTGAACACTATATTGAGCGATTCTATGATTATGGATTTGGACTAGCGTTCCAAGGAGGAACGTCTCAGATATGTTAAATATTAAATTTGGTAAAGTATGACTGTGGATAAGTTAAGACTCGCTGTCCATCCTGATGTTCCGTGAGTACTATCTTCATGTAGAGGAAGTATGTCATGTGTGGGAACGGCAGGAGGTCCTTAGTCCATAAGTTAACATGGGCGACGTAAGAACGGACTGACCTCGAGTGGCAGCTGTTTGGTGTATCCCAGTTACTACACCACTCGGGTGCAAGGACGCTTGTAACTACACAGATTCATACAGTCCGGACGGTTTGTCTTATATATATAATTATGTGTAATCTATGTTAAGTTACTTGCTGTATGTGTGAATTGAATTGATAAAATGTATGTGTATAATTTTATGAATTAATTTATATAAGCTTACCCTTCCGTTTTTCCTTGTGTTGTCCATTGTATCTGTACGTTCGTCCTGTCATTGCAATGATCATCCGTTGTGGATGTGAGCAGATGGAGGTGCGTCACTTGAAGAAGTGCTAGAAGAAGAAAATTTGGAAGACGCTAACCTGGTGGATGTGGAAGTTAAAGCCGAGCCTTAGAGCGCTCGCATGTGGATTTTAGTTTTGTTAAAGTTTAATTGTGGACGTTCGGTCATAGTTTTGTAAGACCGTTCGTCTCTGAACTCTTACTTGTATCGCGTTCGTTTTTATTTCTGTATGTTTATGCCGTTCGGCTTTTAACGCTCGTTCGGTTTTTGTAAGACTGCACTGTTTTATTAGCTTAATGTAATTAATTCTGATTATGGTAATGACTATATTTTGGGATGTTACAGTTGATATGTATGAATGTGAATATGGATAATTATTGTGGAGTATGAATTGTTAATATCAATCCTATAAAGTATATGAATTGATAATTGATATGCAATTATAAGATATGAACTGTGAGATAAATGTTGAGTTAGAATAGATGAAAAATCTGAATATGACATTTTTACTATGATAATGTACGCTCGTCATCGAACGGTCTTCTACCGTTCGGTTTTCTAGTAAACGGTTTAAAATGGAATTCTTTCATTCGGAAAGAACTCTAGTCGAGAACGAGCGTCCTCCGGAGAAATGTTATGTTTGAGCGTTCAACTCAGCTTAGTGGTATCCGAGTATCTGAAATAAAATAATATAATTATACCCTCGTACTTTAAAAATAAGTAACGCTCAGTCTTACACCTAGTGTTCGTAATAAGTAACGCTCGGTCTTACACCTAGTGTTCGTAATAAGTAACGCTCGGTCTTACACCTAGCGTTCGTAATAAACAGCGCTCGATCCTATACCTAGCGTCCGTCCTAAGTAGTGCTCGGTCTTATACCAAGCGCTCGTATTATTGTATAATCAACCTTGATAAAACAACGTTCGTTCAATTATAATAATATTTCCTTTTTCCTCACGTTCGGTCATTTACTGACATCGGACTTCCGTATGTGAATTACTCCAAAAATAGTTCTTAATATTCTTGGCTCTTCTCCTTACATTGGATCCGGTCTAAGGTCTCCATAATGAATTTTTCTTTAAGTACCAGTGTAAACCCAAACGAGTTAGTTCATTTAACTGACCCGCGTAGAAAGTAACGTCCGTCACAGATTTCTTAGTTCATTCAGTCCATTTTCTTAATTCTACAAGTACTTCTCCTAATCTTATTTTGTTCTGAACGGGAAAATCATTGGTGTCATTCTTATCGTTCGTCCTCGTTCTTCAGAGGGCTGAACGTTTGTTATTTTATGTCTGTGGAACTAAAGATGAAAATGATAATAATGTAAAAGATTTTAAAGGGTGAACATTATATGGGATGATTATACGATTATGGAATTTGAACAAGCGTTCCAGGGAAGAACGACTCATATGTTGAATATTGGATTTGGTAAAGTATGACTGTGGTTATGCTAATGTTGGCAGTTCATCCTGATGTTCCGTGAGTACTCGTCCTCACGTAGAGGGGGTAGGTCATGTGTGGGAACGGCAGGAGGTCCTAGTCCTTAGGGGTACTTTGGATAGGGCTAACCTCGAGTGGCAGCTGTTGAGTGTATCCCAGTTACTACATCACTCGGGTGCAAGAACGCCTGTAGCTACACAGATTCATACAGTCCGGACGATCTGTCTAGTAATAGATTTCTTATGATTATTGATGAGTGCATATTTATGCCCATATTTATGCTTTAAAATTCAAATTTTTGATGGGATAATTGTTCTTAAATGGTTTATTTAAGTGAATTTGTGATGATTGGAATTGTTGGGTTTGGGAAATAAAGAAACGTAAAAAGTGAATTTTAGCACATAAATTATTATTGGATATTCTAATGTTTATTTGTGCAGTTGAGAATATAAGTTTTATTGGTCGAAATGGCAATTCAAGGCCCAAAATCAGATTTTATGTGGAAAATTCAGAAGGGGCTAAAGTGCAAATAGAGGAAATTTCAGCGTATTTGTGCAATTTTGGAAAGTCAGAAAATCTAAAAGATAAAATTCAGTTGTTGAATTTAATTTGGGAATATCAACAGAAAATATCTTCCAAATAATTTTATCATTATCTAAATCTTTTAGTTATTTGGAAGATATAAGATATAAGATAATTGAATTAATATCTATCAAATATTCTTTAAAACTGATTTAATCTAATGAATATTTGAAAGATATAATATATCAACAGAAAATATCTTATCAACAAACTATTCAAAGTCCAAGCCCAATCAAGCCTATATAAAGAGACCCAGGGACTTCACTTAAATCATTCATTCTCTCATACTCCTCTCACTTTTCTTTCATCTTGTATTCAACTCCATTCATGGAGAGCTAAGCATCTAGGGCTATTCTGCTGTAATTCCCTGATGGATTCTGAGGTTACGTTAAGTTAATGCAATTGTTTATTTTGATTATTTATTTAAGTTGTTCTCTCTCTATGTCTTTCATCTCTCTATCTTGTTAAAAGCAAAGATTTTTGCATCATAATATGTTTCAATCTACATGCATATTGATTATATGAGTTTTAGGGTTTCTAGGTTTAAATTGAGAATCTACTTTGATTTAATTTAGGAACTTTCATATGATTAAATGGTTTTTACTATCAATTGAGAATGTACTTTGATTGATTAGTAATAATTTCAACTATAATCAATTGAGAATTTACTTTGATTGATTAACTTTTAATTTGGTTAGGAGATTTAAGAATAGACATGATTAAACACAATAGAATTTGATTGAGAATGTACTTTGGTTGAATTTATTGTGAATAATCTAGAAAGGTTTTGTATTTGATTGAGAATTTACTTTAGTTAAATGCATAATCGCCCTCAAATTAATTAAGAATGTACTTTAATTAATTTGAAACTTAAACAATAATCAATTGAACAATTATTCGTGAATAACCGATGATGAATCTATCTTGGAAAAGCAGTGGAATAAGCCTAATTCATCGTAACTGTTTTTATTTATTCTTTAAACACTCTTCAACCATTACTTTTATTTATAAGCATTGCATAGCATTCGTAGGAGTCACAGATATTCAAAAGCAATTCCGTGTTCGTTGGGAGACGACTCAGGGTTACTTCAACCTTGTCTACTTTCTTGAATACTACTTGGCAATACTGAAGTTGCCTTGAAAAGTAGTATTAATTTGATAGCTTCAACGACAACTTATCAATTATATACGTTGAACTATATGTTTGTGTGTTGTTTGGAATGTTTATTTTATATGTTGATGTATGAATTAAATTGCATAAGCTTACGCTTCGTTTTTCCTTGTGTTGTCTGTTGTCCTTGTACGTTCGTCCTGTCGTTGCAATGATCATCCGTGTGGATGTGAGCAGAAGGCGAAGCTACTTTAGAGGACGTTATTGAAGAAGAAAACCTGGTAGACGTGGAGGTCAAAGCCGAGCCCTAGAGCATCCGTTTACTTTAGATGTTAGTTCTAGTTTCTGAACGTTCGATTATTGATTTTGTAAAACCGCTCGTTCTGAACTTCTAGTATTTTTGAATTACTGTAGGGAAGTCTGTAATTAAAGCTGTTTGGTTTATTAACTCTAATCTTAGTGTAAGACTGCATTGTTGAACTGTTTAATGTAATTAATTCTATTATATGGTGATTACTGTATTTTGGGATGTTACACAAAACATTAAGTTTTTCCAAATTTGCCCTCTGTTTAATTAATTTCAGCATGGATTATACTATATTTACTTCATTCAAAATATCTGAGTATTAAAAAATTGGATTCATACACGCGACGTCACGCACTCCTTAACGCTGTTTTATGAAATTGACGGAAAGGATTTATTTGCATCAAATTAATAAAAATAAGGATCTAATTAAGACTTCAAATATAACAGGGACCTATTACAAATTTGGGACGAAAATAGAAACCTATTGAGACATTAAACCTACCTTTTATCTCTAATAAATAAATCTGTTAATATTTATGACAAATCAATTAGCCCTTCTTCCAATTGCATGTATTGGCACATCACTTCACTTTAACAATGAATAACTGGTAATTTAATGTTGTAACAAGCAGTCAGAAAGTAGTGTAAAAGATTTTCATGAATTAAATATTTGACAGAGTGAATTTAGTAATGGTACCTTCCAGATATGAGGATCAAAATCACGTCTTGACAGCCTCTCTGATACGGGGGTATCGATGAGCCCATCGAGAGAAGCCTGCTGTGACATCCCAAAAATACAGCCAAAACTATAAATTTAGAAAATCACATTTAATAATATTCGTAACAGTTTTCCACTAGAAATTTGAAACTTTTAAAACTTTCAAAC
This sequence comes from Vigna reflexopilosa, assembly GCA_027742785.1. Taxonomy (NCBI): domain Eukaryota; kingdom Viridiplantae; phylum Streptophyta; class Magnoliopsida; order Fabales; family Fabaceae; genus Vigna; species Vigna reflexopilosa. Next base: position 1,957,827 of record CM050923.1, read on the forward strand.
GAACGAACGCGCAAGGACGAACGTCCTTGAGTACAATTCAATAGCTAAGGACGAGCGCGCAAAGCCATACGTCCACACAAGAGTTTACAAAAATAAAACCGAACGTACAAGAAAACTGACCGAACGGTTTACACAAGACAAATACCGAACGGTTGAAAATCAACTTAAACGAAAACAAGGGATGGTCGAACGACCACTCAATTCAACAACTACACTACTGGCCGAGCGGTCTCACTGCTCGGTCTTCACTTCCACATCAACCAGATTCTCTTCTTCCAGAAACTCTTCCAAATGCTCGTCTCCCTTTGCTCACATCCACACGGATGATCATTGCAATGACAAGACGGATGTACATGACGAGACAACACAAGGAACACGAAAGGGTAAGCTTACGTAATTTAACTCATGCATCAACATATAATTTCCAGCAAACAATTCATTTCACACATACATATCACATACGCATTCATCATACATCACATAATTTAACGCACGTACAAAATAAAACTCAACACGACTGACTGTCCGGACTGTATGAAATCTGCGTAGTTACAGGCGTTCACGCACCCGGGTGGTGTGGTAACTGGCATCCTCATCAGCTGCCACCCGAGGTTAGTTCGTTCTTACGTCGCCCATGTTAACTTGTGGACTAAGGACCTCCTACCGTTCCCACGCATGACGTGCGTCCTCTACTTGAGAACGAGCACTCACGGAACATCAGGATGAACAGCCAGCATTAACTATCCACAGTCATACTTTACAACTTTCAACATTCAACCATGAGTCGTTCTTGCCTGGAACGCTCGTTCAATATTCATAACTTTCATATCATCTCAAATACTGTTTATCATTCATTATTCATCTTCATCATTCATAACAAAATCACCAAAAGCCGAACGTTCTGTCCCCAAAGACCGAGGACGAACGCTGTAAGTGAGACCAAAAGGACGCTCGTTCGAATCAAAGAACGAATGGTTTAAGTTCAGAAATGTCTAAGTCTAATACTGTTCATTGGACGAACGCTATTTAGTGGGAAAAGAGAACGAGCGCTCAGTATAAGACCGAGCCCCATTTTAGGACGAACGCTCAGTTCAAAAGCCGAGCACTATTAGGACGACCGCTCAGTGTGATACCGAGAACTTTTAGGACGAACACTCAGTTGGAGACCGAGCACTATTAGGACGAACGCTCAGTTGGAGATCGAGCACTATTAGGACGAACGCTCAGTTGGAGACCGAGCACTATTAGGACGAACGCTCAGTTGGAGACCGAGCACTATTAGGACGAACGCTCAGTTGGAGACCGAGCACTATTAGGACGAACGCTCAGTTGGAGACCGAGCACTATTAGGACGAACGCTCAGTTGGAGACGTAGCACTATTTCGGGCGGACGCCCATTGTAAGGCCGAGCCTCATTTATAACGAACGCTCGGTATGAAACCGAACGACACTTTGAGCGTACGTCCAGTGTAAGACCGAACGCTTCCCAGTACGATCGTCCGGTGTGAGACCGAACGTTATTGTGGACGAACGTCAGGTGTAAGACCGAACGTTCAATAACTCAGATTGATAGATCTTGAAAGTAAACTAAGGGAATTTTGAAGAAGTAATACGAACGGGGATATGCACTGTTACATATATATATGCAAGTACAAAAAGAGAGAAGTTTATCAAACGTACAAGATTTCTACAGTGCCAAACCGAACGTTCAAACAGAGCATTCTAGGGTGAGGACGCTCGTCCTCAACCAAGGATTTAGCCAAATAGCAGAATCTACATCTCAACCACATTACTAAGGAAAAACCGAACGCATATTATCAATGGAAATAAAAACATGGAATTTGTCAAAGAATACTAAGACACGAACAGTGCTTGGCCGAACGCTCAAGCATAGTTTTTAGACGCGAGGACGCTCGTCCTCAACAAGGAAAAACCGAACGGTCAAGGACCGTTCAGTACGAACGTACAGTATTTCATGGGAAGTTCATTTCTCATCAAAATCACATAATTGCATCCGTTCATATCAACTCAAAATTTCAGATTTCATATATCTCATTTCATCCAACATCTCATGCGTCATACGTAACTTAGTCATATATCATTTTCATCCCATAAATACGGACGTTCAACATAAATCAAGCATAACAGCTTCATATAATAAAAAATAACGAACGTTCATGCAAATCAGTCATGGCAACATCATACAGTGAAATAACGAACGTTCATACCATCATTTATATCATTCATCATGCATCTATACAGTAAAATAACGAACGCTCACACATAACATACATCAAACCAGTTAAATTAAGTAAGCTTCCCTTACCCGGAAATGAACGAACGTTCACAGACGTACACAGACGCTTCTCCACTCAAATTCCACTACCAGCGCTCGTTAATCAACTGTACGAGCGAACGAACCCCAACACCAAACTCAGAATCACGCTACTCTAAGAAAAGACGAACGCACAACTCAGAATTGAGTTTGCATGCAAAGAAAACGAACGTTCAGAGAGGAAGGAAGGACTTACCAGTTTCACTAGCCGAACGTTCTTCTCTGGAAGCCCTGGATGTCGTGCGTCCTTCTACACTGCCGGAACCCAGAATTGGAGGGGATGAAACGGTGGTGTGTCTTAGAGAGAGAGTGCAGAGAGCTTAGAGAGAAGGAGGAGAGAAAGAATTTCTCAGAAATGAAGGAAAGAGGGGGCGTGCAGTGGGAGTGGGGAATAAATTCAGATCTCAGATTTGTTCCCACCCCCTTTCCAGCGCACGTCCAGTCTGGCAGCCAGCGCACGTTCCCACTTTGGCAGACACATTCCCATGCTGCCAGGGCACTCCACCACGCTCCTGTCGGCCATGCTGGACGGTCGTCCACTCTGAGGTTGCCACGTGTTTTCCACTACCATCGGACTCACGTTCACACGCTGGCAGCACGTTCTCCACTAAGCCACGCTGGACGGACGTTCACTCTGAGCCGGACACGTATCCTCCACTACGCTGCACGCACGTTCTCTCTGACTGTAGATGCCGGACGTCCACTCCCAGGGGAACACGTGTAATCCACTACACCGGACGCACGTTCCCACTGTGCTCTGACTCACCTCCACGTGCGGCAGTCTGGCGTCCGTCAGTGGGGCGTCATACGCTGCTGTCGCCCATGTGCACGGCTGAGATGGCGCGCTCTCCGGTTGCCACGTGGACGCCACGTGGACGCACATTTTTCGAGGCCTGACATTCCCCCCAACTACAAAAATTTTCGTCCTCGAAAATTAGGACTGAGTCTCGAACAGATGGGGATACAAATCTTTCATAGCATCTTCCACTTCCCACGTAGAGTCACCCGTCTTCTCGTCCCAGACGACTTTCACCAATCTGACGGCTTTCTTCTTGTAGTACCTGGTGTTGCTATCTTCAATGCGTACTGGCTGCATCTCTAGTGTACGGTCTTAACGGAGACGAATGTCTTCCAACTCCAGTATGTGCGATGGATCGGATACGTACTTCCGAAGTTGAGAAACGTGGAAGACTGGATGCAAGTTGGATAACTGAGGCGGCAAGGATAACTCGTACGCGACTGGTCCAATCTTCCTCAGTCAATTGGGTCCTCGTTTTTTAAAGTGTATCAAAATGGTCCCTAATTTTGAAAATTGATATCAATTGAGTCCTTTCCGTTAAGTTGGCTGGACGGCGTTAAAAAAATTGATGAGTGGATGCTGAGATGACGAACGAATGCTCGTCCACCAGCGAACGAACGCTCGTCCATCAGCGAACGAACGCTCGTCCATCAGCGAACGAACGCTCGTCGACCACCGAACGAACGGTCGTCCAGTGTGGAACGACCATTTTGAATTCAATATTTGAACGAGCGCTCAACGCCTATGAAGACCGAACGCTCACTTAACCATCAACTAACCGAACACTACTAACCAGCGAATGAACGAACGTTCAATGGAAGATTTGGACAAACGCTCACTTGATGATTTGGACGAACACTACAGGACGAACGCTCAACAACAGTCCGAACTGGATGAACGCTACGCTCAAGTTGACGGACGAACGCTACACTCAGAACCAACGCGAACGCTCGTCAACTGAAAAGAACGCTCAGCATATTATGGCCGAGCTACGAGGACGAACGTACTAATTTGGCCGATTCGGGCGAACGCTTAGAACAAAAACCGAACGTTCAGAATTTGGCTTTGGACGAACGTTCAGAAAAATACCGAACGTTCAGATTTGGCTATTTGTGTGCGAACGTTAAGAAAAGATACCGAACGTTCAATATAACTTTCTAGAAAGACCGAACGCTATTAAGAATGGGACGGACGTCCCATTTTCAATCCTAAAATTTGAACGTACGCGCGTTTCTGCAGAATTCTGCAGAATCGCGAAATCCAGAAACCCAGAAACCAGAAACCCAAATTCATCCCCAAATTTCCCAGATTTGCATCAAACACAGCATAATTCAACAATCAAAACGAAAAATCTAGCTCCCCTTACCTCTTGAAGACTTCCTTTACGAATCTTGAATCTTTCTCCAAAAGATTTGCAGTGTTTGGATCTCCTTCCAACGCCAACAGTTCTTCACTTCTCCTCTCCCAGCAAGCCTTGCACTCATCCAGATGCAGTACCGAACACCTTTCAATCTCCTCCAAGACTTGTAATCTAAAGCCTCGTTGCAACTCCAGCACCTCTGAACTTCACCTCCTTCAATTTACAGCAAGAGTTTTCTCTCCCAATTAAGCACCCAGCACCCCTTTTTATCTCCTACGTCTGCAGTTTTGTTGAATGGTGCCCATCATGAGAGAAAAACCCAGACGTGTGTCTCCCCAATTTTTCCAAATAAAACAAAACCCCACCTCCCCCTATGGCAGCTAGTGTCCCCCAGCATTAAACGCTTCCCCACCCCTTTAAGAAAACAAGGTCCTTACACAAAGCCGCACGTCTTACAACAAGAGTTACAATTTAAAGTCGAACGTACACGAAGCTTGACCGAACGGTTTACATGGGAAAATACCGAAGGTCTTAACAGAACTAAAGCGAAAAGATGAGATGGTCGAACGACCACTCTACACAAGCTACAACACTGGCCGAGTGTCTCATTGCTCGGTCTTCACTTCAACTTCAACCAGATTCCCTTTGCCCAGTGCATCTTCCAAATGCTCGTCTCCCTCTGCTCACATCCACACGGATGATCATTGCAATGACAAGACGAACGTACAAACGAGACAACACAAGGAAAAACGCATGGTAAGCTTACGTAATTTAACTCATGCATCAACATCCAAATTTCAGCAAACAGTTCATTTCACACATACATATCAACGTACGCATTCATCACATATCAACATATTTTAACGCACGTACAAAATAAAACTCAACACGACTGACTGTCCGGACTGTATGAAATCTATGTAGTTACAGGCGTTCACGCACCCGGGTGGTGTGGTAACTGGCATCCTCATCAGCTGCCACCCGAGGTTAGTCCGTTCCGTCCGAAGTACCCCTAGGGACGTCGACCTCCTGCCGTTCCCACGCATGATGTGCGTTCTCTACTTGAGGACGAGCACTCACGGAACATCAGGATCGAACAGCCAGCATTAACTATCCATAGTCATACTTTACAACTTTCAACATTCAACCATGAGTCGTTCCTGCCTGGAACACTCGTTCATATTCATAACTTTCATATCATCTCAGATACTGTTCATCATTCACTATTCCTCATACATTCATACTTTTATTTCATCTCATATATTGTTCATCATTCACCATATATCATTCCATAATCATTTTCTTCATTCATAAGGAAACAACCAAAACCGAACGTTCTGTCCCCAAAGACCGAGGACGAACGCTGCAAGTGAGACCAAAAGGACGCTCGTTCGAATCAGAGTACGAACGACAGAGTTACAGTTACGTTTCAGGAATGGCTAAGTATGGTACTGTTCATTGGACGAACGTTATTTACCTTGAGAATCAGTTGAATGAACTGACGCTCGTGAATTCTAAATAAATCATCGAAAGTGGCAAATCTAAAGTTGGACGTACGCTATTTCAATAAAACCGAACACCAACTAGAACGAGCGCTCAGTATAAGACCGAGCCCATTTTAAAACGAACGCTCATGTCAAAACCGAGCACCATTAGGACGAACGTTCAGCATAAAACCAAACACCCTTTAGGACGAACGCTCAGTTCAAAACCGAGCACCATTAGGACGAACGCTCAGTTGAAAACCGAGCATCATTAGGACTAACGCTCAGTTCAAAACCGAGCACCATTTGGACGAACGCTCAGTTCAAAACCGAGCATCATTAGGACGAACGCTCAGTGTGAGACCGAGCCCCATATTTGAGCGAGCGTTCGATATAAGACCGAACACCATTTTGAGCGAGCGCTCATTATGAAACGAACACCAGACAGAACGAACGTTCAGTATAAGATTAGGACGAACGCTCAGTGGGAGACCGAGCACCAGGATGAACGCTCAGTGTGAAACCGAACGCTAGTAGCCTTAAAATAATAGACTTTGATTTCGAAGAAGTGGTTACGAACGGTAAAATACATTATTACATATGTGCATACAACAGAAGGGATTTTATCAAAGAATACCAAACACAGTACTTGACCGAACGCTGAAACGAAACATTTTAACATGAGGACGTTCGTCCTCGACCAGGGATCTACCCAAATGAACGAATCCCATTTCTTGACTGTTAAATAGGGAGACCGAACGGTCAAAGACCGTTCAGTACGAACGTAAAAATCATAGGGGAAGTTCTTATTCAATATTCATTTACATTTTCAGTTCATTCTTCATTATGCAAAATCTCATAGTTTCATACGTTCATATCATCATTAACTTTCGCATTTTATACAATCCATATCATGTAAACTCATATATCTCATTTCACCAAGAAAACGAACGTTCATGCAGTTCAGTAAATCAAATATCATGCATTTTACTCATACCATCAAAAAAGAACGAACGTTCATACAATTCATACATATCATACATCATGCACTAATTTCAGGCAGTAAATTAACGAACGTTCATACAAAGCACACCACATGAATTAAATTAAATAAGCTCCCCTTACTTGGAATGACGAACGTCCACAGACGTAGAGACACAACTTCCACTGTAGCTTCCACTCGTTAACGCTCGTTAACTCAACCACCACCAGTAACGTTCGACACTATCAAATCTCCTACTGTTACGAAGGAAAACGAGCGTACGAACTCAGGATTGAGTTGCATGCTTGGAAAACGAAGGTCAGAGAGCGGGAAGACACTTACCACCATTGTTTCACAAAAATAACGAACGGCTCCTCTGAAAACTCTTGACGCCGAGCGTCCTTAAATGTTGCCGGAATATTGGTTGGAGAAGATGAATTGGGTGGTTTTCCTTAGAGAGAAGGTGCAGAGAGTGTAGAGAGAAGGTGGAGAGAAAGAATTTCTCAGAAATGAAGCAAAGCGGTGCGTGCAGGGGAAGTGGAGAATAAGTTCAGAATCTGCTTTCCACCTCCGTCCAGCGCACTTCTCCACTCAGCCAACGCACGTTTCCACTCAGCCGCGCTGGACGCACGTTACACGCTGGCAGGCGCACGTTCTGCACTCCTAACTCCTGACAGCTCATGCTGGACGTCCATTCAGCGGTCGCCACGTGGTTTCCACTTCCAGTTCCTGACTCAGCTCTACGTGCAACAACTGGCGCTCGTTAGTGGGTGTCGGGCGCTGCTGTCGTCCAAGTGCGTCGCTGAGGTGGCGCGCTCTCCAACTGCCACGTTTTTTTTTTCGAGGCCTGACAGAAATACATCTAACTTCCTCTTAATAAACAATAAGTTTTTCTTCAAGTTCTTCACTTGTCATATCCCTTGAATTGTAGGAATAGTATCATCATGCATTTGTATTTTGATGGTACTAAACCCAATGATTTTTAAGGCATGATCATTCCCTATGAATCAATATCTACTTGAGATGGGTTTGTAAGTGTAAAACCAATTTCGGCTCGAAGTCATGTGTCAAGTTGCACCTAAATCCATTATTCATCTATCGTGTAGTCGTCTTCCATCACTACATCTAATTAGTGTTTCATTCATTGTAGTATCTTCGTCCTCCAAGGTACTTACCATACAACCTAGATCCATTATATTTTTTTCTTAAATAATATATCATTCCAAAATGCTATCAATGCACTAAGAATTGAGATGTAATCAATGAACCTTAATTTCACTATATTTATCTTAAAATTTGGAATAATTAATTTGGTTAATTAAAATAATGTATTTAATTTCACTAATTGATTCCACCAATTATTCAAATTTGAAATAATTAACTCCACTAATTAATTTTTGTTTTATGTTTAATGTAACATCCCAATTATATACGTCATGCATATATAATAAAGACGTCATCATGCATAATATAGGAAAGCAGTCAAGAGTTAATCAAGGATTACAGTCATCCTTAGAATAGTGCGAAATTTCCGACTAGAGTATTAGAATTTCTCCCTGGAATTTATGGGACAATTAAAAATTTAAACACTCAAAAGTTCTTCCAAATAATATGAGTCCTCTGAATAAAAGCTAGCACATCTAAGCTGCAGCACTGCCATCTCCATCAAGAGCTGTTTCCAAAGTATCCTTCCCGTCATCTGCTCCCATCCAAGTGGATGATCATCGCCAAAGAAACATACCCAAACAACACACAACACAAACAATGCAAGGGTGAGCTAGATATAAAAAGCATGTTATCATACATAGATTCATATAAAAGAACAATTAAAGCATACTCATTAAACCACAATTCACACACTCACACGACATGTACACATTCATCCAAACATGGTAAACTGACATCACAAGACTTGTTACTTTATACCCCGACTTGTTGCTTTATAGACCAACTCATCCGGACCAGAATGATTACCGAGCTATGGCGGGTCTTGCACTCGTGGTGGCTTTATGAAATTTGGGCACTCCTGCCCTGACACTACCGCCTTGTGAAACTTGGGCACTACCGCCTGGTGGAACTTTGGGCACTACCGCCCGGCCACAGTCACGAGGTTAATCCGTTATCACTCACCTTGGATCATATGGAAGCATCCAAGACTAGGACCTCCTGCTACTCCTCACCACATGGTTCAATCCTCTCTACATGAGAAGAAAGACCATTGGAGTTTCAGGATGACCCCCAAAACTAAGCTACCATGAAATCATTCTGTACACCCCCAAATCACCACCATGTATCCTCTCCTTGAGGATCATGGAATTACGTCCATGAATCATATTGTTACTTTGAAACTTTACCCAAGTCATGAATAACCAGATACCAACATATTATCATAGTAATTCCAACATACCTCACATATTCACATACTTTTCACAAAAATCACATCATACCATACTTCCAACAATTTACACATATAATTCAACCCAAAACAAGAGTAAGTGAACTTAAAACCCATCACCTTTTGTATAACACTATTTGGATGAACACTATTCGCCAACAATTTACACATTTAATTCAACCCAAAACAAGAGTAAGTGAACTTAAAACCCATCACCTTTTGCATAACACTATTTGGATGAACACTATTCGCTGAACGTTATATGTCGAACGCCACTATGCTAATTAGACGAACGCTTTTGAGATTCAACCCAATCCGGCCGAACGCTAAAACCGAGCACCATAATAGATTGAACACAATTCAGCCAAACACTAAAACCGAACACCTGAATGGATTAAACACTATTCGGCCGAACGCTAAAACCGAACACCTCACTGGATTAACACTATTCGGCCGAACGCTAAAACCGAACATCATATTTGATTCAACACAATTTGGCCGAAAACTATGAGATTAACCACCACTGGGTCGAACGCTAAAACACCAACCTCCATATTATACCGAACACTATTTAGCCTAGCGTTAAGATTGATCACTTAGGCTCGACACTAAACACCAAACGCTATTTGACCGGATACCATTAGCTCGAACACCAAAAGAACGAACGCTCAAAGATCAAAGATCAGAACTTAACGCTAAGACAACGAACACTACCAGATCAAATCTCATTAAGATTGAATGCTACCTTTTGACGAGCACTACTGATGACAAACGTTCTCCATGAACAAACACTAACAGAATAATCCTTCTCAAGACCGAACGCTTACAATCTAAACCTCAGAATACCTGTTCCAAGTCGACCGCTATATATTACTAATCACATAATAATACCGAACGCTCAAGATCCTAACTTAACACTATCAAATTAAGAACAAACGCTCAAGATTGCTACCAGAGAATACCAAGTTAAGAACGAACGCTTATACTTACTAATACACCAAAGCCGAACGCTTCAAGATTGAAACCTAAGACAATTAAATTTAGACCGAACGTTTAAGATCCAAATCTAAGAATCCAAATTGAGGCCGAACGCTCACAATCACCATTAAACCAAGGCCGAACGCTCAAGATCCAAACTAAGAATACCAACTTATGGCCGAACGCTCACAATCACAATTAAACCAAGGCCGAACGCTTAAGATCCAAACTAAGAATACCAACTTAAGGCCGAATGCTCACAATCACAATTAAACCAAGGCCGAACGCTTAAAATCACTTGCACTCAACAAGGACGAACGCTAACGCTCACTACTGAAAATACATGACCGAACGCTCACTTTGGCCGACAACTATTTGGTCGAGCACCATACGGACGAACGCGCGTTCTGCAGAATTCTGCAGAATCGCACCAGATTTTCCAGAAAACCCAGAAACCCCATTTTTCATCCCCTTTCTTACCAGATTTGCTTCAACAACAATATTCTACCACCACTCATACAGATTCTGTGACATCCCAAAAATACAGTCATAAACCATATAATTAGAAAATCACTTTTAATAATAATTCAAAACAGTTTTCCAACTAAAAAAAATAAAACCGAACGAACGAACGCTCAAGGACGAACGTCCTTGGGTACAGTCTTACAATAATAAAGAACGAACGTGCAAAGCCGCACGTCCATACAATAAGGGTTACAAATTAAAGTCGAACGTGAAATAAAAACCTGACCGAACGGTTTACACGTGACAAATACCGAACGGTCTTAACCAAAATGAAAGAAGGAGGTGGTCGGACGACCACTCAATTCAACAACTCCACTACTAGCTGAGCGTCTCATTCTCATTGCTCATTCTTCACTTCAACTTCAACTAAGTTGGCTTCGTCCAGTGCATCTTCCAAACGCTCGTCTCCCTCTGCTCACATCTACATGGAAGATCATTGCAATGACAAGACGGACATACAAAACGAGACAACACAAGGAAAAACGCAGGGTAAGCTTATGTAATTTAACTCATGCATCACCATACAAATTCACATAAACAGTTCATCATACATGTACATTTCAACGCACGCATAACAGAAAAACTCAACACACGACTGACCGTCCGGACTGTATGAATTCTGCATACTTACAGGCGTTCGCGCACCCGGGTGGTGTAGTAACTGGCATCCTCATCAGCTGCCACCCGAGGTTAATCCATCCGTCCAAAGTACCCCTAAGGACAAGGACCTCCTGCCGTTCCCACGCATGATGTACCCCCTCTACTTGAGGATGAATACTCACGGAACATCAGGATCGAACAGCCAGCATTAACTTCCCACAGTCATACTTTACAAATTCTTAAATTCTCAATCAGGAGTCGTCCCAACCCGGAACGCTCGTTCAACATCTCAACTTTCTTTCCATCTCATATACTGTTCATCATTTATTATTCATCATTTCATATCCATTTTCATCATTAATTGGGAGGCAATCAAAAATCGAACGTTCTGTCCCCAATAAGACTGAGGACGAACGTTGTAGACTGGACCAAAAGGACGCTCGTTAAGAATCCGAGTACGAACGCTCCGTATATGACCGAGCACGATTTTGAGCGAGCGCTCAATCTAAGACCGAGCCCCTGTTTAGAACGAGCGTTCAGTATAAAACCGAACACCCTTTAGAACGAACGTTCGGTATAAGACCAAACACCAACTAGAACGAACGTTCGGTATAAGACCGAACACCAATTTGAACGAGCGCTCAACATAAAACCGAGCACCCTAAAGGACGAACGCTCAGTTCAGAACCGAGCACCATTTGGATGAACGCTCAGTTCAAAACCGAGCACCACTAGGACGAACGCTCAGTATGAGACCGAGCACCAATTAGAGCGAGCGTTCGGTATAAGACCGAACACCATTTTGTGCGAGCGCTCATTATGAACCGAACACCAAACAGAACGAGCGTTCAGTATAAGACTGAACACCAATTAGGACGAACGCTCAGTGTGAGACCGAATGTTAATAGCCTTAAAATAATAGACTTTGATAATTATACTAAGGGATTTTCGAAGAAGTATTTTCGAATGGTAAAGTATACTATTGCATATAAATATAAAGGAATGGAATTTATCAAAGAATACCGAACACCACAGTAATTGACCGAACGCTCAAACAAAGCTTTAGAACATGAGGACGCTCGTCCTCAATAAGGTTCCATCCAAAATGAACGAATCCCATTATGATCATTTAAAATAAGGAAACTGAACGGTTAAAGATCCTTCGGCACGAATGTTAATTATCACGGAAGACTCTTTTTCAATCCATTTATATTCCAGTTCAATCTCAACATGCAATTCTCATAGCTCCGTACGTTCATATCAACATCAACTTCCACATTTTATACAATCCATATCATGTAAATTCATATACCTCATTTCACCAAATAACGAATGTTCATGTACTTCAGTAAATCAAATATCATGCATTATATTCATACAATCAAATAACGAACGTTCAAACCATTCACACATATCATCCATCATGCATTATTTTCATGCAGCTAAATAACGAACGTTCATACAAAGCACACCACATGAATTAAATCAAATAAGCTTCCCTTACCTGGAAATGACCGAACGTCCACAAACACACACAATTACTCCTTTCCACTACAAATCCCCCGCTCGTCAACGCTCGTTAAACCAAGCTACAATGAACGAACCCCAGACACCATCAGATCTACCCCTCGTTAAGAATGGTGATCAACGTACGCACACAAAACTGGTTTTGCATACCAGTAAGACGAACGATAGAGGGGAAGGACGAACTTACCAGTTCAGTTTCTCCAGACGAACGTTTCCCCTGGAAGCCCTTGACGCCGTACGTCCTTCTACGGTGCTGGAATACAGAATGAAGGAGATGAAATGGGTGTTTTCTTAGAGAGAAGTGCAGAGAACGTAGAGAGAAGGAGGAGAGAATTGAGTTCTTAGCAATGAAAATGGTGGAGCGTGTGGAGGGTGGAGAATATTTCAGAAACTCTCAGATCCAGTTTTCCACCCTGCCAGCGCACGTCCGCACTCTGCCAACGCACTTCCACTAACGCTTTTGACAGTCACGCCGGACGCACGTTCTGCACCTCTGATTTCTGACTGCCCATGCTGAACGGTCGTCCACTCAGCGGTCGCCACGTGGTTTCCACTTCCGATTCCTGACTCAGCTCCACGTGCGTCCGCGAGCGTCTATTAGTGGGTGTCAGACGCTACTGTCGTCCATGTGGACTCCACCAACGCTCGTCATTCATTTTTTTTTAATGAGGCCTTACAGATTCATACTAAACAAGATCACTCTAAGCACAAATCGTTCATCAAATCACTTAATAACACAAACCTCAAATACATAAATTATTTCTACAATCTACAGAAAAGATCTAGCTCCCCTTACCTCTTGAAGACCTCCTTAGTGAATCTTGAATCTATCTTCTCCCAAAACTTGCAATCCAAGGCCTGCTTGAAACTCCAGCAGCTCTCAACTTCACCTCTCTCACGGATTTTGCAGCAAGGATTTCCTTCCCCAAGTGCAGAACCCATACCTCCTTTTATCTCCTACGTGAATTGCTTTTTGAATGGTGCCAAAAGTGAGAGCAAGGCCACGAACGTGTGTTGCCTCTGATTCACCAAATAAAATAAAATCCCACTTCTTTCAATGGGACGGCTGGTGCTTTCCAGCACTGATCGTCCCCATCCTTTTTTTTTTTAATTAAAAAGATTATTTAGGTCCTTACTGTAACATCCTGTGAGACCCTGGAAAATTAACTCTGCTAAAACCTTGTCAAATCAAATTTAATGTATGGAAAACCCCTCTACAGTGCATTAAAAACGCACTTTCATAACTCTGCCACTCACGCCAAGTGTCACCGGGATAGAATTGGAGTCAGTAATGGGGGGTACAGGTGTCGACGGGAGAGACGCACGTTTGTGCGGACGTGGGAAGAACAAAAAGAATTTTCTGAAAAACCCTTCCACTCTCCTGCACTCATCTTCTTCCCTCCAAACTCAAACTCCATTTTTCTCCTCCTTCTCTCTAGAACCCTTTCATCTTCTCTCTACTGTAACTCACACCTTTCTTCTCCGTTCAATCTTCAGAACCGTAGGAACGTTCCCTGCGTCGTGAGCTTTCACTGGAACCGAACGCTTTAGAGTTCTGTAACCGGTAAGTTTCTCAACTCTAAACGCTCGTTTCTGAGTTGCATGCGAACCCAGATGCAACTGCATGCAAGGTTATAAGCTAAATTCTTCTACGTTTCTTTTGGTTAGATTTAGTGAAGGACTTAAGGAAAACGTTGAGGGTAGAAAGCCATAAATTGAATGAGACAAAGTCACACTCTTAGGACGTTCACTACTGAACCAGGTAAGGGAAGCTTAGTAATTTAATTGATACTTGTATGTAGTGTGAAAGCATGAAGTGGATTGGATGTATGAAATGTATGTTGTTTAATTATGCATGCACGAGCACTGTTGTACTGAATGAATATGGTTGATGTTGGTTGAACTGCAGGTTGATGGTGATACGTATGAATTGGAAAATGGATGATTATTGTAGATTATGAGTTGTGAATATGAATTCTATAAAGTATGTGATTTAATGATGGATATGAAATTGTAAGATATGAATCGTTTGAGAAATGTTGAGTTAAGATAGATGAAAAATCTGAAAATGATATTTCTTATCTTGATAATGTACGCTCGTCATCGAACGGTCTTATACCGTTTAGTTTTTTAGCAAATGGCTTAAAATGGAATTCTTTCATTCAGAAAGAACTCCGATCGAGAGCGAGCGTCCTCTTGTGAAAGGCTATGTTTGAGCGTTCGGCTCAGCCTAGTGGTACTCGACCATCTTAAATTGATTGAAGTTATATATATTTTAGTAACGCTCGGTTTTATATCCAGCGTTCGTTATAGGAAGCGCTTAGTCTTATACTAAGCGTTCGTTCCAATTGGTGTTCGGTCTTATAACGAGCGTTCGTTCTAATTAATGCTCGGTCATATACCTAGCATTCGTCCTAAGTAGTGTTCGGTTTTATACCCAATGCTCGTCCTTACCTTTGATTCCTGAACGAACGTAAATAGCGTTCGTCCAAATTGTTAGTAAGCAAGTACATATAATTGGCGTTCGGTCATTAACTGGCAGTCGACCCCTTTTAAATGATTTGTTCTCAGTATAGTTAAATACTTGTCTTTTTGTATATTTATCCATTTGGATTCGGCCTAGAGTCTTGTACCTAAATCCTTCTGAATATTGATTGTATCACTGTAGAGTCATTTCATACAACTGATTTGAGTAGCCATGACGTCCGTTAATTAACCATGTGTCGACTTATTCTGGTTTTGAAACGAGTCTTTTAAATCCAGTCTTTAGCATTCGTCCTCGTTCTTCAGAGGACTGAACGTTCGTTATTTTATACTCTTAAAACTAAAGATGAAAATGAAGATAAAGTGTAAGATTCTGAAGTGTGAACCATATTTTGGGTAATTATATGATGATGGATTTTGAACGAGCGTTCCAAGGAGGAACGACTCTATGATTGGAGTATGAGAAGTGGTGTAGTATGAACGTGGTAAAGCTACTGATGGCAGTTCATCCTGATGTTCGGTGAGTGCTCGTCCTCACGTAGAGGGGAGTAGGTCATGTGTGGGAACGGCAGGAGGTCCTAGTCCTTAGGAGTACTTTGGACTGATAGGGATAACCTCGGGTGGCAGCTGTTGAGTGTTTCCCAGTTATCACATCACCCGGGTGCACGAACGCCTGTAGATACATGGATTCATACAGTCCGGACGGTCTGTCTTACGAGAGTTTTGGATGATTAATTTTGTGTTAATATATTATTGTACTGCTTGTATGTTGATTTGTATGTTGGTTGTATGAATTAAATTACATAAGTTTACCCTTTCGTTTTTCCTTGTGTTGTCTTGTACCTGTACGTCCGTCCTGTCAATGCAATGATCATTCGTGTGGATGTGAGCAGATGGAGACACTCTTTTGGAGGAAGTGGTAGAAGAAGAAAATCTGGTGGACGTCGAAGTGAAGGCCGAGACTTAGATCTTTCTTTAGAACTAGGCATACTTTTAGATTGTATGACGTTCGGTTATTGGTTTTGTAAAATCGTTCGTCCTGAACCTTTATTCATCTGTATTTTTGACGTTTGGCTTTTAATAGCTGCTGAATTTAAGACTGCACTTTTTAATTATGTAAATGTGATTAATTCTAATTTATGGTAATTACTATATTTTGGGATGTTACATTTATTGGTATCAGAGCAGTTTTGTTCTTTTAAGGACACTGTAGGTTATGGGTGCACTGTGTTTTTGCTGTGTGCTTATTTTGTGTTTAACGAGAACACTGTAGGTTATGGGTGCACTGTGTTTTTGCTGTGTGCTTATTGTGTGTTTAACGAGTTATTGTTTTTAACTCTTGAACATAACTAACGCTCATTTTTCTCTGGTTCAGAGAACAAATGGCACCGAGACTCCCTCCTCTGCCACAGCCTAATGAACCTGACGTGTAAGACCCTTGTAAACTCAAAATTTTACCAAGTTGTAAAAATTTCAAGTTGTAGTGTAAAATAGAATGCTGTCAAAATTTGACATGGTTTACTATTTTATGTATAACTTTTTATACAATTAGTATTTTGGGTTGATTCTTTTTCCATTGGAAAATAGACTCAAAGAGCTTCGATTCGAGTACTCATACGCCTAATTCCGACTTCGGGAAAGGGTTCAACCGAACTGTCAAAGTTGTGACAGATGTGCTGTTTGAGTTTTTTTTACTGGATTAATCGATTAACAGCTGTAATTAATCGATTAGTACAGAGAAAATTCGTGTTTTAGCCTCTGGACTCGAGTTAATCGATTAGCACTTGAGTTAATCGATTAGCTACGTCAGTTATGGAAACATAACAGCCTGGAACACGTTTTTTTTAGCGTGCAAGGTTGGGGAATCTTCCCACAAACCATTCTTTCCGGATTTTGGGGCTGGAAAATGGATTAGGATGGCCAGATGTTGGTCTTTTATTGCTAAATTACAATATCTTGGGTCCTTGTTTGTCTTGGAGCCATTTCTTTAAATCCAAATCAGATTTGGAAGTTTGGGGGGAGTGGAGAGCTTTTTGGTGTGAGGAGAACGAAACTCTAAGTGTGCAAAGGTGTTGGAGCTTGCTTGGTCTCCAAGGAAAGGAGGAGTTACTCTCTTGGAAGAAGAAGTTAAGATCTTCAAGAGGTAAGGGGAGCTAACTTTGATTTGGAAAAATGCACATGTGTTGTTTGATGAAAGTTCTGTGAAATGTTTGTTGTGAGATCTTAGATTAGAAATGTCCTATTCTTAGATGATGGTTGTTGAGTATGTTTTGATGGTAAAAAGATTAATCAACTGGGTATTTGCTATAACGTTGATATATGAAATTTGTATGAATTGGATGAAATCTGTTAAGCATATGGAGATGATGTTAGATTGATCCTTGATCTTTGGTTTTCTGTTTGAATCTATGGATTTGTTATTATCAATATGATAAGGTGAGATAATCAAATGATGGATTGAGAATTCTGAATATGAAAGAAGCTTGAAGGTAAAGTTGCAAGGAGAGTTAGATTTAATCTATGAATTCTGCATAAGTTGTATGATGAAATAATTGTGCAAGGTGATGAATATATGTGAATTGGATGATGGAAATTCGTTCTAGCATGTTGGTATGTGCGTAAATGAAGTTTTTGATGGATTTGGGTGTGAATTGGGGTGGTAAACAAGGAAGTTTTAACTCACTTTTCATGGAATACGAAAATTGTGTGTTTTGCTTAGTTAATGAATTTTTGGTTGGATGAATTGATGGGAGTATGAGATGACTATTGGAAAACAATCAAAATGTTGGATCTGTGATGAACGTAAGTTTATTGATTTTTGAGGATTGATTATCATGAATATGAGAAGAGTCATGGTTGAGAGTGAAAGGAAATCAAGTGTCTTTATGGTCAATTTGGGCTATTTTAGAGGAAGTGAGGTAGGGATTTTGAGTAAATGAGGGTTGCAGTGTTCCTGGACTGTTTGGGCAGTCTAGACAAGTCCATTGTGACTTGTTAGAAACATAAAAGTAGTCAAAAACATGTTCCAAGTAGTAGAATCAAATTTGGGTTCCTAAGTTGTTGAAGTTAGTGTTTTGGAGCTGAAAGTGAACTTTAATCACTTAAGAATGGTAGTAAAGATGCTTAGAATCATTTGGATAAGTTTAATTAAGTCTAAAACGAGACTTAAGAGTTTAAGAAGTTGAGAAAAGTGGTTAAAAATGGTCAAGGGAAGTTCTGCTACCATTCTGCAGAGTTCTGCAGAATGCGAAAACTGACCGTTCGTCCTCGTCGGATTTGGACGATCGGTCATGCCATGTGCTGAGTGGCGTTCGGTCAAATGTTGGTTTGGTTAACGTTCGTTCTTGATAGTAGCGTTCGGTCACAAATCATGCTTTGGCTTAGGCATTTAACGTTCGTCCTTGTATGGAGAGCGTTCGGTTTTAGGGGATGATATTAATAGCGTTCGGTCATTGTTTTAAATAACGATCGCTCAAGTTATGGTTTAGTAACGATCGCTCAGGTGTTGGTTAGTAGCGTTCGTTCAAACAGGTTTGATTGTTGGTTAGTAACGTTCGGTCAGTTGATGGTTAAGTGAGCGATCGGTCTTCATAAGGTTTGATTGTTGAGCGTTCGTTCAAACAGTGTTGAATTCAATATGGTGTTCGGTTTTGAGCGTTCGGCATAGTCTTTGATCTCACAGTGTTCGTCCATGAAGAGCTAGCATTAACAGCGTTCGTCCCAATAGTGCTCGACTAAGGGTAACAACGCTCGTCCCAATAGTGCTCGACTAAGAGTAATAGCGTTCGTCCAAACAGTGTCCGTCCAATGGTTTATGACGTTCGTCCAAATAGTTAACTCGCACCTGCACTTTGCAGAATTTGTTTTCGATAGTTTTGGGGGTTCTGGATGTCCGTTTTGGACGTTCTCTAGGTCGTTTTGGGGGTTCTTGACCCTTCCAGAACTGTTGGTGATGGTTTCAAAGCTGTTTGAGTTACTTAAAAATGAGTATTAAAAGGATATAAAGAAAAATGTGTTATGTGTACACTGTTTTGAGTTGTTTGATATATCTATTTAATATGGGAATGTTGGGTGATCTGTTTGAGATTGCAAATTAATATGAGAATGATGTTTGGATGGTTAAGTACTGTTGAAATCATGGTTGTATATGACTTGATTATAAGATTCATGTTAAATGAAGAACTTGAATTGTTTAAAATTTGGTATTGTGATGATTATGTGATGATGATATGATATGTGCGTTATGGTATGGTTGGATTGGTATTATGAGGATTATCGGATATGCGTATTTTTGGCTAGTTGGTGTCATTAAATGAGTGGTGGATAGTAAGCGTTGTGGTTGCTGGCCCAGGGAAGCTCTATAGAGTGATGGGAAGTAACCCTATACACGGGTGACGTGTGTAACCGCCCGGGGAATCTCTTACATTTATGTAAGAGTGATGGGGGTGACGTGGGGTACTAGTTCGGTGAAGCTCATTACAAATTTGATTGGCGTTGTGCTTGCGGGCCCGGGGAATCTCTTTAGGCGAGTGATGAGGGGTATACTTGCACTTGTCCGGGGAAGCTCTTGATTAGAGTGATGGAGGGTGACTTGTGTACTTGCTCGGGGAATCTCCCTATAGAGTGATGGGAAGCAGCACTACACATTAGGGTAATGTGTAACGGCCCGAGGAAGCTCTGAAAAGAGTGATGGGAGTGACGCTAGTACATATTGGGGTATGTATTTTGATTCGTCTGTAATATTGGTGGATGTAGTCTGATTTATTTTGTAATACATATTGGTGTATGCATTCTAATTTGATATTTTGATACATATTGGTATATACATATGGTTGAAGCATAATTTGTACTCGGGTATATAGTTTGATCTGGTTAAGGTGTGGATGATAGCATGTTATTATGAGTATGTTTATGATGTATAAGAATTGTATTTTTGTTAGCTCACCCTTGCTTGTTTGTGCATGTGAATGCGATGATCGTATAATGCGTGATGTTATACGGGAGCAGATGTTATTACAGATGTGATGGCTGATGCTTCTGAACATGCATAAAGGATGAAAGAGAGATGGGATAGAGGACTTGGGAATGTATTTTAATATTTTATTCGATCCTGACTATTTGAACATTTTATTTTCGGAATAATCGGTTTGTAATAAATAATGTACTATTTTTCCATTGAAGTTGAATATTAAAAACTTGAAATTTTTACTTACGTGTTTTACGGAAAAATTAGTCGGCGTAACACCAAATTTCGGGGTGTTACATGACGCGCCTAATAACGCTAGGTTGTTGGAGACAGTCATTGAGAGACTGCAACAACAGAACACCACATTAATGGAGCAGACCGCTGCTGCTCTACAGAGTCTGGAGACCGCTGCAACAACAGAACACCAACTCTGAAGCTACACAAAGGCAGTTGATGGAGATCATTGTTGCTACCAGAGGCACGCCTGGAGCGTCCTCTTCCAACGCTACACATCAGGCCGAGTGGAGCTTGGAAAGCTTCCTACAACACCACCCTACTAAATTTAATGGAAAAGGTCTTCCGGATGAAGCAAATCAGTGGCTAAGGGATATGGAAAGAATCTACAACGCCAAAAGGTGTCCAGATGACAACCGTTTGGCGTTCACAGAATATTTATTGACTGGAGAAGCTAGCCATTGGTGGTCTAGTATGAAGATGTTATTGGCTGAAGCTCAAAGTCCCATTTCTTGGGAAGTTTTCAGGACTAAATTTTATGAAGAGTATTTCCCTGACAGTGTGCGGTTTGCTAAGGAGGTGGAATTCCTTCAATTGGTACAAGGTGGTATGTCCGTCTCGGAGTACACCAATAAGTTTAAACATTTGGTCCGTTTTAATACCATGGCTACGAGTGAAGAATGGCAATGCAGGAAGTTTGAGAACGGGCTAAGAAGTGACTTGAAAGTGTTGATATCCAGCCTGTGCATTAGGTCGTTCCCTGCTATGGTCGAGAGAGCAAAGGTATTGGAGAAGAACGTTGCTGAGGCCGAGCAACAGAAGAAACAGCAGATCAGTAGAGGGCCGATTTTATCAAGAAATACTGCGAACGTGAGAAGATCCCCATATGTTCGTCCAACCCAAGCCCCTAGTGGATCGCAAGCATTGGTTACTGATGAGTCATTATTTTCTGCACTACACTTAGTGTATTGTACTAGAGTTAATCAGGAAAGTGTGCTCAAATATCCAGTATTTTCCCATTTTTCTGAATTGTGTTTAATTCGATCAGAAATTCTTATTTTAATTAATTTGAATTATCTGAGACTAATTATTTACATTATTGAGTGCAGGGAAATTATTGGATAAGTTTAGGACTGAAAGATAAATTTCTCAGCAATTTCATTTTAAACTTAAGTGAGAAACAAAGATGAATTTTATTTTGCACAGGGAAAGAAGCCAGCAATTACTAATTTCCAATTGATAATTCTAAAGGAAATCTACAGATTGGAAATTGAGTGCACAGAGCAACAACTAACGTGAACATAAAGGGTGTGTTCTTTTGAGGGTATTTGGGGGAGATGATTTGGGGGAGATGATTTGAATGGATTTAAGTGGATTTGAGGGTAATTTTGTAGTTGTTTTTTGGTTTAATCATTCACTAAGTCCCTATTTTCGCATGGAATCTCAATTTCGTCCCTTTCTTTCTGAAAATCTCAATTGGGTCCCAATTTTATGAAAATTGCAACAAATCGATCCTTTCCATTAAATAGTGTCAAACGACGTTAAAAAAATTGATGAGTGAATGCTGAGATGACGAACGAGCGCTCGTCCAACAGCGAACGAGCGCTCGTCCAGCAGCGAACGAGCGCTCGTCCAGCAGCGAACGAGCGCTCGTCCACCGAACGAACGGTCGTCTAGTGTGGAACGAACGGTTGTCCACCAGAGAACGGACGCTCGTCGACCTCTTACTGCTGGACAACCGTTCGTTCCACACTGGACGACCGTTCGTTCGGTGGTCGAGCGCTCGTTCGCTGCTGGACGAGCGTTCGTTCGCTGCTGGACGAGCGCTCGTTCGCTGATGGACGAGCGCTCGTTCGCTGATGGACGAGCGCTCGTTCGCTGCTGGACGAGCGCTCGTTCGTCATCTCAGCATTCACTCATCAATTTTTTTAACGCCGTCCAGCCAAATTAACGGAAAGGATCGATTTGTTGCAATTTTCATAAAATTGGGACCCAATTGAGATTTTCAGAAAGAAAGGGACGAAATTGAGATTCCATGCGAAAATAGGGACTTAGTGAATGATTAAACCTTGTTTTTTTGAGTGGATTTGTGGGTAATTGAGAGTGGATTTGGAAGTAAAGTTTATGAGAATTAGTGTAAGATTTGATTGATGTGATAGATTTTAAAAATTAGTTTAATTGGTAGAAAAGGAAGATGACCAAATTGCCCCTAGTTATAAAAGTATTATAAAATGTTATTTTGTAATGTTATATTTAATTGTAAAAATGTTTATGAAGAGGAAAAAATTATGAATAATTGTTAAAATTAATGTTTAAAAATTATAAAAGTTATAATGTAGTAAAATGAATATATTTTAAAATGTAATTTTAAATTGTAATATAATTTAGTACGAAGTGATATGAATTTATAAGTCATTGAAGTGAGAATGATTAACATTAATCATACAACCACAATTAAGTACCAAGTTATAATATTACATGACCTAAAAAAAAGATCCAAAATTTCAACATACAAATATCCTTTTAATAGTTCATCATGACGTTGAAGATCACTAATACATAGTCTTCTTGATTGATTAATTTGTTTTTGCAATTCATCAATGAATGATTGGAGAGTCCATCTAATTTACAGATCACCAAGTTGACAATAAATAAAACTAGCATAGATGATATGAAAGATAATAACATTGACAAATAGGTAAGGTAATATTTTAAACACATAAGTCAATTTAACAAACAAACTCCATAAACTTAACTCATTTTACAAACTTTTATTAGTAACACAAAATATGATGATATAATCAATATATATATATATATATGAATAATAATAGAATTTTTGTTTTCCTCTTTTTAAATAGGATTGTATCAACTTTGTCTATCACCAAGCCATACCTACTACATAAAATATAGCATAAATATACTATAATACGGTAAGAACTTTCAATAAATATACCTATATATTTGTTGTTATTATTTCAATAGCATAATTTTTTTTAAAAGAGAAAAAAACTAATTTGATAATTTAATTAAGATTTTTGAAAAGTATCAGGTGAGTGTTTAAATCTTAAATATAAGCTAAATAATAATGTAATTATTCAAAATATTCATTAACACCTTTTCATGAATTTGGTATAATTTATTTAAATAAATGCTGGTAAGATTTACTAATATTCTAATTATCATAAATAATTTTCTTAAAAATCATACTCAGAAAAATAATAAAGAAAAAAACGGTCTAGCTCCTTCCTTACCAAATTCAAACGTGGATAATTGTGAGACCCAGAAAATTTACTCTGCAAATTATCTGTCACATCACCATTAATACGCACGCCACGTCACTGCTCAGGGTAATTAAAACCCACTTTGCATTGCATGCACGAGCGCCATGTGTCGAGTTGGAAACTTCTGAAATCAGAAGTGGGGGTGCAGGTGTCAGCACAAGAGACGCTCGTTCGTCTGGAATTGGAATGATCAAAAATGATTTTCGAAAAACCCTCCCACTCACCTGCATCACTCATCTTCTTCCTCAGAACCTAACCTTTCATTTTCTCCAACTTCTCTCTAGAACTCCCAACTTCTCTCTACTGTAATTCTCACGCTTCTCCTCCGATCACATTTCAGAACCATAGGAACGTACCCTGAGACGTGGGCATGATTCTGGACCGAACAGAATTAGGATCTAAGCTGGTAAGTCCTCTCCTCCAGTCGTTCGTCCATTAGGGTTTCATGTGAAACCATGTTCTAGGTTCATGCATGGATTGTGTCTGAGCCATCTCTGATTTTGGTGTTTAGATCAAGTGAAAGTGTTTAGTGAAACCGAGGGTAGGACGCTGTAAGAGACAAAACCCAACCTTTGCATTAGGACAAGTTGCGTACAAATCCGGGTAAGGGAAGCTTATATATTTAATTTATACTTGCCTGTTGTATGATTTGATTTGCATGTATGAAAAGTATGCTGTTTGAGCTGTTATGAACGATCACTGATATTGAATATGATTTCTGATTTGGTTGAACTGCATGTTGGTTTGATACGTATGAAAGATGGATGATTACTGTAATGTATGAGTTATTAATGTGATGAATTCCATAAAGTTGGTAAAGTAATATTGGAGGTGAAGTTATAAAGTATGAATCGTATGAAAAATGTTAAAGTTAAGATAGTTGAAAAATCTGGATATGATAATTCTCCCTATGATAAATTACGCTCGTCATCGTATGGTCTTATAGCGTTTGGTTTCCCTAAAAAAGACTTAGAGTAGAATTCTTTCATTTGGGAAGAATTCGGTTTGAGAACGAGCGTCCTTATTCGAATTACTATGTTTGAGCGTTCGGCTCAGCATAGAGATGTCGTACACCTTAAATTGAATAAAAGTGAAATAAGTAACGTTCGGTCTTATACCGAACGTTCGTCCTAAACAGCGCTCGGTCTTACACCAAGTGTTCGTCCTAAAGAGCGCTCGGTCATGTACCAAGCGTTCATCATGATTGGTTTTCGGTCATTTACCTAGCGTTCGCTTTAATGTAGTGTTCGGTCTTAAACCGAACGCTCGTCCTTATCTTTGATTCCTTAACGAACGTAAATAACGTTCTTCCAAATACTTAGTAAATGAATATTGGCGCGTTCGGTCATTGACTGGCAGTCGATCCCTTTTAAGTATTAAATTTGGTAAAGTATGACTGTGGATAAGTTAAGACTCGCTGTTCATCCTGATGTTCCGTGACACTCTTCTTCACGTAGAAGGGGGTAGTTCATGTGTGGGAACGGCAGGAGGTCCTTAGTCCATAAGTTAACATGGGCGACGTAAGAACGGACTAACCTCGAGTGGCAGCTGTTGAGAGTGTATCAGTTACTACACCACTCGGGTGCAAGGACGCTTGTAACTACACAGATCATACAGTCCGGACGGTCGTCTTACTTATATATATATATATATATATATATATATATATATATATATATATGTTACATGATGTCATATGTTAAACTTTGTGCTTGTGTGGAATGATATGTTCATTGTATGTGTTGTTTGTATGAATTAAATTATATAAGCTTACCCTTTCGTTTTTCCTTGTGTTGTCCATTTGTCTATGTACGTTCGTCCTGTCTTGCAATGATTATCCGTGTGGATGTGAGCAGAAGGCGAGGCAACTCTGGAAGACGTTATCGAGGAGGAAAACTTAGTTGAAGTGGAGGTGAAAGCTGAGCAGTAGGACGTCCGTCTTTTCTTTCTAGTTTAGGACGTCCGTTTTTGGTTTATACGTTCGGTTATTTTATTTTGTAAAACCGTTGTTATTAGCTTTCACTGATTTCGTTTTGTATATTGTAACTCTGCACCTTAAGCCGTTCGGCTTTTGAACTCTGTTAATTATGAAGACTGCATTGCTTACTGTTAATTGTAATAAATTCTGAATTATGGTAATTACTGTATTTTGGGATGTTACAATAATTAATTAAAAAACTAAAATAAAATAAAAAGGGTGTAAAAAAATAATAGGTGATATTTTCTCATGAGTTCTTTCAATTACCTCTTCGTAGTAATAAAAGAAAAATGGAAGTCTCTGGAACTTCTTCTGCTTCTTCAAGGAAACTCTCAAACTTTCAAGAAACATCTTTTCCCACTTCATACACTACCCATGCTTCCATTCTCTCTTACTTCACACATCCATCACCGAAAACTTGATACATCAAAACTGAAACCGATTTCATTATTCACTTTTGTCTTTTCGTTCCAACAAATCAAACTTCATTCAAATTCTTTCTGTTTGTTCGTCCACTTTTGTCCTCCACGAGCAGTTCACTCCTCTCCATCTCGCGTCCTCTCTACTCTCCGACAAGGGGAATCTTCTCCCAAGCGCTATCCAACGCAGCGGGAGAGGAATCGGCGCGCGGCGGAAAGGGTGTGCGCTATCCAACGCAGTGGAAGGGGAATGGGCGCGTGGCGGAGAGAGTGTTCATCCAAATGAATGCACCACTTCTCTTTCCAAATGCACAAGCTGGAAAATGAATAACTATGGCTGGAACCGAATACACCAAAGATGCAACCTGAAGAAGAATCGAATTTTTTGAACCGAATACACGAGCCTTCAATATTTCTTGTTGAAGCATAACCGAATACTGGTACTGCGTAATCGAATATTTGTACTGTATAACCCAATACAGTTTATTTTGGTGGGTTCTTTCATATGCAGCCATGGTATTTCACAAATGAACGAGGGCAACAATGTCATTTACGCTGAAATCACCGCAAATCTCTTCACTTCAGCGAAGATCACTTTTCTCTGCTATCTCGCAAATCCGTCCAAATCTATCGCCGCATATCATCTCAAGCGAACACAAATCTTTTCCAAATCCATCCTCGTGAATATCTGTAAACAGTAATTTCCTTTCAAACGAACACAGCATTAGTCTCTTTAGAATCTATTTTTCTATAGTTAATTATTTGACTTCTTTCTAGAGTTTTCACCATCCATTTGTATGATTAAAGATCTAAGAGTGTTAGTGTAACTGTGATCCTCAAACAAATTCTTCAATTTAGACAGATTAATTTATTCGATCGAGTAAGTTATTGTTTTCCCCTTTTCATATAACCAATATATTGTCATCTTGCAAGTGAGTTTTTCTTGCTTTCATGCACTCTTTGAATCATCAATACAAGTCTCTACTTATCGATGGTCCTTATGGTAGATTTTGATCGTTCTTGTGATGCCCTTATGTGTAAATAGAACATTTATGGAATGGGAGGTGTTTTAGACAATTAAAACTCTTAAGGGTTACTTTCATATGTTCTATACACATGAATTGTTACTTTAATCGATAAGATCTATGAGCTGAGGTATGTAGTTAGAAAAGTTAATCTCTTATGTTTAGCCTATTTTAAGTTTCTTTTTTGTGAAAATACATTCTTATTTGGGGTTTTGGTTTGATATTAGAATAAAAGCAAGTATATGATTTATTGATGTATTGTGTATATATGTTTATGTATTGATCTCTGAGTGTCTGAAATCTATTAAGTTATGGTATGTGTATATGAATGAATTTTTATAAGATAGTGGTTAATAAGGATGAAGTAAAGTATGATTTGGTTTGGAGAAACGAATTTCATAGGGAGATTCCATTTGGTGTGTATATTATGCATTTATGCACGAGTCCAAATGTTGTTTTAATAAGGCTTAATTACCTACTTAGTCCCTATGTTCAGAGGTAATTTGCTGTTTAGTACCCGGTTTTAAAAATGTAGGCATTTGATACCCATGTTTTGAAATTTGTGTCAATTGAATCCTACCCACTTAACGCCGTTATAAATCTAACGTTTTTTCTGACTGTGTATGTGATTTGTGGACGAGCGTTTATGGACGAGCGTTCGCTTCGTTGGACGAGCGTCCTCTTCTGCCTGACTGGGCGTTCGCTTCGATGGACGAGCGTCCTCTTCTGCCTCGCTGGACGAGCGTCCTCTTCTGTGGACGATCGTCCTCGTCGCTCGTCCACAAACGCTCGTCCACAAATCACATACACAGTCAGAAAAACGTTAGATTTATAACGGCGTTAAGTGGGTAGGATTCAATTGACACAAATTTCAAAACATGGGTATCAAATGCCTACATTTTTAAAACCGGGTACTAAACAGCAAATTATCTCCGAACATGGGGACTAAGTACGTAATTAAGCCTTTTAATAATCATTCATATTCAGGTAAAGTAGAACGGAGGTTACGGTAAGAGGTGTAGAAGATCCTAACTTTTAAGACTATACTAATATATTTGTCTTTTGAATATTCATAATGAAATGTTTTATTTTAATAGTATTATGCTATGATAATAATTATTTCGATGAAAAAAATAATAATTCTATAAAGTATTAATTTTGTAGAAACTTTAAAAAGTGCTATTGTTTTAAAATTAAACATATTGATTTTCTTGTTTTATTTTTCATTTCAAATTTACTATGATAATTATATTTGAGATTCTACTTGTATTATGTTACTTTCTTTTATTTCTTTTGGTGAAAAAATATACTTAAGATTAATTAATGTTTAAATTTCATAGCATTTTTGTTCAATGAGATTATTTTTAAAATAAAGTTATCAATAAATAAAAAAAGTTATTTTTGTAACAATCCAATTTTTTAACACTAAAAGTACCAATCATGTTCTTTCATTTAAGTTATTAAAACACACAACTATAGAATGATATAGAAACATATTATGTATAGTCTTTCATCTTAAAAGTTTTTCAAAACACAATATTTCAAAACATAAGGAAAATTTAACACTGATACAAAAATCATTTCCCTATATTTATCCTATTAGTGATAAGGGCAAAAGAGAGAAATCACTTAATGGAAGGGTAAAACCGAGAAAGCACCTGTTGCAGATTAGAATTAAGACATCTAATATGTAGTAGCAAGAGAGAGAAGTCGAGCGTGAGATGTTTCTAGAAAGAGAGAGAGATCAGAGAAAGAATGAAGGAGCTCTGCTAGGGCACGCACACACCAAAAATGAAGATGATTGATATGATTGTCGCGGTCATACAAATTTGATGTGCAAATAATGAATGCAGTATAACTAGGAAGTGACTCTTAGGTCGTCTCTCAGTGACTAAATTGGGTTCGATCTAACACGAAGTGGGGGTTTGTAATTTTTGTTACGGAAAAATAAATTAAAACTTACTGAAATTTAAATAAGATAACTGAATTGAAAATACTGAAATAAATTTTAATGACGGTAAAAACAAGCGGTAAAAGATGGTAAAAACGGAAAAGGGAAAATTACACAATGTTTGAAATTAAAATACTGGAACTGTAAACATGCATAAAACGTAACAGTAGACGGTAAAATAAAGAGAGTTTAGAAGATGGTAAATTCATAAAACGATAATTTCAGAAAATGATAAATGAAAATAAATTTCAACGAACAATTGAGAATTGCAGAATTGAAAATTCAATTAAAATTCAGACTCATACACTACTGGAAATTTCTCACACAACAATATATTCTGGAATTCACTCTCATCACACTACTGCCTATACTACTGGAAAACATTCCTGGCTTCTCAGGAGGAGAGAAATACTCTCACAGACCGTTCCACCCCCTCCCTACTCTCTGCCTACACCCAAAACTCCCACACTTCTTATAGCCATGACACCCTCTGCCCGTGAATACCATTCTCCTCTTCATTCAATGTTTTGTCCCCTTATACTCCTGCACTTGAATAAAATATTCCATAGTCCATATCAAAAATGCTTTTCTCCTTCCCATCACCCGTAAAGATAGCTGGGCTGTCATCTTCTTGTTTCCAGAAACAGCTGGGACACACTTCCTTCTTTTTCCCAAAGAATTTTGCACATTCTTTTCAAACCAAAGTGGACCGTGATATCACTTCTCTCCAAAATAAATAAAGCATCCACTTACTAATCATTTTGGTCCCTACGTGTGAACTTTTGCAAACTTTAATTAAATGTAAACGTGAGTGGTGGCCGTGTGGTGAGTGTTAGCTACGTGAAATGAGTGACCACAAACTAACAAAATAAATTAGCATTACACTTCTCCCAACCAAACCGTGAATGGAAAGTGGCCCCTCCTTCATTTCAAAACATGTGATTTGGTGTATGCTTGACAAATTGAATTTTCTAATGGACCCTACACCGTGTTTTGCTTCTTTTCAGCATGTATCTCTTTCAATTTTCTTCAATCTAACTTTTGACAAAAGCAAGAAGAAAGGAGGCCATATATCCGTGTGCTTTGGTGCTTAAGTCTACATGAAATGAGTCACCAAAATGGACCAAAATAAATCAGCACATAACATGAAATGTGCTTCTCCCAGACCCGTGACACCATATTTCCAACTTCAAACAAAAATATTCCACTTCTAAGTTTCCACATAAACACACAAAATAAATCAATGTGCGGCTTCTTCCAATTAAATAACACCGTGTACAAATGAATGATTTTCCGAATGTCCAAAAATGTAATTCAAAAATTTTCCTGCAATCATTAATTAAAATAATAAGCTCAGATAATTCAAATTAATTAAAATAAGAATTTCCGATCAAATTACGCATAATTAACAAAAATAGAATAATACCGGACATTTTAACACAATTCCCTGATTAAATTCGGTACAATAAACTAAGTGAGATGAAGAAAATATTGGTTCATCAAAATATACCACACTTAGTCTTTTGCATTCCTGGGCAAAATTAAGACGCAAATCAGGGAATGGTTCAAAGGACCTCGAAGGAGTGACACAAACACAACATACAGAAAATAAAGACTCACAAGAAAACAAAGATAATTTACAGAGTTCTCAAGAAGTCTGGACAGAGAAAAGATGTAGACAATATCCAACACAAAATCATGGAAAGCAGATACTCACAGAAATTCATCCAAGCAATTCAAAACATGGTAAAAATAATTAATCAGTTCAAGAGGTGATTTAAAAATAACAAAACCTCACAGATGCACTCACAGTGTTTCTCTCAAGTGTCTAGGGTAAAGAATTTCAACTCGATGCACTCAAGAAAGCAAACACAAGTAGACTTGGCAAGTATCTAATATCAGGAAAAATTAATTCCTTAGCCCCACAATCTATGAGAATGCGATTGGCATTCAGCCAATCCATCCCCAAAATTACTTCTAAATCCTTGAGAGGCAAACATATCAAATTCACCTTGTATCTACGCCCTTCTACCTCAATAAGACATCTAACGCACACGGTAGATGTCCTAACCTCTCCAGCCGCTGGGGTTGACACCACCAAGTCGAACTGCATCTCACTCTCAGTTAATCCCAGCTTATCAACGCACGCCTTCGAGATGAAGGAGTGTGTCACCCTTGAGTCAAACAGCACACAACATTTCATTCCATATAGCAAACACGTGCTGGTAATAAGTGTACCTGAACTTGCTGCTTCCGCACCCGTGATTGCATATACACGCCCCACAGCTTGGGCTCGACCACCTCTTCCTTGCTGAGTCCTTCCAGCGTTCGGCGGTCTCATCACTGCACGTCCACCCATATTACACTCGTTTTCCAGATGACCGTTTCTTTTACAATGAGTGCAATATTTCCCTCCAACCAACTGAGGGCATGATGATCTAAAGTGAGGTCCTCCGCACTGAAAACATCTGACCGGCCCCGGTTGATTTGCTTGTCCAGCAACTACCATAGCTTGTGAACCACTCGACTGAACTGGACGAGCGTAGGGGGTCCTGTTCCGATTCACATTGGGTCTCGACAGAACTGGTCCTCTTGACGCCTGTTGTTTCTTCTGTTGTTCCGCCTCAGCCATATTTTTCTCTAATACCTTAGCCCTCTCAACCATGGTTGGGAACGTCCGGATACATAGACTGGAAATTAATACTTTGAGATCGCTCCTCAATCCGTTCTCAAATTTTCTACACTGCCACACTTCACTTGTGGCCATAGTATTGAATCTGACGAGGTGTTTGAACTTATTGGTGTACTCTGAGACGGACATACTCCCCTGAACCAGTTGTAGAAATTCCACCTCCTTTGCAAACCGCACGCTGTCAGGGAAATATTCTTCATAAAACTTGTTTCTAAATACTTCCCAGGTGATCGGTTGTTGCGCGTCTGTGAGAATAGCTCTCACGCTCGACCACCAATGGCTCGCTTCTCCAGTCAATAAATACTCAGCGTACGCCAATCTATTTTCATCATGGCATCGTTTGGCATTGAAGATCTTCTCCATGTCCCTCAACCACTGGTCCGCTTCGTTTGGGAGACCCTTCCCACTGAACTTAGCCGGATGGTGTTGGAGGAAACTCTCCAAGCTCCATTCAGCAGTAGGCGGGGCAGCGTTGGAAGAAGACGCCCCTGAATTATGCCTAGTCGACGCTAAGATCTCCATCAGTTGTCTTTGTGTAGTTTCAGAACGTGAAGCTTCCAAACTCTGCATGGCACTCTGATTTTGTTGCATTAAAGTGGCATTTTGTTCCATCAGTGTCGTGTTCTGTTGCTGTAAGCGGTCTATCACTGTCTCCAACAACCTAGCGTTGTTGGACGCATCAGGCTCGTTAGGCTGCGGGGGAGGAGGAAGTCTAGGCGCCATTGTTCTCTGGACCAGAGAAAACAAACGTTAGTCATGACTAAGAGTTAAAACAATAACTCATCAATCACACAATAAGCACACAGCAAAAACGCAATGCATTCATAACCTACAGCGTCCTTAAGAGAACAAAACTGCTCTGATACCAATAATGTAACATCCCAAAATTATACAGTCATCAACTATATACTTAGAATAATCACATATATTAATAATTCAAAACAGTTTTAAAGAAAGGGAACGACAATAACGAAATCAGCCGAACGGCCTACCATGCATATAATTCAACGAGCGTTTAAAATAAAA
The DNA here is from genome assembly GCA_027742785.1 of Vigna reflexopilosa. Taxonomy (NCBI): domain Eukaryota; kingdom Viridiplantae; phylum Streptophyta; class Magnoliopsida; order Fabales; family Fabaceae; genus Vigna; species Vigna reflexopilosa. The sequence goes on from CM050923.1 coordinate 1,990,871, forward strand.
AGAGGACAAACGGTTTACAAAAGAAACTACTACCGAACGTCCTAATATTTACAAGATCCAAAGAGCGCTCGCTCACGGCCGCTCGCTATTCTAACTACTATAACTAAAAACCGAACGCCCTTACTGTTCGGCCTTCACTTCTACTTCTACGAGGCGGGCGTCCTCCAAATTTTCTTCTTCCAGTGTTTCTTCCAGTAACGCCTGTCCATCTGCTCACATCCACACGGATGATCATTGCATAGACACGACGAAGGTTCAAGGACGAACGACAACGCAAGAAAGAGATACAGGGTAAGCTTATTGAATTTAATTTAATCCAAAACATACATTTTATACATATCAATTCCAGCAAGTAAGTTCACAACATATACATTCAATTCATTCATGAATTTCATCCAAAATCCTGATACTAGATCGGTCGTCCAGACTGTATGAATCCTGTGTAGCTAAGGCGTCCGTGCACTCAGGTGGGGTAACTGGAATGTTCATCAGTAGCCACCTAAGGTTAGTCTGTTCTGTCCAAGTTACAGTTATGAACTAGACCTCCTGCCATTCCCACGCATGACATACTCCTCTCTACTTGAGAACGAGCACTCATGGAATATCATGATGGATCACCATCTAAGCTTACCACGTTCATACTTACAAATCTCAATATCCAATCAAGAGTCGTTCCACCCTGGAACGCTCGTTTAAAAATCCAAAATCACAATTTCAATTCACATAGTGTTCGCACACCTTAATTTATCCTCTTGAATACATTTTCATTCTATGTTCCACTTTCTTAAAAAGACGAACGTTCGCTCCTCTTCATAACGAGGACGAACGTCGAGTGCGAGACCGAGAAAGACTCCTTTGAATTAGTCAAATGGACTAACCCTATTACGATCGGGAAGTACTTAGAATAATTTAAGTTCAACGACTCTGGAAAGAATCCAATGGATAGATACCTCACAACTTGGTTGAATAAAATAAATCGAACCCAATTTAATTCAGGGGACAAACCGCCAGTCAATGACGAACGCGAAAGTAGGCGTTTAATAAATTTTTGGACGAACGTCACCGAAGACTTGGACGAACGTCACTAAATATATATTGGACGAACGCTATTTAAATTTAAGACGAACGCTTATGGGAATTCAGGACGAGCGCTATTCTCGCTTGTTGCAATGTACGGAAATGGACGAGCGTTCGGTCTGAGACCGAGCGCCACTCAGGACGAACGTTCGATAGATGACCGAGTACAAATTAGGACGAACGCTCAGTGTAAGACCGAGCGCTACTTAAGACGAACGCTTGGTATAAACCGAGCGCTATTGGGACGAACGCTCAAAGAGCATTTCAAAGGGGACGCTCGTTCTGAAGTCGAATCCTTTCCAAATGAACGAATTCCTACTCTAAATCATTGTCAGGGAAAACCGAACGGTAGAAGATCGTTCGATGACGAGCGTGCATTATCAAAGTAAGAACTATTATTTTCCCCAGATTTTTCATATGATTCATATCTTATAATCTATCTCCACTATAAATCTCATACATTACAGAATTCATATTATCATACTTCAGTTCATACTTTATACCAAATATCAAATTACATGTTTTATAAGGTTCTCATAAATCATTCATACCAAGCAACCATCAACATACGAATCAACCAGTGCATACCATATTCATTAATTTCAACAGCGATCGTTCATAACTAGTACATTAGCATACATCTCATGCATTCAATCCATATCGAACATGCATACAACATACAGTATAAATTAAATTATAATAAGCTTCCCTTACCCGGATTCAATAGCGAACGTCCTAACTGAGTGGATCTTGATTCGTCTATAAGAAGCTCTCTCAACGTTTCTCTTAAGCTCTCCCACTAAACTAACCAAAAGAAAAGGAAGGGTTTAGCCTACACCGTTGCATGCAGCTGAAAACAGTTTACAGGCACTCCAGAACCGATCGTCCAAGTGAAACTTACCAGAACCGGAAGTTGTTCGGCTTAAAATGAAGCTCGCGGTGCAGGAAACGTTCCTACGGTGCTGAAACGTGAACGGAGATAATGGTGGTAAGTTGCAGAAGAGAGAAGGAGAAGGGTTCAAGAGAGAAGGAGGAGAAATGGAGATTCTGAGTTTGGAAGGGGAGAAGGTGCGCGTGAGAGAGAGAGTGGGAGATTTTCCAGAAAAATCAGTTTTGTTCAAATCCCACTGTCAGACGGACGAGCGTCCCTCTACACGACACCTGCGCTCCACCACTGATTTCAGAAGCTTCCACTTTGACAAGTGGCGCACATGCACGGCTCGTTGGTGGATTTCCAAACGCTCAGAACACGTGGCACAGCGCATTTATGGGAGTTCAGTGGTGACTCAGCACAGACATTAATGGGACGTGACACACAACAACATTAGTTATATTTTAGAATTATTTACTTAAATACATAGACATGGTCGTTTTAGACTATTTTGATTTGATTAGAAAATAAGGAAAGTTTCATGAAAAAATCTTATTAAAGATTCCATTCGAGTAAGATTCCAATAATTCAATATTTGATTGAATATACTAATCATTAACGTCAAAAAAATTCACTATATTTTTAATGTTATTATCAATATGAGAGGAAAATAATAGTGGTAATTAAGAACCCTTTTAAAATAGGTTTAATCCTTTACTACATCCTTATTTATGTACGAATTTCTCAATTGGGTCCTCGTTTTTTAAAGTGTATCAAAATGGTCCTTAATTTTGAAAATTCATATCAATTGAGTCCTTTCCGTTAAGTTGGTTGGACGGCGTTAAAAAAATTGATGAGTGAGATGCTAAGATGACGAACGAACGCTCGTCCAGCAGCGAACGAACGCTCGTCCACCAGAGAACGAACGCTCGTCGACCTCTTACTGCTGAACAACCGTTCGTTCCACACTGGACGACCGTTCGTTCTCTGGTGGACGAGCGTTCGTTTGCTGCTGGACGAGCGTTCGTTCGCTGGTGGACGAGCGCTCGTTCGTCATCTCAGCATCCACTCATCAATTTTTTTAACGCCGTCCAGCCAACTTAACGGAAAGGACTCAATTGATATCAATTTTCAAAATTAGGGACCATTTTGCTACCCTTTAAAAAACGAGGACCCAATTGAGACATTCGTACATAAATAGGGATGTAGTAAAAGATTAAACCTTTAAAATAAATATACAAGGTGAATACAATATCAAACATACATATACACAAAGAGTTAACAAATTTTTTATATTATATTTTTGGATTAATTATGTTTTTTTTTCTCTAAACTATTAAGAATTATCGGTTTTAGTCTTTTTTTTAAACTTTGTTTTACCTAGGTCTCTCATTTTGAAACTCATGGATTTAGTCTTTCATGATTAATATTGTTAATGACTTTTTTTAAATGATAAATGATGTGTTAAGTTTCCAATCCGTTGAACCCATTTATCGATAATTTCTAATATTTATGGAGATCAATTCACATTGTAACTACTTTAAATTGATCAATTTTATTTTTCACATCCCAATTCTAACCTTACACATGTCTTAAATGGGTTGAGAGCGTAACACATCGTTTGTCATATAATAAAAAAACACAAACTATTTTAATTATGAAAGACTATAAATCCATGAGTTTAAAAAAAGAAAGAGATCTAGGTAGACTAAAAAAAAAATACACTTTAATAATTTAGGACAAAAACATAATTAACTCTATATTTTTTTTATATATTTTTGTGTTTCACACTTTTTATATTTTGTTATTAAAAATATTAATAGTGTCTACGAAGATTCTATTAACAGAAAAATTATCTTCAATAAGTTTTATTAAAACACATAAGTACTTAATCACATAATTATATATTTTTTTCAAAATGATGTAATATTACTTTTTGTATATAACAAAAACTTGTTTTCTGTTGTATATTTTGTCCAAATGCACTAATAAAAAAAATTTATCGTAAGAGACCTTAAAATAAATTGATATATTAGAAGGATTAAAATCGCAATAATAAAGACTTAATTTTTGTTTTCATAGAACAAAGATAAATAATCATACTTCAATAAAAGTTATAATAGTGGATGTGTGTTTAATTTTTATAATAAAAAATAATAAAATTATAAATAAAAATAGTTCTTACAAGTTTATTTACTTTTTAGATAATATTTATTTATTAATTTAAAAAATGGTTAATTTTTTTTGAAAAAAGATTAAATAAAAAAAAGGGTTAAATTTTGAAAAAAAGTGTCAAGTGAAAGAAAAAAATGTAAAAATATAATATTACAAAAATATAGATAATTTTGTTATCTTAAGGATTTTAATAGCAATTAAGTGGTGCTAATAGCATGAACATAAAATGTTTTCTTTTACCCTGTAAATGAGACTCATACCTACATTGGTTAGATTGTTGGGCTTTCTCCTTTTGATCTCTATTGTTACTAACTGCACCCTTGTTATAACGTGATTGTTATAGTTGTTGTCACTGCAGTAAAGAGAACTCTGTTTTATTCTGGAAATCATGTTCTAAAAATTCTGAAAATTTTACTCTTAAAGATTCTCATAAATAAATAATCCAAAAATTACTTTTATGAAAGATAAAATATTCATTTTGAAAATTATGGGAGTGTAATTAGAAATTACGATGTGCATGAAGAAAAGGCATGGAAAACATTGTGTACCTGGTGACAAAATGTGTATAATAGATCATCCCGATGAGAAATATCAATAAACTATTCTTATTTTTTATTTCTTAAAGGAAATGGGATTTTTGTGCATATAAAAAATATGAGATTTATCTTTGTTAGGGAAATTTTTTAAAATATAAACTAAAATTGGGAAAATAATACTAGACCCTTCAAAGTTACATAAGCCAAGTCTATTATAAAGGGCTAGTTCCCTTTATAAAAATAATTTATGAATACTTTTTTATGTATTAATTAATTTGAGTCGTAAAGATCTTTCAACTAAATAGAACTTTTTTAAAATTTTGAAGAGATTCAAATTCATTAAATTTGAATTTCTTTCATGAAATACAAAAGCTATTACTTTAATACTGTAACTCACAAGGACCGTTGACTGCCCCCACAGACCACCACCAGGCTTTCCAGTGTGCTTTGACCTCACTCGCACACTTTCTGGGAAAACTTCCCAGAAGGTCACCCATCCCAAAATTACTCCAGGCTAAGCACGCTTAACCATGGAGTTCTTATGAGTCAAGCTACCGAAAAGTAAATGCATTTTGGTGATATGAGTAGTCAAATCAATTCCTTTAAGCTATCCTTCAACTGTATAGTCCCATACCTACACAGTCTCCAGATCCCTCTCATTCCGGTGCATGTTCGATTCATCCATGTACCCCTTCCACCCGAAGCTGCCAGGAGCCGCTCCTTGTCTGTGCCCCCTGCACCATGCTTCTTGCACCGGCGTCACTCCCCGCCCTCGTCTCCGTGCCCGGGTGTCACATGCCCACAATGTAACATCCCAAAATATAGTGATAACCATAATCAGAATTAATTACATTAATTATTTGAACAGTACGGTCTTTACAAAAATGGAAACGAGGTTCAACTCGTTGAACGACTGAAAGTACAAAATTTAAAGTAGCCAGCGGCATTCCAAAATCTGAGATTAAACAAAATACTAAAGGCTACCACATGTCGAGCACTCTAGGGCTCGACCTTAACCCCTACTTCAAACGGATCGACATCTTCCGAGATTTCTCCTGCCAGCGCCTCTTCCAGCAGCTCACTTCCATCTGCTCCCATCCACATGGATGATCATCGCAAGGACAAGACGGACGTACAAAGACAATCGACAACACAAATAAGAGAACACAGGGTAAGCTCATGTAATTTAATTCATACATTAAAGTATAAATTCAACCAAGTCAAACATACCAGAATGATTCAACATAAATAATTAAATATCCAACAACTATTTCTAGACAGACCGTCCGGACTGTATGAATCTGTGTAGCTACAGGCGTCCTTGCACCCGAGTGATGTAGTAACTATATTACACTCGACAGCTGCCACTCGAGGTTAGTCCGTCTCTTACGTCGCCCATGTTAACTTATGGACTAAGGACCTCCTGCCATTCCCACACATGAACTACTCTCCTCTACGTGAAGATGAGTATCACGGAATATCAGGATGGACCAAGCCAGCATTAGCATGCCCACAGTCATACTTTACAAAATTTCATATTCAACCATGAGTCGTTCCTCCCTGGAACGCTCGTCCAAAATTCACAACCATAGTTCACCTCATATAATGTTCATCATTTATAATCTTTCACTTTTATTTTCATTTTTGTATTTCAGTCCAAGTACATAAAAGTCACGACTTCTTTATAACAAGAACTAATGTGAGGGACGAGACCGAAAAACTTGCCCCGTTCCAAAATAAAGTAATACCGGCTTCAATGATAAATGGACGACCTATATTACAAGATGGCTCGACACGGTCGGTCGACCCAGATGGACGACCTACATTAAGAAGGGTGCTCGACACAGATGGACAACCTGTATTACGAAGGTTGCTCGACACAGTCGGTCTGTACAAATGAATGACCCGTATTAACAATGGTTGTTCGACATGGTCAGTCGACACAGATGGATGATCTGTGTTATCATGGGTGATCAACAGGGTTGGTCGACACAGATGGATGATATGTATTAACAATGATACTCGACACTGTCGGTCGACACAGATGGATGATCTGTATTATCATGGGTGATCAACAAGGTTGGTCGACACAGATGTATGATCTGTGTTAACAATGGTATTCGACACTGCCGGTCGACACAAATGGATGATCTGTATTAACAATGGTACTCGACACTGTCGGTCGACACAGATGGTCGACCTGTATTAACAGTGGTACTCGACACTGTCGGTCGACACAGATGGATGATCTGTGTTATCATGGGTGATCAACAGGGTTGGTCGACACAGATGTATGATCTGTATTACGAGGATTTTTCAAGAAAAGAGTAAGAGCGCTTGGTGTAAGACCGAGCACTACCCAATACGATTACTATGTGTAAGATCGACACTGCTCATTATGAGCTCTAAGTAAAAGACCTACATAACTCATGCTCGACCAGAATCCTTCCCAAATGAAAGTATTCCAATTCAAAGAAGTTTACTAGAACACCAAACGGTCGAGAACCGTTTAATGTCGGACATACGTTATCATAGGGAAGTTGATATTCAAGTTTCACTTACATTCACTCGTTTCTAAACATGTATATTTCATATTCATACGTATCACCCATATCATACATTTCAGCCAACATATATCATATTCATTCAGTACAGCAACGTTCGACCATGCATACTCAACCGACATACATCTCATACATTCAGTTCATATCATGTTTACATACAACATACAAGTATAAATTAAATTACTAAGCTTCCCTTACCTGGATAGCAGTGTACTCCCGAAAAGCAAGGTTTTGTTCGGTTTGGATTGAAGCTCACGGTGCCAGGAATGTTCCTACGGTTCTGAAACGTGATCGGAGAAGAAGGTGATGAGTTACAGTAGAGAGAAGGTGAAGGTTTCTAGAGAGAAGGTGGAGAAAATGAAGGGTTTGGGTTCTGAGGAAGAAGATGAGTGGTGTAGGTGAGAGAGAGAGCTTTCAAAAATCCAGATTTGTTAAACTCAAGTTGTTTTGAACGAACGTCTACCAAGCCGACACCTGCACACCAAAATCTGAAATGGAAGCTTCTCCCACGACAGGTGGCGTGTGTGCATGTGGTGCAAAGTGCGTTTTAATGATTCCAGAGAAATGATGTGGCTCGGTTTTCGGTGCACAGCAGAGTGAGATATCAGATTTAGGGGTGGGTTTTAATGGTATAAGCATTGATTGTGGTGCGTATTAATGGTGATGCGACAGAGATTATCATTGCTAATTTTCTGGGGTCTCACAGAATGTAACACTTCAACAAAAGAACCTGATTGATATATATCCAAAAATAGTTTTATTGATATTAGTTGAGAAAAATCTATCAATTTAAAAAATAACTTTGACTTATAGATAAATAATCTCAATAACATCAACCAAAACATAATTTATATGAATGCTGACTGAATAATGTTGACTCTTGTAACCAAAAAAATAATTTTATTTACATCAATATTTTATTTTTTATTAAGATAGGTAAACAAGTAGTCATTCCAACATAAGTCAATAAAACTTTAATTATTATTAGTCACTCAAAAATACACTAATTAATTTGAGTCTAGATTCTCTACTAAATTTTTTTAGTATATTAAAAATACATTGTTATATTATAACTCTTTTAATATATTTTAAAACATAAAAAATAAATGTTAATCAATATATTTTTAGAAACAATGACATATTTTTACATTCATTTGACATACAGTATAAAAATAAAATAATTATAAAAAAATAAATTTTTGTATTTTTTTAAAAATAAAAAATATAAAAAAATAATATCAAATGAATATAAAATATTTGTACGTGTTAAAATATCATTTTTCATATATTTTGGAGCCATATAGACAACACAAATTAAACAACAAACAATAAAAATTTAATTAATTCACACTTAAAAATTTAGTAGTTGAATTAATTAACTGTTTATATATTTTTTTGAATGAAGTAATTTCCTTTTAAGTATCATCCGGTGTCTCATTGTAATAGGAAAAAGGTGGTACATAGTGACAAAGGCAAATACAGAGAAAGAAAAAGAGAAAGTAAAGAGAAAAAGGGAAAGAGGATAAAGAGGAAAAGGCTGAAAGGGCAAGCTAACCGTGATTTTTTGTGTCCACTTGTAAAAACTGGTTACTTTCTCACCCACTCCATCAACATTCCACACTCACCTAATACACAAAAGACAAATCAAAAGGGAAAAAAACAAAAAAACCATGTTGATTGATGATGTTCAACTATGTCCTTAACTTCTTATAAATCAAATTCTCAACTTCATCAAACAAAGAAACTTGTGTTTCTATGACAAAACCACCTCACTTTTTCTTGTGCTGCAATTCTACTTTTCATGGCATATGCATCAACTTGCTCAGCATTTGTTTGACACATGCATACGTAGGAAATGGATTCAATAGGATGTTGTCAATGTTATTTAGCGTACAATGTATAACATCATGAATCCATGTTCAGAAAATTTTTCAGTTTTTACAACGAATGCATGGATCAATTATGGAATTGTTCCAACTTAATCTGTTGTTTCTGAATTTGAGTCTTCAATATGCAACTGTCAGATACTCAGTGGGAGGGTTTTATCATTCATTCTGATCCTACCTAGTTCCAGCAAGATTGTTTTCTTGGGAGAATACTAGTAGTCTCTGCAGAAAGCTCTGAGATTTCCATTTAAGCATTAGAGTGTGATAATGACAGTTATTATAACAGTGGTGCTAATATTTGTGGGATTTGTGGTCCTGATCATATTTCATGTTTGTATTTCGGAGAGACTCTCTAGGAGAGGATCTATGGTTGAGAGGGGTGCAAATGGGGGAAGAAGCATGTCCATAGATGAGTTGGAGAAGCTTCCATGTTATGATTATGTTGCCAAAGGCAACACAAGCAGCCCTGTGGATTGTGCAGTTTGCTTGGAGAGCCTCATCACTGGAGATAACTGCAGGTTGTTGCCTATGTGCAAGCACAGTTTTCATGCTCAATGTGTGGACACATGGCTTCTTAAGACATCCTTATGCCCAATTTGCAGGTCTAATGCTCATTCTCACAGTGAAAACCAAGTTATAGGTAACAGTGACTACTTGGTAGCACCAAATAGTGTGTCTAGGGAGGGCCAAACTGCCACAAGAAGTCAGCAACATGACAATGTGGTGGTCTTGGTACAGCTGAGAGAAAGCCTAGAAAATGGTCCATCAACAAATGTTGTCGTGGAAAATCCAACATTAGGAAGTCATAACTTGGTCAGAGAGGAGTAGAATCAAGAGAACACCAAGAACAGATTAAACTGAAATCAGATATCAGGTACCACTTTGCTTCATGCTGAAGAATTTGAAGCTGTGTGAAGGTAGCTCAAAAAATGAATATTGTTGAGATATTTGAATGATGAACAACTAGTCTTCTACTATTATCATAATTATTATGATTTTTGCTCCATTTAGTTGTGATCTCATTTGCTTTCATTGTCCCTTTTGAATCACAAGTACTTCGTTAATTGCTTGATAGATTATTAAATATTAAACACTTGACTGATGTAGAACTTCTTCAATGAAATTTATTTCAGTTCCTACTCTTTAAATGATACTGCCATTCAGAGACAATACATTTTAGTAACTCTTTTAACAATTAAAATAGCCAATAAGTACCAAGATTGAATGGTAGCTTAATTTTGATTGAAGAATAATGCCACTAACATTGATAATATTATATTTTGGGCAGAGAGCAAACACAACATTAGTTGATTAATGTTTTTCACTTGACACTTCTCTGATAGAATACATTTCCTTTATCTCAAATCACATCCCAAATTATAAAATTTGTTATTAATTTTCACCAAAATACTACTTAATTTACAACTGCGCTACAATTTTCTTGTAGTGACAATTTAACACATGCAATATGGGAAGTGTAGTTCATTTATCTTTATGTTGCAGATAAATCAAACGTAAAATAACTTTCTCCAATGCATTGAAAACACAATGGTCAAATGGATACAAAACCGTCTAAAACATTCTTAACTGAAAGGAACTTTGAATGTGTATATGTAAAACGCTAAGAACCTAACACATGAAAACATGAATGTGCAAACTTATTAACATAAGCATGATTGGCACACGATTCAGGACCTTCTCCCTTCATCCCCGTTCTTCCTTCTCCTCTCCAAGATGAACAACTTGTGAGTAGAAACAAAGGGGTCTCGAAACATCATCATCTACTGTTCTTTTTTGACAGCCTGGGAAGATTGCCGAGCATCCCCTGTCGGCTGATTAATGCTAGCTTTGGCCTCAGCAACAAATTTAGGGTCAGGTTCGTGTTTATCTGCAGGTTCTCTCATTGCCAAATATATGTAAAATGCTATGATTACATTGACAGATATGACAGCAAGAAATCCACTCACTAGTGTCCCAGAGTAAGGGGACAAATTGGATGCTCCTGTTACGAACAAGGAAACACAGTAAGGTTAAGGTGGTAGTTCTGCAATTTCCATTCTATTTTTCTATTGGGTCTATTCACAACCGGTTGGGAAACATTAAAGGAATGAAATGAAAAGAATTAAATCAGAATGCAGTGTCAGTGTAAACGTTTTACATTGTCATGTCAACATAGACTGATGTATATTGTAAGACTATTGAGTTTAATTAACTTCAAATTCACATATCTAAGTTGATTTCTAATTGGCTAATGAAACTCTAAATATCTTTATACTACTGACAGTATATGAAAATTAAATTAAATGAAAAATGATAAGATTGTTGAGAACAGGGATGAAACATTCCATTAATACATATACTATACCATATGGGCAAAACTGCACATTTCCTTACAGGCTAGCTATATATGTATAGAGACAAAACTTTCTAGATGATTTGAAAAAGGTAAATTCAATGTCAGTCACTGCCCGAGAAGCAATAAATTTCCTTCAAAATAATCACTGGTCGGTAAAGAGATCAAGGGTATTTTTTATTCTCTTTTCACTTTCTTGTTTTAAAAACTCTATTTTAAAAAAAATCTACACTGCTCACTACTCAGCAATCAATTTCTCAGCCAAAACCTACTATGTTTCAAATTTCTTTTCCAAAACAAGTGTTTCAAAGATAAAAACAGAAGCAGCTTGGAGATGTTGTTTCATCATCTTCTTCTATTTTCTTCAAGTGCTCTATTAAAGTAGTCAGAGGACAAACTTTTAGAAAACAGAACCGTGCTAAAAAGACAAAACACTTCCAACTGAAATCAGGGACAAACAAATTATAGAAAACAATAACCATTTTCGAAAATAGTAACTAAACAAGGTCCGATATTCTAATTTTAGTTTTTGACAATGATAAAAGAGTTTAATTTCTGTGGAAGACCCGATGATCTTTTTTCTTTTACGCATCAACAAAAAAGCATGGTAGAAACTACTTTTGAGATAATTATTGTTAAAGCCAACGAAAAAAATCATACATGACAGTTTGTGATTGGATGGCGCTGAGCAATGTGATTGCATGCACTATTTACTCACAAAAAACAGAGAAAGTACAAGACCATCTCTTCAACAAGAAAGCAGAAAAAAAAAACTAACAAAAAGTTGGCTTGAAATATTAAGAAACTCTTACATTTGCCCTTAAAATGAATTTCACTAATTCTACCAGTCAAGCTGAAAGATAGAAGATATAAAGCATCCATATCACAGTACCAACCAACAACTCTTCAAAACAACAACAATAACCTATAAAAAGCTTAAGTACATTAGAATCTTACCAGGAAGCATGTTGTGATTGAAAGCATACAATATTGCAATGGGGATTGCCCACATCAACATTGATGCAACGAAAAACTTCTGAATCACTCTCATTTTTGCCTCAAATTCCTACAAAAAAAAGGTAAAATTTGTTTAATATTCGTAACCACTATTTCTTTTAATATTTACTGAACATTATTATCACTATGCTTCCAACTTATAAATTCTTTTCTAATTAAATCTCATATTTATCATCATTTGATAAATACTGATAAGTAGATGAAAGCTATAACCTTTGAATCCGAGGTAACCCTTTTCTCCCATTCTCATGCCTAGTAACGAACTGTCGTTGAAAGCTATAACCGCTGAATCCGAGATGAGTCTACCTTAAAAACGGTAAAAATGATAAATTTAACACATTAACTGAATACAAATTCTTAAATTTTGAGTCTTCAATAAAACTCTTAAACTCGACGACTTAAAAGTTCCCACACCCTCGAACCTAGTTAATTCGCAAGTAGAATCTTTTTTCAGTTGGGTCGTGTGAATTCGAGCAAACTCGCTCAAACTCGTATAGAATCACGAGTTTATAGTGGATTCAGCGAGCTCAGTTGGACACTACGCAACAACAATGCAAAGAAGACAGTGGAATTGTTTGTTTCTAGGTCATGATTTATGCAGAACGCACCTTGGTAACAATTCCGAGGTCACTGTTTCTCTCTTGCAACTTTATGTGCTTTTGGGGTGTTGATGTTGCGTTCTTCTATCGCAGGAACAGATCTGTATTGGTGTCTTTCTCAGGTGATTTTGCGTTTCGACCTTCTCCCCTGCTACCACTGCTCTCAGGTTTCCTTTCTCTTGCCATTTCATAGACAGGACTACAAGTTAGTGGGTTGGGCCTCACTTTAAGTCCAACAACTTTTTTTTAAATAGTTTTTTTTTTCAAAGAATCTGTCACATTGACCCGGGTTGAAACCATCCATCCAAATGTAACCCGAAGTTACATATTCTCCATGATTGTGAAATGGCTTCCAAGAGCTTGAAGCTATCGAATTATCTACGGTTCTTTTGCAATTTCAATTTCAATCCTTTAACCCCTTATCGCTTTTCACGCCTAAACAGCACCAGAGGGAAAAACTCCATAGATTTGAAGCAGTATCCCCCAGAGCTCGTTAGAAGCTTCTCGGCTGCACAATTTAATCATGGCAACTCCATTCAAAGGAAAGGCCATGGACACCCTCACTATCTTGATGAGTCTCAGGTACTCTTGCTGAAAGTTTTCATTTTTCTCATTTGGGCAAGGGCTTTCGCTATGTTAGATGGAATGGGTGTTGTTCAAAATTGCTTATGGTTCAAAAAGTGTTATGTTCATTATGACGTAGAATGAAACGATGAAAATAAATATAAAATTTTAGTGTAGTATTCAAATGGTTAAAATTAAATTTTGGAGAAGTAAATAAGGATTAGAATGAAATCAACTTTTCTACCAATCAAATGAAAATTAGTTTATGGATGAACTTACTAGTAAAAGCTATGACAAATAAGTTTTTTCTTCAAAAATTATGTTAAATTTCTTGGATTTTCTTTTTTTCTTGTGTTGCTCAGGTTGAGAGAGTAAGGGGAATCATGGTTAAAGCAAAGTCAACAAGAATGTTCTATAAGCGTAGCAGAAATGGTGATGATTGTAGTGTTGGAAAGGAGTCACATACATTTTCACAAAATCCTATTGGCAGTCCCGAGTCATGTTCACAGCTCAAAGTTGATGTTGACACACTCACCAGAATCATCAACGACCACCCTTTCCCATTGCAACCCCTTCACCCTACACTCCTCCACCTCCTCCCTCCTTCCTCTTTCTCTACTTCCCTTGTGGAAAACGTCCTCGGCCGGCTGTTTGCTGCACATTCCAATGGTCTCAAGGCCTTGGAATTCTTCAACTACTGCCTCATCCATTCCCATTTGCCCTTAAGTCCTGATTCACTCAACATGACCCTCCACATCCTTGCACGGATGCGTTATTTTGACAAAACTTGGGTCCTGTTGAGGGACATTGCAAGAAGCCACCCTTCTTTGCTCACCCTTAAGTCAATGAGCATTGTGCTCTCAAAAATCGCCAAATTCCAATCCTTTGAAGACACCCTTGATGGGTTTAGAAGGATGGAAGATGAAGTGTTTGTTGGCAGGGAATTTGGCACCGAAGAGTTCAATGTGCTTCTTAAAGCATTTTGTACACAGAGGCAGATGAAGGAAGCCAGGTCTGTGTTTGCGAAGCTTGTGCCACGGTTTACTCCTAATACCAAGTCCATGAATATTCTTCTCCTGGGGTTCAAAGAATCGGGTGATGTTACTTCTGTTGAGCTTTTCTATCATGAAATGGTTAAGCGTGGTTTTAGTCCGGATGGAGTGACATTTAATGTTAGGATTGATGCTTACTGCAAGAAAGGTTGTTTTGTTGATGCTTTGAGACTTCTGGAGGAGATGGAGGGGAGAGATATTGTCCCTACCATTGAAACTATAACTACTTTGATTCATGGAGCAGGGTTGGTTCGAAATATAGGCAAGGCGTGGCAGCTGTTTAGTGAGATTCCTTCAAGAAACTTGGTTGCCGACACTGGCGCTTATAATGCTTTGGTTACTGCTTTGGTTAGAAACAGAGAAATTGAATCTGCTTTGTCCTTGGTGGATGAGATGGCTGAAAAACACATCGAGCTAGATGGTGTCACTTACCATACAATGTTCTTAGGATTGATGAGGTCAAGAGGGATTGAAGGTGTGAGTGAGCTTTACCAGAAGATGACTCAAAGGGGTTTTGTTCCAAAAACAAGGACAATTGTAATGCTGATGAAGTTTTTCTGTCAAAATTGTCACCTTGATTTAAGTGTAGGTCTGTGGAAGTACCTGGTGGAGAAAGGGTACTGTCCCCATGCTCATGCTTTAGATCTTCTGGTCACTGGATTGTGTGCAAGGGGTTTGGTGCATGATGCTTTTGAGTGCTCCAAACAAATGTTGGAGAGAGGAAGACACATGAGTAGTGCATCATTTCTGATGCTGGAGAGGTTTTTGTTGCAGGCGGGTGACATGGACAAGTTGAAGGAGCTTGACCAGATGATTAAAAAATTGCAGAGTGTCTTACCACCGTCTAGAGGAAACACTACTGGTATTTTTACCTCTAGGGTTATAACGTAGCATCATTTAGTCTAAAATACAACAACTATTGCCGCCCTGATTTTGATGGATTTTTCTTTTGTACTAACATGTTATTTCTCTGAATTACAATTTAACGATCATAGTATATTGATCAAGTAAAAGTCCTCCAATTTGTTGATCAAAGTCATGAATAATATTTTGACAGCTTAGTTGGTGAAGTTAGGTGGAGATGGAAAGGGAAATCACAGTTAAGGTCCAAACAGACAGTGTTCTATAAGCACAGATGGTGATGATTGTATTTATAGAAAGGAGTCACGAAAATTTCCCTGAATTTTATTGACATACATGGGCATGTGAACTTTAGTCATGAAGTGTCAAGGTCACTGGCAGTTTGTCTCGGTTTGCTTTTGGTTGTTATGCTGCTCAGGGGAAGGTTTGCTTTGTTGCTAACATCTGTTAAAACTGTAGAGGTTCTTGAGCAAGTGCTTTCGGCAGTCATAGGGCACATACCTTCCCCTCAATGGAAGAGTGATTCTCCTCTATGGATGGTTTTTGTTTTATTCATACTATGATGGGGTAAAAATGCCATGTTGCAATTGTTGATGGTGTCCTGGATAAGGGGTATACGGTTTCTTCTGCATCTAATAGGCAGTCATATGAAGTTTTAGATACAGGCAGCATGCATCCTGAACTTGCACCTACTGGAAATCTTGCTTACTGAAACCCATTATGTTTCAGCCCAGAGACAAGTAACTGGTTATGTATCTGATCAAGGTGTCTCTTGTGGGTAGAATTATCAAAAAAAAACGCCTAAAAAGAGTCTGAATTGACACTACGATCACGGTTAACAGAATGTTCAGGATGAAGAGCTGATGAAGAACAAATATATTTGACACACTTGAGCTGATGAAGAACAAATATATTTGACACACTTGAGCACCAAGCATGTGGGTATTTCAGAAGTTGTAATCTTTCGGTATTTTGCAGTAAGGGGAGATAAGCTAAAGAAATTCCAAACCATAGTCCTGCGTCCATTATCTTCAATGTATCTTTGCAAATTCTAAACTCATCAACACATTTCAATTAGACAAATGGTGATCTAACCAATTCAGTTTCTCGTTTCCAGCTCCCAGCCTATTGAAGCTCGATTTAGTTCTGATTTCTCTGTCCAGCCTAATTTGGAGCACACTGAACTGAAGCTTTTAGTCAAACACCTAGCCTATGTTAAGAGAGGAGATAAGTGACAACAGAACTTGTTGAAGCATTTAGTCGAACACGTAGGCTATGTAAACATTAGAGGGTGTAATCAGTAATTTGAATCAACTGTGTATTGGTTGTCGCTGTGTCTGCATATAAAAAAGTAAACACTAATAAATGATTTATACAATCAACTGATTGGAATTTTTTTAATATAATTTTAAATAATTTGTTCTTTTTTTTACATAGGTACGTGCATGTTATAAAATTCCATGTAATATAAATTAGAGGGATAAAACCACCATTGAATTACACTCTTTCAATAATCTAGTGTTCAATGCTCATGGCAAGTGAAAAGGGTGAGAAATGGTAACACTCTATTTCTTAAATGACTTCAGATTTTCACTGGCCGGCAACAATGCTCATGGCACACAAAAGTAAAAGGGGATGTTAATTACTTGTTTTTTTTTTAATGTTTCTAAGAAGCTTTTCATGAGGTGCTATAATAACGGACAAATAACTGTTTCTCAAACTCTTATAATGGCAATCTACAATATATTCCAATAGTCTGATTTTACATGAAATGATTGTATAGGCTATTGACCAATCCAATGCTCAAAAGGAGGCAATCGAAGTCTCTTTTCTGCATCTATTTCAGCTTCCATAAAAAAAACTAATATTTCATTGAAGTTTTAGTCTTTAGTTAGCTAATGATCACTTCTAGAAGACAATGGCATTATGAATACTTTGGCAAATTCAATGCCTTAGGAATGCTCCATGAAAGATGCAATGCTGGTTCTTTTTCTTAGACAAGACATCATGAACAAAAACACTTAGGTAGTGGAAAACTAGAGCCATGCAGGATTCTTCAAAGGAGTGACAAAAGCTTTAACTTGAAGGTAGCTTCTAAGGCTGTAGATTCCCCTTACTCTCCCTTGACCACTCATTTTATATCCACCAAAAGGTATTGCTGCATCAAAGACATCATAGCAGTTGATCCATACTGTTCCAACTCGCAATGCCCGCATCAAGGTATTGGCAGTGTCTGTATTCTGAGTATAAACTCCAGCAGCCAGGCCATAATGAGTTGCATTGGCCCTTCTTATCACCTCCTCTAGATCCCTGTGATTTATTTCATAGCACAGAATAAGAGGAATTTAAGATGAGGAACTACTGAAGAATGTGCAAAGCACATACATGATGGCACTTTTATCTAGTGACTAATAGCATACTTGAATTTCAGGATAGATTGTACCGGACCGAATATCTCATCTTTTGCTATCAACATGTCGTCCTATAATATTAGGAAAGAAAGCTATTTACTTCACTATTGGAACAATTTATCACTTATTTAGAAATTGAACCATTGTTAATTGGAAGTGTCATGCCTGAACATTTGAGAAAACAGTTGGTTCGATGTAGTAGCCTTTCGAGCCAACTCTTTGACCACCAGATTCCAGTTTAGCACCACTTTCAATGCCTGATCTTATGTATTTCATGATCTTCTCGAATTGTGCAAAATCAATCTGAAACACATACAACTATCAATGTCATCACCCTTTAAGATGCCAGCCATAAGTTGAAGAAAACTAAATCAAGATTTCTGTTGATTTGATTATGAATGAGCAATTGCAAAAGCATGGTTTCTTTTACTTATACCTAAGTTATTGAAAAAACTTATGCAGTTATTCTTGTTTGAACCAAGTTTTCTCTTAGATTGACGGTTCATTCGGAAAGTTTCATAGATACCTGAGGACCTTGCTCAACCCCACTTTTGAAAGGGTCTCCAACCACACGTTTAGTAGCACGAGCTTTAGCCTTTTCCACAAATTCATCATATATGCTTTCATGAACAAATGTGCGAGAACCAGCACAACAACATTGCCCCTAGGCAGAAGCAAAAGAAAACAGCTTGAACCATATTGGAACATATGCAATAAAAGAAATGGAGAATGCTATGTGTTGAGAGAAATGCTAGCAATACATTATTTAAAATACTATTTTGAAGACCCTCTTTACCATTGGTTAAAATTTATTAAAAACTGCAAACTAGTAGACTGTGTTATTAGCATTCCTAATAATGAAATTAGGATAATCAAACCTGATTAAAGAATAACGCAGAATGTGCTGCCTCAACAGCTGCATCGATATCAGCATCCTTGCAGACAATGAATGGAGATTTTCCACCCAGCTCCAGAGTTACAGGCTTCAGGTTACTGCGTGCTGAGAGTTCTAATACCCGTCTACCGGTCTGAGAGGATCCTGTGAAAGCAAGCTACAAAAACAAAATCAACCAATTTTTATTTTACTATTAGATATTAGGCCATATAGGCATAAACTGATGCATATATGTATTGTAGAGACAATCAGCAGAGTAAGTTATATATTAAAATGTGTTTTACAAGTCCTAAAGATCTGGTAAAAATTGGTTTTAGTTCCTACTATAAACAATGGTTTTGGTTCTCATGATTCTAAAATGTAGTGGATTTATTCCCTAATTCTATAATTTATTTTGATTTAACCACTAATAAAATTTACCACATTTCATAGAGGAAAGTTTTACATGGTGTTGAGTAGAAAATGGGGTTTTTTGTTCATCACCCTTTCATAAATACAAGGACTAAAGCTATCATTTTTGAAGTTAAGGAACTGTAACCAATGTTAATCAAATCATAGATACTTAAACACCTTATACCTTTTTCTTTCTTTTTTAAGTTTCAGGAGAATCATTCCACTAAATGTTCTAAAGTACCTTGTCAACATCCATATGAGTACACAGAGCTGCCCCAGCAGTAGGACCAAAGCCACTGATAACATTCAGAACTCCAGGAGGAAGTCCTGCCTATTGCATCAAATCCATCAGTGAGAACAATTACAAAAGTATAAGCACAGACAACATCACAATCTTTTTGTTGTTAGCAATTTTGGAATTTCATTTTTTTGTTCATTTCAAATTGAAGCTATAATTTCCTTGAGAACAAGATTGAAGACTTGTTCACATTCTCTTTAAAAGGAAGAGTTATCCTTTTTTTTCTCTTGATATTATTTTGGCGGTAAGACTTATAGGTGTGCTGTAAGACTACCTCATGAAATAGCTTTGACACATAAATGGCAGAAAGGGGTGTCTGTTCTGCAGTTTTCATTACAACTGTATTACCACAAGCTAATGCAGGTGCAACCTTCCATGAAAAAATAAGAAGTGGGAAATTCCAAGGAACAATCTGCCCTGCTACTCCAATAGGTTCATGCAAGGTTTGAACATGGTATGGTCCATCAGCTGGAACTGTTAAACCATGAATTTTATCCGCCCAACCTGAAGAAAACATAAAAGATACCAAAGAATGTCAACTTGTCAAACAATACTATAAGTACATGATATAAAAACTCAAAGATAATACAGTTACCTGCATAATATCGGAACAAGCGTACCACCATAGGTATTTCAACATTTGAAGCCTGTTCATAAGGCTTCCCATTATCCCATGTTTCAATTGCTGCAACTTCATCATTGTGTTTCTCCAATATATCAGCACAACGCAAAATTATTTGTGATCTTTCCTAGAGGAGTTCATCAAAGATAATGGACAAAATTGTTGCACATAAAAACCATGTAGCATTCTTGTAGCCCAAAGGAAAAATTACAGCACCAAAACACTTCCATATACTGAAATTTACAGAATAAATTAGGATTAAACAATGATGTATTACATAAGCTGTCATTTTTGGCCATGGTCCCTCATCAAAAGCCTTGCGAGCAGCACGTACAGCACGATTTACATCTTCAACATCCGCTTCGGCTACATTGGCAATTGTATCTCCAGTCCTAGGATCATTGGTTGGAAAAGTTTTTCCTAACAGATGAAAATTTGCTAAAAGTTAAGTTTTTGTAGCATAGATGGATGTTTTCATATCAATGAAACAACAATGTTTTAAGTACATAAATGTAAGATATTAACCAGAAGCTGCATCAACAAACAGTCCATCGATCAGAAGCTGATTATGCTCAATTTGCACTGGTGGTTTGCTAGGCTCTATGTCAGCAGCAGCAGAAGCACCAGTTCCACTTAAACTTCTATGCCGGAGACAACATAGGCCTGGAAATTTAGTCAATAGTATAAAAACCAAAAGGAAAAAAAAGTTCAAAAATCAAAACTTTCTTTCATGTTTTAAATTCTTTTCTCCAATGCAATTTATAAAGACAACAGGGTGGTTTTCATTATTTCAGTTTTTTGACTCAAAATGTGCACATTATAAAAAGGAGAGATAGTAGTATACCTAAGCAACGTTTAGTGGTTGAGACAAAAGAAGAAGAAGAAGACACATTCTGCAGAGTGGAAAGAATTCTAGAAGCCATGATCTACTTTGCATGAAGACTTTGAATGTTGAAGTTTTTTTCACTTTCTTTGTGATCCTGCACACAGATTTCTAGCACCATACAAATGTGCCTGAAACTAAGGATGGAAGAGAAGGTGGAGAGAACAAAAAGTTATCAGTACTTAGCACTATTCTGTTACCATTAATGTAAAAGTTCATCAGCTCTATTAGCCATGTGAATCAAAATTATGAATGAATCAAGAACAAGTTGAAAGAGACATTCTAACCAAAATGTAATAATGATAGCCGCCATAATAGTTCACCTTACTTATATGTGATGTAGGAAATTGATAATCACCAACCCATGTTGGCTTCAAAAAAGAGAAAGATAAAAAGAAAGAGTAATCGAATTTATATGTGTTTACATTAAGAAAGAAGGGAAATTTTAAATACATTTAAGAAAAATATATATTTATTAATTTTATTTAATTTGATTATGTGGTTGATAAAAATTTCAATCAGGTTTCTCAATGTTTTTTTTAAAAGAAATGTAATAATATGATTGTTTTTTATCCAATAAGTAGTAAAATATTTCATAACCCGCCTATAATAATGATAAAAAGTTGTTTTTCCATGATAAAATAATGACATGGTACATTTATATTTATTTAATATATATTGTAAATATAAAAGTTATGAAAGAAGTATTTTAAAAAAACGATAATATCAAATAAATCTAAAAAAATTATATTAAATTATTATTTCTCTTTATATATATATATATATATATATATATATATATATATATATATATATATTAATACACATAAACAAAGGTTGCCACCTTATCATTCTTGCTACCAATTCTTGACAAATCTTGCTTCACATTGCTTCTGTGGTTGCCACGTCAATGCCACCACCACCATGTCCAACCTCTACATTTTTCTCTCTCTCTTTATTAAATTACTTTTCTCATAGTTATCATCTCACACAATAATATTCCGTTTTTCCTTCAATATTGTGATCTGGAATGTATTTTATTTTTAGTATTTTGAATGGTATGTTTTGAAATATATTTTTTATTTTTTATTTTGAATCATGTATGCTTGAATACAAATTTTATATTTGAAATGTATATTTTATTTTATATTTTAAAATACAAAATTTATATTTTGAATTTTCGATTTTAAAACTCAATAAAAACTTTGAAGATAAAATTATACTTTCAAAGTGTATTAAAGTTCGTGATGAAACAGTGGTTTTTCTCATGGATTACAACAATTATGATATATATCATTACATTATTATGACATTGTGTTGTTATTGGTGTTCAAACTCATTGTTTGACCGTTTATTCTGTTATACTGTTACTGTCTATCAGTAAATACCTCTTGTATATAAGCTTTGGTTTTTCATTTATTAATAATAACATAGACTTTTCTCACTCATTCTATTTCGTGTGTGTTCTTTCTTTACCTTCATTCTCTGTTTCAATAGTGGTACAGAGACTGGGAGTACGCGTCTTCAAACCTTTCTTAATGATAACAATGCGGTGGCTGAAGGGTGTGGTTGAGACGATTGAAGGTGATCAAAAACACACTTCTTGAGCAAGAAAGAGAAGGTGTCATGGCTGATATTCCTGTTGCAAGCTTCCCTGTTCTCACAGACAAAAACTGGAGCAGGTGGAGTGCACAGATGAAGGTCTTGTTTCGTTATCAAGACGTCAATACAATTGTGGAAGAAAGGGGGTATGAGTCTAGTCTTGGTGATGACACGGAGGAGCAGAAGGAGGAGCTTAGGAGGAAAAACGATAAAGCCATGTTTATCATTCATCAATGCGTGGATGATATGCATTTTGAGACGATTCAAAATGCAGCCATGACGAGTGAGGCTTGGGGCATACTGGTGAGATGCCATGTTGGGGGAGATACAATTAGAAAGGTGAAGCTACAAACACTGAGGAGACAATATGAGCACTTGCAGATGGATGATGGTGAAAAGGTGAGTGAATACTTCAACAAAGTGCTGTCAATTGCTAACCAGATGAAAGGCTGCGGTGAAACGATTACTGATCTCATGGTGATAGAGAAGATTATGAGATCGCTGCCCCAGAAGTTTGATCATATTGTGGTAGTAACCGAGGAGTCGAGAGATCTTGAAAAACTAAAGAACAAAGAACTCCAAAATTCGTTGGAGGCACATGAAATGAGGATGCGTGAAAGAAATCCTATCAAACTTGATGAACAAGCTCTGAGAGTCCAGCATTTCAAGAGCGATGAGAAAAAGAATTCTAAGAAGTGGAAAGGATAATCCAGAAAAGGAAAATGGAGGAAAGAAAGTAGTAATGTTGAAGGCATAGGGAAATTTGATAAGCAACAGAAGAAGAAAGACAAGAGAAACATTGAATGTTTCAATTGTCACAACAAGATGGGACACTTTGCGTATGAATGTTTCTCAGACAAAGGGAAGCAGGAGAAGAAGAAGCGGTATCGTATTAAAGAAGCTCATCTTGCACAAGAAGATTCTGACCTCTACTGAGTGTTTCGATCCAATGAACAAGATTTGGTACTTGGACTCTGGTTGCTCAAATCATATGACGTTAATAGAAGGTGGCTGGTGAATTTTGACGAAACCAAGAAGAGCAAAGTTAAGTTTGCAGACGACAACACATTGATGGTTGAAGCAATGGGAACAATGGTTCACAAGCTACAATCTGCAACGTGTTATTCGTTCCTGCGATGAAATGTAATCTCCTCAGCGTTGGACAGTTGGTCGAACGAGGATACACTATAATCATGGGAAACAATGATAGGGTGGAATTGTTTGACAGAAACAAGAAGCTGATCTTGACGAGCAAGATCTCTAGAAACAAGACTTTTCAAGTCAGTTTGGAGGTAGTAGAAAGTCTGCAATGTATGGTTGCTGTAAAAAAGGAAGAAAGCTGGTTGTGGCATCTGCGTTTTGGGAATTTGAATTTCAGAGACTTGCAGAGGCTTGGTGAAAAGGGTATGGTATCAGGTATACCAAATATTTCCTTGCATGTGAGTCGCGTTTGACAGGCAAGCAAACTAGGAAATCATTTCAGTCTCAATTGAGGAAGAGATCAAAGGAATGTCTTGAAATTGTACATTCTGATGTCTGTGGTTCGATTGAGGTTCCCTCCTTGGCAGGCAACAAATATTTCCTTGTGTTTGTTGATGAACACATCAGAATGATGTGGGTATATTTGATCAAGGCAAAGAGTGAAGTCTTGGAGATGTTCAAGAGATTTAAGGCTGGTGCAGAAAAGGAGAGTGGGAAGGTGCTGAAAATTCTCAAAACTGACGGAGGTGGAGAATACACCTCGTTGGCATTTGGAGAATTCTGTCAAATCGAACGATGACGAACATGGTTAGATGTCTCATCATGGAGAAGGAGATGCCACGGAAGTTCTGGGCTAAAGCTATCTCGACAGCTGTTTACATTCTTAACAGGTGTCCCACTAAAAGAGTTGAAGGCAAGGTGCCCTGGGAGATTTGGACTGGAATAAAGCCATCTGTGAGTCATTTACGTGTGTTTGGCTCGTTAGCATACGCACACGTAGCGGAGCAGAAGCGAACTAAGCTAGAGGATAACAGGGAACCCATGGTGTTTATGGGATACCATGATACAGGAGCGTACAAATTGTATGATCCAGTAAGGCAAAGGATGGTGTTGAATAGAGATGTAATTGTCTTGGAAAACGAATGTTGGGACTGGAATCAAATGCAGTCGAGCATGCAGAAAACTTTGTTGCATGGACTAACAAATGATTCTGCACTAAGAGGAGCTGAGGCAATCTCTGATGGCAACTGTGACCTGAACCAAACATCTCAAAGACCTAAGAGACAGACGACGAGGCCGCCTAGATTCTTTGACTATGAGGGAAACTATTACGTGTTTTTGAGTGGGAAAAATGGCAAATTTGTGTAGTAAGCAATAGAAGAACATGAGCCAGACCACTTTTTTCTAAGACAAAATCCTTAAATCATTATAAAATTACCTTTAAACCAAACATCTGACTCCAAACTTTTCTAACCTATTTCAAAACAAAAGAAAAAGAAAATAGAACAACGTAAAATTAAGGGTACACAAGCATGTGCATGCAATGCAAAATCTGACTTTACGCACTTTTAAAATGTGACTTGCAGAAAGAAAAATTTATTGGAATTTTTTTAGAAAAAAATATATAATATATTATTCGTATAAATATTATAAGACCGTACTTATGATTCAATGTATTGTGTGTTATAGTAACTCTGTAATGATAATTCTTAAGAATATCTGTCATGAAAAATAAAATGAAAAGAAGAAGTCGCACATACCCTTTCAATGACAAGCTAAAAAAATATGTTTCACAATTACCTCAAATTGTTTTCCTTTTATATTTATATATACACGTTTTATTTTGTTTAACTGTTTCACAATTACCTCAAATTCATTTTGTTAGAATTGAGTTCATAGATACTAATCTATGTTTAAATATATATTTCCATAAAAAAATGTTGTTAGTAAAAGTAATATTTATTTTGACTAAATTACACACTTAAAATATAAATATGTTAAAATAATTTTTCTTGAATAAACAGAATACTTTATGATAGATACTCGATTTTTGTTTGTGTTTTCTATAAAATTACAATTTTAAAAATAAATCTATTTTGCTTCAAATTATATAATACACGGCTTCAAATTATTAATGGTGTTATTTGAGATTTCAAAGACTTTATTCTAACAATTCTAAAATGAAAAAAAAAAACTCCCGAGAGTATAAGGATGACAAATAATATTTAGGAGAAATATTATCTAAATCTATTTTGATTGAAAAAAAATTATATTGACCAAATACGAGTATAGAAATGAAAATAACTAATATTTAATATTTTTAATTCGATATAAAAATAAAGATCAGTATTTCTGTCTCGTTTTATTTTCCATTTCAATATTTAAATTATTATAATATTCATAATTTATCACATGAAATACAAAATTTATATTCACTATTTTATTTGATCATTAATTTTGTAGTCCTTTTCTTCTTTATTTTATTTCTTTTATCTTTTTTTAATTGTAACTTGTTCAAAATTTATAAACTTCTTATTTTCATGGCATTTTACTTTTCACAGCTTTAACTACACATTGAATTAGATAATTTGTACTCTTTTTATTATTTTTATTTATTTTTCTTTTACATGATAATATTTAACTTAAAATTTTAAGTATTCAGTGTAAAGTTTTATTTTACTATGTACCATTAACTTATGTTTTTTGTTCTATTTAACTTCTAATTTCATTTTATTCAAAGAAATTTTCTTTGGCTAAAAAATTTACATTCAACTTTAATGGTTTGATTCATTCAAAATCCATGAAGTTTATTGGAATCTTCAAGATATTTTTCTTTCACCACAACATTTTATCTCATTTTGTTTAAATGGAATATTGCATATGGAGTTCTCAATTTTATTATCAACACATTTGATTATTATTTTTATCCTATTAATTGATATCTCATTTGAGTCATAATTGATATCCTATTAATGGAGTATAGGCAAAGACAACATCAGAATCTTTTTTATGTTAGCAATTTTGGAATTTCATTTTTTTGTTCATTTCAAATTGAAGCTATAATTTCTTTAATAAGTGTGACAATCATAAGATTAAAGACTTGGTCACATTCTCTTTAAAAGGAAGAGTTATCCTTTTTTTTTCTCTTGATTTTATTTTGGCTCTGAGATGAGGTTATTGATACAGTATTTTAAAATGACAAGAACTGACGAATATTCTTCAAGAAATTTTTTTCTTGTAGAATCTTATTGATTTTGACTTGACTAAAACCTAAAAGCCAACTATGAGATACAAAACTTTTTAATCACCGTGATGAAGGTATGGATTTAAGAGGGATTGCTTGCTCTATAGAAGAATAATAACAGTCACAGAAGTCAAACCCAACCCAGCAAGAACATGATGAAACATTATGACTTTGGCATATTATTAATGCTTTTTTTTTCTAATTTGTATACTTTAATCCTTAAAATATATTTTAGTAATGCTTTAAAATTCTCTTAGATAGAATTTAAAAATATTATATTTCACCTCTTATCGAATATTTATGAGGAGAAAAAGAAATGGAGATTAGAAATGGCGGACTTCATATAGTAATTGCAATATATTAGCTATTATTATTTGTTTTATATTCGTTTTATATAGTAAAAGTATATTAACTGAATCAGTTATTTATTAATATTAACTGAAAACGGTTATTTGAATTGAACTTAAATTGTCATAAATTTAGATGGAATAGGTGACCGAGAGGATTCGACAACCTGGACGAGGAACTGCTAAACATTGATTGAACAGCGCTAGACATTCCAGCTTATTATCATCTCAATTATAAAACCCAATAAATTGCAAAACATTAATGTTTTAATACAGAAACAGCAGTAAAAACAACCTAATACAGCAAAGATAATTTATTTTCTGCAGCATTTTAATCAAAACAGCAAAGACAGAATGTGCAGAATTCTGAAACAGCAACTGCAATGACAGCAAGTAATGACAGCAAACCTCTTTGACAACAAACCACAAAAATAGATTTTATCCAGTGACTTAAGGATGAACTAAAAATATACAAATGCATTAGAGTCTAATTCGCCACCTAAAACTTCCAAACAATTAGTCATAAAATTCATGCATGAACAACCTCGCCCTTCAAACCACAATTATCCCAAACATTATACAATTTTTTTTTAACAATACATGCACTAGTAAAAAAAAGTAGATTTAAACTCGCACATTACGCTTCGGTTTTATCAAAACCGAAGCGTATCCAAACACGGTAGCATTTCTGTAATTCTGAACATATTATATGCCTCGGTTCTAAATCAACCGAAGCCTAATCGCTATACTGCCTTGGTTCGTAGAGGCAACCGAAGCATATACGTTTTAAAATATTACAAAACTCTGACGCTTCAGCTGAAAACATTTTTAAGACAAAGATACTGTCTCGGTTAACACTTAGAACCAAGGCAGTATACCCTGCTCTTCCTGCCACGTTGCCCTGCTGCCACTGACAACTTTTTCGAAACAGGGATATGGCCTCGGTTAATACACAGAACCGAGGCAGTATAGTCTGCTCCCTCTGAACATTCTGAACTGCTCCCTCAAGTACATTGGGATACTGCTTCGGTTGCTTTAAACCGAAGCCGTAGAGGCTTTTCCGCTTCGGGTTGGCGGAAAACCGAGGCATATAGCCAAATTTAATTTGAAAAATTGAATTTACTGAAATGTTTATGCCTCGGTCTGGAAGATAGCCGAGGTAGTAGCTGCTTTCTGACTCGGTTATTTGGTTAACCGAGGTAAATTCGTGTTTATATTTCCGTGACCGCAACGCTTCTTCTCCTTCACGCGACATTTCTCTTCTCCACTGTTCCTCCACCACTGCGCTTTTCCTCGCCGCCACTCCCCCTCCGCGGTCGTGCGTCCATCGTCGGTGTTGTTCCGTTTCTTCTCCTTCTTCGTCCTCAACCGTCCACGACTCTGCGTCTCCTCTCGCTGTGCGCTGCCTCCGACGACGCTGCTGCCTCCGCTGGTCACACTCCGTCACTACAGCCGCCACCATGCCTCAATCGTCCACTTCCATTTCTTTCGCGCATTTCACGGTTGGTGGATTATATTCTACTTTGATTGATACTAAATTTACTGTTTGATTGATAAAATTTGGATATATGTTTGATAATAATTGTTGTGAGATGATATATCGGTGATAAATAGAATTATATAGTTATTTGATCATAAAATTTTGATATTTGTTTGATAATTGTTGTTGTGAGATTGATATATTTGTTATTGTTATTTGATGATTACATTGGTATAATGGTTATTGTATTAAATTGGTTGATTTGCTGATTAGATAAAGTTTAAGGTTGGAAATCATGAGTTGTTTGCTTCAATATATTGTTTGTTGTTGTGAATTAGCCTTAGTTTCCTGTTTGAGATTCAATACAAAAATTATTTACTATCTCTAGATTTTTTTCAACAAATGTACTTTTTACAAATGAATAGAAGGAGATGGTAATAATAATTTATATGTATTGAATCTTGAATTGTCCGATTGGACAGTTTAAGAAGAGTAATAACTTTTTCATAGTTTATTATAACATATCAATTTTAATATACATGTCTTAAATTTCATGAAAATTTGCCGTTGGGTTTTGTATTGATCTTCGAGTGCATATTTGATTGTGATTTATAATCACTTTCATTTCGTGTAACCTGAAGACCAATGCGAAATGCTGACAAAATTTCGTGAAATTTAAGATATGTTGTTTAAAATTGATATGTTTAATAAACTAAAAAAGTTAATTTTCTTGAATGGGATAGGGTCACACCTTGAATACAAACATGATCAAAGTGATCATTCAAGATTATTGAAATTGTGTAAACAATTTCAGTAAACATGCGTACGGATAGAGGGTGATTAATTTACCACGCATCAGCACTGAGTACGAGAGAGGGGTAGAAGACTTTATAGAGTTTGCGAGTACAAGTGGTGATGATGAAGTCAAGTTCAGATGTCCATGTGTGAACTGTTTGAATGGGAGGAAGTTGAACGCAACTGATATTAGGGAACATCTTATCTGTGATGGTTTCATACGAAGTTATACAACATGGATATGGCACGGCGAATTAACAGACTTTCCAACTGTCTCTCCAACTGGAAATGTTTATGATTCCACAATGGATATGGAAGATCAAGCAGAAGAAGACAACTTAGAGGACATGATCCGCGATGTTGGCGCAGAAGCTTTTGCCCAAGCGCATGTGTATGAAACGATGTACACTGATGCGGAGACTCCTTTGTATGCGGGTTCAACTAAGTTCACACGGTTGTCAGCGGTGTTAAGGCTGATGAATTTAACATGTACATTGCATTGATTTATGCTTTTCTACATTATTATAAGTTGTTTCTAAGTTGTTTTATGTTTTTTTAAGTTGTTTTATGTTTTTCTACATTATTATAAGTTTAACATGTACATTGCATTGATTTATGCTTGAAACTTGATTTATGATTACATTGGATTGATTTATGTTTCTAAGAAGTTGATTTATGATTCCATTCAATATATTTATGTTTTAATATAATTTTAATTTAAAATATACGTTTCTGCATTATTCTAGACTGTTCTGGTTATAAAAATATATGCATGTCTGTTTCTGTGGTTGGGAATGTTGCAGAAACAGACATCATTTTTTTAAAAAAAACGTACTTATATGCCTCGGTTCAGGTCAAAATCGAAGTCGAAAGACCACTTACGGCCTCGGTTATGGTCAAACCCGAAGCAGAATGTGTTGCGGATGAGAACAAGAAAAAAGAGTCTACTGCCTCGGTTGTAGCCTGAACCAAGGCAGTAAAGTGGGACTTACTGTCTCGGTTAAAGAGAACCGAGGCATAAAGTCCTACGAAAAAAAAAATTAAAAAAATCAAAAACTTTACTGCTTCGGTTAGGACTGAACCGAGGCCAAATCCTCTCTTTTTATGCCTCGGTTGGGAACCGAGACCAAAAGTATTAGACTTTTTACCTCGCCTGAATATGTCTCAGTTCAGAAACCGCTGCTTATAGACAAAAATAATCGGTGCCGTTTTTTCTTACTGTACTAGTGATGATTTCCAACACTTACATATTCAGACAGTTAATCACGGTTATGTAAATTAAAAAAATACAACAAAACCTGTGTTGAAATTTAAATTAAAACTTAGTTAGTGAAGTTGTAGAATAATTCTAAGTAACTGTTAGCATTCAAAGCAAAAATTTTAACTATCAAAATAGTTTTCTTTTTTTTTACTTCTTTCATTCATAAAATAAATAATAGATTAACAAAAAAAATAGTTTTAATTTATTCGATCAGTTTGTCAAACGAAACTATTTTTTTTTTCCTGTCCCATGGCTTTGGTCAGATAAAAAAGTAAAGAAAATGGTTCAAGCAAAAACAAGAGCTGAAATCCATAATTAATGCACAAGCAGCTAAAAGAGTAGTATGATATCACATGTTTTACTCCACCATATACCATTGGTCAGAGATAATCTCAAAAGATTATTGTTTCTAAAGGACCACTGAAATCACGTTCTTCCCCATTTTGCAAACGATCCAACCACTTCAATGAAAATAAAGAAAGAGAGGAAGAAGAGAATGAAGAGGAAAAGAGAGAATTAAGAAAATGAGATGGGAAAAAGGAAATAGATTAGGGTTCGAAGAAAAAATTAAAAAGTAAAATAAAAATAAATATTAGTCTAGGGTTATTTTTGGAATTAAAAAAAATTGGAGTGATGTAGAAAGAAGGATGTGGTGGTGTAAGGAGAAGTATTCTATCTTCTTGTACCTTTTTATATTCTTGGGCCATTATTGTTAGTATGGGCCAGTATAATGCTTTGAAGGCTGTGGGCCATGCTTGTCCATTGACCCATTTACCAAGTCATGGGTGGGACCATATTCTTTTCAAGCCATTCAAATCTCAAATTTTATTCAATGACTTCATAGCAATGTGCATAAGTGATCTTATTCTTCTCATTTTTTTTTTCTTATATTTGTGTTGATTCATTTAGTTTTTGTAGCATTCTATTTGTATTATATGCCACAAAGGTCTAGAGCATATAAGAGACAATTTTGTTCAAATAGAGAAGGAAAAACAATATCATTAAATATTTAATGAAGTTTTATATCATAAATTTGTATTTGAGACCACTAATTAAACAAATTAAGAATGCCCTTTTATAGTAGGAGTCATGTAAATATCAAAAACAATGATGACAGTGACAATAAGTGCTATTATTAGCATTTATCATATAATAAATGAGAGTTTAGGAGGAAATTTTAATTTGAGAATTTAATTGAGAAATTGCATTGTACCTGTCGACAATGAGTTCTCAACTTTGGGAATTCAAATTAGGGAAACCAATTTCATGGATACCCCGATTTGGTATTGCAAAATCTGTGCAAATTGCATTAACTTCAGCTTTGAATATTTGTTGAAATATGTAAACATTTTGTTATAAATAAATAAATTAAGTCAGATTATATAAACTAAATTAAGAGAAAAAAACATTTTAAGTATGCAGATAATTTAAATTGAGTTGTTTAATTTTTAAATAAATCTATATGATGATTGATGGTTAGGAATACGATTAACTCATTTTAATATTCGTTTATTTGTTTAAATTATTAAAACATTTTTAATTTAAAATTTTTATATATTAACTTTTTTGTTATTATTTTCTCAATTTATTTATAAAAACATACCTTTTACTACTTTTACTTCTTGTATAATCTTCTAACTTTTACTTAATTACAATTTATTTCTTAAGATTTAATATTAAAAAATGTATATCTTTTGATATCGCGTTTCTTTTAATATAATTTTATTTTAAAAAATATTTAAAAAAAAAACACATATAGACATATATAAAAAAATATTTATATTGTAATAGAGATAAAAGGAGACAAAACAAAATTATATATTTAAATACAACAATAAAGTCAACCCTTGATATTTAATATCCTTTCACTTCTGCACAATATTGAATCTTCATCTGTTATTGACGTGTGTCACTTAAAATATAAAGAGATTTTATTTTTATCTCATTAATTTTCCTGAGCCAGAAAAGAAATAGAAAGATAAATACATGAAAACAAAAAAGAAAAAGAATATTTTTAGTTTGGGTGTTTGAATTTAATAGGAATGAGTAGCAGCAGCATGAACAGGTTGTCAGATCGTGCAAGAAGCTTCAATGTCTATCCATGTCTCTGCGCTAATTTTCACCTCCCACTCTTCTGCTAATGCTTCTAATGTTTCATTTTTCTTATCCTATTAATATATTTAAAAAAAGTAAGCTAAAAAAAAATAATGACTAACTCAAACCTGGTTAATTTGTTTTTATATGATATATAAATGAGAATTTGACACATAAAAATTTTTTACATTCATTTTATATTACATTTTTTTATTTCGTTTTTTAAAGATACATTATTTTATAATTACTCGATAATTTATGTATAGTATTATGAATAGAATAAAAACATGGGTGAAAAATATCTTGTTTTGTTGATGGTGATGGAACCCTTATTTTGTAGGGTAGTTTCCTTATCCTTTGCAAGATTGAAGGATAGACAACGGCACCTTATGATTCTCACCATTTAGTGTGTTCATTAAACCTTATAAATATCTAAAACCTAACAGGTCATTATTATTAACATTGTAATTGTATTGAATTTTAATGTTGTATAATTTATTTGAAATTTCTTAATATTTAGAAAAAAAATTCTAAAAAGAAACATTTTATTTATCTTTTTAATTGTTGGTAACAAAATAATTTATGTTTTGAAATTTGACGTGACACCTAATGTTCAAAAAGCTTAATGAGATATTCCAAATCCTTTATATGTATAAAAAAATCAGGGATCTGCTTAGTTCAGAACTCAAACATCATGAAAGAGAAAGAGAATTTTGTTTATACATTAACATGTGGTCAGAATTAGAATACAATCCTGAATTTGAGGTTGCATTTATATTTAATTAATACAAAGACAGATGTTATAGTTTCAAAATATGTTCAGACAAAATTATGTAATTACTTAAATTTTAATGTAAATTATAGTGTTTATATATATATATTTGTCAATATGGATCTTTTTGTTCTTTTTCCTGTAATTTTAGTTCTTTTATTTTAAAACATTATAATTTTGGCATGTTATCAATGTATTTTTTTTTTCTAATTTGTATACTTTAATCCGTTAAAATATATTTTAGTAATACTTTTAAAATCCATTTAAAATTCCCTTAGATCGAATTTTTAAAAAAAAATATTACACTTTCCATTAATACATATCCATGATTATATATAAACAATTTTTATTTTACTCTTTATCAAGTTCTTAATTTTTCTAAAAAATTATTAAATTTGTACTGTTGGATGGTCATACATCAATTTGAATGGTCAACAATCAACTTGAAAAAGTAAATCAGGAACCCGACCTACCACCAAACAAGTTGGTTGGTCATGCACCAGTTCAGACGGTCAAGTACTAACTCAAAAGTAGAGTAGCGCAAACCACTAAATAGCCTAGCTGGCCATGCCAACGAACTCGATTGGTCACCAAACACATCAGCTGACCATCTACCAGCTTAGTCAAGCATCAACCCAAAGAGGAGGTCACTAAGCTCGAATGATCATCGAACAAACTATCAAGTCTTTAATCAAACCACTCTAAATGAAGAATAAATTAACCTTAAAAGTGATTAACTTAATATTAAAGCATGATTACTCACAATTTAATCATCATTATGTCAATATTAAGCAAAAGTCTACAACGAAAACCTATCAATAAAGATTTGAGATAAGAAGACAAGTTGTATACATTAACTATTATATTAATTGCTATATGTCAAACCTTAAATCCATTATAGTATTTTCTGTACATCTGACTGGTTTGGACGCACAAAAAATTACTTATTGAACAATAATTAAACTTTGAACAATAAAGCAAGCTCCAACAACTAACTTTTATCCTACGTTGAAAACAAAATCATTTATCACTATAAAAATAGGAAAGGACTGATTGTTAAAAAATATGAATCTACATAGTTTGAATAAGTGAGTTTTAATTTTTATCACGTTAAATAAAGTTACCCTATTAAAGAAATACATTAAAAATTGTTAGGATTCATTTAAATAATAACAAATTAATCAATTCATTGTATATAAAAATTAAGTTTCAATTCAACAAAAGCATATACATAATTAAAAATATACTAGAATTATATATAGTTTTGAAAATTGAAACCCTGAATTTGAAATGTAATACAAGAAGAAACAAAAACTTGAGAACAAGGAGAGAAGAAAATTCAAGAGAGATAATTGAACAATAGTATATATATTCTTACATTGCTATATTTAAATCAAAATAGTCGGCACAATGTGACGATTATTAGCCGACGATTCGTTGAATTGAATTATAATAATTAATTAAGACTAATTAAGTATAATAATTGAATTGAAGAAAGCTAAGCAAACGAACGTGTTTAGTGTCAGAAAGTGTGAGACCCTGAAAATTTCTCTGTAATTACCTGTCACATCACCATTAATACACCCCTCAATCCATTCTTATCTCATTTTAAAACCCATTTCCAAATCTGATAAACTCTCTGACATACACTGAAACCACACCCATCATTCTCTGAAAACGTACATGGCTGCACCTGCACACCCGCCACGTGTTGCAGAAGAAGCTTCCAGTTCAGAATTTAGTGGGCACGTGTCAGCTTGGGGTACGTCCGCTCAAACGAACGTGAATTTCACAAAACTGGATTTCCTAGAATTCTCTCTCTTACCTGCACCACTTATCCTCTTCCTCTGAACTCAAAACCTTCATCTTCTCCAACCTCTCTCTAGAAACCTTAAAACTTCTCTCTACTGTTACTCATTCATCTCTTCTCACCGTAGGAACGTTCCTTACGCCGTGAACTTCATTTTGGTCCGAACAACTTCAGATTCTGTTGACGACTTAGTTGAAGAGAATAAGAAAGATCTTGGAGGGTAGAAAACCATAAGTTGGGCAAGTCCAAGTGATACTTTTAGAACGAACACTGCTATCCAGGTAAGGGAAGTTTATATGTTTAATTTATACTGTATGTTGTATGATCTGAGATGTATGAATGAAAAAAATATAATGTTTGAGTTGTATGGATGATCACTGTTATTGTGCATGTATGAACTGCATGATGTTTGAGCTGTATGGTTGACCACTGTTATGGAAATTTTACTAATATGATTTCTGGTTTTGATTTCTCTGCTATGAACGAACACTGCTGGTATGAGTTATATTTGATGTTGATTTTGATTTAAATGCATGTTGATTTGATCAAGTATGAATGGAGTATGGTTATGGTGTGGTTGGATTGATTAAAATGTTGAAATCTGTATGATGATGATGTTTGAAGTGAGTTAAATCTGGAAATGAAAGTATAAAGTTCATAAAGTTGAAATCTGGAAAATTCTGCTAAAGTTGAGAAATCTGGAATTTTACTCTTTCCCACTGATAAAGGACGTTCGTCCCTGTACGGTCTTAAACCGTTCGGCTTTTAGTAAGATTACTTAGATTGGAATTCTTTCATTTGGAAAGAATTCTGCTCGAGAACGAGCGTCCCCAGTTGATGGTCTGAGCGTTCGTCTAGCTCAGCAATATTTAAATATTTAAGACTTTATAAATAAGTGACGTTCGGCCTTAAGTCGAGCGTTCGTCCTTAATGACGTTCGACCTTATGTTGAACGTTCGTTCTACAGAGCGTTCGTTTTTATATTGAACGTTCGTTCAAACTGGCGTTCGGTCATATACCTAAACGTTCGTCCTAAAATAGCGCTCGGTCTTATAACGAGCGTTCGTTCTAAATTGCGCAATGTCTCAGACTAAGCGTTCGTTCTAATTGAATACTTAATTGATAAAACAGCGTTCGTCCAAAGTATTAAGTACTCAATTTTCTTTACGTTCGTTCCATTCCTGGCAGTGGTTTTCATATACAAGTCTCTTCAAAAATAATTCTAAGTGTTCTTGATCCTCCATTGTGCATTAAATCTGGTGCAAGTTTTTATCCCAAATATTTTTCTAAGTACCAGTATACTTCAAAGTTGAGTCCGTTCATTTAATTGGTCAAACAGAAAGTACGTTCGTTATATATCTTTATTGATTATCCAGTAACTTCATTTGGACGTTCGTCCTCACTCTTCATTGGACTGAACGTTCGTCATTTTTGACTCCTGAATATAATGATGCAAAAGATGATGGAATATGGTAGATTAAAGTGTGAACACTATGAGAACTGAATTTATGATGTTGGATTTTGGACGAGCGTTCCAGGGAGGAACGCCTCATATATATATATATATATATATTGAAAGATTGAATTGGTAAAGTATGACTATGGTTAGCTAATGCTGGCTTGGTCCATCCTGATATTCCGTGATGCTCATCTTCACGTAGAAGGGAGTAATCATGTGTGGGAATGGCAGGAGGTCTTTCGTATCCCTCACTTAGCAGGGGCGAAGGATTAACCTCGAGTGGCAGCTGTTGAGGGTATCCCAGTTACTACATCACTCGGGTGCAAGGACGCCTGTAGCTACATGGTTCATACAGTCCGGACGGTCGTCTAAAATATACATATGTTTATAAATTACTATGATGGATTATGTTAAATTGTATGTTAGGCGTGTGCATTGAAATGTTGAACGTGTATGTTGGATGTATGAATTAAATATTATAAGCTTACCCTTTCGTTTTCCTTGTGTTGTCAATTGTCCATGTACGTTCGTCCTGTTTTGCAATGATCATCCGTTGTGGATGTGAGCAGATGGTGGTACGTCCCTGGAAGAAATACTAGAAGAAGAAAATTTGGAAGAGGCGAATCTAGTTGGAGTAGAAGTGAAGGCCGAGCCTTAGAGCGCTCGTTTAGATGTTAGAGTAATTTGAACGTTCGGCTATATATTTTGTAAAGCCGTTCATCCTAATGATCTCCATTTCTGTTTAAGCGTACGCTATTTTTATTATCCAAGTCGTTCGGTTTTTTTTTGAACTCTGCTTTATTAATGTAAAGACTGCTTAATTACTGTTAATTGTAATTAATTCTAAATTATGGTAATTACTATATTTTGGGATGTTACATTAGTGGTATCAGAGCAGTTTTGTTCTATAAAAAGGACACTGTAGGATATGAGTGCACTGTGTTTTTGCTGTGTGCTTATATGTTTAATGAGTTATTGTTTTTAACTCTTGAACAATTCTAACGCTCGTTTTCTGATGAACCAGAGAACCTATGGCGCCTAGACTTCCTCCTCCCCCACCGCCGAATGATACTGACGCGTCCAACAACGCTAGGCTGTTGGAATCCGTGATAGATAGGTTGCAACAGCAGAATAATACTCTGATGGAACAGAACGCCACTCTGATGCAGCAAAATCAGAACGCCATGCAGATTATGGAGGCCGCTCGTGCCAGTTCGGAAGCCACGCAGAGGCAATTGATGGACATTCTTGCTGCTACCAGAGGCACGCCAGGAGCGTCCTCTTCCAATGCCACCCAGCCCACTACGGAATGGAGTTTGGAAAGTTTTCTACAACATCATCCTGCCAAGTTCAATGGAAAGGGACTTCCGGATGCAGCGGATCAATGGCTAAGGGACATGGAGAGGATTTATGATGCCAAAAGGTGCCCAGACGACAACCGTTTGGCATTTACGGAATATTTATTAACTGGTGAAGCTAGCCACTGGTGGACGAGCGCAAAAGCTCTCTTGACGGACGCCCAAACTCCCATCACTTGGGAAGTGTTTAGGAATAAATTTTATGAAGAATACTTTCCAGATAGCGTTCGGTTTGCAAAAGAAGTAGAGTTTCTTCAATTGGTTCAAGGAGGGATGTCTGTTTCTGAATATACGAACAAGTTCAAACACTTGGTTCGTTTCAACACAATGGCCACAAATGAAGAGTGGCAGTGCCGGAAGTTTGAGAACGGCTTGAGAAGTGATTTGAAGGTTATGATTTCAAGCTTGTGCATACGAACGTTTTCTGCCATGGTGGAGAGGGCCAAGGTGTTGGAGAAGAACATGGCCGAGGCGGAAAAGCACAAGAAGCAACATCAGGGTGTAAGGGGACCAATCGTAGCAAGGAATAATACCAGTCAGAGGAGATTCCCTTACGCTCGTCCAAATCAACTCACGAACGCAAGCGGATCGCAAGCATTGGTTCCTGCCGGACAGTATGGGCAGCAAGGTGGTATTACTTGTTTTCAGTGTGGAGGACCACATTACCGTTCGTCATGCCCTCAATTGGTGGGTGGAAGACATTGCACTCGTTGCGGAAGGAATGGGCATGTGGCGAACGAGTGCAACTCTGGAGGTCGAGCAGTAATGAGACCACCAAATGCTGGAAGGAATCAGCCGAGAGGGGGACGAGCTCAAGCAGTGGGACGAGTGTATGCGATCACTGGAGCGGAGGCAGCGAGCTCAGGTACGCTCGTCACTGGTACCTGCTTACTTCATGGAATATCTTGCTGTGTGTTGTATGACTCGGGGGCAACACACTCCTTCATCTCGAAGGCGTGCGTTGAGAAACTGGGGTTAGCAGCGAGTGAGATGCAGTTTGACCTGGTGGTGTCAACACCAGCCGCTGGTGAGGTTAGGACGTCTACCATGTGCGTTAGATGTCCTATTGAGGTAGAAGGGCGTAGATTCAAGGTAAATCTCATCTGTTTGCCTCTCAAAGATTTAGAGGTAATTTTGGGAATGGATTGGCTGAATGCCAATCGCATTCTCATAGATTGTGGAGCTAAGGAGTTAATTTTTCCTGAAGAAGACGAAGAGGATTTGGGTGTGACGCTCGGCCAGTTGAAAGAAGATATTATGGAGGGCGCCGCTTGTTTTCTCATAATGACGCATGAAGACCAAGAGCTGGGAAAGTTGAGGCAAGAACGAACGTTCGTTATTGGCAGTAAGGAACGAACGTTTATTTTGGAGGAGTTTCAGGACGTTTTTCCAGAGGAAATACCTGGGTTACCTCCTGTTCGGGAAGTTGAATTCACCATTGATTTGGTGACGACAGCCGCACCTATCTCAGTTCAACCATACCGGATGGCGCCTGCAGAGTTGGTTGAACTTAAAAAGCAGATTGAAGCGTTGATGGAGAAGCAGTTTATTAGACCGAGCGTATCACCATGGGGAGCGCCTGTGCTCTTGGTGAAAAAGAAGGATGGCAGCTCTCGATTGTGCATAGATTACAGACAATTGAACAAGCTGACCATCAAAAACAAGTACCCGTTGCCAAGGATTGATGATTTGTTGGATCAACTGCATGGGGCAACGGTATTTTCAAAGATAGACTTGCGTTCGGGATATCATCAGATTAGGGTGAAAGAGGACGACATTCAGAAGACAGCGTTTAGGTCTCGTTATGGACACTACGAGTATGTAGTGATGCCATTTGGAGTGACGAACGCTCCTGCAGTGTTCATGGATTATATGAACCGCATCTTCAGACCTTACTTGGACAAGTTTGTGGTCGTTTTCATAGATGATATTCTCATCTACTCTAAGACACAAGCCGAGCATGAAGAACACTTGAGGGCAGTGCTGAGAGTGTTGAGAGAAAAGGAGTTGTATGCAAAACTGTCCAAGTGTGAATTTTGGATGAATGAGGTACAATTTTTGGGCCATGTGGTCTCGGCTGAAGGTATTTCAGTGGATCCTTCTAAGGTGAGAGCAGTGTTGGATTGGAAGAGCCCGCGTTCGGTCACAGAAGTGAGAAGTTTCGTTGGGCTTGCTGGCTACTACAGACGCTTCATAGAGGGATTCGCCAAGATAGTGGCTCCGCTTACCCAATTGACTAGAAAGGATCAGCCGTTCGCTTGGACTGACTTGTGTGAGGAACGCTTCCAAGAGTTGAAGAATAAGTTGACGAGCGCTCCAGTTTTGATAATTCCAGACACGACCAAACCTTTTGAAGTGTACTGTGACGCGTCCCATCAAGGGTTGGGCTGTGTGCTTATGCAAGAGAGACGAGCGGTAGCATACGCGTCTCGTCAGCTGAAGATTCATGAACGCAATTATCCAACGCACGACCTAGAGCTGGCAGCGGTCGTCTTTGCATTAAAGATTTGGAGACATTACTTGTATGGATCCGTCTTCCAAGTCTTTAGTGATCACAAGAGCCTCAAATATTTATTTGATCAAAAGGAGTTGAATATGAGGCAAAGACGTTGGTTGGAGTTCTTAAAAGACTATGAATTTGAGTTGCTTTATCACCCTGGAAAGGCCAATGTAGTGGCGGATGCTCTAAGCAGGAAGGCAGTGTATGTCTCGTTGATGATGGTGAAAGAGCTTAGTTTGGTTGAGAGTTTTAGAGATCTAAGGTTGCAGTTTGAGTTGGAGCCGAACAGCATTAAGTGCTGTAACCTTAGAATATCTAGCAACATCTTTGATCGGATTAGAATGAAGCAACGAGAGGATGAAGAGCTGGTGAAGATCTTTAGCGCGCTCGGTTCAGAACGAGCCAAAGAGTTCAATGCTGGGACGGACGGCCTACTGCGTTACATGGGTAGGACGTGCGTTCCCAATGATGGCGAACTGAAGCGGATCATATTGGAGGAAGCACATCACAGTCGTCTTAGCATACACCCCGGTATGACTAAGATGTACCAAGATCTTAGACGCTCGTTCTGGTGGCCTGGAATGAAGAGTGATGTCGCTCGTTTTGTGGCATCTTGCTTGACCTGTCAACGTGCAAAGGCTGAACACCAACGACCAGGCGGCTTGCTTCAACCATTGGAAATTCCAGAGTGGAAGTGGGACAGCATTTCTATGGATTTCGTGACCCATCTACCACGTACGATTCGAAATCATGATTCAATCTGGGTAATCGTGGACAGATTAACAAAGAGCGCCCACTTCCTAGCAGTAAACTTGAAGATGTCAATGACAAATTTGGCTAAGTTGTACATCAAGGAGATCGTTCGTCTTCATGGAGTGCCTTCAAGCATAATTTCTGACCGAGACCCGAGATTCACATCTCGGTTTTGGCAATCGTTACAAGGCGAGTTGGGAAGCAAACTGCAGATGAGTTCAGCGTATCATCCTCAAACGGACGGTCAGTCCGAACGTACCATCCAGACGCTGGAAGATTTACTGAGGACGTGCGTCCTAGATCACTTGGGCGCCTGGGATGAAATACTGCCGCTAGTGGAGTTCACGTACAACAACAGTTTTCAAGCTAGCATTGGTATGGCGCCGTTTGAAGCTCTCTATGGAAGGAAATGCCGAACGCCACTTTGCTGGTTCCAGGAAGGAGAGAACGTGTTAACTGGACCTGAGCTCATCCAGCAAACGACTGACAAAGTGAAGTTGATTCAGGAGAGATTGAAGACGTCCCTGAGTAGGCAAAAATCTTATGCGGATAGAAGAAGGAGGCCATTGGAGTTTGCTGCAGGGGATCATGTATTCTTGAGACTCAACCCAATTACTGGAGTAGGCAGAGTCGTTCGTCCAAAGAAGCTGTCGCCAAAGTTCATAGGACCGTACCAGATTTTGAGGAAAATTGGACCAGTAGCTTATGAATTAGCATTGCCACCTCAACTATCAAATCTACATCCGGTATTCCATGTGTCTCAACTCAGAAAGTATATAGCCAACCCCTCTCATGTATTAGAACTGGAAGACATTCACCTACAACCGGATCGAACGCTGGAGTTGCAACCAGTTCGTGTTGAGAGCGTTCGCACAAAGTTACATAAAGGGAAGGACGTTCGTTTAGTAAAAATAGTGTGGGACGCTAAGACTGGTGACTCAACTTGGGAAGTAGAGAGTGCGATGAGAGACTTGTATCCCCACCTATTCACGGGTAAGTTTTAAATTTTCGAGGACGAAAATTTTTGTAGTTAGGGAGAATGTGAGACCCTGAAAATTTCTCTGTAATTACCTGTCACATCACCATTAATACACCCCTCAATCCATTCTTATCTCATTTTAAAACCCATTTCCAAATCTGATAAACTCTCTGACATACACTGAAACCACACCCATCATTCTCTGAAAACGTACATGGCTGCACCTGCACACCCGCCACGTGTTGCAGAAGAAGCTTCCAGTTCAGAATTTAGTGGGCACGTGTCAGCTTGGGGTACGTCCGCTCAAACGAACGTGAATTTCACAAAACTGGATTTCCTAGAATTCTCTCTCTTACCTGCACCACTTATCCTCTTCCTCTGAACTCAAAACCTTCATCTTCTCCAACCTCTCTCTAGAAACCTTAAAACTTCTCTCTACTGTTACTCATTCATCTCTTCTCACCGTAGGAACGTTCCTTACGCCGTGAACTTCATTTTGGTCCGAACAACTTCAGATTCTGTTGACGACTTAGTTGAAGAGAATAAGAAAGATCTTGGAGGGTAGAAAACCATAAGTTGGGCAAGTCCAAGTGATACTTTTAGAACGAACACTGCTATCCAGGTAAGGGAAGTTTATATGTTTAATTTATACTGTATGTTGTATGATCTGAGATGTATGAATGAAAAAAATATAATGTTTGAGTTGTATGGATGATCACTGTTATTGTGCATGTATGAACTGCATGATGTTTGAGCTGTATGGTTGACCACTGTTATGGAAATTTTACTAATATGATTTCTGGTTTTGATTTCTCTGCTATGAACGAACACTGCTGGTATGAGTTATATTTGATGTTGATTTTGATTTAAATGCATGTTGATTTGATCAAGTATGAATGGAGTATGGTTATGGTGTGGTTGGATTGATTAAAATGTTGAAATCTGTATGATGATGATGTTTGAAGTGAGTTAAATCTGGAAATGAAAGTATAAAGTTCATAAAGTTGAAATCTGGAAAATTCTGCTAAAGTTGAGAAATCTGGAATTTTACTCTTTCCCACTGATAAAGGACGTTCGTCCCTGTACGGTCTTAAACCGTTCGGCTTTTAGTAAGATTACTTAGATTGGAATTCTTTCATTTGGAAAGAATTCTGCTCGAGAACGAGCGTCCCCAGTTGATGGTCTGAGCGTTCGTCTAGCTCAGCAATATTTAAATATTTAAGACTTTATAAATAAGTGACGTTCGGCCTTAAGTCGAGCGTTCGTCCTTAATGACGTTCGACCTTATGTTGAACGTTCGTTCTACAGAGCGTTCGTTTTTATATTGAACGTTCGTTCAAACTGGCGTTCGGTCATATACCTAAACGTTCGTCCTAAAATAGCGCTCGGTCTTATAACGAGCGTTCGTTCTAAATTGCGCAATGTCTCAGACTAAGCGTTCGTTCTAATTGAATACTTAATTGATAAAACAGCGTTCGTCCAAAGTATTAAGTACTCAATTTTCTTTACGTTCGTTCCATTCCTGGCAGTGGTTTTCATATACAAGTCTCTTCAAAAATAATTCTAAGTGTTCTTGATCCTCCATTGTGCATTAAATCTGGTGCAAGTTTTTATCCCAAATATTTTTCTAAGTACCAGTATACTTCAAAGTTGAGTCCGTTCATTTAATTGGTCAAACAGAAAGTACGTTCGTTATATATCTTTATTGATTATCCAGTAACTTCATTTGGACGTTCGTCCTCACTCTTCATTGGACTGAACGTTCGTCA
The DNA here is from genome assembly GCA_027742785.1 of Vigna reflexopilosa. NCBI lineage: Eukaryota > Viridiplantae > Streptophyta > Magnoliopsida > Fabales > Fabaceae > Vigna > Vigna reflexopilosa. The sequence goes on from CM050923.1 coordinate 2,035,132, forward strand.
TTTTTGACTCCTGAATATAATGATGCAAAAGATGATGGAATATGGTAGATTAAAGTGTGAACACTATGAGAACTGAATTTATGATGTTGGATTTTGGACGAGCGTTCCAGGGAGGAACGCCTCATATATATATATATATATATTGAAAGATTGAATTGGTAAAGTATGACTATGGTTAGCTAATGCTGGCTTGGTCCATCCTGATATTCCGTGATGCTCATCTTCACGTAGAAGGGAGTAATCATGTGTGGGAATGGCAGGAGGTCTTTCGTATCCCTCACTTAGCAGGGGCGAAGGATTAACCTCGAGTGGCAGCTGTTGAGGGTATCCCAGTTACTACATCACTCGGGTGCAAGGACGCCTGTAGCTACATGGTTCATACAGTCCGGACGGTCGTCTAAAATATACATATGTTTATAAATTACTATGATGGATTATGTTAAATTGTATGTTAGGCGTGTGCATTGAAATGTTGAACGTGTATGTTGGATGTATGAATTAAATATTATAAGCTTACCCTTTCGTTTTCCTTGTGTTGTCAATTGTCCATGTACGTTCGTCCTGTTTTGCAATGATCATCCGTTGTGGATGTGAGCAGATGGTGGTACGTCCCTGGAAGAAATACTAGAAGAAGAAAATTTGGAAGAGGCGAATCTAGTTGGAGTAGAAGTGAAGGCCGAGCCTTAGAGCGCTCGTTTAGATGTTAGAGTAATTTGAACGTTCGGCTATATATTTTGTAAAGCCGTTCATCCTAATGATCTCCATTTCTGTTTAAGCGTACGCTATTTTTATTATCCAAGTCGTTCGGTTTTTTTTTGAACTCTGCTTTATTAATGTAAAGACTGCTTAATTACTGTTAATTGTAATTAATTCTAAATTATGGTAATTACTATATTTTGGGATGTTACAGAAAGTCAACAAGGTGTTAAGATTGAAATTAATACTTTGATTTGGTAAATACAGTAGAAAGAAAGAAAGAACTCACTGCACTGCTACTTTCACTGGAGACCTGTTTCTTTCTATAGCAATTATAGAAATCAACGCTTCATTAAATAAATTAGTGGAATCTGACTTTCCTTCATAATCTTAATTATTATATTAAACCGGAATTTTAAGTCTTCCTTGATTTCAGTGGAACACATCATATAGATAGAGACCATATATTACGTAGCTTGCAAAATTTAACTTCAACAACACTGTTATATAAATAAAATATAAAATAATTAAATATATTTTGTGATAATTTAAAAATTAAGCATTTAAAATAGTTGAATGTTTTATTTTAGTGAGACTAACTTATTTTAATAATAAAATTTTTATAATATAAATAAAAATTTATATCACATCTCATCTAAAACACAATTATTTCTAAAATTTCATTTTTAAAATTTTTTAACTACTTTTTAAAGTATTTATCTTTTTAATTATCGGATCATCAAAAAGTGTCTAAGAAATTAAGATGATGATTCATTCTTGATATATAAAAAAAATGATAATGATACTTTGATAATATTTTTTAACAACATTTTAACATCACGACATTTTGTGATTGGTTTAAAATTACTCAACAATCAATAATAACAATCATAAATACCAATATAGATCAATAACACATAAATGATATTAAAATATTATAAAAAAATATTCTTAAATAATCATTATTAAAGAAAATCTTAAAAGGATTGAATGTATAGATTGAGATGATGAGATCAATCTTGCACCACGAAAGATTCCCATAGAGATTCAGAAATTGAGCATGGTGAAATGATGATCATGCCAAATGCTGTCTATGTCTAATGCAGTGCCATGGTACCCTTTTTGGACTCAAAAAAGCCCATGTGGGTCCCACTACTAATTTGTGCCCTAAATCACCACTTTCAACTGCGTTGTACTGTTCTTCTCGATGTGACCCTCTTTGCTTAACGTTCATAACTTGCCACCTTAATTAATTACCACATATTATCACAAATATCAAATATCAAATTATAACATCAATCAAATTGAATGCGTCATTGTTTAATGAAATGATGAAATTGATGTGATACAGTGAAATTAGGAAATAAAACTTTATAGTATATTTTTTTTGCATTGAAAATGGTCTTGGGGTGACTTAGATTAAAATTGAAAATTTTGATTGTGATGTTTTGAACTGCTTAATGAGTCAATGAATGACACAGATTCCAAGGAGCTTGGCTAATTCAACAACATAGAACTTTCTAACGGGTGAATATAATATATTGGTATTACTACATTTATGCACATAAGAGCAAGCAACAACACGATATATAGAAACCTCAAGCACATGCATATAAAATGATTGGAAAACTTTAAAATATGTTTTAAATTATTAAGAGAAAGATTGGATTCGAGTTTTATTAAATGAATCGGATCGGATCATATTGGTAATGAATCAAAATAAATTAATAATTTTTTTATCTAATTTATTGTAATTTAAAATAATATTTATTTAATTGATTCACTCTGTCCAACTAAGGACGCACAACCTCCATCACATTCCTAGATCACACAATAAAACTTGGTGAGTGATGTCTTAAGTGTCAATTCTTCAAGAGTATATGCTCTAGACAATTAATATATGATTTTAATTACTTAATTAGGTGGATATTCTTAATGGGACTTATTTCCATTTAATTTATTAAATTCTAACGTGCCAAATTAAACAATGTTTTAAACTCTCTTTTTTGTGTATACGGTTTTCTTTGCTTCTTTTTTTTAAGATATAGATTGTATTTGGTTTTCTTGTCTCTTGTGCTTTGCTTTACATAATATGAATCCATTTGGAGAGTGGGAAGAAAAGGGATTACGATTTAAGGTTAAAAGAAAGCAAAAAGAAGGAAAAAGGAGGGTTGCTTCTTTTCGAAATTGAAATTTGATAAGAGAAGGTGGTAAGTGAACAAAATAATAAAGGTATTATAAGAAGGAAAGATACGTGGTTTTGTATAAGAAAAATAACTTTAAAGTTGATTTTAATTTAGATGGTTTAATAATTAAATAGATTTTAAATTTAATTTAATTTTACAAAACTAGTTTATAAATAAACTTTGTACTAATTTATATATTGTAAATATATTTTATTTTTATTATGTGACACATAGATCCAGCATATAATAAACCTTACTAGAATATATTTTGAACAACTTTATTTTATCTTACGAATGAATTTTAAGGGTAAATCAATTTTACAAAACTGACTTACAAAGTAAAACTTGCATAATTTATATATTGTAAATTTGTTTTATGTGTAGTTGATGTATGTGTAACATAAAATATATCATGCAATGATCAAGCAAGTAAATCATCTAATGATCAAGTAGACAGATAGTCTAATAAAAATTAAAAACCATTTTGAGTAAATTCTTTTTATTTTTTTATTGGATTTTTGTTAGAGAAGTAGAAAATATTCAATACCAAACTACCATTTTCAATTCAAATCTGTCAAGCAATGTATTTGTAAATTTTTATCCATTTTATAGTGTACAACCAAACTCAGATTTATAATAGCAACAAATCTAAAAGGATTTGAAAATTCAAAACACCAAACCAAATACATAGATAATGAAACCCTACCAAAAGAAAGAAAAGAAGGAAAACTTTGAGATAGGGCATGACTATTGAGAAGTTTAAAAGGACAAAGGGAAAGAAAATGAAGTGGTCACCCTAACATAAAAGCAAGCCATGGGGAGGCCCATTTGTCGTAATTGTTTTGTACAAAACTTCTTGGCCACTTTCCAACAATAAAGCCACTTGTTCCAATTCTTTCCACGTTAACAAGTTACCCCTATAGAAGGATAAGAGTGAATGCCCTTTAGGGTCACTTTCACTTATCTCCCACTTTATCACACAATATTCATATCCATGACTTTTCTTATCAATTATAATCTCCAAAAAGTCTCTTATAATAATAAACCACAATTATTAAACCCCTTCACCATTAAGAGATAATCCAAAAACATTGCATGCCCAATACTTTAATTCAAGTAGGTGGATTCATAATCGCTGCAAGTTTTCTCTTTCATAATACACAACAAAAATTGTATTCTAATTCAACGTTAAAGACCCATAGTGTATTTCCTACGACCTTAGTGGTCAAACATTTATGTTAAATTATTCATCTATGGTGGCTAATAAATTATTTGTTTGAGATTTTAAATGTGAGTATAAGTTCCAGAGCACATAGAAATGAGAGAGTATAACATTATTTTATAAAAATAATATTCATTTATCTGTTTTAAAGATTTTAATAAAGAATGATGCAATCTCTTATATAATTAAATTCGGGTTTTATTGGTGTCGTATCTCTCTAATAAACTTCCTACTCAATAAATCTAATTTTATTAATGTTTTACTTTTTTATTTTCTATCACATGTAAGATTTAGACTATTTTTAACACTATTAATATACAAAAGCTAAATTAATAGATTAACCTAAAAAAACAAAACAAAAAAAACACAAAAGATAGTCACTACAAACTATATATAGTGTTTGTAGGTGTGTGGTTCCATCGCACTCACACGTTGCTTTCTTCACAAATAGCTTGTGGGTTAAACTTCTGCAGGCTTCTTACGTGTGAGTGTGAAAAAATTCGTACGTGTGATGTGTCCTACACATTTCAACTTTTAGTTGTAAGAAACTATAATTTGAATGCTTTGATTTGTTCTAAATTGGTTCAACGCTGGTTAAAATCTCCTTCAACAAAACTATCGAAGCTTTACGTGTGTATATCTAAATTTAAACTATTGTTCTATCGAATTTATTTTATATAACTTTTATGGTAATTTTGACATTGCAGTATATAATTACTTCAATTTATGATGTTGATTTTTCTAAAATTAAAATAATATAAAAATTAAAATTTTAATTCAGCAAATAATAAAAATAATACGATAATTAATTGTCTTTATATAAAATATAAATTAGTGATAATAATAAAAAAAGTTATTTCGATAATGAGATTGAAGTTATTTGTTTTATTGTATAACGTATATTTTATTGTCCAACTCTTAGTCTTTATCACATTGTTTGGATGTCCGTTTGGTCAAGTTAGATACTCTAATGTCAAAATAAGTGATTATTTATTTCTGTATTCATAATTTTCTAAATAAACTTTAAATTAACATAATCACGATTTAATCACAATCAAAACTGGTAATCATACTTTATTTTAAAACAATTAATGTTAATAATGATCTCATAATTGTACAATTATACCATTAAAAAACTAAAAATACTAAGAAAATATATTAAAATATAAAAAATAAGAAAGATAATTCAACAAATTATAATTTAGAAGATATAAGTTAATCAAGTAAACTAGAAAATATACTTATCAAACATTTTAACTGTTTATTACTTCAATATGAATATTTAATTAGATATGGAAAAAGACATTCTTGTTACATGTAGAAGTCTGATCATAGGTGTCAATTTGATCCATGACCCCGAGGCTAGCCCTAACCCACTCTTGAAAAAGCCCCATCTTAAGAAGCCCCTCAAATGAGGGCCAAAAAAAAGCCCTAACCCCCAAAGCCCCCTCTAAAGGGGTTAGGGTCAGGGTTAAGATGGGTTTATCCCACTAAAATTTTTTTGGAAACTAAACTTCAACATTCTTAATAGTAACTATTAAAAGTACTAAATTTTATATTCATGTAATTGATTTCTTATTTCAAATTATTAAATAAAACTAATTAATTATAATATAATAGAATATTTAATATTCAAAATAACCACTTTTTTAAATAATTAAAAACAATTGCAAACCACAGACTTAATTTTATACAACTAAATAGTATTACAAATTTATTTTACTGAAATATTATAAAAATACTTTATTTTGTTGTCAATTTTAATTAAATTATGTCTTAGGTTGCAAACACCAATTATTAGAAAATTATATATAATTAGTAATATCAAAATAACCCCAAAGAGAGATAATAACATATTAATTTGATTTAATATTTGCACTGCTTTTACAGTTCTTAAAAGGAATCACTGTTTTGTTTCCTCGACTTCTAAAATATCACTCAATCTACTTTTAATTATTTAAAATTAAAAATAATTCAAAATTTTATTATCTAAATTTTTTTAATAAAAAATAGTATTAATATTTTATGTGTAAATTAAACTTATGTTTTATTTTGTTTTTTTCTCTCTTGATAATCTTTTCTCAAAGCCACCATAAGATATATTATAAAAAGAAAGTTAATTTCTTAAAAATTTATAAAAAAATGAAAATTTTAAATAGACCTAAAGTACTAAAGAATGACAAATGTTATACTGTTTCAATTCTTTAACTAACACATTAAATAATTTATTTTTAACTTTCAATTAGAACCCATAACATAAATGTATGTTTATGTTTATATTTATGTTTATGACATTTAAAATGTAAACATTTTGAGTGAGTAGTACGACGAGATTGAATTCTATGGACGAATACAACTTTAGTCTGCACAAGGTTTATGATTTTTTTCTTTTTATTTATTATTTTTGTTATGAACATGATTTGTTGAGTATAAAATGAAAAAGAAAATCATTTATATTTAATTTCTTTTTCAATAACTTTCTAAGAAAATAAAGAAGCCTATTTTTTTAAAATTAAGAGCTTCAATTAGAGAAAATCTTCTCTTAAATTTCAATTAGGATAATTTTAGATAAAAAGTTAATTTCTTACTTATAACTTAAAAAAAAGTGAAATTAAATATTTAAATTTCAAATTTATAAAATGATCCTTTAATTATATACTTAGAGAATCTAACTCAATAAATATTGTCATTTTGCTTTTGCTTCTTGATTTTAGAACTCTCATCTTATAAAAATTTCAATTTATTTTCTATAGTAACTATTTTTGTAACAAATTAGGAGTTAATTATATTTTTTCTTGTATTCAAAATGAACATTTTTTCTAAAGAAAAGGCCCATGGGTTGGCCCTGGCCCACAGGACTTTTGAAGATATTTTGGTCCCGTGGGCTTTTTCTACGAGGGGCTTTTTGGCCCTGTGGATTTTTTTGACCCCAACCCACGTGGGTTAGGGCCAAACCATGTAAGGAGGGCCAAATTGACAGGTCTATATATGATAAAGTATATTATTTTATAAAGATACAAGTGAAAATTCTTATATTGTATATTATTTTGTTAAGTGTATTTCAATGAGATAAGAGCTATAATGCAAATGACATAATTATTATTATAGAAACTATGATAGAAACAATAACACGAGCTAGAAAAGAGTAGAAAAATAGTTTAATTTTTCTAATATTTTAATATATATATATATATATATATATATATATATATATATATATATATATATATGAAACTTCACGTTTCAATAGTTTGTAAAATATATACATAAAAGTAGATGGATTTTATATTATAATGTACTTAAGTTAGATTAAAAAGAAGTTACAACTTTCAATGTTTAAGTGAAAGACTTAGTGTGTGGGTAAAATATTAGATTGTGGATAAAAGGGGTTTAAGGCCGATCGTCCTTGTTTCGTGCACTTTTTTTTAATTGTTTGCCTCTCTACTTTACTATCCGTGTCTTGAGTATCCTTATTTCATCTGGATGTTCACTACTGATCGGTGGATGATCTGCAGAAAACACTCTAACACTGAAGTCATATATGCTTATAAAAAGGTCTATGTTATTATAAAAAAAAGTGAGTTTGTTTGGCCATTAATTTTGTATTTATAGGCTTCATAACCATCAAACCTATTAATCATCCATCAATAATGTATATTTTTAGGGAAAATAACCTATTAACTACTCATTAATATCATATATTTGCCTTTGACGTGACCATTAAACTTATGAATTAGCCATTAATGTTTTTCAACTTATCTGCTGAGTGATGTCGCCTGACCGGTCGTTTGGTCATTTCAATCATGAATCGAGTTGTTTATACTGGACAATAAACTTTTTATACGCCGACCGGTACATATTGTACAATGCATAGACTTTTCTTAAATCCAATTTCTATAGTTGAAATTATAAATTAACAAATGAGTGTTGAAAAAGCTTTACATATAAGATTAGTTGAATTCAAGCTTACAATTTTTGAAAATCTTAGAACAATGTAAAGAGTATTCAAGTCAAGTGTACTATCAAGACTTTTCATTTTTTACTAGAGGACTATTTTTCATGGGTTTTATCACTATACTTGTATTGTTTATTTTTTGTTTATAATTTTTAAAATTTTATATAGAAAGCACATAAAAAATATTTCTTATTCATCTATTTTCTGTATAGATTTTTGACTTAAAAATTATAAAGACAATATGTACATTTTTGTAACTAAGAAGTGAAAAATGAAAGTAAGAAATCGAAGCACAAACAATTTTTATTGCTGCAATTGCTGAAAACATTCAATACTACAGTAAATGCAGCATCAATATCACGAAAACATCTCAATGGATTTTACGCGTTCATGGAAGAAATTTCGAGAAGGGACACAATAAATTTTGAAAACAAGAAGCTAAAATTCAAACTCATTTATACAACTGGTTCTATTTCAGAAAATTATTATGCTCTCTGTCCCTATTTGTAAGATTATTTCAGAAAATTATTGTGCTCTGTGTCCTTATTTGTAAGATTATTTCAGAAAATATTTGTTGTCTTCTTATAATATATCTCTTTGTAATTCAACGATATATTTAATATTGTTTTTAAAAATTTTTAAATCAATTGATTTATTTTCACCGGGAAAAATTAATAAATATTTGAAATGAACAATACAGAGTTTTTTTTATATTTGAAAATATAAATATTTTCAATACATATGCAAAATTTTGAGTTTAAATAGAAAAAAATGTCAACTGAATAACTGATGTAGCCTAAAGAAATTATTACATGTAAGACCTTGAGTGTTAGGACTAAAGAAGTATTTTTTAATCTTAATAAAATATAATAAATTATTTTTTTTAAGTTCTAAAAAGTTATAATTACTTTATATAAACAAATATAATAAAACATTTTCCTTAAAAAATAAAATTGGTGATAAAATATTAAAATTGATGATAAACTCGTTAAAACAAATAGAATTTATGATAAGACTCTCATATTAAAAACGACCTAAATACTCATTAATATCAAAATCTCACTCCACTATTTTACTTTTAAATAAGATAAAACACTACAAAAATAATACATTTTAGGAGAGGTTATTTTTTGGCGGTTTTCAAAACCCCAAATAATTTCCGGCGGTTTTTAATAAAATCACAGCTATGTTTTTTATTTTTTTATTTTTTAAAACTTATTTTTTATGAGTATTTTCTCAGTCCTCTTTCTCCCTTTTCTTGAACCTTCCTTTACATCTCTCAGTTTCCAAACTCATTTTCGCCAACCCTACTTCTTTCCCGCGCCGTTTATCTACGTTTCTTGGATTCCAGTTCACGTCTTGAAGCCTTCGCGTCTCGAACGTTGTTCTTCACGTTTTCTGCATTTCAAACAAGACGTGGAATCCTCGTGCAAGGAGCATGGCAAAGGAGAAGGTTTAGGTTCGGTTTTGGTAGAGAGAAAACGCAAGTTTCGGCGGCCAGGCGCGACCTCCATCCTTACTGTGCGTGGTGGGTACCACGACGGTGACGTCTTCACTAGCATAATTTAACTCATTTCATTTAAGGTAAGAATGAGTTGAAACACTAGCATAATTAATTACTATAAGAGTAAATCTTAATGCAATTAACTTATTTAATTTTTATATATACATACATATACATATATATATATATATATATATACTAAATTCAATTATGAAATGAGAGAGTAATTTCGTGAAGGATAAATTTAAAAGTTTATGATATTCAACTTTCATATGGAAGCATTATATTCTTTTTGAAATTCATAGAGTTCTAGCTTTGTCAAATGAGAACAAAAATGGCACTAAATTATCCATACAAATCTTTATACATAGTTGATTCCAAATATTCTATTTACTTTCTACGCAAAGATAATGAAATTAGTACCCTAGTTTTCTATTTGAGTATCAACAAGTTTGAATTCAAACAGGTAAAAAGGACAAAAATCTGTATTTGTGCTCAATTGAAGAATAAGGTATAGCTGCTTTCTTCTTATCTCTATACAATTTATGATGCGATTCCATAGAGATCTAGAGGAATAAGCTGCAATATAGCTTTATATTGTAATAACAAAAAATTGAGTTAAAAGATGTTGATTAATTATGTGGGTGGAAACAAATTAATTAAAAGACTCAACGATCATAAGAAGTTATAGGAATTGAAATAAAAGTGAATGTGTATTCTTTGGGAATAAAATAAATTCTCCCTAAACTATAGATAGAAAGAAATGTTATATTATCATAAGTTCTTATATAATTTTAATATTATTTTTGTATAAAATAATGTTATATTATCATAAGTTCTTATATAATTTTACTATTATTTTTGTAATAAAAATGAAATTCATGTAACATCTACTTTACCTATTTTGTATATTTATTTAAAAAAAATTCATGTATCATTATCATTGTATTAAAGTAAAAAGTCTTATAAATGAGTGATACTTGTATAAATATTGTGTCATATATATATATATATATATATATATATATATATGTTTGAAGACATCTTGATTACATGTGTCTAAATGTGCTAAGACATTATGATATGAGCATGTAATGTAATAGTTTGACCAGTTATTTATCGTCCAACGAAAAAACATTCTTCATATGTCTGAATACATTTCGACTACCATGTCTAAGTATACTCGGCATAAATGGTTTGCTTAACACCATAACGGTCTGGTCGAATATGTGTTGACCAATCAAGATTGACATATAAAAAATATTGATCAAATTAACTAACTTAAGATCATGATTAAAGTATTAAAGAAATAAATTAACAAAAATTAATCTAGTTAACTAGTCACATTATGTTAGGCCCACTTCTCCTAAAAGGCCCAATATGGTTGAACAGCCAAATCTAGAGAATATTCAAGAGGAAGCAGAAAATGAAGCAAGACCCCAACGAATTCGAAAGAAACCCATTTACCTCAAGGATTATGTAACCAAATGATTACGTGACAGTATTTGTAGGAATTTGTTAGGAAGGAGGAAACATGTCTAACAAACTTTATTCCTTTTTACATTACACGTTGCCTGTATGGTGCTATAAAGGCACTATTTTTGTTTGAGAAAGGGGATGACCAATGAAATCTACATAATTCTCCTCTGATATTCTGTTTTCTTTCTGATTATTCCTTTCTGAATTCTGTTCTAACCTTTCATTGGTGCTTTCGTTGAGCCTCTTCCTCCTATGGTAGACTCTTCTGACATTTTTTCTTCCATTGACAAAAAGCTGGAGCAAATTCTTCTCTCCCAGGCCAATTTCTCAAACACGTTACATGACATAGCTGCTCGCACTTCTCTTTTGGAATCCAAACTCCCTGTATCACCTCCCCATCAACAACACACCTCTACTCATCCTCTTAAGTTCGACCTTCCTTCTTTCAATGGTAATGATGCATTGGGTTGGATCTTCAAGATCACCCAGTTTTTTGATTTTCACATGACACCACCGGAACAGAGAACCCAGATTGCTTCCTTCTACTGGAGGGACCTGCACTTGCTTGGTACCAATGGATGCACAATAATGGCCTCCTTACCTCTTGGGATGCTTTCCTCCGTGCCTTGGAACTGAGATTTGCACCATCCAAGTTTGACGATCCGATCGCTGCACTCTGCCGCCTTACTCAAACTCATACCCTTCACGATTATATCTCTGAGTTCGAGTCGATCGCCAACCGAATCTCAGGGTATCCATCCAACTTCTACCTTAGCTACTTCATCTTCGGCCTTAAGCCCCACCTTCGACGAGAGTTCACCGCCCTCCAGCCCGCCGACATGCCACAAGCTGTGGCGATCGCCAAATTACACGACGACAAATCCAAACTCTCCCCATCTCCTTTGTCCTTCACCAAATTCTCTAGACCGCTGCTACTAACCACCACTTCCATCACCCCGAAACCACTTCCACCACTACTCCCCACACCTCCCTCTAAACTACCCATCAAACGCCTCACTGAAGCTGAAATGCAAGCACGCCGTGAGAAGAACCTTTGCTATAATTGTGATGAAAGGTATACACGTGGGCATCGTTGTAAGTCCCAGTTCCTCTTGCTCATCGTTGCTGACCCTGACGATGTCTCTGAGACAAAAGCGAAATTAGATTGTGACCCACCGGATAACCTAACTTTGGAAGCAGGGTTGATCAGCCTCCATTCTTTCTCGGGTCATTGGACTCCTAGAACCTTTCGGGTCACGGGCTCTATTAATGGTTATGAAGTACAGATCATGGTTGATAGTGGTGCAACTCACAATTTCATCCAGACTAAGGTAGCTCATTTTCTTAACCTTGCACTTGAGCCCACCTCTAGTCCACTAAGAGTCAAGGTGGGGAATGGGGAATTTTTACCTTGCACTACTTTTTTCCCTAAGGCCCACATTACATTAGCCTCTCTCGAATTCCCTATTGATTTATACCCCCTGGATCTCTCTAGCACTGATGTAGTATTAGGGGTCCAATGGCTTACTCAAGTTAGCCCATTCATTATGGATTATAACGGGCCTTTCATGAGATTTATGTGGGAGGGTAAGATGATAGAACTCAAGGGAGAACAAGGTCCAAACCCTACACCTATAACAACCCACCAACTTAAACGCCTACAACACACCAACAGAGTAGAAGCACTTTTTCAACTCAAACTGGAACCTTCTCCATCCATCCATTCTCCTACTTCACATATACCTCCTTTGTCCTCTAATACTACTATTCCTTCATCTTCTACTCCCCAACTACAAAACTTAATCACCACCTACTCTGTTTTATTTTTCCCGCGAACCACCCTTCTCCCATCCCGTTACACCGACCATTCCATCAACCTTTTACCCAACACTGCTCCCATTTCAGTGCGTCCTTATCGATACCCTCATTTTCAGAAGCAAGAAATTGAGGTCCTTTCTGAATTTTGTTCTAAACTTTCACATTACCACACTCATATATATAAAAAGTTCATAAATAATAATATAAATAACATAATTACGAGGTAACTATTTACATTAATTAGTTATTATATTTATTATCAGTTGATATACTAACTTGAGAGTCAAATGAAAACATAACTCTTATTAAACTAGGAGAGGATGACTACTCTTAGAAAGGATAAATATTCAGGAAATTGAAAGTTTGAAGTACTTTTTGAAATCTTTACTGGATAGAGCTAATCACGTAAGAACAAATATATTACAATTTTTAGAGTATAAAAAGAAAGTAATAGTATTTGTTAAATTTATTGAAAAAGGAGGTTAATATATCTAAAATTGTTTTTTTTACCATTTAAAAACAACACTCGGCTAAAATTACATGTTCCTTCCGTGTTATTGGGAAGAAAGATTTTATTAGAAATAAAAATATTGATTGAACATTAGTATTTTTTTTAACAAATAAACACCTCATTTTTAACAAATTCTATGACTATGTTTAGTAAACGTACGAGATAAAAAATAGTTTACACAATGTATATTATAAAAAAGCATTAATTACACTTTTAATATTCTTAAGCTAATTTTGTCTTTAATCTTTTCTCAAAGGTGAAATATTTAGTTAAAAATAAAGTATAGATATAATGCAATTATTAAAAGAAACAATATAAAATTAAAATAGATGATAAATGATATTTTTTTATTAAAATATTAAAAGTATAAGACTACAAATTATTAATATAAGCTCAAACACTAGTCAGATTGTATTGCAATAAGATAAGGATACCAAGAAGTTACGGAAAAGTGGTTTTTTTATGAGCAGCTATGGAAAATGTTAATTATGTTTTTAATTTATGTACAATACTTTTAGAAATAAAATTTAATGAACACCTTGTAAATTTAAATAAATCATATTTGTAATGGAGTTTATATTTACAATAATATTTATCTCATTAATGAAATTCAAATTTAAAATTAATTAATAATAAGTTAAATATATTTTTTTCTCTTAACTTTGATGAAAATTAAAATTAATTTTTCTTTAAAATTTTAACTCAATTTAGTTTATCCACGTGAAATGCGTTAATTTAGATTTTTTAATCAAATTTGGTCAAATTTAGTTAATATTTTAAGTGTGTTTTCCAATTAATACTGTGTATTATGTTTCTTAATTATCGACTAACTCAAATATTATTTTAAAACATGTTTAAAATGTTAAATAAATTTAATAAAATTTAGTTAAAAGATTAAATGAATTGAGGGATTAAATTTAATCAAAGTCTTAAAAGTGACTAATTTTAATTTTAACTAAAAATTAAAACAAAAACACATTTAATTCATTAATGAGATGAAATCCAACATCACCTTGATATAATAGATTTTTCTTTTCCCCTTTTTTTACTTTTTGAAGCATACAAGCTGTTCTGGTTTCACACAACAGGGGTAAGTAAGTAAATGACAATAAAGAGTTATAAATGTTAGGATTACTTTGTAATGATTTTTATGAGTGTGAATGAGTTCGCCATTTTTGTCTGTCCGAAGTTGATAACTGTCACATTTACTGCATATTGGTGGAGATTGTTAATGCTGCTGATCCTTCTGTTAAACAATCTCTCTCATGACCCACACCTTCCTTCAAATCTGAAAATTACATAGCATTCCAGTCAAACATAAATTCAGATTAAAATTTATTTATTAACAGTTATATTAATGATATCAACTTTAATGAAATTTACCGTTTGTTGAATTAACGTATCTATAGTTCTACGTTTAATATATGCATATCCTATCCTGAGATAGATATATTTAAATATCAGACATTAATAAAAATAAAATAAATTTATAGTATTCAAATAATACAAAAAGTATTATTTATAATATATAATTTTGTGAAAATAATTGTTTGAGATTTGTGGAAACATTGATAAGTATAATCTCTCTTTGTGTCTCAATAATAGAAGTAGTTGTCGATTTCATATTTCATTGAAAACCCAAAATATTCTCCTACGTATAGAATCTCAACAACACGAGATTAGAAAAGAAAACAAAAAACAAAAAACATTATGGTACCTTATTTACACAGAAACCATAAACTCACCTTCTCCACTAACCTTCACTACCACACAACATAGAAGCAAACAAAAAACACCTTCTTTCTCTTTCTCTATTTCTCTATTTCTCTTACACATAAAAACACACTCCACCACTCACGCATTATTCTAATCTACTTTTTCTGAACTAATCCTTCGCTCCACCAACACCAACACCAACACCAACCTCTTCCTAGTCACACCACCGCTTCTAAACTAAACTAAACTCCTTTGTTGCTTGTGTTTCGTGTTTGTTCTTCTTTTGTCTGCATTTGTCCCTCTTGATTTGAGCCACAACACACCCTTTTTCATAAATATTAATATTAAAATACCAACAAAAAGAGGGTGGTGGGAGAAGAAAAGTGGCCAGGATTACACTGTACCATTACCAAAGCCACTTTTTGTCTCTTGAAATTTTTTGTAAAGCTTTTCCTTTTTGTTTTTCATTGACTTGTTGATTCAAGAGGGGTTTTTTTATCATCCTTTATCAAGCTGAAGAAATCATGGTTGCTGTGTAGTTAGTTCTCAGAAAATCCCACCCCATCATGGATCTTGAGTCTGTTATCCGTAGGAACACAATTAAGGTAAGGCCATGGCCTAAAAAGCTGTGTGTGATGTGCCGTGTGGCATCTTGAGCTAAAGTACTGTTGTAGGATAAGAAATATGTTTCATAATGTTTGGTTTGTATATGATTATCGTATCATCATGGTCATGGTGATGTGATATGTGCAGGAAGAATCATGGAAGACAGTGTTAACTTTGGCTTATCAAAGCTTGGGGGTTGTGTATGGAGACTTGAGCACTTCCCCACTTTACGTTTACAAAAGCACTTTCGCTGAGGATATTCAGCATTCAGATACCAATGAAGAAATCTATGGGGTGTTGTCTTTTGTTTTCTGGACGCTCACGCTGATTCCACTGCTCAAGTATGTGTTCATTGTGCTGAGAGCTGATGACAATGGCGAGGGAGGGACCTTTGCTCTCTACTCCTTGCTCTGCCGCCACGCTCGTGTTAGCTTGTTGCCTAACACTCAGCTTGCGGATGAGGACTTAACAGAGTACACCATAGACAATGGAACTGTTCCTATCAACAAGAAAAATGTTGGTTTGGGCTTGAAGAGCTTGTTGGAGAAATACAGGGTGCTGCAAAGGGTGCTGCTTGTTCTCGCCTTGATAGGAACTTGCATGGTTATTGGGGATGGTGTGCTCACACCAGCAATTTCTGGTATTTTTGATCATGATACTGTATGAATTTGGCTGCAAACAAGGTTTTAAATTAAGGGCATATACTTGATATTGCAAGAAATTGCTGCTAAATGCAGCAATTGCGGTCACAGAAGTACAAAAATCTTGACATTATGGCTGAAATTGCAGTAACAAACCCTTTGTTTTAAAACCTTGGTTGTGAGTAGTGTACATACGAATCTTGGTAACTGACTTTTGTGTGATTTTTGGTCATTCTGCAGTTTTTTCTGCTGTGTCAGGCTTGGAGCTTTCCATGTCTAAAGAACAACACAGATGTAAGTTTCCTTATGAACACAAAAAACTGATTTCCGTTCACAAATTCTCTTTTGCCCTTTTATTTCTCTTCTTTCTTCTTCTCCATGAACTTTTAAGGGAGTACGGCACTTCCAGAAACCTCAAGATTTCATATAAACGTTTTCTGGGTCAATAGTCAAATGAGTGTGACACAGCAAAAGAAGAAGAGAGGGAGAGAAACAGTTTTTTAACAACAGTATCTAAATCCTTAAAATTTAGAATTTCTCAACTTTTAATGCAGTTCTAGTAATCCATACTTTGTGCTCTAAAGAAGGGTTATTTACAGCTAAGCAACAAGTCTTTGGGGATAATTGAATTCTATTGGAGAAAGTTGTCCTTTTTTCTTGTTCTCATTTTTTTAATATGCAGTAAGATTCTTTATTCAGTCACCAATTTTTTATTGCAGATACTATATATCTAGCTTACAATTGCAGATAACACTATGGTAAAACGTTTTGAATTTGTTCCCAGGAATTTTTCTTTGATGAGTAGGTCTCAAATCGGTTGGTATCCTGAACAAATCAATCTCGGGAATATGTTCCCACAACAATCTAGAAGTTCAGAATAATTCTTGTTTTGTGTACCATTTTCTA
The DNA here is from genome assembly GCA_027742785.1 of Vigna reflexopilosa. Taxonomy (NCBI): domain Eukaryota; kingdom Viridiplantae; phylum Streptophyta; class Magnoliopsida; order Fabales; family Fabaceae; genus Vigna; species Vigna reflexopilosa. The sequence goes on from CM050923.1 coordinate 2,052,372, forward strand.
ATATTTGATACTGCAGTTATCTTAGCTGGCTGTGCATTACGTTGGGATGGTAGGAATTTTGCCCCTTCAATGGCATATATGCTGTATAGATATTAGTTAACAGTGAAAGGATTCTAGTTGGGCATCACATAGATATGTTTAATGAGTGAATAAGATCTGATTTGAACCATCACAGGGCCTCCAATTAGTGGACAAAAATGGAGAACCAAAAGGCAAGTGCATACACAATGGTAGGTCCTCATAAATACAGATCAGAGGAAATTTCTTCGCCTTGATCAAAGCCAAGTCACTGTCTTGGTAAACTTCTATTTGAATACGTAACTGTTACTAAAATGATTAGAATAAAAATAAAAAGTACACATGAAAAGTATGGTTAAGATATGCAAAGCCTAACCCCACTTGTCATAGGTTTTATGTATAAAATAGTAGTTCCCTTGTAAAGTTGGACACTCAAGAGGTTATGATATGAAGCATTATGGTTTGGATGAGACTTCAATAAATCCCTGTAGAATAATCTAGAATAGTTGGCTGATGCTGTCTGATTGGATACAAAATTAGGTATGGCCAGTGGTCACCATTTGACTGGTCATGAGCAGTATCTGCAATTCCACTATTAGTAATAAATAATGGTTATCTATGGCATCCCAATTAAACCTAATTCTGTCAACTTCGAAGAGTTGAAGCTGTTGAAATTCCAGAGTGAAGTCACCCAATCTTACTCTTTAATCTTGACCTCACTTTTGTCTCCTTGGATAATTTGACAACCGTATTCAACAAAAAAAATCATTTGAATCACTATGACAACAACTTTAGTAACTAGTATTTTTTATGCACCTCAAAAACTAGGTTTTCAGTGTCCTCTGTAATTGTCATCAAGTGTTTATTGGCTTTTCTTACAAGAAGTAATTTTTCTAGAGGGTAATAATAACACCTGGCTTGATAGACCCACTTGATGAATTATTTACCAGGAAATTACCACTTGAAAGCTAATTAATATGGTTTTTAAAACACTAATCAGTCTCAATTCTAAGCAATCATACACACTTATAGTAATTTGATGGCTGGTGTTATTTTTTTTAAGCACAGAATCTCATAAAAACTACTCAAATCCCTTGTCACTGTATTCATGATTGTGAGTTCCTAGTGTTCATATATACATAATCTTCAACAACCATTAAAGCTAGAAAATTTCCATGTGCTGTATTTTGCCTCTTCCAGTATTACATTGGAGCTAATTATTGGTTAATGGTTATGCAGATGTGGAGGTTCCAGTGGCTTGTGTAATACTGGTGTTTTTGTTTGCCCTTCAACATTATGGCACTCACCGTGTGGGATGTCTCTTTGCACCTGTTGTCTTGACCTGGCTACTTTGCATCAGTGCTATTGGTATTTATAACATCTTCCATTGGAATCCACATGTTTATCAAGCTCTCTCCCCATATTACATGTTCAAATTTCTGAAAAAGACTCAAAAGGGAGGATGGATGTCCTTGGGTGGAATTCTACTCTGTATAACAGGTATGGAGCAAATTGTTATTAAACTGCTGTGTGCTTGATATATTATGACATACCTTTCTGATATTATACTTTCTGTTTTCCAGGTTCAGAAGCCATGTATGCTGACTTAGGACACTTTTCACAATTGTCAATTAAGGTACATGAATGTTGCATTCATGTAGTTTTACTCTATTATTAGGTAAATTTGATTTATATGAAGAACTGTGACCAGAGTTTTCACTTTTTGAATTTGATTGTATTCTCTCCAAAATGAAACTATGCTTTCCATTTGCAGAAATGTAGAAAGAGTACGAGGAGTGTCTCGTTGTTTTTATTTGATCTTAATGAGATCTAATGTTTCAAACACAATAATTATACATTTACTCATAACCTTTTGGTATGTTGAATGAGACAGAACCAACTTCTTTAATTTAAGGTCAGAAATTAAAATGCAGCATGAACAAAAAGGGCTCTTTTCCTTCATCGAGCTGTGTGTGCTTGCTGCACACAGCATATTCATCCTGTGTTATATATATAGGTACCACCATCCAATACTAAACATGCTTGAACCTTATGGTAACCTTTCTACTAGTTTTCATTTTCATTTTTATTTCATACATAGAGGAATTCCTCTGCATTATTAAATTGGACTTTTTTTCTTAATAATTCATAATCGAGTTTCAATGCATATAGATGCATAATTCATGGATATCAGGCTTTTGGTAGATGGCTAGATGAATGATAATTAATAATTTTAACAAAAAAGTCATTTACCTGCAGATTGCATTCACCTTTTTGGTGTACCCTTCCTTAATCCTAGCATATATGGGACAAGCTGCATATCTTTCAAGGCATCATTCCCTTGAAAGTGATTATCGAATTGGGTTCTATGTATCAGTACCTGGTAAGTTCTTTGTTTACATATTCAAAGAAATACTTGTGTTCACTATGCTGCTTAGCTTACTGTTCTTTTCCTCCTTTTCAGTAAAACTTAGATGGCCTGTTCTTGCAATAGCCATACTTCAAGCTGTGGTTGGAAGTCAAGCTGTCATCACAGGAACTTTCTCAATAATCAAGCAATGTTCTGCTTTGGGATGTTTCCCCAAAGTCAAAATCATCCACACATCATCCAAGACTCATGGCCAGATTTACATTCCTGAGATCAACTGGAGTTTGATGCTGCTTTGCCTGGCTATTACAGTTGGATTTAGAGATACTAAACGCATGGGAAATGCAGCAGGTACTCTACCTCTCCATGATTATCTTCATGATGCCTATGAGTATGATAACTTAAATTTGAACATTTGCTGAATTATTTCTAAATGATCATTGTTAAATTTGAAATGTTTTAAGAGTAAATGGTGTATGTGCTGATCTTTACATAGTCAGTTTATTGGCTTTTACTAATTATGATTTCAGACTCATTAACCGTGGAATTTTGTTTACAATGACTGATCATAGAAATTAAACTGTGTTTTTAAATATTTTGTTTTGTTTGCTTTAACAGGCTTGGCTGTTATAACTGTCATGCTGGTGACCACTTGCTTAATGTCTCTAGTTATAGTCTTATGTTGGCACAAAAGCATTTTGCTGGCAATTTGCTTCATATTGTTCTTTGGCTCCATTGAAGCACTCTATTTCTCAGCATCCCTGATCAAGTTCCTTGAGGGGGCTTGGGTCCCCATTGCCCTCTCATTCATCTTTCTCATTTCCATGTATGTATGGCATTATGGCACAATAAAGAAGTATGAGTTTGATGTTCAGAATAAGGTTCCAATCAACTGGCTCCTCAGTTTAGGCCCCACTCTAGGCATTGTCAGAGTCAAGGGAATTGGCCTCATACACACTGAGCTAGTATCTGGGATCCCAGCTATTTTCTCCCACTTTGTGACCAATCTCCCTGCCTTCCACCAAGTTGTTATCTTCCTCTGCATCAAGTCTGTCCAAGTGCCACATGTCAGACCAGAAGAAAGGTTCTTGGTGGGTAGAGTTGGCCCAAAGGAGTATAGGCTTTACAGGTGCATAGCCAGGTATGGCTACCGTGACATTCACAAGGATGACATGGAGTTTGAGAAGGATCTTGTGTGCAGCATAGCAGAATTCATCAGATCAGACACCTCAGAATATGGCCTAGGATTGGGAAGTTTTGAAGAAGACACAAAGATGACAGTTGTTGGGACTTCAGCATCAAACTTAGAGGGTTCAATAAGGATGTCTGAAGATGATCAACAACAAGATTCTCAGATGGAAGGCCCCTCAGAATTGATGGAAGTTAAGCCTTCTCCAGAGAAAGTGAGGAAGAGAGTGAGGTTTATTGTGCCAGACAGTCCACAGATTGATTTTGAAACAAGAGAGGAGTTGCTTGAGCTAATGGAAGCAAAAGAGAGTGGAATGGCATTCATTCTTAGTCACTCATATGTTAGAGCAAAAAGTGGATCAAGCTGGTTGAAAAAAGTTGTCATCAATTATGGATATGATTTCTTAAGAAGAAACTCTAGAGGACCAACATATGCTTTAAGCATACCTCATGCATCTACCTTAGAGGTGGGCATGATCTACCATGTATGAATGAGTTTTTGGCTATAGTAGTTCTTATATCTAGTTTAGTTTTGTGACATTCCATGGTAGCTCAACCTTACACATAGTGATGATAAATGGTGGCATTTTGTATAGTGACACCCTTCTGCATGGTTCTTGACAAGTGCTGTCGACCTGTTATATTCACCTCTGGTTTTGTAATTTTCTTGGTACATAAATAAGCTGTCTGTAGGGCCTGGTTCTTCCAGTGTCTAGTAGGCTCTTTTTTGTCTTTTTCCTGAGCATGAATCTCAAGTATAGATCATGTTCAAGATTTCAATAGTACTGTGACTACTCTTTCATGAAAAAAAGAGTTAATATCTTTGGTAGTTTGGTAGGGTGTAGCTCCAAATATGACACATTTTTGTCTTACTTTCCATAACTTTCATAAAGTCTAATAATAGTTCTTATTACCGATTACTGATGATGTGACATGTGTTTATGACGACATGACATGTTTGTGATAATTAATATCTTATGTGTTATTTCATATTGATGACTTATAAAGAGTCTGTTTATTATGAACACTGTTTCCAAACATCATTTTCTGATAAATCAAAGTCACAATAGAAACTTAGATGAATGGTATACCAGTAAAAAGAAAATACAAGGAATCAATCACTTGATATATGAAGTCTGAACACATTAAAGATTTGTATTCATGTCTTCACATTTCAAATTCTAAAAGGACACATTTTACTGTTTCAAACTGTTAATGACCATAAAAAAAGACAAATTTTACTATTTTAAACTGTTCATGAACATAAAATTAATAAAATTGTTATTTTTTCTCCATTGTAATGAATTTATAATATATAGATAAAGATAAATCTTAATTTTATAAGATTAAGTTTGATTTAAAATTTATTTTTTCAAATATTTATAAAAAGATTTATTATTTAGTAAGTTTAATGTGTTATTTGTTAAGATTAAGTTAGATGTAAAATTCTAAATACTTTCTTAATTGATCAGAAATGGATGGATGCATGAAGAAGTTCAGCTGCAATCAATCTCCCTTTTGCAAACTTTACATTGTCTGCATAAGTCATATTTGATACATTTATACATAAACAGAATTTCATTTCTTAAATCTTATTTAATGTTACTATTTAAAAAGTACTCTTATTTTTTATGTGTAAACATTATTCTCAATAAATATAATGTGAAGCTAATTTAAGAAAAATATCTACTTATTAGATGAAAAAATAATATTAAATGAATTTTAGTTATTGTAAAGTAGTGTTTATTTATTTATTTTTTTAATTTTTTGTGTTGTTAGTTTCTTTTTTTAATCTCTATGTTTTACTACATTAATTTCTAAAAGTTTTAATTTAATATTTTACGTTTTTAAAAAATATTCATTTTAATTCTTTTAACGAAAACATTAGATGTATTGACATGTTTATTAACCTATTTAATGTTTTAATTAAAAATAAATTGAATATTTTATAAAATATAAAATAATAAATTGATTTTTTTAAACATAAAATTTCAAATTGAGATTTTTAAAATCCTGATATACATGGTTAATTGGAACTTTTAACATGAAAACGTAACCCGACAGCATAAAGAACTAAAAAAGTATCATTTAGTCTAAAAGAAATAAAACAAATCAATAAAATAATTAAATTGAGGAAGTATATTCAAATTTAAGTGCTAAGTGTGTAATTATCTTTTTTTTTTTTAACTTTGACATTATTCAAAGCTGCACAAATGCAATTAATCTAGCTTTGTTGTAAGTGGCAACCTTTTAACAATTTAATTAAAAAATATATATCTTTGATTAATTTTTAAGCATTTCTTTTGGCTGAAAATATTGTACCTAACGCGAGTAACGAATACAAATACATTTGATAGTGTTTATTACATTTTCTTTTCCAAAGAAAAGAAAGTGAACTCTTACAATCTTAAAGAAATTTGGGAATCTTAAGAAAGATGATGTTCTTCGTTTCTTAAGTTTTTCTCTTTATCTTTTTCTTTCTGTGTTTATCTATCATTTCTCCATTTCTTTGAAAACTTTTGCTTTGTATTTTCTGTCTCTCTCTCTCTCTTCTTACTGCTTATTTTTTTTTTGACAAACAAATATGCATTGTTAGATAGAAAACATTAATATAAATTAATTCAAACAAATAAATTCGTCACTTGTTCTTTTTACATATATAGCTTTGTAAGGTCTTCCTAGATTAATAAGTTGAGTTAAATTTATATAAGAGCTTCCATCTTACCTTTTATCCAAAACTTGTGAGTTTTATTTTTTATAAATTACTATTTTTTTTTACTTATTATCATTGTCACCTTTTTACATTCGTACACCCTTCGTGAAACAAGTTTCTTTATCTTCTTTTTTATCCAATACAAAACTTTAAATTCGTTCTTAAATTCCTAAAAGAAGTCTTCCAAGTTTGTGGGCAATTTATAAACTTTAGAAAATGTAAGAAATAGTTTCTTGTCTAAATATTTTAGAATATATATAGTTATATTTATACCCAGTAATGGTAGAGTCACGTACATTTACATTTTATGTTATAAAGATAAAATAATCTTAAAAAAAAGTAAATTTTTATATCTTTACAAAAAAAAATAGTGTCAAAATATAAAAAATTTTGTGTATAAGAATATCACTTCATATATATATATATATATATATATATACACACACACACAAAAGTGGGCAATGGAGTCTATAGTTCTACATGTGCAGCACTAAATTCATTCAAAATGATGATGATGATACACGAAAAGGCTTCGCTTTCATGATTGGTAATAGTTAGAAGAAGCGTAACTTGGACGATAGTTGAAAGAGAAAAGAAGTGGAGTTTCTATTTTGACCACTAAAGACAACAAAAATGAAAATCAGATTCGAAGAACTTGCAAAAGAAAATTCCTATACTGAAAGCACACACATAATCAAAAGCACCAAAGAGCCACATAGCAAGGTGATATATGTATTCATGCAACAAAAAAGAGAAAAGAAAAGAAAAAAGAAAAGGAAAGATATCTCTTGCTTAGGTGTTTGTGATTAGTTTAATAAAATTTATTGTGATTTATCAAAAAATCTTAAGGTAACGAGTAATGCGTCTTCATTTATATGTTGTTAAAGTTTCACCGTGTTCTGTTTTTTCAATGACCCTCCTCCTCTATAAATACAAGTGATTTCAAAGTCTAGATAACGAGCTTAGATAGTTTGAACGATCTAAACTAGCGACCCAACTTTGATACAAGTTGTTGGGCCAATAAGAGAGGGGTTTCACTGAAAAACACAACACTAATGAAATCCTGAATCCAACAATTGAGACCACTTTTAAAGTACTTCATTTTTTCATTTTTACTCTATATGAGACTTAGATTCATATTTATAATTCTAACAAAGTGATATGCATGGTTTGAAATCACATTGAGGGAACATTCTCAAACATTGAAGTTTGAACTGTGATAGTGATATATCAAATCTCGTGAAGCCCTATTCTAAATTGTCATGAATCTTGAGCTATTGTTTCAGTGAGTAATAATATAGTAATTATAGTAAAACCATAAAGAAAACATCATTCATATCATATGACAGTTTCATATCTTATAAATTTATACGACGTAGGTGATTATTTAACAATGATTAATGGTTTATTACATGATAGTTTCACAGTCTATTATAAGTCAACATGACACATTGATGATTCACATGGCATTAATAATAGTTTCAGTTTGAATCTTGAATATGCATATGCGTTAAATTTTTGAAGCAAATGTAAAAAATGATGAATCATTTGAAGTTTCCCTTGGGAGAGGAGCCAAAGTTGAAATGGGAAACTTATACTATAATACAATAAACGCAAGCTTTGTGGAACCACCTTGTCGAGTAATGTTATAAAGACACGACAGTCTAAGACACAAATCCATATGATTCCATCTCACTATCAGTTCTAAATTCTGTCTCCTCTGTCTCTCTGCCATGTCTCTGTCACCACTACAAGTCTTGTTTGTTTCTCTATCTTCCTAATCCTTACTTTCTTTTCTGAAAAAGCTGAGGAATCATTTCATTTCATGTGAAGAAGAATAGAGGGTTGGTTTCTCTTCTCAAAATGCATAGCCTGTTATATTAGACCTTCATTATGTGTCATGTGGGAGCATTTCACACGAACTGAGGCAAGGGAACAATGAGTAAGAGTTGTTCTGTGCTGCTTTTTGCTTTTGTACTTGTGCTTTGTCTCTTCTCTCCAACTTCAGCCACACCACCTCCTGCTAGTGAGTGCAACAAGCTCTTCGGTCTAAACCATGTCCTTCTTCAGTTCCTTTTTCTTCCCATTAGAGTTTTCTTGCTCATCAGTTAAATTCATGTTACATGCAGAAGTTGTTACTGGGGTTGTTTCCAATGTGGTTTCTGCTCTTCTTAAATGGCTATGGTCACTCAGTGTAAAGTCCACAACCAAACCTGGTAGAGGTAAACATCATGTTTGGACTAAATTAATTTATACCTATGACTAGTTCTTATACAAAATTACTTTTAACTTATGCACAAGTTAATAGAAGTTAATTTCATTTTTTTAAGAACTTGTGGAGGAATTTGTCACCTCAAAACATTTGATTTATGAGTGTTTTTTTTGTATGGTATTTAACTTTGTCATTTCAATCTAATACAAGACTTAAACTTACACTTGAATTATTTCTAACAGTATCTATGTAAGAAGTTTTAGTATGTGTTCGGCTATTATAAGTCATCATCTTTAGTATTTTCAAAGTCCATGAGTTTATCACGTACACACACACACATATATATATTGGTCTTTCTTGATGGGGAATCATTTCTCAGTACAGCACAGTCGTTCCATGGTTAAATTTGAGAGTGACTACAATGTGGAAACAATATTTGATGGAAGTAAGCTTGGAATTGAGCCACACTCAGTGCAAATATCTCCAAATGGTGAATTTCTTGTACTGGATTCTGAGAACAGTAACATCTACAAGATCTCCGGTTCAATGTCCAGACGTAAGTTTTCTTTCCTGAAATAGTGTAAGCTTCATTATACCCTTTTTTTCAACAACATTCCTCTTTGGTTTTTCTTGGTTGGCTTATAGAAGATTGAAGTACTTTGGCATTGTTGCTTTACTTTGCTTCATTCCAAAATATTAGATTCAAAATTCAGGCATTGTCCCTTTAGAATGCGTGTTGTTTGATTTTTTTCTTGTTCATAGACTTTGCTTCATTCCCGGGACATCTTTTGATTCTACTAGGCTGTTATAAGGATTCTTGATGAACTTTTGTTAAGCAGAAGCTTCCTTTTTTAAGGTACAATGTACCTTTAGTCGCCCAAAACAAAGCATAATATGCCTGCACATTCTTTTACTTTCAAATGAATAAAAAAGATGTACAGAATAAAAAAAGTACAAATCTTGAAACACAGAACTCCATTCTGGCTTCCTTACCCCACTATAGTCCTTTACCTTTTTGTTGGTTCTTCTTTCTTCATAACATCTAAATGTCACATCCATTATAACATAACTTTGTTATTGAGTTTCTTGAAAAAAACTACACCATCTTTTACTCCAAAATAAACAAACACATACACTTTGTATATTGCCTTCTGCATTAGACTTGTTTCAGCTTGTTAACCTATTATTAGATAGACTTTCTCAGTATCCCACTGAGTATTTATCTTTTGCAGACTGTGATATAGGACCATAAAAGCATTCTAAACTATGAACTCATTGATATTTGACAAATAACTTGAGCTTCTTTCAAAATAAACCAAACTCGTAAAAAACTCAAGTCTAGTTGATTGAAAATCTGAAAATAAATTCTACTCTCTTTATTGATGACATATTATAGCCAATTTGTGTACAAAATCCTAATGCATTTTTATTATATTTGATTCTGTCGTAATGAATGATAAATCACAGATAGCAGACCCAAATTGCTTGCCGGATCTTCAGAAGGGTATTTTGGACACATAGATGGGAGGCCTAGAGAAGCTAGAATGAACCACCCTAGAGGGATTACAGTGGATGATAGAGGAAATATTTATATAGCAGACACATTGAATATGGCCATCAGAAAAATCAGTGATGAAGGTATACACCCAGAGTTCCTTGGATTCTCATGCTGCTTATGAATGAAATGTGTGAACCAATATGCTGAAATTCTCAAAATAGAAGACCATCTATGTTTACATAACTATACTATTCTTAACCTCCTAATGGATTCCATATTTCTATACTGTTTTCATGCGAGAAATTACTGCATTCTTATGGCTTTGTATGTTCCAAGACTGTGATTCTGACCATTTTTTGAATGACATGTGACTTAATTTTCATAATATGCTCAACTCAATGACATGCCTTTTGTGCAGGGGTTACCACCATTGCAGGTGGAAAATGGGGCCATGCAGGAGGCCATGTTGATGGTCCAAGTGAGGATGCAAAGTTTTCAAATGACTTTGATGTGGTTTATGTTGGTAGTAGCTGCTCTCTTTTGGTGGTGGATAGAGGAAACCATGCAATTAGAGAGATTCAACTCCATCAAGATGACTGTACTACTTATGAGGAACAGGACTACAGTTTCAACTTAGGTATGATTCCTTGTAATATGATCTCCTTTATCTATCTTTATCCTTTTACAATCTTCAAAAGTTATGCATTAACATTACAGGAATTGCGGTGCTTGTTGCTGCTGGATTCTTTGGCTATATGTTGGCATTGCTGCAATGGAGGCTGAGGGCTATGTTTTCTTCTCCTGCTGTAAGTTATTTACTTCTGCAGCATCTTTCCTGAACCATTTTATCAAGTTTAAGAACCTATAAATTTCTAAACAACATTTGGTTTCAAGGGATAACTCTTTCTTGTTAACTTCTAAATAACCATTTGTGTTCTAAAGTTCAATATGTTTTCTGTATTCTTGATCACAGAACAGAACATTGTTTATTAAACATCAAGAATAATTATAAACTGTAAAATTTCATTTTCAGGATCCAAGAGCACCATCAAAGAGCAAAGGAGCGCAATTTGCTGCACAGCAGATGCAAAGGCCTCCCCCGTCTGCAACAACAAAGTCATTCAGGCCTCCTTTGATTCCAAATGAAGATGAATTTGAGAAACAAGATGAGGGCTTCTTTGTTTCTCTTGGAAGGCTATTCCTGAACTCTGGCTCATGCATGAGTGAAATTTTGGGTGGCTTGTTCACAGGGTCCAAAAGGAAACCACTGCAATACAATCAGTATCAGCAGCAGTATCAGTATGGTAACAGACATCCTAATACATGGCCCATGCAAGAGAGTTTTGTCATTCCTGATGAAGATGAACCTCCTTCCATAGAAACCAGAACACCCAAAACTAGGGAAACCTACCCTATCATGACCAAAGAGCTTGAAAAACCACAGCACTTAAAGCCAAGTAGGGGTTACTTGAACAACAGGTGGGAGGGTAGTGGTGGTGGTGGTGACTATGAAGAACATCATCATCATCATCATCAACAACTTCAACAACATCATCAACAACAGCATAATCCCAAGTTGCAACAACAGCAGCAGCAACAGGTCAAACTCCAACACCAGCACCAAGTTCACACACGTTATTCTTCCACCCCTCAAGGCTATTATGAGCAAAACTGTGAGACAAATGAGATTGTGTTTGGTGCAGTTCAGGAGCATGATGGAAGGCGTGAAGCCATGGTGATAAAGGCTGTGGATTATGGGGATCCAAAGTTCAGTCACCACAATATTCGCCCCAGATTAAACTATGTAGGTTATTCCCATGGATATTGAATATTAGGGATGATTTCATTGCATCAAAGTCATTCAACTCATGAACTTTTCTAAGAGTATGAAGTCACAAATCAAAATCACAAGGGAGAGAAACAGAGCGAGAGAGAGGACTCACTAGTCCTTGAAAGTTTCTTATGAGTGAATGTTGTAACTGAGATGAGTATCAATGTAATATTGAAAATACTTTTTCGTGGAGGTTTTCTTACCATTATAGTTACTTTCAAGAAATTATCATGGTGGTCAAGTTTAGAAAAATATAAAATTACACTAACAAGTAAGCAGTGTTTGAAATTTGTGATTTTGAACAATAGAAAAATATATGCAACTCGACTTCAACTTTGATTTTGAAATCTCTAAAAATTATACGTTAAAAATATGATTTTAGTTTTTTTTTTTGTCTCATAAAAGTCATGCACATTAAAATCATTTTCATTTTGATTAATTTTTCTTCTAAAAAATTATGAATGTGTAATTAGAAATTCTGAGTTTACAAGAAGAAACAACTATTATTAAATGATATATTGGGCCAAAAATGAACAATGATTATTTATGGAGATTTCTTCCTGCACCTTGTTGTTTTTCTTGCACCTCCAACTTTTGTTTCAGTTCCCATTCTACCCCTACAAAATATATATTAAATAAATAAATATTATATTTATCTTCACCTTCCCAATCTTTACTTCTTCGAACATTTTGAACATTGAAGCTGGGCAAAAACTTATTTCCCCATTCCCTTTTCTCACATTTTCTCTCACCATTGAAGCTATATGAAGCTTGTTTGAAAGTTGTTTGCAGAGGTTAGTACAAAATCTTCAAAGTGAGGGATTTATTTAGATTTTTTTGTTAATTTGAAGTAGTTAATAGTTGATTTCTTGGTGTATTTTCAAAATTAATTTATGTAACTTGTAAATATATATTTGAGATATATAAACATGTTTTTTTTATTTTATATATATATATATATATATATATATATATATATATATGTATGTATGTATGTATAACACTAATGAATTATGGGATGATTAAATAGAAACTACAATATATAATTGCATCCAAGCTCAATAATGATTACTTTTTAATTGTACATAAAAATAAATGAAAATGATAATAAAATACTCCACTATATATGAATTGAAAATTAGCATCGAAATGATTAGTTTTGGATTTGGATTTGGCATGCGAGTTCATATTATTGGCTGATTTTCTTGTAATCACAGCTGTGCATGCATGTCTACTATACTAAAATATGTACTTAATTATTGCTAAATGATTTTAATTTATGTTGATGATTAATATTTGACAGAATTTTTTATTAATTAGGTTGATGATTAATCTGTGATATGTATAATTAAATTATAACATGCAGCGTAATCAAACTAACCTACACAAGAATCTCACTAAATCATCAATACACAATATGAATCTTTGAAAACCATATTAAATAGATGGGTTTTGTTAACAAGTGTCTTTTGTAAGTTACTGTTTAAGAAATAAAAAAAAATGTTTTTTTAAATATATATAATGTGTTTAAAGTTAGAATATAATGTTTTTTTATATATGTTAACAATTTTTAAATCATTTAATTTAACCACTATATTAAGTATTTTTTAGTGTTTGTCTAACCACAATATAAGGGTATAACACAATCAATTTGTTATAGTGAAATTCATTTAATAATTGTAACTATTTTTATTAGAATATTATCTATACCTATTTCCCTTACTTTCCAAATTCATCATTTAAATGAATTTTTTTTAAAGTAAAATATTTATTTTATCAATTTTAACCGTTTCTTTAAATTTAACCATTTTTTTTATTTAGTCATTCTTTTAAACATAGTATTTTTTAATTATAAAACTACTTATTATAATTTTATTATTTTTTATTATTATAACAAAATGAGTACATATGTTTTCACTATTACAATGTTAAAGAAATTAGAACAACAACAATGATTTCTTAATAAGTACAAATACAAGTATTAATATTATTTTATTTTAAAAAAAAGTTTAAATGAGTTGAATAATGAAATTGAATTGAATAATGTCAACAACTATTTAAATATCTATCTTTATGATTATAATAATTAATTCAATGTTTTTTTAAAAGATATACTTTAACTCTTGTTGATTATATCATGATCTATAAAAAAAATCTTGTTCATTTCCATCTCCATCAACTATTTCTATATTTTGTTAGATTATAAATCAAAACAAATTAATTATAAATGAACAACAAACTTTTCAATTAATTGAACAATTCTCAATACCTCATAGAATAATTGAATTAGTCAATGAAAACAATATAAATTAAATGATATATGATTTTTCAATTTTAAAGCACTTTTGTTTTTTTTTCTTTTAATAGAATAAAAAAAAGAAACAAAAATAATATATACATATTCACAAATAAGGATTATAACCGTTTTATATAATCTATGTCGATTAGTTTTTATAAAAAAATAATATTTATAATTTACCTCTCATCATTCAAATTAGAATATTGAATGAGTGAAAATTAAGCAATGAACATGAAAAGAGAAATATCTTAACATCGAAGTTTGTTTTGGACATTATAATAATTAGTGACATTTTTTCATTTTTCCACCAACCTTCTTCTTTAGTCGCATTATATCTAATAATAGCTTTTAAGGACCTTGTCAAATTAAAACATATTCGTGATAAGGAAATTAAGATTATCTTTGGTGCTTTATTTTGTTCATAAGTGGAAGAGTATTCTTTTGTTTGATACGTAAAACTATAGACATACCAGTATTCCCTTTCAAACGTGGTCCGACGAAGAAAACTATGGTAATTTCTTTCTATAAATTAAGATAAAATATAGTTAAGAAAAAAATCACGCGTAGTGCAACAATTAATTAGCTGTATAATTACACAATTTATTAATTATATTAATTAAAATATAGAAAAGTATAAAATGAAATGATATGTGAATAGTAGTACTTTAATTTTTTATCTATTGTATTTTATTAGTTACTTGCTTTTAAGGAAGGTATCTTGTCTTTGAAAAGAAAACTTTAGTTTCTCGTTAAAAAATTATATGAAGGTACTTTGATTAAAGTGTAATATTTTAGTTTTATAGTATATTACTATTAAAATAAGACATTATATTTTTATAATCTAAAACAGTTTATAAAGTAGTATATAGGATATTAAGAAAGTCATTTAAAGAGAAACAACAATAATAATATAATATGTTTCAGGATATAGAAAATTTCTCCCTACCACAATAACCAAAGGAAATTGCTAATCGTTCTACCACGTTATCCCTTACTCACATGAGTGGTGATAATTGCATAACACAAACACAACAAAAATTAATAAACAAAAGAGGGCAAGCTAATAGTAACATTAAATATACATAACCAATTTATAATTCTATATTTCGACCAATTAAAACTTAGAATTTAATGTAATACTAGATTTGATATCTAGATTTATGCTCTAACTTGGACATAAGAAGCATTGTACCCGTTATAAAACTTCTTAAGGAATTGCATCAAAGGTCCTGACTCCACCTAGTCTAATAAATCGATAAAATTTTTCTTGGCAGGGTAAGTTAACTTATGACATCTCCAGACGAGGGGTCTTACCCCTAATCCTGTCATAATTAACTCCTTCAACTTTCACCACTTAGGCTACACACTCTATGTGAGTTTGTATGCCTAGTAGAGTAAAGGATGACTTTTGATTCACACGTATCCGTAGTTAATGCATAACATTAAATTGATAAGGATTTGGACTTTTTCCTTAGAAGCTGAAACCCCAAACAATCATATAATTCAAAATTTGTTTCATTCCATTTGATTGATCTATTTTCATTCTCTTATAGTCATCACACTTCTTTAGAACACAATTCACAACTATTTGCACCAACATTTCTACTTCATACATTACTTGATATCATAATATAACCTTCCCATTTAAAATTACAAATATCGTAACAAATTTGAATATCATACCCACATTCATTCTTTATATTCTCATTTAAATCTCGCCCTAGTCAAATAAACTTTATTCACTATCCACCATATATATATATATATATATATATATATATATATATATGTGTGTGTGTGTGTGTGTGTGTGTGTGTGTGTGTGTGTGTATAATTGTTTAACCACAATATCATACTTTGTGTTTCATATCACACATGTTTATATTCATATTTGGGAAATCTTGCATACCAAATCAATTATAACCATCATGCATCAACGTACATATGAGTATTTATCAATAAACTCACATATACATGCTATTTTCAATTAATAACCCAGTCATCACACTTAAAATAAAAACAAATAAGTGGAAGTCTCGATTGAGAGAGACATATTGCTTGGGCAACACTTTAACAAAGACTGGGATGAGCCACCGAAGTTTTCCCGATTGGGCGAGATTAGGTTGTCGCTTGAGCGACAAGTTTATCGTCTAGGCAAAAAAGCTCAACATAAACCAAAATAAGTGCAGTGGCTTTCTCGCTTGAGTGAGAAGCTTGTCGCTTGGGTGACACATTTTGTTGCTTGGGCAAGAAGCGACAACTCGGCAAAGAGTAAAGTGAAATATGGGCTATTGTTGCCTTGGTAAGATTTCTCTTGATCAAGAAAAAATAGCAGTTTCACCCTAATCTCAACACCCAAAACTCAAAATCAAACACTGCAACAATTCAAGCAATTTCATGGATCAAAATACAACATGCAACACATGCTTACTAAATCCAAGACGAATTAACTTCCCTCACCTTAATTGGTGTTCTTGAACCTCACCCACATTATCTCATAGCTTTCACCCGCGTAACATGATCTACACACACAAAGGGAGTCACATCAAAGATATGGACATAGAGCTGAACTCACCAACATGTAGAGAGTTTGTGAGAATAGAGAAAACCCACATGCAACTCAAAAAAATGTTAAAAAAACGGAGAACAAATTGAATGTCTAGAAGCCAAGAAGAAAGAAACTTCTGTTCTTGATTTTTATTGTTAATTTAGTTTAAAGAGTTGTAACGAATTTCTCACGACAACTCTTACCAAGAAGAGAAAAAGGAAATAGGGTTGGACTAAAGAAATAAGGTTAAAAAAAAGCGTGAGAATGAAAAGAAATTTAAAGATTTTACAAAAATTAAATATATAAACTTAATATATCTATAACTTTGCATGCTATTTTCAATTTTATACTAGTTAAATTTGAAAGAAAAAGAAAATCAAAATGAAAAGGAATGGAAAATAAAAGAAAAAAAATATCTCAAGTAGTCTTCATGGTTGAACTCATACATTTTAATGTCTCAAAATTAAAAATATTTTATAATAATTATTTTTATTTTTATTTTATAAAACTATTCTTATATAATATATTATATATAGTAAGAGATCAATTAATAATTCAAGAACACCTTTTATTGGCTTTTGTCCATGGTTAATTATATCTAATGAGATGAACATCTCATGTTATACTTTTATATATCTCTTAAATTAAAAAAAAAACTTAAAAGTATATCGGTTTTAAATATTTCCACCCTCTCTCAATAAGTTTTAGCAAAGATAACAAAATGATTGGAAAAAAAGTATTAAAATCAACTTAAAAAAAACCTTAAATCTAATAGTAGATAAAACTTAAAATAACAAGATATTATTTTGGTATCATAATAAAATATGATACTATAAAAAAAAAATTAAGATAGACAATATTTTCTTTAACTTCCTGTGTAAATGTACTGTATGGTCGTCCGATCAGTTTAGGATTGTGCGATCCAATGAATCAGAAATATCTAAAAGACCTGTCGGTTAGGCTACATGAGCCGAACGATTAGTCTTAAACAATAATTAGAATTGCTGATGATTAACTTAAGTCAATATACGATCATTACCAACTGGGTCGTGATTAAGTGGACGCTAATCCGAAGTCCATTATGAAATCCATAAATACATATTTGAAGTAATGAGATAGGTTGGTTACATTTAATACACATTTATTTTTTAAAACTGTCAAATATTTACTGACTTTGACATCAAAATACCTTCTACAGATAACATCTCAAAAAGATCAAATATAATGAAGAACAAACCCTGATCATGACAAGCACTTGAACATATGAAACTTGAAAACTTATAATTCGACATCATAAACTTAAACTATAACAATAACAATAATTGTAAATATAATAGTGATAACATAGTGATATAAATAACCATCATCATAATAATAATAAGGTTTAATTGCTTGCATTGTCCCTAGTTTGGCTGCAACGTGTCAAAGTAGTCCATCTTTTTAAAAAAATTTCAATTACGTACAAACTTGGTTTAAAAGTGTCAATTTCGTCCAAACGTATGTAAAATTTGCTTCAATCAAGTCCCTACCGTTAAATTCACCAAAACGGACGTTAATTTTTTAGTTCTCTCTGCTCTGCTCCTCTGGACATTATAAAATAATATAATGATAATATAAAATATAAAATAATACATTAAGCAATTATTAGAAAATTTGAAAATATTATGCATATATATTAAATGAAAAAAACAGTATATGTGGACTAAGTTATACAGAACTTCTGCACAGAGTAATGATTGTGGATGAAACTCTCATTTCTCATATATTTATACTTGGTTTTAGTTTATCTTACAAAAACATGAAAACTAAATCTAAACAAAAAGTATTCTTTTCACACCCATTTTCTGCTTCATTCGATAATTGCTTTTCGTAGTAAAATATTATATTAAAATAATAACAATAAATATAATTAAAATATTATAATTCGTAGTAAAATATTATCTAAAAATCAAATAATTCATTTTTCTGTTCTTTAACTAAAAAGGTATTTACAAAATTATTTATTTTGGTATAATATTGGTTGAACTGTTTCTACATATTTTCATTTTCTTTAAAAAAGAATTATACGTTTTGTGTTAATTATATATATATAATTTATCGTCATTAAAAGTATATTAAAAATATATATAAGATAATAGGATAAATCATATATATTTAAAATAATTTATTAATTAATTTATTTACTAAAATAGTTTTAAGATAATAAAATATAAGATAGATATTTATATTTGAGATTAATAAAATTATTTTACTTTAAAATACACACATATTTTAATTAATAGATACTGTATAACTTTAATTTTTTCTTTCAATTAACAGGCACAATTCTCTATTAATAAATCATATGTAGCATATTGGTAAAAAAAAAGTGGAATAATAATTTAGATAAAATCATTTAGTTACATCATGATCATGATTTAATTTATGTAAATATTAAATATAAGTGAAAAACATTTTACTAAAGGAGCAGCAGAGCATAGCAGCAGAGCAGTAGAGCAGAGAAGCAGAGGAGAGAGAAAAAAAAATTAACGTCCGTTTATGGGATTTAACGGAAGGGACTTGATTGAAGCAAATTTTACATACGTTTGGACAAAATTGACACTTTTAAACCAAGTTTGGACGTAATTGAAACTTTTTTAAAAAGATGGACTAACTTGACATGTTGCAGCCAAACTGTGGACAATGCAAGCAATTAAACCTAATAATAATAATAAGAAAATTACAATAATTATATTAACCACAATAATTAATGTAAGTGTGCTAATAATAATTATAATAGTACCAAAAGTATTAATGAAAGAAACTTCGTAATTAATAATAAAAAAATATTCAGTAGTTGAAAATAACAATTGTGATGATTAATATATTATTTACTTATAATTATATAAGTAATAAAAAGAAATACAAGTGACAATAATATAAAAAGTAATAAAAGTGATAATAAAAGTTTTGACAATAATAAATACTGCACTTTTTACGATAAATTCACCAAAACAATAAATTCATCAAATGATAAGTTCACTAAAAGATAAGTTCACCAAACGATAAATTCAGCAAACGATAAGTTCACCAAAGGATAAGTTCACCCACGATAACTTCACCCACGATAAGTTCACCAAACGATAATATCACTCACGATAAGTTCACCCACGATAAGTTCACCCACGATAAGTTCACCAAACGATCAGTTCACCAAACGATTAGTTCATCAAACGATAAGTTCACCCACGATAAGTTCACCCACCATAAGATCATCCACGATAAGGTCACACACGAAAAGAACACCCACGATAAGATCACCCACGATAAGATCACCTACGATAAGTTCACCCCACGATAAGCTTACCCACGATAAGTTCACCCACGATAAGTTCACCCACGATAAGATCACCCACGATAAGATCACCCACGATAAGTTCATCCACCATAAGTTCACACACAATAAGATCACCCACGATAAGATCATCCACGATAAGTTCACTCAAAATAAGTTCACCCACGATAAGATCACTCACGATAAGATCACCCATGAAAAGTTCACCAAACGATAAGTTCACCAAATGATAAGTTCACCCACGATATGATCACCCACAATAAGATCACCCAGGATAAGATTACCCACAATAAGTTCACGAATGATAAGTTCATCCACGATAAGATCACCCACGACAAGATCACCTAGGACAAGATCACCGACGATAAGTTCATACACGATAACTTCATCCATGATAAGATCACCCACGATAAGATCAACCACGATAAGTTCACCAAAGGATAAGTTTACCCAACGATAAGTTCACCAAATGATAACTTCATAAAAATGATAAGTTCATCAAACGTTAAGTTCACCAAACGATAAGTTCACCCACGATAAGTTCACCCACGATAAGTTCACAAATGATAAGGTCACGCACAATAAGATCACCCACGATAAGTTCACCCAACGATAAGTTCACAAAACGATAAGTTCATCAAACAATAACTTCACCAAACGATAACTTCACCAGGCAATAACTTCACCAATCAATAACTTCAAAAAACGATAACTTCACCAAACAGTAAGTTTACATAACGATATTTTTAGCCACGATAAGTTCACCCACGATATGTTCTCCCACGATATGTTCACCCATGATAACTTTACCAAACGATAACTTCACCAAACGATAAGATCGTCTATGATAAGATCACGCACGATAAGTCCATCCACTGTAAGTTCACTCACGACAAGATCACACAAGATAAGATCACCCACGATAAGTTAACCCTTGATAAGTTCACCCACGATAAGTTCACCGACGACAAGTTCACCAATGATAAGTCCACCCAACGATAAGTTCACCCAACGATAAGTTCACCCAACGATAAGTTCACCAAATGATAAGTTTACCCACGATAAGGTCAACCACTATAAGATCATTCACGATAAGATCACTCACGATAAGATCACCCACGACAAGTTCATCCACGATAAGTTCACCCACTTTAAGATCACCCATGATAAGATCACACCCGATACGTTCACCCACGATAAGTTCTCCCACGATAAGTTCATCCAACGATAAGTTCACCCAACGATAAGTTCACCCACGATAAGTTCACCCACGATAAGATCACCCACGATAAGTTCATCCACCATAAGTTCACCCACAATAAGATCACCCACAATAAGATCATCCACGATAAGTTCACTCAAAATAAGTTCACCCACGATAAGATCACTCACAATAAGATCACCCATGAAAAGTTCACCAAACGATAAGTTCACCAAATGATAAGTTCACCCACGATATGATCACCCACAATAAGATCACCCAGGATAAGATTACCCACAATAAGTTCACGAACGATAAGTTCATCCACGATAAGATCACCCACGACAAGATCACCTAGGACAAGATCACCGACGATAAGTTCATACACGATAACTTCATCCATGATAAGATCACCCACGATAGGATCAACCACGATAAGTTCACCAAAGGATAAGTTTACCCAACGATAAGTTCACCAAATGATAACTTCATAAAAACGATAAGTTCATCAAACGTTAAGTTCACCAAACGATAAGTTCACCCACGATAAGTTCACAAATGATAAGGTCACGCACAATAAGATCACCCACGATAAGTTCACCCAACAATAAGTTCACAAAACGATAAGTTCATCAAACAATAACTTCACCAAACGATAACTTCACCAAGCAATAACTTCACCAATCAATAACTTCAAAAAACGATAACTTCACCAAACAGTAAGTTTACATAACGATATTTTTAGCCACGATAAGTTCACCCACGATATGTTCTCCCACGATATGTTCACCCATGATAACTTTACCAAACGATAACTTCACCAAACGATAAGATCGTCTATGATAAGATCACGCACGATAAGTTCATCCACTGTAAGTTCACTCACGACAAGATCACACAAGATAAGATCACCCACGATAAGTTAACCCTTGATAAGTTCACCCACGATAAGTTCACCGACGACAAGTTCACCAATGATAAGTCCACCCAACGATAAGTTCACCCAACGATAAGTTCACGAAATGATAAGTTTACCCACGATAAGGTCAACCACTATAAGATCATTCACGATAAGATCACTCACGATAAGATCACCCACGACAAGTTCATCCACGATAAGTTCACCCACTTTAAGATCACCCATGATAAGATCACACCCGATACGTTCACCCACGATAAGTTCTCCCACGATAAGTTCATCCAACGATAAGTTCACCCAACGATAAGTTCACCAAACGATAACTTCACCAAACGATAAATTCACCAAACAATAATTCAAGCAAACGATGACTTCGCCAAATGATAACTTCACCGAACAATAAGTTCACCCACGATAAGTTCACCCACGATAAGTTCATCTACGATAAATTCACCCATGATAAATTCACCCACGATAAGTTCACCCACGATAAGTTCACCGATATTAAGTTCATAAACTATAAATTCACCAAACAATAAATTCACCTAACAATAAATTTCTCTTTATATATAATATTAAAAATTTGGTATACGTGGGTAATGATGACCCGGAAAAACCATATATATGAAAACGGTGAGATTAATAGTAGCAATGAAGTGATGAGAAGATTTATAAGAATAATAATTATAATGTTGATTATAATAAAAGTAGAATGGTGTAAAAGTATAAAGGAAAACTATCATATCATGTTATTTCTTGACCTAGTTTCCCTTAAAAAAATACATTAATTACGTCATAATACATAAAAGAAATATAATTGTTTTTAACTAAAGGATTGATTATATCATAATCTTATTATATCCTTGTTATCAGACAATCTCAAAAGAAAAAAAATTATGTTTATTATCATATTCATTATAAATTCATAATATTAAAAAATTAAAATTCTCTTTTTAAAATTGTCTTTTTAAACATGTATAAATTATCAGTATAGCTATTAAAATGGGGTTCAATTTGTAAACTAATACAATTTATTACGGATTGAGTTACTTTTGGGTTGGTTAAGATCGAATTATTTTTAATTGTGGATCATATTGTATTTTGTTTACTTAATCTAGGGATTAAATAGATTCGGGTTAAAAATAGGTTGATCATATTTAACTAATAATGCTTTGTTAATTTTTATTTTATTTTTTATAAGGTTTATATGATAACTATTTATTAATTCTAATTATATCGGTTGATAATTTGAATGTTTAGTTGATTTGTTTAGAAAATTATATATTTTAATATTTTAATTTTTAACTTGTATTTTTATAATAATATTTGGTAAAATATATGAACTTTTTAATAATGTTACTATAAAATAATTGAATTTATTTATTGTAATTGTATTACAATAAATATATAAAATAATTTGAAAAATAAAGTATTTCTAAATAAGTTAACTCATTATTATTAATGTGTAGCATATATAATCATATTACAGAATTTTTAACTTATTACAAAGGAAGTTGAGTTAACTAATTATTTTTTATTGAATTTGTAATAAATCAACTTTTTAATTGAATTTACAATAAGTTAGTCCGTGTAAGTCAAATTAACTCATTTTAATATCTAAAATTAATATTCATATCATATTAAAAAGAAACACATATTTTTTCTGTTGCATTAGTTAATTTTAGATGAGGATATTATTACAATCATCCATTAATAAATATTTATAAAAGATAAAAAGTATTAATGGTAAATAATTTTAAAAGTGTGTATTACCATAAATTAAATTAACTACTTTTCTTAATCATGATACATTAATAAATAATCTAGACTTATAAATAAAATAGATTAAGTAATAAACTATATTATTATCACCCTAAAACTAATGAGATATCATTCTTAATACATTTTTTAATGTAAAAAAATCTTATTAATTATTAATATAATGTATAACACGCTATTTTCAGTGCACTTTAAGGTGAATTGAAATTGGTGGAAAGTCTCAAGTTACATGAAGTTTATATTATTTAATACCTTCCTCTCTTCATTAAGTAAGCTTTGACCAGTAAACAGAATATATTACTAACACTTTTTAAAAGTAATTATCCCAAAATATAATAATATTATCATATTCTATAATCATTATATATATAACTGAAATTACTGAAGGATGATAGAGCAAAAGTCCTTATACACATGTCTAATATAAAAACAGAGCGAGTATTATCTATTAATCTATTCATTAATTTGTTAATTAATCAAAACTGTAGTGATTAGAAGACGAGAACCGGCGTTTCCCGGTGTAAGTTACTACACACCCGTTACTCATAAAAGCGGAAAATCCGCGATTCTGTTACACTCACAGAACCGTCACACTATTTATTTATTCATTCACTCGTTAACGTAGAGAAACCAACAAAATCTAAACCCAAACCCTTTCTCTTTGGTAACGATGACAGTATTGTCGCCGGCGACCGCCGCCGAATCCGGCCAAGACGATGTGCGGATCGCGGTCGCCAACCGACGCTGCATGTTCCTCTGCCTGCCGTGCTTCCCCTCCGAAACGTCGTCTTCGACGTGGTGGCAGGATCTGCTGTCTCCGGCGAATAAGGAGCGGTGGTGGTACCGGCGATGGAAGACTGTGAAGGACTGGAAAACCTTCGTTCGCCGCTTCAAAAACTCCAGCAGGAACCACTCCAAGCGGCACGGCTCCTTCCGGTACGATCCGCTCAGCTACGCACTAAACTTCGACGACGGAACCGCTGCCGAAGACGACGTTCACTGCTACAAAGGCTTCTCCGAGCGCTTCGCCTCCGTTCCGCAGCCGGAAAAACCTTCCGCGTACTCGAGCGAGGAGCACGCGCCACCGGTTTCGAAGCTCGAGAAATGAGGCAGCGCAGACGTGCGCTGAGACCGGAACGCGCCGCGTTGTTAATAGCTAGGTTTTTCCTCTTTTCATTTTTTGTTTTATTTTGTTGTATATTAAGAAAATTAGGAAGAAAACAAAACGAGCATAATAATAATAATTTTAATTTTAACTATATTTAATTTTATATTGTTTTTCTATTATAATACTTGTTTTACGTTTGTCTGTTAATTTTCTTTTATTTTGTATAGCTTACTAGTGTGTATGCAAGTATATCTTAAGGAATATGAAAACCTTTTTAATAAGAAATATCATTGAAAATTTTCAGGCGATTGAGGTAGAACGTATTGAGTTATACATATAACATTTTATTTTTGATTTGATTTGGATTTTGAATATCTTAAATTGTTCTCAGTTATACAAATATATAAATTTTGGAATTGTTGACCATTGAAATTGGTGCGATGCCCAAGGCAGCATATTGTGGGAATGGGAACGCTCGAAATTTGCATTGACTTTATTCTTTGAGATCATGTGATGGGAACATTCATGCATACAGAAAATTAGGTGGCAGCAGCACGGAGAACTCACACTTGAATACTTTATGTGTGTGTGTGAAATCAAGTGAATGTTCTGTTCATTCAAAACCAGTCAATGGTAGTGTGATTGTGAGAACTAATTATTCATTCACTTTATACCCAAAACCTGTCCTTACCAGTTTCACTTTCTTCCTATATTCTCCCATTTTCTATCTCCATCGTTCCTTTTTATCTTCCCACTCAATATTCCATCACTTTTTCAAACCCTATCATCACTCTTTTTTCTCTCTCCTCTTTCTCCCTGCATTAGAGTCAACTCAACTGAATCTCCCACTAGGAAGCCAAGACTGTAATGTTTTCCTCAAACATTTCACAACTAAATAAATAGTACGAGAGTTCAAGATGAATCTACTTGGATTCGATTTTATTGATCTTTTTAAATTGAATAATCTTTTAAATTTTAACTAAAAGTCAAACTAAGTCACACCTAAATATCTCTGTTAGATGGTGCATTATTCTTCGACCATCTTTAAAATATATATATATATATATATATATAAAGGTTAAACATTTTTTTCATAAATGAAATAAAAGGTAATTCTGCTATTAAAAAAGTGGAGAAATTATAAGAGTTAATTTTTAAAAATTCTTATTTTTCTCTCCTAATTTTGAACGTTGAACCGCACAAATACAACATTGAAAAGTGTTTTTTTGGTGACATATGTTATATATATGTGATGTTATTGAATCATTGTTATGAAAACGGATTTGGTTGTAAAGATGAGACTGATGAATCACTTATTCACTCGGTCTATAATATTAAAATATAACAAATATATTATAGGATCAACATAATTTGAACAAATTAACTTGAATTTAAATTTTATCATAATAAAACGTTAACATAAGAAAATAATAAATAAATTTAAGATGATATGATTCTACCATTTTATTTTCAAATTATCATCATAGCAAACTAATATTCAATACAAATCCATAAATAAAAAAGTGAACCGTATAACTTCATAAATATGTTTAGAAGAGAATTATATACATGTAAAAGAAAAAATAGTTGAAAAAGATTAACCTGAATCCTATCTCTAGATTTTCAAATGACTTGGCCAGAGATTGTTTTGAATGAAAGTTCAGGTTTCGACCAAATAGACATTGATAAAATAAAAAAATAAGGACAAAAGAAACAATAATTAAAATATAAAAATATAAGAGAGTTAAATAATTGTGAATACGTAAAATAATGGTTTTATTTTTCAGTGACTTCATGTTAATAGTATGAACTACTCAATAAAATATTAAAATTATGATAACACACCACAACCAATTTCTCTTTGGATTGATTACAATCATTCTCAATTAACCTTACAAACCATATATCACAATAACATTCACAAAACATCCTTTAATCATCATAAACTAGCAACACACATATAAATTAAGTGTTAAAATATGTGAATCTCACCTAAGGAGAGTATTTATTCGCTCATCGAGTATCAATTCACTCAACGACTAGATAACTCGCCTAGCGAGATCGTCACTGAATGGCACAGACTTAAAAGATCAAGAAATTTATCCGAGAATGGACTCGCTCAACCATCATCAAGTCAATGAGTTTCTAATTTTAGTTTCACCTAACAAAAAGAGTGGATGCAGGTGAGTTCACCTTTTTATTCGATGTTGAAAACTTGTAAACAAAGATATTATATTTAATTCTACCTGTAAAATTACCTTTTCTTTTTGTTTGATGTGTTATACTAGAATGAACATGAGTGATTCTCCCTGCACCTCACCAAGTTCATCCTGTACTCCTAATTTTGTTTTAATTCCAACTGTACCTCTACCCCTAACTCTACTTCTGTTATGTCAGTGAGCATATTTTGATTTTCTAAAAATGTTGACTCATCCACTCATAAAATTGAAAGTTTTCCTTAGCCGCATCTCACTTTAAACCCTACACCCCTACTTCTTTCTCCTCTATGCCGCATCTCATGTGAAACCCTACGCTTGAGTCTTTCTTCTTTCTCCTCTCTACGGTTCTGCCCTCCTCACTCCTTTTTCACAATTTTTTGAACGTGAGTGGTCTTCCTTCCCCTCTATTCAATTTTTTGCTCACTGTTTTTCGTGTTGGTGCCTTAGCTCTCGTCCCTCGTTTCTTCAATCGTTGGAAGTGCGGATCTGGGTTTTCCGCAGTTCGAACTGCGACTAAGGCCAACCACAGTTCGATTTGTGGCTATATTTTTCGATTTAGGGTCTCTACGGTTTCAGTCCTAGACTGTGTTATTTTGTTATTAAGTTAGTATATTTTATTTTATGAATTTTTTGTTTTGTTTGTAAAATTTGAATTTTTTTGTTAGGTTTTAATGTTAAATGAAATGTAATATATTTTCGGAATAAATTTTGAATATGTTTTATTTGTTAAATTTTTTTGAAATTATTTTTATTCAATCTTTTTATTTTTGTTTTTAAATTTAGAGTTTTTATTAAATAATTTCTTCCTCCTCTATTACTGTCCATAGCACTATCGGACACAACCACAGAAAATAATATAACAGTGCACTGAAGAACCGAAGGAGTGAACAATGAAAGTTAGAAAAATAACAGAAAACGGGTGCATGTACATGAACAATGATATTTAGGGTTTATACCATTTAGGGTTATTGGAGGTTAGAAAGATTGTCGGTGATTGAGAAATCATTAAGTAATCATTAATTTTCGTTTCACTTTTAGTAAATGAGAGCAAAAGTGTAAAATGGGAGGTGCATGGATAAGGAGGCGAGGTGCAGGGAGAACTCCTCAATGAACATTGATATATATTCTGCAATCGCCTACTTTTTGTGAAAAAAGGGTTTCAACAAAATTCTTATTCCAGTTGGTAAGATTGACTGACTTCACTACATGAATTTGTAGATTTTTTCAACTTAAAACCAAGCCAAATTCCCACGATCCTAGTATCTTATTATATTAATCTTTTCAACTTAAAACCAAGCCAAATTCCCACGATCCTAGTATCTTATTATATTAATCTTGCTCATTTACCTTTTCCAATTAATTTACGGTGTGAATTTCAAGCCAATACCCAGAAGCAACTGTAAAAATTAGAGCTATTTGATGATATATGATTGTGGTGATAATTAAGGCTTGTTTGTAGTTATTGAAATGAAATTAAAGTTATATATATTATGGACAACTGGTGGTGTGTTCA
This sequence comes from Vigna reflexopilosa, assembly GCA_027742785.1. Taxonomy (NCBI): domain Eukaryota; kingdom Viridiplantae; phylum Streptophyta; class Magnoliopsida; order Fabales; family Fabaceae; genus Vigna; species Vigna reflexopilosa. The sequence goes on from CM050923.1 coordinate 2,081,119, forward strand.
ACCAAACCAAGAGTAACAATAAATGAAAAGTTCCCAAGCCCACCATCTATAGAAAATATAACATTGTTTTGATGAAAGCTTCAAAAGTAGGTAACAAGAAGATAAAAAGATATTCGAAAGTAATTGATAATGAAATAAGAACATTATTGGAACAGGCCCAGCACTGTGCACTTACAACGTTGATGGCCCAATTCCTTTCCTGACCCATGTGGCTTATTACTCTGAAAGTGGATTGCGTGTGTGGCATATTGCAGAGAAGAAAGATCGAGAGAGAGAGAGAGAGAAAAGCGAGACAGAGCGAGAGGCGATGGAGGAAGAAGGGAGTGGCGACTCCCTCACCGGCGATCTGAGGCGGTGGTGGCCGGAGCTCCAGAAGGAGAAAATGTAGATCGGAAAATGGTAAGTAACGCAAACTAAATCTTTCTTTATTCTGTTAAAAGTGATAAAATCTGAATACATTGACATTAAGGGAAAAAGGGGAAAGGAACCCTATATATATATAGGGTTCCATGGAAGGAAAAAAACAGAGAAAACACCCAAAATAAATTAACTGTTGAAAGACAGTTAAGAGAATCAACAGTGATTCTCAATAGCCTCCCCTCAAGCTGGACAGTGTATGTTTACCAGTCCAAGCTTGGGAATAATGGTTCCAAACTTGACGCGATGCGGAAATTTCGTGAAGATATCAGCAAGCTGTTCTTCGGACCGGACGGGGAGAAGATGTAAAAGACGCTCTTGGAGTTTTTCACGAACCACGTGACAATCAAGCTCTATGTGCTTGGTTCGTTCGTGGAAACTTTGATTGTGGGCAATGTGACGAGCCGATTTGTTGTCACAATATAGAACAGGAACCCCAGATTCTTCAATTTGAAGGTCTTGCATAAGATAATGAAGCCACTGTATTTCGCATACAGTGGCAGCAAGGGCCCTGTACTCTGCTTCAGTAGAAGATCTGGAAACAATCTTCTGCTTCTTAGATTTCCAGGAAATGAGTGATGATCTAAGAAAAACACAAAAGCCCGTGGTGGATCTCCTTGTGTTAGGACAAGTGGCCCAGTCGGAGTCACTAAAAGCCTTTAGTTGTTTTGGAGACTCAGCTGCAAAAAATAAACCTTCAGAGGGTAAGGACTTTATATATCTTAGTATATGTTGAACAGCTTGATAGTGATAATGAGTGGGTTTTTGCATAAATTGACTGAGAAGATTGACAGTAAAACATAAATCTGGCCTAGTATTAGTAAGGTAGAGTAACTTCCCTATCAGTCTTCTATATGATTCAGGATCATTCAGATAGTTATCCTCTTTGTATAGAGTGTTGGTGTCCTTTAGAAAGGGAGTAGAACAAGGCTTGCAACCTTCCATCCCTGTTTCCTCAAGTATGTCCAGGGCATACTTTCTCTGACATAGATGAATTCCCTTCTTGGATCTTGCCACTTCAAGTCCAAGGAAGTATTTAAGTTCTCCAAGATTCTTAATACGAAACCTTTTGTGCAAAAGCTCTTTTATGTAGTTTATTTCTTCCATAGAATTTCCTGCTAACACAATATCATCCACATATACAAGTAGAGCAGTAAAACCAGTAGCAGTTCTTTTGGTAAACAATGAGTGATCAGATTTGGATTGATTGTAATTCACAGATATAAGAAAGGCAGATAACTTCTCAAACCACTGCCTACTGGCTTGCTTTAAACCATATAAAGACTTATTTAGCTTACAGACTAAACCTTCTCTACTAGTGTCCATACCTGGGGGTAATTGCATATACACTTCTTCATTTAAATCTCCATGTAGGAAAGCATTATCAACATCAAGTTGTTGTAAAAACCAATTATTGGAAGCAGCAAGAGCAATAAGAAGTCTAACAGTAGTAAGTTTAGCTACAGGTGCAAAAGTGTCAAGATAGTCTATTCCTTCCTGTTGGGTATAACCCTTGGCAACTAATCGGGCTTTATGTCTCTCAATACTACCATCAGCTCTGTATTTAATTTTGTACACCCATTTGCATCCTATGGGGAATTTTCCAGGGGGTAATTGAGTTAGGGTCCAGGTTTTATTTTCTTCTAAAGCTTTGTTTTCCTTATCCATAGCTTCTCTCCATTCAGCCTTGGTTTTAGCTTCAGTATAAGATTGGGGTTCTTTGTTATTAGTAATAGCCATGATGTATTTTGAATATTTCGCAGATAGATTGTTGCAATTTAACACATTATTTATAGGATAGGCAGTTTTAAAAGTATTTTTAATGGATAAAGATTGATGAACCTGATGGACATAGTCTTTTAGGTAGTCAGGGGTCTTTCTGAGCCTGTTGGATCTTCTGCTTATATGGTTCTCTTAATCTTCAGTGTCGTTGTTGTTGTCTCTGTTAACAGAGACTTGTTCTTGTCTTTCCTGGCCATCAGACTCATTATTTCTATCTTCAATTAAAGGATATGAGTCCTTTAGAAGATCATTAAGAGATTCAGTCTTCTCTTCATTGCTGACATTGTGTTGTCTGTCTTCTTGCATGTTGTTGTAAGGAAAGACATTTTCATAAAATATAACATTTCTGCTTATGAACAATTCTTTAGTATTTAAATCTAAAACAGTATAACCTTTGACGCCACTCTTATAACCTAGAAAAACACCTTTCCTTGCTCTGGAATCAAGTTTGTTTCTGCTATTTTCAAGAGTAGAAGCAAAGCATAAACATCCAAAAACTTTAAGGTCTATATAAGCAGGAGATTTGTCATAGAGCATGTCATAGGGAGTTTTATTGTTGAGAATATGTGAAGGCATTCTATTTATTAAGAAAACAGCGTGCCCAACAGCATATGACCAATAACCTTTAGGTATGTTTGATTGAAATAAAAGACTGCGTGTAACATTAAGAATATGACGGTGTTTTCTTTCAACAATAGAATTTTGTTGAGGTGTTTCAACACAACTGGTTTGATGATTAATACCATGAAGATCATAGAAACTTTCACATTTGAACTCAGGTCCATTGTCAGATCTGATGTTCTTAATCATTTTGTTAAATTGGTTCTTGATTTTAATCACAAAATTTTGCAATAAATCTCTTGTTTGTCCCTTGTTGTTCATTAGGAAAATCCACGTATGTCTAGTGTAGTCATCAACAATCGTGAGGAAATATTTATGACCATGAACAGAAATAGTATTTAGAGGTCCCCATATATCACAGTGTATAGTTTCAAAACTTTCATTAGTAGCAGAAATACTCTTAGGAAAAGGTAACTTGTGTTGTTTGGCAAAATGGCAAGTATCACATACAAAATTATCATCAGCTTTGATATATGAAAAACTCTCACATATGTGCTTCATTGTTCTATGTCCTGGGTGTCCTAGTCTAAGGTGCCACAGGTTAACATCAACACTTTTACAAGAGAAAACACCTTTTGAGATATTGCTTTGAATAGATTTAGGTAAGACTTGTAGATAATAGAGCCCATTCCATGATTTAGCATATCCAATCGTCCTCAAAGTGTGATTTTCCTTGATCTGACAATGCTTAGAAGAAAAAGTTAGGCTGCAATTCATATCCTTGATAAGTCTTTGCACAGATATCAAATTAAAACAGAAATCTGGTATATAGAGAACATTGAAAATAGTAAAATCTTTGGCAAACTGAACAGTTCCAGCATGTTCAGCAATTAGAATAGTGTTATTTGGTAGTTTTATAGAAATAGGTTTGATCTTGTAGAAGGTAATAAAATTGTTTTTACTGTGAGTAACATGGTCAGTAGCACCAGTATCAACAATCCAAGAAAAAATACCTTGTTCATTCTCAGTTTCATTTCTTTGAACCTGATTGATGTTGTGTGTGGGGATTTCGTCTATTTTGTCTATCATTTTGAGGAGTTTTTGCATCTGTTCTGGCGTGAGAGAACTGAAATTGTTTCCATTGCTGACCTTTTGAGATTTCTGGGTTTCTTCAGAATCAGTGTTGTTCTGACAAGCATTTGCATTAGACCATTCATTTCTTTTGTCTTCCTTTTTGTACCAAGGAGGATATCCATGTTTGGAATAGCATTCGTCTATGGTATGATTCATTTTGTTACAGTAAGAACATTGTTTCCCATAATTGGGATTTCTTCCCCTTCCTCTGCCTTGACCACGGAAAACAGTTCCCCTTCCTTGGTTTTCAGCACTTCTTCCTTGATTTTTCCAGTTCTGGTCAGGTTTCCATTGACCATTTCTTCCTGCAACATTAGCTAGAGTCTTAGCCTCTGTGGAGAATTGTTTTTCTTGCCTTTCTTGTTGGATGATAAGAGAAAAGACACGGTTAACATTGGGAAGAGGATCCATCAAGAGTATCTGCGTTTTGACATTGTTGTAAGAGTCGTTTAAACCTTTCAGAAAGCATATTACATGCTCAGCTTCTCTGTATTTCAAAGAAATTCTGGACAAATCACAGCTGCATGGAGTGGCGCAAGTGCAAGTGGGTATAGGCCTTAAAGACTCAAGTTCTTCCCACAATATCTTTAAATCTGTGAAAAACTGACTCACCCCTCTATCACCTTGTCGAATAGAATGTATTTCTTGCAGCAGGTCAGAGATTTTGAAGTAATCTCCCTTAGAGAACCTTTCTTTGAGCTCATCCCATAGCTCCTTTGCCTCCTCAATGTAAATCACACTCTCGGCAATGTGGGGGGACAAAGTTTTAGTTATCCAGGACAAAATCATAACATTGCATCTTTCCCAGGCGTCATAGGCAGGGTCACTTTCTTGAGGTCTTTTTATGGAACCATCAACAAACTTCAGTTTATTCTTTGACAGTAAGGCTCTCCTTAAGCTCCTGCTCCAGGATGAGTAATTATTTTCGTTTAACACTTGAGTGATTAGAGTGAGCCCAGGATTTTCTCCTGGGTGCAAATAGTAGGGACTGGCTGGGTTGGTAGCTGGTTCAAATTGTTCCATGGTGGAATAAAGAAACCACCAAGAGGGCCCAAGAAAAGGCAAGAACGATCAAAGAGATGAACGGAAGCAGAGCAGGCACTTAGACCTGCTCTGATACCATATTGGAACAGGCCCATCACTGTGCACTTACAACGTTGATGGCCCAATTCCTTTCCTGACCCATGTGGCTTATTACTCTGAAAGTGGATTGCGTGCGTGGCATATTGCAGAGAAGAAAGATCGAGAGAGAGAGAGAGAAAAGCGTGACAGAGCGAGAGGCGATGGAGGAAGAAGGGAGTGGCGACTCCCTCACCGGCGATCTGAGGCGGTGGTGGCCGGAGCTCCAGAAGGAGAAAATGTAGATCGAAAAACGGTAAGTAACGCAAACTAAATCTTTCTTTATTCTGTTAAAAGTGATAAAATCTGAATACATTGACATTAAGGGAAAAAGGGGAAAGGAACCCTATATATATATATATATATATATATAGGGTTCCATGGAAGGAAAAAAACAGAGAAAACACCCAAAATAAATTAACTGTTGAAAGACAGTTAAGAGAATCAACAGTGATTCTCAATAAACATCACTTATCAGAATCATCAGTCTGAAAGCAACGAAAGCAAAGAAACCTACTATTATAAATGTCAAATGTATTTTATTTTAAATCATCAATAAATTTAATTTTGATTAATTGTTGTATATACTTTACAATTTTATATATTTTATTTCTTTTTTATTATAAAAATAGATTTCATTAAATTAAGAAATTATAAATATAAGTAAATAATTAAAAAAAAAAGAAAGAGATTTCAAACCTATACCAAATAACAGTCATTAATAAATAATTTTGTATATAATAAAAGGAAAGATTACCAACTTTGTATATAATTCAAGTGATTGTATTTCAACTTTGTCAATCAAAATCTCTTTAATTAAGGAATGTGTTTTCTGTTGTCTTACTTTTACAAACACTTACGTGGCATTAATACATTAATATGATATGTGACTATTTTAAATAAATAAAAATTTAAAATATTACAAACTAACACTTTAACATATACAGAAAGAAATACACTTAACGCTAATCGAAAACCTAATTAAATCTTTTAAAAAATATTAAAACTTAATAAAAAAAAGTCAAATTGAATAATTAAAAAAATATTAAATATGTTTTTAATTTTTTATTTTTATTAAAAGTTAAAATTAGTTAATTTTTTAAAATTTTAGCTCAATTTAGTTTCTCAATCTTAAAATACATATATTTAATTTTTTTATTTAAATTTTATTAAATTTATTTGATATTTTAAACGTATTTAATAATAGCATTTGAATTGTTAATTTTAGTTGACACATTTTTGCTTTTATATTAATTAAGTAATATTCTTGAAATATCACGTAAATTTAACTCTATAAAATCTAAACTTGATTAAAAAATTCTAAATCCAAACATAAACATAAAATACTAAATTAATCCAAAATTTTAAAAGAAAATAATTCTAATTTTCACTAAAAATTAAAAAAACTAAAAAAATTTAATCCAAAACAGAATTGAGAGAAAATAAATATTTGTCTTAATTTTTTTTTAAATTTATCAATCAACTCAAATTTTCAAAATAAATGAATTAAAGAAAAAGGTTAAAGATAACTATTTTAATAAATCATTGATTAAAATTTTCAAATCTACAAGATACTAAAATTTAATCAAACTTTGGTTAATTAACAATTAAGATTTTCATAATAATTTCACATTTATACATTTATTTGTGCCTTGAAAGTTAAGAACAGTAGAAAGGACGCGCTCTGCGAGTGCGTGAAGTTAAAATTCTGATCTAAGGTGGTTGACAACATGAATCGACAGCATACACAGTTGTCCTCTGACCGCAGAATCTCGGAGCCAACCTATACATGCTACCCCACTCCACTCACTTCTTCAATCACAATTCTTTTATCTACAACATATTTTATAACTCATCCCTAATTACAAAATAAAATAAAATAAAAAGAAAAACAAGACATCTAGTAAATATGCTGATAAAAGAATTAAAAATTTAAAAAATATAATAATTATAATTTTCAATTTCATTTGAATCTCAATCTCTTATGGTTGTATAGTTTTTCTTTTCCTTATATTTATAAATTTCTTTCCTTAGTGCCTCATGCATTGGTGGATTCAAATGTCAATATTGATGTTGATCAACTATAAACTATTTTAGAAAATCTAAAATAGAATATACGATTTATGAGGATGCATATTTTATATTAGTATATACTATTCTAGGTGAGCGTGTAGAGACCTAATATTTATTTTCTTTGTTTGGAGGGTTAATTAATGCACTGAGATTGAAGACATTTCATTTCACATGAGAGTACACTCTTTTGAAAGTTGACATTGCATCAATTATTTCCAACCTTTTGACAAAGTTAAATTCTTTTTTTAAGGAAACAAGTTAAAGTTTTAAGCAAGATGTCATCCACCACAAGCAAACATGGTATAAAAAACTACTAATTAAATGTTCTTGAAATTGATGAGTTTCTTCTTAATTGGGTTACTTTGGTTTTGTGCCACTTCAATGTGTACTCAACCTTTATTTCACCCTTTTCTTATTTACCTATTTATTATTTATTCTCTTCATGCCAGCACCTTTTTCTTTACAAAGTTTGATAGAGTAGTATTCTGTAATATTTCCAGTCTTTTAAAAAATTGTGTACAACATGACAGTTCGGGTTAATCAGAGACCATCTTCATCCCTCTCTATTCAATACAAAACAACTAATAGATCGATCAGTCGATCTACAGACAAGATTAATCATAAAAATAATTATATTAACTCTAAATTATCAAAAATAATTACATTAATCCTAAATTATCAAAAATAATTATATTAACCCTAAATTATCAAAATTAATTATATTAACCCTAAATTATATCTGTATGATATCATTAGTTCAACTGAATCGGAGTTCAGACTTTTAAACAAAACCTTGAACTCCAACCAAATTTAATAGAAAAACTTGACTAAAAAGAAAGATCCCAATAAAAACTACTAATGGATACTTGAACATCAATATAAAAAAATTTAGACAAGTGGAAGTAATTAATAGCATCATGAACACACATACAAATCCACCCAATATCATTTTGTCAGTGAACTAATTTGGGACTAATTGATTGTGATTATGATTGATATAATACAAACCTGACTTTAATTAAAAAATGGAAACATCAGAGGTGCAAAATGGCCCCACTCGGTTGAACCACATCAAATGTTTTTGAATCAAAACTCATCACAAGGAAAAAAGATTCTATGACACCAGCTTTTGTATGGATCCCACTAGCAATACTCAACTGCCAAAAAGATCTTAGCAGAAAAAGAAAATAAGAAAAGAAAAAGAAGAAAAGTTTGCATTCACATTCACATTTCACATTTCAAAGTTCACCCTCTCACAAAAGTAACTTGAAGGCCAAATAATAAAGAAAAATGGCTTAGACAAAGCCAAAAGCCTTCAAAAGCAAAGAAAGCAAGTGCACTTGCCACAAGTCATGATCATGTAGAGACATCGATGGCAAGTGAACAATGACACAGAAAGAGACAAGTCTGGTTTTGAAACAGGCTAGAATCCACAAACACTTTCAATAATCAACAACTGTAGATCTGTCCGTTGTTAATAAATCTATGAAAGTGTCTTGGTATGTCTAGCTTTTTGCACTTTGCATAACCAAATAACCTGATATCAACATTCACCATGACAAATCCAATGACTTTAATTGATACTGAATGAAGTTACAGATAATTAGTACTTGTGAACTGTATTAATTCATCAAACTAAAGGCTCGTGAGATCTGTTTGATAAAAGAAAGAGAAGTGGTATTTCTTATATGTACCATGAAATCGTAATACATCAATAGTATGGCACAATCAGTCATCGCAGTCAAAATTAGCACACCAAAAAAAAATTTGGAAATGGGGGGAGATAGCTTTAATCAATGGATTGAAACGAATTCAAGAGAACTAAGAAGAAAAAAAAGAAAAACTTGTGGATACCTTTCAAGCCCCTTCTGTTTGCCTCCTCCTTTGAAAATCTGTGTTTAGAAAAGATGGCACTGGCATGGCCATTTGAGCATCCAAAGAAGAGGGTAATTTCCCCTTCTTTGGCCACAACCAGATTTTTGACACAGAAAAGCTGTCACCTTTACTGACACTACTAATCTTCTTTGCTTCCACATCCCCCTCCACTGAAAACTTCCCATCATCATGGGCCATTCCTTTGGTGAGCCTTGTGTTTTGACCTTTATCAATTTCATGGTTTAAGGCCACCCTCAGGTCTGAATTGCCAACCACATATTGGTAAGACCCCATTGAGTAGCACCTTCTTGCATCCAAATTACTGCTACTTGTCTCTCCCACTTCTCTCTCCCCACCCTCCACATTCAGCTTCTTGAATTTCCCAAGCCTCACAGGGAAAACCCCTTTCTCCACACTTTCTTCAACCACCACTGTTTTCTGTCTGGTACTGAATCCACTCTCCCCATTACAAGGACACCCTTCGTCCTCCCTCAGATCATCAAAATCAAATATAGGGTTCTCAATAGAAAATCCCTGAGTGAGAAGCGTTCCTCTGCAAAGAGGGCATGTGGAGTTTGACAGAAGCCATGTGTCTATACAACTGATGTGAAAAGCATGGCTGCACATAGGCAACAACCTCAGCTTATCCTTCTCAGAAAACTCACACAAACAAACAGCACAGTCAAAGGGCTCTTTCAACCCAACAATCTCCTTGTACTGAAACACAGGAAGAGCATCAATGAAGGCTTGGTCCAAGCCAGAGTCGTGGAGATGGAAGAGCTGCTGCAGCTGCCGCTGGAGAGCATCAGATGTGGAGATTTCCGGGTGTCTGTTGGATTGAGCAGATGCAGAAGAAGATGGATACTTTATGAGAAATCTAACAAGCAGGTGGAGGATGCCAGAGATGAAAAACAAAACAGCAAGAACCACTATGATGAAGAGAACAGCAGGACTAATTCTAGTGCCAGATGATGCCGTTGTTGCCGTTGAAGGTGGTGATTCTTTGTGGAAAGCAGCACCAGGAGGGTAAGGAGGTGGTGAAGAAGAAGAGGAAGACAGAAGGGGTGGTGAGTAGCTCAAGTAACCATCTTTCTGCTGGATTTGATGCTTAACCCATGCCATCTTCAAATGGGTATGGTCCAAAACCAACAACCTAGGATACATCCTTTCTGACATCTCATCTCATCGCATCAAACCTCACAGATCACAAAGATGTTCCTCACCCAACACAATCATAGTCACATCTTGACACCTTAAACACTTCAAATGTTTTAGTTCACACTCAACCTTGGGACACAAACATACAAAGAAGTGAAGTATATGCATCTAGAAATGCACTCTCACATACAAAATAGTGATAAAGCAATAATTTTCTTTCACCCCTTTGGTTTTTCACACGATGTGTTGAACTGAACTGACCTAACTCGCATAAGGGGTGGTGGTTCCCTTCACTACTTCACCTGACTTTTGGTTGGTTCATTTGATGTTTTGAAGGTAGAAGAAGAGGAAAAAGTGAAATGTGAAGGTGTTTGTAAATGGCTGTTTCTGTGTTTGGTGTGATTCAAATTGGACGAGTTGGTTTGTGGTGAGAGAAGGAAAGAATCCAAAGGCTGAAAGTGGCAGCAGTTCCCGAAGTGCGAGGTAAAAGATCATAGATTGAAACACGCGAATTCTAATCCCACTGCCCAAATTCGCGCGTGCAAAATCACAGACGGATATTAGAAATCAAAATTATTCCTCTTTTAAATTTTGATGATGAAAAGCTTTAAAATTAAATAAATATAATTTTTAATTTAATGGTGTTAATTTATTTTTCGTATTTAATTTAAATATCAAAACATATTAAAATTTAAGATAAAATTATTTTTTATTTTACATTTAAATTTAAAGATTAAAAATATATTAAATTATTAAATAATTTAAATAAACTAAAAATATGTATTTTAAAATTAGATACATGAAAAATACCTAACTTTTTTTCCAAAAGTGATTAAAGTTTAGTTTCACACATTTTGGAGGACAAAATACTCGTTTTACTAAGATTCGATTTACGAGTTTAAGGATTGTGCACTAAAATTTTTATGATATCAATCAATAAAAATATTATTAATTTAATTTTTAAGATACTTTTATATTTTTTTTTTCAAATTTGACTTACCAAATATGATAAAATAATCATGTAAAATGATTTTACATTATAAAACCAAATAAATTTTAATATAGTGAAGAGTTTTTCAGGGAAAGTTATTATAAATACAAATTTTAAAATAACTTTTTTTTATGAAAGTCAATAATCCAACCTTTACATAAAAATTTATGATGAAAACATAATACAACAAACATTTGTGTTATTCGTGCATTTTAATTAATTTTAAACACAACTCTTTGATTTATTTTTCACTCTCTTTTTTATACATTTCTAAACAAATAAACTGATATTTTTCAAAATATAAAAGTATATATCACTCTGAATAGTATTTTAATTATTCATTTTCTTTTTTATCATTTTATTGGATGCCTCGATGACTCCACTCAAAATGTAAAATTGATCAGTAATTCTATAAAATTCAATCTAAATATTTAATATTAATTATGACACCAAAAAATAACATTCATTGATTTAGATTTCAATTCTTCTAATTCTAGACCAATCCAACTCTTACCTATCTCTATCTAAATAAAAAAAAAAAGGCTAAGAAGATAAATGTTTGATAATAAAGATCCTTAGTCACATTGAAAGTTTCCTAGACAAATTTCTAATTTCTAAAACTAGTTTTTCTTTTTAATCGATAAATGTTAGTAGTTAATTTTTATTAATAAAAAATTAAGTTTCTAATTTCTCACACCCTTTTTTTCCAGATCTTTTAAACTAATTTTATATATCTTAAATATTAATAAAAAAATTAAATTTACAATCTCTTTCATCTTTCCTTCCAATTTTTACCATTCTATCTATAAAGTAAAATCAAACCAATACCTTAGCTTACCATATGAAGACTTTCCAACCTTTGACAGATCCAATGGCTAAAACTAGTTAACAGGAAACCTAAAATGCCATGTTTTATGAGGTTTCCAATGTCTTGCTTTGGACCACCTAATATCAAGAATAAGGTGCACTCAATCTTTAAGTATCTAGGAATATAGTTTTAGGTTTTGCTTTTTCGTTTTTTCTGTAATATAAAATTAAAACACAAAAATAAGATAAATGAGTAAACTTTTTTGAAATATAAAACACAAAAATAAGTTAAAATGAGTAAACATTCTAAGCTTTTCTTGAACCATCATTTCGATATAATAAGGGTAATGGGTAATATGCAACAAATATGAATATAGGGATCATCTTCATAATTACTATAATTTTAATCTTTTATAGTAGAGGCTTGTTAATTACTATAAGGGGTTTCTTTGTGGAAAAGGAATCATATAACTTTTCTTGATTATATAACCTTTAATACTTTCATTTTTTTGGTTTAATAATTATACTTCCATTAGTTAGGTAAAAATATCTCACTCTAAGTTGAATTATATGGCTAATTATTGACTTTAACAAAATCTAAAAAGTGACTAGGTGGTTAACTCCATCCAACCAAAATCTAATTGTCAACTAAATGGTTTTGAATTTGGTTCATATTAATCATCCTTTTCATTATTAGGTTACATGTTATTATCATTGTAAATTGAAATTGATATGCCACACTTATTTGCCTAGGCAAGACCAAATGGGAATTAAGTTCAATTATATATTTGGATTAGCGTCCTCAAACTTCATATTATTTTTCATTTTCATTTTATCTGAAAACTTATTAGACTACTTTTTAGTATAATAATCAAAGAAAAACGTGATAAGAAAATAGTCAACAATTTATTTTGTAATTATCATTTTTACCTTAAGTTGAAGCAAATATACTAAAATATAGAAGAAAGTAATAACGTGTTTGATTATTGTTTTTTTCCTCTCTCAAAGTTTTGGTTAAAATGAAGATATTATGGAAAGTTTGTAGTGAAGATGTTGCTTAGAAGAAACGGGTTATTTGGACATGCACATAGGATAAAACAGTGCTTCTTTGAAATCTTAAAAAGTTGGGTTAAGACTTTTAAGGCAATTACAAACGTTGATATTGGACCACTATCAATGAATAGAAGAATCGTTAGTGTGTAGAATAAGGATTTTAAGTTTCCCTAAATCTTCCATCTTACCTAAATTCCACAAGCAAGTAAACTAACCATGGTTGCTATCACTATCTATGTTTCTTCCACAATGAGACTAAGAATAAACTAACCCTTCAAAACTTTATGTTTTCTATTTATTCACTCTTTTAATTAAACAAGTGTGTCATTAATAAAAATAAATAATTAAATATCGACATAGATAAAGTGAAATATATAATCTTACTTGTTAAAATGATTTAAGAATATATTAGAATGTATTCTTATATCATTTGTTATCCTACTATTTTAAATATTATTTATCATATATTGAAAGGTTAAATACCTGTGAATTATACACATTTAAATTAAATATATATATATATATATATATATATATAGAGAGAGAGAGAGAGAGAGATATTAAACTATATCTAATATATTATTAAAAAACAATTAAACTTTGATTTGAAGGTCATTAATATTGTAAAAAGACTTTTACATTAATTATTTTTTATTTCTTTATGTAAAAATTTATGTTCGATATTATTATAAGAGACAAATTTACAACACATAAAAATTACACAACGTAAATTTGCGTTAAACATGTGTTTAACATAAATCAAACACTTGTATAGGCTTAATATAAAAGTTTAATACTATATCAATCCATATTATGTCTGATGAAAAAAAAAGTTAATGAAAAAATGGATATTTTTAAATTTGCTCCACTTTAGCACGTTGTACATTTTGACAAAATGGAGGAAAAATTAGTGAATAAGAAGCCAAACTTAGAAAAAAAGAAATGGATTGCCCTTGAAGAAAATTTAGTTAGATATGTTCAAGGGTATTTATTACCCTTTAGAATTGAGTATCCTAATTACCTTTAAATATGTGAGTAATGAAATCTTTTTTCTAAGTTTGACTTTCCAGCTGACCAATTTTTCTTCCACTTTTCTCCAAAATTTCTCCTTTGATACATAACATTCTAAATAGAATAAGTTAAAAAAAAATACTTTTTTCCAATGTAACTTTTTTTTGTTTGGTGGTAAAAATGAATTAAAGAATCAAGGTTTGATTTCTATTTTAATTGTCATGAAGAAAAAAAATCAAATATTTTTACTAAAGTGTTTTATAAACCATAAACAATACCAATATATTTTTACAAATGAAACATTAATGTAAATTCATGATCGAGTTTCTTAATGAACAATTATGACCTGATCACATGATCGAGTTCCTTAATGAACAATCATGACCTGATCACAAATAGATCGGTCACAAATAAAAAAATTATTTGCAAACAAATTTTAACGACAAAGTAAAAACAATAAGATGTATAAATGAATTTTCAAACCACTATTATTAGTATCTAAATATTAGCTACCATGCCAAGTAATTCGTGTCTAAATTAGTCTCTAGTTTAAAATTAAAAACTAATTTAGAAGTAAGTACCTAAAACATTGGTAGTTAATTTTAAAGATCTATTTAGAGTCTAATTCATAAACCAATTATAATTTTTTATTCATAATAAATACTATTTTAGATACTGATAATGATAATTTTTAGTCTATAAAATAATACATAATTTAGTTAATATAGTGACTAAGTATTTTAGTCTTTGAAATTGATTACTATTCAATTATTTTTCTTGTAGTGAAACCATAACTACAAGAACGTTTTTGTTATTTTCGTATAATAAAAAATGAAAAAAAAAACTTATTTTGATATATGTAGAAAGAAAATTTATGTCAAAGATCTTTTTATCTAAAGTAAAATAGATAATTTACATCAAACACTATAAAATCCAAAGTAAAATAATATATTTTACATTAAATAAAAGATTCCCACATAAGTTTCCTTATTTTATTTATAAAAATGCTACCTTTATTTTTACGTGAACTTTATCACTGATAAATTTAAAATGAGATAACATAAATGTTGTAAATATTCACACATTCATAAAATAATTATTTAAAATATGACATTTTTTATATATGTGCATAGTTGGAGAAGCATAGACTTGATGGGCCAGTTCGTTTGGATGAGGCCACAAGCTAATACTTCTTCTCACTTATTTCGCAATAAAGGTTTCAATCAAATTTCTGCAATTTATTCAGCAATACATTAAAAAATAATTATTTAAGAAGAATTCTTGAATGTTTACTACTGTAGAATTTTGCATTTTCAACACTTTTCCAGGACCGTCATTGACCAACCGTAGTAGAAAAAATTACTGTCACACTAGTAAATAAATATATCATTCTGACTAAAACTATATTAAAAACGTAACCAAAACGGCAAAACAATGATAAATATATTTAGAATCATCATCAAAAGCTAAGGGAAAAAAAATGACGGTTATATTTATTGGATAATCTGATAATATTTTTTTGACAATATTTTAACAATGTCAATGTGTCATTCTGTGATTGGTCTATATTGATGTTTATGATTATTATTATTATTGATTGTAAAATAATTTTGGACCAATCACAGAATGACACATAGACAATGTTAAAATATTATCAAAAAATTGTTGTCAAAAGTATCATTATCCATATTTAAAACAGTGAATGTGATAATTCACCATAAAATTATGACTTTTTATGTGTGCATCTTTTTTTTCTGTACCGAGCTGTGATAAAGGTCAAGCTGCCAAGCTTTCATTTGCACTTGTAGGGAATGGTGCCACGCCTAAAAGTCTCACACATTTTTTTTTTAATTAGGTTTGAACAATAGAATACAAGCATTCATGCTTAGGATTGAATCAAAATTAATAGAAAAGATCTTAAGTTTGACATCATGGTTTGAAAAACAACGTGAACAAAAGGTAGTGGTTGTGCACATTAATGAATCACAATAGAAAATATAAATTAAATGGATATTTGATTCAGGATGAGGCAAGACAAATTGTGTTCATTCTTTGTAACCAATTTTCTTTCAGCTATACAGGTTCCTATTTGATTGCTCACATTTAATTTGAGCAAGCCTTCCATAGAGATTCTTTAAAGGTGCTTTGTTTGCTTGTCCTCTTTGAGTTGGTTTGTCTAGCATTAAATCTTTTATGCTTTGGTTCAACTTTGTTCATTTTGTCCTTTTCTTTTTAAATTGTCTTTAAAATTCTTTGGTTTTGTCATAGAGTTTTTCTTTCTTTGATCTCATAAGTTGAGTTTAGATTTATTACATATTTCACTTTAATATTAAATTCTTAATGGGTTGATTGAAAATTCTTTGAAGAGCTAAAAAGGAATTAGAGGGAGAGTGCATACACTTTTGAGGGTGAAACACGAATGGATTGAGTGTAAACACTTAGTGAGTGGTGAGACATTTTTTAAATCTTTTGACTGAACTAATGGTTCTAACCACTTTGTTGCTTTTTTCTTGTAACTCTCGTTGCATATATGAATTCCACTAGGATGGAATATGTTAATGTAGTGGTGGAAAGAATCATAGTGTTGAATGACATAATTTTTTACCTTCGAAGGAAACACAAATAGGTAAAAAATTATTGTCAAGAAATAGAACAAGTACACCTCTAAGTATAAAGGTTATGAACATAAAACTTATTAATGTCCTAATTGGAATGAGACTTGGGAAGACCTCATAGATTACATTGTATACCTGAGAGAGGTAGAAGGGAAGACAATACAAAAGCTAAAGGCATTGGAAAAAGAAATAAGAAAAAAAAGGAGAAAAAAAAAAGAGAAAAAAGAGAGAAAGAAAAAAGAGAAAAAAAAAGATAAAGAACGGAGAAAGAGAGGAGAAAGAAAAATAAGAAAAACAAGAAAAAGAAATGTTACAAATTTCCAACCAAAATGATAAGTTTATGATACCACCCTTCCTATAAAAACAATTTATATATATATATATATATATATATATATATATATATATATATTATTTAATTGTTACATTATTACTAATCACCTAACACAAGATAAAGATAAACGTGTGTATATTCTTAATTTCTTGAAATATTTTTTAAAATATAATTACTGTTCCATCTTTACAGAAGATTTAAAAAAACGTATACACATTTTATAATCAAAAAGAAAATTTTCTTTTTTAACTTTTCTCGGTTTATAATTCTATTTGAAATATCCATTTGAATACTCAATTATCATAATTTAAAAAATAACACAATAAAGACATAGGGTAAATATACTTTTTAAAATTTACCATACATTTGAAATGTAAATATTCATAAAATCAATCATGTCATATTTTATCCATTAGAAATGGATATCATCCAAAAAATAATCATTTAATCAATTATAATAATTCAGAATCAAGTGTTCATACATCTTAGTCCAATAAGCTATCTCTCATGTCATCAACCATATATCACATCAACACAAACACTTGACTCTATACTTTTGAAAGGTTGGTGTGTGTTGAATTAGACTCAAAGTTGTCATACTATCATTACTCACACAGAACTACATCTTTGAAAACTAAGTTCTTCTTATATGACAATGTAAATTTTTTATAACCTACCTTTCACACTACAAGCAAGGTCATACAAATCTCTGCTAACTCTCACCACCAAATATCTTCTTATATATATATATATATATCTAATATTAGTAGAGTTAAGATAGCCTCTTATCGAAATCCTCATTTAATACACAACTTACAACCTCTCAACATAGTATTTTCTCCTTTGATATAACTACGATCATATCATATCAAAATATCACACGTGAACAAACTCATAACATACTTATTCATACATACATTTTTATATTAAATCATTCTCAACTTCAATTTAATTAACCATATTTAAATCAAGAATATGATACAATTCATCATTCACTACATTTTAGAAACTCAAAACATTGATTTTACTTACTCAAAATATCTCTTCTCGCTCAACAAACTCACCAACTTGCCCAGCAAAATAACTCTCAAAGTTTTATTGTAAAAGGTTTGCCTAATAAGGATACTTACTTTGCTGGTGAGACCTCTAAAGGTTACCCCACTCAATGAGACCTAATTCGCTTAGCGACCAATATCCTCTAAGCTCTTTGAATTTTAATTAAATGAATTTCGCTCAATAAGAGAATTTAATCATCTAACAAGTATTAAGAGTTTTTACTTAATAAATTCACTTAGTGAGAACAAATTCACTCAACAACTAAGGACCTTGAGCTCTCTGAATTTGAATAAAATTCATTTTGTTGAGCGAGTCATTTATTCGCTCAACAACCCAAAACCTAGGAGCCTTATTTAAAGACTCTCCCAAAGAGTCAAGTGATTTGAGCTTCCTAGATTTTAAAAGCTTGAATTTTTCTTAGTGGGTGCGTGACTCGCATATCGAGTTTGCATGATTAAGAAAATTAACATATATATCAGTATTTCACAATGGCTTAAGGTTAGTATATTTCGTCTCTTTCTCATACCACACTAATACATTTATTTCTAAAATATTATCCTATGAATCAATTTGACTAAACTGATACATTAACCTCAATTCACTACTCATAACACACAATAATATTTAAATGGGTTAATTATATTTTTTGTCCCTAAAATATTACGAAAAATTATGTTTAGTTCCTCAACTAGATTATAAAATATTTCGTCCATGCATTTTTTGAAAGTCATTTAAAACACCCTCCTCAATAAACAACACGTAGATGTTATATTTTAGTTTATTGTGGAACTCGGTTTGTCACGCATGAAACACTTCATATGTCATTTGTTGGAAAATATGTTTTACGTTGAACTTTATAAGTATATGGACTAAATACTTTATAATTTAGTTTATGGATGAAACACTAATTTTTATAATAGTTTAAAAGCAAAAAATATATTTAACCATATTTAATTTGAGTATCTTATTTTAATATTCAATGATGAACAAACATAAAAACATCATCGTGATGATCACATCACTCCTAAGATTATGCCATTTAACTTTTAATACTTATCAAAATAAACTAGTTTCCTTGTCTTGATATAAGTTTATTGACATGAAAATTCAAGAGCTTCCACATAAAATACAATAAATGTACACATAAAATTCATATCAATGATAAAACTTGTATAAATTTGTGATTATATATTTAGAATGATAGGTAAAATATTGTTTAATTTGTTGATAAAATATTGATACCTACGTTGTTACATAAATCTATTTATTTCACTAGTGATTTAGGTCACATCAATTAAAACTTATAATGATGGTGAGAGGAATGCTTGTATTTTATAACTTATGCATGTACAACATGAGTTATGAGTTATAAGAAACTCCCCCAATTAATTATCTTAGAATTGTTTGTAAATTTAATTTTTGTGTATTTAATCAAATGTCAATATTTGATAGAATATATTTAATATTACTTTTCTAAAAAAGGTAAGTCTTGACTTTCCAAAATATGTAAGTCTTGAAAGTTTTTTATGAATAGATTCATATGTAAATTTTACGAATTTTTTATATTGATATTTTGATTAAACTGATTTTGTTTTTTTAATTTAGTAATCATAATATTTCCTTTTATGTATATTTTTTTAAGTTAAAAATTCATTTTAATAGCTTATCTTGAATGTGCAAGTAAAATGTCTAGAAGCTAATAGACTTTTTTTTTAACTATACTTGTATAATTATTTGTATACATTATATATATATTTGCAGAAATTAAAATAATTTGTTTACCTATATATAAGATCTGATATGCGAATTCTTTACAAACTAAAAAGATTGTATAAATATACTAAGATAAATTAAAAAATAAAGGATTTATGATTAAAATAAAAAGGGAAAGAAGTTAAGCATAAAATTTGTTTTAAGTTAAGAGAATAGTACGATATTTATAAAAATCATAAATAATTAAATCATAAATTTTAAGATTAAGAAAATTTGTTGAATTTTTGCGTTTGTATAAACGACACAAAAGAGAAAGAGAGGAGTACTTTCCCAATAACTAATCCAAATTGTCGAATTTTGTTTTCTTTGAGAATCTTTCGTCACTTTCCTCTTTGAGAAAGAGAGGAGAACTTCACCTCAAGCTGATTTTCTGTTTCTATTCTATACTGCTATTAGAAATATCTTATGAAATATGAATTATGATGTTCTATGTGAGAACCTGATAAATTAATACATGCTAATTCATTCTCTGATCACTATTTTAAAGCATCGTGACACGTCAAAATGCACTCACATTTCCACTGCATGCGCCTGCCATGTGTCACGGTTAGAGCACTCTGAGAACGTTAGTGGAAGACAAGTGGCGTGTGGAGAATGGGAGTTAGTTTCTATGCAGGAAGGAAGTGAAATTTCAGAAAAACTCTTCCCATTCTCTGCATGCAATCACCTTCTTCCTCACGAAACTCTAGCTTTCTTCATCTCTGCCTTCTCTCTAAACCGTTTCCATCTTCTCTCTAAGATAACTCACTATCAATTCCTCCAATCCTATTTCAGACACCGTAGAACCCTCCTCAGCACTGTGAGCATCATTTTGATCCGAACAGAACTGAGAACTGATCTGGTAAGTTCTCGTCCCTGCATTTGGTCCGTTTTAGTTCATGCGAACCAAATCCTGGTTGCATGCATGGGTTATAGGTTTGAATCTGATGTACTTTTTGGTATCTTAGATTTAGTGAAAGTCGTGGAGTGATTCAATTGGGTAGAAAGCCGTGAGTGATCAAGATAAACCTTAAGCAATTGGAAGTACACTGCTAGACCAGGTAAGGGAAGCTTTAGTAATTTAATTTAATACTGGTTTGATGTTCATGACAGTAAGGAAGTGTACAGGATGTCTGAAATGCATGAAATATTTGATGTTTGAGTATGTATGAAAGAGCCTGTTGCGCTGGTTGTATATGAATGATAATGTTTGAAACTGTATGTTGATGCTGATATGTCTGCACTTGAAAATGGATAATTCGGGTTGATGAGATGATGAATATTGTTGAATTTTATGCAGAGAATGAGATGTAAGATTTGGAATATGATTGAATTTCTGTATGGTTTGGAATGAAAATGATTTGAACTGTATGTTGATGATGATATGTGCGAACTGGACAATTCTGTATTGATGAGATGATAATATGAATTCTATAATGTATGAGATTTATGTTGGAGATAAATTCTAAGTTATGGATCGTATGAAAACTGTGAAGTTAATGTGAATGAAAAATCTGGAAATTCTGATCTTCTCTGATTGATCATGTACGCTCGTTATCGAACGGTCTTATACCGTTCGGTTTCCCTGGAAAATCACTTAGAATAAGGATTCTTTCATTTGGAAAGGACCCTGATTAAGAACGAGCGTTATTGGTGTAAAGAGTTAGGTGTGAGCGTTCGGCTTAGCCTAGCGTGTCCCACGATTGAAAATAAATTGAAGTATAGTTAGGACGCTCGGTTTTGTTTACCAGCGTTCGTCATAAGCAGCGCTTAGTATTATACTGAGCGTTCGTCCAAATGAACTCTCGATCTTAGATTGAGCGTTCGTCCTAGTTAGCGTTCGGTCTGATACCGAACGTTCGTTCAAATGCACGTTCGTTCAAATGCGTGTTCGTTCTATTTGGTGCTCGGTCATTGACCTGGCGTTCGTCCTAAGTAGTGTTCGGTTTTGTAACTGAACGCTCGTCTTATCATTGCTTCGTGAGCGAACGTATATGACGTTCGTCCAAATTGTTAATTAACGTTCGGTCTTTGACTGGCAGTGTTGTTTTCTGAATTCAATTATATTTGGTTGTTTATCTAAATACTTTCTTAATGGCTTTATTTCTTTGGATTCCACCTGGAGTCTTTTATACTTAAAATTTTTCTAAGTATTACCCATAATTTCTAAGATCAAACCCTTCAAATTATTAAGTGTCATCAAGTATCAAGTGGATAAATGGTTCGTTTCTTTTGTTCAGAAACGTGGATGTATGAGTACTGCAATATGTTCCTTCCTATCTATTGAGTGATGGACGTTCTTTGAAAGTAAGAGAGTGAACACAGAATGAAAATTTGAATAAGAGAAATTGTGAATATGTACGAATGGAAATTTGAATGGAATTATTGGATTGGATTGTGAATGAGCGTTCCAAGGAGGGACGTCTCCATGATGTGAATATGAGAAGTAGTGTAGTATGACCATGGATAAGCTACTGATGGCTGTTCATCCTGATATTCCGTGATTGCTCATCCTTATGTAGAGGAGAGTAGTTCATGCGTGGGAATGGCAGGAGGCCCTAGTCCTACATAGTACTTTGGGCTGATAAGGGTTAACCTCGGGTGGCAGCTGTTGAGGGTATCCCAGTTACTACATCACCCGGGTGCAAGAACGCCTGTAGATACATGGATCATACAGTCCGGACAGTCTTTAAGTATGAGAATTTGAACGAATTACTGTATGTGTGAAAATATATCTAATGTTGTATGAGACGTATGATTGATTTACTATGTTAAAAATTATGTTGATTGTATTGAATTAAATTACCTAAGCTTACCCTTGCAATTTCCTTGTGTTGTCTACCGTTTCTGTATGTCCGTCTTGTCAATGCAATGATCATCCGTTGTGGATGTGAGCAGATGGTGAGGCACCCCTGGAATCAATGCTGGAAGAAGAAAATTTGGAGGATGCCAACTTGGTAGAAGTTGAAGTTAAAGCTGAGCAGTAGAGGCTCGTTCCGTAGTAGATATTAGATTTTCTGTACTGTATTTTGGCAGTTCTGTATATAGTTTTGCAGAATAGATTTTTCAGAACTGGTTTTGCATTGATCATGAATTCTGAACGCTGTACAGTACTGTATTTACTGTATGTTCAGTTTTTTTTTATTTTTTTGAGCAGCTGTTGTAAATATTAAGACTGCACTGTATTTTCTGTAAATGTGATTAGTTCTGATTAATGGTAATTACTATTTATTGGGATGTTACATTCTATAATACAAACAATTATATTTCTTAATTTTTTGAGAAAAGAGTTGTCTTAATACTAATTTATTAAGAAGAAAAACGTTTGTATAATTAAAAATAATACAATGCACTGATGATAACTTTATCTTTATGTAGATTAAATCTTACAAATGCTAATCCAAGTCACAAGCACACTAGTTAAAGAATTCAAAGATAAATTTTTTAATTAAAATAAAAAATAAAATTATTATTTTTTAATACATAATCACACTATTTAAAAAAAAACTATTAATAGTCACACGTGTCAAGTTATTGTTGAATCTCGATTTGATTACTATAATTATTATTTTAATTCAATTTAGTGTTTTTTTTTATTTAAACTGATTTTTTTTAAATTAAAATCAAATTTAATTTTTATATAAATATTATACTAATATTTAAATTAAAATTGATATTTTTATTAAATATTTTTAATGAAATCATATTTATTTAAATTTATATTTTATATTAAATTTTATTTAAAATTTGTTTTAAAACTTTAAATATATTTGTGTTGATGTTTTATTACATTTAATTTTATATTATTTGAATTTAATTTTTAAATAATTGTATATAAATTTATATTTTAAATATTTGTATAACATTAATAAATATTAGAGCTGATTTAATAGTATTACGTAAATGATCTAATTGTTATCTATTTTAAAAAGTAAGAACTCAATTTAGATGTATGAGTTGACATTTTCGAACAATTACAACGAGAAAGAAATTGTTTTAACCATAATTTAATATCATGATCTTCGATAATGGTGACTTTGAAACACATGCCTATAACTATAACTTAAGGGACAATCCAAAACAGCTCCACCAAAACCAAGGTTTGAGCTTTGTGAATCCAAAGTGAAGAAAGGATGGCAAGAGAACGGTCCTTTTACAGAGATTTTCTGCCAATTTTGGTGCTTCTTGGCACTGAATTCAATGACATGGGTTTACTCACACTCTTCAAAGTAGCCTCACTGCAAGGATTGAACAGCTATGTCTTTGTGGCCTATGCTTATGCTGTTGCAACCACCGTGCTTCTTCCTGTCACTTTTTTCCACAGAAGGTTTGTAGCAAATCATCATCAATGATACAAGTATTGTTTATCTTGAACTTATGTTTGAAGGATTTTATCAGTTACCATGTTGTCTGTCTTATGTCCCTTTGCAGATCAAGGGTGGTTCCTCCACTCAGTTTCTCCACAGTATCCAAAATAGTTCTTCTTGGGGTGATAGGGTAAAGGAACTTACCACACTTTTCAAAGCCTTTTCATATCAGTTTTGTCACTGTTGTTGTTAGTTAGATTTGGTCCAAGGATTCTCATACAAACATTTGATGATTTTGCTGTTCTTGTTTTGTAATTTGATGGTCATGTGTTGCAGAAGTTCATCTCAGATACTGGGTTATGCAGGAATCAGCTATAGTTCTCCAGCTCTTGCTTCATCAATTGGCAATCTGGTGCCTGCTTTAACCTTTATCCTTGCCGTAATCTGCAGGTTCACTCTCCTTGCTTTATTACTGTATTTTGCAATTTCTTTATTTGAACTATTTTATTAGTTTTTCTCCCACTTGAGGGTATTTTGTTATATTCTATGCATCGAAAACAACTAGAAGTAATTTCAAAGTCTATGTCATTTTCACATTAAAGAAAAGAGTCTCTGTCGTATGCTTTCTTTTCTTACACGCATCTCTTAAATAAAGCTAAGCATATTTGTTAGTGTGTGAAAATGCCATGGTCAACTTAGAACCCCACCAATTTATTCAATATTCTCAGATTGATGACTATACAAAGACTGATTAGAGAAACCCATCTGACTGTGGACCAAGATTCCAATTACTATTCAAAGTTCTCAGATTGGTGATCTTATTTCATCAAATCAATTGTAGGAATTAAGCTCAATGTGATCTTTGAAGAAAATGGTTCTGAACTGTTAGTAAGTTCATGATATTAACCACTAAGAATGAATATCTCAGTCTTCTTTTGTGGACTTATTTTGTTTTTTGTTGTCCTCTTATGACTGCAACTAAGGATGGAAAAGTTAGCTGCTAAAAGTAGGAGTAGTCAAGCTAAGGTAATGGGAAGCATAATATCAATATCAGGTGCATTTGTTCTGACTTTCTACAAAGGACCATCAATCGTCAATGCTCACAAACATCTTTCCTTGTCACTTCAAGATCAAATTAACTTTCTTAAATCAGAGGATGCTAGCTGGGCCACTGGTGGCATTCTGCTGATAGCTGACTACATTCTGACTTCAGTATGGTACATTTTAGAGGTAGGGTCAAGGTTTTCTAAACTAAGGTATAATTTAGAAATTAAAGTGGATAATTATCATGGTTTATAAGATCATAAACTGTAGAATTTAGTTATTTTGCACTTTAACTTTGGAGGATCCACATTATTTTTGTGAATACATTTCTTGCTACTTCATATGGAAAGCCTTAGAATCTTAGTTCTAACATATTTTAATTCCTTTGCAGGAGGATATCTTGAGAGTGTTCCCGGATGAACTTACTCTAGTCTTGCTTTACAATGTCACTGCCACAATATTCACTGCAACTGTAGGTTTATTTGCTGAGCCAAGTGCTAGTGCTTGGAAAATAGGTCTAAATGTTTCACTGATCTCCATTGTTAGCTCAGTAAGATATCTTGCACACTGCTGTTTCTCTTAAACCAGAAAGATACACCTTCCTTTGCTTGTGTATAAATGTTTCCATTGATGATTATTTTTTGTGCATTTAGGGACTATTTGGAAAGTTAATGAGCAATGTAGTTTATGCCTGGACATTGAATTTAAAGGGGGCTGTCTTTGTAACATCCTTCAGGCCACTTCAAATTGTGATTGCAGTTGCAATGGGTGTTTTGTTCCTTGATGATACTCTGTACATTGGAAGGTATGATGCTACATCAAATATGTGTTTGATTCTTGCTTAAAACATGGGGAAACACTTGTCCACGTTATTATGATGAACAATGAAAATTCAGTCTAACAAAAATTTACTTGTTGGGAATGTGCTTTATGAAAATGTGAAGAAATGAAACTCCACTAAATGGTGTGGATGCAAGTGGATTAGAAAAATCTAGGATGAAATAAGATAATAAGATTGAGTTAGCTAATGTGAAGAGCCATGATGGTGTCAATGAACTCAATTGAGATTTGTGAATAAATCTGGAATAAAATGATTAGCTGGTAGTAGATTGGTTATGAATGGCATGGAATTGGTGAGGAATCCTTCCTCAAATATCTTACTTTGTTTCTTATCTTATTATTGGAAGTCCTACATCAACTAGAGATAAGGCTAATATAAAGTATATAAGTGGTTGCAAACCTCACATTCCAAGCTGGTTTTGTGGGATTGAGTTAGACTTAAAGTCTACTTCTTAACATGGTAGTGCTAATCTCTTCCCAAATTTCCTAATCTGAAAATGGAACAATTAATAGATAAAACAGATCCCCAAATTCTAACTATCCTCATTTTTTTGGCATTTTTCTTGATGATTTGTGATTTTCTACTGACAAAAGGCCATTTCAATGAGATACTATCAGTAAAATTCACTATGAGATACTATCAGTTCTTTCTAACACTGACAACATTGACATATACATAGTACAATTTAATAACAGTTTGTCGATATGTTCATTTGTGTACATTTTTTGTCTGCCTTTTGCAGCGTAGTTGGAGCCATAATAGTATCGATTGGCCTTTATGTTGTGTTGTGGGGCAAGGCAACAGAAGAGATTGAGGAAGTTGTTGGTGGCTTGGAATCACTAACTGCTGAGAATGTTCCTCTCTTGCAAAACCAGAGAACTGAAACATCAGAAAAGAATGTTTAAAACAAAAATACAAACTCTTCCCACTTTTAACATCATAGAAAAACCATAAAAAAAAAAAACCCATTTTCTTGCATAGAACAGCAAGAGTACATAGTTCCATTGTTCCCCAAGATGATTCTGAGCTGCTTATACCTAAGTGAAGTAAATGGAAGATTTTCATTGTTAACACAGTTTGCTGTTACTTATAATGTACATAGTGTGGTTTGTCATAGAATCGAACCTACACTGTTCTTTACACAGAGGAGTTGTAACTTTTATTCAAGTGGTTTAATGGAAAAACAGACATCTCTCTCTAAACATGTCAGATAACGACATGTATGTACACATGTAACATGAATGTATTTAAACATGGTGTGGTATAATTGATAGGTAACTACACTCCCTAAACACATGGGTCAAGTATTAGATCAATTTTGTGTGTATGGAAAAAAACTATTGGTAAAATATCAATCCTCGAATGGATTTTAGTCTTTTAAGAACTTCATAAAAAAGGAATGACTTTTTTCCAAATGATCATAACTGCAACTGGAGTTACTTTGGACACTTTTCAACATCTCAGCTTTTTTGTTTGGTGTATCAAAAGGATGGTGGAAGCACCTCAGTAAAGATCGCAAAGGTTGATAAATATTGAAAGCAATAACCTACTCTTAGTAGTGGTAAAATTGGCTAATGAATTGAAACTATTTACTTGGTGTCTAAATATGCTTCGAGCATACTTGTCCAATGCCGTGTTTGGCTGATGCAGAATCAAAGAAATGAAAAAGTGCAAGACAGCAACTTAGCACAAAAATGAGTTGAGTTGAGTATCCAAATGGTTTACTCTATATAGTTGTGCCACGGTGGTCCTCCACACTTGAAAGTGTTCCTTACTAATATTAGTCCAATTTATCTATTAAATATAATCATATATAAGGTGAAAAGGTTAAATCGAGTTAGACCACTATAAGACAAGATGCAGTCGAGTTGGCCAAACTTATGAACAGTTGGGCCAAGTTGGGTCCAAGCAATACAAGATTATATTAGGTTGAACTTAAGACAAGTTAGACTAGACCACGTCAAAGTCAAACTAGAAAGGAGTCTAAGTTGGGTTAGGTCCAACCTCAGTTGGATTAAACCTAAGTCATGTTCAGTTAGATCAGACTTAAGTTAGTCCAAGTCAAGTTAGGCCAAGGTAAATTGGCTTGAAAAGTCTAACTGAGACGGGTTAGGCTTACATCAAGTAAAGTCTAAGTCAAATTAAGTTAGATAAAATCGAAGTTGGATTAATTCAATGGGACTAATTCGCATGCGGTTGAGTTTAGTAAGGATAAGTCCATTTTAGACTAAATTAGATTAGATCAAGCAAACGATCCAATATAAATATAAATATAAAAACCTAATTCTATATAACCTAATTAAAATATACCTATATTTTAAATTCATTTCATTTTAATAGATTTGGATTAGATCCATTTGAATTTGAATTTTAAAAAATACAATCACCCTTTAATATAGTGGTTAAGTAGTTACTTCCTTTTTCGATATATCATTACGCATATCCCAATCCTTTTGTGAAAATTTAAAATATTCTGAGTGGCTTCAGAAAATTTGTTGAGAAAATGGCTACAGTTGTATCCTCTAGCTTTATGTTGAAATTGCATTTTCTATTCTAAAATGTCCCTTCCAAGTTGCAACCTAGGCATCTCTATCACCAACTCCCTTCTTTATTTATGGTATCTCTATCTTGTGTCCAATATTTTGTTAGGCAAACGTCAAGAGGTTAGAAACCAGTCCCTATCCCATTCTTCTTCATTTATACATAATTTAAGTTCTTTGCAGCTTTGATATACCTTTACACAATTATAGCATGGTAGTGTGGGTGACTAACTATTTCATTCATTTCTCAACATAAAAATTAATCTTTACTTATTTTTATTTTGTTTTATTTTTATCTCCATTGAAAAGTAAGTATTGTATATATTTTTTTAATATTTCAAATATTAATTAAATAGTTTTTTACAAAAAGTAAAAATCACAATATAAAAAATATCATATTATTAAGTACTTTGAATAAATGTGTGTAGAAAATTTGTTTCTAAGTGGACAAATTGATAGATGAATACTTAAGAAAATATCATAAATGAGATGCTCATATACATACAACTTACACAAAAACGTTTTTTAAAACTACATTGGTGGTAGATTTCAAAGGATTTTTGTCATTGTCATGGATTAAAATCTTTAACCCAAACTTAATGTGGACCCTAGAAACTTACAATTGATCACTGGCTAAATATTGGTGTAGGCAAATACAAACCAATTGTTTTCAAATATTGTTCTTGAGATTTGTTTATGGTCATAACATAAGATTACATGACAGGAAAGTCATGCATAGATAGTTTATAAGAATCATTTCAATATATTTCAGATAAAATACAAACTTGTTTCATCAAATCATGTCGAAAGATAGAATAACTTAAATGACAACTCAAACTAACAAATTTCATGATACAAAGACTAACAACTTGTTCAACCACAAAATACAAACTTGTCCCATCATAATACATGATCACGAACATAGATGGGATAATTTAGATGACAAAAAAAATAAATTTCAAATCAACAATAATCATAAATAATGACAAAAACAAAAAAGAAAGTTCTTGAAAAAGAAAATCGGGTAAGATATTGTCCACTTTGGGTTAAGCCCTCATGAATTTGCTTTTTGTACCACTCCAAAAAATCTCTTACTAAGGGAAGTATCTTATGTGTATATAAACCTATGTTTATATCTTGTTTTATCTGATGTGAGACTTTGTTTATACCCAATGAGAAGATATGGAGATGAAAAAGTATACATTTGACAAAGAATCAACCAAAAGTTTAAAAAAATACACATGAAAAAAAATTCTACTATGACCATGTTGAAAACTAAGATACGAAGAGACGAGGAAGAATATATTTAGCAAAAGATACGTAGCTAAAAGTTTTGCTTAAAAAATAAGTGAATTATTAATTTGTGAAGAAACTGAAATAAGTGAATTATTAATTTATGTAATAGGAAAAATTTTCTCAACACAAGTAAAAGAATTTCTTAAGAATCGAGAATTTTAAAATAATTATTCGACCGAAATTATACTTTTACTTTTAAAATTTTGAAGTGATTTTGATTGTAGTTTTTCATTAGGCTTTTCAAATTAAAAAATATATATACATAATTGATCCTTAAACTATAAGAGAACTAAAATAATTTTTAAAAAGCCTCTTGCGTTTAAACAGTAAATTTGAAAGATAATACCATACTTTTTCAAACTTAAGAGGTTAAAGTATTTTTTTTTAAATTAAAACTAGTTTGTCAGAGGACTAAAATTATAAATCTTAGTTAGTTTTTTCAACTGATTTAGATAGATTGAGGGGTACGTTGAGTGAAACTTAAAATGCTTCACATTTTGACATGAACTGAGAATAATTTTTGTTTACATATGAAAAAAAAAAGTATTTTTGAATTTTCCAATTTCAAGCCAATCATACTTAAAGCTAAGATCGTAGGCAAAATCTATAACCATGATTATGACATGAAGGATAAACATCAACCACAATTTAATAATTACATATTAACATTTTAAAAAAGTAAAATATCTTTTTTTTATCACTTTCCCCTTTTCTTTATTAGAAAGAAAAGAATTTCAAAAAAATGGGGAAGGAAGGTCCCTACTTTTTTCCTACTATGCCTTGTTCTTTTCCTACTAAAAGAATATAACAAATTGCAAAACTATATCTATTTCTATTTTATATCCACACCAAATTTTTCTCTTTTGTCTTTTCTAACACATATCAAAATAATTGAGAGTGTGAAGTGGGATAACACCTTTACTCTTTAATGATATGATGGTGTGACTAGAAGAAAGAGAGAAAATAAATAGAAAAAGGAAATTAATATAAAATGAAAGAGTGAAAATTAATGATAAATATTGTAAATATTGTAAAAATTAAAGATAAAGAAAGATAAAATAGATGAAAAGGAAATATTATTAGGTTGAGGAAGGAAAAGATGAAAAAAGAAGATGAATAAGTGAGATATCTGTTAGAGATAGATTGCCACTTTGAAAAAAAATATATAATAAAATTTAGAAAATGAAATAAGTAAATATTTTATTCTTCTTAAAACACTAAGTAAATAATAATTTGAAGATTTTATTTATTCTTTATTTCATTATTTTCCAATCATTTCTACTTTCAAATAATTTTTTCCAAAAAGAATCTCATCTAGACCTAATTATAGATATGTGGACAAAATATCCAAACATATTACTTTATCATTTTCTTTCCTTTTTTATGTTCTGTATCCATTTGGTGAGTTGATATTTCCCAATCATATTCCAAAAGTAAGTGTCCCCATTAACCTACTTTAGCATTTCACATTCTATATCCAATTTAATAATTAAGCAAGAAACTATTAAACAGTGAAATTATAAAGCAAAACTTTATCTTGACTTTGTGCTTTCTAGTGATGTTGTGGAGCCATGTCCTATTTGCTAATAGACCCCTTTTAGAAAGTGGCCCAAAAAGTAAAATAATATTAGTTAATGTCCTAAACTACAAAAAAAATAAAATTAATCTGATGAGTGTACCTCAATTAACCACTCATACTGGATTGTGATAAAGTATCTAAGATCCTGGAACAATGAATAATTTAATTAAAACTAATAAATAACTGTCATGTAATTATATGTCTATATAGCCTTATACCAATATATGAATTTTAACATATTTATTTATAATTTTAGAAAAATGATGTTGGGCACCAAATAAACATTATAATTCACAATAAAAATAAATGATAACAAACAAAAAGTAATGATATATATATATATATATATATATATATATATATATATATATATTCCTTTAAGTTTTTTCTTATCAAATTAAAATTTAAAATAATATTAAAGTCTCTTGTATATTAATTATTCATTTAAAAATATAGTTAATTAAAATGATTTGTTTTAATTCAATAAACAAATGGCAAGAAAATATATCAATTTCAATTTTCAAGTTTTCTAGAACTAGCTTTAAATATATGTAAGACATAATTAATATCATAAACTGAATTAATCGAATTTTAAAATTTTTCATGAATTAGTTAACCAAGTGCCACAAAAAGTTCGGAATAAATTATAACATATAAAGTACAAATTGTCCTCAAAGATTTCGTGTGTGTGTCTCAGACTGAAACGATGGATAGAAGATACTGTTACAAGGATTTGCTTCCTCTGATCGTTCTTGTTGCAAATGAATGCAATAACACAGCTTTGTTCACTCTCTTCAAAGCAGCCACTCTGCAAGGGATGAGTAGCTATGTCTTTGTCTCCTATGCCTATTCCTTGGCCTTTCTTGTTCTTCTTCCTATTACTTTTCTCTACAGAAGGTTTGATGCAAATCTTACACAGACTATGTTTCTCAGCTCCTAACACTGAACTCAAACTTCAATGGCTCCTTCTCATGTCTCTTTGCAGATTAAGAGTGGTTCCTCCTCTCAGCTTTTCCATCCTATCCAAAATTGCTCTTCTGGGTCTCATAGGGTGTGTAAAGGGCACCACAAAGTTTAAGGCTTTTTAGATTTAGTTTTCTGACCTACCCCTTTTATTTTTCACTCTGTTGTGCTAACTTTTGGATTCTGATGCAGGTGTTCATCTCAGATTCTGGGGTATGTTGGGATCAGTTATAGTTCTCCAACACTTTCCTCTGCAATCAGCAACCTCACTCCTGCCTTCACCTTCGTACTTGCTGTCATTTGCAGGTTCATTTTCATGTCTTGAATAGTATTTAACAGTTTCCTTTTTTTTGTAATTTGATTAACTTTCATTCAATTGGATCATCTGGGATGATAAATTTGTTGGCTTTTAAAGTAATTAGTTTAAAAATTATACCTTTTGAATAGTCTATGGTTGTGAAAACGAAAGATGAAAATAAAATATTTCATGTTATATGGCAGAAGTACAACTCCTGGCAGATCTGTTCCATTATTGTGAATGAGAATCCCACAGCTTTCCAACACTGACTTTACCCTTTTGGTAATTCCTATGATAATTTATATTAGAGAGTGGAACCAGTTTTGTTTTGGTGAAACCAACCTTAAACTCATTTTCTCTTTCAAAAAGTTTCCATTTTTACAACCTACCACTTTTCTACCAATGTGCAAGTTTTATAAGCTTATAATCAAGAAAGGAAAATTTTGGTTGCAATCAATTTTGATTTTGCTTACAGACACATTCTTTTGTTTTTTCTTGTCAATTTACCACCACAAATTAAGGATGGAAAAGATAGTCATAAGAAGTAGAACTACCCAAGCTAAGATTTGGGGCAGCATTATATCGATATCAGGTGCATTTATTGTGACTTTCTACAAAGGTCAATCGATCATCATCGCTGATAATTCCCCTTCAATTCAACTTTCACAATCAAATGGCATTCTTGCTTCAGTAGACACAAATTGGACCTTTGGTGGTCTTCTGCTGACAGCTTGCAATATACTGCTTACTATATGGTTTATTTTACAGGTATGGAAATGAGTAGATCACCCATTTGATCCTTGAAGTGTTACTTTCTCACCTCAATGGTTCTTAAAGTAAAACACAGGACAAAACTTAGATGCAGTATTGTAGTGTTACTGATGTTGTTTTCTATTAAGAATTGGAGTTTCACTTCTCTAATATGCATGGTACAGAATTTCATTAAATGACATTGTGTGTTATTGAGATGAAACTCCAAATCTATCTGGAAAACAACACCTGTTATTGGATGTAAGTTTTGTACTAAAACAAATTACATACATTGTTTCAGAACAGAAGTGTGAGTAATCGTTGTAAGTGGTTTACTTGTATGGAAGTAATCATTATGGTAGTACTCATAATTTTAAATTCTGATATTCAATTTTACAGGTTGAAATCTTGAAGGAGTTCCCGGATGAACTAACTATGGTGTTCTTTTACAACTTGTATGCAGCCATTGTAGCTTCAATTGTAGGTTTAATTGGGGAGAAAAATTCAAGTGCGTGGAAAATAAGACCAGACATATCCCTGATCTCTATTGTTTGCACAGTAAGACAACCCTGAAAAATGATCCTGCATTTTCACCTTAAAATACAGTGTAATATAATTGATTGATGATGATGCATTTTGTAATTAGGGAATATTTAACAAGTTCTTGAGTAGTGCAATATATGCCTGGGGAATACACCTAAAGGGGCCTGTATATGTAGCTATGTTCAAGCCTCTCTCAATTGTTATTGCAGTTGCCATGGGTGTTATGTTCCTTGGTGATACTCTATATATTGGAAGGTTAGTATTGCAATTTTCACATTTGATTCTTCTTTAGAACACAGTGAACTAATTAGGAAAATGCATATGAATAAAGCAATTGCTATTCCCTATCTTGTAAAAATGGATTGGAAAAACACTAGAGCTAATAGTGTTGGTGGTGTAAATTGGTTAATCTTTATAAAAGGTAATGATGCTCTCCTAAGAAAATTAATTCACTATCATATAACTCGCTCTGTTTCTTAGACAATGATCCCTAAGTAAAAGTTTATAACTTCCAATGAAGCCAAGCTAGTCCTTTAGTCCAGAACTGGTACATCAATAGAGATATCATGTAATTTTTAGAATATGTAGGGTATGCTTGGATAAGCTTCTGTATGAACATTTCTAAGAAAAAAAGTTAAGAAAAAATGAAATAAGTTTATTTATATAAGTTAAAATAAGTTTACGTAAAAGAGTTAAATATATTTTTAGTTCTTAAACTTTGACGCAAAATTGAAATTTGTCTTTGTTTCAAACTTTGATATAATTTAGTCTTCAAGCTTTAAAAATGAATTGATATAATTCTCTTAATCCAACTATGTTAAATTTGTTAAGATATGCCAAATATGGATATTAGGTAATCAAATATTATGTTAGTTATAATTTAGATATTATTATAATTTGTGCAGATTTGGACACCTGTCATTCCTTTAATAGATGAAGGATTATAGGATCCTTGTGTGTGTATATATATATATAAATATGGTACTCTACTCTTTCAAATAATACATTAGAATTATTCTTTAAGCCTTTTAATATGGTATCAGAGTCTGGTTAGAGCCTATCCTAGCGATATTTCTTGTTTATTGGACATTTCTATTCCACCCTTTGTCGGGCCACTATCGGACCACCCATTAATTTCTATTATCACGCACGGGATGTTTATACCTCGACGTGAAGGGGGTGTGTTGGAATCCCACATCGACTAGAGATAAGACTAATTTATAATATATAACTGAAGTGTAAACCTCACTTTACAAGTTGGTTTTGTGGGGTTGAGTTAGACTTAAAGTCCACTTCTAATATGGTATCAGAGCCATGGTTAGAGCCTATCCTAGCGAGTTTTATGTGGGCATTTCTGTTTCCACTCGGTGTCGTTGTAATATATAAGTGAGGTGCAAACCTTAACTTTTGTGGGGTTGAGTTAGACTTTAAAAACTCACTTTCTAATAAAATTTCTTTTAACATGTCAAACTATATTCTAGGGTTAATGTTTGAGTTATTTACTCGATGTTTGCCTAGAACGTTGTTTAATACAGAAAAACTTTACCGTTGGATTAAAACGATTATATTCATTTATTTTTAAAATTTGGAGACTAAAATATATCAAAGTTTAAAATAGGGACGAATTCCAATTTTAAAGATTACAAACATATTTAATAACCTTTGTAAAGACTTCCTCCAATGCTGTCTCTAAATTATGATTTTTAACTTGTGCATAAGGAAATGTTGTTTATGGAGAAACTTATTTTACTTTTTGTTCTTATTTTTCTCTTTTAGGAGAATTATTTATAGAGGAACTTGTCCAAATATATCAGTCGTGTGATATTGTTTTCTTGTTCATCCTTCATCTGGAGCCAGCCACACTTAATTTGGTCACTTGTTTGTTATTTTCCAGTTCTACACTTATCAAGATTTCATTTTAATCAGTACTTAATGTCATCAAAACCCTCTTAAAGTTCCAAACTTTCACTTAATAGTTTGAAGTTCTACTGCTTCTGATGCACTTTTGACAGAAAAGAAACTAAGCAATTTGAGTGATATAGTATGTTGGTCTCATCATTGTGCTTGCATTTTGCAGTTTGATTGGAGGCACAGTAATATCAATTGGGTTTTATACTGTGATGTGGGGCAAAGCAACTGAACAGAAGGAAGAGGAGGAAGATGTTGGTAGCCAAGAATCACCAATCACTGAGAATGTTCCTCTCTTGCAAAGCTATGCAACTGTAAATTCTACAAAGAAAATAGATGCAAGAGTATAATAGAAGACAGAATCACCACCTACTGAGAAATTTGAGTGGCCTCTCTTGTAAATTCCATCTACAAAATTTAAAAAAAGTAGTACAAAATTTTGGAGTTTTGTGTTATTTAGTATGAAAATAGTATTATGTTTAGGATCTAACATTTAACGTTAAAAGATAATCAATGGTAGTAAATATTACTATCAGATAATATTTTGTTCTACTATTATATTTTAAAAGAGTTGGATGAAATAATAAACCACGCCATTTGATTGATTTATTTTATCATCTTGATTTAATTAAAATAATTACCGGTTGAATTTGTAAAAAGAGATAAGTTTTAAATTTTACATAAAGAGTAAATCAATTTTTTTATATTAAAATTTTACTTTCAAACATTTTTTACTTCGTTTTTATAATGTTATGTTTGCTATACTTAGAATTTAACTTTTTTAAAATTTATTTTATTAAAATCGTGTCTATAAACATTATTTTACCTTTTTATTTTTACTTCTTTTTCTTTCTTTTATAAAAATTGTATTAACACATGATTTCAGTGTAAATATTTTTTATAATTTTTTTAAATTCTTGTTCTCAAATATTATAAGGGTATAGAAAATAGTTAAGAATATAAATAGTTTTTAAAAATGGAACTCAATTACTTTTTTATTAAAAGATCTAATTATAAATAGAAAATCACTTAATCAACTTTTATTTTATAAAAAATATATTTTTCTAAAATTAATATCATTATTATTTCTTTCCATTCTTTTTAAGTTTTTATTGATCTATTAATCTGCTTGGAGATTACAGGTAATCCTAGAGGTTTAGGCATAGAATACTATCATCCTAGTTAATGAAATTTTTTATCAGAATAAATTCTGTTACTTAAAACCATTTGAATCGGAATAGATTTATTTGGAAAAGAATTGATATGGAAATAACTTCAATTGACAATTAAAACTTTTTTAGTTGCAGATATTTTTAAATCGTTTGGGTGACAGTTTGCTCCTTTAAGTAAAGAAACAATAAGGATTTAAATTATATATAAATTTTTTCTTACTTTATTTTATTCATAATGAAATGTGACTGATTTTAATTATATATAAATTGTTTCTTAGTTTATTTTATTCATAATGAAATGTGACTGATTTTAATGAGTTGGTTGTGGTATTATATATGTAATGATTGATGTTGGTTTAATAGATATTATTAATTATATTTTTATTTATATATAAATAACGAGTTTTAATATATTTGAACAATGATGGTAAGTTTGTTACATGTTTCTGTTAAATATAATGAAAATTATATATGGGATTAATCTCCCCTTGTGTTAAACACACATAGGGTTCTCTATTTATAATAGAAGAAATATGGACTAAGTCCAAAATACAAATAAGAAATAATAACAAACTAACTGAAAGATAAAAGATAAACATAAAAGATATAATATTTCTAACACTCCCCCTCAAGCTGGAGCATACAAATTGTATGAACCAAGCTTGAAATAATTGAACTTGGTTTTGAACTAAATGATTTGTCTTCAAGAGCAACGGAGAAGGAGGCAATAAACATTTTAACTTCAAAAGTGGATGAAGGAGAGCAGCGGAGAAGGAGACAATAAACACTTCAACTTCAGAAGTGGATGAAGGAGAGCAGCGGAGAACGAGACAATAAACACTTCAACTTCAGAAGTGGATGAAGGAGAGCATAAACGCAACAGATCTGTGTGGCAAATACAATAAGAAAGGAAGAACAAGGCAAGAACAGCAATATAGAGGCGAAACCCTCTACTACAGAGGCGAAACCCTCTACTACAGAGGCGAAACCCTCTACTACAGAAAAAGAAGAAGGAGGTCTGAAGATGCGGAAGCATGCAGCGAGAAGAAGACAAACGTCGATGGCAGCAATGGCTGCTCTGGAAGGTCTGAACAAAGAGAGGGAGGTTCGATGATACGACTGGAAGCGGCGCGGTTTGATACCGACGCCGAGAAGGCCGCGCGTGATGAACACGCGTTCGAGATCTACTTCCAGAGAGTGGAGGCGCGTGACAGCGCATGCAAATGAGACAAAGACGACGACCGCCAGGGTTAGGTCGCGCTTGAAGAGACGGTCCAGATCCACTTTTTTTTTTTTTTTAAATGTACTGTTAAATAAACACTTCATTTATTTTAAACGATTTGAATTATAACTTTTAGTCAAATTATGGCATTAGAATATTTGAATTGTTTCTTATAGCTTGATGTGTAGCAATTTAAAATTACAATAAAGACTATTATATTGTTCATGTTAAACATGCTAGTGTATTCTTGAATATAGAACATGATTAATTCTTTTTATTACATGTGTAGTCCTAATCTCAATAATAATGTTAGAGGGAATAATTATTAAAGAGAGAGGAAAAACCATATCCTTCTCCATTTTTCTAACATATGTTAAGAATAATATAATCATCAATAAGATTAATAAATGCGTAAGAATAATATAATTTAAAGATTTTCTGATACTGTGGATCATCATTGACATAAATTGCTCATGGTAGCAGTATTTTACTCAGATAAATATTTTATAAACTTAATTATACGTTTTATTGAATAATAATAATAATTATTGTTGTGATATTATGATTTATTATGTTTTATATTTTATCTACAATTTGAAAATTTCCATATTTTAAAGATCTGGTGATTTTAACGGATAATAATTATCATAAAAGAAGTTAAAAATAAAATAGAATTAATAAATCGTTGTTTGTACATTCCTACTTATCTCCCTATCAATGTGAGAATGCAAATAAGAAAAGACAATGTAATGAGTTGTTAAAATTAGGATACGCATCAGCTGAAACAAACAACTATATACTCACAAATCCATCCATTTACATACTACATATATGGAAAGAAACAAACCCTCAGAACAGACAACACACCCTAAGAAAAGACAATGTAATGAGTTGTTAAAATAATAATTTAAAGAATTCATAAAAGCAAATTTTTTTATACATTATTTTATGTATAAATTAATTTTAATTCAAAATAAAATAATTTTTATTTAATATAAACAACTCTTCTGAAAATAAAATAGAAAATTTGAACGACTAACTTTAAAAAAAAAACTCAAACATAAATTCATTATAAATACAATTAGTCTTAAATTATGTAACATCCAAATTTTTAATATTACTAATATATTATAGGAATCATCATATATTTAATAGAATAGTTAGAAAGAATGCATATACGAAACTATTACAATTATCTAAATATAACTATAATAGTAAAATATATATAAGATAGGAAGTTTACCAAATTCTTTTACACTTAAAGAAGTAAAGTGTTGAAGTTTATTTGGAAAGCATATATACATCCATATATTTTCACATAGATATATATACAAAATCAACTAAAATAAAATTCTAATCTAAGCTTATTCTCTCCATTTTCTAAAACCTGATCTAGATAAAGATTCTCATTTTCTCACATAATAAAGAAAGATGATCATTACAAACAGCAGAACACACAAACACATAACACAAAAAAAATGATAAATTAATTTTATCCAAGAATACACATATGATCATTTACAAACATCAAATTTATAATTAATCATCAATAACTAATAATTGATAAACATCCAACTATTTACTCTAGACTTTGACCATTTAGATCCATGTATTGATATCGAACTCTAAGGACCTTACACCCGAAGGTGGTGTAACAAATCCACGCCAACTACCACACTCTGAGGTTAATTTGTCAAACATCTATGGCCAACAAATGACTATCAGACTAAGGATCTCCTACTACTTTTCACGACATAACTATCCTTCTCTACTTTAGATTGAAAGTTATTAAGAATGTCAGAATAACTCCTAATACAAAGCATCATATATCAATACATACACTATACATAAACCATCTTAAGGATTTCTCCTTGAAACCCTTATATACAATTTCACTCACAAACCCATCTCATGCCAAATTTAAATCAAATTCATATGTATTATTCATCAAATATACACAAAATTTCCAATATAAACAAGGTAAAATCCATACAACATATTTTGAACAAACATAAGTCAAAGATTATAGAAAATCATCACAATGCTATCATAATAGGGGTCACTCAGCGAGTAAGATCCCTCACCTAGCGAATTACTGGAAAAACCATATCTAGAACTGTAGGAAAAAGTGGCACTCAACACCTTAGTCCACCGCTCAACACCCAAAAGTCAAAAAGAACATTGACTTCGTGGCGCTCAACACCCAGGGTGGCGCTTGGGTTTGGCAGTGTCCAATGCCACACATGGCTGCTCAATGCTATACCAGAAGATGCAAAACTAAGATACTTGATCTAAATGCATTGAATACCTATCAAAATGATCAAATTAATATCATTCGCGTAATAATTGATTTGAAAATAGGTTTACAACTTAGAGTGAGTACCAATTTTCTCACTTGTCCAACAATTTAGTCCATGTAATCAAACCAATTAACTACCCCAAAACGCAACTAATAGATTTCATATGCTACGAACCAGATTTTAGTGAACTAAGTGGCTAACAAAGTCCTAATTGACATAAATACAGATTCCAAACGCTTGGTTCCCTCACAAAAACTCCTCTAGAATTTCACTTGTCCAAACCCCCATTTTTTTATTAGAAACAATCTCTGACCTATTGTCAAACCAAAGTTCAGTAGCTAACTGATCCACCAAAACAACAACTCATTATCCACAATCATCAAAAATCAAGCACAATTCAACAAACATTTCATAACAAGAATTCACCATATAAACTACCAATTTCAATATGTCGCATAATACATTATCATAGAACTCAAAGCAGATGTCCATAACTGATTTCATACAATTCTACCATATCAAATCAAACTACCAAACAACTTAAAGGTTTAGAACAAACATTTAGCTTCCCTTACATGTGAGAAGCTTAAATATATCAAAATGCCTAAATTGCTTTTCCACTCAAGTAACTCTATGTGCACTTACAAACCACGAAAACATAATCAGGATATGTGGTTAGAATTACTGATCAACAGAGAACCTAATAGAAGACTTAAATTATACATGTGACAGAGTCATACTACATGCATTGAAAATTAGAGAAAACATAGAAAAATAGTAGAAATCAACTTACTTTTTCATGATAATGGATCGATTGTAAATGAAGATATTGTCGCCGTGATCACATAAGCACTCCCTGATCTTCAAACATATAGTTCAACAGTTGAAACTCTTAAAAAGAATAAAAAAAATATTCAGATAATAAGTTTTAAAAAATTAAGTAATGAAACTTTTTAATAAAGCTTCTATTTATATCTTTTATAATAATATTAAAATAACATAGTTTCATTATTTAAAATATTTTATCAATTCTTAAAACTTTATTTTTTTACATTCTTCCAAAATACAAATTAAAGTTATTTTACTTATTTATTTTATTTGTGTGTCTGGAAAGAAATTAGGCTTAATTTTATTTTTTTTAGTTTCAAAATTTTCAATGTTTTATATATCTACATTTGTTTCTTATATAGAACCCCCTATTACGTTTGTGGTCAGTTTTATTTCCATGATAAGAAAATATGGTTGCTCCATTCATAATTGTACTATTTTTGTTCGTATATATATGCATTTGTCAAATCACTTTTTGTCATATATTATTGTTATTTACATTGCCGACTTTTTATGATTTGATTTTTCATATCCTCATGTTAAACGTTTTAAAATTTCGAAACGTTTTGTCTTTTGTGATAACTTACGTGCTATGCACACAAACCATTTGCACCAAAAATATTTTACTACAAAAATCTACTAGATTTTCTTCCTATTAATTTATTTGTAGCTATTATGCTTACTACTTTTTTTTAGCCAAAAGATTTGAATATATATATAAAAAAAATCTTAACACGCTAAAATTTTTCAATCTGAATTATTTATTATTGTTTTTTTCTTACCACTATACTTTCAAATTATATAAAAATATGCTAAAAATATTTTAATATAAAATTTTGCGTTTATTCATCTAATACACCTCTTTTATAGGAAAATAATAATAATCGTTGATGGCACGTATTTAAATTTTCCTCTCTTTTTGTTTTCAAAAAGAAAAATCTATACACTGCTAAATTTGATTGGCTGCATATTGATGATAACATTATCTATACAACACTTTCGTACAATTAAAGAAAAACTAGACATGTCTCTATCGAAACTTGATTACTTTCAACTATTCAATATGTTTATAATTAATGAGACAATGAACTATTGGAACGATTTCATGGGAACTTTTTCTTAAACTTTGAAGATCAATAAATCTTTATTTTGTTTAATGTTAAAGAAAGTCTTTTATTTCACTATTATAATGATCTTTTTAATTTTATTTAAATGTTCTCAATTTGTTTCACTTTTCAAATATATTAATATAACTTTTTTTATTAAATTTATGATGACGTAAATAATATCTATTGTTCATGTCTCTTTTATGATAAATTATCTTTAATTAGTGATATATCTATCATTCACTATCATAATGTAAGGCTGTTAAAAAAACACCAGTAAAAACGTGTGTGTGTGTGTTTTTTATGATAATAAAAAATAATTTTTAAAATTTTATTGTAAATATAAATATTTTTTTATAATTTTATTGTGAATAGTTTTCATTTTTAGGTAAATTTATAATTAAAAAATGATTAAGTTTAAAAAAATTTGGCAAATTAAAAAAATAAAACTTGAAGACCAAAATTATTAAAATAATTATTTCAATTTTAAAAAATTTATTTAAAGGATAAAATTGAAAAAGAGACACAAAAGAGAGAAAACTCTTTTATACATAGATATAAATTATATTAACTTACTTTAAAAAAAATGGAATTGAAGACATTTAAAAGGAATAAAATTGAAAAAATTATTATAATCATATTTGCTTCCTTAATAGTATGGGTTAATGTTCAAATAAATTGATTTAATCCCGTTGTAACGTTAATTATCATGATGGAATTAATATTTGTTAATTAAAGTATAGTGACAAGTCAATCTATAATTAAAATATAGATTGAGAGTAAGAAAAATAACCTATACTTTTTCTTACTCTTTTGAAAGATTTATTTTAAAATTAATTATTTTACAACTAACACTTTCTTATATACCGTTTACAGTAACTAACAAGTTTTATTAGACGCTAAGAATGGACACGTGGAGGGAGACAAAGGCAAGCGTGTAAGCACCAGACGTACATTTATTTTTATTTTTTATTTGACATAAATTATAAGATAAAATAGTAATCAAAGAATAAATGATATTAATTAATTTAATTTATGATTAATAATTTAAATAGAGAAAATAAATATTGTTTTAGTCTGAAATGGTGTCTCCGCAGCCAGTGATGGAATCCTTCTTGATTTTGACTCATTCTTTTGCTCCCTTTGCAGCCCAACATGGCGTATTTTGTGTCTTTCTGTCTATGCATTGCATTGGAAGACTCTTTTATCAAACACTTGATAAATATAAATTTTATGAATATCAATAGAGTTTTTAACTAAAATTATTAAATATATTTTAAAAGAGTATATTAATGATATTTCTCTTTGTAAAAGTGGAGGGAAATGTTTGGAGAATAGAAGAATGTTAATAATGGACTTTTATTATTTTAACACACTAAAATATGCAAAATAATATAATAAATAACAATCCTATTTAAAACAATATATTATATAGTATATGCACTCTCGAAAGTGGTGAGAGAGTTGAATGGTGGGAGATTAAAAATATTAATATCACTTTTTTTTAACACAGTATTTCTATAGTTATTTTTCTATAATAGGTTAAAACTTATTAAAAGCTGTAATATTGTAAAGTGATGACTGTATAGTTTTATAATTTTAATATGTTATATTAAAATTATAGTGGTTAGAATTTTCTAACCACAAAAAATATGGTATATTGAATAAAAATTTGTCACAATGTTATTGCTAGCAATGCAGATTAAGATAGTTAGAGTAAATTAAAAAGTCATTAATCTGATCAGTTATGGCTGAAAATGATAGAAAAATAGTTACGTAAATGTTAGTTGATGTAACTTTCATTAGCGTTAATCGATAAATAATTATGATTCTCTTGATCTAGTTAATTAGCAAACACCCTTAATTTATTAGATCGATTTTGTAATCAAAAAGATATTAGATCAATTATAAAACAACTAATCTAATACATTAAACTGAAAAGACAAAATAGATATAGACTTACAGTCTCTACTTCAACTTAAATTCTTTAATTTTAATTACAATTAACAATCAATATTAATAGACATACATCACAATCAACAATTAGAAACATGCATTTAGAAAATAATTCTAGAAAATTACACAATCATCTCAAACAATTAAAAACAATTTTCCAAATTTCATAAACAATACAAATCATCAAAAGGAATTGTTTTCTTCAACATCTCCATTTGGTTCCAACTATCCCTTAGTATATATAGTCTTCTTAATCTAAATGTGTTAATCTTTTTTATATGTCAAACAACTTTTTGTGGATGATATTTTAGTTATAATGTGAATAACTCAAACGTGAACCAAAGACATCACTTGACACATAAATTGTTTTTAACGAAATTAAGTTAGAAGAACTATATTTATTAATTTTTAAAAATTTAAAGATTAAATTGTACCAAAGTTTTAAATAAATACAAATTTCAATTTCGTATTAAAATTTAAGAACTAAACTATATTCAATCTTAACATTTTTTATTTGAATTAATCGGAGTTATC
The DNA here is from genome assembly GCA_027742785.1 of Vigna reflexopilosa. NCBI lineage: Eukaryota > Viridiplantae > Streptophyta > Magnoliopsida > Fabales > Fabaceae > Vigna > Vigna reflexopilosa. The sequence goes on from CM050923.1 coordinate 2,126,044, forward strand.
AAATTAATAAATTTGGTGACCACTTTGCCCCTTTTGTAATGTTATTGTGTGTGATTTCCATAGATGTTGTGAGTTGATTGTTCGTGCAAGTGTTCCTAGCCTTCGTTCTTGACTTCATTATTCTTTGTTTTTGTTTCTACTATAAAAATTTGTTTCTTTTTATCACTATATATTCCACAATTACACGTTTTTACGCTTATTTTATCTCTCAATATTAACAATATTTTTAATAGTTATATAATTTTTTCAAGTATATATTATAAATGTTACGTTAATTAGAGATAACATTAAGTTACAGCATTTTAATATAAAGATAGTTTTATAAAATTAAATTAGAAATAAAATTCACTTTTTAACAAGTAAGAAAGTATGTTACACATGGCTTGAGGTGAAATTTATCATTAATTTTATTTTTACACACTTGTTTATAACTAAAATAAATTGCTCACAAATAAACAGTTTTTTTAAGTATAAATATATAAATTCTCAAATTATATGGAGCAAGAAAGATAGAAATGGTTAAACAAACATTATAATAGTGTGTTTGGATTAATGTTTATACGAAATTTAAAGCACCACAACATGGGTGAGAAAACATTGATAAAAATTTCATCAAACAATTATTATTGCTAATGCAATTATGATCTTTTCTCCTCTAGTCAACGATTAAATAATTCTCCACTAATCTTTATCATGTGTTTTCTTTTGTCAGGGAATTTTTTCATTTAAAATTAAATTACACTAGTAAAAAAACATTTTTTTAACTTGTGATATATGTCGCGGTTTTGTAAAAACTGAAACATTTAAAGACACGGTAACAGTTTTGAAATCAAGATGAAGTTATATGCTCCGGGTGTACAAAGAACCGAGGCATAAAAAATTTATGACACCGATTGATACAGGACCGATGCATAAGGATTTGATACTGCTTCGGTTGATGCAGGACCGAGGCACAAAGACCTGCACGTTTTCCAGTGAACCAGGCTTTTCATTCAAACCCTTCCATTATTCTTACTCCTACTCTACTGCTACTACCAAACCAAAACTCCTCTCTTCTTCCTCCCTTCATTCTTTTCACGTGCTACCGCTCCCCGTCTTGGACCTTGGCAACGCGGCGCCAGCGCCGGCCGTGGTGCCTCCGTCGATCGTGGATTCTCTCGGCCCCGTCGGTCCCTTTCCCGACCATCGTCGCCTTTTGAGATCAAGCCCAAATGGCCAAATCTCTTAGGGTTTTTTTCTTTTCCAGAAATCAGATTCAGGGTTTCTGCCTCCTCGATCTCGCGCTTCGCAACTTCGTCGTTAGTTTCATCGTTGCACGACGACGGCTAAAGTGGTTGTGGTGTTGGAGCAAGCGGCTTGAGGGAGCAGGTGAGGAGTCCAAATAGGTTGCGGGCGGCCCTAAATCCAAGGCGGTGGGGCGAGAGTCGGGGTCGAAGTCAAGTTCGGAGGCATGATCGGAGGGGTGGGAGGAGGGGCAGCGGTAGCGGTGGTGATGCGCTACGATGGTGTGGTGGTTCTTGACGCTGGCTCCCCATTTCAATAAGGGAAGGGCGAAGTTGTATAGAGGTTGGGACTTCACCAGAGGCTGCGCCGGTGCGGTGGACATTCAGAAACGCAGAAAGCTGTGGAAGCTGGAGGAGGATTGTGTGTTTGGAAACGGTGTTGTTGGGAATGAGAGTTTGATGTAGGGTTCAGTACAGTGTTGTTGGCATTGTTCTTGAGGCCAGTGAAAACTCACAAGAATAGGTTACTGATTTTGGCATTGCAACCTGATAATCCAACCTTTGGATTCCTGATCATCTGATAATCCAACCTGATAAAGTCTGAAAAAGAAAAAAAAAACATGCTACTGTCTTGGTTATCTAATAACCGAGACATAATCCTATCTCGTTTTACCTCGGTTCGTAACTGAGACATAAAACATACCTCTTTTTACCTCGTCCGTATATGTATCAGTTACAAAACCGATGCCTATAAACAAAATTAATCGGTGTCTTTTTCCCTATAAACATAACCTTACGTTGCCATAGAATAAATGGATAAAATACTGCCAACTACTCCTTATTATCCTTGTGGTTTTATTTCTTATATAAAAAAATACATTTTGTTCATTAGTTTATCTCTTAGCGTAGGGTTTTTGTTGAACACATAAGAACTAAATAGAAAACGATTTGTCAAAGACCAAAATGTTAGAATTTTCTTATGCAGCCATTAAAATGAAAAGTAAACAGAAGAAAAGTGGCAGTAAATATATGACCAAATCTAACGTCTTGGAACTTTTCCAAAGCAAGAACAAAGACACTTTTTTTTTTCGTGCACGAATTAGTAAAAGATGGAGTATTTGTTTGATAAAAAGAATAAATGAAAATGGCATTAATGCAAGCATTACTTTTTTCGTTTAACCATTTTTAACAATTATGTTCATTTTACATAAAAGAAAGAAAAAAGAATATTAAAACATGATGAATCATGATCAGAGAAAGAAATGTAAGAGAAAGAGGATATGTAAGTAATCATAATTATTTTTTGTTACATGACAACCTTGGAACATTTTCCACACAAAAAGACAAGCAGATGGTTGTTTATCGATGACCACGTTAGGGTTTGAATACATACGTGGTGAGTTCGGCCAGCCAAAATGCAAAATTGAAAGTAATATTTCTAAGGTAAGGGCCTATAAATACAAATGCAACCTTAGAAAAATATACACATTCATATATCAAACTCATTAATTATATCTTCGTTTTGCATCATCTAGCAAACATGTGGTCTGTGATAACGGATCCCATCAGAAACCTTTTTGCAAATGTTCTTCACCAGTTCATCCACAAAGACTTCCATGAAGCTGTGGCAAAAATGACCATAATAGATGCTTTTCTCTTCATTGTATATAATTCCCTCTACGTCATATTATCATAACATGAATTACATTAGTGATAGTATTATGACATCATTTTCAAAGCATTAATTATCAGAGCTTTAATTAAGTTGTGATCATCACGAGATGAGTCTGTTTTATGCAGATTGTTCATTCCATCGACAAGCTGGGGATATGGCCTCGTCTGCCTGTTTTCTTAGGGCTATTGTATCTGGCTATCAGACGTCACCTTCACCAAGAGTACAACCTCTTCAACGTTGGAACAACACCAACTGGGATTAGGTTCAACCCTTCAGATTTTCCATACAGAACAGCTGATGGAAAATATAATGATCCTTTCAATGAAGTTGCTGGCAGCCAAGGAACTTTCTTTGGCAGAAACATGCTCCCTGTTGATCAGAGGAAAAAGGTCCACAACATATATATATAAAGCTAGTTATAAGGACATACAAAGATCAGTGTTTTTACTGCTATAGTTTGTTGACTTGTTCTATATGATTTTGTTGCTTTGATGATGGTGAATTTTGAAGGCATAGTTTTGTGTGTGTGCAGCTATTGAAGCCTGATCCAATGGTGGTAGCAACAAAGCTACTAGCCAGGAGGACATACAAGGACACAGGGAAGCAATTCAACGTCATTGCAGCTTCTTGGATTCAGTTCATGATTCACGATTGGATCGATCATCTTGAGGATACCAAACAGGTCAATCAATTTCTAAAACCATGATGATGTTTTTTGTTGTGATAATAAGAAGGTATTTAATTTAATTTGTTCATGGAATTTTGATACATATCTATATATATGTATGCAGATTGAACTGACTGCACCAAAAGAAGTTGCAGGCCAATGCCCTCTAAAATCTTTCAAATTCTTCAAAACTAAGGAAATTCCCACTGGATTCTATGAGATCAAAACCGGATCATCCAACATTAGAACACCATGGTGGTAAGATTTCTACTGCAGAAGTTAAAGGTTAATGTTGATAAGTTTATCATTCGTACTTCTTATACTGAGTTGACTAACATAATTTCAGAAAAATTAGTTTTTAAATGAGGAGCACATCGATATGTACTAAGCAATGATACCGACAGAAATTATAATTTGAAAAGAGAAAAAAAAAGATAACTTATATTTATAAAACTATTTGAGCTTTAGGATTCATGTCATAAAAATGATAATATTATAATAAAGAATATCAACAAAATAAAAAATTATCTCAAATAAATAATAATAATAATAATATGATATTATCAATAATAATATAATAGACTTTGTTAACCTGCCTTCTTTAGCACATTGGACTAATGTAAAAGTAAAAGTAGCTGATATGAAAGTTATTGGTATAGTCTCTGAGAAGATGTTTAAGTTGCATGGATTTGGTTGATGAAATAGGGATGGAAGTGCTGTGTATGGAAGCAATGGAGAAGTTTTACAGAAAGTGAGGACTTTCAAAGATGGAAAGCTAAACATATCAAAGGATGGAAACCTTCTGCATAACGAAAATGGAACAGCAGTTGCAGGTGACATCCGCAACAGTTGGGCTGGTGTTTCAACTCTGCAGTCCCTTTTCATTCAGGAACACAATGCAGTTTGTGATTCTCTCAAGGTATAATAATCATAAATTTCATCATGGAAAAAAAGAGTAACCAATCTTATTTTAAAAACAAACTCATTAATGAAAAGAAAATACTAACTAAATACCTGTTTTTTACTGTACTGTTTCAGAAATATTACCCTCATTTGAATGATGAAGAACTCTATCGCCATGCAAGATTGGTGACTTCAGCTGTGATTGCAAAGGTTCACACCATTGATTGGACTGTGGAGCTTCTTAAAACAGATACTCTACTTGCAGGAATGCGTGCCAACTGGTAAGCCTCTCCACACCACAAAATTTTCTGACACAGTACAGTTTACATTAAAAAATTTATCTACTGAAATATTTTTCAAGCTGCTTTTTTTAATTTATATTCAAAATGTGGTTTTTTTATCTATATAGACAAAAATGAAATACATTTTACGTATATAGAACAAAAAATTTGAAAATTAAGCAAGTTGTGAGGGTCCAGTCAACTTCAAACGATGAAGTCGTGATCAGAAATAAAGTCATAAGTCCAAAAATAATTTTCGTGATCAGAAATAAAGTCATAAGTTCAAAAATAATTTTAGAGGCTGATAATCGATTACAAAGTTTTATAATCGATTACTGTGTACTGAAGTCATGAAGTCGTGAGCACGACTTCATCTTATATAGGCAAAATTTCTCTAATAATCAGTTACACTAGGTTTGTAATTGATTACCAACGGTGTAAATGGATAAAAACTCTCTGATAATCGATTACAGCAGGATTGTATGTAATCGATTATCAACTGTGTAAATGGATAAAAACTTTCGAATAATCAGTTGTAATCTATTTATTTTTTGAAATTATTGTTTGTTTTTCAGGTATGGACTCTTGGGGAAGAAGTTTAAGGATACATTTGGACATGTTGGTGGGTCCATCTTGGGAGGATTTGTTGGTATGAAGAAGCCAGAAAATCATGGTGTCACATACTCTTTAACAGAAGAATTTACGAGTGTCTATAGAATGCACCCCCTCCTACCTGATAACCTGCATCTGAGAGACCTATCTGCAACTCCTGGGCCAAACAAATCTCTACCAGTAATCAAAGAGTATGATAATAAAATCTTACCTTAACCTTTTCTTTTCCCAAAGGCATTACTACATCTGTTTCTATTTATAATTTATAAGAATTCTTAAACTTCACACCGCTTAAACTGATACTGAATTCTTCAATAACTTATATTGTTTTTAAGAATTGTTCTTATTTTTTAGATTAATACATTTCTCTTTCCATTTTGGGTGTGTTTAATAGCCATAAAGTTAGATTATCTCAATAATTTGAAGCATTTTATCATTATCTTTGACCAAAATTTCTCTTTCCATTTGGCATTGTAGAATCCCTATGAAAAACCTGATTGGACTACCTGGAGAGAAGACTCTATCAGAAATAGGAGTTGCAAGACAACTTGTGTCAATGGGTCACCAAGCTTGTGGGGCATTAGAGCTTTGGAATTATCCAGAGTGGCTAAGGGACCTCGTACCACAGAACATGGATGGCACAGAAAGGTCTGAACATGTGGACCTAGCTGCTCTTGAAAGTAAGATATATACATACATCTATATGTAAAAGTTTATGTATAGTTTTAAAATTAAGATCTATATTATATCTAGTTATTAAACCTAAAATTCTGATGCAGTTTACAGGGATAGGGAAAGGAATGTGGCTAGATACAACCAGTTTAGGAGGTCATTACTGTTGATACCTATCTCAAAGTGGGAAGATCTAACAGATGATAACGAAGCAATTCAAGTATTGGAAGAGGTATATGGGGATGATGTTGAAGAACTTGATCTACTTGTAGGTCTCATGGCAGAGAAGAAAATAAAGGGTTTTGCAATCAGTGAGACAGCTTTTGTAATATTCCTCCTCATGGCAAGCAGGTAAAGGAATAACATTAAAATACCAATATTCTAAAGGATTCATTGTGTGTTTTTAAGTGTAATTTTTGGACTTTCTGTTTTATGAATTGATTTTGAAACATTTATTGTGGATTTGCAGGAGGCTGGAAGCTGATAGGTTCTTCACAAGCAACTATAATGAAGAAACATACACTAAAAAGGGACTTGAATGGGTGAACACAACTGAGAGTTTGAAAGATGTGATTGATCGCCACTACCCTGAAATGACACACAAGTGGTTGAACTCTTCTAGTGCTTTCTCAGTTTGGGATTCGCTTCCAAACTCACCCAATCATGTTCCTCTTTACCTTCGTGTTCCTCATTAATGTAATTTCGGTATTTATGTGTTTTATTTGGATCTATCTTTTGTTAAGTTTGAATTGATATGTATATTTGTATCTTGTAAAACTCTAAATTTCGACCTATGTGTGTCTGAGTTCAATGTATATGAGTTTATGAATGAAAACTCTACCCATCTAAGGAAAAAATAAAATTGCACGTAGTTATGTATCTTTAAAGTATGTTTATTTCACTTGTTAAATTCTACCCATCCAAATTCTTACTGAAATTTTCTTAAAATAATAACTTATATGACAAATAAATGCATTGTTTTGAAATTTCAATAATTAATTTTTAATGGTTGATTGTCTAGGCCTAATCACTTCATGGGGTAAAAGACTTCAACAAGATTATTTTATTTTCAATGTCTATCTTGAACTAATTCATTCTTTAAATCTTCAAAACTTTTATAAACATTATCATTATTAAATTTTTTATTGAATCATCATCTTCTTTTTTTTCAAAAGTTAGACGATAGGTCGTCTAGGGATATAACGGAGTTGTTAGACGATGTGGATGGATCACTTTAAGGTGAGGCTGAGTTGTTAGACGATAGATTGTCTAAGTGTTACATAATATTTTATAATTTACTCGTGGCATCCTAAAATGGGGTGTTAAAGAAGGTGTAGAGAGCCGAGCCTTGGAGAAGCTTGACTGAAGGAGTTTGAAGAGCTTGGTTGAAAGAGTTCGGCCTTAGAGACCTTAGCTGAAAGAGGTAGCCCTAAAAGGTCGGCTGAAAGACCTCGTCCTTTGAAGAGCTTAACCTTAGAGAGCTTGGCCTTGGAGAGCTCGGCTGAAGGAGCTTAAATAGCTTGGTTGAAAGAGTTGGCCTTGGATAGCTCGGTTGGCAGAGCTCGGCCTAGAGGAGCTCGACCTAGGGGAGCTCCACCTGGAGGAGCTCAACCTAGAGGAGCTCGGCCTACGAGAGCTCAGCCTAGCGGGAGATTGGCCTAGAGGGACATTAGCCTAGAAGGACCTCGGCTTGGTGGACCTCGGCCTACGGGAGCTCGGCTTATAGGATCTCAGCGTAGTAGGAGTTTGGCCTGAGGGAACTCAACCTAGAGGACCTCGACCTAAGGAAAAGCTCGACATTGAGAGCTCAACTTGGAGGAAACGCTCGACCTTGAGAAAAAGCTAGGCCAAGAGGGAAAACTCGACCTTGATAAAGAGTTGAACTTTGATAAGAGATTGACTTGGAAACCTCTGCTTGGAGAACTCGGCCTGACGAGTTCGACATAGAGAACTCAACTCGGAGAACTCAGTTTTGAGAGTTCAACCTAATTAAATTTGCCTTAAAATAGTTCATTCAAGAAAACTTTGTCTAAAATATCTGACAAAAAAACTCAAGCGAAGAAACATACAATACAATTATTTTAATAATAATTATAACAATACAACTTAATTTTTACAATATCTAATTACATACTAATTTCACTACTTTATTATTGTTATATACAAAATAAAAACGAATATTAACAAATAAAAAAATGCATCTGGGTTCACATAAAGAAAAAAAAAAGAGAGAAATAGAAGCTTATTTGGGAGGAACAATCTTCCTTTCTTTTGTTTTCTTTCCGCAATTGTGAATCCAGTACGTGACACAATTATCAAAGATGTCATGGGCATAACATAAGGCACCAACACTCAAAATCAGAAACCATACATAACTTTTCATCATTACACTCCAAATCCTCTCCTACTTTTTATCTTCTTCTTCTACGCACACGAGAACAAAGATCACACCACAGCTCGATGATCCACTCCATTTTCACTCTTCATAGACCCAACCATCAAGGTTCGTCTTCTCGGTACCGCCTTCATAGAGTCGCCGCGCAACCCCTCTGTTAGGGCTCGCTATAACCGTTTCCGTCGTCGATGAGGACAATCCGCCTCCGATCTCAGGTAAGCCCGATCCTCTCCTGGCCTTGCTCTCTATGCCCTGTTTTAATTAATCTCTTTTATCTTTATAGTTTGGTCTCTGTCAGATTCACTGCTTAGAATTTGTTTGATAATAGTTCGAATTTGGTGTGTTCCGGAACTTGTGTTTTTGGGTGGATGTGATTTTAGTTGGTGCCTGTTTTTATGAGTTCTGTGAGTTTTATGTGGAATCGAAGGAAGCCTATCTAGAATGTTGGTGACAAGACCTGTTTCCATTGGGAGGAAGGATGTTTTTGGTTGTTGGAGTGAGGTTCTGGAAAATCATTGATTGATTGTGTAACTGGTTTCATTGATGAAGTTTATTTGTTCATTATGGATTGTAGTGGTTGGATTAATGTAATATAATTTTGGGTTTTGCTCTATTCTTTTATTTGTTGGTAGCATGTTTTGATTGTTTGATTGTGAATTTTCTTGGCTTGTTTCGAGTTCATGTTCTTGCGTTTTCTGAGTTCATTTTTGTGGTGTGTGTGATGACCTCGGTATAAATTGGATCCTCGATTGCATCTGCCGTTTCGATTCATTTGATGTTAATTGCATTTGACTGGGGTACCCTTTTGATGCTACACAGGTGTAGTGATTCCATATTATGGTTGTCTTGTTGCTTTTGTTTTGATAGATACATGAGGATGAGATTCGTGCTTCTTATTATAATCAACTTAGGTGATATAGCATCATCCAATTCTAAGATTATCTTTTACAATGATAATTTAACAACATTTTTTTATAATATTTTAACATTATTTACGTATTAATTAATAATTAATAATAATAATCATAAATATCAACATAGATCAATCACGTAATAACACGTAAATGATTTAAATTATTATTAAAAAAATATTGTCAAAATATTATTATTATTTTTTTCAACGTAAACTTAAGTGGGAAGACCTCTGTTCCACAAGGATCATTCTAATAGAAATTTATTGTGGACATTTCTTTCACACATTTCAATGTAGTATTTAATCTTTAGTATTTTGGGATAAGCGTGCAACTTGAATTATATTATATTTTTCCTATTTGTTATTTTAAGTATAGGTTATTTAAAATATATATATAAAAATGTACTTATTTTCAAAATTTGATATCTAACATTTTGAAACTAGTGTTATGTTAAAATTACGTATATATAAATATGTACATATTTTCAAAATTTGATATCAACATTTTGAAACTAGTGTTATGTTAAAATTACGTGGTTAATGATTTTTTATTTTGAATAAAAATAGGTAGTAAGAAGGTTAATTCTTGTGGACTAAAAATATAAGAAAATAATATTTTTGTTTCTATGGAGTCTTTTGTTCTTAATTTTTTAAAAACTATTTTTAAAGTAAGGGAAATTTATTAATTTTTATATGTTCCAAATATTGATATGCTTCATGATTGGAGAGTTGGATGGATTGGAATTAGATCTTAGTTGTTTTGTGTTTTTATGATGCTAATGAACGGTTGTACATGTATTTGTGTGTTTATAACTGAAATGATTGAAATGATAGTGCTGTTGTGAAGATATATATATATATATATATATATATATATATATATATATGTGTGTGTGTGTGTAGAAATTAAGTGTTAGTACATAATGATTATGGTAATATATTTTGATTCCTCAAATAATTATTCACAACTAATTTAAATAAGATTTTAATAAATATATAATTACCTCTTCTACATTGTGCATTTCAACATCATAATTAAAATTTAGAAATACAACACTTTTATGCAGATGAGAGTGGTTCCCATTGGGTAACACATCACTATTTATTAGATTCTATTAAATTAAAGACGGAACATTTGTATTGGTGCAAGTACAATTGTATAATCTGATCCGAATAACATTATACTTTCCCTAAACAATTATATTACATATTCCGCATTATTCAAACCACAACCCTTTCAAAGCCCATACCTACTATGTATGAATTATTTTTACATGAATTTAATATCAACCATTTCAGGTCAGCAAATTAAGTAAGGCATTTAGACTTCACATGACAACATTCAATCCACACATAAATGTTTACGATATTATACTAGGCATAAACAATTTAGTACTAGTTCATTTTTTTACATTTCAACCAATTAAAGATTAAATTCTGAATTGAAAATCAATATACACTAATAGTACTTTCATACACATGATTTTAGCGTATAACATTTCTCATACCAATTCACAAGATTATCATCAATCATGACCTAGTCATGTTCATTATTAATTTTCTCCTTACGGACAACCAAAATCATACCAACAAAGTATATATATAATTAACCTTGCACCTTAAAAGAGCGTAACACTATTAAACAGAGTATGCATTTCAGACAACATCTATTATTGAGATAAATGTATTAACATAAGTCATACTATGAGTTATATATATCAGATGTACTGTATATCACTGTTAACTTCCTTTATGGGTTACCTAGTCAATTCAATTTATACTAATTACTCTACATATGATATTATGAGTTACCTAGTCAATTCAATTTATACTAATTACTGTGCATATGATAATTCACAAGTACTAGAGCATTTTTTTTTTATTCTAAAAAAAATATAACAAACATTTAGCCCTTTCACAAATCAAAATACCATACACAAGAAATTTATTCAATAATTTCCCATATTTTTCACGTATACCAATATTATTATTATTATTATTATTTAAATAACCGGCACTGTGAAAATACCAATATTATTTTAATATATTAATATTTTAATCACCACTTGACATATCTCATCCCTCAATAATGACTTCAAACGTGGAGTGCTTATCCACTATCACTATTTTTTTTAAACAAAAAGTAGAAAAAAGTTTGAACCCATGTTCTTGAAATCACCACAACTTTCTACCATTTAAGCTACCAAAATTTCTTATTTAGCTTTCCACATTTTATTTTTACATAAACTTATTAATTATATTTGTCATTCATAAAGAAATTTATTACTACTAGTAATAAAATTGTTACTATTAAGTTAAATATTTTTCATGGGTCTTACAAGGATTAAATTAAAACAACAGCCATCACACTTCAGATTATTTTGTAAACCTTACACCCATTCCTCCCTTCCTCCTCCTTGCCTGTCGCATTTCATTTAAAGCTCACATTTTTTTCTTCCTACACTCCTCTCCTCTTCCCTCATCATCAATTTCATTTGTTTTTAAGTTCTTTTGGTGCAACAGTGTAGATTTTCTTCTTCTCAGAGAGTTAACTTTAAGGACAAATTTCCTTAAGGTCATTGTGTGATGCATTGAGCGTGATAAAATCTGTGCTTGTTTCGTTTTTATCTTGAAATTGGGGCCTTAACCACACTTGAATTTGCGAATCAGCGCCGCCACACATGGAACTACGACCGCTGCACATGGAAGTGCAGTTGGGAGGGATGAGAACCGCACTTGGAGCTGCGGTTGACGGGTTGCGCAGTTGGACCTGCGGTTGGCGTTCGGCACTCTTTCGTGCAGCACTTGGAACTATTGGAATTACGGATGAGGCTAGCTACACTTCGACCTGCAGTTTACAGTGGCCGCACTTGGAGCTACACTGCTTGCTCTTTTAGGGTTTCTTTTATTACTTTATTTTCTTTTATTATATTTAATTAAATTTGCTTAAAATTTATGAATTGCATTTCTTTATATTATTTAGTATTTTTGATATTTATTTATAGTATTAAATTTGTTTAAAAAATATATGTATGAAATATTATGATAGTATATTTAATTTATTTTGGTTAATATTTTATATAGTTTTTTTGTTAATATTTTATATTTATATATTTTGTAAATTTTATTTTAATGTTATATTTTATGATTAAATAATATTAAATATGTTTTTGGAATATTTTTTCATTTTTTGATTTGTTTGTTATTTTATTTTAAAGTCAAAAAATAAGAAGAGGGAAGGGTGCATGTAGGGTAATAAAATGAGATTTAGGACCACTGGTGGTTACAAAATCATTAACTCATCTTTAATTTTTATTTGATTTTAATAAATGATTTAATAAGTAAAGCACAAATATATAAAATGAAAGGTGCAAGAAGACATGGGTGAGGTGCAGGAAGAATTGGTCATTCTTAAATAAAAAATATGATTAATTCTTTATATCACATGTGCAATCCTAATCTCAATAACAATAGTAGAGGGAATAATTATAAGAGAGAGAGGAAAAACCATATCCTTCCTCCATTTGGTGTATTCTATGACCCTCATAATTCCAAACGTGATATATATATGTGTGTGTGTGTGTGTGTATTAGCCATGAAGATATTTAAAAGGAAGGAATTTGAAAAAAATATGTAAAATTTATAAATTATTATAATCAATGTGAAAGATTAAAAAACTATTTTAATTGATAAAAATTTATGATGACCAATTTATCTTTATGTCAAATATAGGTACGGAAAATTATATCAAAATAAAGTCAAATTTACATAATGGTATAAGTATATTAATATTTTTATGTATTTAGTCAAGTTTCTCTATTCACCTTTTGTATAAAACAATTCTTTTAACGCTTTTGTATTTAATTTAATATAATTTTTCGTGTTTATGCATCTAACACACTTCTTTTATAAGAAAATAATAATAATAACAGCGTTGATGGCACGTATTGAAATTTGATTCGTTTAATTTTTGGTTTCAAAAAGAAAAATCTAAATTTGATTGGCTGCATATAACACTTTCGTACAATTAAAGAAAAACTAAACATGAAACTATCGAAACTTGATTACTTTCAAACTATTCAATAATGAATCGTCGAACACCTATGTTTATAATTAATGAGACAATGAATTATTGGAACAATTTCATGGGAACTTTTTCTTAAACTTTGAAGATCAATAAATCTTTATTTTGTTTAATGTTGAAGAAAGTCTTTTGTTTCACTATCATAATGATCTTTTTAATTTTATTTAAATGTTCTCAATTTGTTTCACTTTTCAAAATAGATTAATATAACTTTTTTTATTAAATTCATGATGACGTAAACAATATTTATTGTTTATGTCTCTTTTATGATAAATTATCTTTGGGTTAAATACATTTTTTAATTCTTAAATTATCATCATGTAATTTTGATTTTAGTTCTTTTCAAAATTTTGATCAAGTTTTATCTTTCTTTTTATAAAATTTTCGGATTTAGTCCTCTAACATTAATGTTAATTTTTTTATGATGTGATTAAGAATGTGGCTTCAAAGTAAAAATTGAAATTAGTGGTAAGTAATTTTATTAACGTTTAAAAATAAAGTTCAAATTAAAGTTAATTGTTGAAATCGAAATTGAGAGAATCTGATATGTGAGATTCCTCTTTCAATCAACGAAAACGAAGACTCTGTTTGCTGTCGTCTTCAACGAAATCGTGATTTACCATTCGAAGAAACACGAAAAAGAAAAACTTTAATTTCTGGAGTTAATATTAAAAAAGATACGTAAGTTCTTTTTTTCCTTTTTTTTAGAAATAGAGGGTGAGATTGGAGATATAAGGTTTCATTATGTAGGTAATTTACTTTTAAAATTATTATTGTAGTGTAGTGAAATCTGACACTAAAGGATTTGATTGTGCGTAAAGGAGCATTTGTTTAAGAGTATCACAAACATGTAGATCATTTTCACATTTAGTATCAAAAGTTGGTGGTTGTGAGAAAATTTTGTTGTGTTGAAGACAACTACGTTGAAGAATAAGGGAATATTATTTTTTAGAGGTAGAAATTGAATAATAAGTGAAAAAATATTTTGCTTATAACGATAAAGTTTCTATGAATGATTTGTGATTTTTATTAAATACTAATTCATATTTTAACTACTTTGAATGAATTAATGAATTAATGAAAAAGAATCTGAAACTGAAACTAATTTACAAAGAAAAATTAAAGAAGATGAAGTTTGTTTTGAAAAAAAAAAAGATTGTATTTGACTAACAAAGAAGAACTAGAAGTTGAAGAGAAAATTATAAGAATAGAAAAAAGTTGAAAAAATTATGCTATTGTTGTTTGTTCTAACATGAATACTAACAATTATGTTTTTTTGTTAATTTTTGTTAAAGATTAATCGTAATTAGTATTTTAATATTGGGCTGTACCAGTAATATATTGAATTATGTTTTGGTATTGTAATAATTATGTTAGTAAATTGTTAATATTGCACTTTGCTAGTTAATCCCATTTTAAGCATGTTGTGTTGCGTTTGTGATGTTATATGAATTATACATCTGAATTATTAAGAAGATATTGAAAGGGAAAATCGACAAGGGTGTGAACCTTATGCTTCCATTAGCAGACAAAATTGAACATCAAATTATTGGCTCAGGGTCCATTAATGTGTCAATCAATCATTCATGTTCCCCCATTTTCAATCAAATAAATCTTCAGGATCCATTAATGGATAGCTACTGACCCACCACTCTATTCATACTAAAAATTAATTTTAAAATTTTATTGTAAATATAAATATTTTTTTATAATTTTATTGTGAATAGTTTTTATTTATTTTCTAGGTAAGTTTTAATTAAAAAATAATTAAATTTTAAAAAATGGTCAAATAAAAAAATGGTGAATTAAAAAATAAAACTTAAAGAGAAAAATTATTAAAATAATTATTTGAATTTTTTAAAAATTATTGTAAAGTGATGACTGTAGAATTTTATAGTTTTCATATGTTATATTAAAATTATAGTGGTTAGAATTTTCTAACCACAAAAAATATATTAGATAAAAGTTTGTCAGAATGTTATTGCTAGCAATGCAAATTAAGATAGTTAGATTAAATTAAAAAGTCATTAATTTAATCAGTTTTGGAGTTAGGATTGAGTTTGGTTGTAATTTATTTTAAACATACATAATTGCCATTATAAGTTATTTAAGGCCAATCCGTATTAAAATTATGTTTTTGTTTGAATAAGATGATCTAAATTTATTTAAATTTAATTTTTTATTTAGATGAAGTAATTTAGTTACATAAATATGAAAATTATCATTAACTAATATTAATAATGTTAGTTGAAAAAATTAATATATGCTGATAAAGAAACAACCAATTTAACTTTCAAAAAAAATCATTAACATTGATAAAAGAAATAATTTACCTTGAACAATAAGATTTTAACAAATATTAATGAAAAATATAATTATAACTTAAGTCGACATGTAAATAACCTTAATAATATAAATTAAAAGATAATTTCTATGAACATTGATTAAAACATCTTGACTTATATAAAAGTAAAGAATAGTCTTACTTTTGTAGATAAAGAAAATTATGTGGCTGAAATTGGTAGAAAAATAGTTAAGTTAATGTTACTTGATGTAACCTTTATTAGCGTTATACGATAAATAATTATGATTGTCTTGATCTAGTTAGTTAGCAAACACCCTTAATTTATAATAATTTCAGTTGATAGTAATTAAAAATGATTTAGTTAATTTTAATTAAAAACTTAATTAAAAACATAATTAATGTTAATATTTTTTATTAATGTGATTTAAGAAGTAAGTCAACAAATAAAAATAATTTTAATAATCAACAAATAATTATAATGATTTTTAATCTAACATTAATCTTGTTTATATTAATTTAAAAGCAGAGTTGAGTCTATGATATCTCACTTCAGGTCGAGCCAAAAAGAAGAAGAAAGAGTATGTAAAATTTAAATTTGTTTACTCTTATAAATTCTTATAGTTTTTATTTTTTTAAATTCTTTATTCAACTTATAAAGTATTTTTAATTTTCTGTAAAAGTAAATTATTCTATAGAGTTTTCTTATGCAAACATTATTGGGATTTCAGTTTATTTTAACATAAACACCTAAATATTAATTTACACGTGATATATATTTAAAAATAAAACAATAATTATATATTTATCATATACGTATTATGATGAAAAAATATATTTAATAAAATATATATGTACAGTGAATATGTTCTTATATTATTTTCTCTCTCTACTATTTCGATTTCATGTTATGTATGCGCATATTTTGGTTAGAGTTACTTTTTAAAATTATGTATTTAAATGGTAAAACAAAATATATATGTATAAAATAAACTAATTCCACTCATGATTCATGAGTCATGAATAAGTTTTTCTTCACATGATTTGTACCAAAAGTCTCTTGTTTTTTTTCTCTTTTTTCAATATCAATTATAACGATAAACTTACGTGCATATAATAATTTCACTTTCCCATTATAATATAGACAAAGTTGAAAACAACATGTAAAAGAAAAAAAATCCCCAATCAGAATATTATTAAATGACTCAAAATTTAAAATTAGTCAATTATACATTTGGACATATCGTATCAAAATCAAATTTTTTAAACGGAAATTGCTAAATAAAAATAAGGGTTAAATATGTTTTTAGTTCCTAAATTATTGGCCGTTTTTGGTTTTCGTGTCTCTTTCAAAATAAGGTACAATTTGGTCCTCATTCTTTTCAAAATTTTGGTTTTAGTCCTCGGAAACTAATACCGTTAAAAATGTGATAGTTTTCGAGGTTAGTTTTCAAGAACTAAAACCAAAGTTTCGAGGACTAAAACTAGAGTTTCGAAAAAAAATGAGGATCAAATTGTACCTTATTTTAAAAGAGGAACGAAAACCAGAAACGACAAAGACTAAAAACATATTTAACCCTGCACTTTTTCTTTTAAAATTATACTAGAAACATAACTTTTATATATATATATATAGACACACGATTGTACTAGAAACATAACTTCTCTATGAAAGGTGCTTGTTGGTCATTTTTTGTGTACCTTAGTTCTTCTTTTGGGTCAATTTTCCTGATCAATTGGTCTTTAAAAGTTGTTTGATAAGTTATAGAAATAAAGTATTTATAAATCATCTTTACTTTTTCATTAAGTAAACACTAAATAAATATAAATGTCATTTTTATTTATATAAATAGGAAGTTAATTTATGATATTGGTTTAAGTTATATTTTGGTAAAAAGTGATAATTAATTCTATTGAAACCTTGTGAATTGAATATTTCTTTCCAACATAATAATATATTTCATATATAAAATGATATTAATCACAAATTAAAAATACTAATATATGTTTTTTCTTTGGCGCAAGTATGTTTCTCGGAAACAATTATATTAAAAACACTGTTGAATCTTAAAATTTGTACACCCTTTTCAAAGAAAATTCAAATTATGTACTCTATGCTCACAAGTTACGCTCTTTGAAAACATACGTATCGTTTCGCGTCATTTGTTTGTCAAGATCAATCAATTTTAATTAGTTATTCTTGCATTAAAATAAATGAAGTCTCTAACCTAAACTAAACCAATCTGATTATAGCTAGATTTTGATAATGATCGGTTCGTCCAGTTTATAATTAATAATCCCATAAATAAAATTAAAAACTAAAATAAGAATTTAACTATGAGATGTGTATGACTTGGAAGAATAACTTTTTTTTTCAATTCAATGCATTATATTAGTACAAAATATATTAAATCGGTTCTAAAATGTATATTAGATCGACTTTGTAATTGATATAATATACATCGATGTATCAAAGAGATATTAGTGAAATCACTAATCTAATACTTTAAACTGAAAAAGACAAAACATGTTTAGGTTCACAGTCTCTACTTCAACTTAAATGTTTTAATTTTAACCATAATTAACAATAAATTAATAGACATACATAACAATCAACAATTAACAATATGCACTCAGAAAACAATTCTAAAAAATTATACAATCATCTCAAACAATTAAACACAATTTTTCAAACTTCATAAACAATACAAATCATCAAAAGGAACTGTTTTCTTCAACATCTCCATTTTGTTTCAACAGCCCCTTAGAATATCTCCAATTAACCCTAATTACGTTGGAATAAACCCAAATCGAGGAAGGAACAAAACAGATAAAGAGGGGATGGGTGTGAAGTTGAACCTCATCGGCACCGTAAATAATGTCCTCGTTGAAAATGGGAGTGAACTTTAGTGGTGATGACCAAAGCAAGATCTGACGATAATATCATAGAAGAGTGGAGGTGAATAAGAACAAGGGTATGCGCATGGTTGTTAGAACTCAATGCAAGGTGCAATAAGGAGTATATTCCTCTTAATCTAAATGTGTTAATCTTTTTTTACATGTTAAACAACTTTTGAGGATGACATTTAGTTATAATGTGTCACACAGTAAATAACTCAAATGTCAACCAAAAACATCACTTTGACACATAAATCTTTTATAACGAAATAGGAATAGAAGAACTATATTTATTAATTTTTAAAATTTAAATACTAAATAAATAGTATCAAAGTTTCAAACAAATACAAATTTCAGTTTTATATTAAAATTTAAGGACTAAATTATATCCATCTTAATATTTTTTATTTAAATTCATCGGAGCTATCAAATTAATAAATTTGGTGAGCCCTTTGCCCCTTTAGTAATGCTATGGTGTGTGATTTCCATAGATGTTGTGAATTGACTGTTCGTGCAAGTGTTCCTAGTCTTCGTCTCTTTTTTTTTCCACTATAAAAACTTGTTTCTTTTTTATCACTATTTCACAATTACACGTTTTCACGCTTAGTTTTCACTTAATATTAACAATATTTTTAATAGTTGTATAATAATTTTTTTCAAGTATATATTATAAATGTTACGTTAATTAGAGGTAACATTAAGTTACAGCATTTTAATATAAAGATAGTTTATAAAATTAAATTAGAAATTAAATTCACTTTTTAACAAGTAAAAAAGTATGTTACACATAGCTTGAGGTGAAGTTTATCATTAATTTTATTTTTACACATTTGTTTAAAAGTAAAAAAAATTGCTCACAAATAAACAGTTTTTTCAAGTACAAATATATAAATTCTTAAATTATATGGAGCAAGAAAGATAGAAATGGTTAAACAAACATTATAATAGTGTGTTTGGATTAATGTTTATACGAAATTTAATGCACCACAACCCGGGTGAGAAAAAATTGATAAAAATTTCATCAAACAATTATTATTGCTAATGCAGTTATGATCTTTGCTACTCTAGTCAACGATTAAATAATTCCCCACTAATCTTTATCATGTGTTTTGTTTTTATCAGGCAATTGTTCATTTAAAATTAAATTATAAACATAACCTTACGTTGCCATAGAATGAATGGATAAAATACTGCCAACTACTCCTTATTATCCTCGTGGTTTTAAAAAACCAAATTATAAATTTAGTTTCATCAAACAATTATTATTGCTAATGCAATTATGATCTTTGCTGCTCTAATCAACGACTAAATAATTCCCCACTAATCTTTATCATGTGCTTTTTGGTCGGGTAATTTGTTCATTTAAAATTAAATTATAAACAAAACCTTATTAATTTGAAATGGTGTACGTTGCCATAGAATAAATGGATAAAATACTGCCAACTACTGCTTATTATCCTCGTGGTTTTAAAAAACCAAATCAAAAATTGAGTTCATATGTTACTTTTCATTTGTTTTATTTCTTATATAAGAAAATACATTTTATTCATCAGTTTATCTCTTAGCGTAGGGTTTTTGTTGACCACATAAGAATTAAATCGAAAATGATTTGTCAAAGACAAAAATGTTAGAATTTTCTTATCCAGCCGTTAAAATGAAAACAAAAAAAAAAAAAAAGCGATAGTAAAATATATGAAATCAATATTGTTGGAAGTCACACGTGGATGTAAATTTACTTTATAAACTCATTTTGTAATATTAAATTAGACTTAAAATCACACTTGACGCTCTAGTAACGCTTTTGTCACGTGACAACTTTTGGAACATTTTCCACACAAAAAAAGACAAGCAGATATTTGTTTTTCGATGACCACGTTAGGTTTTGAATACATATGTGGTGAGTTCGGCCTCAGCCACAATGCAAAATTGAAAGTAAAATTTCTAAGCTAAGGCCTATAAATAGAAGTGCAACCTTAGAAAAATATACACATTCATATATCAAACTCATTAAGTATATCTTCGTTTTAGCAAACATGTGGTCTGAGATAACGGATCCCATCAGAAACCTTTTTGCAAATGTTCTTCACCAGTTCATCCACAAAGACTTCCATGAAGCTGTGGCAAAAATGACCATAATAGATGCTTTTCTCTTCATTGTATATAATTCCCTCTACGTCATATTATCATAACATGAATTACATTAGTGATAGTATTATGGCATCATTTTCAAAGCATTAATTATCAGAGCTTTAATTAAGTTGAGATCATCACGAAATGAGTCTGTTTTATGCAGATTGTTCATTCCATTGACAAGCAAGGGATATGGCCTCGTCTGCCTGTTTTCTTAGGGCTATTGTATCTGGCTATCAGACGTCACCTTCACCAAGAGTACAACCTCTTCAACGTTGGAACAACACCAACCGGGGTTAGGTTCAACCATTCAGATTTTCCATACAGAACAGCTGATGGAAAATATAACGATCCTTTCAATGAAGGTGCTGGCAGCCAAGGCACCTTTTTTGGCAGAAACATGCTCCCTGTTGATCAGAAGAAAAAGGTCAACAATCATATATATATATAAAGCTAGTTATAATTTCATAAAAGATCAGTGTTTTTACTGCTATAGTTTGTTGACTTGTTCTTATACGATTTTGTTGCTTTGGTGATGGTGAATTTTGAAGGCATAGTTTTGTGTGTGTGCAGCTATTGAAGCCTGATCCAATGGTGGTAGCAACAAAGCTACTAGCCAGGAGGACATACAAGGACACAGGGAAGCAATTCAACGTGATTGCAGCTTCTTGGATTCAGTTCATGATTCACGATTGGATCGATCATCTTGAGGATACCAAACAGGTCAATCAATTTCTAAAACCATGATGATGTTTTTTATTGTGATGATAAGAAGGTATTTAATTTAATTTGTTCATGGAATTTTGATACATATCTATATATATGTATGCAGATTGAACTGACTGCACCAAAAGAAGTTGCAGGCCAATGCCCTCTAAAATCTTTCAAATTCTTCAAAACCAAGGAAATTCCCACTGGATTCTATGAGATCAAAACCGGATCATCCAACATTCGAACACCATGGTGGTAAGATTTCTACTGCAGAAGTTAAAGGTTAATGTTGATAGGTTTATCATTCGTACTTCTTAACTGAGTGTAATTATGACTAACATAATTTCAGAAAAAATAGTTTTTAAATGAGGAGCACATCGATATGTACTGAGCAACGATACTGACAGAAAATTATAATTTGAAAAGAGAAAGAAAAGATAACTTAGATGAAAAAAAGTAGAATTGTGATTTGGTTGGAATTAGGTTGACCTACGTACATAATTTTTGGCAATGGGACATTATTTTATTATTTTTGACTTAAGTGTTGCCAAGATCGGAGTGATTCTTAACGAGAATCAAGAATCTTAGTAAAAATACTTTGAACTAAAGCATGCAAACTTAACACGATATATTTATTTTTGTAAAAAGAATTAATAGTTTTATTTCGATAATTTTTCTAAAAATTGCACTAGGATAGAATAAAATAGAACGGTGTTTTAATTAGAAAGGAAAGAAAAAAAAAACTTATTTTAAAAAACTACCAAATGTGTTCTTATCGGGATCCTGAGCATAAACCTTTATACAAGTAGTAGAATCTGAGTGGATTGAAAGAACTTAACGTGCATTTCTAAGGGATGGAATTCTGAAGATAGATCTATCTAAAAAAATTTCCAAGTACAAGTCAGTAAAAAAAAATTGATATTTTAAATTAGAGAATAAGTATAAGAGTGAGTATGCATATTTCTTGAGAAATATCATATATATTTGTAAGATTCTTTTAATTTTAGAGCATAGGTCATAAAACTGGTAATGCTATAATAAATAATATCAATAAAATAAAGATTTTATTTAGCTGATGAGAATAATAATAATAATAATATGATATTTATTGTAAATTATAATAATAGTATTCAAATTGGTAGATATTACCGTGAATATTAACTCCAATAAATATATATTTTGAACTGTTTCAAAATGATAAGGTATAATAGACTTTGTTAACCTGCCTTCTTTAGCACATTGGATTAATGTAAAAGTAAAAGTAGCTGATATGAAAGTTATTGGTAAAGTCTCTGAGAAGATGTTTAAGTTTCATGGAATTGGTTGGTGAAATAGGGATGGAAGTGCTGTGTATGGAAGCAATGGAGAAGTTTTACAGAAAGTGAGGACTTTCAAAGATGGAAAGCTAAATATATCAAAGGATGGAAACCTTCTGCATAACGAAAATGGAACAGCAGTTGCAGGTGACATCCGCAACAGTTGGGCTGGTGTTTCAACTCTGCAATCCCTTTTCATTCAAGAACACAATGCAGTTTGTGATTCTCTTAAGGTATAATAATCACAAATTTCATCATGGAAAAAACTGTAACCAATTAAACTTTAAAAACAATCTCATTAATGAAAAGAAAATACTAACTGCATAACCTGTTTTTCATTGCACTCTTTCAGAAATATTACCCTGATTTGAATGATGAAGAACTTTATCGCCATGCAAGATTGGTGACTTCAGCTGTGATTGCAAAGGTTCACACCATTGATTGGACTGTGGAGCTTCTTAAAACAGATACTCTACTTGCAGGAATGCGTACCAACTGGTAAGCCTCTCCACACCACAAAATTTTCTGACACAGTTTACATTAAAAAATTTATCTACTGAAATATTTTTCAAGCTGCTTTTTTTAATTTATATTCAAAATGTAAAATGAAGTGTTATTTATTTCTTTTATTTTTTGAAATTATTGTTTATTTTTCAGGTATGGACTATTGGGGAAGAAGTTTAAGGATACATTTGGACATGTTGGTGGGTCCATCTTGGGAGGATTTGTTGGTATGAAGAAGCCAGAAAATCATGGTGTCGCATACTCTTTAACAGAAGAATTTACGAGTGTCTATAGAATGCACCCACTCCTACCTGATAACCTGCATCTGAGAGACCTATCTGCAACTCCTGGGCCAAACAAATCTCTACCAGTAATCAAAGAGTATGATAATAAAATCTTACCTTAACCTTTGTTTTCCCAAAGACATTACTACATCTGTTTCTGTTTATAATTTATAAGAATTCTTAAACTAATTCACACCACTTAAATTGATATTGAATTCTTCAATAACTTATATTGTTTTTAAGAATTGTTCTAATTTTTTAGATTAATACATTTCTCTTTCCAGTTAGGGTGTGTTTAATAGCTATAAAGTTAGATTATCTCATTAATTTGAAGCATTTTATCATTATCTTTGACCAAAATTTTTCTTTCCATTTGATATTGTAGAATCCCTATGAAAAAGTTGATTGGACTACCTGGAGAGAAGACACTAACAGAAATAGGAGTTGCAAGACAACTTGTGTCAATGGGTCACCAAGCTTGTGGAGCATTAGAGCTTTGGAATTATCCAGAGTGGCTAAGGGACCTCGTACCACAGAACATGGATGGCACAGAAAGGTCTGAACATGTGGACCTAGCTGCTCTTGAAAGTAAGATATATACATACATCTATATGTAAAAGTTTATGTATAGTTTTAATATTAAGATATATCCTATATCTAGTTATTAACCCTAAAATAATGATGCAGTTTACAGGGATAGGGAAAGGAATGTGGCTAGATACAACCAGTTTAGGAGGTCATTACTGTTAATACCTATCTCAAAGTGGGAAGATCTAACTGATGATAAGGAAGCAATTAAAGTATTGGAAGAGGTATATGGAGATGATGTTGAAGAACTTGATCTACTTGTAGGTCTCATGGCAGAGAAGAAAATAAAGGGTTTCGCAATCAGTGAGACAGCTTTTGTAATATTCCTCGTCATGGCAACCAGGTAAAAGGAATAACATTAAAATACCAATATTCTAAAGGATTCATTGTGTGTTTTTAAGTGTAGTTTTTGGACATTGTTTTGTGAAGTGATTTTGAAAGGGAGATTAATTATAACAATGAATGAAACATTTTTTTGTGGATTTGCAGGAGGCTGGAAGCTGATAGGTTCTTCACAAGCAACTATAATGAAGAAACATACACTAAAAAGGGACTTGAATGGGTGAACACAACTGAGAGTTTGAAAGATGTGATTGATCGCCACTACCCTGAAATGACACACAAGTGGTTGAACTCTTCTAGTGCTTTCTCAGTTTGGGATTCGCTTCCAAACTCACCCAATCATGTTCCTCTTTACCTTCGTGTTCCTCAGTAATGTAATTTCGATATTTATGTGTTTTATTTGGATCTATCTTTTGTTAAGTTTGAATTGATATGTTTATTTGTATCTTGTAAAACTCTAAATTTCGACCTATGTGTGTCTGAGTTCAATGTATATGAGTTTATGAATGAAAACTCTACCCATCTAAGGAAAAAATAAAATTGTACGTAGTTATGTATCTTTAAAGTATGTTTATTTCACTTGTTAAATTCTACCCATCCAAATGCTTATTGAAATTTTCTTAAAATAATAACTTATATGACAAATAAATGCGTTGTTTTGAAATTTCAATAATTAACTTTTTATGATTGATTGTCTACGGGCCTAATCGCTTCTAGGGGTACAAGACTTCAACAACAAGATTATTTTATTTTCAATGTCTAACTTGAACTAATTCATTCTTTAAATCTTCAAAACTTCTATAAATATTATCATCATCAAAAATTTTATTGAATCATCTTCTTCTTTTTCCAATAGTTAGATGATAGGTCGTCTAGGGATGTAACAGAGTTGTTAGACGATGTGGATGGATCACCTTAGGGTGAGACTAAGTTGTTAAACGATAAATCGTCTAAGTGTTACATAATGTTTTAGAATTTACTCGTGGCATCTTAAAATGGGGTATTAAAGAAGGTGTAGAGAGCTCAGCCTTGGAGAAGCTTGACTGAAGGAGTTCAGAGAGCTTGGTTGAAAGAGTTTGGTCTTAGAGACCTCAGTTGAAACAGATCAACCCTAAAAGGTCGGATGAAATACCTTGTTCTTTGAGGAGCTTGACCATAGAGAGCTTGACCTTGGAGAGTTCAGCTGAAGGAGCTCATATAGCTTGGTTGAAAGAGATGGCCTTGGAAAGCTCGGTTGGCAGAGCTCGGCCTAGAGGAGCTCAACCTAAAAGAGCTTGGCCTACGAGAGCTCAGCCTAATGGGATATTGGCCTAAAGGGACCTTAGTTTAGATGGACCTCGGCCTACGGGAGCTCGGCTTAGAGGATCTCAACGTAGCGGGAGCTTGGCCTGAGGGAACTCAACCTGGAGAGCCTCGGTCAAAGGAAGAGCTCGACCTTGAGGGAGAGCTCAGCTTGGAGGGAACACTTGGCCTTGAGGAAAAGTTGGGCCAAGAGGAAGAGCTCGACCTTGATAATGAGCTGAACTTTGATAAGAGATTGACTTGGAAACCTCTGTTCGGAGAGCTCGGCCCGACAAGCTCGACTTAGAGAACTCAACTTGGAGAAATCAGTCTTGAGAGTTCAACTTAATTAAACTTGTCTTAAAAGAGTTCATTCAAGAAAACTCGGTCTAGAAAAACTGACAGAAAAAACTCATTCAAACAAACATACAATACAATTATTTTAATAATAATAATTATAACAATACAACTTAATTTTTATAATATGTAATTACATACTAATTTCACTACTTTATTATTGTTATATACAAAATAAAAACGATTATTAACAAATAAAAAAACATGCATGTGAGTGGGTTCACATAAAAAAAAAAAAAAAAGAAAGAGATAGAAGCTTATTTGGGGAACAATCTTCCTTGCTTTCTTTTGTTTTCTTTTCGCAGTTGTGAATCCAATACGTGACACAATTATCAAAGTTATCATGGGCATAACATAAGGCACCAACTCTCAAAATCAGAAACCATACATAACTTTTCATCATTACACTCCAAATTCTCTCCTACTTTTTATCTTCTTCTTCTTCTACGCACCCGAGAACACAGATCACACCACAGCTCAATGATCCCCTCCATTTTCACTCAGGAATGAACCTAATTGATTAAGTGTATCAGTTTTTATATTTTGTATATTTATGTGTTCTAACTTGTTTCAATTATGAAGTACATTCTATTTTTTTGACCAAAAGTGAAACAAGAACACAAGAAAATATCAAAGAGACATTCTTGGAGCATCAACCAAACATTTTGAAGTATCTCAAAGATTTACAAGGTTCTAAGAAAAGAAGAACAATCAACCAAACATTTTAAAGTATCTCAAAGATTTACAAGGTTCTAAGAAAAGAAGAACAATCAAGAGGACTGCAGTGATTTTCATATGTGAGATCTGCACATAGTGGTGCACCCAGGTTTTGTTTTTCTTGTATAAATTTCATAGTTGTCTTAGCTAGGGAGACAAGTTTGTGAAAGAGTGTTGCTTGAGCCTCTCTTATTTGTAATTCTTTGTATTGGAATGTGTAAAAATACAATTGAGAATTTTTTTTTGTATTCTTGACCTTTGCAATACAGTGGAATTCTTTCAATTCAAGTTGTTGGAAGAGGATTGAATGTGGATTTAGATTAAGAATCCAACCATTATAAAATTGTGATGTAATCCTATTTAAGTTTTTAAATTTTCTTTTGTTGGTTAAAATATTCTGTAAACAGATCCTAAGAAGTTAAGTTTAAAAAAAAAATTGTTAAAAACTATTTTAAATCCAATTCATCCCTTTTTAGATTAAGATATAGGAATTCTAATTCTAACAACATGAATGTTAATAAAGTCTCTAATAAATCATAAACATAGTTCATGCAACGGGGAAGACATATGATTTTTTGTTGTTGTCAAAAGTGAAACAATATTATTAAAAAAATTTAATTAATTCATGAAAGTATGCTAAATTTATATTCGTGAAAATCAGTCAATGTACATAATAATCGAAACTATAGAATATCTGAGATTTAATTTAGAACACAAGGAACATTATTAAATTCATACCATATGCATCTACTCATTCACTAACCACAACTCTCTCTCTCTCTCTCTCTCTCTCTCTCTCTCTATATATATATATATATATATATATATATATATATATATATATATATTAGTAACATAAAAAACTTGTAACTCGTCACATATTTTGATGAGTCTGTATTTTGTTGTGCTTTTCATTGTTAATAGCACTTCTTTTGGATCTAGTTTAGTTTCATTTTTTTATTTTTAGGACATTTGTTATTTTTAGAGTAGATTTCCTAGTTGTTTACAAATCTATGTTAATACAGTATTTTTAGCTATAATTTTTTATTAATTTTAATCTCGGTTAATTTCGTGCTTAGTAAATGGTAAAATTCAGATTCAATTGATCTTAATTCTGGAGTAAATCTTAGTTTGTGATTTTGTTAATTTTACTCTAGTTATTTTAATTAGTCTTAGCCAATTTTTAATTCAATTTGCTAATGTGCATTTCAGCTTTTCAATTAGTGTTTTTAGTTGCTGTTATGTGATGATACAATTCACTTGTGAGTGTAGCTTGGATTATTTTTGGTGTACTGACATTATGTGCAGTGAGCAATTCGGTCGATTTGCACTTGAAACCTGTTAATCCTGGAGCGGTGACTTGTTGTCAGTCATTGGACAGATTTGCAAAGTTGTGTTGACCTGGAACTGCCTGTGAAGAAGTTGAGCTGACCGGTTAACTCACCACCCAGAGAACCTGGAAACACATTTGCAAAGCTGGAACAGATTTCACATGATGTTGACTTATAACTAGTAGTTAACGTAACCAGCTATGGACTATTCTAATTAATAGGTTTCTTCCTAGGCTAGAGTATAAAAGACCAAAATCAGAAAACTTACAAGAGTTTTTTTACAATTCAGTTTACACACTTTATAACTCTCTAAAGACCAAAATCTACCTTGACTACAAAGTGAGTTGGGTGGCTTAATTCTTTAGATTTTTCTTGTTTTGCTAGATGTTGATGCTCCAAAGAAATAAATTTTTTTAAAAAGTATAGAGTATTTTGTAGTGTAACAAATGTTCATACTTAGAATACATAAAATTTTAAATTAGTTTAACTTGAATGAAATTACGGACAAGAAGTGTGAAAAACATTTGGTGCAAAAAAAAAATAGTATGGATTTAAAAGTTAACAGCCTACTAAAACAATTTTGAGTAAATAATTAACTTTAAAGATAATAAAAACTTGTTGAAGTTAGATTTCATCACTTTGTATCTATTTTGGGAGTTCTATGTGGCTTTAGGTTTATTCTTGGCATGTAGAATTTAAGATTATCAAACTTTAGTATGATTTTTCAGTGATTGCTTGAATGAATCACTCGCATTAAGATCAAGGTTACATAACCAACTACAACCTTAAATTTTATTGTTACATCTAAAAGTAGGAGGAGAATTAATTGGAACTTAAAACTAGTTTTTACTCAATCCCAAGCCAGTAAAATAGGATGAGTGATCAATTCATCCAACAATTGATATAAACTAATTCACAAACTTGTAATAAAAACATACTTTGATAAATAAAACAATACCAATACAAGAGACTTTTAAAGAGTTACATCTTGCTTCAACACTTAAAGAGATTTAGCTCCTCATGATAGATAAAAGCAATACAATTCATTGAAGAACCATCATCTTTTGTAATCTCTAATAATTAACGTTTACTAGGTATAGAGGTAAGTGTCTAAGAATTTCTCTCAAAATCTCTCTCAAATATTTCAAAAGAACTTTTCCAAAAATTCTCCCCAAAACAAGGAAGCAACTCTGTTTTTATAAACAATCATGGGTAGGGCTCAATAGTGCACTTATGGCTACAATTGTAGAGCTTTCCTTCCTATGTGAGTTCTCCATTTTCTACTGATCAATTTTTCTTATAGAGCAAGCGTTTTTAGAGTTTCCTGAGTTGAGGCAGGGGTAGTATGCTATATAGAGTCGTGGTAGTTTTATTTGACATATATGGTTGGTGGTTGTTGGTTGTTAGTATGTTATGTTGATTTAGTTGTAATTGAAATATCTATTTTAGTGTTAATTGTGATTTTGATGAGTGTAATTAGTTATTTGATGCTTGATGGCTTTGATGATTTTGTTTTAAACTTGATTAGTCTTATGAATGTTGGTGTTGTGAAGTTTAATGGTATACAATTGAGGTATTGTTGAGAAGTGGAAATTAGGATGAATTATAGGTAGTTTTTGGTCAAAAAATGATGTTTTGATAAGTGAGATTTTGAAGTAAGGGTCAAATGGGTCAAACTAAACTTTTGAGTATGTTCTAAGATCATTTAAGACTTATTTGAGTTTTGAGTTAGGGGAAATTTAATGTGGAATTGGTTGATAGTTAATAGAGTGTTTTTTTAATGGTTTTTGGTTCATTTTAGTGGTTATGACTTGTGAAATTTCTGTTATTGGATCATTTCTAACGGGTTCTGAAATAGAGGGTTTGAGTTTGTTATTAAATCATTTCTAACTAGTTTAGTTTAGTAGGATAGTTAGCTATTCTAGTTCTTATTTTGAAATACCTTTTGTAAATAATCTTTTTAATTTTTTTAATGTTGTATATAAAATTAAACTTTTTATATTAACTTTATGGTACTTTATGGAATGTCATAAAAAATTATTTAATAATTTACAATAAAAAAGTAATTTTAATCAACTTTTATATAACTTGGTGACTTAGAAAGTGGTGTTAAATATTTAATATTTTAATCGAAATTGAACCGGAAAAGGTGTAAAATTTCAACTTTTTACCTTTTTTTCTATGTGAAATTTAATTTTTTTTGTTTTAAATAATCAATTTACTCTTATAAATTGTTACAGTTTCTATTTTTCTAAATTCTCGATCCTAATTATAAAATAGAACAGAAAGGATTTTGGTTATTTCATCACATTCTATTCCCATGAATAGTTTATGTCCATTTTTTAACTAGATTAGTCACTGAATATATAATTAGAGTATGATGAAAAATAAGTTTATATGTAATATAATATATCTGAATTTGACTGAATGAAGGGTCACCTATGTCTCAATTCGGCTGGATATACAAGCCAATTACTTCCTGCACCCGCAAATTTCAACACGTACCCCTCAAACGTTAACCATCTTCAAATTTAAACTAATTTTTCCTTTTCTTTATTTTCCTTCCCCTGTGCTTTCCGCTTCAGTGTTCCGCTCTGCTTCCCCTTTCTCGTGTTTCTGTTAAGCCTGCCGCTGCTTTTGGATCACCGGAGAAAAGCATTGCGGCTGGCCACCATTACCACCACCACTGAGGTAAGAACTTGTGTTTACTTTCCGACATTTAACCGGATTAAGAATTCTGGAACTCATCCACCTCTATTCCGGATTGCACTTTTAAGCTTCCGAATTGCTCAATTTTCGTTATAATATAACACTTCTTCTTCTTTCAGATGCTTTCCACTGCTCCACGTCTCTGCATTGTACACGATTCCCTCGGCATCTTATCATCATAATATGAATAGTTGTTAGTTTAGAGATAGTAGGTTTTGGATGCATTTATCAGGGTTTTGAGTCTGTTTTATGTAGATTGTTCGTTACATTTGTTCGGTATCAGTCATACAGTACAAGCACACACAACTTAAATAGAGAAGAGAAAATATTAACAATAGGCAAAAATAGAAATTTTATATTCGTGGAAGAAATTTACAACCCCTCTCTCTTTCAATACAAAACTTCTCAAAATTATGAGAATACAAGAAATGAGAGAATAGGAGAGAATGGGATGTGTAACAAAGGAGGCAAGGGATTTCTTTTATAGTCACCAAGCCATGACCTTTTAGAAGTTCCCACCAATGTGGGACTTCATTCCTCACAATATCCCACTTGAAGATTTTGATGAAACTAATCAAATCTCCACACCATTTTTGCCTTCGTGTTGCTTGTTCTTTCGATAAACTTCAGTAGAATCGAATTTACATAAATCTGCCAATAACCTTTGACACCAAATTCTGATTCTTCGAAACGCAATGCAACACCTGATCAATATTTCACTGCTCTCCACCTAAACCTGCCACGAACCTACTAACCATTTCCACTGCTTGTGCAATGTTTGGTCTTGTACACATCATAGCAATTATAAGGTTGTCCACCACCGATGCATACGGTACTCGAGACTTTTCCATCCTCTCCACTTCATTGCTAGGACTCATACTTGAGGATAATTGATTGGAGATGAGGTAAAACTTGCTTGCACTCTCGCATGTTGAAGCGCCGCAAGACTTTCAGTAAGTTTTACTTTTGAGAAAGTCAAATCTTCCTATCTTTTTCTATCTCGATGAATTTACATCCCTAAAATCTTGTTTGTCGGTTCTAAGTCCTTCATATCAAACTCTCTAGCCAATTGTGTCTTCAGTTCTTGGATTAGAGCTTTGTTGGGGCCTATCACCAACATGTCATCCACATACAACAAAAAAATGATAAAATCATTTTCATTAAATCTATTGTAATAAGTACAATGGTCTGAACTTAGTCTGTTGTATCCGAGACTAATGATGACGGAATCAAATCTCTTATACCAACACTTTGGCGCTTGCTTTAGACCATATAGAGATTTGTTCAACCTGCAAACCAAGTTTTGTTGCTCTTCAAAGCCTTCTGGTTGGAGCATCATTTCATTCTTGCTTAACAATAACCTTGTGAGCGGTGGAACTCACAGGCAATACCCCTTCACATTGTTAACATAGCCCAAGCACTTCATTCTTTCCTAGTTTCAAGCCCTCCTCGTGCTTTGGTTTTCTTGAACTAGTAATAACAACACATTTGACTTCCTCTTGATGTAATACACCCACAAACTCCTAGAATAAACTTTGCTCCTCCTAGGAATAACTCCGGTGATTCCCTTACATCAGAATGAACCAAATCTTCTTGTGTTTTCTTTTCTACTAGTCAAAATTGCAAACTTCGATCTATGTTGTTGGCTTATCACACAATGCTCGCATAAAGGTAAAACAACCTTCTTAAGCCTGAGTACAGATTACGTTCCGCCTTGCAAACTTCACTTTGACATATGTCCAAGTACGATGTCACGTCAGCACAGTTTCTTCTTGACTTGTCAATGCAACCATTGCATTAGCTTTCTACAACGTATCTCCCATAAGCACATGTCATGATCTTCTGAGCTTTTATGACTTACCAGATGTCCCCTCTTTCTCACAGAATATCTTCATCCTTTGATGTATTTGCAATACAACCTTGTGAGGTTGATGCATCAGAGTTCTTTCTTCCACTCTTCTCGTGCCAACATTATTTCTTGACATGCCCCCTTTTGCCACAATTGTAGCATTTGAGATGCTTCTTACTTTGAGATCTATCATGGGACTGACTCCTACTAGACCCATATTTCGTTGATCTTCCTCTCATCATCACCAAAGCTTGTGTTTCCTTTGAACTTTCCAGTATGTCTTCTTTGTTCCTCCGCCTGGATTCTTCTTCAATAATTGCTCCGGCAATATCCTCAAAGTGTATACAACCTTCAATATTATTATTCGTAATATTGATGATGAGTTGATCATACGAGTCTGGTAAACTCTGCAGTAGAAGCTCCGCACGTTCATTTTCAACTATGTTGAAATCTGTCGCTGATAGTTGGGCAAACAGAGTGTTTCAGATGGTTGATGTGGTCCGTCACCGTTGTGGACTCACTCATCCGAAGAGTGTAGAGTTTCCTCTTCAAGAATATTCTTTTGTGAAGAGACTTCACCTCATATAATTTTATGAGGGCATCCCAAATCTTCCTTGCTGTTTCTTTCTCCGCCACACTGGATAACACTGAATCTGCCATTGATAGGTGCAAATTCGCGATGGCCTTCAATTGCAGCTATGCAATTGTCCTTTTTCAAAATTGTCTTTATCTTTAATTTCCACAACAAGAATAGTATTGTCTACTGGAACAACACAGGTAAACCGTGAAATAACACACCAAGAAGTTCCACTGTTGGGTATCAGTCATACAGCACAAGCACACACAACTTAAATAGAGAAGAGAAAATACTGACAATAGGCAAAAATAAAAATTTTATACTAGTGGAAAAAATTTTCAATACCTCTCTCTTTCAATACAAAACTTCTCAAAAGTATGAGAATACATGAGAGAATAGGAGAGAATGAGATGGGTAACAAAAGGGACAAGGGATTTCTTTTATAGCCACCAAGCCATAACCTTTTAGAAGTTCCCACCAATTTGGGACTTCATTCCTCACACCATTGACAAGCTCACACCATTGACAAGCTGAGGATATAGCCTCGTCTACCTGTTTTCTCAGGGCTATTGTATCTGCTATTACACCTCACCTTTATCAAGAGTAGAACCTCTTCAACGTTGAAACAACATCAACGAAGGTTAGGTTCGACCCTTCAGATTTTAAATACAGAACAGCGGATGGAAAATATAATGATCCTTTCAATGAAGTTGCTGGCAGCCAAGGCACTTTCTTTGGCAGAAATATGCTCCCTGTTGATCAGAAGAAAAAGGTCCACAATCATACATATATAATGCTAGTTATAATTTCATAAAATATCAGCGTTTCTACTACTAGATGAACTTATAGTTTGTTGACTTGTTCTTATATGATTTTGTTCCTTTGATGATTGTGAATAGTGAATTTTGAAGGCATAGTTTTGTGTGTGTGCAGCTATTGAAGCCTGATCCAATGGTGGTAGCACCAAAACTATTTACAGTAAAATAAAAAATATATTTTATTGAAAGAGAGCTCAAGAACACTTAAAAAGTCTCTCTCAATTCCCTCTAGAAATGGTTGAACATAATAACATTATTCTAAAAAAATATTTAACCTATTTACAAGTGGTGGTGGAGACCTTAGGCAATTGAAGGACCTTACAAAAAGAAAAGATGGAAATGACTACAAAGCAAAAGGAGATGAACAGTCTAGCTAATAAAATGTGTTGAATAGATTTCATTATTATTTTTTATTATTTTTCATATGGTACATTACCGAGAGATCAAATAAAGAGAATGTGTTGAATAGATTTTATTATTATTTTTTATATGGGAAGCTACCGAGAGATCAAATGAAGAGAATGTGTTAAATAAATTTTATTGTTATTTTTCATATGGAACACTATCGAGAGATCAAATGAAGAAGAAGAAGCACGTCACCTAGTCTCAGAATTGTTTTGTGGTGAGTGAGAAGAGGAATAACCACACCACCCAGAAGAATAAGTTGAATGAGAAAATGTTACAGACTATATATAATATTAGAAAAAATTTCTTCTTTAATTGATTTAATTTAATTCAAATTTTTACAAGGAAACTTCCGCGAACTCCATTTTGAACTCCTTTTTTTTTTCCTTTACCTCATTCTGAAACACTCACTTTTTCTATGTTGGTTTTTATGTTAAATTTTTTAAGTGTACATGTGATTTTTCCTGTCTACCAATGCTTTTATTTTGGTTTTTTATATTCACAATAGTAAAAGACAAATAATAATAAAATAATAAACACAAAAAAGTTTAGCCACCACCCATGCTAGCCTTGGTCGAAAATATTGTAGAAAAATAAGAGAAAAATTAAAAAAGTTATTTTAAAACATCTACATCTAGATCAATGGCCAATATTATTTCCATACTTTTATGTTTTTACACTTTTTATGCTTATATAATTGTCTTGTTCCTCTTTCTCTTGGTCGAACTTGATGCTACTCTATAGGCATGATTGAAATTTTATTCCAAGAACATTTTCGAACATCCATTTCGTAGTTTTATGAATCAAATCTCTATTTAGAGATAGTTTGGACGAAGTAAAGATTAGGTGTACCTTTTTGTGGTACAGAGACATTGTTTTGTAATATAGTACTTTGGTTTGAATTAATATTTATACACTATTGTATTTTAATTCATTGAAGTGTTAGTTGATTTTTCTTTGAACAAGTTTTGGTATCTGAAATGATATATGATATTTTCCTAATTATTTATTATATTTATGATTCATTACCTCTTAAGTTTATATAAACTGAAAGTTTTTGCTTAAAAAAATATACACATATAACACTGATTCATCAAATGATCGATATTATATGTAATCAAACTTTTTTGTAATAATGTATTTTACATCGGTTGAACACGAAATTAATGTTTTACACTTTTTACATTGTTGGTATTTATATCATAATTTTAATTGATGGAACAATTCATAAATAATCAATATAAAATATAGTGACTACTGAGTAAATGAGTTTTTATACTTAACTTTCTCATTTATATATTATGTAAAACTTAAATATAAATTTTCAAACAATTAAAAATTTGAAAAAAAAATTACATTTAATTAATTTTTTAAATAGTAGCTAGTTGAATAATGGAAAAGACTTCTAAACACATAATTGATATTGTAGTTGAAGGTAAGAAATTAATCCTCATTTTATCAAACACTTCTAAATATGGGAGGTAATTTGTTGAGGTGTTAGAATTATCGTAAATGAACACGGAAATGGAATTGTAGGTTATCTAGTACAACTTTAATTTTTGAGATGGAATTATGAAAAATTTATTTGGACATGTATTTAAATAAAGAAAAAAAAAACTCAAAACTATAAGTTTGTTTTTAGATCGAATATTACATTCATTTATTTTTTATATGTGGGAGAAGTGGATTAATTAGCTTAATTCTTGACAATAAATGTCTTAAGAATTGTTATTCGGATAATAGTTTATGTTAGTGTATAATTTTTGTTATTTAGTTCACTATTTATAAATAAAAAAATTATTAATATTATGCATGCATATTTATTTTTATTTATTTATTGTGTAAAATGCAAAACAAATAACACTACAAATAATTGAATAAGAAAAATCTGAGTACCTGTGGAAGGGTGCGAAGAGTCAGAAAGAAAAAGAACGCACTCCTCTTTCTTCTTATC
Source organism: Vigna reflexopilosa (assembly GCA_027742785.1). NCBI lineage: Eukaryota > Viridiplantae > Streptophyta > Magnoliopsida > Fabales > Fabaceae > Vigna > Vigna reflexopilosa. The sequence continues at coordinate 2,162,542 of CM050923.1, forward strand.
TTCTTCTTCGATTTGCAATCTGTGGGGTCTGCGTGAGTTTGAGAGATAGATCGGAGTTAGGTTAATTGGAATCGAAGAGCGTTTCAATGTCGGAAGGGTTCGCGATCGAACTGTACTTGGATCCGGCGTTGGAGAATCAGGTGCTCAAGGCATGGAACGTTCTTGCGCGCCGACAAATCACCACTCACCTCATCGAGATGGAGTCGCGCCCTCACATAACGCTCTTCTCCGCACCCTTTCTAGAACCTTCCAAGCTCGAATCGCTCCTCAGAACCTTCGCATCCAAGCACGATCCTCTCTCTCTCTCCTTCTCCTCCGTCGGCACCTTCCCCAACCACGCCGACAACCTGCTCTTCCTGGCGCCGACGCCCTCCCTCTCCCTCCTCCAATTCCAGTCCCACCTCTGCGACGCCATCAGAAAAGAAGGTATTGAGATCTCCGACGACTTCGCCTTCAATTCCTGGATACCTTACTGCTCGGTCGCACACCACGTCCCCAAAAACAGAATGCCCGAGGCTTTCTCCCTCTTGCGGGAACTCAAGCTGCCGGTTTCCGGTTACGCTACGGACATCGCGCTCGTGCAGTTCTCTCCGGTTCGCGAACTCTTCTCGTTTGTGCTCGGTAATAATGTAGACTCCTGACCTAAGGTTATGCATAAGTACACCGCAGTTGCTAGTTTTTTTTTTTTTTTTTAATTTGTTAATGTTAAGTTAGTAATATTGTATTAGATGATGATTAACTGCGTTTGATTGTTTTCGAAGTGAGAATGGTTTGGGAGGGTTTTGGTTCCTCCTGAAATTCTCTTGCTGTAATGATTTATGGTGTTAGGGAACACCAAATTCGATAGATGGAACTTTGTGAATTTATCTCTGTTGTTTGCTCCCTTGTTGATTTGGTTTTGGTGAGTTTTTATTTTTCTTTGTCTGAGGAATAGTTTAATGTTGATGGTGAATTTCAAATGGATTGGTAATGTGTCTGAGGTTGAATGCTGAATTGTTAGAAATGTTCTGGAACAATGAACGAGGTTGGAAGACCTGGAGAAGTTGGTAGAGATTTTGGTTGGGCTGAGACGCTGTGAAACAGAGGGTTAGGTACCTGTGAAAGGTAGTATAACAGCTTATAGTGGAGAGTTTTGGATATGCTCTTCATAGAGGTTTTAAATTGTGGTCATGGTTGCAGTTTTGTTGTAACGTTGGATATTTGGGGAAATGGAGGGCAGATGCAGCTAGAGTTATGGTGTTGTCTTGTACTGAATCTGACAAATGGAACATTGTTTATTTTTATCTTAGTAGTAATTTGATGGATGGAACATGGTGGTGTTTTTCTCTTGGTACTAACTGGTTGCTCCCTGGTATCCATGTACCAAGAAAGAATGTAGCTTTGGTTTGACTAGATTTTTCATTCTTCTGTGCCTGCTTAATGCCTTATGCGAGTGATCTGTTTGGTATAGTTTGATTATTAAGGTTGGGTAAAACTGAAGTTGGATGGAAGTAGTTGCTAGGCCTGAGTGATACCATTTTATAGTTTCTGATTCCTTTTGTCGTATATATATATTCTGGTATATAAATTCGTAGCCCGATGTTACTTAAATTCATGATGAATTCACTATAATTCAATGGTTAACGTAATTTACTTGGACACCTTACAAACTTTTTTTGAAGGAATTTTTGGCTTTTATGCTCAACCAACTTTTGTAAAGTAGAGGCATATTTACCTTAGTTCACTAAAAAATTTAGTCTTTAACAAGGATGAATATTTCTGTGCACTTAAATATACCATTTGGTTTTTTTTTCTTTATCTTTTGAGCAAATGAGAAACAAGCTTTGAGTAAAATCTTCATGGATTCCTATAGTAAAGTAGCGGATAAACTAAGTTCTAGTTTAGTAAAAATTTGTTTATGTGAGCCCTATTTAGTAGTTGTTTTCAAACAAGTATTCATTGAAGTCCGACCTTCATTAATGCTTTGTTTGGATTAAAATGATAGTGGAAAGGATGAGAAACGAGGAGTTAGAAAGGAGGAACCAAGGTTTTTGGATTAAGGGACTGTGAATGAATGAGTAGAAATTTTATATTATCTGTGATTGAAAAAAAAAATATTTTTAGTTTGTATTTTAATTTTAATAATATATATTAATTATTTATTTTATTATAATAAATAAAAATGTAAAATATTAAAAAAATAATAGTTTATTTTTTTAGTATTTTTATTTAATTTGTATATTATTATTTTAAATTATTTTTACTTTTAATTATTTTTATTATTTTTTATTATACTATTTGTATTTGGATATTGCAAAGCCAATTCCATTCCATCACTCAGGTTGCTTGATGACATCAGACGATACAAAGTACTTGAGAAACCAATAACATGAAAATTGTTTGATGGAATCAGATCAGAAATAAAGCAGAATTACAAATTGATTTTACAAGACTGAGTTAATTACAAATTCATTAATTACAAATTCATTTCTTGGAGTCGTGTTAGAGTACTCAGATATATTTCATCGACTAGAAAGAACGTTAAATGTTGTTATATATAATTGGTGTATCTTGAGCTTAAATGTAAGACATCAAACAATGTATTAAAAAATGAATAGCAAATTCTGCAGTGGCCATCATACATCGAACCAAGTACTCTCTACTCCAACATCAATCTTTTACAGTAAACCATCAAATAAAGATATACATAGCTCTCTACTCTTGTTCAAAGTATTCACAATCAAATGCCTAAAGAAACAGAACTCAAATTTTCATGCCTTAAACTCTTTCATAAGAACATATAAAAAAAATTGAGTTGTACTTCTCCATTGAATTAAAATCAATTTATGAACTTATTTATAAAATGGTTTTAGCTCATGCAGAAGAAAAACACAATTCAATTCTTTTACTAAGATCATGTTCATTACAGAAATCATACTCAGGATTACTAGGATGACCAGTTTAAAACCTGAATTTATAAGACCTCTCCATTTGAGTGCCCTAACATGACATAAAATAATAAAACTTAATAGTCTTAAATAAGACTTGGATTATTAAAATAAAAATAAAATATTTTTCTATCTTAGAAGTATATATTTTTATCATGAACCAAATAAAACATTAATATGAATATAAGTTTGATAAGACCCTCTTGTATTAGAGTAAATATTGCCGAACCCACAAAAATCAAATTTAAACCTCAGAATGACTTAAAAAGAGAAAAAAAAAACAAATTAAATAATGTCAATCAAACAAAGTTCTCATAAATTTAAAAAGAAAAATTAAAAGTGTAAACACAGCTAAATTGGACCTCGAGAGTCTGCAGTGCTCCTCTATAGAGATGAAGCTTTTTCATTTTAGTTCCTAAACGAAAGAAAAATAAGAATAGATCTCTATAACTTAATTGTTATTATCATTTTAATCACCTCAGGTATGTTAAATTATCACTCAAAAGTCTCATGGTTTTTTTAAAATGGACGAAATTAAGTGACAAAATCGCACCATCACCAGCATTTGCTTGGATTAATTACTCATTTAATTTTTATAATTGAACAAATTCTATCTTAGTTTATATACTTGAAAATCACCATTTTTTATCTTTATTATTATGTTAATTTTAACGTCTTTTAATTCTTACGAGTTTAAACCGTAGAAGCTAAAAAACATTAAAAATATTGACTAAACATAAACCAAAACCGATGTTTGAGTATAGAAAGTAAAAAGAAAAAATTGTACACTAAATAAATAATTAAATTTTAAATGAGTGTTGTCAGGCGTAGTTAAACACACCCAAACCCCTCCTGTCAGTTCCATTAAAACGCACTTAAAAATCCCTCTGAACGGACGCCAAGTGTCAAACAACGAGGATCAGAAATCAGATAGTGGGATGCAGGTGTCAGCAGAAGAGCAGACGCTCGTTTTGACGTGGGAAGAAAATGATTTTTCTGAAACTTCCGTCCCACTCCCTTCTGCATGCACCCTCTTCCCAAACTCTGAAATTTTCATTTTCTCTTCCTTCTCTCTAAAACGTTTCCCCTTCTCTCTACAAATTCTCACCTCTTCTCTTCTCCGATCAACCCTCAGGCACCAGTTCTACTCTTCCGGCGTAGAGGACGATCGTTTGAACCGATCAGTTTAGGACTCTAAACTGGTAAGTTCATCTTTCCTCCATTCGTGTGTTTTCTGTAACATGCAAACCCAGATTCCTGGTTGCATGAGTTGATCCTATCATTCTGAGTATTATGTTGGTTATAGCTCTTAGAACGTGCTGTAGAACGTTAAGGTTTCTGTTAGAAGGAGAACCCTAGTCTGTATCTGTGAACGTTCGGCTATCTTAATAGGTAAGGGAAGCTTATTTAATTTAATTGGCATGCTGTTATAATGTATGAACGTTCGTTGGTTGACTGAATGAATTGGATGCCTGATGATTGATATGATTGTAGTACATGAACGTTCGTTTATTAAATAAGTGTGAATGAAATATGATTGAGTTGTGTTATGATGTATGAAGTATATGAAATCTCTATGTTTGGAGGGTATGAAATATGAATGTATAAATTGTGAAACTATATGAATTTAAATGAGTTGGAATATAAATGATACTGATATGAATTTCCCTAAGAAAGTGTACGTTCGTTACTGAACAGTCTTCGACCGTTCGGTTTTCTGAGTGAACTTGGTTAGAATTGGATTCTTTCAATTGGAAAGAATCCTAGTCGAGTACGAGCGTTTGCATTTCAAAATACTGTGCTTGAGCGTTCGGCCAAGCATAGTTCTTTCTTATTATCCTGTTATGAACTTAAGTATATATATATATATATAAATATATATGTGACCGTGTATATTCTTAAACACTAATCTAATAGTTTCTTATTGTATTTATCAAGCCTCTTTTATATAAGTTTAATAACACCTGGTCGTTTACCAAGTGTCCGTCCTAAACAAGTGTTTGGTCTTACACCAGTCACTCGTTCTATCTCCGTAAACTAAATTTCTGATACGAGCGTTCGTTCAAGCCACTAGGGTTCGCTCACTATAGTGTTCAGTCTTTAACTGACATTCGTATTTCTTGATATTAAATCTAATTAATCTAAGTTTTCATAAACGCTCGGTTTATTCATGGGAATTCCTCTACGTATTATTCTTTGAATCTCTTGGAGTGTCTGTGTCCATTGGCTTCGGCCTAGAGTTTTAGTGCTGAGTATGGTCTTTTAGATGTTCGACTAAAGCTCTTAAGAGTCAATTCATCTAATTGACTCATTTTGTAAGTTACGTTCATTGTATTCATTGTTCATGCTATTAGATTGTATTCGATTTCTTTCTCAAACCGATGATAAACCTCTTGGTCTGAATTCATTCTGGAACTGGAGACCTCTCGGTCTCGCTCTAATTGTTCAGTCTCGTTCTGAGTCAGGGTTGAACGTTCGGTAAATTGTATCCGAACGGATCTTCGTGTGAAATGGTTAAGTGAGATTATTATTAACGAAAGATGAAGAAAATGAGTTATGGAAAGGTTGTGGTTTATGGACGAGCGTTCCGGGGAGGAACGACTCATGTATGAATATTGAATTTGGTAATGTATGGCTGTTGACATGCTAAGCTGATTGTTCATCCTGAAGTTTCGTGAGTGCTCGTCTTCACGTAGAGGAGAATAGGTCATGTGTGGGAACGGCAGGAGGTCCTAGTCCTTAGGGGTACTTTGGACAGATAGGGCTAACCTCAGGTGGCAGCTGATGAGAGCATTCCAGTTACTACATCACCTGGGTGCACGAACGCCTGTAGCTACACAAGTTCCATACAGTCCGGACGGTCAGTCTAGTATAGTAGGCTTGTGTGAACAACTATGATTTATCTTGTTTGAATGATTTTGTGAAATGTACGTTATGCATGATTTAAATTATATAAGCTTACTGATAATGCTAATTCTTACCATTATCTAAGCATAATTTTAGTAGCAAAATCAACTCTTCTTTAGCTTATTACTTGCTTAAACCCTCTCTTTTATTTAGTTTTAGTATTTATCTATGTTTTGAGCTACATTACGTAAATAATACTCTAATCCCTTATTTTTTGATTTATTTTGATGTTAGGAAGATCCTCCATTACATTGAAGAGCCTCGGTGATCCAAGAAGTCATTGATTTAAAAGTCATTTTCGCTTAAGCGAGAATAATTTAGCTTAAGCGAGAATGACTATCTTCTCCAAGAAGAATTCTCGCTTAAGCGAAAATAATTTAGCTTAAACGAGAATTCGGGCAGTATATATACTCACGAGGCAGAAAGAAAACGGGTCTTTGGTTCATTGGAGGCGCGATTCCACGTCTGGAGCTCATGGAGGGCGCGAGGAGCTTGTGGGAACATCTCCTCCTCTTCCTTTGGGTCTCCTTCTTCTTCCATCTTCCACGTTTGTAAGCTTTAGGGTTCTCCATGAAAATGGAGAACCAGATTCATCTTGTTAGGGTTAGATGTAGCCTATGAACTCTTGTGTAATGAATGATTGTTTTGTATTTATAAATGCCTTTTCTATCTATTACTAGTATTCTTGTTTCCGATCTTAAAGCTTGCATGTAATGGGGACGTTCATGACTTGATTTTGGGGTTTCATTGAGCCAGGGATGGGATATGAAATCTTGAACTGAAACAAGAGTCCTTGTGGGTCATTGAGTCAGGGATGGGATATGATTCACATGTTGTCTTAGATCCTAGTTCTTAATGCGGGTTTACTTGTTAAATTGTCCAAGGGATTGGAGTTTGATAAGGAAAACCTAGGCTCTTTCACCTAAGGGATTAGGGCTAGAGTGTTTTGGTGGATTGACTTTAGTAAATTGATAGAGAGGAAATGAAATTGGTTATACACAAGAGTGCATTGGTGAAAACTAACCTTAACAATGTCATTTCATATCATTTCTAGTCTTTTCCATTTCCAAGTGCCTTCAATACCAAAGTCCAATCTTGTAATTACTTGTGAATTTATCTTTTTGCACATATTCTTAAATGATGGGTTGTTCTTGAGTCTAGATGAGTTGTTAATCGCACAATTTTCTAGTATTACGAGTCTCTTGGGAAAACGATACCTGGTCTTGCCACGGTTTATTACTTGAACGATTTGGTGCACTTGCCAAAGAGATTAACACTTACCCTGCTTTTCCTGTCGTGTCTGTTTTGTACGTTCGTCTTGTCGATGCAATGATTATCCGTGTGGATGTGGGCAGAAGGAGACGCGCTGATAGAAGAAAATCTGGTAGAAGTTGAAGTTAAGACCGAACCTTAGGATGTTCGGCCAGTAGAGTGGTGTAGTTTTGTAATGAGGCGATCTTTCGCCACTTTCTAATCTTTGTATGTATAACCGTTCGGTGGTTTGACTTTTGTAAACCGTTCGGTCAAATTCGTACTTACTTTTATGTATGTATATATATATATATAGCAACTCTTTCTGTAAGGCCGTTCGGCCATGCGCGTACGTTCTCGTAGTGTAAGACTGAACTGAATTATTATTAATTGTAATCATTCTATCATATAGTATGTTTTGTATTTTTGGGATGTTACAAGTGTTAGGAATCAAGTATATTATAAGCTATGTTAAACCCATAAAATTAAGCTAAGAACACGTTGAGACAAGTTTTAGCACAAGAGCTTCGATTAGATTAGAGAAAAATAATAAAATCAGCTAAAAAATTTAGAAAAAAATTATATGAAAAAATTTCTACAAGTAAAGCATCAGTTTATTCTAGTTTAATGGAGAAACTTGTTTCAGCCACATACAAACTAGTGTTAAAGAGAAGAGTTCAGGAATCTACATTGTTGCCGAGCACAAAGGAGAAGAGTTCGCTAACCGGAGAGAACTGCACGAGCGCGATGTCCGTAGCGTAACCGGAAACCGGCAGCTTAAGTTCCCGCAAGAGAGAGAAAGCCTCGGGCATTTTGTTTTTGGCGACGTGGTGTGCGACCGAGCAGTAAGGTATCCAGGAATCGAAGGCGAAGTCGTCAGAGATCTCAATACCTTCTTTTCTGATGGCGTCGCAGAGGTGGGACTGGAATTGGAGGAGGGAGAGGGAGGGCGTCGGCGCCAGGAAGAGGAGATTGTCGGCGTGGTTGGGGAAGGTGCCGACGGAGGAGAAGGAGAGAGAAAGAGGATCGTGCTTGGATGCGAAGGTTCTGAGAAGCGATTCGAGCTTGGAAGGTTCTAGAAAGGGTGCGGAGAAGAGCGTTATGTGAGGGCGCGACTTCATCTCGATGAGGTGAGTGGTGATTTGCCGGCGCGCGAGAACGTTCCACGCCTTCAGCACCTGATTCTCAAACGCCGGATCCAAGTGCAATTCGATCGCAAACCCTTCCGACATTGAAACACTCTTCGATTCCACTTCACCTAATTCCAAACCAGATTTCAGCACAGATTGCAAATCCAAGAAGAAGATCAAGAACAAGTAGAAGAGAGAAAGGACTTCTTTATAACGTGCGTTTTGGGAGAAGAACGTCCGATTACGTTTGTGTTAGGTTTAAACGCGTGAAACTGTACCACCATTTATATCATGGCTGAATCCAAAAAAAAAGTGGTTACTACGTTGAAGTTGTATGGTGTGGTAGCGTACGAAACAAGGAAGAAAAAAGACTTAATTTTGTCAATAATAAAACGTTGATTGTTTTCGTCTTTTTTTTCTACAATTATTGCTTTCATTTCTTAAATTTTGTACTCGTAATAAAAGCATATAAAATATTTATTTCAATAATTAAAATAAAAAATTGGATTTAAATGATACATTGTCTTACATAGAAATTAATTAGCCCACTCTGTATATCCTCTGCTAACAGCTAGCTTCCACAATCAAAATCGCTGCAACTTCAACCAGATTTGAGAACTACACTACCATCATTATTGTATACCAAAAAGAAAAGAATGTCTAAAACAAAATCTATGATTTGTGTATGTAAAAGTTTGAACTAAATAGAATTAAGATGAAAAGCAGAAGGTTTTCTGAGCACAGCAAGAAGCAACTCACTCCACATATCAACAGGGCCAGGCATGCACCAGTGAGTGCAATCATTGTAACCCTTCATCCATTTGTTCCCCCAATGCTCTCCAGGATGACCATCTGCTCTCATAAGCATGGCTCTTGAAACATCCACCACCTCAAACCTACCACCATTTTTCCTTCCTCTCTCAAACTCCTCCATCTGAACATTCCTCACTTCCCATTCAAACTTCCCAAAATCCACCTCACCCTCACTCATCGGACCTGTCCTATTGCAGTACCCTCCGGTGTTCCAATACCCATTCTCAAAGTGCGCCGCTGCAAAAGTCCTCATCACCGTCACCATCCTCCTCCTTCTGCACTCCTTGCACTCACTGATATACCTAAACGCTGTTCTCATTGCTTTTCTCAAAGGGAAGTCAGTGTTGTACCTTGTCACGTTCGGTTCGTCGCAGTACACACACCCTATTTCTTTTCCACCTTCGTGCAGACGCATCCCTCTGAAAAACCAGTGCCCACATGAGATCACTGCGTAATCTAAGTACGGAAGCTCTTTGGCCCAGTCATTGTCTACCTTGTCCAGCTGCATGTTGAACACGCTCGTGCCCGTGCCGTTTACCGTTATTTCCTCGCCCACTACCAGGAACCTGCTCCACAACATCATCAGACTGAAGTTGTGCATTGGGAAATACCATTTCCGGAACCTGTCTTCTGAGTCCTTGTACATGTCCTTTGGAACTTCTTCCTGCAATGTTTTCAACAAACTTCTCACACCCTCTTGTACGATTTGTCATTTCAGATTTTTGCTTTTGATGATTCAAAAATTTGAACTGTTAGTTTCTTTGTCAAGTTTGTAACAATGTTAATTAATTGGTAGTGTGAATGTATAAAAAGTGAAGGTTGATGAAAAAAATGAGCTTGATTCGTTAGGGTTTCTTTCTTAATTATCAGTTTCATTCCAAACGCGTCATGGGAAGAATATGCAATTTCAAGTTTTCAAAAATAATTTCATGTAAGTCTCATAAAATGACAATTAAAGTATAATGATACAAAATTACTTAAAAATCCTTTCAAATTCCTTTTTTTTCTATACCATCAATCACGGAGATTAATTAAAATACCATCAATCACGTAGATCAATTAAAATGAAAATACTCTAGCTTAAATTATTAGTCTTAGGAAGAGAGTTTAAGAGTTTGTTTTTCCCATATAGTATAACAATATTGTAATATATTAGCATTTTGTAGAAAATAATATTGTTTTTCTAAGTTAATTTTTAAAATAGTAATTTTTTGAAAAGTTTAGTATTTATATTTTGTAGTAAGAGACACTAAAGCATATTTGATCTTCCTGTAATTCAGTTTAGAAGAATCACATTCTCCTTTGCATGGAAGCAAAGAATTTGAGAACACCGAAAGCCTAAAATTGTGCTACTCAAGTGTGCAACGTGTAAAGGAACCATTCACTAAGTAATGGAATTCATATACCTTCAAATTCAATCACAGAATTTAGTTTTATTTACTTGGATATAAAAATAAATTATTAATACTATTTTTTAAAAACTTGCTACTTTCTAAGAAAACCTTCCAAATAGTTGGGCAAAGTTATCAATAACAACAGCACAATGTCTTAAATTTGAGCAATAGCACAGAATTTTGTGTAATTACTATTAGAGACAAACCTGTGACAAGAGGCATAGAAGCGATTCGACGTGGTTTCTAGCGACAGAGTCACCAATGAAAGCCATTGTTTTGCCATGAACAATCTGAAAGAAGGTGTTGGGATCAAACCTTGGAAGCTCACATTCATCAGGTTTCCATCTCCAATTCAGAAAATCACTGTCCTTTCTGCCATGCCTGAAACAGTTTTTGCCATCAGGGATTGAAGGGCAGCTTGAATTGGTGTAATAGGTTGATGAACCTCCCAATGCTTGCACCCAGTGACCCTTAAAAAGGTCACACGGTTTCTGTTCTGCCACAAAACAAACAAAAAAAAAGAACACAAATTTATGTGATGGGACAAAACGAGACCCACAAAATCAAGTTATAACAGATAAAGGGTGGTGATCAAAATCCATGATCATGATCAAGGTTTTAAATTAGAAGTGATCCCAGTGTTTGATTTTTGAGAAAAATTAAAACTTTAAAGAGGTCACAGTTGTGGGTCATAAGAACTGTAAGAAAAGCTTGATGGTGGGACGAAATCATGGTTGTGGACCCTTTTTTAAAACCTGAACATGATTATGATGATGAGTGGGATAATGTTTGGGACATACCCGTTGGTGGTTGGGATGATGATGACGATGGTGAAGAAGATGATGATGGTGGTGAAGAAGAAGAAGATGATGATGGTGGTGATGATGATGGTGAAGATGATGATGATGATGATGTCTGCGTTGTGATGATGGCGTGTTCTTGGTTTTGTGAGAAATTTTCAAAGAGGTGAATGCCTTGTTGGGGTATGAGGGTTGAAGGGTTGGGATAGTTGAGGAAGAACAGACAGAAAATTGAAGCCATTAAGAGAGAGAACAAGACAAAAGGCACTCCCTTCCCTAAGGTCAGACCCAAAAACCTCTCTCTTTTGCTATGATTATGATGGTGCTTGTCATGAAACATCGTACTGGATGTCTTCATGGTTTTCTCCAACATTCCCTCTGACACTTTACAGAGAGAGAGAGAGAAAGGAGAGAAAATGGTGGGGTCTGGTTCAATGTGAGAGAAGAAAAGCATGAGACACCAAAATCATAATCATCATAATCAGAGAAAATTTTGGTGTTGTAAAGTTTGTGTAGTTGTGACTGTTACGATATAACAGAAAGAAAAAAGGTTGTAACGTAGCTGCAATGGTGAAACCTAAGTTACAAGAATGTTTTTTTATGTTACACCTGATCTGGAAAAACCAATATAGAAAATGGTTACAAAATTGTTTTTTTGTCTCCTTTTTTTCCTCCAAAAATTACTACTTTATAGTCTAACAGTATATTTCTTTTGTTTTCAATTCAATGCTGATTTAAAAAATAATTCAATTAAAACATTAATTAGGAAAAGAATTATATTAATTGTCATTAACTTCTGATTGTCATACATATATATATCAAGACCGTTTTGAATCATTAATATTACTTTAAAAATATTTTTTCTAAGATTGATTCTAACCGAACAAAAGTATAAAAATAAAAATCCTTAAATTGACAACTTATATATCAATGTATTAAAATTCATTAATTACTCAATAAATTGTATATTATTTTTTCTTTTAAACTGGGAATATGGGGTAACAGAATATTTTTAACAATTTATTAAGTAAATAAATTGAGAAGTGTTAATTAGTGTTATGATTTTTACATTTTTGAGCTGAGAAAGCAAATAAGTTTCCACATATGTTGTTGCAGAAGATGATGATGATGAGTGATGAGAGTTGATGGTGGCCCATGATAAGGATGGTGCAGAAAAGTAAGGTATTAGAAAAGGTGTTTGTTAGAATTTGAACAAGAGTTTGTGGAAGAGCACAATGCTTGTGAAAGAGAAAGCACGGCATGCAATGAAAAGTAGTACTTTTTTTTATGTCAGAAGATAACATGAAGGTTGGAATGTGACAGATGTCAAGGTACAAATTAAGCAGTGCATGTGATCCTGTTGGAAGTGGGGACCATTCTCATTAACACAAACCCTAATTTTGCGCCACAATTGTTACACTCTTTTTGCTATGGTCATGGACAGTGTAATGTAAGGTCTAAGACCACTTCAGAGACTCCACTTTCTCGCATGCCATGTGACAGATATGGTGGATCAAAAGTTTGACCCTTCTTTTCTGGAACATGGTTGGTCAAAACTCAATCAAAAAATTCACACCGGTAAAAAGTCAATAGTCACAAATATAGGGTAAAAGGGATGATGGAATAAACTTGGTAATGGTAGAAAATAGAGTAGTGCAGACATGTATAAATTAATTATAAATTAATTAAAGAATAAAAGTATAAAAGAGGAAAGGGATATTTTGAGAATTACGGTTAAATAAAAGAAATACAAGTTACAGATTTTTACAATTTTTTATGAAAGTTAACAGATTTAATCATCATAATTACGTAATTATGCATGGAATAATAACGTGAAGGTTTATTCTTTTGTGGGCGTATTCATTCTAGAATGAGTTGTAGAAAATTAGTATACAATAGTACAACTTATTAAATGCATTCGTATAATAAAACAGTAGTAAAAAATCATTTCATGAGAACGCGTTGAATTGACGGTGAAGATGAGAGTTATTGTCGGTCCATTTATTTAAATCAACGAATGTAATTTCATCACTAAAACGTATTATGTGTGAAGATATAGCTTATTACATGTATTCTTTTTAAATGTTTCCTTTTATCAGTTTCTAATAAGAAATAAAAGATTCATTTGTTTTATAGTAAGAAAAAAAAACTAATTCTCACAGAGTCTTAAACCAAAAACAAGCACAGCCCTCACAGAAGTATCAAACTTAATTTACATAAACACTTTGATCATATTCAATAGCCTAAAATGAATTTGGTCAAAACGTAATTAAACCAAAATCAAAACAAACACGTGTGGCTGCGAATTTGAAATGATGTTAAAATCTGTAGAGCTTAGTTTTGAGAGTAAACAGATCCTAGTGCATAGCCAACCTTCTTTCTTTTTTTTTTTTCTTGTTTTTTGAGAAAATTGAATGAAAGTTTCTTTCTTCAGAGAAACGGAAAACAGATTTTAATTTGAAAGCAGAGTAAGCGTACGAATGGTGGTTTCCGCAGAAGTAGTCAGAAGTCAAAAGCCTCCTTGCTATGAGTATGTAAACCTTTTCTCACGTTAATATTAATAATACGTTAATGAACTGAGCGTTATCGATTTGGTATATTATCAGGGAAGGAACCAATGCTCATCATCTGTAGCTAATTCAATACTGATTATATCATTCTTTCCAAGTTCTGACAACCAAGTGCTCATACCAAACATATTGGAACAGACTCTGTAAATTTTCAACCAAATTGTTGACCCAATGCACTGAAATATCGAATTGTATGGACAACATCCAAAATCACGATTTACAACAACTTTCATACAGCTACAAGCATGCCACTGGTCTCGTATTTCCTACTGTCCAGAGAACATTTGTGTTCATAACATAAACACTTGTCTTTAAGTAACTATGCAGAATTGTACACTTGACAAAGCTGGAAGGAGGGTGGATCATGTCTTTTGCAGGCATATGCTATGTCTGACTGTGCTGTCTTAGTGCAATTCATTTTTTTAAAAGGATAACTACTGTGATAAGAATTAACGAATCACAAATTTATGTTGCAGCTAAAAACATCAAGGCATTGCCCATACAATAAAAGGAAGAATTCAAAGAAACTCTATAAACAAATTCTAGTTATAATACCAAAAGAAAACGACGCAAGTGCAGGGCGATAACAAATAGAGGGAAGAGACACATAGGCCATGGTGGCTAACCTGTGCATATATCAATAACCAGAATGTGATAAGTGACAAAATTCGAAAGTCAAGACTACAGCAATAACTATATATGTAACAAAAGTTGAAAAAAAATGATTTAAAGAAGACAAACTGGCCTCAAGCCTAGCCAGTTCATACATCCAATCCTCTCCTTCCAAATGCTCGAGAATGGATTGGGGTCGGTGCTGTTGCAGAACAGTCACAGTCAAACACTTGATGCCAATTTCTCTGATTCTAAGCGGCGGCATTATCACACCTGCTGTTTCAGTTAGATATCTACACAGGAAACACTTATCTGCAAGCGACAATCTGGGAGCAGATTCATACAAAACAACTGCATCAGAGGATCTGGATTGCTTTATCAAGTCAGAAATGAAGCGGCACATCAGCAGCAAGGATACCATCTCTGCTCATTTTCCATGGCTCAACACTCAAATATCTCCAATTTATCAGACAATTTTCCTTAATAGCTGCACCAGAACAGATACAAATTCAATACATTACAAAATAAGGAAATTGCATAGCAAAAATACATCAGTATATCGAACAAATACACGGATATTTGGCACAAGCATAGAGAACTATTCTTTTCAACAAAATATGCTAAGATTCAAAAATACAAAATTATACCACATTTAAAAACGCCAAATACAAGGCAAACTCATGGACAAAGCGAGCTAATAGGGCTCGCAGAAACATGAAATAACATCAAATTTCAGCCAAGAAAATAATAGCAAAAAGATTAGGGGGACCAGAAGGCATAAAATTGGCTAACCTCTTGAACATTTGTGTTGACGAACCATGACACTATTGCCGTGAGTGTTGCTTATAACCGAATCTTTCAGCATCCCAACCACCATCAGGCTCTTTTCTTTTCAATGCAGCAGCACCTGCCATCTGAAACATCTTCAAGTGGTCCTCAATTGAGGCTTGTGGGTTCGGGACAGACATTTGCCGCAATCCTGAAGGCAATCTTTCGTCCCTCCGTTCTGTATCTGCTACACCAGGGCCTGAATTAAGATCCAGACTTTGACTTCCCCATTTTCTGCTGTCAGGTATCACATTACTAGTACCACCTGGAAGACTCATAACATATGGACGAGGATATGTGGATGAAACGACACCACCAGGCCCAACTGGCTGTGTAGGCATGGTAGGAAAACATAGCCCGCCCACATTCGACGAATCCATAAATGCAGTTGAACCAGAAAAGGAGTTTGAGGATAATGGAAAATTGGTTTCAAATGGAAATCCAGGATATGGAAAAGCTGTAGTGGATGGATAAGCAACAGCCGGTGAGGATGAAAGTACTGATCCCCTGTAGATTTCAGGACCAAAAGGAGTGCTACCTGTTGGACCCATTATTCGTTGTGCCCCAGCACCAGTAACATAACTCTGCTCCCCTCTACCAGATAGAAGTGGCGAGACAGTAATTGCAGAATAGGAATTTCCAGGAGGAAACCATGCAGAATAATTTCCATATTCAGCATTGTTTGTTCTCGTGCTATGAACAGCACTTGGAAACGGCACAGAATTTTTCATCTGCTGCTGACTACGTGTAGGGACTTCACTACCAACTTCTTCTAGGCCAGGCCCGTTATTTAAGTCAAAGTCTCTTGAGACACTTCCACCATTAGACAACCCACTAGACAATGACGGCTTGCTTGGTAAAACAGGGATATCCAGTTTGGTTATAGAGAAAGTACCAATTTCAGGAGTCTCATCAACTCTGTTTAAATCAAGATCAAGTCCCAAACTACGATCATGTGGTCCAGAATCTAAAGAACCATGTGAACCAACATCTTCAAAACATCTTTCATCTGCCACATTCAAGTCAAAATCTAAGGGGGCGCGATTTTGTTTGATAGAAGTGACATCAACAGAACTAATATCATTAGTAGAGGACTGCATCTCAGCATTTTTCCTAGGTTCAGCTGGTCGAAATGCACTGGTGGCAGCAGATCCTTTCCATCCAAGCTCCCCCTTGATCCTCAATGGGTTTTCTGGTGGAATAACAGGCCCTTTAGCGGCGGATGCAACGGTAATTGAAGGGTGGAAGCCACCAGAGATGGGCGAAATAGGAAAAGGCAATGGGCAAGGAACATGAACTGCAGATGATGTGATAGGATCATCCTGTCTGGCAATCTCCCCTTGACTTACATCATCAACAGGAAAGCCTTCATTTAAATCAAAGTCAAGTTTCACAGCTGCATCAGCACCAGCTGCAGCGCATGCATGCCTCTCTCCTGATACTTCAGACAGATTTGCATCTAGCTTTTGCTCACATGATTTGGACACTTCACTCTCTGTCCTAGACACTCCTTGTAAATCAGGCTGAACTGATGAACCAGAACACGGACCAATGGTTTCTTTTTTGCCCGTATTAACTTCAGCACATTCATTAGAATCCTCTGGAGCAGAAGAATCCTGATCCATTGGTCTTACCTCAGGCTCAATCACAACTGACTTCATGTCATCAGCACTTTCATCCTTGGGTACAATTAAAGCATTGCCAGAAGCAGGTGACTCCTTTTTTAAATATGCAGACTCACAGTTTTCAGCAATTGGAGAGGCCTTTTGCGCTAGTATTCCAGTACCAGTTGCTTTCTCCAGACTAATCTGGTTCTCATTATCCACACCTGAAGTTAACTCCGGCTGCTTTTCACCAGATTCGTTTTCTGACTCAACATTTGTAACAGGTTTTGAAACCAACATTTTCTCATCCTCAATGATCTCCTCATTCATGTGATCAACCTTCTGATCATCATCCAAAGAGTAGGCCCTTGGCATTAATTTAGAGTCTGAAACTCCAGTGTCAGCATTACTCTCCTTTTTAGCTGTCAGAATAGTGACAGAAGCATTTTCTTTGGTTTCGGGCCGTAAGCATGGACCTTCAACATTTTGTGACAAATTTGTAGGGGAGATATGTATATTAGTGTCATGGGAAGATGAAATGGTTTCACCATCCCCTGAAAAATCACGTGACAGAGTCATGGCAGGATGCCTCAGCTCATTTTTTATATGCAATGAATCAACTGTATTCAAAGGATGCTCTCCTGTAGCCCTACCATTCAACTCTGAAAGAGTGCGAACAGCTGCTTCACCAGAATGCTTTAACTTCAAATCATTGCCTGAGCACATTTCATCTCCTGCAGGAGACTTTCTCTCGGGGGATGCCACAGGTGACGCATTTTCTGATCTGGATATTTCCCCAGCAGCCACAGTAGCTAGTAGGTTCATCCCATCATCTCCATGGGAAACGGATGAACTTGCTTCAGAAAACTTTACACAGCTTTCAACTAATGCATTCATGGGGCTTAAAGAAGCATCATAAGTCTGCCCTGATCTGGAAACAAACCCAGATGGCAAACTAGTCGGCTTTGATGTTTCCAATACCTTATCACTATCTTCATTTGCCCTGCTTCGCTCATCAACTATTGGAGTACCCTTACCTTCATCACCAATCAAAGCATCATTAGCATCACAAGCCTCATTCATCATATTTGACACATGGGTAAGCAAACACTCGGTCTTAGTTTTCACTCTTCTGTCCTGATTATCATTCCGGTCTGCAGGAGATGAAGCTTTGCTGCTCGTTGTAGCTGGTTCTTCAAAAGAGCCCCCGCTAGCTCCCCTTGATGGACTGCGACCAGTGTTTGGCAACCTAAGAATCAATCGCTGGTTATTCCCTTGATCGGCAATGGCCTGGTCAACTGATTTTTCGTGGGATGCTCGAGTTGGTGATACTTTCTCAGAAGGTGAATTTCTTGTTGAATGTTTTGCAGAGTTGTGCTCCTTTTGACCTACAGCAGCACCAGCCCCATGTACACCATTGCTTGACTTGCGAATTTGAGATGTACAACCATGAATTTTACTTCCACTCATTGACACTGCAGTGGAGCTCTTTGCATCTTCCTTGCAAGAACCAATAGTCTTAGCATGTTCACTAGAACAAGTTATACTGTTATTTTGAGATTGACTAGAACTGCTGCTCCTCTCCTCTTTGATAGGTGTCAAAGGTAGATCTGACGTTGCAGCTCCAACAAAGAATTTACTGTTTTGATCTTTTGAATTCACGCCTGCGGGGGTAGTCAATGATTTAGTAGAGCCAGGAGATGAAGACTTTGACAAAGCTTCTCCAGAACTTAACTTAGATTGGGAACTTTTAGATAATGAGGGTTGAATTACAGAGCTCTTCACGACGTTATCAGAGGACCCACCTGTTTTCCTATTTCCAACATGAGGAGACTCCGAGTTTGCTGGCTTTGCTGGCCAAGAAACAGCACGGTTTGAACCAGACTTTGAATCATTCATGTTCATTTCAGCTTCCACACGCCTCTTCCATGTGTCTACTAAACTCCGGGCTTTCCTCTGAATTTCACCATTCTTGTGGGTGCGTAAATGATTGACAGACTTTCCAACATTACAGGTCTGCAGTGCATGAAGGTTCACAGGAAGCTTATCCAATGCACGCAGTAAAGCTAATAAAAAATCATCAACAGACTTGTCACCTTCTTTGGGATTTCCATCACCAATTTTGCCCTTGTGGACCTCCTGCAGCCATTCGTCCAATACAGGTAAACCCCTAAGCTGTACAAACCAGCCCAGACAATCGTACCGGTCTGTAAGTGCAATTACATCAACAAGCATTATCCGCCCAGGTAAATCAATCTTTTTATCAGCACTGTCAGGCTGCATAAGCTGTACCAGTTTTTCAACTCCTTCAAAGTCCACAAGCCCACCTTTATCAGTAATTTTAGCAATCTCCGACTTTAACATGCTCTCCGGTCTAAACTGACCAGAATCTCCATCTTCTATCTTAAACAACCGCTCCTTTTTAGATGAATCAGAACCCTGATCACCCCGCTCTCTCTTTTTACCCTTACCCTGTGCACCAAACGAAGAACTATTTTGTATGTTGTCAGAACCAGATTTCAAAGACTGTGTTGATGCTGGACCATTCAAGGGTTTTGGAGAACGGCCTCCTGACTGCACAGCCCCATGCATTTCTAGTTTTGTCTTGTCTAATAGCTGGTTAACTTCTTCCTGTTGTTCCTGAATTCATTCATCAACAGACCAAAAATGTATAAATAAAATCATTATATACAAAATTATGACAAAATGATATTTATAAGAAAACTAACATTAAGGTAGTCCTTATCAGTTAGCCACCATAAACAGTTGTTCTCAATGTCATAAACTCGTCGACAGACAAATGCGGATATCCCTGAAGGAAGTTCAACACCTTTACGAAGAAATGCGACTTTACACGGATGGAGTAATGATGCAGCAGGTGTTTCATCCTTGTGAAAGGAGTAAAAAACTTCGTTCGGTGCAGCTTCCAGCACAATTCCTTTGGCAAGTTTTAAATCAGCAGGTCGGTAAAGCCAATGTACTTCTAAACTTGGACTTTCTTGTTTATCATAAGTTAGCTTGCGAATTATTCCAATAAAAGGAGGGGAGTCCCTAGGTGGCTTGAAGAGTGCACAATCACCAGCGCGAATCTTGCGTCCATCCTACAATGATTATGTACAGTGTTTAAATAACCAAAATCTACAAATATTCAAGCAAAAGACAGTGGTATTTTATAGAAATATATTATTATCGTAGATGCAATTAAAACTAAGAGAAGAAAGAATCCCAATGCATAAACAATGTCAGATAACACAACAAAGATTTAGTTATCAAATGCAGACAGCAACAATTATAATCAGATACCATGCATACAATTTACACTCAGGATTTACAACGAAGAATTCAATATACCTTTATTATTGTCACTTAAATGTTATTATTATTACATTAATACATTCAATAACATAGAGCAGTGAATGTCATAACATTTCACCTCAAAATACCAGAAATTAAAAATAACATTCCAAACAATAAATAAAACCATCACAATAAAGGTAGAATACAAGCTTAAAAAAAATCAAAAAAAAATGTTAACATTTTTCCCAAATCAGTATCCCCATAGCAAGACCACAACAACATCTTCCTAATTTCCATCATTCACACACAAGTATTCTCTAATATGAAAAAAAGAAAACAAATAAATAAAATCCCACGACTCATATAGATTAAGATCGAGAAAACCAAGGACAAACAACAGATAAAACCTTTATGATAACACAAAGGAGATTACCGAGTTTCTTCAATTAAAATCACAACTATACTTTTTAATTAAAAAATTGACATAATCGAACAGCCTGGAGAGAAAATTGATAGAAAACGCAGTGAAAGATTGATAACGGTTTAGATTTATATATATATTTATATATACTTTGCATATAAATTGAGACGGTGAAGAATCGATGGCTACAGTGGTCGCGTTAGCAGGTACAGGCCACATGTGCCGATTGTGTTTCCACTGGTCACCACCACACCCATGCATAATCCTCCATCTTCCGTGTCGATCCCAGCTTCGCCCCTGAAAAGAAACATCAATTCGAAACCGAAATCGCACGCCTGGTCTTTGAAACCCTAGATTTGGAACCACAGCTGAAGGGGAAACCCTAGATCAAGAACGGCATCGCAGATCTCCTCCTCCAATCCAGCTTCGATGAGGTAGTAAAAGGGGATTTTAGGACTCGGTTACGTGCGTTCCGAATGATCGGCTACAGAAAGGGGAAGGGTTCTTCTTCGCGTAACAGATCGAGCCATCGCTTTGGAAACTAGGGAAATCCAGAGATTTTGTGCGAAGAAACAGCGAGATGAGACAGAGTGAAAGACAGAGAAATCGCGAGAAGAGAGAGAAAGGGTTGGATGAAGAGGGTGTTGCGCTTCACTCACGCGAAACGGTGAGATTTTGTTGAAAGAAAATTTGGGAGATTTTTAGAGAGGATGAGAGAGAAAAGAAGATGAAGAAAATACGAGAAAGGTAGAAAAAATATAAAAATAATTATTATAAAATGAAAATTATATATTTTGATTGATTGATGTCTACGATTCCACACAGTAAAAGGAGGACGTGGACATGCTAAACGACACCGTTTGGTGCTTCCGTTACGGACACATGTGTATCTCTATCTCTTTTCAAACTTTTCTGTTTGGTTTTTGTAAAATAATGTTAACGGAATACGTAATATAATTCATTATTCATATAATAAAAAACTATTTATATAATAAAAACTTATAAAAATTAATTATTTTTATAATTATTAATTATAAAAGTTATTTTATAATTTAATAAAAAAATTATTGTAGCAAAAAAGTGCACTCACATGCATTACTGTGTTTCTACTAATTAATAAATAATAATAATTAAATAGGATAATAATTTACTAAAATAAATCATTTATAATATTTATTATTCATCACAAACATAAATTAAATTAATTTCTGATATAGTGAATTAATTATTCTTACAAATTAATTTTATTTTCTAATTATAAAAGATTATCATATCTTATTTTTATTTTTACCTTTTTACAAGTAAATACAAAAATTTAAAAAATGGGTAAAGTATTACATCTACAACAAAGTTATAAATAGGGGAAAAAATTTGTATACTTTTAGTGTTTTATAAAAGGAATTTATTTTAATATCTAATATTACTTTTCCAGAAAAATAAATAAAATAGTGAATATATGTATGTTTTAGGGTTGGTTTAATGCTACCTACTTCATTTTTTATATATAGGAGACTTATGTTTATATATTTATTTATAATAATAAATATCTAATTTTAAGTATATGGTCATAATTAAGTTACTAGAATATAGCAATATTTTAATTTATAAAAAATGGAAACATGGTATAATATCTTCCTCTTACAGAGATGGATAATGGCTTTTGTTTGTAATTAACATTGCATCTACTTATTTGCATGACATGGGAGTTTTTGTTTGATGGACATGGAGTAGCAAATGATGGTCATCTGCAATTATCTTTGGATTATTCTATTTTTTAATAATAGTTACTGTAATTAATTAATTAAGTAATTGATTGATTTCCTATTATTAAAAGGAGGGTTTGTTTAATGAAATATTTTTAGAAATATAGATGTTGAAATATTTATTCTCATGTGTTAAAAGAATTTTAGATTCTCAGTTATCTCTTCTTTCTTAAAAAAATTATCAATATGCAGCTTTTGTTCTCATGTAAATGAGTTACTATCCTAAACAAATATGGGAAGTTATTTTATTACAGATCTTATTATACTTTTACTTTTTTTAGTTTAATTGTTTTAAAATTTAGAAAACATTTATTAAAATATAAATAATGAACAAAACATATTTTACATATGTTTAAGAAAATATTTGTTATTTTATATTTTACAATGATATTAACAGGAGTTTTGATGTAGTTTTGTAGCCAACAATGTCACACAAATCACTAGTGGCCAAAATATTGATGGTTTCCAAACAACTTAATATACTTTAATGTCTGTGTGTGAGTTTATATATAATAAAATAATATTTTTTTTAAAACATAGAATTTATAGGATTTTATATAAATTTGTCAAAAGCATAGAAAATAAACAAAATATAAAATTCTAAGCTTAAACTATTGTCGAAATATGTTACCCAATTTACCCTCTATAAAATATAATAATCTGAATTATATAAAACACAAATAAAAATATGGATAAATTAACGTAACATAAACTTAAACATATATACACATTCATATTTACATCGATACGTTTTTATCATAAGTTATTATGAAAAATAAACAGTTATTATTATGAATTATTATAAAAAAATCGCAGAGATGAGTCAAAAGAAATATACACAAATAAAATATATTAACATTACACTGTTTCTTTAAAAATGAAAAAAAAAATACATATATAATCATTATGAATAACATCTTAATGAATCATAAGTTAACATTTGATTAATAAATTATATTTAAAAAAATGTTAAAATGATAAATAAAATAAATTAATATAAATGGTAATCAGTGTAAAATAATTTATTTTAATATGTTATTCTAAAACTTTGTTGTTGTTTTATTTATTAAATTTTATAATAATTTTTATTTTTATTCTAATTTATATTTTAAAATTATGTTTATATTAAATTGTTTCTAGAAAGGTTATTTTTTAAATATATTCTAAAAAATTATTTTATAAATCAATCACATCCATTACAAATTTTTCGTTCTTTTTTCTTAATCCAAATAACTTCACTCTTCATTCTATTTCCTTTTCTATCTTTCCTTTGTTACTCTTCATTCCATTTAATAATTAAGACTTTGTTGTAGTATTAAATTACATTCATAAAGAACAAGCAAAATAAAGTCAATCAAAACTATGATTTGTGTAAGCAGTTTAATTTCTATGAACTGTATTATCCTCAAGTGGTTTGCAAAAAAGAAACGTTATTTTAGTGTAGGGTTAGATATTTAAAGATTTACTTGGACTCTTGTTAGATTTTTAAAGCTTCCAAGTAAGAATGTTTCTTTAGATAAAAAGAACTAATCATTGCATTTAATAAATAGATTGTTTATTTAGATTTGTAAAAATTGTTATAGTTGGACTATCTTTTATCTATAACTTTTTGATTGTGTAAAGCTTGATATTAAAAAAGGCATGGAGACGATTACTAGTTGATATGTTAAACAAATTTAAGTAAGTTTTAGGTGTTATTTTTGTGGTGAAGTTTCTTATAAGTGGAAGAATTATACTCCTAGATGCAATATCATTTAAGTGGTGGTGAGTAGTGTGTAAAGATTACTTTCAATACTTATCATCATTAAATTAATAATGTGAAAGTTTAGGCTTTGAAAATTTCTATACAAAAGCTAACACATACTTATATTAGGAAAATAATCAAATTACATTAGATACCTTCTAGCATGATATAAGATAAAGAAGTCTTGGACACTAAAATGTGATTGTGTTCAACATATCACCTACAAAATGATGAACAATTAGAATGACCAATTCAATTTGTAAGAGATTTGTTTAGAACTCGTGTCTTAGGTCTTTTAGGTGATTGAGATAGATTTTCTTTCATTGGTAAAATTTACCTATAATAAAAGTTGTTCAAAAAACAATTATGTGACTTATTATAAGCATTATATGGGAAAAGGTACAAAGTGTATTTGTGTTTGTTTTAGGATGGATGGAGTTTGCTTCCTGGATTTGGATTATTGAATCAAACCAATAAAAAATGTAAAAACAATTCAAGAGATATTTATCAAATAAAGAAAGCAATTTTCATAATTTTAATGACTCTATCATATTCTCAAGAGAATCGCTTTTGTAGCATATGAAATTGATTTACCATATTTTTTATCAACTTCCACAATATATTTCATGTTTCACAACTTAACAAGTATATGTTTAATATGGAGTTTGATTCAATGCAAGTGAATGATAATTTATCTTTTGAAGTCAAGGTTGTGAGCATTGTAAGTTTTCATGTGAAACAACTTTGTAATAAGAACATAAAAGTGGTCATGGTGTTGTGAGATCTTGAATATGATTATTCCACTTGGAAGATAGAAGAATATATGTGCTAATATTATCCTTGTCCTTTTTTTGGTAAGTAAAGTTCCTTTTTTTGGTAAGTAAAGTTGTGCATAATTAAGAGTGATTTGAGTCCCATGGGCCTAAGTCCATTTACCTTCTTAACTCTTTCTTTTTTTCTATTAATTTCTCACGAAGTTTTTCTCTCTATTTCTTTCTCTACAAGTATCATCTTCCATCTCTTTAAGTTTCTCACTCCTATTCTCATCCTTTTCAAGATCAAATCTTACCTAACAAAATAGAATTTAGAATAAATGATTTTTAGTGTTACAAAGGTCCTCTAATTATCTTCTTGTTCATGTTTGAGTTCAAATTCACTTTAATCAATTGATAAAAATGATTGTAAGAACTAGTTTAACCTTTAACTAAAGTTTAGTTATGTTGTTTTAGATTTTTATATTTTTTTATGCTCTCAAACCGTTTATTTTTTCTTGAAGTGCAAGTAATTTTCAAGAGATGTTATAATTGTTGAATTATTGTAAGTTTGGCATGTATGAGAATGAAATTGAATATGAAATTTCATTGTAGTTTGTGTATATATGAAAATTAGAAAGTTAGTAACAGTCTTATGAGTGACTTATTACAAATCGAATGACAACTTTTGATTGATTGAATCTTTAAGGAATATTTGAATATAAAAAAACTTAGTTTGGATTTTAAAACCTGGTAGAATAATTAGATTTATTTTATTGAATGAATTGTGTTGGTGTGATGCTATAATTTCATAAAATTGTACAAGGGGATGGTTGTTATGCAATTTAAGATTGTTGAGAAACTCTATAATGATATCTTTTAGTTTGTAGTTGTTATGCAAAATTGTAATTTATGCATAATCTACTCAGGGACAAAATTTTGCTTAGTGGATTCCGTCCAAAAAGTAAAAATTACTCTTAAGCTTAAATGTGCTTTTGGAGATTGCAATGCGCTTGGTAAATTCTTTCCAAATTGGTTTAGTAAATTGAAATTCGTGCAACAAATTTAGACTTGAGAATAATTAGATGAAAGTAATAATTTAATTCACTTGGTGATGCAATTTCACTCAACAACTTTGTCATGTTTTGTAATGTTATATTTAATTAGACATATTAAGGATTTTTTTTGAAAATGTTGATAAATGACTATGAAAAACTCTTATCATATGCAAAAGTGGAATTTGTTTAAGTATGATACCTTGAATGAAATGGTGCGAAAAGTAG
Organism: Vigna reflexopilosa; assembly: GCA_027742785.1. Taxonomy (NCBI): domain Eukaryota; kingdom Viridiplantae; phylum Streptophyta; class Magnoliopsida; order Fabales; family Fabaceae; genus Vigna; species Vigna reflexopilosa. The sequence continues at coordinate 2,188,638 of CM050923.1, forward strand.
GCAAAATGCATAAGAATATATAGTTGAATTATGTATTTAAGATCGTTGAAATTTCTTTCTTAGTAGTGTCTCATAAAAGTGATAAGACGAAGCTTAGTATTAAACAATGGACTCTGAAATAATTTTTTGCAAAAGATGCATTTGATGAAGCTCGTCAAATACAACCTCAAAAGGATATAAATGCTATCAAAAACACTTTTTAAAACATATTTTATTGCAAAAGATCTTCTTTTTCAATTAGTTGAAAATAAATAATATGAAGTTTAAAAAGACAAGAGTTAAGAGATATTTATGTAATATATTTTCATACTAGTTCATTTGAAAATCCAAATTATGTTCAATTCCTTATTAATACAATCAAGTTCTTTTAACATAGACTAACACTATGAGGTACAAGATAAGTATTATTTAAACCTAACTATTTCTTACTAAATAGCAAATATTCATGGGATACAACCACGTTTAGTTAAAAACAAGTACTTTTTTTAATACAACTACTTTTGGTTAAACAATAATTATTCTTTTGACACAACCACTTCTAATTAAGCATGAGTATTTTTTTTTTATCCAACCATTTTTGGCTAAACACTTTGTTAAACAAAGGGGTTTGATTTAAATGACCACAAGGTTTTGCTCAATAAAATGTTGACATCTTAAAATGAAAACAAGATGATAAACAACGTAAACAATGTTCTTACTTGCACAAAGATAACTAATGCATGAGAATGTTAAGGTCTTTTTTGTAAGCATCCTTAAATTTTCTTCTTCACTGATATCTTTAAATAAATGTTGAGAAGAAAAAAATCGTTGTAATAAACATTCACATTCAATCCATTAAAGATACAAGAAATGATAAATAAAGGATTTCTTTTAACTTAAACAAAAGTTTTTTTTAGAGAATTGCTTGAACGAAAATGACATCGCAAAAATTTAGTCGAATCAAGGGTCAAGTTGTAGTGTTATTCTTGCTTGAATGAAAATAAGGTCTAAAACAAGGTTTGAACTTTGTTATAGTGAAAATTATCAAACCATTAATCTCACATAGGAGTAAAAGCCAATTTTCAAAGATTTTATTCAAAGTCATTTTAACAAATACAAATTTCAAACAGTTCAAAATGATCAATATTAATTTACTAAAACATTATCCTTCACTAATTTCAATTTAACCTTGATCACTAAAATTCAATTTGTGTGTATCAATTTAAATATAATTATAATTATTAACTAAAACTCAAATAACATCCATCTTTTAGCATTCAAATAGTTTTCAAACAAAGTATCACCCCTACATAAAAATCAAAATCTTGTGATTAAGTTACCTTCACATCCATATCATTTATCGTAAGGTTCTTGAAAAAAAGACATAAATAGCTTCCATGCATTCTCTTATTCCAAAAAGAGTTCCAACCCAAGAATGAACATACTTAAAATCTAGGGATTTGGAGCAAAGTATTCAAAAATAATCAAATTTTAGAGGGAAAGGTGGAAGGAAGGTTGACCTAGTTTTTCTCATTTTTCTCATTTTTATAAGAACGGGATTTTCTAACTTTTTTATTTAAAATAAGAATTTTGCTTAAATATATTATATTAATTAATAATTTAATATGATTAAAAAAATTAACAAATTTAGTAAAAAATATTTATTATCTCTTTGTTTCCGAAAACCTCTATAAAAAGTTAAATAGTGAAATATAGCATAATATTTTCGAGAATCATACTTTAAGGATATCATTAATCTATGTCACAGTCCAACTCTATGCTTTGTACGTTGATGGAAAACTCAGTTGGCAGGTATGTGCAGAGTAGATTGGTTGTTATAATGTAATAAAGGTGGAGTTTTAAAAGAGACTACTTGGAAGATCTTGCAGGAGAAACATTAGTCATTGATTTATGAATTACAGTTTAAATTGATCTCTGATTATCAAAGTTTTAGCGGCATAAAATTAATTTATTTAAGTTATCAAAAATTTTATATATGCATCATACAAAAATTAAAATGATAGAAATTATGATTTTAGAAATTATTTAGGAAACGTTTCTCTACACACAAATTATGATTTTAGAAATTACGGGAAACTATATATTTATAATTCTACAACTTATAATAATACATGTTACCCTTCGTGTACCATGACTTGATTGTCTAAATTTTTACTATTAATTGTAAAATAATTTTAAAAATAATATTAAAATATTATCAAAATATCATTATTTATTTTAATATATATATGAGTGATCAAATTAATTGCGACAAATATATAAAAGTTAATCAAACTAAAATTTGACAAAATCAAAAATTGAAAAATCACGTATGATTAAGATGGTTTTTCGATTTTATTCTAAATAATCAAATCAAATTAAACTAAAATAATTATTATATTTATGATTAAATATATTTTTATCTCTTAATTTTTAATGAAAATTAAAATTAATATCTTTTAAAAGTTTGATCAAATTTAATTCTTAAATTTTAGAAACGAGAGTATTTAATCCTTTTAACAAAATTTGTTAAGTTTACATCGATGTTTTTTTCTTTTATTTTAATTGAGAAATATATATATATATATAATTTCAAATAAATTTAACAAAATGTAATTAAAATGCGTACTTTATACAGTCAAGATGAAAGATAAAATTAATGTAAAATTAAAAAAAAAACTAATCCTAATTTTCATATATTCACTTGTTATTTATATTGATTTTAGTTAATGGTTTTTAATGTTATATGTTATCTAAAGTTTGTAATTGTTTTAGTTGGTTATTTCTATTCTAGTTCTTATATATAAGATATATGTAAGAGGTGACGTACTTCTTTTAATTCTTATACATTGTACTTTTCCTAGTGAAAAGAAATGTAGTGTTGCTAGAAATATTGTTAAACGTGGATTGGTGCACAGTTTACTCTTACGTATTAAAAGAGATTTGTTCATGTTATTAAACATATCTTGAATAAAATTTAATGACAAACAATAATTTTTTCTTATAAATATTAGAAAATAGAATTTAAAGTTAATAACGAATGATAGTTGTATTTTTAAGTTAAAAAAGTTGATAAAAGTAATAATTTTACTTTTCATTTTTATAAAAATTATAATTTTAAAAATTTTAATATTTTATTTTCTTGCTTACAAACCTAACTTAGCTAGTATCAAAATATGTTACGTTTGACTTTCTAATAATAATTTGAAAGACACTAAAAAAATTTGAAATTACTAAAAATAAAAAATTCGTAGGTAATCATAAAAATTTATGAAAATTAAAAGCTATCCACAATGACCGATGACTTAAAATTTGTATGTAACAGTAACATTGCTAAATTTTGATTGATTTTTTATAGGTAATATGGGTAATTTCTCATTATTCAATTTCATGAGTAACTTTCGGCGACTTTACTTTTTATAGATAATGTTAATGGATCATTATTCTTGATAAACGTCCAATTTAAGTAAATTTTAAATCATTTTTACACTTATTTTTTTATATTATGCTTAATTCACAGTCTAGTTTATTTTGCAATTTTTTATATCAATAAAAAGTCAAAGTAGAAAAATAAAGAAAATGAATGAAATTCAAGTAATTATGGACAAAACTGACACTAGTGTAGAAGAGGAGCAATAGTTGGAGATTAAGCCACACAAGCAAATTCATTGCAAAGAGAAACCTCAAACATCAAACCTAAGACTAAGCCATGAAGACTCCTTCTCAAAGAAGTAATCTCAAGGGTTGAAGCACTAGAGTATGAGGCTTAGGCCATAAGAGTAAACCCTGGTGAGGAGAAACCTCAAGCACCTATCTTTGGAAAAAATATGGAATAAAATCTCTGTGACTCAAACGCTAAAGCTAAAGCTAAGCACTGCCCTAGACAGTTTATAAACACATACCTCATGTCCTCATTTTAGTCACTGAGTGAAGGATAAAATATGTAGTAATAAAGTAGGAATGGGTTTATGAGGCGAGAGAGAGATGCTTTCATTGTAAATTTTGTGTCTAGATGTTGTTGAGATTGCACTGCAATATTTTATGATTAGCTAAACTCTCACGTATCGAGGTTGGATGTAATCAATTTTAACTTTTTTGTACTTCTATATCTTGGATATTTATTTATGCTTTCAATCAATATGTTTGTGAATTAGTTTGTGCTTGTTGTTGGATAAACTGATCACTCTTCTTATTTCACTAGTTTAGGATTAAGTAAGAAATGGTTCTAAGTTGTGGTCCAATTAATTCTCCTTCTGCTTTTATATGTTAGGAATAGATCTAAGACTTTAGCTGGTTATAGAGTCTTGATCTTAATGCAAGTGATTCATTCAAATTGTCACCGAGGAATTATATTGAAGTTTTGGTGTAGTGGAAGAGGATAAGATGAAATTCATTCACAACCTCTACTTCACTCAATCTATATAATATATACTACTATCAATATTTTTTTAAATACAAAAACCAAAAAACAAACTACTAATATGTTTGTTAAATCTTTGTAGATACGATAACTCCCATTCGACTATAATACAAATGACTTTATGCACCTGTCAGTAGGTTACACAACTAGATAAATATTTTAAAACTTGATATTAATGTTGGGGATTTTGAGGCTTTAGCCTGAACATAAAAATTACAATCCAAGTTTACCCGTATCAAGTTTTTGTTGTTGTTGTCGAGCATTTAGTTCAACTATTTGATAGTTTTAACAATTATTTTTGTAAATATGTAGATATCTTATAAATATTGGGTCTGTACAATTGTAAAGTTTCATTTTTTTTCACTTTTGTATAGGTTTAGTTTTCATTTTTTGTTTTGCTTTCACACAATTTTTTTTCATTTTCTATTTTGCTCTCAAACAGATATGAAATAAGAGCTAAGTTTAAAAGATATTTGTGTTCTTGTTTGGAACATTTATGTATTTTTTAGTCTTGAAAGGAAAAATCTACAAAAAAATAAGCTTTATAATTAAAATTTGACAACTATGACATTTGTTACTTGTTTGATGTACAAATGTCTTCATAGTTATCCAATTGAGTTAATTATTTTTTCGTTATATTCTTGATTCAATGATGTTTAATTTAAATGTAATTAGTATATTTTTTGGATTTTTTATGGAAGATGTAGATTAATTTTGAAAATACAAACCAAATTGCAGAGGACAACTATGACCTTTGCTAATTGTTTGATGCATAACTTTTGACACAATTATCTAGTTAATTATTTTTAAATTACATTCATGATTCAACAATCTTTAATTTGAATGTAAGAACATATATTTTTTGAAATTTTGTGGAAGGTGCAATGTTGAAAAAACCAAATAGATTGCAGAAGTATTGATTTATGATTTTAAGTGCGTTCCAAATTTTTAAATTATGAAATTAGATGTGATTTTAGTTCAGTTTTAAGCATTGAACTTAAAAGGAAAAGATTGAATGAAAGTTGGAGAGAATCTTAATGATTTGTTTCAATCAACAAAGGCAAGAGCAGATCAAACACCAATTTTAGTGATGAGCAGAAAATTAATAGGAAACTTTGAACCTTTTCTTTATTATGTTTTATTCTGCATAAAATTTGATCTATAAACAATCTAGAAAGGAAAAACAAAATCAAGGCTAAGAAAGATTAAAATAAAGTTCTTCTTCAACATGTCAGATGATTGATCAAAAAGACAGAGGAGATGACAAAATAATCATTTGAGGTTGTGAGGGTGGACCTTGCGCTTTAAGTAGATTATGTCATGCACCTAAGACTTGTAAATTTTCCAAATTTTTCATTTCCCATATAGCAAGAGGAGTATAAACTAAACTTGAATTTCTTAACCTTATTCTTCACATTTATTTTCAGAAAAAGATCATGAAGATTCTTGAGCTTATCTATGGATGTTGTGTAACAAAGGAAGTTGAACTAAGAATGCTTGAATTTTTTACTCTGCTTAAAAGACATAACTAACCGGTACTAAAATTAGCTAAATAAGTCAAGGATATGAACTAGAAGCTATAATAGAAAATAATATTGATGCCTCTAAATTTTAAAATGAGAAGTCATTAGACAAAATAATTCAGTGTGAGAACCAGTAAAAAAATTCTGAAGACGTAGAAGAAGATTGAAACCACAAAATATAGAATTCTTTTAAGTTCTTACACATTTAAATTTCTATCTTTAATTTCAGTTTTTAAGTTTTGTTTCTATTTTTACTTATAAGCAAGCATAAAACTTTTGGGGTAGCTGTTTTGAAACAATTAATATCTTTTTAGGAATTGCAAAAGAAAACTCTTTCTAGACTTTTGGTTGGAATAACAATTGGAGAAAAAAAAAATCTCTTTGAACTTTAAAAATCTTAGCAAGAAGCATTGTAAATAGATTGTACAATTTAACATAATAAGTGGATCCAACTAGTAAGATGAGCTATTTTATTACTTATAGTCTTAATTACTTGATTCTAGATCATGGAAATGAAAATTAGATAACTACCAAGTTTTTTTCTAGACCATATTAAAAAAAACAAATCAAAGATATATATACACATTATTAAAGCCAATAACTATTTATGTTAATAGATTTTTTCTTCTTGAAGGCCTATGCTTGCCCAAAAAAAGAGAAAGATTGAAGATAAAAAATAATAAATATAAAATGTGTATAAAATTTTTTTAAGTGTGAAAATAATGGTATCCTTTAATCAAACAAAAAAACCTAGAAAGGAACAATGATTCAATTTTGTAATGTATTGTAAGAGTGCAATGGCAGAGCAGTTTATGGTTAGGAAGATGCCTTTTAACAGACAAACCAAAACAACCATATTGTAGTACAATGAAAATCCAATAAATGTCACAAGGGGTAGGTCCACACACAACATTTGAAATGCCCCATGCATCATCATACTCATCATGCAATGCAAGGTACTGATCATGATAGTGATAACTCACACATCAGGAACATGCACCATGCACCCAGCTGGGTAGTTCTGTCATTTCCTTTTTCAAATTTAACTTTCACTTCATCAAATTCTTTCTTTGCCTGTCATTTCCACTAAGTAAATCCTATAATGAAAAACTTAATAAGGTTTTAAATGTTTTGTAAATTTAGGTTTTTAAACTAATTTTTTATTAAAAAATTATTGATTAATTAAAATATTTTTATGCTCGTTTAACTAGTATGTCATTTTACTTTTTCTATCAATGGGTTAAAAAAAGTAATTATTTCTGTTTTCTTATTTGATTAACTTTGTTTTTCTTTTTTTTTGTCTATAATTAATATATTTCCATTTGCCGATCCACTTGTTTTTAGAGATGAAATAAACACATTATCATGAAAAAAATTAAAATTTAAGTCTCGTCATATCATTCATTACAAAATTCAAATTACCCTTACATAAAAAAATATTTTTAGTAATAAATATAATAATTTATTTTTAATAAAATTTTAATTGAAAATTTCTAAATTTTTTAGTCACTCAAAATTTAGTTAAACCATGCGTGAAGTATGACAATTTATCAAATATCTTAATTAGACTTTAAAAGTTTATATAAATACTCTTTATCTTTCTCATCTAATACATTAATATTTACTGTAATATATTCAGTGAGACCTACCTTCGTTTTTAAATTTATCAAACTAACCTTATATCTTCTAAATATAAGTGAAAGAGTGGAATCCATGATCTCTCTCACATTTCTTTTCAATTTTACCTTACATATGTTGTTGATAGAATCACATATTACTAATAATACAAAAATCATTAAGAAATTAATGTTTCATATAAATATATATTCTTTTTGGGTTTCAATTGACTATGTAACAATAAGTTTTTCATTTTTAAAAATAACATAATGTTAGTAAAATATTAAGATAAATACTCACAGACTTTCTTTTCATGTATCTTTCATTGACATGAAATGCATTCATTTAATTCGATTAATAATTACTTAAGTTACAGACTCTACGTCATCAATAATGCAATATGGATTTCAATTTTATAAATGAAGGTAATACCCTATCCATTTGAAAAAATATTTTCCACAAATAATATATACCAACCAAGTCTATTATCTTGATTGACATGATGTGCATTCATTTAACTTCAATTGATAATATAACTAAGTTATGAACTCCACATCATTAATCATGCAATATTTCGAGTCTCAATTTTATAAATGCAGGTGAGACCTTATCCATTTGAGAAAATATTTTTCACAATTTGATAATATATGTACCAACCAAGTCTAGTGTCTTAAATTTGATAAATGTTCTCCAACATTTTACATTGGCCTTTGAAGTACACGAAATAAAGGTGGTGTAAGACCCTAGATAATTATCTCTACAAAACACCTGTCCAATCAGATTTAATGCAATTAAACCACTCTGCCGTGCATTGAAAGGCGCACCCACGTTATTATTCAGACCATTAAAATCCATTCTCATTCTCTGCCACCCGTCCGCCAAGTGTCACGCTGGAACCTTTTGAGTCTGCAGTGGAAAACAGGTGTCCACATGTGAGTGCACGTCCGGTTGACCTTGGGAAGAAAACAAATTTTTCTTAAAATACTTCTCCCACTCTCTCTGCAAACACCTTCTTCTCCACCAAGACTCTGACTTTTATTTTCTCCAACTTCTCTCTGAACCCAGTCACCTTCTCTCTACTGCAACTCCTCATTTCCTTCTCCGATTTCAATTTCAGAACCATAGGAACGTTTCTGGAGATGCGGACGTTAGTTTGGACCGAACAGAATTTGATTTTAAGCTGGTAAGTTCCTTTCTCTAGAAGTCCGTCCATTTAGGGTTTTGTTGAAACCATGCTCTCGGTTCATGCATGGACTGTATCTGAGAATTTTCTGGTTTTGGTGTTTAGATCAAGTGAGAGTGTTGAGTGAAACTGAGGGTAGAAAGCTGTAAGAGACGAACCCAACTTTTGCATTAGGGCAAACACTGCTAACCAGGTAAGGGAAGCTTATATGTTTAATTTATACTGCATGTTGTATGATCTGATCTGGATGTATGAAAATATGATGTTTGAGCTGTTATGAACGAACCATGTTGCGCTGTATGAATCTGCTTTTGGATTGTATGTACTGCATGCTGATTTTGATGCGTATGAAGGATAAATGAGTAGTATATGGTTGGATTTGATGATGTGAATTAATGTTATAAAGTATGAAAATTTATGTGGATGTGAAATCACAGAGTTTGATTCATGTGAATAATGTTAAAGTTAAGATATTTGAAAATCTGGATCTGATAAATTCCCTATGATAATAGACGCTCGTCACCGTACGGTCTTATACCGTTCGGTTTCCCTGAAAAGACTTAGAATTGAATTCTTTCGTTTGGGAGGAATTCGGTGTGAGAACGAGCGTCTTCAATTGAGTTACTATGTTTGAGCGTTCGGCTCAACATAGAGTTGTCGTACGTCTTAAAATTATTAATATTGAATTGAGTAGCGTTCGGTCTGATACCGAACGTCCGTCCTTAATAGCGTTCGTCCTTGATAAGCGTTCGGCCTTATGTCGAGCGTCCGTCCTTAATAGCGTTCGTCCTTGATAAGCGTTCGGCCTTATGTCGAGCGTTCGTCCTTAATAGCGTTCGGCCCTATGTCGAGCGTTCGTTCTTAATAGCGTTCGGCCTCATGTCGAACGTTCGTCCTGAGTAGCGTTCGGTCATCTACCTAGCGTTCGTCAAGAATTGGTGCGCGGTCACTTACCAAGCACTCGTAGTATGGAATACCCACTTGGATAAAACAGCGTTCGTCCAAAGTATTAAATATTCAATTTCTTTACGTTCTATTCAATTCCTGGCATTGGTTTTCATATGCAAATTTCTTTAAAGATAATTCTAAGTGTTCTTGACCCTCCATTGTACATTAAATCTGGACCAAGTTTTTATCACAATTATTTTCTAAGTACCAGTACACTCCAAGTCGAGTCAGTTCATTTAACTGGCCAACCAGAAATTTCGTTCGTTGTATATATTTTTCCTGAGTATCCGGTAACTTCATTTGGATGTTCGTCCTAATTCTTTGGTGGACTGAGCGTTCGTCATTTTTGACTTTTAAATCTAAATATGTAAAAGAGGTTGGATTATGATAAATTACGGTGTGAACCCTATGAGAACTGAATTTGTGGTGTTGGATTTTGGACGAGCGTTCTAGGGAGGAACGACTCATGGTTGAATATGGAATTTTGTAAAGTATGAATGTGGGCATGCTAATGCTGGCTTGGTCCATCCTGATATTCTGTGATACTCATCTTCTTGTAGAATGGAGTAGTCATGTGTGGGAATGGCAGGAGGTTCTATTCCTTAGGGGTACTTTGGATAGAGCTAACCTCGAGTGGCAGCTGTTGAGGGTATCCCAGTTACTACATCACTCGGGTGCAAGGACGCCTGTAGCTACACGGTTCATACAGTCCGGACGGTCGTTTAGTATGCATATAAATTACTATGTTACATTATGTTAGAGTGTATGTTGTGCGTGTGCATTGAAATGTTGAATGTGTATGTTGAACGTATGAATTAAATATTATAAGCTTACCCTTTCGTTTTCCTTGTGTTGTCAATTGTCCATGTACGTTCGTCCTGTCTTGCAATGATCATCCGTTGTGGATGTGAGCAGATGGTGGTGCATCCCTTGAAGAAATGTTGGAAGAAGAAAATTTGGATGACGCCAATCTGGTGGAAGTTGAAGTTAAAGCCGAGCCTTAGAGCGCTCGTTAGTTTAGACTGTAAATGTTTAGTTATTTTGGGATGTTCGGTTTAGTATTTTTGTAGAACCGTTCGATATCTTAGCGTTCGTTGTTTGGAATCTGTATATTGAAACGCAACTTAAGCCATTCGGCTTTTGAGCTCTGTTAATTATAAAGACTGTTTACTGTTCACTATTAATTGTAATTAATTCTGATTTATGGTAATTACTGTATTTTGGGATGTTACAGGTGGTAACAAAACATCATAGTCAAGTATGTTCTTAAAGAACAACACAAAATTGTTTCAATTAAAATTTGAGAAAATTTAAAATAGACTTATAATATGTAGGTGTTAACAAATTAGGACAAATAATTTTTTCAATGGGATAATTTAAGATTTAATACAAATATTTAATGTTTAACTATTTATTAAATATCGAATGAAAATTATAGATTGTTTAATGTGTTCATAAATAAAATACTTAATTTAAAATAAAATTAGTTCGATAAAAACAAATAATATCATGCAAATATTTTGCAATATATATTGTTTTTATCGAGATATGAAGCATAAAACTTCAAATAGTTGGTAAAATCTAAGTGGATTGCATAATCCTAATGTATGCTCTTGTGTGGGTTGGAACATGAGAAAAAAATTCACTTGCAAAAAACTATTTGACACTGAAGTCAGATATTTATGAATAAAAAAAAAATTATAAAAGAATGTCATGAAATACCATATGTATTTATAGAGTTTTTAGGTCCTATGACTTATGGGATAAAAACAAATAATATAAAAATGATATCAAATAATATCATTAACAATAATAACTTACCATATATATGAATAATCAATAGAATAATCAATCTGATACGTTACTTGGTTAACCAAATATTATGTAAATATATGGTATTAGAAAATATAATAACATAATCACACTAACAAGATTTAGTTAAATACTATATTAATATATGAATATTTATGTCAACAAATATATCTTGAAATATTACATAATCATTGTAGGTCAAGGATGCTTAATAAATCTTGTTGAACATGTTACTTAACATATTTATTGGATGATGATATGCATATCTTATTCTTAAAATTAATCAAACTACAATTTCCTCTTTAATCTCCCTACATTATATTTTACAAATTTTCTATAATTTAATCTTTACAATTTTAAACAAACCATGACTAAAGTCACTTTTAGAATCTAAAATAATTAATTAGTCTGTATAATGTTTACTATTCCTAATAAACATCTATAATAACATTACTTATATGTACTAAATTGATTTTAATAATTATTTATAATATTTCAAATTTAAACATCTAAATAACACATTTAAAAATTAAAAAAATTCAATATCAATCCTCACCAACAATGTAATAGAGAGATGATTGAAATCTAAAAAACAACCACTATTTCAATTTCAAAAAAGAAAATGTTGATCTAGAACACTAACCCCAAATACAAATGTTCATCTCCATATGCAAATACTTCAATCCGAACAATCATAAATGTGAACCACCTCCAATAAATCACAGAAAATAACTACAAACAAACAAGTCTACAAATCACCTTATTATCATATACCAAAGAAGAAGAAAAAATACAATCTAAATGTAAAAAAAAAAACACAAGAAAGAAAAGTACCAATTCAAAATTTAAATAATTTTACATAATTTAAGATAAAAAAATTTAAAATAATTACAAAATGACATCTTTCACCTCATATTCTTTAGCAATTACAAAAAGGTGAGATAAGTGACATAATTAACTCCTTTTGGATTAGTGGATGAAGTTTGTTTTCTCATGTAATAGTTTTTGTATGTAGAGAATGAGAACATGGAAGTGATAGATAGCAATATGATTAAAGAAGAAACATGATAGTGTTTTTTTTTTTATTATTTAATTTCTTTTTATGATGTATGATGTGTGAGAATGGAAGCAATTTAGAAATGGTATTGGACAGAAGAGTGTTTGGTGGTCACATGGTTTGTCTTTTCCTTGTTTGGTGTTTATGATACGTTTGACAGAGTTGTTTGTGTTTTGAGGCTTTTGAGAAAACCCATAAGAAAGAAAAACCGTCCAAACCCCACAAACTCGTTCATTCATTATGTTCTTCTTTTCTTTATTAAACATCTTTTTCCAAAACTCACTCACTTTCAAATCAAAAACCCACTACTCTTTCTCTTGATTAAGACATCATATTATTATTATCTTCTTTTAATTCTTAATCATCTTTTAAACTCTCTCTAACCCTAAATCACATATAATAACATTTTTCTTACATTCTTTATAATATATGTATGAAAAAACGTTGGATGGTAGTTAGGAAGAAGAGTGGATGATGGCCACGTCTTCATGTCATGTGGGTTACCTGTTATGATGGTGACTCATGTTAATGATAGTCCATTCATTTTAACATGGAAAAACATTTTCATCTCATTCTATTTCATAAGAAATATATATTACTTACAATTTCTTTTTCTTAATTACCATTATTAATCAATTTTTCTTCCCCTTTTCACTATTCATAAGTTACTTTTCAAAAGGGCAATATTAAAAACCATTAATTAATCTATGTATGTTTGTAATTCCATAGAATACCTTATTTTTAACTTCTGTTTTTTTTATAAACTAAAACAAACATATAGAAATTTTTTAAATTATTAACTCATAATTTTCAAATACCAATTTAAAATTATGTTTTATTAAATTGTAAAGATTTAAATATCAATTCATTATTAAATTATACAATACATTATAATGGCCGATCTTTATATATATATAAACCTTTTCTAAAGATGAAATTACCTCAGATTATACATTAGAAACCAGATGAGTAATTTATTTTCATCACAGAATATGTAATCAAACACAACACGAAAGTCTCTTATTTTATTTATTTTTTTAAATAAGAAGAAAATTGTTTCCCTTTACTTGTGTCTTTTTTCTTTTTCTTTGCAAATTTAATAAAAATAATATCAACTTATATGGATTTGGATATTCAACCAAATGAAGCATCAAAATGTTTTCGTAGGGGTTTGAATCTATATTTTGGTTTTATACTTTGAATATAACCTTAAATTCCTTGACATCCAAAAGTTAAATATATCTTCAAGAAATCAGATAATCTTTTATTTTAATTTATTGTGATATTTTTAAAAATAAAAATATTTTTGTTAAAATATTGGAAACTCCCTCCTATATATTGAAAGGTTTTTGAAGTGTAAGTATGTGATTGGTCATTATCAATAGTCGTTTTCGTTGCAATAAACTTATGGTATAATGCAAGCTTTGGGTCACAATCTGCTAGTTTTATGAGATGCATCATGGCCAGCATTTTCAGAATTTCAAAGTCTCATCAGATTAATTAATCAAAAATCCAATAAGACAAAAGGGAGAGAGAAAATCCTGCATGCTTCGTTTCAAATTACACGTCTCTTTCTCTCTGTTCTTACAAATAATATATATTTTTTAATTTTTTTCCTCAGAAAATGATCATTCCCAATACGTATATATATAGCCGCACAATTTTCGTTGAATTTATCTTGTGCCAAACAAAAACGTGAACATCACAAATTTTATATCCTTCAATTTAGTCAAATAATTCACATCAAAATTTAGATGTTGCTCACTGTCTCAAGTAATCTGCAAAATTCTTTCTTCATCGCTTCCTTAGGGATTAAGAGTCAAACCATCAAACACAAACATTAAACTTAACTAAATTCTACCAAATCCACTTATAATATAAGATTTCTAATAATATTTTATAAATTGTTATCAATGTAATATTTCTAATGCGTTGTATATATATATATATATATATATATATATATATAATGTAAAATTAAATATTAATAGAATTTGAAAGCATGTATATCAATAAATTTAACAAACAAAACCAAAACATATATATCTTGAATGGAAAACTATATATTAATAGAAAACCTCTCGATATAAGAAAATTAGTGTTTCTTAAAACTTTCCTAATCAATCTTAAAAAGAAAATTCCTAACAAATTATCAATGAAGAATGAACTTAATATCAATAAAAATAATAATTATCACAATATAAAAATTCTAGTTTTAATATGTCAAAATAAAAAATAGTTTATTTAACATTGGTAAAAAAAAAATCTTAACTATTATTGAATAAGTAATAACAATTATCTTTAACAATAACAATCCTAATAATTTTAAAAAAGTGAAATTTTCACAATTAATAAAAAAAATTCTTTAATTGATATAAAAAGATATTTAGAAACCACTAAAAATAATAAAATTAACATAAGGTCAATCACCTATTTGAAAAATAAACTCCATCTTTGTTCTTAAAAAATAAAAAGATGAAAAAATATTTAAATTGTCTTATATTTTTGGACTTGTAAAATGGAGATAAATATTATGGTAGGAACATATGTGAGACTATGGTAGAAACAACACTTAGATTAAGTTGTTAGAAAAATATAAAAAGAAAATACAGTACAAAAATTTTAAATTTTTTTGTGATCAAACTTAATCTAACTTCAAATTCTAATATCTTGAATTTGAACCTTATCGATAAAGAAAAAAAATGTAGTTAAAAAGAAGAGATGATATTAAAAGTGATGACCCAAATTCTTCCACAAGCATGGAGAGAAGTGATAAAAAAAATATTGTACACAGTGTTCTGCTTTTGATGCCTTCTTCCTTTACCAAATACATATACTGATGCATGTCTCTTTCACCGACTTGTTTTTTGTTTTAGGATGTTCCTGAAGTCAGTTGCTGCCCCCTTCAGGAGCGGTGGCTGATGGGTTTGGGCCCTGTTGGTGGGCCACCCAAGGAGTTCATTTGCCACTTGTCTCTTTGTGTGATGGCCCACAGGCCCAGATGGTCTTCTTCCACCTCTCTCTTTTTCTGCTTTTTCTTTTGCCTTTTTCTCACCATTCCTCAGACTTATGAGCACATATGTTACATGATATTGCACAATCATGATAATGTGGTTTTGTCACTTTTTGGAATGTGTCCCATACGCTATAGTTTTCCCACTTACCATCTTCTGTATTGGATGCTCACTGTGGGGTCTCAAAAGTGAGAGAGTAAAGCTTGGAGTGTGACTCAAAACCAACCAAAATCAAAAACCATAGCATAATAATAACAGTAATAATGGTGTTGATAATGGCCACTTTGGTGGGGATCTTGATGGAATTGATAAGATAAGATACACGAATGTGTGTCACTGCCACTACGGCTCAATCATTGTAACGAACAAAGGAGGAAGCAGTGAAAAACTTTCCTTTGGGTGAAACACCTTTCAAGGAACTCTCTTCAAACAAAGGTCAGTGTAAATATCCGTTTTTTATCATCAAAACCTGTTTTTTATCGTCAAAAGTTGTTCATTTCACCTCTTGCTTTTAGATTTGTTAATTTCCTCATGAAATTGGTAGGTTTTGGTATTTAACCATCATGGTTTTGATGGTAAAGCAATATAGGGTTTTGTTCACTTTGATACACAGTTCTATGAACCTGGGATAAAGGAGTGATTATATATCAGCTTGTGTTCTGGGATTATGTAAGGTAAGATGCTGTGGTTTTTCATTTGGCAGGTTTGGCTTTGTTGCTAATTTTCTGTTTTAGTAAAATCCATCAAGACAATGAATTGAAGAATGATATTCATGCACTGGTTTGGTGCTAGTTTCTTGATCTAATCAATAGATTGGCTGCATTTATCGTATGCTATTACACAAACATAGACATGAGGATTCAATAACTCTTCACCAAATGCTTAAATTTCCAACCATGTTACATTATATTGGTTCACTGGTTAGGTGTATAATTTCTGTTGTTTGAAAGCTTTAATCTGCTGAATAGACAATGTCAGAAGTTTTCCAACACTCCAAAGTCTGATAGATTCTGTTGTGCTGTGTTGTGTCTCTTCAGTCTTTGTACTGTTGTTGAGGTTAGGTTTTTGTTTTGTTGAATATTGAATATGCACTCAAGGTTGTAATGGGTACGTCAAAATGACTTCATATTTGTTTCTTTCCCATTTTATTTAGCAAATTAGTCGATCCAAAACTTTAATTTTTGAAGTCCATGCACCTTTTCAAATTCAAATGTCTACTTCATCGAATTTGTCGAACAAATAATCATTAACAGCTTTGCTTAAAGTCCAATTTCAATTTGTAAATAAAGTCAGCATTCAGCAAAGTTTTATTCTCTATGTTCACATTACTTTATTCTATGAGCATTTCAAAATCCCTCCAAACACGATCAACCTGGTACATAGTTTGTTTGACTGTGCATGATATTTTCTGGTGCATCTGAAAGAACACTGCAATGAACTTTGACCACTGAGTCAAGTCAGAAACCATCAGCTTCCTATGAAGCACTGTTGGTCTGACTACTATTTGTTGTTTTGGCTTTAAACTTCAAATTGAAATTAGTTCTGGAAAAATTGAACATAATCCAAACAGGAACTGGAAAAAAGCATGAAAATTTTCATCTGGGGTTGATTCTCAAATATTACTGTATAAATGAAAAACAAAGGACAGTGTGTGACCAGTGTACTTTTCTAAAAGGGAGAGTTGCAGGTATCATATAGAGGGACAGTAGTCTGCAGGCTGTTTTTTGTAGGCACCTGCTCAGAATCACGCAAAAGAGTTGCACGGATCTTTTTCATTGTTGACGTGAAAGAAATGTACCTCACAATGTACTGATCCTCATATAAAAAGGGTGAAACACTGATTCCAAGTGAAAATGGAGGGAAGTACCAGTTAATGGTGGGTGCATATAACTGTTGGAGTGAAGGTGAAAATGTGACTAAAAAATATCACATGGAATGAAGATGAACATATTGAGCAATTTATAAATAGCTTAGATTCATACTTCAAATGTGTTTGGTTAAGCAGCTATATGGAATTTACCTTCTCTTAGACATACAGTAATCACCAAATTGGGAAATTGTTTTTAATCTTGTTTGCTGTTTTCAAAGATTTTACAGGGAACAGATAAAAACTTAATGTCTTGGGGTTTTAAGGAATGATATTTTGACAATTTCCAGTTAAGGTACTTCACAATCTTACTATAATAATAGTAAGATATGTGTCAGGAAAATAGTCTTTAAACTTTATTATTATATTAATGTAAGAGGGTTGTTAATTGATTGAACATGGAAAAGAAATTTTCACAGCATCATTTTCATATGGTTTCTGTCAAGGTTTTGAATGCATTATATGTACTTAAGTGAGATGAGAAGACCAGTGTATAAGTGACAATGGAACTTGTAACATCCCAAAATATAGTGATAACCATAATCAGAATTAATTACATTAATCATTCAACAGTGCAGTCTTTACAAAAAAAAGATACAGGGCCCAAAACGTCGAACGGCTTAAAATACAAAATGTAATGTAGCCGACGGTATCCAATTTCTAAGACTAAACAAAATATTAACAGCTACTACATGTCGAGCACTCTAGGGCTCGACTTTAATCCCTACTTCGACAGGATTAGTATCTTCCGAAACTTCTTCCGACAGCGCCTCTTCCAGCAGCTCACTTCCATCTGCTCCCATCCACACGGATGATCATCGCATAGACAGGACGTACATACAATGACGATCGACAACGCAAGGAAAAGAAAACAGGGTAAGCTTATTGAATTTAATTCAAGTAAAATCACTCATTTCATAATATATCAAACATATCAAATATTTCACAACATATAATTAAATCAATCCCTTAACTCAAACCAATTCCTGATACTAGACTGACCGTCCGGACTGTATGAATCTGTGTAGCTACAGGCGTCCTCGCACCCGAGTGGTGTAGTAACTGTATTACACTCGACAGCTGCCACTCGAGGTTAGTCCGTTTCTTACGTCGCCCATGTTAACTTATGGACTAAGGACCTCCTGCCATTCCCACACATGAATTACTCTCCTCTACGTGAAGATGAGTATCACGGAATATCAGGATGGACCAAGCCAGCATTAGCATGCCCACAGTCATACTTTACAACATTCCATATTCAACCATGAGTCGTTCCTCCCTGGAACGCTCGTCCAAAATTCATAACCATAGTTCACCTCATATAATGTTCATCATTTACGATCTTTCACTTTTATTTTCATTTTTGTCTTTCCGTCAAAGTACATAAAAATCACGACCTCTTTATAACGAGAACGAATGTGAGGAACGAGACCGAAGAACTTCCCCCATTCCAAAATAAAGTAATACCGGCTTCAAGATAAATGGACGACCTATATTACAAGATAGCTCGACACGGTCGGTCACCCAGATGGACGACCTACATCAAGAAGGGTGCTCGACACAGATGGATGATCTGCATTAGCAAAGGTACTCGACACTGTCAGTCGACACAGATGGATGATCTGTATTATCAAGGACGCTCGACACCATTGGTCGACACAGATGAAGGATCTGTATTATCAAGGACACTCGACACTATTGGTCGACACAGATGAAGGATTTGTATTATCAAGGACACTCGACACTATTGGTCGACACAGATGAATGATCTGTATTATCAAGGACACTCGACACTGTTGGTCGACACAGATGAATAATCTGTATTATCAAGGACGCTCGACACTATTGGTCAACACAGATGAAGGATCTGTATTATCAAGGACGTTCGACACCATTGGTCGACACAGATGAAGGATCTGTATTATCAAGGACACTCGACACTATTGGTCGACACAGATGAAGGATCTTTATTATCAAGGACTTTTCCAGAAAAGAGTAAGAGTGCTTGGTGTAAGACCGAGCACTACCCAACACGATTACTATGTGTAAGATCGACACTGCTCATTATGAGCTCTAAGTAAAAGACCTACATAGCTTATGCTCGACTAGAATCCTTCCCAAATGAAAGTATTCCAATTCAAAGAAGTTTACTAGAACACCAAACGGTCGAGAGCCGTTTAATGTCGGACATGCATTATCATAGGGAATTTGATATTCAAGTTTCACTTACGTTCACTGCTTCTAAGCATGTATATTTCATATTCACACGTATCACTCATATCATACATTTCAACCAACATATACCATGTTCATGCAGTACAACAACGTTCGATCATGCGTACTCAACCAATATACACCTCATACTTATGATCATATACCAACAATCAAATAACACAGTTCATACTTCATGCGACACACGTAATGTTCATACAGTACAAAACAAACATAAGAATTAAATTTAATAAGCTCCCCTTACCTGGATCAGAAGTGAACGTCCTAACTCAGTTGTTTGGGTCGTCTGCTAACAGTTCGCTACTCACACAGGATCACTTAATTCTTCCAACCCGATCAGTATCAGAACGTTGAGGTGATCGGTTCAAAACGAAGCTCACGACACTAGGAATGGTTCTACGGTTTCTGAAACGTGATCGGAGAAGAAGGTGATGAGTTACAGTAGAGAGAAGGTAGAGGTTTCTAGAGAGAAGGTGGAGAAAAACGAAAGGTTGGGTTCTGAGGAAGAAGATGAATGGTGCAGTAGAGAGTGTTCTCAGAAATTCAAGTTGTGTCAACTCACGTTCGGTCGACGAACGTCTCCCAAGTTGACACCTGCACACCGAACTCTGAAATGGGAAGCTTCTCCCGCGACAGGTTGCGTGTGTGCATTGCAGTGTTTGGTACGTTTTTAATGTTTCAGAGAAATGATGGGCGCGGCTTTTCCGGGTACGACAGAGAGGGAGGGGATCAGATTAGGTAGTGGGTTTTAATGGCTGAGAAATGATGTGGCGTGCATTAATGGTGAGGATGTCAGAAATTATCTTTGCTAAATATCAAGGGTCTTACAGAACTCATGAATAGTTTGTTATTCAAAACTTTTTTTTCCTTGTTCTCAATCACATCATCAATCTTAATTTTTTCTTCTCTTTTGTCTCTTTTTATCACATATTTATATAGGAAAGTTGGATCATTTTGTTGATTTGGAATCACTGATGGTGATAATAAATCTACCTCTACATACTGATGTAGTAAAACTTTTTAGTTAACCCAAAAGTTAATGCAAAAACAGGTTTTGTCATGGGATGATGCAACTGGAGTTGTTCACTTATACTTTATTTTCAGTGTTGACAGGTTCAGAACTTTTGGATGTAGCTTTTTGAAAACCTGTACTGTAACAGTATGGAACTGTAGTACCTAACAGCTTATAAGAAATTTCTTCCTAAAATGTGTTTCTGAATTTGATTTAACCTGGATTGGTTCACTATGTGTAGTTGATAAATGAAGTAAACCAGTGGAACATGAATAGAACCTTTTGGTTGAAAAAAAGAAGAGATACTCTGCAGAGATTTTGCCTAATAACTAAAAATTCTCAAAATTTGATTACGAGTAAAACCTTTTAGTGCATGCTTCAGTCAAATCTGAAGGCAGCAAAATACGTAAATAACAGAAGTTACAGAGAATAATATGTGAATAACTGATTTTAGAAAAACCATTGTTTCTGAATTATCATAAGGTTTAATCCTTTACTACATCCCTATTTATGTACGAATGTCTCAATTGGGTCCTCGTTTTTTAAAGCGTAGCAAAATGGTCCCTAATTTTGAAAATTGATATCAATTGAGTCCTTTCCGTTAAGTTGGCTGGACGGCGTTAAAAAAATTGATGAGTGGATGCTGAGATGACGAACGAGCGCTCGTCCAGATGACGAACGAACGCTCATCCAGCAGCGAACGAACGCTCGTCCACCAGAGAACGAATGGTCGTCCAGTGTGGAACGAACGGTTGTCCAGCAGTAAGAGGTCGACGAGCGTTTGTTTCTGGTGGACGAGCGTTCGTTCGCTGCTGGACGAGCGTTCGTTCGTCATCTGAGCATCTCACTCATCAATTTTTTTAACGCCGTCCAGCCAACTTAACGGAAAGGACTCAATTGATATGAATTTTCAAAATTAAGGACCATTTTGATACACTTTAAAAAACGAGGACCCAATTGAGAAATTCGTACATAAATAGGGATGTAGTAAAGGATTAAACCTTATCATAACTATAAATAATACTTAGCAGAAAAATATAATACTGGTTTGGAATTCAGAAACTTTGAAGGGAATAGAAACTAATCAGTAATTAGTGGTGGTAGGTAAGTTTATTACCATGGTTTTCAGGCCTCAGTATTTGTAATCATGTCACCGACCACAAATACCAGAGAACAGTGGTGTTGGCAGCAAAAGTCACTTTCAATTAGTGCTAAATCCCAAGGTTGATAGTGACAAATCTAAAGCATGTCATCAAGTTTCAATGTCATCCTCCTCATTTTTTTTTGGGAAAATGATACTCGAACAACCAAATTTGACAACATTTGGACACAGCACACGTGTCAGCGTTTGAGCGGCCCACGTTTTGGTTGAAAAAAGCTGCTGCAGTCTGAGAATTTCTGATGAAACCTGCTTCAACGCTGACGTGGCGAGGACGGGCACGGGCAGTGTTGGGTGTGCGTTTCAGAAATTAAAATGAAAATGAAATATCAATTGGAAAGGGAGCGGTCAGGGGTTTTTGTTTGGCGTTTGAAATTTGAATTTCATTTTTGAACAATTTTAGAGAGAAGTGAAGGTTGAGAGAGAGAGTCTAACCTAGAGAGAGCCCGAGAGAGTTGGAGAAAGGGAGTTCGAGAGAGAGAGGTCCGACGGAGTGCTTGCCGGAATGCCGCCGGACAACGTTGAAGGCCGTGTCGGAGCTATTCAACCCCTCCAGCCGGTTCCGATTCACGGTCGCCGCAGCTCCGACGTTGGCCAACGAAACGAAGGCGGCATCGTCTTCCCTCCAACCCAGCGAACTAGGGGCGCGTTCTGAGTCTCGATTCGTCCCACCTGCTTCCCTCCCTGTGCCGGACCTTTGCATTCACCGCCGGAGCATCGCCGGAGTGTCGACTGTTCGGTGGACGAAAAAGAGGGGTTTAGGTTTAGGTTTCTTTCCCATTTGGGGAGGTTTAGGGTTTGGTTTCTTTCCCATTTTCATGTATTGAACTGAGTCTCTTTGAAATTTTGTAGTTGAATCTGTTTCTCCACTCAAGTTTCTTATTCATTTTAGGTTTAATCCTTTACTACATCCTTATTTATGTACGAATTTCTCAATTGGGTCCTCGTTTTTTAAAGTGTATCAAAATGGTCCTTAATTTTGAAAATTCATATCAATTGAGTCCTTTCCGTTAAGTTGGCTGGACGGCGTTAAAAAAATTGATGAGTGAGATGCTAAGATGACGAACGAACGCTCGTCCAGCAGCGAACGAACGCTCGTCCACCAGAGAACGAACGCTCGTCCAGCAGCGAACGAACGCTCGTCCACCAGAGAACGAACGCTCGTCGACCTCTTACTGCTGGACAACCGTTCGTTCCACACTGGACGACCGTTCGTTCTCTGGTGGACGAGCGTTCGTTCGCTGCTGGACGAGCGTTCGTTCGCTGGTGGACGAGCGCTCGTTCGTCATCTCAGCATCCACTCATCAATTTTTTTAACGCCGTCCAGCCAACTTAACGGAAAGGACTCAATTGATATTAATTTTCAAAATTAGGGACCATTTTGCTACCCTTTAAAAAACGAGGACCCAATTGAGACATTCGTACATAAATAGGGATGTAGTAAAGGATTAAACCTTCATTTTACGCTTTAACTGTTCATTGTGCTGCAAGTTTTACTGTTCATCATCTCTTTCACGCTGCCATGGTAGGATTTTATTGTTCATGCTTGCTTTCAGTCGCTGGTTCCATTCAAGTTTGTGTTTCTGGGTTTGCGTTTTATGCTTAAGTTTAATTTGTGCATGAACGTAAGGTCATACTACGCGTTTTATGTTTCCATTCAAATTTTGATGTTTCAGCCTAAGCGTTCGGTTTTGGTGTTTTAGACTGAGCGTTAGGTTTTGATGTTTTAGACTGAGCGTTCGCTACCGAAAAGGAACGTTCGGCAATTCTCAGCTTCAACCGTTCGATCATAGTGTTTTAGTGAACGTTCGGTCTTCATTTGAACGTTCGGTCTTGGTGAATTCTCATTTCAACGCTCGGTCTCCATGATGTTTCTCTTCAGCGTTCGGTCCAGTATGGTTTGATCAGCAAACAGTGCCAAGCAAAATAGCGTTCAGTCACATTATGTGAACGCTCGTTCGGTATGCTTACTCTTAGTTGAACTTTCGATCTTGATGGGCGTACTTCCAAACAGCATATAATAGGTGTTAATCTGGTACCGTTCCGTCAGGATTTGATTTGATACTGTTCGGTTAGGTGCTGATGTGATACCGATCGGTCATGTGTTGTGATATTTCGGCCAGGGTGCAAAACGTTCGTCCCAGTGGTATCCGGTTTAATGTTTGATCATATTTGTTTTTAGGTGGCGAGCGTTCGGTTTTGGCATTTTGACATGCTAGTGATTTTAACGCTCGGTAACTCTTAAGCGTTCGACCTGGATCAGAGGTTTGTGTATGGTCGTTCGTCATACAGCGTTCGGTAGCAGATCCCATATTGCCCGAGCGTCCAAAAGTAGTGGAGGCTGCGTTTTTAAATTTGTCTGAGCATTACAGTGTAGAGGACGAACGGTCACGAAAGATAGAAAGTGAACGAACGGTCGTGCAGTGGGAGGATCCGAACGGTTGTATAGTGTGCAGGACGAACGACATAAAGATATGGAGAATAGGAATGATCAGGACGAGCGGTAGATGATAGAGAGTAACCGGGACGAGCGGTAGAGTCCGAAAAGCCGAACGTCTATGGAGAAACGCTCATCGCCAAGAGAACGAACGCTCGACCTCTGGATGCAAAAGAGCACGCTCGTCCAGCGAACAGGAGTTGACGCTCGTCCTTCAAGCAGAAATGGACGCTTGTCCAGCGAGGACGCTCGTCCGGATCAGTGGACGCCCCCCCCCCTTTTTTATTTTTTTATTTTTTTTATTTTACACTCATGATGAAAATAAATAAATCTATTTGTCATTCCGGACGACATTGGGTGTTGATACACAGGCTAAATAAGTGGGTACTTAGGTTAAACTTTTTCCACACAAATGCGAACTTGGTGCACCACACTCATTCAGGGGTGCCTAATGTGTTCTCCCTCATTCGTTGTCTTTGTGATTAATTTCGAAACTATTATTTGTCAATTTATTAACAAATTCGTCCCAATCCAACCTCAATTGGTAACGCTCCAGGTGTAGGACCAGAACTGATACCAAAGGCTAAATAAGTGGGTACTTTGGTATAACTCTTTGCACAGACAGGCCAAGTAGGTACTTGGATAAAACGTTTTGCACATGAAAGTCAATTAAGTACAACAAACTGAATTTTAACTACCAAATATATTTGTCAACAATTTCTGAAATCAGATTGGATGTGCAACCAATACATAAATATGAAATGTAACAACAACTATTCTTTCATCAATAATCCCCAACATTCTACAAAAGGCCTAAATCTTCCAACACTTGATTCCTCTGCATGTTGTCCACATCCAAAATCCATTGACAAACATATTGCTCCCTAAATTGTTGTAGTTCTTCCTGTAAAGACAATAATGCACAAAACATGAATCCAATGCAACATTTGTATGAAAGATGCACAACATAGAAATTTTGACAGCTTACAGTTGTGTAACTGGGCATTGTGTTTCTTTCATATTTGTCAATGCCATCCCACAACTCCATAATTTTCAAAACAATTACTCCACAATCAAATCTACAACAACACAAGTCCAACAACGCAAGTATCATATTTAACATATCATTTATACAAGAAAATATTATATTTACAAAAATCAACATTACAAACATACTTGTTTGGTTGGATTGGAGTATGCAACTGTTGTCCCTCAAATGATGGTTTCTTGTCTTCCGAACAATTCAACAAATGTCCAAAAAGCAATGCAAGATTATGTGCTTGGAAACAACATACTTCCCTTATAAATTTGTAATTACAAAGTAAACATCAATTACTATACATACAATGACATTGTCAATCTTTTGTCGTTCTTTTCTTTTGTGCCCTAAAGAGTCCAGTGCAAACAGTCAAACAACAAATCTATGGAAGTCAAATACAATCCTGCGTACCTTCTTCCTTCTATCACGTCCTTTACTTTGTTCACCAAGTTCCTCCATGACACTACACCAACACAAAAAGTTAAATTACATTACACCAACACAATCAAGTAAAAGAACAAAATGGAAATGATAACAAACATTGTCAGCATTTGTTAAAAGACAACCAAAAAGAGAACAAAAAAATAATACTAATTTATTAATTCATATCATTCGTGCCACATAAAAATACATTTTGTAAGACTCGTGGTACAGGAACAGAACTGGTAACTAAGGCAAATTAACTGGGTACCTGGGTTCAAGTTTTAGCACACCGAGGCCAACAATGACCACCACACTAATTTTGGGGTGCCTTCTTTATTTTCCCTCATTTGATCTACTTCTACGTTATTTGGGAACAATTTCTTAACAATTTTTTAACAAATTCGTGCCACATAAAAATACATTTTCTAACACTCATGGAACAGGAACATAACTAGTACCTTAGGCAGAATATGTGGGTACCTGGGTTCCAATTTTTGCACACCAAGGCCAACTAAGTCCACCACTCTTATTTTGGGGTGCCTTGTTTGTTTTCCCTCGTTTCAGCTACTTCTAAGTAATCTGGGAACAATTTCTTAACATTTTTTTAACAAATTCGTGTCACATAAAAATACATTTTCTAGGACCCTGGGTTCACCAACATAACTCGTACCAAAGTCGAATGAACTGGGTAATTGGGTTTAAGTTTTTTCACAGCAAGGCCAACTAGGTTCACCACTCTCATTTTGAGGTGGCTTGTTTTTTTTCACAGCAAGGCCAACGCGGTCCATGACTATCAATCGAAAAAAATTACAACAACAATGTAAGATTAAGCAAACAACAAGTATACAAATCAGTAACACAACAAAATCCACTTGGGAGACATTTCATACATAAGCAAAACCATCCACAAACAACATCATGCATGTATGAAACCTTCATTCTGTTGGAACAATCGGTACCGTTATAGAATTTTGCACAGCGGAATAACTTATAAAGCGGAAAGTGTGTTCAGTCAAACTCTTAATAAGATGGTCAGTTTTAGAAATTTAATTTTCTTAGAGACAAATTTCCAAACCGTTGATGTACGTACAATAAAATAAGTATAGGGAATAAGAAGAACAACACAGAATTTTTATCCTGGTTCGAATCAAAAGATTCTACGTCCAGTCGTTAATCACTATAAATAGTGATTAACCTTTTTCACTAAAAATTGTTTAACAGATTACAAGATAATGAACAATAAAAATGAATAGAACTACTCTACCAACTTGAAGAGAACCACTTCAGCAATCGACCAACGATTCACAAGCTTCTCCTTT
Organism: Vigna reflexopilosa; assembly: GCA_027742785.1. Lineage (NCBI taxonomy): Eukaryota > Viridiplantae > Streptophyta > Magnoliopsida > Fabales > Fabaceae > Vigna > Vigna reflexopilosa. Next base: position 2,215,679 of record CM050923.1, read on the forward strand.
CACAAGACCAGGCAGAGCACCTTGCTAACTTGAAGAGAGTCTGCTCCGACTATCGACACACGAGCCTCTCCTTTCACAAGACCAAGCAAGGGAACAATGAACAAAAAGCTTTCTGAGAACGTTCCTCTGACACACAGTGTTCTAAGCTTTCTCAGTTCAAAAACAACGTTAACGTTCTAATTTCTCCAAAACAAAATATATAGCCAAGTACACTGAATGCCAAAGGTCAGCTCCCAACTGCCATGAATAATCGATTATTGTAAGTGATAATCGATTATTCAAGTCCGTTATAGGTTTTCAAAAATGTGATAATCAATTATATGAAGTGATAATCGATTATTCAAGTATGACTTGTGATAATCGATTATTGCTTCATCATAATCGATTATTGTAGTTAAAAAGGTAAGTTTACAAGGTTTACAAGAATTTCCTACTACATTTAATTTCTACAAATTGCTTTTAACTAATTCTAATATCTTCTGCAACTAAAACTTCTTGTAACATCATCAAAACAAATTTCTTCAAGATTTACCAATACTCCTTATTGGTAACACATTCCACTGAAATCAAAAAAAAAAACGAACCTTCACTCAGCACGAGGTGCGGCGGTTGGAACACAGACGAAGATAAAGGTGTGGGTGGGACTGACAACCCGGAAAACCCCTCTTTTTGGTCCACCGAACAGTCCACACTCCGGCGACACTCCGGCGATGCTCCGACGACACTCCGCCGGCACTCCGGGACAGGGACAGAAGCAGCTGGGACGACGCGAGACCTTCAACGCGCCCCTAGTTCGCTGGGCCGGACCGGACGAAAGACGATGGCGTCTTCCCTTCCTTCGCCAACGTTGAACCTGTGGCGACCGTGAATCGGAATCGCCTGGAGGTGTTCGATAGCTCCCAGACAGCCTTCAACGTTGTCCGGCGACACTCCGGCAAGCACTCCGTCGGACGTCTCTCTCTCCAACTCCCTTTCTCCAAGTCGTTCGGCCTCTCTAGGTTACACTCTGTATCTCTGAACCTTCGCGCTTCTCTCTCTTAAATTGTTCCAAAATCAATTTCAAATTTGAAACGCGGACCTGCAAACCCTGACCACTCCCTTTCCACGTCATATTTCATTTTCATTTAATTTTTCCAACTGGACCACTCAAATTTAGACACGTGTGACGTGTCTAAGTGTCTAAATGTTGTCGAAAGTGGTTGTTCAAATATCATTTTCCAATTTATATAGAATATTGTAAACTTTAAGAAAACAAAAATCCATTCTTGCGTTTAGTATGGAGTTGTAAAAATGGTTTTGCTGACTAAGTTGTGTTTGTGAACAACATCCATTCACCACTCCAATTCGAGAGATTTCCGAACACAACGGCGGCTTCACCACTATCAGCCACCATCAAACCATGGCGACCTGAAACTCGTTTCACAGAAATACCAGTAATTTTTCGGCAATCGCCACTTCAGACTTGAGCAATCGTCATATCCCGTTAGGGTTTGCAGACTCTCCATTGTGGAGCTTGCTTCAGGTGAATAATTTGCAAGTCTTGCTTTGTCCGCGCAATGATTAAGCTTTGTTCCCATAGAAAAAATATATTATCCAAATGGGTATTGTTTGCAAAAATGCACAGCACAAATGAGGCGATTCAGGAGGTTGGAGAAGCGAGCGAGAGAGTGAGCAAGGTTATGATGACGTGTCCCACACTGGCACTTGACACTGCTCTTAATCAAACTGGAGTTAAAGTTTCCCCTGATTTAGTTGAAGATGTTCTCAAACGATTTGAGAATGCGGGCATGTCAGCATTTCGGTTCTTTGAGTGGGCAGAGAAGCAGAGAGGGTACTCGCACAGCATAAGGGCATATCACTTGATGATTGAATCTCTGGCTAAGATTAGACAGTACCAGATCGTGTGGGACCTTGTTAATGCCATGAGGAAAAAGGGCATGCTAAATGTGGAGACTTTTTGCATCATGATGAGAAAGTATGCTAGGGCTAACAAGGTCGACGAGGCTGTTTACACCTTTAATGTCATGGATAAGTACGATGTGGTCCCAAATCTTGCTGCATTTAATGGTTTGTTAAGTGCTTTGTGCAAGTCCAACAATGTGAGGAAGGCTCAGGAGATTTTTGATGCTATGAAGGGTCGATTTGAACCAGACGCGAAAACTTATAGCATTTTGCTGGAGGGGTGGGGAAAAGCTCCCAATCTTCCCCGGGCAAGGGAGGTTTTTGGAGAGATGGTTCATGCTGGGTGTGATCCTGATGTTGTTACTTATGGTATAATGGTTGATGTTCTTTGCAAAGCAGGGAGGGTCGATGAAGCAGTTGAGGTTGTGAAGGAAATGGATGAGAGCAATTGCAGGCCTACATCTTTCATTTATAGTGTCCTGGTTCATACTTATGGAGTGGAGCACCGAATTGAAGATGCTATTGATTCATTCCAGGAGATGGAGAGGAAGGGAATCAAGGCTGATGTTGTGGTTTATAATGCCTTGATTGGTGCCTTTTGTAAAGTAAATAAGTTTAAAAATGTGCGCAGGGTCTTGCAGGAGATGGAGATCAATGGCGTTGCGCCGAATTCAAGGACCTGCAATGTTATCATAAGCAGTATGATTGGTCAGGGACAGACTGATAGAGCTTTTAGAGTTTTCCGCCGGATGATCAAGTTATGTGAACCGGATGCTGATACTTACACAATGATGATAAAAATGTTTTGTGAGAAAAATGATCTGGAAATGGCTCTGCAAATATGGAAGTTTATGAAGTCAAAACAATTTGTTCCAAGCATGCACACCTTTTCTGCCCTTGTCAAGGGGCTGTGTGAAAAAGGTGATGCCGCAAAAGCTTGTGTTGTGCTTGAAGAGATGATAGAGAAGGGAATTCGACCATCACGTATTACGTTTGGGAGGTTGAGACAGTTGCTTTTAAAGGAAGGGAGAGAAGATGTGCTCAAATTTCTTCTTGAGAAAATGAATCTTCTTGTCAAGGAGCCTTTACATGATTAAAAAAGGTGAATGCAGTTGGCAACTAGAAACATATAGCAAGCTTTGAATACTATTTTGTTGTCAAAACAGTTTTGTAACCACAGTTTTGTATACTTGGGATCTGCCTATTATGTAATATAGAAATCAGACCGCTTAACTTACTGGTAGACTTTTTCCTTTACTTACTGATTTCTGTTATTATAATTTTTTATGTTGCTTCTTTTCATAAGATTTTCCTTTTCCTTTGGCAGATATGCGGATACTGCCAAGTCCTTCCCAAATATAAAATGCATTGATGATCAAACATTGTATGCCATGTCATTGCTGATGAGATCACAAGACCATTATCCACTAGATTTTCGAATGTGACATAATGATGCCCTGCATGTTATAGGGAAAACTTCCTCTAAAGTTAGAATATCTCTAAATTAGCATGGGTGTATTCACCCTTTGAATTTGAGTTAAGATTTTATGCTTGATGATCGATGAAGTTTTATTGGAAGTGAGCGGGGGTTAAAAGTATTTGCTTTGGATTTGTCCCTAGTGAATTGGAAAATATCCTGATTATCATTTAGTGAAGAAAAACCTTGCGCTAGTGGCTGTTCATGATCTCTGACAAATCAGTGATGTCACTTACCCTGCTGGTAAAGCTCCCTTTAAAACTTACTTTTATTGATCGCAGACTTAGAATGATATTCTTAGATTTTCAGTATGTTGTTTCTTTTGGCCTAAATTTTCAGCTGTTAAAATGCCATTTGAGGTGGGTCTGCATTTTATGATGTCACTTTGTTACTAGCTTATGTTGTATATAATTTAATAAACAAACACTGCTATGAGTATATTACATAGCAACAAAGATGAACATAGGAAAACAAGAATGAACCACACGGGAGAGGAAGGTTCTGCCCAATCCTTTTTCTCTCCACCATCAGCTTGACCTTTACTATATTTGTCTCACACACATAGTCCTTGAACCGTATGTTAATTATTTTGGGTTGTGGGATTTTCCTTATTTTTTCATCATTTCAGCTGCCATGTGACCTATTTCTAGCTGTCTCTATATTGTCCTCATTTGTCTTTTATGTAATTGGCTTCATTGCAAATTTAAACCAGTAGCCGATGCACATTGCAGTGGTTAACTACAGCAAATCAAACGGAATATGGCCCAACCATATAAGTTTCCTGTTGTAATTTGAGATAATATCTTCAGAATCTTCTTAATTAGAGGAAATAAATACATAATCTTTTATTTTATTTTATTTTTTTCTAGTTTTCCTAGTTTCCCCATTTTCCTATTTAGGAGAACTAGATTATTACAAATAGAGGGTATGAGTCATACTGAAAGGTGTCATATGATCAGTTGCACCCGAATCAAGGATCCAAATACCTTGAGACACATGATCAACAATATTGAGGCAAATCTTACCTTTTATTGACAGAGTACATGATCCAAAGGGCTTACTTATTGATTCATCCATTGTTTTCAAAGGAATAATTTTTACTTCAGACATCCCGTAGAATGCAACTAGGAGTCTCCAAGACGATAACGGCGTATGAGTCACACCGAGAAAAAAGGAACAGAACTTAAAACTTAGATCTACTCAAATATAGGCCAAACAGGATAATCAGGATATTTTCCAATTCACTAGGGACAAATCCAAAGCAAATACTTTTAACCCCCGCTCACTTCCAATAAAACTTCATCGATCATCAAGCATAAAAGTATTTGCTTTGGATTTGTCCCTAGTGAATTGGAAAATATCCTGATTATCCTGTTTGGCCTATATTTGAGTAGATCTAAGTTTTAAGTTCTGTTCCTTTTTTCTCGGTGTTTGTCAGAGATCATGAACAGCCACTAGCGCAAGGTTTTTCTTCACTAAATGATAATCAGGATATTTTCCAATTCACTAGGGACAAATCCAAAGCAAATACTTTTAACCCCCGCTCACTTCCAATAAAACTTCATCGATCATCAAGCATAAAATCTTAACTCAAATTCAAAGGGTGAATACACCCATGCTAATTTAGAGATATTCTAACTTTAGAGGAAGTTTTCCCTATAACATGCAGGGCATCATTATGTCACATTCGAAAATCTAGTGGATAATGGTCTTGTGATCTCATCAGCAATGACATGGCATACAATGTTTGATCATCAATGCATTTTATATTTGGGAAGGACTTGGCAGTATCCGCATATCTGCCAAAGGAAAAGGAAAATCTTATGAAAAGAAGCAACATAAAAAATTATAATAACAGAAATCAGAGTGAATAAGTAAAGGAAAAAGTCTACCAGTAAGTTAAGCGGTCTGATTTCTATATTACATAATAGGCAGATCCCAAGTATACAAAACTGTGGTTACAAAACTGTTTTGACAACAAAATAGTATTCAAAGCTTGCTATATGTTTCTAGTTGCCAACTGCATTCACCTTTTTTAATCATGTAAAGGCTCCTTGACAAGAAGATTCATTTTCTCATGAAGAAATTTGAGCACATCTTCTCTCCCTTCCTTTAAAAGCAACTGTCTCAACCTCCCAAACATAATACGTGATGGTCGAATTCCCTTCTCTATCATCTCTTCAAGCACAACACAAGCTTTTGCGGCATCACCTTTTTCACACAGCCCCTTGACAAAGGCAGAAAAGGTGTGCATGCTTGGAACAAATTGTTTTGACTTCATAAACTTCCATATTTGCAGAGCCATTTCCAGATCATTTTTCTCACAAAACATTTTTATCATCATTGTGTAAGTATCAGCATCCGGTTCACATAACTTGATCATCCGGCGGAAAACTCTAAAAGCTCTATCAGTCTGTCCCTGACCAATCATACTGCTTATGATAACATTGCAGGTCCTTGAATTCGGCGCAACGCCATTGATCTCCATCTCCTGCAAGACCCTGCGCACATTTTTAAACTTATTTACTTTACAAAAGGCACCAATCAAGGCATTATAAACCACAACATCAGCCTTGATTCCCTTCCTCTCCATCTCCTGGAATGAATCAATAGCATCTTCAATTCGGTGCTCCACTCCATAAGTATGAACCAGGACACTATAAATGAAAGATGTAGGCCTGCAATTGCTCTCATCCATTTCCTTCACAACCTCAACTGCTTCATCGACCCTCCCTGCTTTGCAAAGAACATCAACCATTATACCATAAGTAACAACATCAGGATCACACCCAGCATGAACCATCTCTCCAAAAACCTCCCTTGCCCGGGGAAGATTGGGAGCTTTTCCCCACCCCTCCAGCAAAATGCTATAAGTTTTCGCGTCTGGTTCAAATCGACCCTTCATAGCATCAAAAATCTCCTGAGCCTTCCTCACATTGTTGGACTTGCACAAAGCACTTAACAAACCATTAAATGCAGCAAGATTTGGGACCACATCGTACTTATCCATGACATTAAAGGTGTAAACAGCCTCGTCGACCTTGTTAGCCCTAGCATACTTTCTCATCATGATGCAAAAAGTCTCCACATTTAGCATGCCCTTTTTCCTCATGGCATTAACAAGGTCCCACACGATCTGGTACTGTCTAATCTTAGCCAGAGATTCAATCATCAAGTGATATGCCCTTATGCTGTGCGAGTACCCTCTCTGCTTCTCTGCCCACTCAAAGAACCGAAATGCTGACATGCCCGCATTCTCAAATCGTTTGAGAGCATCTTCAACTAAATCAGGGGAAACTTTAACTCCAGTTTGATTAAGAGCAGTGTCAAGTGCCAGTGTGGGACACGTCATCATAACCTTGCTCACTCTCTCGCTCGCTTCTCCAACCTCCTGAATCGCCTCATTTGTGCTGTGCATTTTTGCAAACAATACCCATTTGGATAATATATTTTTTCTATGGGAACAAAGCTTAATCATTGCGCGGACAAAGCAAGACTTGCAAATTATTCACCTGAAGCAAGCTCCACAATGGAGAGTCTGCAAACCCTAACGGGATATGACGATTGCTCAAGTCTGAAGTGGCGATTGCCGAAAAATTACTGGTATTTCTGTGAAACGAGTTTCAGGTCGCCATGGTTTGATGGTGGCTGATAGTGGTGAAGCCGCCGTTGTGTTCGGAAATCTCTCGAATTGGAGTGGTGAATGGATGTTGTTCACAAACACAACTTAGTCAGCAAAACCATTTTTACAACTCCATACTAAACGCAAGAATGGATTTTTGTTTTCTTAAAGTTTACAATATTCTATATAAATTGGAAAATGATATTTGAACAACCACTTTCGACAACATTTAGACACGTCACACGTGTCTAAATTTGAGTGGTCCAGTTGGAAAAATTAAATGAAAATGAAATATGACGTGGAAAGGGAGTGGTCAGGGTTTGCAGGTCCGCGTTTCAAATTTGAAATTGATTTTGGAACAATTTAAGAGAGAGAAGCGCGAAGGTTCAGAGATAGAGAGTGTAACCTAGAGAGGCCGAACGACTTGGAGAAAGGGAGTTGGAGAGAGAGACGTCCGACGGAGTGCTTGCCGGAGTGTCGCCGGACAACGTTGAAGGCTGTCTGGGAGCTATCGAACACCTCCAGGCGATTCCGATTCACGGTCGCCACAGGTTCAACGTTGGCGAAGGAAGGGAAGACGCCATCGTCTTTCGTCCGGTCCGGCCCAGCGAACTAGGGGCGCGTTGAAGGTCTCGCGTCGTCCCAGCTGCTTCCGTCCCTGTCCCGGAGTGCCGGCGGAGTGTCGTCGGAGCATCGCCGGAGTGTCGCCGGAGTGTGGACTGTTCGGTGGACCAAAAAGAGGGGTTTTCCGGGTTGTCAGTCCCACCCACACCTTTATCTTCGTCTGTGTTCCAACCGCCGCACCTCGTGCTGAGTGAAGGTTCGTTTTTTTTTTTGATTTCAGTGGAATGTGTTACCAATAAGGAGTATTGGTAAATCTTGAAGAAATTTGTTTTGATGATGTTACAAGAAGTTTTAGTTGCAGAAGATATTAGAATTAGTTAAAAGCAATTTGTAGAAATTAAATGTAGTAGGAAATTCTTGTAAACCTTGTAAACTTACCTTTTTAACTACAATAATCGATTATGATGAAGCAATAATCGATTATCACAAGTCATACTTGAATAATCGATTATCACTTCATATAATCGATTATCACATTTTTGAAAACCTATAACGGACTTGAATAATCGATTATCACTTACAATAATCGATTATTCATGGCAGTTGGGAGCTGACCTTTGGCATTCAGTGTACTTGGCTATATATTTTGTTTTGGAGAAATTAGAACGTTAACGTTGTTTTTGAACTGAGAAAGCTTAGAACACTGTGTGTCAGAGGAACGTTCTCAGAAAGCTTTTTGTTCATTGTTCCCTTGCTTGGTCTTGTGAAAGGAGAGGCTCGTGTGTCGATAGTCGGAGCAGACTCTCTTCAAGTTAGCAAGGTGCTCTGCCTGGTCTTGTGAAAGGAGAAGCTTGTGAATCGTTGGTCGATTGCTGAAGTGGTTCTCTTCAAGTTGGTAGAGTAGTTCTATTCATTTTTATTGTTCATTATCTTGTAATCTGTTAAACAATTTTTAGTGAAAAAGGTTAATCACTATTTATAGTGATTAACGACTGGACGTAGAATCTTTTGATTCGAACCAGGATAAAAATTCTGTGTTGTTCTTCTTATTCCCTATACTTATTTTATTGTACGTACATCAACGGTTTGGAAATTTGTCTCTAAGAAAATTAAATTTCTAAAACTGACCATCTTATTAAGAGTTTGACTGAACACACTTTCCGCTTTATAAGTTATTCCGCTGTGCAAAATTCTATAACGGTACCGATTGTTCCAACAGAATGAAGGTTTCATACATGCATGATGTTGTTTGTGGATGGTTTTGCTTATGTATGAAATGTCTCCCAAGTGGATTTTGTTGTGTTACTGATTTGTATACTTGTTGTTTGCTTAATCTTACATTGTTGTTGTAATTTTTTTCGATTGATAGTCATGGACCGCGTTGGCCTTGCTGTGAAAAAAAACAAGCCACCTCAAAATGAGAGTGGTGAACCTAGTTGGCCTTGCTGTGAAAAAACTTGAACCCAATTACCCAGTTCATTCGACTTTGGTACGAGTTATGTTGGTGAACCCAGGGTCCTAGAAAATGTATTTTTATGTGACACGAATTTGTTAAAAAAATGTTAAGAAATTGTTCCCAGATTACTTAGAAGTAGCTGAAACGAGGGAAAACAAACAAGGCACCCCAAAATAAGAGTGGTGGACTTAGTTGGCCTTGGTGTGCAAAAATTGGAACCCAGGTACCCACATATTCTGCCTAAGGTACTAGTTATGTTCCTGTTCCATGAGTGTTAGAAAATGTATTTTTATGTGGCACGAATTTGTTAAAAAATTGTTAAGAAATTGTTCCCAGATAACGTAGAAGTAGATCAAATGAGGGAAAATAAAGAAGGCACCCCAAAATTAGTGTGGTGGTCATTGTTGGCCTCGGTGTGCTAAAACTTGAACCCAGGTACCCAGTTAATTTGCCTTAGTTACCAGTTCTGTTCCTGTACCACGAGTCTTACAAAATGTATTTTTATGTGGCACGAATGATATGAATTAATAAATTAGTATTATTTTTTTGTTCTCTTTTTGGTTGTCTTTTAACAAATGCTGACAATGTTTGTTATCATTTCCATTTTGTTCTTTTACTTGATTGTGTTGGTGTAATGTAATTTAACTTTTTGTGTTGGTGTAGTGTCATGGAGGAACTTGGTGAACAAAGTAAAGGACGTGATAGAAGGAAGAAGGTACGCAGGATTGTATTTGACTTCCATAGATTTGTTGTTTGACTGTTTGCACTGGACTCTTTAGGGCACAAAAGAAAAGAACGACAAAAGATTGACAATGTCATTGTATGTATAGTAATTGATGTTTACTTTGTAATTACAAATTTATAAGGGAAGTATGTTGTTTCCAAGCACATAATCTTGCATTGCTTTTTGGACATTTGTTGAATTGTTCGGAAGACAAGAAACCATCATTTGAGGGACAACAGTTGCATACTCCAATCCAACCAAACAAGTATGTTTGTAATGTTGATTTTTGTAAATATAATATTTTCTTGTATAAATGATATGTTAAATATGATACTTGCGTTGTTGGACTTGTGTTGTTGTAGATTTGATTGTGGAGTAATTGTTTTGAAAATTATGGAGTTGTGGGATGGCATTGACAAATATGAAAGAAACACAATGCCCAGTTACACAACTGTAAGCTGTCAAAATTTCTATGTTGTGCATCTTTCATACAAATGTTGCATTGGATTCATGTTTTGTGCATTATTGTCTTTACAGGAAGAACTACAACAATTTAGGGAGCAATATGTTTGTCAATGGATTTTGGATGTGGACAACATGCAGAGGAATCAAGTGTTGGAAGATTTAGGCCTTTTGTAGAATGTTGGGGATTATTGATGAAAGAATAGTTGTTGTTACATTTCATATTTATGTATTGGTTGCACATCCAATCTGATTTCAGAAATTGTTGACAAATATATTTGGTAGTTAAAATTCAGTTTGTTGTACTTAATTGACTTTCATGTGCAAAACGTTTTATCCAAGTACCTACTTGGCCTGTCTGTGCAAAGAGTTATACCAAAGTACCCACTTATTTAGCCTTTGGTACCAGTTCTGGTCCTACACCTGGAGCGTTACCAATTGAGGTTGGATTGGGACGAATTTGTTAATAAATTGACAAATAATAGTTTCGAAATTAATCACAAAGACAACGAATGAGGGAGAACACATTAGGCACCCCTGAATGAGTGTTGTGTACCAAGTTCGCATTTGTGTGGAAAAAGTTTAACCTAAGTACCCACTTATTTAGCCTGTATATCAACACCCAATTTCGTCCGGAATGACAAATAGATTTATTTATTTTCATCATGAGTGTAAAATAAAAACAAATAAAAAAAGGGGGGGGGGGGGCGTCCACTGATCCGGACGAGCGTCCTCGCTGGACAAGCGTCCATTTCTGCTTGAAGGACGAGCGTCAACTCCTGTTCGCTGGACGAGCGTGCTCTTTTGCGTCCAGAGGGCGAGCGTTCGTTCTCCTGGCGATGATCGTTTCTCCGTAGACGTTCGGCTTTTCGGACTCTACCGCTCGTCCCGGTTACTCTCTATCATCTACCGCTCGTCCTGATCATTCCTATTCTCCATATCTTTATGTCGTTCGTCCTGCACACTATACAACCGTTCGGCTCCTCCCACTGCACGACCGTTCGTTCACTTTCTATCTTTCGTGACCGTTCGTCATCTACACTGTAATGCTCAGACAAATTTAAAAACAAATTTAAAAACGCAGCCTCCACTACTTTTGGACGCTCGGGCAATACGGGATCTGCTACCGAACGCTGTATGACGAACGACCATACACAAACCTCTGATCCAGGTCGAACGCTTAAGAGTTACCGAGCGTTAAAATCACTAGCATGTCAAAATGCCAAAACCGAACGCTCGCCACCTAAAAACAAATATGATCAAACATTAAACCGGATACCACTGGGACGAACGTTTTGCACCCTGGCCGAAAGATCACAACACATGACCGATCGGTATCACATCAGCACCTAACCGAACAGTATCAAATCAAATCCTGACGGAACGGTACCAGATTAACACCTATTATATACTGTTTGGAAGTACGTCCATCAAGATCGAAAGTTCAACTAAGAGTAAGCATACCGAACGAGCGTTCACATAATGTGACTGAACGCTATTTGCTGAGCACTGTTTGCTGATCAAACCATACTGGACCGAACGCTGAAGAGAAACATCATGGAGACCGAGCGTTGAAATGAGATTTCACCAAGACCGAACGTTCAAAATGAGGACCGAACGTTCACTAAAACACTATGATCGAACGGTTGAAGCTGAGAATTGCCGAACGTCGTAAAGGAATGAATGGACGAACGGTCGAATAAGGCAAAGGACGAACGGTCGAGGACGAACGCTCTTTTTTTTATTGTTATGTTTTAATTTTATTTTATTTTTTTTTTATTTTTATTTTACACTCATGAATAAAACAAATCTATTAGTCAATCCGGACAAAATTGGGTGTTGACAAGTATCAGTTTAAATAGATTTAAAATATCCTATCTTAAATTGTTTAAAAATTGGATTTGATACAGTGCTGCTTCAACTTTCTATACCTGAAAATATAAAATTAATATTAGAGAACGTTCCAAGCTGGATGCGGTGCTGCTTCAATCTCTCATTCCAAGCTCTCCAAAGACGTTCCAAGCGAAACCATTTGCAGCTGGATGTGTACGTACGCGTTGGCTAGTGAACGTGCGCCTCCAAGTTGGCAGCTGGATGCAGTCCTCCTATCTCCAAAAGCAACGTTCCAAAGACCAAGAGCCAAAGGTGAGAGAGTCCGTCTGAGAAGTATATGGCAGCTGGATGTGTACTGAGGTGTGGGTTGGGTGCAGTTCTCCTCTCTCAAGGCAACGTTCTCCAAGAAACAAAAACAATATGAGAGAGTTCTCCCGTCCCCATCTGCATGCTGAATGTCGTCCCCCTTTCTTCCAGAGCCCCTGGAAAAAAGATGAGAACCTAGAGTTGTTGTTGGAGAATCTCCCTGCTCCTGGCCGTCCACCTTCTCTTGTTCTCCACCTCTCTTACAAAAATAATTTCTCCACTCCTCTTTTCAGAGAATTCCTGAACCAAAGTGGCAGCAAGCGTGCAGCTATTCTTTCTGCATTTCTGGAGGTGGCAGTTATCAGTCCCCGAGAGTGAATGAGTGCAGCCTCTTTCTTTTCTATTTTCTTCCTCCGGACCATGCTGGATGTGTTTGTTATTCTCTTGGGGCGTCAGTGTGCAGGCCATGCGTCTTCCAGTTGAACCAAAGAAAATAATATCTCCCACGCTTCTTGTATGCTCTGCTGCCTCCAACGTGTAGTGTGCTTCTTGTTCGAAAATGGAATGCACCGTGTCCAGCTCTACATCACGTGTACACCACTTCTTGCTTTCTTCTGTTTTCTCTTCGGCTGGAGTGCTACATTCCCTTCTTCCGTGGGCCTCATTGCCTTGGTGCGGGATGTGTGATCTTGTGTTGGACCGTGGCTTCACTAAGCTGGACAAGCATCAGCTGTTTGGACCGAGTGCACCCTCCCAGCTCAAGTGAATTAGTAGCTGCTTCCTTAAATTGCCAAAGCCCAATTGTCCAATGTGAACCGTGGCAGCTGCGTGTGTTTCTTTCCAGTCTGCTACAGTTTGAATGTAATAATGCACTTTTGTTTCTCCAACAATTCGAATAAAATGTGAATCAGTGTGCTACAGTTCTACACTTTTAATGATTCCATGTGATAACCCATGTGTCATGTCCATAGTATCAATCACCACACATTTAATTCATCCAACAAATACTATTAACAAGCCACCTCCATCGTACATAAACAACATTCCACCGTCATCTAACAAGTCATATTTTTACAGCTTACAAACAACATATCATACATAACCAAAATCATCCACAAACAACATCATACATAGATTAAAGCTTCATTCCACTGAAATAAAACAAACGAACCTTCAGTGAACACAACGTGTGCCGGTTGGAACACACAAGAAGAAAAATGTGTGGGTGGGACTAACAACCCGGAAAACCCCTCTTTTTCGTCCACCGTACAGTCACCACTCCGGCGGCACTCCGACGGTGAATGCAAAGGTCCGGCACAGGGAGGGAAGCAGGTGGGACGAAGCGAGACTCAGAACGCGCACCTAGTTTGCTGGGCCGGAGGGAAGACGACGCCGTCTTCGGTTCGTTCGCCAACGTCGGAGCTGCGGCGACCGTGAATCGGAACCGGCTGGAGGGCTTGAGGACCTCCGACGGCCTTCAACGTTGTCCGGCGACACTCCGGCAAGCAATCCCTCGGACCTCTCGCTCGAACTCCCTTTCTCCAACTCTCTCGGGCTCTCTCTCTAGGTCACAGCCTCCCTCTGAATGTTCGCGCCGCTTCTCTCTGTACAATGTTGGAAATGAATTTCAAATTTCAAACGCAACTTCTAACCCCTGGCCGGCCCTTGCCACGTCAGATTTGAACAGCTTTTTCATTAAAAACGTGGACCGCTCACATTTAGACACGTGTCCCGTGTCTAAATGTTGTCAAATGAAGTTGTTCAAGTATCATTTTTCTTTTGATATACTCCTTAGAGAGTAATTTTAGAAAGAAAAGGATAAAAAGTAAACTTATAAATTTGGAAAACAATTTTATATTCTTTTATGAATGATTTTAAATTCATATGTAAATTGTGTTTATTTTATTAAAAACTTTAATTTATTACATTTTAGTTAAAATATTTTTTGGAAAAATGTATCCAAATACATAAGCATAAATAGCAATGTTTATTTTGATGATGTTACAAAATTAGAAGTTACCACTAGTACCGAATTGGCCTTTAATGTCACCTCGTAGACGTCAGACTACAAAATAACCAACGTAAATTATTGACAGGTAACATTTTCGTAAATAAGTTGGACATATAGATGTTTGTTAGGAGGGGTCCCAACATCTATAATATTATAGACGTCAGGACCTCTCCTAACAGACGTCTATATGCTTGACAGGTAGGTGAAAAGTCATTATTTTTCGCCATATAGACGTCTGATCCCGTCATCCCAATGTCTATATACGATTATCGATGTCGACCCCATATAACATAAGTCTACATGGCTGACAGGGTAGGTGCATTGCATTTCTAGGTGTTTTTTCTCTCTTTTGAACCGTTTAAATTTACTTTTACTCTGATTAAATTACTCTTTCATGAAATATCTTCCATTTGAACCGATTAAAATTCGTTTTCGTTGCGTCTTGGTGTAGTTTATGGCGTGTTCATGGGTGACGTTTTTGACCCTTTTTGGCCTACGTTTTTGGGCGTGCACTCCTCCATTTCCCTCCATTGCTTTTTTAATCTGCTAAAAAGGTTAGCTTCTTTGTTGAAAGCTATTTTTGTATGCATGTTATTGGCTTTTGCGTATGCATGTTTTTGGCTTTTAGGTATGCATGTGTTATTGGCTTTTGAATATGCATGTGATAAAGTTTAGTTGTGTTATTATAATTCGCATGTAAGATTATAAGTATCAAATCATTGAGTGAAACTTAGTTCCCGTTTGAAATTTAACACAAACGATTAATCTTTTAATCGCGTGTATTAAATTTTGAATTATTCAATTGGACAGTTTGAAAAAATTATTTTTCATAATTTGCTATAACATGTATGATGGAGTTTATGGATAACATTGATAAAATTTCGGTTCAGTATTTGTGTTGTTCTCCGGATGCATATTTGATTGTGATCATCCTTGACTACTCTCATTTCGTGTATTTCGAAGACCAATGCGAAATACTACCGAAATCTTATCAAATATACATACATATATGCATATATACATGCATATATGCATATATACATGCATATATGCATATATACATGCATATATGCATATATACATGCATATATGCATATATACATGCATATATGCATATATACATGCATATATGCATATATACATGCATATATGTATACATATATACATATATATATATATATATATATATATATACATATATACATTATATTATAGTATACTGTTTTGGGACAACGTCTGTTAGTGCAGAAACAGACGTCCAATGAGTTATAGTGGACAAAACGTTTCAGGGCCTATAGACGTCAGATATGGATACATTCGACGTCTATATAGACGTCTGATATATCCATATTCGACATTTGGTATATTCAGTCCGACGTCTATATAGACGTATGGTATATCCAGTTCGACGTATTGTTAACGTCACCCACAAAAACGTCAAATCTAGATCTGATGTTAAAAGGCCAAAATAACAGACGTCTAAAGCTCTTTCTGCACTAGTGTATAATGGTTCATCTTTGACTTTGACTTATATAGATAAAAGAAACTAGTTTCTTTTGTGATTACGTAGAATGTTAGTTTGATTACCCTATAGGTGAATTACAAAATTAGTGTAATAGTTCATTTATATAATTTGAATCTCAAATTAGTTTTAAAGATCTTTAATATGTTAATATGATTTTTAAAGATAAATTTTATATAATTGACTTAGATGGTGGATGGGGATAATATCTTATCTCCACTTATTAAACCTCTATGACAACAAAAATGATTGAATTTTATAGTGTGAATCTATAAAAAGATTGAGTTAAGGAATAAAATATGTTTTTCATCTTTATAAATTTGTAAATCTTTGTTTTTCGTTTCTCTAAAATTGTTAGTAGGTCCTCCAAAATTATAGATGTGTTATTATTATTTTAGGATTTCAAATATCATTAATGACATGTATGATAAAATATATTGTTCGATCTTTTAAAATTATTTTTCATCTTCAAAAATTTGTAATACTTTTTAGGTCTACAAAATTATAAATGTATTATTTTTTATCCTTCAAAAATTTCTAGTATTTTTTAGATTTTCAAGAATATATATGTATTATTGTGATTAATAAAGATGAACACATTTCAGTATTTAACTTATTATCTGCATAAAAAAAATTGACTATATTAAATGGAAAGTCATGTAAAATAAATAATTGATTAAGTTAAAAAGATAATAGATTATATTAGATGGATAATTAATTACATTAAGTTTATAAATATATAATCAATCAAGTAAAGTAAATAATTATGTTAAAGCAAATAATCAAATAAATATTAAAGGTCATTAACAAATTTTGGTTCTATCAATAAAATAACACATTTGAAAATATGAAAATTATAAAATGCTGAAATTTAAAAAAAAAAGGACTAAAATCAAACATCTTTATATTTATAATAATGGATTTCAACTCTAGCAACATCAACACCACATCTATAATTTTAGAGAACTTAAAAAGTTTTAGAAAAGAAAAACAAACATTTGTAATTTTTTTATAGAACATTTTACCCTAAATTAATTGTATAGATATTAAATTAATGTGTGTGATAAAAGCTTATACATGTGTGGTCCTATTTTTACACTAAAATATCCAATTTCATATCAGTTTCATCCTTGCAATTAACAAGATTCTATGCTATGCAACTATTTTTGTCACTGAGATGCAAAGCAATGGCTTTAATAAGAGGTTCCTGAATATCCCTTCAAGTTAAATAGGAGTTAAGATTTACATAGATTGACATATTATTGGTTATATTTACTAATAAACTTTGTTTAAAAGAATAAAATATAAAATATCCAAAATTTTAATCGTTACTTATCTAATCAATTACTATTGAAGTTTATCATCATTTATACTTAATTACAATTTCATACCTATGTTTTGTTAATTCTGCCATTTTCGCTTTTGAACTTTTATACACTATTTCAATCTTTTAACTTTCAATTCTACTTTAAACAAAAGAGTGAAAATTAAAAAGAGTTACTATCAGTTGTCATTTACTATTTTTAAATTTGAAATATAATTAAATTACGGATGCTTTAAAATTAAGAATTAAAATTATGTAAAATATAAAAAGACTAATGAATAATTAAAATTAAGAAAAAATTAGCCAAAAAAAATTAGGAAACAAAATAACTTATAATTTAAATATAACCCAAACCCTCATTTGAAGTCTTCAGGAGTAAGCACATCAAAATTTTAAAATTCCAAGTCATTCTCTTTGTTCCCAAACTGTAACCAGTGAAACGCGGAACACAAGTTTCACCATCGTCGTTCACCGAAGACGTTACCCGGCCACCGTCAGGTATTTTCCGCCACCATTCTTTCCGTATTAAATTTGTCTTTCGTCTCGTGGATAATCCTTGACTCAACCTTCTGCGAATAGTTTCTGCTCATACTTGTCTGATAAAAGGTCTGAACGTAGAGTTGTAGTCATTACGAGTATGAATGCTTGATGATGATTCTCAAGTATGTTTGACACTTTGTGTTTTTAGTGACACACGAAGCCTTGAGTGTAGTATTATTATGATAATCGTTGTAACTAAATACACTTGCGAGTGAGAGTTGTTTATAAAAGGGTGATTGAATGAGAAAAAAAGAGAATTGAATTACAATGTATTCTGGTTTTATCAATCTTGAATCTCTATATGTTTCGGTAATATATTTGTATTCTTCCTTGCTTCCTAGAATACGGGTTTTATATTCTTGACTCAGATTTTTTCTGCTTGGTTATTTCAAATTTTTATAAATCCCATGTTACTTCGTCATAAACTAGATTCCAAATAACATGTGCTGCATTTCTTGTTGTTGCTCTCCTTCTGGGTATTAAAGAGAGAAACCAGACTTTGTTAATTATTCATGAATTCCTCTTTTTCCTTTTACAAGAATAAATGATGTGAAAAAAAGTGGTTGAGAAATTCTAATGCCATTGTTAACTATCCTGTCTAAATAGTGAAAATAATGACATATAACAGCTAAAGATGGCCATCTGAAAGATTGCCCACTTTGTTGACTATGGATCCATTGGGTCTTAAGTGCATTCGGGTAGAAAGTAACTAATTTTTTTTATCAGCAAAATACAAATTAACTAATGTTGACAGGTGGTAGAAGTTGGTAATTAGAAGGGAGGTTAAGGTAGTAGGTTTGTAGCCTTCTCTTCTCTAATAAATGCCTATAATTGATCTTTTTTCTGGTTTCTGTCGTGACCATCTCATCATGGGCACCTATTACTGTTGTCTATGCCACTTTCCTCATCGTCGGCCTCCATTCTCAACACCCCTGGTATATTGTTGCCCGCGTTTGATAATAAACTTTTGAATTGTGGTTGTTACAATCAAAGTTTCAAGAATGGCAGGAAGAATATTGTAAGAAAAGAAGGCGGTAAGGAGATATGTAGAGCACAATTTCTATGTCCTGCTACTCCAACAAAGGGTGTTCGGTTTCCTAAAAAAAAGTTATATATACAAGCTCTATTCACCAAAGTAATTCACTACCATATCTAATAAATGTATGATGTGACCACCGATTGTTTACTGAAGTAGCCAGGAAGGCCTTTTATTTTTGACTCTTCCCCTTCTATCTTTGCTCCATTTCTTTCTCTCTATTTTATTGATGTGAGTTTCTTTATAGGAAGCAGTTAAGGGTTGATAAAATTGACAAGAAAAGAGATAAGATAGAGAAAAGGGGACTTTCTTATGATCATCATTCTAATAGGAAGTAAGGCCGAAAAGAAACCGTTTGTAAGTAACAAAAGCAGAAAAAAAAGTGAAGACCACCTTTCTAGAATTTGTTTCTCTGCTCAGATACTTGTAGGTTGGATCCAAATGCTGGTGCATTGAACAAAAAGCCGCCAAGGTTGTTTTCTCCTGGGTTTATTCAACTTCATCCATCTTATAGTTTTGGGTATTTGACAATATGACAACCACCTTTTTTCTCAAAGGTTGCTGCTAATTAGATGTTATAACTGGACTGAGTCCAAGTTGCTAAGGCCACATGATAGAGTGTAAGACAAAACAGAAACTAACTTGTACGATTTTCAATATTCAAGCAAGATAATAATTATTTTATATTAAATATAGTCGTGTTTGCTGAACATTAACTGAAATTAGTCAAATTGTCTCGTGTCTGATGCTCATTGTTATCTATGGCAATAAGTAGCAATAGGGTATTTGATGAAATCTTATGCTGTTTTACTAATAAAAAAGTGAGTCCAAGTAATTTACCGAGGCTCACTTGAAACTTGATAACACAAAATACAAAAATTAGATTGCAACTAACTCTTTTTGACATTATCCTGAAAGGTTCCATTTTAGTGGATAAGTGAAACTGTGATAGAAGGAAATTCTGGATGATTTTCTCCATTACTCTTTGAAACTGCTAAATGATATAAAATGCTTTGGTTGATTTGCCTTGTATCATTCAGTGTAATTGACTGAGCTTGGATGATGATGTTTGAAATGATTATTGTAGATTAACAGATCTTGGTTTCTTATTGCATAGAGAGTTTTTTGTAGACTTGTACAATCTTCTTATATCATTCATGTAATGCTTACAACCACAAGTTATTTAAATTTCAAATCTATTTGGTGAATAGAAACACTTAGGACAGCAGTATGATGGTTTTGAGAAACTCTTTCAAGTGTCAAGGTTCTTGCTTATAACACAAGAAACACGAAGACAAAAATATATTGACACCGAGATGAAGTGCGATGTATAAACCTTTAATAACCAAGTTGGTTTACTCAGGTTTCTCCTCTTCGGATTGGTCACGATTGTTTAGGAAATATTGATTCTCAAAATGGTGTTTCTTTCCACGTTGCCACCAAACTATTCAGGTTTTTTCTTGCTACATCGGTTTCTTCTAACTCGTACTTTTTTTATTCCCTGTTTAGCTCTATATTTCTTGATATATTGCAGTTTTCTTTCACCGAGGTGCTTCTTTTTTGCCATCAAAGTTTCCATCCAGAGTTGCTTGTCACAGAGATGTTTCTCTAACACCCCAAACGGTTATTATTACTCAGTTTAAATCTCCTTCAATGTATGTGTTTGTGCATGTGTTTCTAGTGGTAACTATCGTTTTAGGTTACATGCTTTTCTGTTTGCAGACTTTTAGCATACAACGGAGAGAAAAACATGCAAACCATAGTTGCAACAAATTTTTTATCCATGCTGCAAGGAATGATCATCATATAAGCTATGATGATGGCTTGCCTGAAGAACCCTTTTTGCTATCATTGATCAAAGATGTCATATGGTATTTGTTAGACTTTAACCTGTCATTAAACTGCATAAACGTAATGAAATACTGTCTTTGCCTGCATGAACTGAAACTATTTTTACTTTAATTAAAGTCTCAGAATAAATGTTTCATTGATTCCATGATAATGATTACAGGAAAGGCAAAGACTGTAGTTGTAAGGATGAAGAAAATCATCTATACGTAACAAACTAGACATGTGTAATAACAAAAACATAACAAATTATAATAAACATGATTAATTATTTGGTAATATAAAGACCGGTAGAATTCACCTTTGAATGTTATTGAAAACATACAACCGTATTTGCTAGTAACTATCTCATTGTTTCCAGGGGGCTAAAATATTTATTTGTATTTTTGGCTGAACAACCTAGCCAGCTGAAATACGTGGAGTGGCCAAGTTTTAGCAGTACGGTACGCCAATTAGTGCATTATTTGCGGTTTCTCCACAGTGCTTCCACACTGCATCCATATGTTTCTATTTCATTTTATAATGTGTGAAATGTATTGAATGATTACATGCTTATATTAATCCTTTGCAGCTGAGGACAGCGATTCTGACTCTTATTTTGGTTGCGTTGCTTATTGTTGCATTATCATCTGTTGATTCGGCTCTCTGCTATCTTCTGGCACTAGCTCTTAGGAAAAAACCATAACCTTGTGGTGTTGCCAATGTTACCATAATATATAAGCGTTTGATCTGATGCTTGTAATCTATGTAGGGTCTATCCTTATTACCATGTAAATCTTAACTCCTATTTTGAACTGGAATGGATTATGTTATTCAGGAACCTTTTATTAAAGCCATTGCTTTGTATCTCAGTGAAAGAAATAGTTGCATAGCATAGAATATTGTTAATTCCATGGATGGAAACTAGATATGAAATTGGATATTTGAGTGTAAAAATAGGATCACACATGTATAAGCTTTTATTCACTCACATTAATTTAATATCTATACAATTAATTTAGGGTAAATTGTTCCATAGAAAATTATAAGTGTTTGTTTTTCTTTTCTAAAACTTTTAGATTCTCTAAAATTATAAATGTGTTGTTGCTGTTGCTATAATTGAAATTCATTATTATAAATTTAAACATGTTTGATTTTAGTCTTCTTTTTCAATTTTAGTATTTCATATTTTTAAATGTGTTATTTTATTGATAGAACCAACCTTTAATATTTAATTAATTATTTTCTTTAACATAATTATTTACTTTACTTGATTGATTATATATTTATAAACTTAATGTAATTAATTATCCATTTAATATAATCTATTATCTTTTTAACATAATCAATTATTTACTTTACCTAACTCTTCATTTAATATAGTCGATTTTTTTATGCTGATAATAAGTTAAATACTGAAATCATTGTTGGGCTTCATTTCTATTAACAACGATAATACATATATACTTTTGAAAATCTAAAAAATACTAAATTTTTTTGAAAGATAAAAAATAATACTTTTATAATTTTGAAAACCTAAAAAGTACTACAATTTTTTTTTAAATGTCGAACAATATATTTTATCATATGTTATTAATGGATTTGAAATCCTTCAATAAATTTATAAGGATGACAAAAAGCATATTTTACTCCTTAACTCAATCTTTTTATAAGTTCACCCAATGTAAAATTAAATCATTTTTGTTTTCATATAAACAGATTTAATAAGTGATCTCATCCACCATCTAAGTCAATTATATACAATTTATCTTTAACTATCATTAAAATATTTAAAGATCTTTAAAACTATGTAAATTATTCCCATGAACTATTACACTAATAAGACATAAAACAATGGTTTCATTCAATCATCTCTTGTTTCTCTTAATTAGTTACAACCATTATCATAATAATACAACACACTTAAGGTTTCATGCACGGAGGATGCAGTGGCTATAAAGTGTCAAACATAATTGAGAATCATCCTCCTCTTAATATTAAGTAGCTGTCGATTGAATTAGTTGAAGGACTAGTTAGTTAGTTATGTTATGGGAAGTTTAAGACTTATTCTATATTGTAAAAATCAAATTCTTGAAATTTTTCTTATTCAATATCTTTCTTTTGTCTGGATTCCATCCAACCTTTTGGATTTCTTACCCTTCTTCGACATAGTAATCTTCCTAGAGAGAACCGTATCAAAGACAAATTCAATTTGGGAGAGAACGGTGGCAGAAAATACCTGACGGTGGCCAGAGAATATCTTCGGAGAATGATGACGATGAAACTTGTTCCTACCACTCGTGTTGAAGGTTTCAGTTTGGGAACAAAGAGAATGACTTGGAATTTTAAAACTTTGACATGCTTACTACTGAATGAGTGATTTCCAAGGAGAGTATGAGATATATTTAAATTATAGGTTATTTTGTTTCCTAATTTTTTGGCTAATTATTTTCATAATTTTAATTATTCATGACAACTTGTTACTCTTTTTAATTTTCATGTTTCGATATTTTCACTTTTTGTTTAGAATAGAAAGAACTATCAATGAAAGTTAATTAGGTATAATTGAAATAGTGTATAAAAGTTCAAAAGCCGAAATGGCAGGTATGAAATTGTAATTAAGTATAAATGATAATAAACTTCAATAGTCATTGATTAGAAAAGTAAGATTAAAATTTTTGACATTTTAAATTTTATTCTTTTAAACAAAGTTTATTAGTAAATATAACCAATAAAAATTATCATAAATATGATTTATTTAATGTGGTCATTGTAAAATATAATAAATTTAATGGTGTGGTAACATTGTTAATGTGTCACATTTAAAATAATCATTACAAAACTAAATATTACTTAATCAATCTCATAGTATATTTTATTTATTTATAAAACAATTCACATTCAGCAATTTTCAATTTATAAATAATTCATATTTATTCATTTAATAACTAACCTAACATAACATAACATAATATATATAATAACGAAAATCTACTAGAGTTGATAAAGAAAAGAAAGAAAACTCTTTTATAAAACAACTATATAAAATTATACATTTAAACCGTTGATCTCACTAAAGATGTATTAACACCTAATTTATTATTGGTTTAATAGCCAATTTAGTCCTCACTTTGGTTGAAAAATCTCAATTTAGTCCCTCGTTATAAAAGTGTTTTGAATTAGTCCTAACTTTTAAAATAGTGGGTCAGATTGATCCTTTCTGTTAAATATAAGTTAACAAAATTAATGGATGATGATGTGACACAACTTAAAGCTAACGAGGGACCAATCTAACACATCACCTTTAAGCTGTGTCACATCATCATCCATTAATTTCGTTAACTTATATTTAACGAAAGGGACCAATCTGACCCACTATTTTAAAAGTTAGGACTAATGTAAAACACTTTTATAACGAGGGACTAAATTGAGATTTTTCAACCAAAGTGGGGACTAAATTGGCTATTAAACCTTTATTATTTGCTCACACTAAGAGGTGTCACAAAAAGAAAAGATATGATAAACTAATGTGCAAAAGAAATATCATAAGACAGTTAAATCATATCAATTACCAACTAAACATTAATAAAGTACAAAATTCATGTAAATACACATAAAAATTAACATTAAACTCAGTTATTCGGATATATACCTTTGACAAAGGATTTAAGTGTAGATGTTATAGTGATATTTATGCTCTGCGAAGTCATAAATACATGAGTTTTCACCACTCACAATGTTAATCCTTTCGTGCATATGACCGAAAGTCTAGGGCTAAGACAAACTACCATTCTCTCTTCCACCTCATTCCTCTTTATATGAGTTGAATGATTGGTAGTATCAAGATACCTTCATTTTGAACTCTCATATGTCAAAGCATACACTAAACAAAAACACAACCGATTATCCTTAGATTGGTTCCAACATTCTCAAATAAACATCATAAACTAACCATCATATTAACATTCACAAGATCCCACATTAAAAAAACATATACTAAAAGTGACTTATGTGAAAATAAAGTTAGACTCTTTTAATCTCGTTCAGCTAAAATATCTACTCGTTCAACGACTAGATAGCTCCCTAACGAGATCATCATTGAAACTCACAGGCTTAAAATGTCATGAAAGTTGTCCAATGAGACTTGTCTTGCCCAACCATTGTCAAATTAGTGAACTCTCTGACTTTAGTTACGTTTAGTGAAATTATTCTTGTCCAGCGAGTAAATCTCTAACTTTGAGCTTGCCCAACAAATATATTTTCGTCCTAACGACAATTAAGTTAGTGAACTTTCTGATTTTAGTCTTACCCAGTGTACTTTCATTCAACGACTACCAAGTCAGTAGCTCTCTAACTTTGACTTCGCCCAACAAGTATGCATAATTTTGGAGAATAGTATTCTGCAAATTTATACCATTCAAACCTTGCAATTCAGTCCAACAACAACTACAAATGCCAAAACATACAAGCCATCATATTATAACAACTCAATCATTCAATTAATCTCAAATGTAATATAAACCATATAAAATACCAAATTTCAACATATCAAGCACTAATGGCAAATCAAAACTTTACTCAACTCCATGGGTCTTATTTCATAGACAACTCAATTACATAAACCAACTATTATACAAGCATACAATTAATAATTATAAGGTATTTATCAATTAAAAGCAATGAAATTAGTTTCACTTACCTAAAAGATAGACCAAATGCTCAAGGGATCCTAAAAACATCTTCAGATGCATAAGAAGCCCATTTGTCCCTATGAACAATACAGTCATGATTAAGACACATCATTAGGACCATTGATAAATAAATACTCTTATAGAAGACTCGACCACTATATGCAAACCAAGATGGTCCACAAGCACAGAAAGGACATATCAACCAAGAAAAAGGGATAGAACACCAACTTACTCTATTTGAGAAATTAATCAGACAAAAGTGGAGAGCTAGCCTCAAGGATCACCCTGACGGGTTCCGATCTTCAAACAGATGCACAAATTGTAAGAAAACTAGAGAGAAGGGAAAAAGTTATATAAGAAAGGGTTTGAGAGATAATGTGTTATGAAATAATAAAACTTGTTTATAAAACTTTAATTTATACTTTAAATTTTATAATATTAAAATAATTAAATTTTTAGACTCTTACATTTTAAAATAATGAAACTCATTAATAACAAAACTATTTATAAATCCTTTTATTATTAAAATAATCTAGTATTATTATTTAAAACTACTATTAATTATAAAATATCTTTTCCTACGTTCTCAAAATAGTGATTGAATCACTAAATAATAGTGCTTTAGAAAAAAATCATTTCCTAATAACAACTGTTACTTTCAACTTTATGGTGTTGAGCGCCACCATTCCAGTGGCTCTGGCATTGAGGGTAGCTTCTGGGCACTGAGCACTATCGTACTAGTTTTGTTTTTTTTTTCAGGTTTTGGAAATACCAAATTTGGGATTTCGAGTATTAGTTTTGGACGTTCTTTAGGTTGTTTTTGGGATTTTGGACCCTTCTGAAGCTGTTGGTGAGGGTTTCAAAGTTGTTTTCCTTACCTAAATATGAGTATCAAGATGTCATGAAGAAATGATGTTATTGTGTGATTTCTGATGACTTCTATGAGTGTTTCTATTGTTTTAATGTATGATCAGTAATTTCATGTATTGGTGTACTATGTGAATGTGAAGTGATCTCAATGGTTTCAAAGGAGGAACCTTTTAGTGGTGGTTTCAAGTATCATTAGTATGAATGCAGGGAGCTCAGTCTTGGGAGTTATCTTGACACTCTAATGGTCTTTAATTCTCAAGTAGAGAAGATTGAGACATGTGGTGAGCGTAGTAGGAGGCCTTAGTCTTGGGTGCTTCCAGTATGATCCAAGGCATGGAACAAATTAACCTTGTGAGTATGGTAGGGCGAAACTCATTGGCAATGACTTTGCAAAGCAGTAGAAACCACCATAAGTGCACAACCCGTCATAGTTCGACATTTATTTTAAGTCTGAACTGTCCAGTTAAAGTATGGTCAGGTGTAAAGTGTTTGATTGGTTAAATTGTGTTATATGTATCATGTGTGAAATGTTTAAAATACTTAAGTATATTATGAAATGTGTTGTATCATTAGCTTACACTTATTTTTGTGTTTTGTTTGTCTGTGAATTATTTCCTCTTTTGTAATATGATTACCTTAACCAATGTGAGCTTAGGAAAAAGACATATTTTCAGTTGATTCAACAGTTGGTTAAGAAAAAACAATAATACTTTTTTTGATAAATTTTCTGTTTTATTAGTTTTAAATTTGTTGTAACTTATCATCTTTAAAAAAAATAGAAGTCTAGAAAAAGTTTCTAGAAGCTGAACAATCCAAGTGGTGGTGATAAAGGTAACTGTCATTATTTTTCAAAGTTTACAATATATTCATAAAAATTAATCATCGCCATTAATCCTCAATTATATATATATTGGCTTTTAATAATAGTTTTTAGTCAACCATCATTAAAAAATTATATTTTCATTTATAAAATCTTCACCGCAACATTAACTTTAAAATCATTATTAAAATGAGCATGAAATATATATTCTACTAGTTTATTTCTTTACATTGGAAGATGTGTTTTGTTCCTTTCGCTTATTTAGTTTTTTTTTTAAGATAATAATTATCATATCCAATAGTTTCATATTTCTTACAGATTTTTAAAATGTTTTTAAAGACAAAACTATAATAAAGTTTTACATTTCAAAATATAATTCAGTATTATAAGTGTACAATATAAAATATTAACCGAGTGGTTACAAACAACCAACCGGATATTCAGGTAATTTGTTTATATCTTATTCTTTTTATATTTTATTGGGCTTATATCAGCTTAGGATCCATGAGGTAAATTATAAATACAAAGCCAGGGCCGAAAGTCAGGTACGTTCCACTTACGCATTATTCACTCTACATGACTCTCAAATACTCAAGAGTGATAACCATTCACTAAATATTCAACTAAGACCCGAGGCTCTTCAAATCACACGCCTAACTTGGGCGTCGGAGTACCTTTTGCAGGTACATCCTCCCACGTCAAGAGGAAGACCGATCAGTTTGTGCCAACACCGATCGGCCAATAGCAGGAGTTTGAAAGCGAGCGAGCGGCCCAAACACATCAACAGGTTAGTCTCTCGGTCCCAAAATTATCCACCGAAACAATAAGTAATCTTAATTATATTGATTTAACATCAGAACATCGACATCTACCATAAATCAATAATAAAATTATCAGTTCCTTATATTTTTCATTGTGAACGATATCATTCTCTTTAAAATAATTTCAAGAGCCGAGAGCAAAAACAATTTATATACTTTGTACCAGCAAGGGCCGGACGCCGTACGGAAGAACCCGCGTGGGCGGACGCCCATATCATATGGGCGGACGCTGCTAGCAAGGCCGAACGCCGTACGGAAGAGTCCGTATGGGCGGACGCCCATACCACCAGGCCGGATAAGACGCTAGCATCCGAGCTCCAGGCGTGCGGACGCCCATATCACATGGGCGGACGCCCACACCCGCCAAAACATTAATCAACGTGATTTAAGGTAAAGTAACATGGTTTGAAGGTAAGTAGAAATTAGAAGCTATTGGGCTGTCTTGGGCCGTGATTAACTTTTCACTAGTCCCAAGCCCATAGCGAAAACTATAAATACAGGTCCACGATGAGTGGTAGATAGGTTACATTGAATGCACATTCATTGCTATCCCTGAGAAAAGCCATTGCTCTGAAACTGACTTTGGCATCGGAGAATCTTTTGTAGGTCTCCACCCCTCGGGATTGAGAAAAGGATGGAGGATCAGAACAGAAGATCAGCTACTAGGACAAATTGGCAGGAGGACGTGGAGGTTTGAAACAACACAGCCCTACACATCCGAAACATTTGGCGCCCACCGTGGGGCCGTGTGATTTCAAAAACTCAATGGTGACCACAAGAAACATGGGCATGGACGATCCTGTTGAAATGATCCGCGCATTGCAACAAAAGATGGACGAAATGCAGCGTCACGAGGAGGAACTGGCCGCCGTAAAGGTCGATTGCGAAGCCCGGATAGCCCGAGAGGTCGGGCGGATAGACGGAGGCGAGCAGGCGAAAGATAAGGGAAAGGCGGTAGCGGGAGAACGCCCGCCCACGGATACCGAATGCGATAGGACTTGGAGGCCTACCGGGTCTGAGGCAGAAGGGAGCAATGTTAAATCGGTACATGCCGAGAGCGTTGCCGAAGATGGACGGATGGTAGTAAAGTCCGAGCCCTCGTCCACCTTGTTGCTTCCATTTACCCAAAATATAATGAATGTCCAGATTTTGGATCAATTTGTGGCTCCACAATTCAAAATGTACAACGGAACGACGGACCCTGCGTCCCATATTCAGACATTCTCGAACGCGATGGCGTCCCGAACAGGCAATGACGCCATTTGGTGTCGAGCATTCTCGCTCTCGTTAGAAGACGAAGCACTGGAATGGTTCAACACCCTCCCTCCTAATTCTATAGAAAACTTTGCTGGATTGAAACAACTGTTTGTCAAACAGTTTGCGGCCAGCAGCACTCAAGATCTGACCGTATTCGAACTAATGACCCTCAAGCAGGGGAAAGATGAAACGCTGTGGGCGTTTATGGACCGATACCAAAAGACCGTCAGGCGCGTGAAAAGTCTGACGCCAGAGCTCGCCCTTCACTATATCCTGCCGGCTCTGAAGCCGGGGCCGTTCAAGGATAGTGTCTGCAGGCGAGCGCCCAAAACAATGGAAGAGCTGAGGGAGCGAGCGGCTGATGAGATAAGGGTGGAGGAGATGAAGCTTTCCTATAGAAAGGAGACTCAAGAAGCCAGGGGAGAGAGGACGGACAGTAGTAAACCCGCATCGACGGCGGGAAAAACGTTCGGCCCTAGACCCCGGGAGCAGAAGAAAGGACCTCGCTTCCAACAATATACACCTCTAAACGCCTCAAGGGAGAAAATTCTCCGAGAGGCCCTGAGCGCAGAGCTGATAACAGAGCATGAAGGACTCCCAACTTCGAAGAACGCTGACCGGAGCAAACATTGCTCCTACCACAAAAACATGGGTCACAGCACCGAAGAATGCTGGACCCTCAAGGACAAAATAGAGGAACTCATCCGGGCGGGAAAGCTTAGGAAGTACGTCCGAGACGAGCGCCCGCCGCAGTCGACCGAACGGCCTGCCCAGAGACCGGCCTACCGTAAGGATAAGCCGCGGAACCCCAGAGCGGAACGACCCCGCTCCGAGAGGCGCCCGAGCCGAAGTCGAAGCCGCAGTCGGGAACGCCCCTTGAGAGGGCATATCAATACCATTTCTGGAGGATTCGCGGGAGGAGGATCATCTTCCTCCGCCAGTAAACGTCATGTTCGGGCCCTCCAATCCGTCCATCTGGTCGACAAACCGCGTCGCTCCATGCCGCCCATCACCTTCTCGGACGAGGACTTTCACGCCCCTGATCCCGACCAAGACGACCCAATGGTCATAACGGCAGAAATAGCACGGTACGGGATAAGCAAAGTTCTGGTTGACCAAGGAAGTTCGGTCAACATCCTTTACTGGAAGACTTTCCTGCAGATGGATATCTCAGAAGATCTGATCGTTCCTTACGATGGGCAGATAGTGGGGTTTGCAGGAGAGAGAGTTGACACAAGGGGATACGTGGAGTTGAGGACGAGGTTGGGGACCGGACGATCCAGCGAGGAGAAGAGGGTCCGGTATCTGCTGGTAGAGGCTAACACGTCATACAACGTACTGCTCGGAAGGCCGTGCTTAAACGCTTTTGGAGCAATCGTCTCTACCCCCCACCTCACGATGAAGTACCCCTCCGAGAAGGGGACTATCTGTACCGTCCGTGCAGACCAGAAGACGGCACGAGAGTGCTACGCAGCAGGGCTGAAGCTGCACGTCCGACCAATAAAGAGGCGGACAGCCGGTTCTGAGGTGGCCATGGCAGACCTCGACCCGAGGACGAATACCGAGGACCGTCTGGAACCCATGGGAGAAACCCAACCTATCCTGATAGGAAGGGAACCCGCCCAGACCACACTCATCGCCAGGGAGCTGGACCCTGAAACGGAGAAGGAGTTGAGGGCACTCCTGTGGAAGAACCGCGATCCTTTTGCGTGGACGGCGGCAGACATGCCGGGCATTCATCCTGCAGTGATGTGCCACAAACTCTCGCTTTTCCAGAACGCTCGTCCCGTGGCCCAGAAAAAGCGAAGAATGGGTGAGGAGAAGCGTAAGGCTGTGGCAGAGGAGGTGGAGAAGTTGAGGAGAGCTGGCTTCGTCCGACCAGTCCCTTACACCACATGGCTAGCTAACGTGGTAATGGTGAAGAAAGCCAACGGGAAATGGCGCATGTGTACTGATTACACGGATCTGAACAAAGCCTGCCCGAAGGATTCACACCCCTTACCCAGCATAGACGCCCTGGTGGACGGCGCCTCTGGACACCGAATACTGAGTTTCCTAGATGCTTATTCCGGGTATAACCAGATACCCATGTATGGGTCGGACATTGAAAAGACAACATTCATTACGGAGAAGGCTAACTTCTGTTACGAGGTTATGCCATTCGGCCTGAAGAATGCGGGGGCAACATATCAGCGCTTGATGGATAGAATCTTCCGTGACCAGATAGGCCGGTGCATGGATGTGTATGTGGATGACATGGTGGTCCGGTCAGCAGACGGAGAGGGACACCTCAAGGACCTTGAGGAGGTTTTTCGCCAAGTAAGGAAATTCGGCATGCGCTTAAACCCCGCAAAGTGCATTCGGGGTAGCAGCCGGAAAATTCTTGGGCTTCATGCTAACATCCAGGGGGATTGAGGCTAACCCGGACAAGTGCGACGCGGTATTACAAATGCAGAGTCCGGCCACCCTTAAGGAAGTCCAGAGACTGGTCGGACGCCTCACTGCCTTGTCCCGGTTCATCCCCAAGTTGGCGGAACGGATGAGGCCGGTCCTGCGTAAGTTGAAAAAAGGGGCCAGTCCGTCGTGGGACGACGAGTGCGAGCGAGCATTCCAGGACGTCAAGACCATCCTTAGCAACCCACCGGTCATGAACCGCCCGGTCCCAGGTGGAGATTTGCACATCTTCCTGGGGGTGTCCGAAACGGCCGTCAGCGCCGTATTGATGCAAGAACGGCCTCAGGCGAGGCTAATTTACTTCGTGAGTCGCGCGCTCTTAGATGCAGAGACCCGGTACCAGCGGGTAGAGAAAGTGGCCTTGGCTTTATTGCATGCGTCACGAAGACTTCGTCCTTATTTTCAAAGTTATCAGGTGATAGTCCGGACCGACTTCCCAATCTCCAAAATCCTCAGAAAGCCGGACCTAGCTGGGCGGATGGTGGCATGGGCGGTAGAGCTCTCAGAGTTCGGTTTACGCTATGAACCGAGGGGATCGATTAAAGGCCAACATTTGGCGGATTTCGCGGCCGAGTTACCCCTGTCCGGCCAAGGTGACTGGAATTTGTATGTAGATGGGGCGTCCGGCCGTTCGATCAGCGGGGCCGGCATCGTACTTGAAGGTCCCAATGGATTCTTATTGGAGCATTCGTTAATATTCCAATTCAAAGTATCCAATAATCAGGCCGAGTACGAGGCCCTGGTGGCCGGCCTCGAGTTGGCAAAAGACATGGGGGCGAGGAGGATAACCTGCCGGACGGACTTTGAGCTGGTGGTGGGCCAAATGAATGGCAACTTCCAGGTCAGAGAGGAGCGCCTTTTGCGGTACTACCAGCGAGCGACGGAACTCGCAAGGGCGTTCGATAAAGTGGACATACAGCAAATTCCCAGAGAACAAAACACGAGGGCGGACATACTGTCTAAACTCAGTTCGGGAAAGGAAAAGGGACAGTTGACTACTGTCGTACGGCAGGTTCTACTTCAGCCTTCCGTGGAATGCTCAGCGGTATCGGCGGAGGACAGGACTGGCGTGCAGAAATCCGGGAAATCATGACCCGCCAGGACGAGGGGCAGACGGTAGGTCCGGGCGAAGCTAAGAAAGTCGCCCGTTATCTTATCGTGGGGGATGACTTGTACCGAAGAGGATTCTCCTCCCCCCTCCTTAAGTGCTTGGGGTATGAAGAGGCACGTTATGTCATGGACGAACTTCACAACGGCGTTTGTGGTCTCCACACGGGCTGGAGAACGTTAAAAGCCCGGCTACTGAGAGCCGGATATTATTGGCCTACCATGGAGGCGGATACAAAAGCGTTCGTCCAGAAGTGCATCCGCTGTCAAGAACATTCCAACAATTCTCACTTACCGCCACATGCCTTACATTCAATATCTTCCCCATGGCCGTTCGCCCAATGGGGAATGGACATCGTAGGACCATTCCCAGTAGGGCGGGCGCAGAAGAGGTTCCTTTTGGTGGCGGTGGATTACTTCACCAAGTGGGTAGAGGCCGAGCCTTTGGCAACCATAACGGCCGCCCAGGTCTAGAAGTTCTGTTGGAAATTGATATGTCGATTCGGCCTCCCTCGATCCATCGTCACAGATAACGGCCGGCAGTTTATTGACAAAAAACTCGCCGAATTCTTCAAAGGGCTAGGGATTAAGCACATCACCAGCTCTGTAGAGCACCCCCAGACGAACGGTCAAGCCGAAGCAATGAACAAGACCATAGTCTCGGAACTTAAGCGGCGTTTGGGAGAAAGGAAGGGAGCATGGGTGGACGAACTACCCGAGGTCCTATGGGCCTATAAATGCACACCTCATGGAACCACAGGCGAAACCCCTTTCAACCTAACCTATGGTACTGATGCCATGTTGCCGGTTGAGCTGGGCGAACCGTCCCTAAGGCGGGAGGTTGAAGACCTGAACCTCAACGACCAAGAGTTGAGGATCGAGTTGGACTCCCTAGATGAACGGCGAGACCGGGCGGCACTGAGGGCCGAAGCATGCAAGCGAATGGTCGAAAGAAAGTACAACTCCAAGGTCCGGCCAAGAAGTTTCCAGGAGGGGGATCTAGTGTGGAGAAAAGCGGGCGACGCCCGCCGAAACCCGGCGCATGGAAAGCTCGCCGCCAAGTGGGAGGGGCCATTCAGGATAGTGGAAGCCTTCGGAAACGGGGCCTACAGGCTGGAACGCATGGACGGACGTCCCATCACCAACACTTGGAACGCCACTCATTTGAAATTTTACTTTAGTTAATTTCGATTACTTGTTTTGATGTACCCGCACAATCAATGAATCAAGATATCTATTTTCTCCTACGAAGTTAACTTCATCTTGTAGAAATTTAATAGCAAGTCTTCCAGTGCAATTATCGGCTAGACCGAGCAAGGCACGAAGGATCGTCCGCCCTACTAAACTCCAAGCTGGTGAAAGAGTGTTCCAACGAGAACAACTCTTAGCTTGGTTGGGCGATGCAACGAAGGATCGTCCGCCCTACTAAACTCCAAGCTGGTGAAAGAGTGTTCCAACGAGAACAACTCTTAGCTTGGTTGGGCGACGCAACGAAGGATCGTCCGCCCTACTAAACTCCAAGCTGGTGAAAGAGTGTTCCAACGAGAACAACTCTTAGCTTGGTTGGGCGATGCAACGAAGGATCGTCCGCCCTACTAAACTCCAAGCTGGTGAAAGAGTGTTCCAACGAGAACAACTCTTAGCTTGGTTGGGCGACGCAACGAAGGATCGTCCGCCCTACTAAACTCCAAGCTGGTGAAAGAGTGTTCCAACGAGAACAACTCTTAGCTTGGTTGGGCGACGCAACGAAGGATCGTCCGCCCTACTAAACTCCAAGCTGGTGAAAGAGTGTTCCAACGAGAACAACTCTTAGCTTGGTTGGGCGACGCAACGAAGGATCGTCCGCCCTACTAAACTCCAAGCTGGTGAAAGAGTGTTCCAACGAGAACAACTCTTAGCTTGGTTGGGCGACGCAACGAAGGATCGTCCGCCCTACTAAACTCCAAGCTGGTGAAAGAGTGTTCCAACGAGAACAACTCTTAGCTTGGTTGGGCGACGCAACGAAGGATCGTCCGCCCTACTAAACTCCAAGCTGGTGAAAGAGTGTTCCAACGAGAACAACTCTTAGCTTGGTTAGGCGACG
This sequence comes from Vigna reflexopilosa, assembly GCA_027742785.1. Classification (NCBI taxonomy): domain Eukaryota; kingdom Viridiplantae; phylum Streptophyta; class Magnoliopsida; order Fabales; family Fabaceae; genus Vigna; species Vigna reflexopilosa. The sequence continues at coordinate 2,250,388 of CM050923.1, forward strand.
CAACGAAGGATCGTCCGCCCTACTAAACTCCAAGCTGGTGAAAGAGTGTTCCAACGAGAACAACTCTTAGCTTGGTTGGGCGATGCAACGAAGGATCGTCCGCCCTACTAAACTCCAAGCTGGTGAAAGAGTGTTCCAACGAGAACAACTCTTAGCTTGGTTGGGCGACGCAACGAAGGATCGTCCGCCCTACTAAACTCCAAGCTGGTGAAAGAGTGTTCCAACGAGAACAACTCTTAGCTTGGTTGGGCGACGCAACGAAGGATCGTCCGCCCTACTAAACTCCAAGCTGGTGAAAGAGTGTTCCAACGAGAACAACTCTTAGCTTGGTTGGGCAACGCAACGAAGGATCGTCCGCCCTATTAGACTCCAAGCTGGTGAAAGTGTTCCCACGAGAACAACTCTCAGCTTGGCGGGGCGACGAAGCGAAAAACCGTCCGGAAAACTCGGATGAAAAACGAAGCAAGGAACTAAAGCTAAACGCTACCGTCCGCCTCGGAAAATCTCCACCATGGCCGGACAATTAACTTAAAGAAAAGTTATCATTGCAAGAAAAAGGACATATAACAAGGAAACGCACGGAACTAAAAGGGTCACTGTGTATTAATCATTCGCGTCAAAAGACGCCCAGATTTACAAAAGGACCGTCCGGCCAACCTCTGGACAATCCGAGACGTTGGACGGACGGCCACAAGAATACACATCAAAAAATGAAAAAATAAACTCCTAACTATCTCCCCCAGCACCGGCCTCTACACCCGGTTCATCCTCATCAGCCGCCATCAAATCAACTAAGACGCCATCCACGACGTCCTTCTCAATGTCCACGCCGAGGCTGTACGGATCTTCGACGCCCGCCAGGAGAATCACTTGGCGAAGGGCTTTGTTGAAGCCTTCCTCATGTTCAAACACGACGGTCGACTCCAATTCGGCGACCTTCTCATTAGCCTTAGCAAGGTCCTGGGAAAGAGCCTCGCTCGCCTTGGCACGCTCTACTTCGGCCTCCTTTAGGCGGGCCACATCCGCCTTCAACTGGCGACTTTCTTCCTCCGCGCGCTCCTGCTTGCCCCGGGCGGCTGCCAAACCCTCGGCGGCCTCTTTCTTTGTCTTCTCGAGATCGGCCTCCAATTGCTCGATCTTCTTGTCGTATTCCTCTTGGTTAAGAACCATCTCTTCCAAAGTAGACTGAAGGGAGGCCGCGTTTTTCTTCTCTTTGTCGAGCTCGGCACGCAGCTCCGCCACCCCGGGGCGATCAGCGAACTCTTTCAGGTACCACGCCAGGGCGGATGTCCGAGTAGACATCTCCAGCATTGCGTTGGTCAATTCCAACTCGGTGAGAGGCTCAATGAGCGCCCTTTGGGAGGAGCTCATATGGAACTTGGCCCGGTCACTCATGCTAAATTCCGGGCTGAAGATACCGCCAGGAAGAGGGACGGCAGGGGCCTTCCCACGGTCCTTGTCTTTGCTCTTTCGAGCCTTCTTTGAAGCCGACCGAGACGAGGACCCCTCCTTGTCTTTGCGCCCCTCCGCGGCGTGCTCTTTTCTCTTGCGAGCTGAGAGGTCGGCAGAAATAGTGGCCGCCTCAGAAAGCGGATCTGCTTGGGTGGCCGCCACCTCCAGTTGAGGGTTGGGAGGCGGCACCTGGACGCTTGAACCCCCAGTCTTGTTGGCAGGGGGGCTCCTACCTTCTGGGCTAGACGCACTGTCGGCTGGCGTCCGCCCGAGGAAGCTCGTCCGGCAGGAGGAGGACGAGGTATATTAGGAACGCTTGTCGGCCGGGCGGTCGACGAACTTGCCCCAGACTTCTTCCGGGCAGCAATGAAGTTGGATTTGCGGGGACCCGGAGTCGTCATAAGTTCTACAAGAAACAAAGCAATTCAGAAAATTAACGTCAGTATACGAAAAACAAACACACCCAATATGACAAGACCATACCGAACGCCTTTGGTCCACAATCCTCGAGACTAAGGCATTCGACCAGATGACGGGCGGAAATCCGGCGGGGGAGGTCGTTAATGGTGCGCACGGCCTCTAAGTCGGGCGCTGTCAAGGCCCCTACAGAAGTCGCCTTTATTCGTCGAGGATCCCTCGTCCAATAAAATGGGAACAACGGCCTCCCTTCATCATCAGAAAATTCGCGGAGGCCGGCTTTATCAACAATTATTTTGAAGTAATGTTGTTTAAAATTTTTGAAAGAATCGGAGAAAGGGCGGAAGAGGGTCCTGTCCCGGACTGACGTGAAGGAAACCCAACCGCCAGAGGGAGAAGGGCGGACTTCGAAATAATGAAAGAACACCGGGATGGTGGGAGTGACGCCCACTGCTAAGCACATCGCCAGGAACGCCTGCACGGCCGCCCAAGAGTTGGGATGCAGCTGTGTAGGAGCCACGTTGACTTCTCGAAGGACGGCCATTTGAAACTTCGTAAAGGGCACCCGGATGAATAGATGGGTGAAGAAGGTCACATACATGAAAAAGAAGTCAAATGGAGTAGACTGTCCGTCATGAAAAACCCTTTCGTTCAACAAAGTCACCCCAGCTCGAATTAATCTCGAGTCTTCTACATCCCGGACAATGTGGGTATGGCGGACCCTCCATTCCAAATCCTTGCGGAAGGCGTAGCACGAAGCATATCGGCTAGGAACGAGGGGAGCCAACTCAGACACCACCGTCCCTTGACCGTCCGGCTCAAGGGGGGACCCGACTACACGAACACCGCCCTTGAGCAGGAATAGAGGAATGTCGTGGAAGATCCGGTCGTCCGTCGAAACCGGTGCCTCAGGGTCCGCCCCAGAGGACCCAACCGCCTCCTCCACAAAATGAGAGGAAATCGAGCTAAGAGACTCGCCGCTGTCGCCCCGCGCCGACCCCTCCCGGATTCCGCTCGACGACCCGGAACCAGACTCAATGGAGACAGATGCCATTTATTAACTGAGGGAAAAAGAATTTGAAATCTTGAACAAAGAAGATAAGTGAAAATGACCTCGTCTAATCCGATATTTATAGGAAAAATTCAATAACCGTTGGGCAGGCCCCAGCCGTCTAGATCTAGCACGACCAACGCTCCAGATTCGGCGACGCTTCGCCTTCCGCCAATGGGAACACGCCACGTGTTTTCCCGCCTAAAATCCAAATTCAAAAGCCCACTGGATATAGCCCAATTGTGGACTCCTGGCCCAACACACGCCGTACTCAAAATCCTACGTGCACTACGAGCACTAGGACTTGGGGGGCTTGTGTACCAGGGGGAGCCGGACGCCGTACGAAAGGACCGGGGGAGCCGGACGCCATACGGATCCGGCTGTTCAAGGACCGTCCGCCCAAGGGATATACCGGAGCCCACTACAACCTGAACGATAATACCTATATGCAACCGTGGTAAAGGTGCTCATACATCGAAGTGGAAGCAAAGAGAAAGACCTACCAGCTGGGCAGAACCTCTGTTTGTAAGAAAAACTTTGAAGAACTCACACGGAATTCCACCATCACAAAACAACCCTGCACGATGGCCACTGCGTCAAATCTTTTCTTGTTTCTTAAGTTACTCGAAGCCCTACGTGCACTAAGTGCACTAGGGCTTGGGGGGCTTGTGTACCAGCAAGGGCCGGACGCCGTACGGAAGAACCCGCGTGGGCGGACGCCCATATCATATGGGCGGACGCTGCTAGCAAGGTCGGACGCCGTACGGAAGAGTCCGTATGGGCGGACGCCCATACCACCAGGGCGGATAAGACGCTAGCATCCGAGCTCCAGGCGTGCGGACGCCCATATCACATGGGCGGACGCCCACACCCGCCAAAACATTAATCAACGTGATTTAAGGTAAAGTAACCTGGTTTGAAGGTAAGTAGAAATTAGAAGCTATTGGGCTGTCTTGGGCCGTGATTAACTTTTCACTAGTCCCAAGCCCATAGCGAAAACTATAAATACAGGTCCACGGTGAGTGGTAGATAGGTTACATTGAATGCACATTCATTGCTATCCCTGGGAAAAGCCATTGCTCTGAAACTGACTTTGACATCGAAGAATCTTTTGCAGGTCTTGAGAAAAGGATGGAGGATTAGAACAGAAAATCAGCTACTAGGACAAATTGACAGGAGGACGTGGAGGTTTGAAACAGCCCTACACATCCGAAACATACTTCATCACTTGAAAGACTTACTATCAAAAGATAACTAATCTCTCGTAACAAGATTATGTTTAATATTTTTTTTCTTAAGTATTAAAAGGAAAATGAAAGAAATTATAAATGTATTTTAATACATAAACTGTGGATTATTCATTAGTGCTGAAACTTCCCATTTTACCCCTCCTAAAAGCCCAACATATTCTATTCGGTATCTTAGATCCCATCTTCTGTCACTGCATAGGAAAACCAAAAAGTGCCATCTGAATGACATTAATAGTGTTATTTTTTAACATTGACATCAATTATGATAATTAATTGCTACACATCTTAAGATCTTAATTTATATTTCTTTGAGATCGATATGTGTGCTATGGATAATAATAATAATAAAAAAAAAAAAACAAAACGAAAGATGCAGCATCAATCTACCTGTGTTAGCTGTCCTTAATATCTTTATCTTTTGCATCAATTTGTGTGCATGTAAAAATTTAGTGAGTTGCTCTGATCTCTCAACCACCAATATTATTTCATATTTCTTGCTGAAAATGAAAGAGTCCCTTAAATATAATATTACAAAATTAAACTATCAAAGGTGAAAAGAATATCTAACCATTAGTAGACATGATGGTAGGTAAATTTTACATATCATAATAATTTTACTGTGATTCTCATCTCTTATATATATATATATATATATATATATATATATATATATATATATATTATACATGAAGTTATACATAAAATTACTTATTATGAAGACCAGGAAACAGTTCTAAGTTTGACATTGGAGCTTGATGAAGAAAAAGACTTATGAAGGAGATGGATTGCTAACAGAATCTCAACCAAACATTTCCTTGTTATCTACATGTGACCTTTCTCACTCTATAGTAATTTAATGGAGACCAAATCTTACGAATTATAGAAACTAGTTAAAAAATACATGCATAAATAACAATATATATATATATATATATATATATATATATATATATGTATATGTAATTGTTGTTCTAAATATAGATATAGTGTATAAGCTGAACCAACTATATGGTCATTTGATTGATTTGAATCAGATATATAAAAGAAATACAAATGAGAGAAGGTTGGAAAACAACTCAGAAAATCACAATTACAAAACTATGCAAAATTGAGTGAAATTGTGAAACATGAAACTCAGTAGTATCAATGAACTCAATCGTTCATTTTTTATTTGTTTCTCATTTGTGAAACATCTTGATTTACTCAACTGAATTTACGATATATAAATAAATATAAATCTTATTTTATAAATTTGAATTAAATTTAAAATGTATTTCTTAAAATCATAAAATGATAAATCAATTCAAATGAGATTAGTTTATTCTATAACGTTATCTTCTATTATAATGTTATCAAATTTTTTATTAAAATGTATATGTTTAGTGTGAGAAATATATTAGAAATTTCATAATACTAAAAGTAAAGTGAATTTATATCATATAAATAAATACAAATCTCATATTTTATAAAATAATTTATAAAGTTAAATTAAATTTAAAGTTATTTCAAGAGGTTGATTGAGTTAATCCACTTAAATTCATCACGACTTTGAATAAAAGGTTGTAACTTGAACATCATGAAGGAGTCCAGAAATAAATTGTAACACAATTGTTGAGAGGCAGTGGCAGAATGTGAGGGTTGAATTGAAGTGTTATTGAAAATTTAGAAATCTGTGCATTATGCGTCTTATCATTAGCGACAGAATGTGGGTGGTGGAGTGTTGAGTGAGATGCTGAAGCTGGTCAAGCATCACCTCTTAGACAACATGGGGGAAGGGTGTTGTCTGGTGATGAGGGTGCATTCATGTTCATAGTTCATTAGTATTTTCTAACCTTTCCTGCATTTGGCTCGTACCATGTTACCTTTGTCGAACATATCTAATGTCACTGGATTGAGGTTACATGTGGGTTATGTTTGAAGACAGAGAGTGTGGTTCCTTTTCATCCCTCAGTCAACATGTTTCTTAACAAGGATAATAAGGGTTCATAATCACTTTCCTAAGGTTTCTTTTTTTTAATCATCTCAAAGAAAACACTTTTAATTCATTTTAAAAGGTTAAGAGGATTTGCTACAATGCAATCCACAGTAAAAATTTACATATATAACTTATAATATGGAAATAATAAAAGAATATTAAAACATTTAAGTATAGTAAATACTTACAATAAACAATATTTTGGTCTATGGTCAAGGTTAAGTATTTTAGTAGGAAATGTTTTTTTTTTATTTTTAACTCAGGTCAATATTTAGTTATGTAGATATCTTCAGTCAGTTCGGTTATCACAATTAAAAATACTTCAACACTTAAATTATTATTTGTCCGGATAGTTACGTAATAAATGTGTAGTGAAAGTAACATATCCAATATTAAAACTATATTTATAAGTTTTGGTGATAATCTTCTTACTATAATTGACTAAATTAGGACTATTGTACCTATAATTTCACTTATGATTAACCTAATTATTTTTGGCAAAATAATTTTGTTTAATATTTTGACTCATCATTTTATTATTTCTTGGATTTTAAAATAATTTCTTGGATTTTTGGCAAAAATAATTTTTGGATTTTAATTACTTGACATGTCTAACAATAAGTTTTACTTAACTGGGTAAAAGATTCCATTTAAAAGTCATTATTAAGCCTAAAATTATGATACTAACCCGGTAAATAAAATCTTTATTAAATTAAGATGAATCAGTTTTATAGAGAGACTAGTGCAGTGAATAAATTATGACATAAGGTGTACACATGTGGAAATAATTTTTATATAATACATAATTGTGTGCTTCATTCTTACCTTTTAAAATGTAAACGGAAGCCTATTATAGGAAAGATATATAAAATCTCTATATCAACTTAAATTAATTAAAGTTGGATTAATCTCCTCAAATAATAATTTTTTTATTTGTAAAATACTCACATATTCATATGTGCAACTTAAAATCAGTCCAAAGAAACAACTTAGCTACTTTAAAAAAAAAACTTAAATATTTAGTCCCTTTCTTCAATTTTTTTAATGTAATAATAGCTTCTTCTTTTTTTCAATCAAGTCCTAATTTTTATTAATTTTATTTAATTAAGTATTTCTTTTAATGTCGTTTAAATAATTAATCACATGTGAATAATGTATAACACTTATAGTATGTGATTTTTTTGTATCTCTTTTTATTTTTTTTTTCTTGATTTCTTTAACTTTTTACTTTTCAATTCAATTTTTATATTTGTTATTTTGTTCAATTCATTCTCAATATTTTATAAAAGGAATCAATTTTTTTTATTTCCAAATTGATACCAGATTTAACTTTTATACAAATGTTATATTAATAAAAATAACAAATGTATGTCATTAACCCTTAAAAGAGAAAAAATACAAGTATTTATTTTAATAGTTCTAAAATTATTTTTAATATATCTATCACTTCAAACTTCATTTTTAATACTTTTGAAATTGTTTTTAAACCAACTCTAAGTTGTTAAAATATATTTATTAGAGTTAGTTTAAAATAATTCAAGAAATACTAGCTAAAAAATGTCAAATTTAATAAAAATATCAACATAACATTTATATAAAAATTAAATACAATCTCAATTAGGAAAAAAACAAAATTATTCTATTTTAAAAAATATATATAGAGACTGAATTGAAAAACTAAAAAAAATTAATAGGAAAAAAACTACAAACATGACATATATTATTCACATATTGTTAACTATTTAAAAATGTTATAAAAAATGACTTAATCGAATAAAGTTAACAAAAATTAGGACTTGATTAAACAGAAAAAACTAGAACCACATTGAAAAAATTGAACAAAAACATGGACCAGTGTATTATTTAAGCGGTAAAAGAATTCTCGTATAGATAAATGAAAACATGGAGAAACACTAGAGAGGGGGAAGGGGTGAATAGTGTTTCTAGAGTTTTTGCTAATATATGATGAATGTTTAAAAGATTAGTAAACAAGTATACTCTCAAGGATGATGTTTCGCAAGTCTTTGTAAAAGATTTAAAGAAGGGAAAACAATGTCATATAGCTTTCAAAAACTTCTTGCAAGGCTACATCTAATAACTTGTAAAGTAAATGTATAAAGATTCTAAGAACACTAGTTTTTATGATGAGAATGAATGAAAACGTTGTTAAATTGAAAGACAATGTATCTCAACCCAAAGGGGGGGAGGGGGGCTTGAATTGGTTTGAAAACACTTTTTAAGGTTTTTAAAAATTTTCAAGTGTATAAGGCTGTTTTCAAAGAATCCTTTTAACACTTCAAAAATTTGACAAGATAATAGACAAAAATAAAGAAATAACACAATAGTTCGACTTTTCAAAGAGTCTACATCCAGTCTTCTTCCAATCATTTTAGTTAAGGAAATTCACTAACATTAAATCCAAATCTCTCAAACACAACAAAATACAACTCTAAAGATGAGGCTACACACACTCCCTTTAGGAGCCTTGTGTACACAACTAAGGATAAATTAATACACAAAGAATTCACAAAAGATAGAACTTGATGCACCACCCGTGTAAGTTTTACAAAGAAAACAAATGCAGATCCTTGCTTGATCTTTTTCTCATTCTTGGAACCTTAAAACCCTTGAATATCCCCAATCAATTGTTGATGCCTCCAAGAATGCTTCAAGACCCCTCAAGACAATGTTCTTGTTTTACAGTTTAATTATCTATCAGAATGTTTTCGTCTCTACAGAATAATTAAAACACACACACACACATACATACATATATATATATATATATATATATATATATAGCAAAGACACAAAAATGATAATTTTAATTGATTGTGTAATTTACTTAATTGATTAAAAATTACACATTTTTTTAATCGATTAGGTAGTTTCTTAATCGATTAAAATAAAGAGCAATCTTCCTTGTATGCTTCAGACATCTACGTATATTTGTACAAATAATAGGTCATTCCAAGATTTTTTGATGAAAAGTGTAGAACCAAGTTTTTCCCTTTGAAGGTACTCTTTAACAGAAATTCACCTAGTCTTTCATATCATGATCAAGGAGCTTGTTTTAACCCATGTAGTGTTTTCTTTAACTTGAAGATGTGGTCATGCTTCTCAAGGAACCCATGAGGTTGTTCTATAAAGACCTCTTCTTTGATATATCTATTTAAGAATGTGTTTTTCATGTCATTTGGAACAATTTGAAATCTAGCATAGATGCAAAAGCAAGGAGAACTCTAATAGCCTCAAGTCTAGCCACTGGTGCATAGGTTTCATCATAGTTAATTGTCTCTTGTTGATTATACTCTTTTGTAACCAGTCTTACCTTATTCTTTATAATAGCACTACGATCATCCATATTATTCCTGAATACCCATTTTGTTTCAATTACTTGATGAGCACAACTTCTTGGAACAAGTTTCCATACATTGTTTTGTTGGAAAACAACCGGTATCGATTTTGCGTAGCGGAAATATCAAAAATAGAGTACGTACAGATTGTTTAAAAGTGAAGAACTTGTTCGGTCAATTTAAAAAAATGGTTCCTTTAGTTTTCTCTCAAAAGTTTTATCGAACAGTTGATGAGCAGAAAATATAAAGAATGTATGGAGTAGAAAAATCACACAAATGATTTTTATCCTGGTTCGAATCAAAAGATTCTACGTCCAGTCGTTAATCACTATGAATAGTGATTAACTTTTTCACTAAAACAGTTTCACAGTTACAATGAAAGTGAATAGAAAATAACAATAACAAAAACACCTTCTTTTGACAAACGAACCGGAAGAGTGCAGCAAACAATTTCCTTCGACAAACGAACCGGAACCAACAATTCTGACAACTTGAAGAGAACCGCTCTGACCTTTGACACACAAAGCGCGAGCTTCTCCTATTCACAAGACTTGACAAGAGCAGGAACTTGCACTTGAGAACTTCCTCAGATTTCACTGTATTCTCAAATTTGCAAAGTTACCTTCTAAAGTGTTTGGCAAAGGTATATATAGCCTACTAGTCCGAAACTGAAAAGGCGCATTACAACTGCTAGTGATAATCGATTATTGTAAGTGATAATCGATTATCTGTAAGACTTGGAACATTTAGGATATTTAACTCTTCGACCGTTCGACACCAGTTCTTCTCCCTCTGTCGCTCGGTTTAATTCGACACATCCTCATGCCATTCGGTTCAACCCCTTATCACCCTCTGCCGTTCGGCTTGGTTCCTCATAGCTTTCCAGCGTTCGGTTTGAGCCCTCACTGCCTTTCATTGCTCGATCCGAACTGTTTGGTCTCGACATGTCTTACGTGCTCTCGGTCATACCCTCCACTACTCGGTCTTGGTCATAACTTTACCGCACGATCCTATGTTCTTGGTCACGAACGCTGGTGTCCTGACTGCTTGGGAACGCTCGTGTCCTGACTGCTTGGTCTTGGTCATGAGGTCTACCGTTCGGTGCTTACCGCTCGGTCTTGTTAGTTGTGTTTGGCCATGAACAGTGTTCTGCCTTTAGTTGTGTTTGGCCATCAAATTGTAGTCGTTCGGTCTTCATTTGCGTTCGACCGTTGACTGATAGCTACTATTCGGTCTTCGTCTACTTATCTGTCGTTCGGTCTGAATTTTACTCTTGTTCGTTTTCTTCGCTGATCATTATGCAGAGATGCTTTTAAACTTGATGCAGCAAGAGTCTTCATATTCTTCACTTTGTAGCATCATCAAAATTATTAACTTTCAAAATACCAATGTTCCTCATTGGTAAGATGTTCTTCTTGAACTGATTTAATTCCTCTTGCATTGTTAGGTATCAATTTTCATCCTATAGAGCTTTAGTTATAGTTTTTGGTTCCAATTGTGACACAAATGCTACATGCAGAATTGGCCCAACTGGTTCCTTGTAGATACCCCTTGGAAATATCTCTTATTACATTCTCCATTGACATATCTCTTGGTATTGTCCAGTTTTTTGGTAGGTTATCTATACTGTCTTTTTCAGTTTCATCTGTTTTTATTCCTCTTGAACATCTTCCAAATCTCTTATTATATTTGCACTTGATTCATTTACATCTAAACTATTTCTTGGATAGAATGCATTAGTCAAGCTGTTAATACATTCATAAAAAACAATGAATAGATTCTTCTACTCTTAATGTGCGTTTATTATAAACTTTATAAGGTTTACCGTCAAGAAAAGTTCCTTCATCTGTTTTGGAATCAAATTTACTAATAATACTTTTGTTATTATTTAACACAACATTTGTGGTCGAAGACAGTATATCTCGATATATATATATATATATATATATATATATATATATATATATAAATTTTTCATATGTGGAACACATGGTCTCGAGGGTATGAAAGTGATTGCCAATCACAAGAACTTCATTTTTATTTCGGGTCCTAGAGTGTTGGCCATCAAATCCTAAACGTACACTCTATTATGATGGAAACCTCAAGTCATTAAAATAGATAAAGACATGTCACCGTATATATTGATATATTATAATATCTGTTACTATCATTTTCTTTATTTATTTATTTTATTAATTTTTTCCTCTTTCAATGTTAACTAAAAGGGTGTTTATAATTTTTTTTCCAGTTAATATATATATATATATATATATATATACATATATATATATATATATATGATTTTGACAATACGAGAGCCAATATAAGGTCAATAATTGAAACAGGAAAATAATACGCTATTGTTATGTTATAAATTTAAAATATTAATAAAATTTGAAAAAATATTATGAAAGTTAAACAATAAAATGTGCAACATATACATAATCTATGTGAAATTGAGATTAATACATGAAAATTTAGAAATTTTTAAGAAAATACTCATTTTTCCTTTTATAAATAATGGATAAAAAAAATTGTGTAATTTTTATCATGATTATTATAAAAATTTGATATAATTATTAACATAAGAAATTATTAAAACATATAATAAAATACATACACAAAAATAGTTATAAAAGGAGATATGCATTTTTTTTATCAATTATTTTAATTATATGATAAACAAAAGTAGATAAGGAATGTAAAGATGCAAAAAAAAATATTTACACGAAAAAATAGTTACCAAAATCAACCTCTATTATTGTTATATATAATTTAATTCAAGAACCTTTTAATGAAAAATCATTATATTCTAAATTCTATAATAAATAATATGTGAAATGCATATACTGCAGAAGATTTCCACAAAGAATTGCATGCATCAAATTGTACTGAATGAAAGTATATATACAATTGGTTTAACAGTAAAATTAATTATTAGGTATATACACTTAGCAATAAACAAAGACTGAAAACCTAATTTCTTAATATGAAGTTTAAGTGAATTTCGTTGGGAAGTCATTATCTTATTACAATAAAAGAAAATATATTTTGAGCATGAAAGAGAAGAATTAAATTATGCAGTGGATTGATGTGGACAGCCATAACCAGGGTAGCTGATCACATGGGAGTTTTTTTGTAAGGATTCTAACATCACATGACTGTGCTGAACTCAACCACCCAGACAACAAATCCCGTTGTATTTGCCCATATTATTCTCTGTTTCTTCACCATTTTCACTTTCTTGTAGCCTTTTCTCCATCATCAACTGTGCTTGCATGCCAATCATGCACTACAAACTCACCCAATCAAATAAACACTTCCAGCCCCAGATGTGTGTTCTTTCTCACCACCTTTCACTCACAGATAACAAAAGAACTCAAAACATTGAGTATATGGTGCCTAGTGTTAAGGTTGTCCCATACAACTTTGTCTCTATCTAATACGAGATTGAGAACTTTATAAATTAAGAACTTCTAGAGAAAAAAAATAAATGATGATGTTATAGGACAATATGTCCGATCAACGAAACTCGATAGAATAAACTATAATCTTAATTTTGATATCATGTTAAGAAATATCATATTAAGAAATGTATTTAAACATGATTCAGCTTCACAAAATCGTCATGTAAAACTTTAATAATATTTTTTTTATGAAAAAAATCATTTTATATTTTTTTATATGTTTTTTTATCAATTATCCTTATATTAATTAAGATACCTTAAATATGGGATAGATAGAATCAATTTCTTTTGTTAATATGATATATTAATCGCTAACTTACAAAATCATATAACTACAATTGAGATATATAAGAATATATATACATTTTAAAAAAATAAATAATATTAGAATATTATTTTATAGACGAAAAAATTGTATCATTCATATAAAACTGTTTTAAGTTATAATTTTTAAAGATATTTAACGTAAAACTATATTCAAACTATTTAAAACATATATCAAATTCATCCTTAAAATATTTGGGTCTGATTTCTTGAATTGGTGAAATTGTTTTAGAAACTGTTGGGAAAAAAACATCCCTTTCTGGAGTACTTGTTTCTAAAAAGGTATTGTTCTTCTTTGTCTCCTTAAATGATGAAGTTGTGACCAAGTTGCACCATCAAAATCTTATTTCGTATATGTGAAAGAAAAATAACAATTTGTCAATGTTTTTTGGATTTGGTTTGTTGCTGCTGCGTGTTTTTAGCTATTAATTTGGATATGGTACCATTGTTGTTTTGGATATTATGGTAGAAAGTTATTAAATTACTTATCTTATTATCATGGTTTGACAAATAAAGAAAAAATGGATGGTTTGGCTAAAAAAAGTTCCATTAATTGTATGGTGATGAAAAATGTCAAGTTAATAAATGATGACATCATTAAAAGGTCGCAACATTAGGATATTTTTCTTAATAAAATTGTATTATTATAAATTTTGACATTAATTTAATCACATTTCAAATTTTATCAATAATTTGTCATCATATAAGTTGTTATAGTAAAATATCGAATTCAATATCTCACCATATGATATTTGAATATATATATATATATATATATATATATATATATATATATAAATTAAAAAATACATTTTATGATGATTAAATAAATAATGAAAAAATATATTTAAGAGATTAAAAATAATATATTTAGAAATATTGTTGGTGTTTGTAGATATGTTCTTTTTCCTTTTAGGCCTCATAAATGTCAATTTTGTATTAGTCTCTCTATATATATTAATTCTTTTATTTTACTTTATATAAACGTGTTATTTTTTACTTTGATATTCATTCAAGTGTTTGATGAAAGTAAAAAAAAAAAGTTACGTGGTAAGACATTATTTAGTATTATGGGATAAAGTCAACACGCGGTATAAAAAAAAGTCTACACGCGATATAAAAAAAAAGAAAGTCTAATAGTAAAGAATATACTACTTATTTACCTTAAAACATCTTAGAAAAAAAAATGGTAATTCAAACCAGGAATAAAAATAACGAGTGTCTTTTAAAGATAAAAAATTAAGATATAAGAAATGATACTTGTTTAAAAATATTGAGACTTGATATTTTAATATTAAAATATTTAATATAAATAGTTTTATTATGAAAATGTTTTATTATTTTAAAATATATTATTTGTTTAGAAATCATTTTTTTCGGATTTTTTGATATCCTTTTAGGAGTTCTTTTTTATTTCTGCTTGTTTGATTGAAGAACCGCGACCTTAAGATTAATTCTTGCAAATGAGTTTTTCAATTTGAACCGATCAATTTCTCTATTCGCATAAGTTAAGTTTCAATATTTTTTTCTTGGTCTTTTTTTGTTATATGTTATATGTGAGTATTCTTCCATTTAGATGTGTCTTTTTATTCATCTATATAAATCTTTGTTCTTCAGTGATCATAATGGTATGTCCTGATCGTTCTTGTGATGTTTCTATGTGTAAATAGAGTGTCCTACAAAGTGGGAAGGAGTTCTGTTGGTTAAGGTCTTGTGAGTTGTTGGTCAAGTAAGGGAATTTTGTGTTTCATTATCTGAAAGAGAGAATTTAGAATCTGAGCAAATTGGTACGAGTTTTCATGTTTAAAATTGTTTTGAATTAATCTACTAAAAAAATATACCAATTTGAGTAACTAATCAGGTCATAGCTCACTTAACATCACAAAATTCATTTGGTGTCAACTGATACGACATTGAGCAGTATTAAAATGACGTTGAGCACCAATTTGTGTTAGAGGTCTAGGAGTATTTTAACTCCAAGGCACTGAGCAACAAACTGTACAACTGTGCCACTTTTTGTGAACGTTTTGGTGTTAAGCGGCTGCAAGATATTGTTAAGCATCGTCTTTGTACTACACGTCTGGAGCATTTTAGCTTTAGGATGCTGAGTTATAGAAAGTGTTGTTGTGTGCAAACTTTTGCGAGAAGAGTGGCGTTGAGCATTAGTATTGTTACTGAATGCCACCTTTTGCAAAAAGATTTGGCGTTGAACACCACATCTGAGTGTCAGTTTGTATGCTTAGATATGTTTTTTTTCTTTGGTTGTTTAAGATAGATCTATGATGGTACTAATATATGTTTATAATATTGTTTATTATTGAGGTAATGATATAGTTGTGGACGTGTATGATGATGATGTTAAAATTTTTTTAAGGAGAAATTATTTGTGGTGATGATCTTAGTGTATGCATTTACATATGGGAGGTCAGTAAGGAAATATCCTGATATTCTATTAATAATTTAACTCATATCAACTCATAAAGAGAGGAATGGTTAAGGAGAGAAAATGACAGGAGGTCTTAGTCAGTATACCATTTGGTCTTGGACATAAAGGAAACTAACTTTATGAGTAGTAGGGTGATAATCCTTTTGTTTATGAAATATTTCTACAAGTGCACACCTACAATGAAGCTCAATGTCAAAGACATGTATCAGAATAATTGAGTCTAATATCAATTGTTTTTGTGTATCAATATGATTTATTGTATTTGATCCATATTTAGTTTATATTTGATATAATTTAATTGTTTTAAAATAATTCATTTGTATATTAGCTTAGCCTCTCGTTTCTTTTGTATTTTGTTTGTCTATTTTGGGATAATCATTTAAAAATAATTTAATTTTTAGATAATTATATATATATATATATATATATATATATATATATAACCATCTATTTTGATTTATAAATTTTATAATACCCTATTTTATCAATTATAAACTACTAGCAGTAGTAATGTTACATAAATCATAAAAAATGAATTTAAAATGTGTTCATTTTATATAAAGACATTATGTTACCTGTTTTTATATGATTTTATTTCAAATTAAATATACCACCTTTGTTTTCGTTTATTTAAATACAAACAAATTTTAACTACTTTAAATTATTTAATGACATTTTAAAATATTTTTATTTAATTGATATTTAACGTTTTGTTGCACGTATTTTCTTTTTTCTATTTGATGAGGAGCATTTTAGTTAAAAAAAGGTTTAATACGTATTTTGGTCCCTCTTTTCGTAGGGTCTGTTCAAATTGGTCCTACTTTTTTTCAAAAGTTCACTAAGATCCCACTTTTCGCAAAAACGATGCACGTTAGTCCTTTTTTAGGTTTAATACGTATTTTGGTCCCTCTTTTCGTAGGGTCTGTTCAAATTGGTCCTACTTTTTTTCAAAAGTTCCCTATTTTGATCCCTATTTTGATCCCTCTTAGTGAACTTTTCGTATTTTGGTGAGCTGTACATTTTGATCCCTCAAAAGTTCACCTCAACGAAAAATGTACAGATCACCAAAATACGAAAAGTTCACTAAGAGGGATCAAAATAGGGATCAAAATAGGGAACTTTTGAAAAAAAGTAGGACCAATTTGAACAGACCCTACGAAAAGAGGGACCAAAATACGTATTAAACCTAAAAAAGGACTAATGTGCATCGTTTTTGCGAAAAGTGGGATCTTAGTGAACTTTTGAAAAAAAGTAGGACCAATTTGAACAGACCCTACGAAAAGAGGGACCAAAATACGTATTAAACCTTAAAAAAATAACAAAAACTTTAGATTTAATGTACTTAATGTTTTCTTTGAAGTTAATTCTTTTCATTATGCAATAAGTTTAAAGACACGCGTTTAGTTGACTGTGTAAATGTATTCTTTTATTATATTGTAAAATAATATAATTTCAATAAAAACATATGTTAAATGAAAAAATTACATACTTGCTTTTTAAATAAAAAAGTTGTGTACTTACTTGTTTTTTAAATAAATAAATTTTCTTTATTCATTTTTAAATTACAAAAAATATTCAAAACAAAATTAAGAAAGTTTATTTTGTATATAATGGTATAGATAAATATGACGATACGTTTACAGTAACATCACATTAATTAACATATCAATTCAGTCTTACACTAAAGTTAAAGTACGCTCGTGGCCGAACGGCCTTACAAGAAGCGAGTTACAAAATAACGAGATGTACCATAAGCTAACCTGACCGAACGGTTTACAAAGCAAAAATACCGAACGATTAAATCAAGAAAAAGGGAAAGTGGTCGTTATAAGACAACTCGCTAAAATGACTAAACTAAACAATTAACCGAACGGACTACTGTTCGGCCTTTACTTCTACATCAACGAGGTTCTCTTCCTCCAAAATTCCTTCTTCCAGCGTCTCCTCCAGCAACGCATCACCATCTGCTCACATCCACACGGATGATCATTGCAAAGACAAGACGGACATACAGATACAGGACAACACAATGAAAAACGCAGGGTAAGCTTATTTAATTTAATTCAAGTAATAACATGCATTTCTCAACATATCAAACATATCAAATATATTCCAATATACAATTCAATCAATTCCTGATACTAGACTGACTGTCCGGACTGTATGACTTCTGTGTAGCTACGACGTTCGCGCACCCGAGTGGTGTGGTAACTGGCATTTTCATCAGCTGCCACCCGAGGTTAGTCTGTTCCGTCCAAAGTACCTCTAAGGACGAGGACCTCCTGTCGTTCCCACGCATGACGTACCCCCTCTACGTGAGGACGAGTACTCACGGAACATCAGGATCGAATTGCCAGCTAAATCTGACCACGGTCATACTTTACAATTCTCATAATCATCCAAGAGTCGTTCCTCCCCGGAATGCTCGTTCAAAACTCACAACTTTCTTTTCATCTCATATACTCATCATCATTTATTATTCATCATTCCATAACCATTTTCATCATCAATAGGAAAACCATCAAATACCGAACGTTCTGCCCTCAATAAGAACGAGGACGAACACTGTGGACGGGACCAGAAAGACGCTCGTTCTAGATCAGAGTACGAACGATAGAGTTACGATCAGATTTGAGTAATATCAGGTTTCAAGTGACGAACGTTATTTATCATGTGAATCAGTTGAATGAACTGACTCTCGTGAGTTCAAACCAATACTTCAAGAAATAAACCGAGTGTGGAGGCTCTGGGCCAAATACTTCAAGGGTAGACGCATCAAGACGTTAACGAACCATATTTAGGATAGTTCTCATACTGAAATCCACTGCCAGTCAATGACCGAACATGGTAAAGGAAAGTCCTTCTGAAATTGGACGTACGCTATTTCATTTAGACTAATTTTACAAGAATGAGTACGAGCGCTCAGTATAAGACCGAGCACCACTTAGAGCGAGCGCTACGTGTAAGACCGAGCACTTCTCAGTACGAGCGCTAGGTATAAGACCGAGCACCATTTAACTTATAACAGTAGACTTGATAATTATACTAAGGGACTTTCGAAGTAGTGTTTACGAACGGAAGAATATACTATTACATATATATACATAAAAGAATGGAGTTTATCAAAGAATACCAGATACAACAGTGCTTGGCCGAACGCTCAAGCATAGTATTATAACACGAGGACGCTCGTCCTCAACTAGGGTTCTATCCAAATGAAAGAATCGACATTTCAACTATGTTACAAGGGTAAACCGAACGGTCAATGACCGTTCAGTAACGAACGTATATTATCATGGGGAATTCATTTTCAAGTCCATTTACATTCCAGTTCTTTTCTCATTATGCAATCTCATAGTTTCATGCGTTCATATCAACATCAACTTCCATATTTCATACAATCCATATCATGTAAAGTCATGTATTTCATTCCCACTCATAAATCAAGAACATTCATGCAATTCAATCACGTCAAACATCATGCATTATACTCATGCAGTCAAGTAACGAACGTTCATACAAAACATAACATAGGAATTAAATCATATAAGGTTCCCTTACCTGGATCAGTGAGTGAATGTCCTAAACGTAAGATTTTGGGTTCACCCGTCTACAGCTTTCTACCCTCAAAGATCACTTAACTCTTGCAACTAAATCTAACCACATAAAAAAATCAAGAATAACTTAGACTATATCCCTGCATGCAACCAGAACTTGGTTTTGCATGTAACCCAAGAACGAACGACTAAGAGAAGAAACTTACCAGCTCAAACTTGAAACTTGTTCGGTTTAAGAGGAAGCTTGGGACGCCGGGAATGCTCCTACGGTGCCTGAACGGTGATCGGAGCAGAGAAGAGTGAGTTACAGTAGAGAGAAGGGGAATTTCTAGAGAGAAGGAGGAGGAAATGGAAAGTCAGAGTTTGGGAGGAGAAGGTGCATGCAGAAGATAGTGGGCAGGGTTTTTCAGAAATCAGGTTTGTTTACCCCACGTCAAAACGGTCGTGCACTCTCTTGTTGACACCTGCACTCCACTAACTGACTTCCGAATCTTCTATTATTGACACCTGACGTTAGTGCGTCAGAGATGAGTGTGTTTTTAATGCATCTGAGCAGGGTTTTGGGATGCATTTAATGGGATTAAACAGGTGGGGTTTGGGTGCATTTAACGAGGCCTAACATTTACTAATAAAATTTGTTATCAATATAAAAAGATTAATTCATATAATATTGTCTACTTATTTTTATTTATTTAAAATATATTAAAGTAATTAATGTTTAACAATGTAAAACTTTCAATTTTGTTCTCATATAGCGTTATTACGGTATTTTTATTTTATTTTAAATTACAATAAAAATATTAATAAATTTAAAATTCCTCTTTATTATTTGATTACTTTTATTTAAATTTAAAAAGCATATTGCCATTTATGCTTATATATATAAGATTAGCTTGGTTACTTTTATTTAAATTTAATAACGCACTTATAAGATTATTTTGATTATTTGTATTTAAACTAAAAAATGTATTATCCTTTTATTGAAATATAAGATTACTTGGACGTAAAGATAAAAAACAGTGTGAGAGAAATCATAGATTCAACTATTCCAAAAATAAATTATAAGATTGATTTAGTGGTATAGATGAAAAACATGGTACAAGATGTTAAAATAATTTTTTTTTAAAGTAAAAAAATTGAGAATTATGAGATTAAAGTGTGGTAAAGATAAAAAGAAGGATAAGACTATAAGATTTGATGGTAAAAATTTGGTTGGTAGTAAACATTTATTTTTCTTATAAAAAAAATAGTAAGTCAACTTCCCCAGTACCATAATCTAATAAATAACGTATGTTGACAAAAGAAAATTTCCCCCTTTATATTTTATTTGTTTGAATTTCTTTAAAAGTTCTAATAAAATATGAAAAATAAACTTGTCAGTTAAAATGCTATTAAAGTGGTTGGAAAATTGTATTTGAATAAACATTTTAGAAAATAAGTTATATAACTCGTATACACAAAAACTATAAATACAGGAAAAAATATGTAAAGAATAACATCTTTAATTAATGTGATGGAGAGAGATTATAAAATATTATTATGAATTATACCCTTTGACTTCTAAGAATATTCTTTTTTTAAAATTTTATTTGTTAGGGATGAAAAATGAGTGGAGGAAACTTGATTTTCAATATTCTTAATCTTATTACTAAAGGATTTTTTTTATGGGCTTACTTTTACTAGCATTTAGATTTTTTTAATCACTTTAAATATTGATTAAATAATTTTAAAATTAAAATTAAAAATATTATATTATTTTAACGTCAAAATATACTTATTTTTTTAATGTCAAATATTAGAAAATTATAATTACATCAATTTCAAATTAAAGTATCAAATAATAATTTAAAATTATTAAATAATTATAGAAAGTATTTATTTGATGAAATTAAGATTTACATTTTCAGGTAAACAATAATCATTTGAATGAAATTACAAAGAAAAAATATATAAATGCATAATCAACATTACGTTGAGAGGAAAAAATAACTTAAAAAAATGAAGTTGATAAATATCAAACAAATCAAATTAGTGAGAGAAAATGTAACTTTTTAAAACAAATATTCTTTAAATGAAACAAACTATAACATTTCAAATTGGGTCAAATATTCTGTTATGAACAAAACAAAATAAAAAATTTAAACATTAAAAAGAAATAAAAGTTATATAAAAACCATTGGATTAATCGAAATTGAGATTTTGTATTTCTTAAAATCCATTACACCACGTGAACTACATCATAGAAAAGAAAAAAATGTTTTTAAAATTTTTAAAAGATTTGATAAGTAAAAAAAGTACATTAAAAATTTGCTTACCTTTATTAATTTTAAAAAATAAAATAATTGAGATAAAAATTAATTAATTATATAAAACTTTATAAAAATTAAGAATAAAAAAAACAATAAATATAATTTTTTATATTACTTAATCAACAATAAGATTTATAAAAATTTTAAATAAACACAAAATTATATATATATATATATATATATCATTATTTTTATATCAATTTAAAAATCAAATGTTATTTATATTCATATACTATCAACTTAAAATATTCCATTAAATTTCAATACTACCAATATTATTATGAATTATCTTATCCATTCTTATAACACACACACTTCATTGGTAGAACTTTTCATCAAAATTTGTCAATATTACTAATGTTATTATAACTATCTTATCCATTTTTTGGTAGACACTTCGTTAGAGACAAACAAATTTTTCTCAAACTACTTTTTAGACTTTCATTATTTTTCTTTTAAACTATTCTAACTGCCCACTACTTTTACATGGTCAATTTCTTTATTTCTTTTCAATATTACTTTTTTTTTATATATTTAACTTTTGAACATTTTTTTTTTCTCTTTTATTCAACTTTTACTTTAAAAAAAAATAGAATAATACCAACATTTTACTATTGGTTAACATCGTACCTAACCTTAGCAACTCATTATCAAGACCGCGTGATAACTAATTCCACCGACACCCTTTTCAAACCAAACCATGCTACAATCTTTGTGGTCTAATGTTCACTGTAAACATATGAAACAAAAACACGTTTAAATGACCGTTTTATAAAAAGTTTTAAATCTTCAAAATTCTACAATCAAATAGTTACTTTATGCCAAATCAATTTTCTTTCATTAAAATCAATTCATTGATGACTGATCTAAGATCTTTGTGAGAATAATTTATTCATTATAATAATGATAACTGATTAGCATTATTGTATATAAACTTCTATATTTATATTAGCATATGAGTATATCATTTGATGATTATGTTAATATATATAAATTTAAAAGCTGCATAAAATGACACTGTCCACCATCATTTAAGTTGATGGATACTTTACATTAATAGTGAGATACACATGCTTTATAATATAATTTCAACATCTTATTTTCAACAGTTTTTTTGTTTCATATATAGGAAGTATTTTAGGAAAAAAAATATTTCAAGTTTAAATTAGTAAAATAAAATTATATTAATTAATCTTATGTTTGACACTGTATTGATTGGTTTTTTAATTAATATAATAATATTATTATTATTGTTTATATTTAACTATAGAGGTATATATATATTCCTTTTTGGATTATACTAATATGTAGTACTGAAACATCTTCTGCTAACATTGCAGATAGGTCTGTTCTTTTATGATTCTATTCCTTAAATAAGGTTTTGAGTACAAATATTTTGAATGAAAAAAATATTTTATTTATTTATTAAAATTGACTGTTATTATTATAATTTTTATAAAGATTATGGATGAAATTTAAAATATTTTTTTTAGTAATATGATAAGAACACATTATTACTATTTGTTGTCACTAATTTTTATTGGGTGTGAATTGATCTTATTAAAATAGGAGTTGAAGCACCGTTTTTGTCAACTTCTTCTTGGTTGTTTTTGACTAGATATCAAATTAAACCCCTAAACACGGCAGAGATAAAGGCACAATTTTTATTTTTTTTCTTTTTTTCAATTTGTCATATATGACTACTATGATATGATTTGGCTGACTTTATGTCTTATCAACAAAAATAATATAAACATAGATACATTGCACACAACTATTTAAGACATATATAATATGTGATAATTCAAATTCAAATAACACAAAATAAAAAAAATCTAAAATTCACTTAATAACAACAATTTTGACAAGTGTAATAACTTATAATATAGTAAACAATTAATAGTGCACTGCACCAAGTCCATAATAAATAATTTTCTAAGCCGAATCATTGAAAAAAATTAATAAACTTTTCTAACAAAGGTAATAAATAAAAAATATATTTTGTGCACGGCCATATTAGTTATGAATTTAATAGGCATCAGTGATGTGAACAAACCACATAATTTTCTATGATTGTTAAGATTCTTATTACAAAATTAATAATCTTTTCAGAAATTTAAATTTTTATGCACTAGTTTATATTTATCAGTTAGTAGAAAGTCTAAGAAATATATCTTTTAAAATTAATTTTCTAGAAGTTAATAAACTTATTTTATATAATGCTAATGGCAATATATGCTATGTGTGCGTATGTGTCTTTAATCTTTTTATAATAATAATAAAAATTTATAATTATTATAATTATAAAGTATATATAAGTGACTTTTATAATTTTATTATAAATAATTATTTTAATTTAAAAAAATATTAAATAGAAAGTATCAATTTTAAAAAATGGATAAAATTAGTAAAATAACTATTTTAATTTAAAAAATAATATAATAATAATATAGGTAAATGTAAAAAACAAATATGTACACTAAAATGAAGAATTTTTTCATAATATAATAATACTAATATAGATAATAGATATAAAATATCACTAATATACAGTGAACATATGTGTTACGCTTCATATATTTTTTATGATAATAAAAAATAATAAAAATATTATTATTATAATCATAAAGTTAAAATAATTTTTATCTTTGTTATAAATAGTTTTATTTATTTTATAATAAAATAATTAAGTTTAAAAAATCATTTAAGAAGTAAAATTAATAAAATAATTATCTTAATTGAAAAAAATTATTTAAAAGATAAAATTGAAAAATAAATGTGAAAACAAAAATAAAAAATTCTCTTTACGATATTTATTTAAAAAGTAAAATTGAAAACAAACGTGGACACCAAAATAAAAAATTCTCTATTTCTTTATATGTTATATATTGAGTGTATGTGTTTTTGTTTTTTTCTAAAGTTAGTTTTTGTATATAAGTTAATTTGTACAACTTTTTAAAGCATAAATTAACCAATGTTAGTTTATTGAAAAAACAATTTGAAAATTATTATTGTCTAAATATAAAAAGTAAACTACACAACAGAATAATTTTATGCTGTCATCTAATCACAGGTTTGGTCTATATATGTTAAATTTGAATCTGTAATAATAACTTCATAATGTTTATTTATGATTTATTAATAATGTAAAATTTTTTCATAGTAAAACATTATTTACAAAACATCTTGAGATTGTGTTGTGTTATCCAGTTTTGACCTTTCAACACCGTTTTAAGATAAGTAATGTTTCCATCTCACAATCTGCTGTCAAATTATTTTTTATAATTTCTCTCTCACTTCAATTACTTTATTCTTCACTTAATCTATTCATTGAGTTGAGGATGTAAACTATTTTAATAAAATCATAACAAAAAAAGACATGTATTATTCATTGTTTTATTTATGAAAATTTTAAATGATAAAATAACAAAAACTCAATTCACTACCTTTAATCAAACCTTCTTCTTTTGATCATGATTCATAAGATTTTAATCTGATTGAAGTCTTATGCTCCTGAAATTAAGAATTTGTTAAAAGAGATCATTAATCTGTTTTACATATTAATAAATCATAATTAATATTAATATTATTATTACGATCAAGGTGGGAAAAATAGAAGGAAAGAGGGGGATGAGGGGCGAAATTTCTGTGGTGATTCGTTTACAGCAGACAACAAGCATTTCTCTCTGGTGTGATCTGCACTTTAGCTGTATCTTATTGTCACACTGAGAGGAAAAAAGTTTATGGTGTGATTGAGGTGTAACTCTTTATGGTGTGGTTCTTTACGTGTCTACCAAACATTGCTCACCATGCCAGCCTGTTCTTTCACCTTCCTTACCTTAAATTCTTCAAATTTAACCATTCAAACGAGACACATCCAAAGGATAAAGAGAGTGCAATTTATTCTTGTTCTCAAGTTTCACCCCATGATAAAAAAATCATATTTTTAAGCTATGGTTGTTAATATGAATACTATTAATACCTAGTTTAAGCTCCTCAAAGTGTCTTTCTCTGTTAAACTCTAAACTCAGAATTTATCAGAACCTCTGAGATTTGCTTAAGTTCAGGTTTGAAACCAAACAACAGAGGGAAAAGTCTCATCTGGGAATGACCCTTTTGAGTGTTTTGTCTTTTGTTTTTGATACATTCTTGATGTTGAGGGAAGGTATCTGATTAGCTTCGATTTTGATTGGTGAAGGAGCATTAACCCTTTTCCCAAAATCTTCTCTTTTTTATTTTTTGTTTTCTTTCATTCTTTCATTCCCGAGAACTTACACAGAATTGACAGAAAAAGAGAGTAATGGCACCAAATTCTACTGTCACAACAGCTGAGAAGTCCAGTGCCAACAACTTCACCTTGTTGCAAGTTCATGATTCGGACTCTCCCATGTTTCCAGAGAAGCAGAAAGCCACAAGCCGCAAGCAGTTCACGTGGTTTCTTCTCCTTAAACTCCACAGGGTTATGACATGTTTGTCATGGTTGACCAATGGTCTCAAATCCACTTTTGCTTTGGTCAAGAAGCGCGTTTCACTGGCTGACATGAGCGACGAGGGTCCTAAGAGTAGAGGGAGGTTATACAGGTTCATCAAGGTGTTTCTTGCTCTCTCAATTGGAGGCTTGGTAATAGAGATCATTGCTCATTTCAATCGATGGAACTTGCACATGATTCATCCTTGGGAGGTTCAGGGTATGCTGCAATGGTCCTATATGGCTTGGCTCTCTTTCAGGGAAGACTATGTTGCTCCTCTTGTTCTGCTTGTTTCGAAGTTCTGCATTGTGCTCTTCTTGATTCAGTCTCTGGATCGCCTTGTTCTGTGCATCGGATGCTTCTGGATCAAATACAAGAAGTTGAAGCCAACCATTGATGCAGATGCTTCTGATCTTGAGGACCCTTCAAACTTTCCAATGGTTCTTGTTCAGATTCCCATGTGCAATGAGAGAGAGGTAACCGAATCAATACTTCTACTTGCTGAATATGATAAACATTTTGCTTAAGACTATGATTATGATTATGATTATGATTATGTCTAGCTTAAATTTGAAATTAGAATATTCTTATCATTGGTACTTAGCAAACTAGTTTAGGTTCATGATTTCCCAGTTTTACTTCAGAATCTGAAACATTATTTTTGTTATCTTTTATGTGATTAAGGCTTATTCCCAGCCCATTGGTACTGCTGCCCAGCTTGATTGTTGTTGTTGTTTTATCTGATTAAGGTTTATTCCCAATCCATTGGTGCTGCTGCTCAACTTGATTGGCCAAAAGATAGAATCTTGATTCAAGTGCTAGACGATTCGGATGATGGAAATTTACAGATGCTCATCAAAGAGGAGGTTGCTTCTTGGAAAGAGAAAGGGATCAACATTCTGTACAGGCACAGATTGATTAGAACTGGGTATAAAGCTGGGAATCTTAAGTCAGCAATGTCATGTGACTATGTTAAAGACTACGAATTCGTGGCAATTTTTGATGCAGATTTTCAGCCTAATCCTGATTTCCTCAACCTAACCATTCCACATTTCAAGGTAGGCACTGATACTTTAACCCTAGTAAGGATAAAGGAAAAGTTTTCTAGGTATGGTCTAAAGTGTAAACAATCGATAAATTATTTCATGATTCAATTTTCAGGGAAAACCTGATTTGGGGCTGGTCCAGGCTAGATGGTCCTTTGTGAACAAAGATGAGAATCTACTGACAAGGCTCCAGAACATTAACCTGTGCTTTCACTTTGAGGTAGAACAACAAGTTAATGGCTATTTCTTGAATTTCTTTGGGTTCAATGGAACAGCTGGAGTTTGGAGGATAAAGGCTTTGGAGGAATCGGGAGGGTGGTTGGAGAGGACCACAGTTGAGGACATGGACATTGCTGTCCGAGCTCACCTGAATGGATGGAAGTTTATCTTTCTTAATGATGTCAAAGTTCTATGTGAATTACCAGAGTCTTATGAAGCTTATAAGAAACAACAACATCGTTGGCACTCTGGTCCAATGCAGCTTTTCAGGCTATGTCTTCCTGCAATATTAACTTCCAAGGTATTATTACTTTCCACTTCTTTTTCAAGACTTTAATTTCTATGCAACATCAGTGTAAAAAATATACTGTCAAACACACTCATAAATCGTCATTAGCTTGACTTTTGAAGTAGCTATATGAAAAATAAACAAAAGTATCATACATGATTGATTGTAATTGGATGATGACAGTGAAACAATAAGTGCCTACAGTATTTACTCAATCTTTATATTATTATGACATGTACATAATTCTTTGAATTCTTATTTGATTTTGTTCAATGCAGATATCAGTCTGGAAGAAGTCTAATTTGATATTTCTGTTCTTCCTATTGAGGAAACTTATACTTCCCTTCTACTCATTCACCTTGTTTTGCATCATACTACCCTTGACTATGTTCATCCCTGAATCTGAACTACCCCTTTGGGTGATATGTTATGTCCCCATTTTCATGTCTTTCTTGAACATCCTTCCAGCCCCAAAATCTGTCCCTTTCCTAGTTCCTTATCTTCTGTTTGAGAACACCATGTCAGTTACAAAGTTCAATGCCATGATTTCTGGACTGTTCCAGCTAGGAAGTGCCTATGAGTGGGTAGTGACAAAGAAGACAGGGAGATCCTCTGAGTCAGATTTGTTAGCCTTGGCTGAGAGAGAATCAAAATCTTCAAATGAAGAAAAGATTCTCAGAAGACACTCAGAGTCTGGCTTGGAACTATTAGGCAAACTGAAGCAATCAGAAATCCCTTCAAAGAAAAAAAGAAACAGACTCTACAGGAAGGAGCTTGCACTTGCACTTCTTTTGCTCACAGCATCTGCAAGAAGCCTTTTGTCAGCACATGGTGTTCATTTCTACTTTTTGCTCTTCCAAGGATTGTCATTTCTCGTAATGGGTTTGGACTTGATCGGTGAACAGGTCAGCTGAAACAAAGATTGCAAATTTTTTTCATTCGTGTTTTACATCAATCCTTGGTGGAGTCCAGATTTCAATTGATGTTCTTCAAGATACAATCGTAAGATTACATAGCAGCTGCCAAGAAAATGAGATATAGAGTAAAGTTGATTGTTCCATATAAAGAACAATAATAAGCATTGAGGATCATATCATATCATAGACAAACAAAATTAATTTTTTTATTTCTTTTCCCAAGACTTTGTCAGGGAGTGGTGATTTATTGGCTTCTTGTGGATTTTCACTTATGTAAAGCTTTAGGATCATTGAGAGAATCTTGTTCGAACATAACTGTATTTATTATCTTTCAGAACAGATTATGGAATGAGTAACATTTTCTCTCCATTGCATCTGTTACTATTAACATAGTACATTAAACTCTCACCTTTTAGTAAGGAGACCATCACACACTTTTATATTCAATTCATTTGACACAAAATATAAAAATAAAATGATCATAAAAATATAAATTTTTGTATTTTTTCAAGAAATAAAAGAATAAAAAATAAAATAAAAATAATATCATATGAATGTAAAAAAATTAAGTGTCCAAGAATCATTCAAATTGTCTTCTGATACCTCCCTATCAGTCGATGACACATGTTGTAGAAGTTTCAGACAAAATTAGTATAAAACACAAAAATTACAAATATAATCTGTGATTGATGATATAACATGAAAACCTTTAGTGTATTATTGGAAATGCAAGTGATATCTTAACGCGTGAAATGTACAGTTATTTTTTAAATAATATGCAAATGAATAATATATGTACTGGACAAGTTTCCAGAGCCATTTTTCAGTTATATTTTATAAATTTAATAAACTAATATGCAGTGTATCTTACCCTGGAATGATCGTTTAACTTTTCATTTAAAACAAATATTAATTAGTATAGCCTAATAAAAGTAACAATTTTCAATTTTGGGGCAAAAAAGGAAAATAAAATTTATATAGAAAACGTCTAAACCAAAACTTACTTATTTCTTTAGGAACTAATTAGAAAAAAATAAACCTTATAATTAATATAATTGTGATTACAAGATAAATTATCATATCTTAAAACATATTCTCGGAAAATTTATATTTAATCATGATACGTTATCAGAAAATTTATATTTAATTATGGCACGTTATCACAAAAATTTATATTTAATTATGGTAGTTATTACAAAAAAGAGAAAACAAATAAAATAATATTTTTGGGATAAAATTATACAAGGAAGAACTTTGATACTTCACAATGCTTTTGTGCCATAAGAAATACTTCATACAGCATAATTTCAATCCCAATAATCATTCCAACTTAATTAAACTAACATATTTTATCACTCAATGTTATTATTATTATTATTAAATAAAACATTTTAAGTTTCCACCATAATATCAATGAAAACATAAAATATTCAAATGAGTTGGAAGAAAATTTAATATTTTTTTTAAAAAAAGAGATATTTCATCTGTCTACCTAGCACTTAAATCTTCTTAAACAAACTACATGTTTTATCCAAATCCAATCTAACATCATAAAATATCTTGGACTTCAAAGAACCTACAATCATGTCTAATCTAAATACTATATACTCTTACAAACTAAAACAACTAATAATTGTCAATTTATTCAAATGTTTGTCCTTCAAGAGCTTTGAAATAATGGAAAACACATTGGTTACATTGTTCTTGGAATGTTTAATTAAAATGTTCACAAGATCTTCAAGGTTGATGGGTTGTGGATGTAACTTAGAAGAGACTTCTTTAAAGGGATGCAACACATAAATCATAGCTAACTGGGTTTCTCTTTGAGGCCTACTTGCAATATTTAGAGACAAGATTAGAACCATTTGAGCTTTGAAACAAAAACAAAAACAAAATGAAAATCATCGATACATTCAAAACAAATTTTATTGTTGCCTCCTTTTCTTTTCTTTTTTCTACAATTCACTTTATTTGTTAGAAATGGGATCAAATTTTATCCATACATCACATAATATATATATATATATATATATATATATATATTTATTGATTGATAAAAAGAGAAGGGATTCATTTATTTTAATATTAAACGGTTTTAATATAAATAGTTTTATTACGAATGAGTTTCATTATTTTAATTTAAAAAATTTGATTTAAAATTTATATAATTATCATTTCTTTATAAATATTTGACATTGAGTAAACTCTTTTGAAAATGAATATTTGATAATATTATATTTACTTTTTCAGTGATTTTCTTATAAAAATTAACTAATTGAAATTGAAACACTAAAAAACTGAGTATGAGCATGAATACGGGTATATACAATACCTAATGAGGATAACAACAAAAGTTTTATATTTATGGGATATTGATATTTTAAAGGAATGAAAATTCTCTTTTATGAGTGTAGATGTGTTAAGGATGACAAATAAAGTTTATTTTTAT
Source organism: Vigna reflexopilosa (assembly GCA_027742785.1). Taxonomy (NCBI): domain Eukaryota; kingdom Viridiplantae; phylum Streptophyta; class Magnoliopsida; order Fabales; family Fabaceae; genus Vigna; species Vigna reflexopilosa. The sequence goes on from CM050923.1 coordinate 2,281,381, forward strand.
TTTATACTCTCAAAGCTTATTATACTTATATTGAAGCTTATTACATGAATAATAGCTCAATTTCTATACTTTCATATTGAAACTTATTACACTCCTTTAGCATCTTTATTTCCTTTACTTTTCAGTCTTAGCTTTGATTGGAGCATTCTAGGAAGCTTCAGGTTTTACGTTCAACTTCTTGTGTAACACCCTTCGCGGTGCTACTAAAAACGTAATAACTTCAAATTTTTAAACAAAGACAAGTGAAAGAAATATGTCTTTTATTCTATAAAATATTGTTTTCAAGACAATTATAACACAACCATAAAGTAGTTACTCCATTCAAAGGTTTATTTCAAATACATATAAAAAGAAGTAGCACCAACCACACACATAATATGTCATAGCCTATTAAAAATAGATTAAAAGCAAAATACAAAAAGAATAACTAAAAAGGACTTTTAAAAAATATTAAAAGCTTAAATCTTAAGTAAGAACTCACAATAAATAAAAACCATTAAAAATAAAATTAAAAAACAATTAGAATAAAAAATTCAAAATATAATATTTACGATCGTAAAATGTTCAGGGTCATTTAAGGGATTTAGAAAATTTTCTAAGGTGCTTATATTCAGTTAACACTTAAACGGGCCTTCTTGTGCAATTGGGTCTTTCGATTGTGTTCCCAACACCTACTACGCATGACAATACGTACAGTACATGGTTAATCAGTAGGACTTTTTGGTTGACATGTTTTCTCACTCTGTCGCTGTTACTCAACATAAATTCACATCAAAATAAAAAAACAGGAAGATCGAAATTGTGGCTTTTCAAATTTTGGGTTATTTGGAAGTGATTCTTTCTGCAACTGGGTTTGTTTGTTCACTGTATAATGTTTATCTTCAAATTTTTGTTTATTTGTTCGCATGATGTTTGTTTGTTTTCCTCAGCTAAAAATCATACCTTTGTGAATGTGAATAGTTGCAGTGTTGTTGCAATGGCCGAGGAGAAAGATGCTTTCTATGTTGTAAAGAAAAGGGATGTTGTTGGCATCTACAAGTCTTTCAGTGACATTCAAGCGTTACTTACGTCTTCTGTATGTCATCTCCCACCTTGTTACGTTCTTTCATGTTGCATAGTTTTTGCCGTTGTTATTTTTCTGCATTTGGGCAGGGTGCATTTCTAAGCCTCTGTGTTTTGTAGTTTGGAAATTTAGGCTTTGAATGATTATTGTTTCTAAGAACTGTTATCTATTTTCTAAATTTGTTTGTCTCTTGAGTTCATTTTTGTTTTCTAAGAGTTTTATCTTGTTGGATAGAGTACTTGAGGAAAGTAGTTCAAGAAGATGAGAAAACATTTCTATTCTATTGCCGTTTTTTTGTTTAAGAAAACAGTAGTTCTGGAAACAATTTTCATAACGTCATAGGTTTTAGATGAGAAATTGATAGTTGACTTGAGTGGAATTGTTTTATAGAGCAGTGTTTAAATAAGGGTAGTTAGAAGAGAATCAAACAAGGCCTAATTCTTTACGCTGAATGTGCTTTATATTTTTGGGGTTGGTTTTTTATTTCTTGAGTTCTAGCAAGTTTTTTATTTTTACTATAGAAGTTGAGGGTATTCTCATTTGAGTATTTGGGTTCTCTATGCAGGTATCTAGTGACTCTCTAAGTATTTACAAAGGGTATTCTTTACCTCAGAAAACTGAGGAATATCTTGTTGCACATGGGCTTAAGGGAGCCCCGTATTCTATTAGTGCTGCTGTTGTGAATGAGGGGCTATTTGGAAGCCTTCTTGCTTGTCCTTATCAGGTTTGAGGCACCCTTCTTATTTCCATTGTTCTCTAGTACTTGAAAATTTTCCTTATGTATGGGGTGAAAACCATTTTTTGTGATATTGTTAGCTTGAACTTTTATGTTGAAATTTTTAGCTCGTTGCATTTTATGTTGGATGGTAATTTTTTCATGAATTCATTTTTGTAACTGTAGAGTTTAAGGACTTTTAGAGGTTTTTTAAGGTCATGTTTTTTGCAAAGTAGTTAAACTGAAGATTGTATCACGAACGGTAGATTTTGCTTTTGAATTTCGGACGGAGAATAGATTACTATATGTTATGAATTTCATAATTTTACATTTAATTGGGCACCTAATGGATGGTTGTAAGTTACAAGTTCCTTAATTGGGTTTTATTTTAATTCAATTAAAAATTAAGTGTATTTTTTCTGTATTATTCACCTTCTTGGTTTAATGGCCTTCGATTATAATAAAATGCAATTAAGACTCTTGTAAGTTACATTGTGTGCAAGTGCATGCTTTCACCCAATTCCAATTAAATGTAAACTTAAGAAATTCAAAATTGGCACCCGAATCCAATTAAATGTAATCTTAAGAAATTCAGAATTGGCACTGGTTCACTTAACGTGCATTTCTTCTCTTCACGAAATTCAAAGTTAAATTTATGATTTGTGTTACAATTTTATGATTTTGTTAACCGCTCACAATCCTAGTCATAATCTATATTTTAACTACCTTGGTTGCAATTGAAAAAAGTTTGACTTCAAGAGGAGATGGTTTATTTTTACAGGATCCATATTCTGCTGGAGGAAGAACTTTTGACGAGAGTTCCTCATCAAGGAACTTGCAAGGAGCTATTCAGCCAGACACTAGCGTAAGTTATCAACGATGACACATCCTTGAACAGGAAATCACACTTAAATTCCTCAAGAAATGATATTTATTTAAGTGAAGCACATATTTGGAGATAGGATTGAAAATGAGTTAAGTCAAACTGGACTTAGCAGAGCTCAACTCAATAAGAATTGGTTTGATTCAAACTCGAGTTGAGTCTTATAAGAACCAAGATTTTCAACTCAAGTTGGGTTTACTTATGTTCATGAACTATTTGGTTTGGTTCACCAATTTGTAGAACTTGCATTTACACTTTTTGTGCAAAAAGGGCAGTTGAAACTGAAATGACTTTTGTTTGGTTAGGAACTATCATAACCAGTGGTTACAATGTTAAGGATGGGAATTACTTGCATAAATATCATAATGTTTACTTATGTATTCTTTTATAAATTTTACATATTTTATGTCTTATACAATTCATATGTGTGTAACTAGTTAGTCATGAACCAGACAAATTGAATAATATTTTGCTTAAGTTTAGTTAATTTAACTAATGAGCTTAAGTTTCAGTTCAAGTTTAACTCATCTAGTTCATGAATCATAAACTGAATTATCAAGCTGGTAAATAATTCGAGTGTCATATCAAGTTTGTCCAGTTCATTTACACATCTATTTGGACTTTTGGAGCCCTATTATCTTAGTTATTTGTCGGATGTGAAAATAAAATTACATGCTGCTGAGTTCCACCTGTGCCATCAGCTCTCTGTGTGATTGTTCAGTGACAGGGCAGGCCTTTATGTTGTAATTTTTTAAGCTAATAGTGATCCAATATAGTAGTTAGCAACATTAGCACTTAGTGCTATGATCTTACACTCTTACTACTTAGCCTTTAGGATGCTGATTGTGTGTCATTAGTTACACTTTTTGCTTCTTTTCCTTTCTTTTATAGAAGCTAGCTGGATCATCTTCATTCCCAGCAAATTCACAGCCAGATCATGCACTAGGTGGATCCCAAGCAGAGTTGTCTACTTGTGTAAGCCTCTTTGATTATGTTTTGCATTGCTAATATTGGCATTCACATTCTACATCATCGTAGAAGTGCCTGTACATACTATATTTTACAACTATACATACTATATTTTACAACTGTCCACACAATTTATTCTTTACTTGGTAATGTGTTTTATTGTTGGTGACTATTTCAGCTCCATAGCAATTCTTTGATTTTAGTTTTTTGTAATTTATCTGCAAGTTATAATAAATATGTATGTTCTTGTAGTTATAAGATTGAAATATACTTTTCAGTTTTTGCTGTTTTATTTAACTCCTTTTCAAGCATTCATAGACTAACTACATCATTGGGGTTGATATGTGCAAATTTAGTTGATTGTTAATTTATTGTTCATGCTACTCTAAACTTTCAAGCATTCTATTCTATCATTAATTGATGCATGCGTGAAAGTAATGATCTTGTAACTATACAATGACAATGAAATCTTACATGTCTTTTGTAGATTTCGTGCACCCTTCATTTTGATGGTGCTTCCAAAGGAAATCCTGGACCAGCTGGTGCAGGAGCTGTACTGCGTGATGGGAGCAAGGTCTCTACTATCTGCGACAATTCTTGTGGTTATTGTACTTTTTACAGAATTAGCTAACGATTTGGTCTTTGCTTAGGTCCATCGATTGCGTGAAGGAGTGGGAACTCAAACAAATAATGTTGCTGAATATCGAAGTTTAATACTAGGATTGAAATATGCCCTGAAGAAAGGATATAAGCACATCGTTGTCCAAGGAGACTCTCTTCTTGTCTGCAACCAGGTTTGTTATATTTTGAAAGTGTGCCTTTTCTTAGTACCTTTCAATTTTCCCCCTTTTGTTCTCTACCACGTTATCTGTGTTTCAGTGCTGAAAATAACATCTGGATTGTGATAAAGAAAATTACTTTATTTATTAAATAGATATATTACACACATATTTGAAATTTGAAGTAACAGTATAGTTCCTAATGAAAGGTTCTTTGGATTCATTAAGTCATTCCTTCTAATGGTATGATAATTGAGTTGAGTTGGGATTTATATACATTTCGTGACCAGTTCACCAGCTTATATGATTTCCTTTGCAACAGATTCAAGGTTTATGGAAAATCAAACACCCGAATATGGCTTCCTTGTGTAGTGAGGCCAAGGAATTGAAGAACAAGTTTCTGTCATTCAAGATCAGTCATGTTCCTAGGGTAGTACTTTATCATTTGCTCTATATTTAGTATTTACTTACAAGTTAGAAACTTATTCTTCAATTGATGTTTTAGGAATATAACTCTGAAGCTGATGCTCAAGCAAACCTGGCCATAAATCTCAAAGGTTAGTCTCAAGGGTCTTCCAAGTTCCCTATAAGTTTCGATTGTTATATTTTCATTATAATTTCAAAAATGCTGCACTGACTTCATTTTGTTCTGGTCTTTAAATTTTTTATATAAAATAGAATAAACCATTAACCTCTTAGCCTTGTATAAATTTTATTTGTGTTTGGTTCCTAAACTTTTGCAGATGGTGAAGTTCAAGAAGATTGCCAATCACTTTAATGCTTGACTTCGTTTGCTCTCAGCTGGTTAAAACTAGGGTGCATTCTAGCTGTAGCTGACCTTTTTTTTGTACAGAGGCATTCTAGCCTCATATACTGTAATAACATATTAAAAGTAATTTTTGTGCATTTTGTCGTTGAGTCTGATTATTTTGTCCTAATTCACTTGTTTTAACTAATGACACGTCCATAGTGTTTACTATCATCGGAAAATGTTAGTTTATTATTCCTTATGTGACATTGGAATCCATGACTTATTTTTTCCTTCCTTCGACTGTAGTAGCTAATGACCAACATGACTTGATTTGATTTGTGTCATGATCCCAAAATGAAAATTTCTTTCAATATCTTTTTATATATACTGCGTGATTAATAACTGCGAATGAAAAAGTGATCTTGCTATTCTGTTATACTGTGTGGCGTTGCTTCATGGAGAATTTGAGAGAATTGTGGTTTTAATTTGTTAATACTAAATTTGAGAGATTTGGAATGAATCCAGTTAAAATAATCTTAATTTCTTAAATCTGAAAGAATTGTGGTTTTAATTTGTTAATACTAAATTTGAGAGATTAAAATGAAATTTAAAAACCATTGTAGTCCTCAAACAGTCCATTTAAAATGTTTTTTTTAAACTTAAGAGACTAATATGTTTCTTAAAACAACACAACCATAATCAGATTCATTTTCAGATTTTAGGAAGTAAAAACATTAGAAGTTTTATAACCATATGAATTATTAAATTGATCCGATGTTTTTTATCTTTCATTCTCGACATTATTATTTACAAACAACCATGTAGTATGTTATTTTTCTTCTTTCTTATACCCAATCAATCTAATTTGCATTCATAAACGACGATATCATAAAAGTTGGGCTAAAAAGTTAAAATTTAAACCATAACTGAGAACTACGAAGTCGGCATTGGGCAACTTATTATTCAATGTACTTTAGATTTGGTTTTTAAGATTTCTGTTTAATTAAAGTATAAATTCTTGTATTTTTTTTTTAAATATTATATTTTTTGTTTCTTCGAATAAATGAGTAAATAAAATACTCAAACTAATGAAAAATGTAATGAAAAAAAAGTTAGGTGAGTAAACATTATTAATGTTAAAATATTTATAAATGTATTAAAAAATATTAAACAATTGTTAGTTTTTTTTATGTGTTATACTACGAGGTTGTTTTCTGGTTTGGATAGATAGATAGATAGGGTGCGAAATAAGAACAGCAACTTCTCTTTTCCGAGACTGTGTTTAAAAATGGCGACACTGTTGTCATCTTTCTCTCTGCACTCCATTCGCCCCTCTTCTTCAACACTTCCTTCTTCTTCCTCTTCTTCTCCCTCTTTTGTCTTTTTCAGCTTCCCCTTGCGCACTCGCAGTTCATCTTTGAAGGCACGAACAGTTAAGAAGCGCGTGGTGAAGGCAGTGGAAGAAGAAACCCAGCAAGAAGAACTCAACGCTGATGAGAGTGAAGAACCATCAACCTCCGAACAGCAACCTGTTGTGGTTCCAGTTTCCCCATCGGACACTCTCACCATGTTCTTTCAGGTACAATACTGTGTTTTTGTCAATGTGGCTTTGGATTGAAGTTTTCACGAACTTTGCTCACCTACCAAAGTCACAAATTTTGATCTTTTTTCAACCCAATGAATCGATCAGTGTCTTTTTCCTGCAATTGGGGTGTTAAAATTATAAGGGGATTGCATCCAATTTGAACACTGATAGGACAAGCTGTGACTTTGCAAATCCAGACGGGGCCAAGTCGTGTAAGTTAGAACAAATAACCAGACTAATCCCATATAGCGTGAAAAGAAGCAAACTAATCTATGAAAGATATAGCATCATTATGTTAATCCTAACAAATGAAGATTACTACTTAAGACATTGATATATGCATTTTGTTGCTCAAATTAGTCCCTGAGTTAACAGTGCTGCGGACAAATTTGACCGATGAAGTGAAATATATATATTAAAGACCTGTAGGGAGGGTAATTTCCAAGTTCTAAGGTCTAAGAGCGTTGAAAGGCAATAATTGGTTTAAACAGTCACTAATTTTCACTCCAATGGTTGAATCCAACTGAGTCTATTTCCCACATTTGCATAGAAATGTGAATGTAGAAAAGTGAAGACCCATTTACACATTAAGTTCAGATCCCATTGGTATTGTATCTCCTAGTGAACTTTTTCCTTGATAAACCTAACAAAGTGAACCTCCTTGATAAACCTAACAAAGTTCATAACTTATTTTTAGTGGGTTTCATTTTATCTCTTCATTCACTCAAGAACCCTCGTTTTGACTTGAAAAAGTGCTTTTATAATGGTTAACCAACCTTGGTTGTACTTGGTTATATAAGCAGTTTCAATATTAACTCATTTGCTGCAATGATAAGCTGCTTGACTTTTAGAACTAGCATAAGCACCTGGATCAGAGTTGCTCCAATATGTTTGGCACAATATCATTCAAAGGCTAGATAGAGGGTTATTCAATAACTAACCTTAGTGCCCTCCCATCACGGGCCAATGAACTAAGGTCTAAACTATTTCTCACGCTAATCAGCATTTTAGCTGTCTAAATCTACAACAGATTAGATATCCTGGCTTTGAGTTATAGTTTCTAGTCTTGTAGAATTATCTTTTCCCCTAAAATAATTGTGCAATTGGATCTTGAGGTTGATACCTTTTCTATTTGTAATTGTATCACTTTTCTTGAGACTGACTATCTACTTTCTGCATATATTAAGGCAGAGGGAACATTGAGTGAATCAGCTATTCCAGCTTTAACCAAAGCTTTAGAGGTAATCTTCTACTTTTCTCAATTGCTTCAATGTGAGTGTGAACTTGATGTAAATATAACTTTGGTGACGTGTATCTTCATATGTTTTCTCAGGCTGTTATTTTGTTCTTGGTTCCTTAATGAACATAGCAGCAACAACTTCTATGATTTGGGTCCTTGTTTTAAAATCACTCCTCTGAAACAGAATTGAGTTAATATTGTCGGTTGGTTTCCTTTTACTAGAGGATGATGTAGGAGGTTAAAAGTCAGATATGATATCAAATGTTAGTGATGTTTATTCAGACCCAGAGTTGTGTGTGTTAGATTCAAATTTAATTTAAAACAAAATTGTTTGCAACACCATGGTCAATATAGTTTTCAATGTGGGAAGATGATCAAAGGATGGTGATGAAAGAGGGCAAATCACATCAGTATTGTTTAGTAATGAGACTTGGAACTCCTTTTTATGCTGGAGCATTTGTGCCCTCTCCTTTCTATTTCTTTAAAGTGTGCAAATTACATGCTCATTATTGCAACATGTCACTGAATTTTGGCCTTCAAGAAAGTAAACTTATCATACAAATACTGCATTTCTCAATGGAGGTGATGCGAAGGGAGTATGTTCTTTGTTTCCAGCCACACCAATAGCTTAATCTAATATATTCTTTCCATTAAGGTTTTATAAATAGGCAAGCTTTTAATTCTATTCTTATGTAAGAATTTGGTGGTCAGATTGATTGTTATATTTCTTGATTCTTTTGCAATGTTGTCAATGGTCATTGTCTTTGGGAAACTTTTCTTGTTATCCTTAACACTTGGTTATCATGGTTTCATTATATATTTTTCTAGGAGACAGAAGGTGTTACTGATTTGAAGGTTCAGCTTTCTGAGGGACTTGCAATTTTAGAGGTATGCAAACACTTCAATGCAATTGCCAGTTGCCACAAAGCTTAATTTTTCAAAAGATGAACTCCAAACTCTTGATTTTGGATGATTGTTCAACATGAGTTTTTTCTTACCGGCTTGGTTGGCACCATAATGGAATTGAAATCTTTAAAATAGTCATGGCATAGTTGAATTGTTGAGACACATCATATTCCTGAATCCCCTAATACCTTGCCATTAAGCTTTTTATTTGTAGAATATGGCTATCTATTAAGTAAACATCCTTAGATTTTCTGCAATGTCATTAATGGTTTTGTGTGTTATGGTTCAGTTGAAGAAACAGACAACTGTTCAAGCTACAGGTGTGGCTTCTGGTCTGGTAGAAACCATACAAGGTTCAGGCTTTAAATTGCAGACATTGAATCTTAGTTTTGAAGATGAAGAAGTTGCAGTTGCCTAGACTGAATTTGTTGGTGTAATAGCAATAGTTTCAGGGAATTTTTTTGTCATCTGTTCACACCTACCTGACTAGAGCTTCCAACAAACATTTTGGTTTGTATAGTTATGACTATTGTTGTTGGTTAACTTTCCTCTTCGTCCTTATATTATTGTCGTTCGTTGCATTGGAGCATGTTATCTTCTTGTAAGAAGAAACACCCAGAAAATTTGATGATACTATCTTTATTAGTTATTATTATTTTTTGAAAAGTGAAAGATTTCTTCGTAATGAAATCCTATGGAAGTGAGATTAGGAATCTCCACACACACCTTTAGAATAGAAAAGTTAAGAAAAAAAATAGTTAAATATATTTTTAGTTTCTAAATTTAGTTATAAATTAAAATTTGTTTATATTTCAAACTTAATATATTTTAGTTTTCAAATTTTAAAAGTAAATAAATATAGTTATTATTAACTTAATAATTTAAATTTTTTTTGTGTTGAACAGTATATAAAATGTTAAATTGTATAAATAATTCAAATATTAGTTTAAAATATTAAAATGTATTATGAATATATATATATATATATATATATATATATATATATATAAATTAAAGTAATTTTACTTGTTGTGTATGTTTTCTTTTAATATGTATTTTAATTGATATTCCTTAAAATATAAATTAGTTCTAGATTTTATTTTCCACACTGGAAAATCATGACTATTCTTAACTTATAAATTGATGGTACAATATGTAACATCCCAAAATACAGTAATTACCATAAATCAGAATTAATTACAGTTAACAGTAATCATAAACAGTCTTTGCATTAAACCAGAGTCAAAAGCCGAACGGCATCAGTTCAAGAGTACGCGCGTACCGCATACAAAGGAAATTTAACACGAGCGTTCTCAGATGGATAAAACAACGTACGCAAAAATAGGGGAATACATGATTAAGACGAACGGCCTTACAAAATACTTGGCCGAACGTTCTTTCTACACTAACATTTACAAATCCTATTCTAACGAGCACTCTAAGGCTCGGCCTTCACTTCAACCTCTACCAGATTGGCTTCATCCAAATTTTCTTCTTCCAGCATTTGCTCAAGGGATGCACCACCATCTGCTCACATCCACAACGGATGATCATTGCATTTTGACAAGACGGATTATACATGGACAGTAGACAACACAATGGAAATGCAAGGGTAAGCTTAGGTAATTTAATTCATACGATCAACATATTTTAACATAGTAAATCACTCATACATTTCATACAACATTAAATATATATTCACGCATACAGTAACTCATTCAAATTCTCATAATTAAAGACTGTCCGGACTGTATGATCCATGTATCTACAGGCGTTCTTGCACCCGGGTGATGTAGTAACTGGGATACCCTCAACAGCTGCCACCCGAGGTTAACCCTTATCAGCCCAAGTACTATAAGGACTAGGGCCTCCTGCCATTCCCACGCATGAACTACTCTCCTCTACATGAGGATGAGCAATCACGGAATATCAGGATGAACAGCCATCAGTAGCTTAATCCATGGTCATACTACACTACTTATCATATTCTCATCATGGAGACGTTCCTCCTTGGAACGCTCATTCACAATCCAATACAATAAATCCATTCAAATCACCATTCGTACATATTCACAATTTCTCTTAATCAATTTTTCATTCTGTATTCACTCTCTTACTTTTAAGGAACGTCCACCACTCAATAGATAGGAAGGACATATTACAGTAATCATACACCCACGTTTCTGAACAAAAGAAACGAACCATTTATCCACTTGATACGTGATGACACTGAATAATTTGAAGGAGTTGATCTTAGAAAACATGGATAATACTTTAGAAAAATTTTAAGTATAAATACTCCAGGTAGAATCCAAATGATAAAGCTAGTAAGAAAATATTTAGATAAACAACCAATATGATTGAATTCTGAAAGCAAACACTGCCAGTCAAAGACCGGACGTCAATTAATAATTTGGACGAACGCCATATACGTTCGCTCACGAAGCAAGGAAAGACGAGCGTTCAATTACAAAACCGAACGCTGCTCAGGACGAACGCCAGGTCAATGACCGAGCACCAAATAGAACGAACGCGCTTTTGAACGAACGCGCACTTGAACGAACGCACACTCGAACGAACGTGCATTTGAACGAACGCGCACTTGAACGAACGCGCACTTGAACGAACGTGCACTTGAACGAACGTTCGGTATCAGACCGAACGCTATCTAGAACGAACGCTCAATCTAAGACCGAGAGCTCTTTTGGACGAACGCTCAGTATAATACTAAGCGCTGCTTATGACGAACGCTGGTAACCAAAACCGAGCGTCCTAACTATACTTCAATTTATTTTCAATGGTTGGACACGCTAGGCTAAGCCGAACGCTCATACCTAACTCTTTACACCAATGACGCTCGTTCTTAATCAGGGTCCTTTCCAAATGAAAGAATCCTTATTCTAAGTGATTTTTCCAGGGAAACCGAACGGTATAAGACCGTTCGATAACGAGCGTACATAATCAATCAGAGAAGATCAGATTTTCCAGATTTTTCATTCACATTAACTTCACAGTTTTCATACGATCCATAACTTAGAATTTATCTCCAACATAATCTCATACATTCCAGAATTCATATTATCATCTCATCAATACAGAATTTTCCAGTTCCAACATTTCATCATCAACATACAGTTCAAATCATTTTCATTCCAAACCATACAGAAATTCAATCATATTTCAAATCATACATCTCATTCTTTGCATAATCTCAAACAACATTCCTGATATACATCCATTGCAACTCTGCTGATTCATGCACACTCAAAATTCATATATTGCATACATTTCAGACATCCAGCACACTTCATTACTGTCATACAAATCAAACAAGTATTAAATTAAATTACTAAAGCTTCCCTTACCTGGTCTAGCAGTGCACTTCCAATTGCTTAGAGGTTATCTCGATCACTCACGGATTTCTTTCCAGAAATTCACCCCACGATTTCCACTTAATCTATGATACCAAAATCACATACAGTTCAGACCTATAACTCCTTCATGCAACCAGAATTTGGTTTGCAGAACAGAAGAAGAGAACGTTAAGGGAAGAGTACTTACCAGCCACAAAATTCTAACTTGTTCGGTTCAAATGAAAGCTTACAACACCGAGAATGATTCTACGGTTTCTGAAATGGAAGCAGAGATGTTGGTAGTGAGTGATCTTAGAGAGAAGATGAAAGAGTTTAGAGAGAAGTTGGAGAAGATTAAGGGTTGAGTTTCCGTGAGGAAGTGGGTGAATGCAGAGAGTGAGAGGAAGTGTTTTCAGGGAAATCCTTTTCTCCCCCCCACGTCAAACGGCCATACACTCACATACTGCCACCTATTTCCCACTACAGACTTCCTAAGATTCTAAGATGACACATGGCAGACTTGCATGCGGTGCAAAGTGGGTTTTTAATTTCCCCTGAGCAGTGATGTGGCGTGTATTAATGGTGATGTGTCAGGGATTTGCAGTGCTGATTTTCTAGGGTCTCACACAATACTCATTAATGTAACCATGCCGCTCTGATTTATTTGTATCACAATTAATTTCATTTAAGGCATTAATTGCAGTGTTGTAAAGACCACTCTTGGTGAAGTGATAAATCTGTAAGAAGTTGGGCATAATATTCTATTAATTAAAATTACAAAAATATGTGGTTCTTTTGTGTTTTTTAATAATATTTTTCCCTCATTTATATTAACATATAATATGTTAATATAAATGTGTGATATAATTTGAGAAATGATAATTAAATTTGAGTTATATTTATAAGCTTTAATCCATTGAAGGAAGATAGTAGTGTTTAAGTCGAGAGATGATAAAGTAAATATAGATGGTGAGGTCAGTAAACACTTTGGATTTGAACCGTGGGTTAGAGAATTAAATAGATTCCAAACAAATGGGGGTAGCCATAGTAGCGGCATGAGGTGCTCTTAGTAAATTGAAATTCAATGTTTTAGTTCACCAGATTGATAAGCCTTCTGCTATGGGTGCTGCTCCCTCCACCAGCCCAGTTTCTTCCTCCACCTTCCCAATTTATCTTTTTTCAAAATTATTCTTAGGTTAAATTTTTTTTAGTTTTACCATTAACTTTTATACTTTTAATTAAAAACTCTAATTCTATATCTTCATTCCAGCGCATTCCTTTCTCCTTCTCTTTTCCATTTCCGTCACCAACCCTTACACCCCCTCCCCCTCTTTTCCTTCTCTTTCTCATTTCTGTGATAATTTCTGTAAATACAAGCATCTTTGCTCAAAATATATGCATTGATGTTTTTGTTTTTTTTTTTCTAAAATCATTCCATTCTTACAAATTTCAAGTCTCGCCGATTATTATCTCCTTCACATGTATATTAATTTTCAATTGCCAATATCTTAAAGCAAAAAAAAAAAAAAAAACTACACCGAAACAACATTTCAGCCTAATATCCCATATTGAATCAGTATATCAAATACCCAAAAGAATAAAATAGCATGCAATTTTATTTGCTGTTTATTTCATATTAGTTTCTATGGGGGTGAGGGTGGGTGACGGAAATGGAAGAAGGAGAAGAGAGAGGGGGTGAGTGTGGTATGCGCTGGAAGGAGCGTATAGAATTAGGATTTTTAATTAAAAGTATAAAAAGTTAATTGTAAAAGTAAAAAAAAATAACTTAGATATTTTTGAAAAAATAAATAAATTGGAAAGGTGAAGAAATGTGGTGTGGAGGGAGCAACAACCTTCTGCTATTTTTTTTCTCTCTTTTTTTTGGTTTCTTTTGAACAAAAACTCATTGTTTTTGTTCTGTATTAGTAGAGTGGAGTAGCTAGTGGAAAAAAAAAGTAGGGGGCCAACTTTAAGAATGGTTCAAGGTGTTGGAGTGCAAACAAAGTCCCACATTGAATGAAATAAAGACTGGTCAAGGGTTTATATACACATAGATATCTCCAATGATAAGAGGCCTTTTGGAGTGGTACCAAAAGCAAACCCGTGAGGGCTTGGCCCAAAGCGAACAATATCTTATCATGTGTGGAGTTCTATGTGTGTGTCGAACCTCCCCCAAGATGGAAATAGGGCCATGCAGGAGGAAATAGGGTCAATTGTGAAAAATAGGGAGCTGACAGATTTGCCTCCTAACAAGAGACCCATAGCTCTAAAATGGATTTATAAGTCTAAGATAAATCCTCAAGGGGTTGTGACTAGATACAAAGCAAGATTGGTGGCTAAAGGTTTTTTACAGCAAGCTGGAATTGATTATGGAGAGGTGTTTGCACCTGTGGCCAGATTGGAGACAGTGAGACTGGTAGTTTCAGTGGCTGTACAAAACAACTGGGCTTTACATCAATTAGATGTAAAGTCTGCCTTCCTAAATGGGGACCTGGAAGAGGAAGTCTATGTGGTTCAACCTCAAGGTTTTGAGGTCAGGAAGCACATGAACAAGGTATACAGGTTAAAGAAAGCTTTATATGGGCTTAAGCAAGCTCCAAGGGCTTGGAATCAGAAGATAGATGGATTCATGGGAAGCATTGGCTTTGAAAAATGTGTGTCTGAACATGGAGTTTATGTTTAGTGTTATGAGAAGAAGGACAAGAAGGATATGGTGATTGTGTGCCTGTATGTTGATGATATGTTGGTAACAGGCAGCAGTGATGAGAGAATTAACAAGTTCAAGGCCCAGATGCTACAAGAGTTTGAGATGAGTGACCTGGGTAAACTAAGCTATTTTCTTGGGATTGAATTTACTACAACTGATACAGGAATGATGATGCATCAGTCTAGATACATTTCAGACATGTTAACTAAGTTTAACATCGATCAATGCAACTCTGCTACTACTCCAGCAGAGGTGGGCATAAAGCTGGAGAAAGATCCTGAGGAAGAAGCTGTTGACCCGACTGAGTATAGAAGAATGGTTGGGAGCCTAAGGTACTTGTGTAACACAAGACCTGATATTAGCTACAGTGTGGGCTTGGTAAGCAGATTTATGCAAAATCCCAGAGTGTCTCATCTAAATGCTGTAAAGAGGATTCTAAGGTATCTAAAAGGTACCACTGAGTATGGAATTCTGCTACCTAAACATGGATCAGGAGGAGAGGGAAGAGTAATTGCTTACTCTGACTCTGACTGGTGTGGGGACAAGGGTGACAGGAAAAGCACAGCAGGATATGTGTTCTACTTTGATGGAGCACCTATCTCCTGGAGCTCGACTAAGGAACCGGTTGTAGCTCTGTCTTCATGTGAAGCAGAGTACATTGCGGCATGTGAAGCCACTTGTCAAGCAGCCTGGCTTGACTCACTGATGGAGGAGTTAAAAATTGAAGGGAGAGGGAAGGTCTGACTGCTTGTTGACAACAAGTCAGCCATTGACCTGACTAAGCACCCTACCTCACATGGTAGGAGCAAACATATCGAGACACGTTTTCATTTCATCAGAGAGCAAGTATGTAAGAAGAAGCTAGAGGTGGTGTTCTGCAGATCTGAAGACTAGATTGCAGACATTCTCACCAAAGCACTAAAGGGGGAACGCTTTCTAAAGCTTAGAAAGCAGATCAGAGTGGAAAAGTTGAAGATTTCACCGATCAATCGGTGAAATGGCTTAAAAGTTTTGGTTTTTTCTTCAGATCTTGTAATTTTTTTTACTGTTTTGTTTAGGAGGAGTGTTGAAAATAAACAAAACAGAAGTTATTCTGTTACAGTGTGTGCGGTTGTGTATAAATAAGCATTGTATCATTCTTTCACAAGCTAATAAAGTTTTTGAGGTATTATACAGTTTACCTGTGTGCATTTGTGAGTCTTTGACCGGTTGTTTTCTCTGAACCCTGGTGTTGCTCAGCCGTGCATGGTGGTGATCTTCATAGGAGCAGAAACCCTAGCAGAGCTCAGGGTGCCTTCGTTCTCTCTCTGAATTTCATTCTCTCTTTCACGTTTTGTCTCTCTCTTACTCTCACGTGTTCACATATTACTTTTAAAGTGAAAGTAATATCTGGCAGTGTGAAAATACATTTCTGCCCTTTATTCTAATATGGTATCAGAGCCCATGGTTCGGGTCTGGACCGGGCTCAGACGAGTACGCCCCCCCCCCCCATGATCAGGTGAGCCAGGCAGGAAGCCAATGACGGATCACCGGATGAATCTTGAGAGGCGGGGAGAGCAAGAGAAATGCTCATATTGTGACCATGGATCATGAAAAGAGGGCAAAAGAGAAATGCTCCGTGTTGACCTTGACCATGGTGTACTCAAGGATGAAAAAAGACTTCCGCAGCGAGGGAGGAAAGACCACAGTCCTTTGTTTGAGGGAGGATGTTGGAGTGCAAACAAAGTCCCACATTGAGTGAAATAAGGATTGGTCAAGGGTTTATATACACATAGATATCTCCAATGATAAGAGGCCTTTTGGAGTGGTACCAAAAGCAAACCCGTGAGGGCTTGACCCAAAGCGGACAATATCTTATCATGTGTGGAGTTCTATGTGTGTGTCGAACCTCCCCCAACACAAGGCATATTAGGATTAGCAAAGGGAAATGAAATTTGTAACTTCTGAAATTTAATATTCAAAGATATAACAAAATTGACAAATGTACCCAATTATATGAATAATAAAATAGATAAATTCAAATATAGTGTGATTTAGAAAAAATATATTTATTATTAATTAACACTAATAACTTAGAAAGAATAAAAGTTATTGTATGAAACAAATCTAAAAGTCAGAAAACAATAATATTTATAAAATTGCTATATAGTAAAAATGGGTTTAAATTTCATGCACTAAATCAATTTGAAAAACACTAAAAAATGTACTTTAAGATCCTACTATAACATTCACACCACTATTTAATAAGTCTCTAATGTTTTAGAGACAAATCTAAACTTGTTAACAAAAATCCTAATGTCTTAGACATTTTCTTATTAAAAACTTGCATTAAACATCAAATTCATATGTTCAGAATCATCAATGATGAACTCTATATCTAGATGCTCAATCAATTTCATTTTAGTTTAGGTTCTCACATCATGTCTAATAATCAGATACCCACAAATATATAATCAATAAATCCATGCAGTTAAGATCGATAATAGAACAAAAGTAATTGAAAAGAAATATATTGAATAGTAGAAATCATAAAGATTGAATACACATACATTATTTCCAACCCCTGTGAATAAGGCTTAGTTCCCTATTCCCCATAAGGGGTTAATTTTTAATTTTATGAATGTTGGAAGTCCCACATCGACTAGAGATAAGGTCAAATTATAATATATAAGTGGGCGCAAATCTCACCTTACAAGCCGGTTTTGTGGGGTTGAGTTAGGCTTAAATCTACTTTCTAATATGGTATCAGAGCCATGGTTGGAGGAGCCTGTTGTAGCAATATTTCTTGTTTCTTGGGCCTTTTTATTCCTCCCGTTGTTGGGCCACTATCAGACCACCCATTTCTAGGGATAAGGTCAAATTATAATATATAAGTGGGTGCAAACCTCACCTTACAAGCCGGTTTTATGGGGTTGAGTTATGTTTAAATCTACTTTCTAAGAGCCATGGTTGGAGGAGTCTATCGTAGCGATATTTCTTGTTTCTTGGGCATTTTTATTCCTTCCGTTGTCAGGCCACTATCAGACCACCCATTTCTACTATCACGCTCGAGATGTCTAGTGGGTACAAACCTCACTTTACAAGCCGGTTTTGTGGGATTGAGTTAGGTTTAAACTCACTTTCTAATAATGGAACCTTTTTATTTAAAGACATTCATAATTGGATTTGACCTAAATACTTATTTTTATAATTGAAGGAACCAAATCTATTAACAACTAATTCTTGTTGAGATATTATTCCATCTTTAGTGATTTTTATTTATTTAATTTTTGTAATTGAAGTGACTTAATTGGTTGACAACTAATTTAGTTTATCGATGTATAAATCTTATTGTCAATATAATTGATATTTTTTAAATAATGTCATAAGGATTAAATGATAAGTTGTATTCTTCATTGTTGTTTGCAAGATGTATTCTCTAAGTTAATATTGTTTAAAATATGACATATAACTTAAGTAAACAATGAGTTATGATTACATGCACCACTTACTATTTCTTAAACATCATCATAGCTAAAACTTGAAAGAAATTGGGACAATTCTCTTTCTTTAATGTAAATGGCACTGAATCATTTAACTATCCTTGTTTGTTGCAATAAATATTGAGTAGTTAATTTCACTTATTCTAATACTTTTATATAAAAAAAAGGATGAGATGAAAAACGATAAAGCATAACTCAAAAGAGATTTTCGAAACATTGAGTTAAAATAACATTATTTGCAATGAATTAGCTTTCATAAACACCAAATTGTGCTAAAAAAAAGGCCCTAGGTTTGACTTGTCTAAGAATTGGGGTCATGTTCCTTTTATTCATTGACACCAAACTTTTTATGAAATAAAATTGTGTCTGCAAACTTGCATTGGATCATGGTCCATGCATGGGACCCATTCTACATCTACATCACCATATGAAACCTTCCCCATAATAGAATAAATTCTAACATATCTTAACAAGTTCGTAAGAACTTTCACACATCTTACTTAATGTAGTGTGATTATAATTTTCTTTAACATGATTGACCAATTAAAAATACACATTATTATTATTATTATTATTATTATTATTTAAAAAGGATTATGATGATTAAATGGTGGAGGGCACTATGGCCCAATGAATTGAAAGTGAAGATTTGGTAATGTGGTTGTGATGTCCCATCATGGAATGATCTTGCTAAGTGCTAGGTTGGCATGGGTCTTCCAAAAAGGACTTACTGAAAAAAGAACATAAATAAATACCTCCATTTTTTGGACATGTGTTATGTTTTACAATATAGATGCATTACACTGTGTTAATAATAATATTCTTTCATCATAACCTTAGGAATCCTATGGTAAACTTCTCCACATGCCAACCACTCTCGCACAAAACAAAACAAAAAGAAAAACATTGCCCATTGCGTATGGAAAACAATTTAGTTATAATCTACTTAGATTTGTTTTACTCGGATATGCTAACAACTAAAAAATCACCTCATAATAGACATAAGCGTTTCTTTTTTGTCTAAAATAAATTTTAGATTTTTAATATATGGATAGTTTTTATTTTAAGTATTCAAATAAATTATAAAATTTTAGTTCAAGTATCCGAAACAAAGTTACCTATATTTTACTTTTATTAATATCAGTTTTGAGTTTTAACTAATATTTTTAACGACAGATTCAAGTTTATATATATATATATATATATATATATATATATATATATTACTTTGTCTAGTCAACTATATATCAAATAATCAATCACGTCTCGAATTGTTTAATAAGTCACTAATAAATCTAACCGGTTACTAAGCAAATCGGTTATGAATAACGGTACATTACTCTTAATGTTGATTAACTTAAAAGTAAAGTATGACTGCCCGTGATTGAATCGTGATTAGGTTAGTATTAAGCAAAAGTTCACACCGAAATCTATAAATAGAAGTTTGTAGTAAGAAGGTATGTGATTTTGCATTTCCTACATCATCAATTCTTAACTATCAACATTTGTTGATTTTAAAATCAAAGCATTTTCTGCATATACTCTTTGAACAGTTTGAACGATCGGTTCAATCTACTACTACTTAGATTTCAAAACAACTTTCAAACTTTAGACAATTTATCGTAGTTTAGACAACTGAGATCCACTCCATTAAATATATATATATATATATATATATATATATATAATATTTATTTATTTATATATTTTTTATTATTTTGAAATTTGTTTCATGAGTCAAAATAAATAAGGTGTACTTGTAGTATATTGAATAGAAATACGTTAAAATATTAATAATTCAAAGTTGTTTGTAGCGTTACTTGATTAGTTTAAAGATAGCTAGTTACATGCTATCGATATTGTTAAAATAGATTTATAATGTTTATGTTAAAAAAAAATTTGTTTATTGAATAAAACCATACTATAATGACAAACTTAATATTTATTTCCTATTGTAGGTTAATAGATAAGCACATCCAATTTAAAATTTATAGAGTAAACCAATTAAAAATCATCTTTACATTTAAAGCAATTACTTAAAGTAGTGTTACTTATCTTATGTGATATTTTTGTTAAATAAGATTAAAATATATTAATTACCTATTCATTTACTACACCGTTTATTATATCTATTTATATAATACTGTACTGTATAATTATTATTACAAAAAAGATATATAGCTACGTGAAATACTTATAAGGAAGGAAGGTTTTTATAAAAACTCGTAATGTATGTTAAAAAAACTAAATTTTTTTCATAGAGTACATTAATAAAGAGGCGTATAAAAATTTTATTTTTCAGAATATGGTTCATCAAAACTTGTTGGATACTAATCTAACTTAATGAAAAGAAAAACAAGGTTTAATAAGATTGAATTTAAGTAGTATTTGAATAAAATTTTGTTACATACTAAATTAACTTGTTCAATAAATTAATAAATAAATAAAAACAAATTACATATTATTTGATCTTGCATGGTGTATATATATTCTTATTTTATTTAAAGTAGTTGTAGTAAATAAGTTAAGGATAATGATACTTTGACAATATTTTTTTGACAACATTTTAACACCATCTATGTGTCATTTTGTGATTGGTCCATGTTGGTGTTTATGATTATTATTATTGATTATGGAGTAATTTTGAACCAATAAGAGAATGACACATAGATGATGTTAAAATGTTGTTAAAAAAATGTTGTGAAAGTATCATTATCCATAAATTAAATAAGTATAGAAATGGCGGATAGTTGAAGGGATCTGGGTGTCATGTCATGCCCCAAAATTTTGAATTTTTTAAAATTATATATAGCATATGGAACTTTGATTTCTTTGAATTTTTCTAAATTATATGTAGTGGATGGAAATTTGATTTTTTACAATAATATATATTAAAAATTGATGGAAATTAAATTATGTATTTTTTATTTCTTCTATAAAGTATAATATTTAATGAGAATAAATAATCAAACATAAAACCAAATATAACAAAGAATAAATTTTTTAATAAGATATTTTTATTTTCTCTCTCATTATTTTTTTTAGTTTTTCACATATTGTATTTATTTTTCACTCTTTACTTGTTTTCTTTGTTTAGAAAAAAATAATAAAGTTAAACACAAATTTTTTAATTTTTTTCCTTCTTATTTCTTATCTATTCTTTTTTATTTATGAAGAACAAAAATAATTCTCTCTTATCTCACTTTATTATGTGACTTGATTATTATATATATATTTTTAATAATCACGTATCTTAATTTGTTATTATATTATGATAAATTATTTGTTTAGTTTTAAACTATTTTTTTTTCAAACTTAGATATATTAATAAAGAATAAAAAAATAGATTTATTATTTAAAAGTGATAAAAAAAGAAGCTAACCATGGAAACGAAAATAGAACAAATTTAATTTTTGATAAGAATATGAAAATCAAAGACATTCTAATTGATTTATCATTTAATTCATCTTATTCTAACTTTTTTTATTTGTGCCATTTCAATATAAATGTCATTTTTTTCGATAAAAAATATCAAAATAAGATCACAGAATAAAATAAAAGATGAATTTATTTTTGACAATGTAATTATTTACATTAAAAAATAACTGAAATTTTTAATTTTGATTTAATTATTAACAAGTTCAAGCATATGGAGAAAAAAACATCCTATGATTTATTTTATACTTACAATTATACTAAAATAATTATATTATATTAAAAACAATAATTAAATATATAAATTTTAAATATATTATTTTAAGTTCTAAAAATATAGCACAAAATGCATGAAAGAGTGATACAAGAGAGATGTAGTTAAAAATGTATGATATAAAAAAGATGGAAATACGAACCCTAAATTTGACTGCAAAAACATGGCGACCATTCCATTGAGAATTTGTTGGACAATGCACATGATGTTACATGCCCTACCTCCAACGTTTGGTGATGTTACACCCTTACTCTACAAGATTAAGTAACATGCCGTATCTAGTGATAGATACATGTGTTTCACTTGGATTCATTTACCACTTTCTTAACAATTACTAAAATAAATAAATTATTTTTTTCTGAACCCTTTCGTTCTTCGAAATTATAATATATTAAAACTCAAGTCAAACATAATATAGATTCTAAAGTATATATGTAAGAGAAATGTTAGGAATATATGTTTATCTGGGTTTCGTTGAATACATATCTTTCATTATTTATTTTTTCTAAAATCATAAAATTTTGAGTCTCATTATTTATTTAAGGGTTAAATATGTTTTTAGTCCCTAAACTATTGGCCGTTTCTGGTTTTCGTCCCTCTTTCAAAGTAAGGTACGATTTGGTCCTCAATCTTTAAAAAACGTTCGTTTTAGTCAAAAAAACGAACGTTTTGAGGACTAAAATGAGGACTAAAAACAAAATTTTGAGGACTAAAACGAACGTTTTTTAAAGATTGAGGACCAAATCGTACCTTACTTTGAAAGAGGGACGAAAACCAAAAACGGCCAATAGTTTAGGGACTAAAAACATATTTAACCCTTTATTTAACGATACTCTCTTCTATTTTTTTTTTAGTTTTTAATTAATTTTAATCAATGAAAAATCCTGATACATTTTCTACATCTTCACTTTTTCTTCTATCCTGATTTTATGCCTTTTTATGGAAAAAGAAACAAGAAAAAGAAGACTTTCATGCCTTTTTCACAGCAACTTTCGTGTTTGTGGTAAAATAAAAATAAAGGGTTGATTTTTTTTTCATAGATGATAAAAGGTGTGATAGTTTCTTATATTCATGGTTTGGAAATTAATTTTTATTTTTTATTTTGCAATTTCAATGAACTTTTTCTCTTCTATCTCTCTTTTTGTAATTCGAATTTATTAATTTTTTTATTATCTGGTTATTTAAAATTAAATATCTGGTTATCTGGTTATTAGTAACTGATTTTGTTTATAATAGTTATTTATTAAAATAATATAATTTTTTAAACTAACTTAAACAAATCCTTGAACCATTTAATCTCTCTCATTATATCTTATTTCATTTAAAGTAACTTTCACCAAATTACATAATTTTTAAAATCTTCTTTCAAATTTCACTTCATAAAATCCGTATTTTATTATTTTTTATTTTCACTACAACATTTTATACCTTATCAAATAATTTAATTATAATTAAGTATCTTCTCATTTTCAAGACCCATATTCTTGTCCAGTAAATCAAATTTAAAATTCCTGCCATATTAAATAAACATACTCCAATAAAAATTTATGGATATTAAAGATTAAATATATATATTATAAATTTAGTTGAATAAATAAATTTGCTTATACCAGAGATGAAAAGTATTCTTCTTTTTACTGGAAAAGTAGGCATTGATAATAAAAAGACAAATGTGTCAACTTACGTGTCTTTTACTTCAAGTTTCCAACTTCTACGTAATAATAGCATGGACAGAGTTAAAATACAATAAGCATTAAGCAATTATTTAATTAAAATCGACGTAATTGTATTATTGGTTATTATTGTTTTTAATAAATCTTATAAGAAATATAATTAAAAATAATATTATCTCTAAAATTTATAATAGTTATAATACAAGCACATAAAAAATGCTTAAGATTTATGATAAAAAAAAGAATTAACAATTAACTCTTGTTTTTCATTAATTATGAAAAACTAGGAGTATCGAATTTTGTCCCAACAAATCAGGTCATGTATAAAAATAAATAAATAAGAATATCATAAATTATAATGAATAATAAAAATTAAATGTCTGCCTAAATATAAGAAGATTTGGTATGTTTTTTAAATTTGTAATCTATGACACAAAATATCAAACTAAATAACTATGAACAATACTATTAGTATTTTTACTTTGATGAGTAATTGACAGTGTTTTTATTTAGGACTGTGTAACATTTTTTAAGGAAATAGAACATATTAATATTTAATAAAAAAATTATGTATATTACAAAAAAAAAAATAGATGACGTATTCAGGAAACTACACAACTAAAAAGTGATTTTAAGATTTTTGTCTATCATACTCGTACATTAATTTTATATGAAACACATAATTATTAAAATATTAGTTTACAACTAATTCCAACAGTTTAAATGTATCAATCAATTTTAATCTAAGTATATTAGCGATATGGTAACATTTTCTATCGTCATTCCACAGTTTAAAAGTAAATTTATTATTTTTGAATAATCACTACTTTGTAAATAAATCACAGCTAATATAAATTCCAGCTGTTTCACAATATGAAACATTATATGAAATTAATATTTTTTAAGAAAAAAGGATTATACTTTTATTTAACATTTTATTCTGATGCTGACACATCGACGGAGACAACGAAATCTGAAAAATATAGCTCGATTATCGAGAACCGCTGCGTTTTCTTCACCTGTATGATAATTGCTTGCAATGCATCTACTTTTTAAATAAAATAAATTATGGGGGTTGATTTTTAATTTCAAAGCTCTATAGGGTTAAAATAAATTTTAAAAAGTTAGTTTTTAAATGTTAATAAAATTATATGAAAATTCTTAAATATTAATTTTAATTATTTCTTATAATTCAGTTTCTAATATATGACAATATTAGAAATAATTTTTACACAGTGAAAAAAAAATACAGGATAATTTCATTTTCAAATTATGTTATTTTAAATATTAGTGATGTCCTAAAATATTTTTTATCACATAAAAAATTATTAAAATAAAATAAAATAAAGGAATACAAAGTATAATGATCACAAATTTTTGATAAAATTTATATTTTACAAGAAATAAACAAAATATACTCTATGAAAAAAATTTAAAAAAATAAATGGAGATAAAAAATTAAATCACTTATATTGTTATATGTAAATAAAAGCTAAATTACATAGTTTATCAATACCGTGATTTCCTTCATGAAAAATATGAGAAACTCTTAATTGTATATGCATACAAAAATACAAGCATCATCTTGCTCTAAGATTCTAAGGAATTACTTGTTGATCAAAAAAACCATGATAGACTAAAGAAAAATTACTTTCCAAGCAAAGCCTTTGAAAACCCTCCCTCCATAGATGTTCTAAAGCATACATTACTCACATAAACTTAACATAAATAGAAGTGTGTACCCTAAAACAATTGAAAAAGTCCCCCACATATTCACTCGAACTTCTTCTAAAAATACCAGCACATAAAGTCAAACTAGGAGAACCTCTTTTTAAGGCAATTAGCATATCAAGCTTACCATATTAGACTCTATAAATGAAACTACCATAGTCTTCCTACTTTGAATATTGAAAATTTTCAACATAAAAAATCAGAGATAATATTACTCATATGCTTTGTAGATTTATTCTCAGTCATCACACTAAGTTCTTAATTTGAAAAATAGTAGAAGAAAATGAAATTGGATCCTGAAATTTACTATAATTTTTCATTCTCCAAATCATTCAAATAATTATAAGGAGATTTCAGAAATTGAAAAACCAAATCCAAAGAAAAAAAAACTATAAATCTTGAAAAACTTCTTTCAACCATTCCCACAATTGTATAAAAATAGAACAATGAAAGAACAAATGAGAAAAAAATTTAATATTATTACCACATAAAGAACACAGAGAATGAAAACACTTCTTTCTTTTGAACCTCCAAATCAATAGGTAAACGATCATATAATAATTTCTAAATAACCAAAGTTTTAATTGGTGGCACCTCATCCAACCAAATCAAGTTCTCCCATTCCATACTTTCCATACCAAAAGAATAAAATGTTTTTGCAATTTTGTGAGAAAGCACATATGTATCGTCTATAGTCCAATTAGGCATATCATCATCCTCATTAACCTTTAAAAAAGAAAAATCACATAAACTAGAAAAAAGGAAAGAAAGTTCTAGTGAGTATCTATCCAGACCAATCTAATAACAAAGTATAACTTTACTCTATCAAAATAAGGAATCCTAGCCAATTTAAATATACAAAATGTCAAAACACCATCTATCATTCCAAAGATTAATACAATCACTCTTACCTAGTGTTCAAAAAGTATTTTTTAGAACAACATCATATGCAACCTTAATATCATGCCAAATTGATGACGGTTTAAATAACATATATTTGTGACACTTAGGCTTAAGCGATTGAATACACATGAATTTAGTCTTAGTCATTTTTCCATAACTCTCAATCTAAACCTAATAGATAGGATTTATTCACCAACTAAGTATTAGTAACATGCAAACCACCATTCAACTTAGAACTACATAAGAAGGACCATTCAATAGTGACTAGTCTCGTTTTTGTATATCTCTAGTCCAAATAAAATTTTGAATCCATTGTTCTACTTTAAGAAGAAGCTTAATAGGTCATTTCTAAAATTGGAAGTTATAAGACAATAAGTCAACAATTATCGAATTTATGAGCTGAATTCTTCCTATCATATTATGCAACTTCCTTTTTCAAGAAGTAAACGTATTACGAATCTTATCAACCAAATGTTATAAAAAAATCATGCATTGGGAGCCTCCAACAAAATTGGCACACCTAAATACATAAAAGGAATATATCCTTAATTACAAGAGAAACCTAAGAGAGAAACCTAATATGTTTAATAAAAGAAATAGAAACATCAATAATATAAAAGTGACTTTTAATAGGACTCAACCATTGACCATAGAAAATGTCATATTCATGCAAGAAATATTTCAAATGTTGCAATGTTCTAGTATCTCCTCTACACAAAACTAATATATCAACAACACTCAGAGTATGGGAAGGAAATTGTACCCCTAAGGACCAACCATGGGAAACATAAACTTCTTAAAAATAAGTTATAGAAGGCCCTTACTCAAAACCTTCTCAACAAAACAAAAAAGTAGAGGAGAGAGAGGATTCCCCTCTCTAATCCCTCTACCAAAAGCGAAGGAACCAACCAAACCACTATTAACCCAGATAGAAAGATAAGCACATTCTAAGATATGAAGAAAATTCATGCTAAAAAGCTTTTATGAAAACCTAAACAACACAACACTTGAAATAAGAAATGCCAATTAATGGTATCAAAAGTCTTGATAATATCAATATTGATGACTACATTACCACCCTTTACCGTTTCAGATAGAATATTAATAACTTCAGAAATAATACAAATACAATATTTAACATTCCTCCCCTTAATGAAACCATTTTGATTATGAGAAGTAATCCTACCAGCAATCACCACAAGTCTATCAACTAAAATTTTTCGTAATGATTTTGAAACAAAAATTAGCAACTTCTATAGGATGAAAATCAGTTATAAGTTTTGTCGCGTTAACTTCGGGAATAAAAAACAACAACATTCGAATTCATATCAAGGAGAATCAAATCCTGTCAAAAGAATTGTTAGACAATTTTATAAACATCAACACCATCAATATCCCAAAAAGAATGATAAAAACATCTACTAGAGTCATCTAGACTAGGAGAACTATCACCTTTAAGAGAAAAAAATCACATATTTAACCTCATCAAGATCACGGCATTTCATAAAAAAAATTATTTTCATCGTCACTAACTGAAAAAACAATATAAGGAGTACATATAATTAACAAAGACGGGTTTTTAAGATAAAAAAGACTTTTAATATGCTTTAGTACTAATATATTTTTATTAAATTAATTATAAAATTATATACGAGAATAAAGTTCAATTAAATTATTAGGAGTGATTGTTAAATTTTATTGGTATTGATATTAAAAATGATATTTAACAATTTTTTTAATAAATCATAATTTTATGTAGGAAAAAAATAATGATTAACTATCTTAATTTTTTTACTAACAAATTTTAATTTATATATTATTTTTTCAATAAAGTTTAATTGTATCTTTAGTCTCATTTTCGTATGAAAATCTTAAATTAGTTTTTTAATTTTTTTTATCTCATCTTTTTTAAAATATGATACAATTTAGTTATTTATACTAATAATTCATAACTTTACTTTTTTATTTTTCTTTTATTATTTTTCAAATTATAAAATTTTTATGTGTCAAGTGAACGTTTAGTCAATATCAAATAACATAATAACATGTCAATATCAAATAATGTCATTAAAAATTATCAATTTAATCTTGATATTTATTATTTTGATTTAAGATTAAATAACTTTATCTCGTTACAAATCGAAATAAAATTTAACAACAAAACTATGAAATTCTCAAAGCATAACATACTAATATAAATCCAAAGTAACAGTCTCATTTCAAGCCTGACTATTTTATGATATCTTCTTCTTTGGTTAGTTTACATCTCAAAATACCTTAAATATGTTTTTAATCTAATATCAATAAATTATAATTTTGATTGCTGTAAAAAAATTGTATTTAATTCACGTAAAATGGAAAATGATCACAATTCTTATATATTTTTATTTATAATACTAACTATTGTGTAGACAACTATTTCCAAAAACACACATTACTGTTATAATATAACGTTCAATTACATCATTTCAAAAATATTCTATAAATGTTATTAATTTATTTCAAAATGAATATCGCGAACTAAAAACAACAATTAAGAATTCTGAAGGAACGAAAATCAAAAGACAATATTTTATAAAAGGTAAAATTAAATTAACAAAATAACTAAGAAACAATAATGTCAAATTTCATAAGGGTAAAAAATATAAAAATAAAAGTTTTTATATAAAAAAATATTTAAATTTTTTATTTAATAAAAAAATTGAAGCGAAACTTGATGTGTATAGCTGTTATCCTCTTTATATAAAGTTGACTCCAAAAACGGTGAGAAAGGAATTATAAAATAATGGGTCACACTGTCTTTCTTTTTCAGTGATCTTATTATGTATGAGCTGTCACCACACCAGCTACTTTCATTTCCGACACAACACACAAAAACAAACCAACCACATAAATAAATTATATAACCTTGTTTAGCTCAAAATAAATAACTAAAACAATAAATATTTATTAATATTACTGCTATTTAATAATCAAAATGCAACCATAATGGACTCTAGGTATTATGTAATTTATTATCATAAAATAAAATATATTATTTAGTAATTGAGAAATTAAATGATTTAATATTTTAGTTAACAATGATACTATTAATCTATATGAAGTTTTCGATAAGATTGAATTGATTAGATTTAAACTAACAGAAAAAAAAATATAACTTAATTTGTTTAGAGTGTTGAGTTATGTTATTTAATAAATATGCTAATATTAGTATTTTGTTTTAACTATATAATTGATTGTCTCATGATGGTAATAAAATATTTATTTTTGTCCACTATTATATTGTTGTTAAATCCCTGTTTTATACTAGCCATCATTCTAAATCAATTGATTTTTTTTACAGTCAATTATACCTCATAATAATCAATTATATTTATTAAAATAAGTTTGGTATAAAACATTTTTTTAATTTTCGAAAATAATCAATTAAACAATTACAAACATACGACTTCTAATAACTTACCAAAAAAAACAAAAAAATAAAAATAAACTTTTGATCAGAAATCTCTTATAAAAGTTTTGAAGCATTTGGTGAAAAAATTACTCACTCAGACACTTTTTTTTTTCTAAATATCAATCACTATATTTGATATATTTTCTTAATTTATTTTATAACTTTATACAATTTGGATGATTATATATTTTTGTGTGCAAAGTATGATTCTAACCAAGTATATACGATAGTGAAATCGTTTTACCAAGATTATAATAATCGAAATTGAATATAAATTCGAATAAAACATCTAGTATAAAAATATTTGGGTTAACTATTCTAACTTTTTCGTCTATTTTTAATTTTTTTTATATCATTTTATTTTGATTGTGCTTGTATTTTCTTGTTATGTGTGAGACCCTAAAATAATTATCTCTGAAATACATGTCAAATCAAAAATTAATTCCTTCTTATCCACTCTGCCGTGTCTTGAAAGACACGCCCATCATTTCTCTGAAACATTAAAAACGCACCAATCACCACATGCACACACGCCACCTGTCGCGGGAGAAGCTTCCAGTTTAGAGTTTGGTGTACAGGTGTCGGCTTGGGAGACGTTCGTTCAAATGAACGTGAGTTTAACAAAACTGGGTTTTTGGAAACTCTCTCTCACCTGCATCACTCACCTTCTTCCTCACGAAACTCAACCCTTCATCTTCTCCAACTTCTCTCTAGAACTCCCAACTTCTCTCTACTGAAAATCTCACACCTCTTTCCGATCAACTTGCAGCACCGTAGGAACGTTCGTCCAGCTGTGATCTTCCTTTTGGACCAAACAGAATTGGAATCTAAGCTGGTAAGTTCCCTTCTCTAGTAGTTGTCCATTAGGGTTTCATGCGAAACCATACTCTCGGTTCATGCATGGACTGTATCTGAGTAGTCTCTGATTTTGGTGTTTAGATCAAGTGAAAGTATTTAGAGAAACTGAGGGTAGAACGCTGTAAGAGACAAATCCAACCTTTGCATTAGAACGAACACTGCTATCCAGGTAAGGGAAGCTTATTAGATTTAATTCATGTGATTTTCTGTACTGCATGTGCGTTTATGTGATGCTTGAAATATGATTCATGATATTGGACTGTTGGTATATGAAAATGATTCTGAAATGATGTATGAAAATGATGCAATGTTCTATGGTTTGATTTAATTGGAAAATGAGTTGTATGATGAGATGATGTGTGAAAATGTATGGATTTGTACTATGATTTGAGTAAATTGATGTATGAAAGCTTATACTGGAAAATTTTGTATACTGTAAGATGAGTTTGATTATTTAAGTCTATGAAAATAAACGTTCGGTCTTATACCGAAGCGTTCGTTCAATATAGCGCTTGGTCTTATACCGAAGCGTTCATTCAATATAGCGCTTGGTCTTATACCGAAGCGTTCGTTCAATATAGCGCTTGGTCTTATACCGAAGCGTTCGTTCAATATAGCGCTTGGTCTTATACCGAAGCATTCGTCCTAAATAGCGTTCGGTCTTATACCAAGCGTTCGTCATGATTGGTGCTCGGTCATCTACCGAGCGTTCGCATTAATGAAGTGTTCGGTCTTAAACCGAACGCTCGTCCCTATCTTTGATTTCTTAACGAACGTCAATAGCGTTCGTTCAAATATCACAATATTCATCCTCTTACGTTCGTTCAAATACTGGCCTCGGTTCTTTCATATACAATATTCTTCAAAGAAAATTCTAAGGGATATTGGCCATCCTTGGTACATTAAATCGGGTCCAAGATCTATATTATGAAATTTTTCTAAGTATCAGTATACCTTCAATAAAGAGTCAATTCAATTAAATGACCAAACAGAGAGTCACGTTCGTCCATCCAGTATTTTATTTGGACGTTCGTCCTAATTGTTCAAAGGACTGAAGGTTCGTCCTTTTGTCCTCTTAAAGTTAAATATGAGAATGATGATAAATCATAATGAATTACAGTGCGAACACTATATTGGGTGATTTTATGATGATGGATTTTGGACGAGCGTTCCAAGGAGGAACGTCTCAGATATGTTAAATATTAAATTTGGTAAAGTATGACCGTGGATAAGTTAAGACTCGTTGTCCATCCTGATGTTCCGTGATGCTCATTTTCATGTAGAGGAGGGTAGTCATGTGTGGGAACGGCAGGAGGCCCTTAGTCCATAAGTTAACATGGGCGACATAAGAACGGACTAACCTCGAGTGGCAGCTGTGAGATTAGATCAGTTACTACACCACTCGGGTGCAAGGACGCTTGTAACTACATGTTCATACAGTCCGGACGGTCTGTCTTGTATATATATATATATTTCTATGTTGTTCTATGTTAAGTTACATGTTGTATGTGTGAATGGAAATGTTAAATGTGTGTGTTAATGGTATGAATTAAATATTATAAGCTTACCCTTTCGTTTTCCTTGTGTTGTCATACTGTCTTTGTACGTTCGTCCTGTCTTGCAATGATCATCCATGTGGATGTGAGCAGAAGGCGAGGCCACCCTGGAGGACGTGATCGAAGAGGAAAACTTGGTTGAAGTTGAAGTGAAGGCGGAGCAGTAGTACGCGCGTCTTTTCTTTATATAGTTTAGGACGATCGTTTTTGGAATGGACGTTCGGTTATATCTTTTTGTAAAACCGTTCGTCCTTATCTACTGTAAGCTTGTACTTAAATCGTTCGTTCTAGTTCCCTCTGTATACGCTTTAAGCGCGTTATCTTTGTACTGAAGCCGTTCGGCTCTTGAAATTCATTTTAAGTATATAAAGACTGCATTGTTTACTGTTAAGTGTAATTAATTCTGATTTATGGTAATTACTGTATTTTGGGATGTTACATTATGCATCTCCTTTATCAAAGATTTCATCTTCTTCTTCTAAGGTTATGAACCATACAAATATTTCATTGAAATACTTCATTTTATAACATATTTAAATAGTTAAAACTTAAACATATTTTATTATTATAAGTTTCATCACATTGAATCATACAATAAAATCACGAGTCTAACTAAAGTGGTTTATTAGAATACGTGAGTAATGGTAAATTTTCTAACACAAACTAGTTTTTATGGATAAGAAATAAGAACCTCCACCTTTACTACTGAATATTATTGTTTAAAAAAAATTAAACATGCCTTTAATTTATAAAAAAAAAACTTGATTTTATTTTAAATTTTGATACATTTTATTTTTTAAAGTTAAAAAATAAAAGGATGTAATTCTTTTAATCTAACCACATAAATTCTTTTAGATAATTTTCACGTATTAACATTTAAATTAAAATATATTAAATGGTGTAAACTAAATGGTGTAAACAACTTAAATATCAGTTTGAAATACCATTTAATATAAATAAAAAAAATCAATACTATTATATTAAAAAAATTATATTAATTCATTTTTAAAATTTAAAAATAAAAATACTTTAAAGTTTAAAATTTTTAATTTAACATTATATTTAATATTCTAAATTTTTTTTAGGAAGATTAAACATGAGATTTTACAACATCAATCACTAATAATTTGCTTATATATAATAAATTTATTAACTTTCCTAAATAAATGTACATATCTATCCAACTTCTATATTAAATTTTTGTCAAACTTAAATTTTCAACACAATTTTGTTTCCAAAATTACTTGGGTAAATACTTAAACCAAATTGAAGTGGGTGATGAAGAACTCTTATACTGTGTTCGCATGAACGGAAAATATTGTTCATGCTGAAATGCGAGCGATGAATTCATTCAATTGTCATGTTCGTTTCAGCTGATAAGGATGGATGAACAAAAACGGATTTGCGGGATTCATCCGATTTTGGTCACTCGCATGAACGAGGAGATTTGCGTGGATTCTTACGGAAATGTCATGTATGCCCTCCACTTATTAGTTAAATTCCAGTCGTGTACATCATGTATAACTGATTCTGTCTGTGTATTTAAGTTGCAAACGCGTAACTGGTTACGCAATATATATTTTTCAGTTTTTTTTATAATTATTTTAATATTATAATTTAAAAAGATGTACATTTTAATAAAATTAGGTATATTATATTTTCTAATTTATTAAAAATAAGTTGATTATTTAATTTTTATAATTTTTAAACATTAATTTTATAAATTATTCATAATTTCTTTTTGGTTTAATACCCAATTTTGTCCCCAGTTTGGTTGGTAAATCTCAATTTAGTCCATCGTTACAAAAGTGTTTGAAATGGGTTCTTACTTTTAAATTTTTGAGTCAAATTAGTCCCTTCCGTTAAATATAATCAAACGGAGTTAAGAGATTGATTATCTGGCAGAATGCAGTGATAACGGGTCATTTTTATATTAGTTTTATATTGTATGCGGTGACATGTTAAGTTGTCAAAGGTTGAGCTGGATATTGTTATTTTTAAATTGTCAAAAATTATATTTTCTGATACTCAACCTTCCAAATACGACATCGTTCGTCCCGCTTTCATCACACTGCAGCCACCACCCATTACCGTTTCGCCTCTTCCTCCGTTCGCCCCCGCTTACATGACGTTCACTGAATTTGTCCCGGGAAGATGGGGCAGCCAAATTTTGTCTTTGATTCACTTCCCAATTTGGGAACTCTCTTTCGGCTTCCCCTTCCAAATCCAAACCTAGAAAAATTCTGAACCTTCTCTTTCAACTTTCCCTTCCAACTTTCCCTTTCAACTTTCCCTTTCAACCCAACAACATTGACTCTCTGTTTTCTTGTATTTTGTGGCATAAAAGAAGAACCAAACCCTACCTTGTACCCGTGTTCTGTGTGTACCTATGTGACAGTGGTGGTAGCTAGCATCTTCTCTCTCTGCTCTAACCTCTTAATTTCAAAATGGTGAAAGCAAGTGAGAGCGGTGCAGTTCCTGAGCCGGTTATGGATGCAGCCAACGCCACTCTCTCCTACCTTCAACTACTCCGAACGCATTTTAACGACTTTTTGTCGCTCTCCGACCCTCAAACCCTCTCCCAAATGCCCCCTCTTCAACGAGCTCACGCTCTCTTCATCCTCGCTAAAATCACCTCTACCCTTTTCGAATGTAATCCAAAAAAATGCATCTTTTTCATCATGAATGTTGCTATTTCGAGTTGATTCCACCTTGATTTTATCTTTCTTCTGTTTTCATTCTCTCCAGTGAATTTAAGATGTAGTGGGTGATTTCCCTTTCAACAAAGACAGAGACTT
Organism: Vigna reflexopilosa; assembly: GCA_027742785.1. Taxonomy (NCBI): domain Eukaryota; kingdom Viridiplantae; phylum Streptophyta; class Magnoliopsida; order Fabales; family Fabaceae; genus Vigna; species Vigna reflexopilosa. The sequence continues at coordinate 2,316,496 of CM050923.1, forward strand.
TCTCAAATCCACAAAATACAAGAAAAGAGAGACTCAAATTTATTTCCCTTTCAACTTTCCCTTTCAACTTTCCCTTCCAACTTTCTTTAACTTCTAACACGTCACTGTGCATATAATATAAGAATAACACGTTATCATTGCATTCTACCACATCATCATCCTATTAACTCCGTTTGGTTATATTTAACGGAAGGGACTAACTTGACTCAAAAATTTAAAAGTAAGAACCTATTTCAAACACTTTTGTAATAAGAGACTAAATTGAGATTTGCCAATCAAACTGGGGACAAAATTGGGTATTAAACCTTTTTTTTTTCTTTATAAACATTTTTACAATTAAATTAATATTTTATATTACTTTTATAACTAGGGGCATTTTGATAATATTTAATTTCTACCAATTAAACTAATTTTTAAAATCTATCACATCAATCAAATCCTACACTAATTCTCATCAATTTTACTTCCAAATCCACTCTCAATTACTCACAAATCCACTCAAAAAAATAACTAAAAAATTATCCTCAAATCCACTCAAATCCATTCAAATCATCTCCCCCAAATCTACCAAAAAACACACCGCCTTAAGCTTTGGGTGGCCTAAGAAATTCAAAACAATTGCATTAGTTTGACTATAGTTGGTTTGTCAAACAAGATTTCGTCAGAACTTATGTCATTAACTTTATAGGTTGTGGATTTCAGTCAAATTCTCAAAAACATCATCTGCATTGATTAGTGTTAACACACTCTCATAAGAACACTGCATTAAGATAATGCTACTTGCACAGACACAATGTTAGAGGCACGTGGGTCGAAGCTGTTTCAGTCAGTGTAACTTGCTGACAGCTATGTATTAATCATATAACCTAACCAAAATTTTTAACAATATTTCTCTGCTTTCTGCCTGTAAGATATCATTTCTTTCATTGTATTTTCTTTGGAGAACGTTTCTGTAGGGTTTTCTGAGAAATTCATGACAGAAAAAAATTCAGATATTTTCATCACTCACACTACAAGATAACATAACATAGCATTCAATCTATAATCTTAAAATAATAAATACATGAACTGTTCACTTGTACATTATACTTTTTTCAACTTTCACTTTTACACAATGTTAAACCTTATTCAGAATTTGAGACAAATATTTAAAACATATTTTTTTATTAAAAAATAAATTTTAAGTGTAATTTAATCCATAAAATCAAGTAGAAAGTAAAATTTATACATATTTATATAATATAAATTTATATAATATAAATTAGTTTTATCTGTTTAACAATAACAAATATCATTAAAATTAGTTTTAGGTATAATATTATATTAAAAAGTAGACTTTAAATTTAATTTAATCTCACAAATTATAACATAAAATTTTGACAGAACTCTTATAAATTAATTTTATCCTTGTATTTTCGAACAAGAAAATCTATTCTAAATATACAAAATCTATTCTAAATATAAACACTAATAAAATAATAATATATAATCTATTATAAAAGAAATTGTTAAAATAAATTATTAAAATGTACTTAGAACAAATATATATTTCAAAATTTTATTTACAACTCTCCTCAAACCAAAAACGTGTTTTTCTGCTACCGTGCCTAACTTTTTCTCTTGACCTCTATATAATACAACTAGAAGCAGTTCTTTCTTAACACTGTCCAACAAGCTCTACACTCTTCTTCCCACATTTCTGGTCTCTGCTCCAGAAATGGCTTCCAATTCCATTCTTCTTCTAGCCATTGTTCTCATGGTTACCTCTAAGGTACACACACTCTTACTCTTTTCCATTCACTCATCATTTTCAAAGAAAGTGCACTTTTTTAAGTGTTTTTCTTCCATAAACTGTTTTTGCTTCAACATGAACAACTCACCTTCATGTTCCTGCGCAGGTTTTTTCTCATGAAGAAGATCTCAAGACAGTGGTATGCTCACTCACTCAAAATTTTCCTTTTAGTTTTGTTTGGTTTCTCTACATCCTTGTTTTTAAAAAGTTTTCTTTTTGAAATGGTTTTTGTCGTTATTGGTGTGATTTGTTTATTATCTTACATTAAGAGTGTCTAATCCAGCTACCTTATAATAAAGTTCAGATTTTGACCAATTTATTGATTTTCTTTTTCTTTTTAAAAGATTGAGTTGACAACATAATGTGATTTGTAGAGCTGTTTATACACATACCACCAAAAATGCACAATACCAAAATGCTTTATGTAAGAAAAGTATTTGTAAAGATCAATGACAAAGATGGAGAAATAGTTAAAAATGCAGCACACTATTTTTTCAATCTCTCATGACTTTCGCTTCTTTGTTAACAATGAAAATCTCTGCATTGACATAGATACAGAAGATATTTTAAACTAACCAAGAAAAGATACATTCTTTAGTAGCATAGATTACATGTGTGGTTGGAGGCTCCTTGAAGCTCTGAAAGAAGATATTTCAGTTTTTACCGTGTAAACTGAGAAGGAAATAAAGAGTTAGATCCAGCTTCAGCTGGTCTCAACAGCAATCAAAAACACTTCAACAATGTTTGATTTTCAGTCTGAGACATCCTAAACTCAGTTTAGCGAGTTACTATAGTTTTGAGACACCATAATCTTAACTGAAGTTTTGTAAAAGCAAGTCTTGATTTGTTTTTGAAAACTATGTTTCAAGCATAGTTTTGAGTCAAACTTAAGCACCAAACTTTTATTCAATTACACACTTAATCTGTGTCAACTTTTAAGGTGGATGCATCAGTGTGTACACATTAGCATGTATACATGAATTTTAATGTTTGAGAAATTTGAACATGGCATTTAGTATAGATGAACTATGTAAGTTTTAAAGTTTCTGCACCTTCACCTGCACCACCACTGCAGGTACCAACTCCTTCCCCTCCGGGGCCAGTGACCACACCAAGTCCAGCTACACCTCCTGTTAAGGTACCCCCTCCTCAGTCCCCAACAGTGAAGCCACCAGCTCCAACACCACCGCAAGTGAAGCCACCAGCTCCAACACCACCACAAGTGAAGCCACCAGCTCCAACACCACCACAAGTGAAACCACCAGCTCCAACACCCCCACTAGTGAAGCCACCAACACCAGCACCCCCAGTGGTTTACCCTCCTCCTCCATCACCAATAGTGAAGTCAATTAAGGGTATGTTTCTCAGAACTTTTTTACAGTGTCTATTGTATTGTAATTGAATGATATGATTTTTGTGACTTTTTTCAATGTGTTTTGGTCAGTGTACTTTCAACATGACATGGATTAAAATTGATTGATTATGTTTAGGAATAAACAAACAATCCACCTTATGTTTGTAATTATATATTAGTCAGAAGTACTTGTCAAATTTGGTTTTGTGGTCAATGAAAAACCTGATCTGAATGTGAGTCAATCTCACATCTCATGATGCATGTGAGAGAACCTCTGTTCATGTGACATTCTTTTTAAATGCTAACTGAGATACACTGATGTAACTACTGAAGGCTTTTTCTCTGCATTTTTTCTTTTCAGATTGCCTTCCACTGTGTGATGGTAGGTGCCAATTGCACTCAAGGAAGAAGCTGTGCATGAGGGCATGCTTGACCTGTTGTTACCGTTGCAAATGTGTTCCTCCTGGAACTTACGGCAACAGAGAAAAGTGTGGCAAATGCTACACTGATATGTTGACTCATGGCAACAAATACAAGTGCCCATAGAACCCTCTACCTATTTAGTAGCACCTAAGTTTTTTTCCTTTTCTTTCAAGTTATCAAGTTTGAATGCATGAGTATGTGGTTTGATCAAGTTGCTGGTGTACTTAATAACCGAGTGATGATCATCATAAATTATACAAGTGTTGATCATTGGTTCAACACTATTTTGTGTTGTCTATAGGATCCATGCGGTCCATGAAATATCATATGATTAATATGAGGAAGTATTTTGGTGTACCCATTTGAGAATTATAATAACCTCTTGCTATGATATCTTTAATGCAGATTTAAGAACTGCATAATTAATTTGAAGATGACCCTTTTCAAGATTTTGATTCCTTTTTGGGTACATCTTTTTGAGATGCTATGAGGTGGGTGAGACATCCTTTACTTGTCCTTTTGTTGGCATGGATTCAGCCATGGGGTCACCAATAATAAATCATTCCTATCTACCGTTCTCAGAATGCTTTGATTGAATCGCTTTGAAAAAAGCATATCATAAAAATGCCTTAGGTTAAAGCTCTAGATTTCAATTGCAGTAGCTTGAGCTATAAATGGTAACTTTCTTGGTTGTGGCATTGGAACAAACAGATTAGAAGCAAGTTACATTGGAAGTAACGGTTGTTTATTTAAAGGAAAAGAAGTGTACAATTTTTCCCAAAAGTGAAGAGCGAGTCATGTCATGGCTGCTTATAAAATGTGGTATTTAATCGGTGAAATAAAAATGTTTATAGCAAAATATTAAATTTTAAGTATATTAGAAACTCAATAGAACAATTTTTAGAAAGTTGTTAAAATAAACGATCGATTTCAAATTTTAATTTGTCAGTTTTTCAAAAGGCTATATAATTATTGACGATTTTTTTAAATAATTTTTTAGTGAAGTTAAAAAATATTTTTCATAACGTACCAAAAATAGAGAGAAGAAACACGGGTTTTTAGATTGACCTTTTCTTCTTGAACCCGCATATTTTTCTTATGGACATAAAAGTACGAAAATTTTCCCTTTATCTTTAATTTTTTTTTATTCTAAAATCTAAGTTGGTTTTCACATAAAAAAATATTTTGAATTATCCCATTCCAAGTTTGTTTTTGACTTTTAAATTCTGTAATTTGAAAGTTTAGTCTTTTAATCACTTCCATACAAGTAATTGCACACGGAAACTATGGGGTGCAAACAGAAATGACATTTTAGATTTTGGGCTTACTGATGTTTTCTAATAAAATGGGTAAAAATTTTCAAACCTAACTCAGAAGAGAGGTACTCTCTCCACCACCACATAATCCCTACACCTCCCCAACTTTTTTTAAATTCCAAAATTATCCCTTTTATTTTTAATATTTACCTTTTTTACTTTTAAGTTAAAACCCTAATTACCCTACACCTCCTCCTCATTTCATTCAAAGTCACAGCCCACCCCCCAACTCTCACTTCCTCTCTTTCTCTCCGTTTCTTCCCCTACCATTCTACATTTCCGATTCGAGTTCCTTTCTTTTTCTTCTCCATTTTGGTGCCTTGGTGGTGTGTTGGTTGTATGTTGGTGGTGCGGTGGTGGTGGCGGTGGTAGTGTGTCGTTCAGATATTGCGAGAGTGACAAATCTGTTTCGTGACCCTACGAGTGGAAAATCAAATTAGGTGAGTGATGCAATAAATATTATATAGAAAAAACCCTAGGTGTGACGTGAAAACGAATTTACCGGTTGTGGAGGGAGATTGTCGTTGGAGCTATAGCAGAAGGTATAGGGAGAAGAGTTAAGTTGCTTGCGAACGAGAATGCGAAGTCCATTTGAACCACCGGAACGACAAGGAAATAGTGTGGCGAATCAACATTTTCGTTCTTCATAAAATTGGGAATGCTGCAACACACAAATATGAACGGATGTTCATATCTGTTTAAGAATCAAACGTGCATTGACATCCGTTTGATTAATAAAATAAAATCAAGAGTCTTCTTCAACAGAAACCAGGAAAACAAAATTAGAAGAGCAGTGCATTCTCTGAACAAAGTAATTATACTAATCAAAATTGATTCCAATTACTGTTTGAAGAATAAAAAACAAGTTTAAAAACCCTAAAGGTTTCGTTAAAAAGTTCTGCCACTTTACTCTTCCTCGGAAGCAATTTCTCCATTCTTCTTGTTGTGCTTCTTAATGTACCTCTGATTCCTCATAAACTTGGGTCCATCCCTTTGGTGGAAGAGTGGTGATGCCTCTTAGGCCTTGATGCCATTTTTGTGGGTCTTGAAGGATTTCCGTGTAAGTGGTGGGATGTAGGGGTGTATCTAGGGGTAGAGACCATTAATAAAATTTAATGAAGTAGTTGGATCTCGGTGAAAGTTAAAATAGAAATTAAAATTTTACAAAAGGATAAAAGAGAGATGGAGAGGTGCAGTGAGCACTATGTGGTGGTGGAGTGAGCAACTCCCAACTCAGAAGAGTTCATAAATTTTGACAAGGCCCAATTTTAATACAAAGCAGATGGGCCTCTACACTCGCCGATGGAGATTTGTGCTTACCTATCTTAATTTGGACTTTTTGGGTATATTTTGAAAACATTTTAAAAAAGCAACAAAAAAAGGTTAAAATTAATTTATGTATGAATTAATTTGTAAAACCTTTTTATATTATTTTTTAAAGATTACTTTTAATTCATATTTAGTTAATTTTAATTCATAAAAAAAGTTACTTAAATTTTTTATATTTTTTCCTCTATATGTGATAAGTTTACATAAAGACCCTATATAACATGATATATGTTGGTATTAAAGTTTTCAAATAACATACTAATAAAAATATCTTAAATTTTAGGGGTGATGACAATAGAGTCTACCTACTTTTTTTTTCCTACGACACCTTGTACCATATATTTTGATATCTTAACTCATTAGAGATACAAATAATAAAATAGATTTAGTATTTCCTTTATTGATTTTTTATTTTATTTTCTCTTCGACTATGATATCGTTGTTATTTAATATCATTTGAGGAATTCTCCTACAATTAGGGTTTTTCATATTGTTAAGGTTATTACTTTTTCCTTTTTTTTTGACATAGATTTTAAAATTGATGAATATTTGAATATCTGTAGTTCATGTTATTTGCATCCTAAATAAAACTTTGCTACAACTTAGTTTTACCATCAACTAGTTTTGAATAATTCCTTATTTTGAGTTTGGAAGTGATGCAACCATATGGTGAGATATCATGGTATATGAAGATTTTAGGTTACAATATTCTCAATGGAATTTATTTAGGACTTTTTGTTTTTATCTTTAACAAGAATTAACATCAATCAAACAAGGTGACACTATAATAATGATTGTTTTCACTAAACTAAGAATTATATTAGATGAATTAGAAAATCACAAGCTTGACCCCTATATATTGGTGATGATAAATGTTCTCTAATGCACTTGATTATGTGGTGCAAAGAAAAATACAAGATCAAGTAATTCATTTTCTTATATGTTTAACTTCAATAACTAAGTGTTTTCTTTTGTAGTACAATAAGAAAGACAAATTACTGGTTTCAATATTCTTGAAGATGTGATTCTGATTAAAGCTACCAATTCACATTCATGATATGGTATTTCTTCTAACTAGTTGTAAGAATATCACACCATAAAACATTTTCTTTTTCTTTTGGCAAGAATGATTATTCTCCTAATTTTTTTATCTGATTGAGTGGGTATTTTTTTTTGGAAGAAAATGTAAAAAAAATTACAAAGTTTGTAAATACTATGATATTAGTGACAATTTACTATAAAAAAAACAAGCTTACCTCTTTCTTATAGGCTTTATAAAGCTCAAGAAAGGTTATTAATAATATGGTAGATGTAGGGAATGTTGTTAAAAAATGTCAACATCATTCATATTCGCAAAGCAATAAAATGGAGCTAACTACTCAACAATATCAAACTAGTGAATTTACTTTCATAAACTAAATTTCGATGTTGATGTGGATATGGATTAGATTGACACCCCTTATTTTGTTATTATGCATAATTATTATGTTAAAGATAATCAAAGTTAAATGATTGATAACCTTATTAACAATTTATAATTGGACAACTTAATCTTATGATTGATAATCTTATTAACAATTTATAATTGAACAACTTAATCTTAATAATGTTTTCATGATGATCTTAAAGACAATATTTATATGCCATTACTTGTGGTACAAATCCATCCAAACTTGTTAAAGTTTGTAAACTTTAGAGATTCTTATATGGATTAAAGTAAAACAATGGCACTTATATGTTTTAGAATATTCTTTTTTTTTTATCAAGACTAGTATAATTCTTTCACAACTTTAATTATCTATGTTAATGATTTAATATATATATATATATATATATATATATATATATATATAAACTTGCTCAAAATAAGAATATTATATCATATTTTCAAAATTAATGACATTGATGCTTTAGTTTTTTCAAACTTGTTGGAAGATCATAAGCAATTTACACTATCTTCAACTTAAAACTTTAAGATAACGATGTTCAACTTTATCATTTTTATTAAATGTGGGACTTAAATTCATACTTGAATTTTCAATTCAATGGTCTCTCGATGGGAGAATTCAATGGGAGACACAACAACAATAAGACTTGAGCTCAACCTACATAAGGAATTGGCATCATCTCTAATCCAAAATCTTAAAGACAATGCCTTTATGGACCTTCTATTTTATATGATGTTCAACTTTTTCATTTACTATACTTGTATGAATTGGTCATCAAGATTAACTATCGGCTATGATACCACTCTAATGGGGAAAACAACAACAAGAGCAAAAATACTAGAGAATGCAATAGATATAATTCCCCCTAACTTGTAAGAATCTATAAGGAACAATTACCAATGAACAACAATAATAAATCACCAAAATTACAAACAAAGACATCAAGATTTTTACTGTGAACAACTCGACAAAATAAATGATAAAATCCACAAGTCTTCCAGGTCAAAGAAATAACTCTATTATGATTAACAAATAGTACAAAGAAGACTTACACAACTACACAAAATAGTGCTAACACCCAGTTAAATAACAAAGTAACAAAACTTACAAATAGAGAACAAAGAAGATAAAAAAAACTAAATAGATAGTTGTAGTGTGATCTAAATATCTCCCACATATTTCGTATCAATGAGCCAATAGATCAAAATGAAGAAAATGATGTCTTAAACCTAATATCAAATTTTTAACCCAATTCAACAACGAACAGATCTACAATTTCGATTTTACAATCGCATATTAATGAAAAAACATAAATAATTTTTTCTCTTCTCTTTCTCAATATGTTGGTGTTATAAATGAATTATGACTATTATTTTTTTCTATTTTTCTCTTAGAGCGTCTTCTTCATCATATTAAGAAAATCAACTTCTAATTTTTTTTTCCATATAAGAAGAGAAGGTAATACTCAACACTCAGACCTAACATTAGTTGTTCAACATTTTAAATCAATTTGTGTTTAAATTGATTTCTGCACATAAAATGTTCTAATTTGTTTTTTATTTAATTAACACTATTGAAGACTTTTAACGAATATGATTGGATTAACTAACCTTAAACCTTAAATTCTAAATATCTATTACTTGTTGTTGGATTTATTTTATTTTATCTTTAATTTTATCAAAATCCAAGAAAAAAAATAATAATGTCTCACTATTCTTCAAAAGATGAATATTGAACTTTAGTTAACGCAACATGTAAACTTGAATGAGTCATCTACTTTGTGATTTTCAACGTAATTACAATTATATTGCTCTTTTTTTTTTGACAATATATCAACTCTCTCAATCCATTTTTTCATGAATACACGAAGCGTATCAAAATTGAATATCACATTATATGTGAAAAAGTGCATTTTGCAACTAGTTAAAATTCTTTCCATTTATTTTACTGATAATTTTGCTGATGCTTAGACTCTACTTTATAGCACTTTTCATTTTTTGTATTACACACAGACACACATTATTAATTAAAATTTATAATTAAATATGTTTTTTATTCTTATCAAATTTCTGATTTTTAGCTTTTATTCCTAATGTATATATATCAAATTTTTTTCATCCTATTATTTTGTTTTTTGCTTCTTAAATTTGTTTAGGCAATATTTTAAACAGTAAAACCAGTGATTTAAATAAGTCGTCGGAATCTAAAATAAAAATTTAAAAAACAACTGTTCTTTTTATTAGAGAAAAAAAAAACAAAAAAGAATAAAAACATATTTCAAACTACAATTTATTAAAAGTTATAAATTGAAGAGAGATTCATTAAATAAGAAATGAAACTAATAAAACTTTATAATCTATAATTAAGTTTTATCTAATAATTAATAAATAATATTTCAAAGACTGTATTACAAGTAATCATTACCAAATCTTAAAGCATTACATAATTACAGTCTCAATAAAAAACAAATTATTTCTCCTTTCTCTTTAAAGTGTGTTGAATTGTATTTTCAAACTATCTAAACTGATAGTAACAAGTATTCAACTATTGAATTCAACTTCACTATAAAAAAAAATGGGATTTCATTTTAATATCAAATTTGTTAAGAAAGGGTTAAAATCCAATGTGAACACACGACATATCCGAGAACATCTTTCTCAGACATAATTGTTGTATAAGGTAATGTTACGCGCTTCGTTGACCTGCTAAATTCTAGTTCTTTGCTTGCCAATGGATCTTCCACACAGTTTCCGCTATTCCCTTGTTTTAAATTTCACAATTTTCATTCATCTTTAACTCAATTCTTCTCTTCTTTACACCTCTCATACCTCCTTTCAACTTTCTCACTCACACAACCACCATGAGTCTTACTCAATCGTATGTTTAACACTTCCTGCACTCAATTTGTTTGTTGGGTTTTGTTTTTGTGTTTCAAAAGTCATAAACTTGAAACACTTGAATTGATCCTATGTAACCAACATGTTTGTTTGTTTGTGTCTGATTAACTTTGTGTTGTGAACTTCTTGTGATTGCAGATTTAGCAGTGGAATTGTGCAAGCACCCTTTGTCACAAGCTCTCATCTTCTCCTAAAAACATGGGGTGTTATCTCGTCACGTGATGAAGATGTGGTTCCCCACGTGGGGAGGGGATTGGTCTGGAAAGTTTGGAAGGAATCGGAATTGACGATTGTGGTGTTTGAGGTCAAGAATGATTTTGATCCTCAGCAGAAATTGGTTTCTTCTTCTTTTCTCAAGGAGAAGAATAACTTCCACCGCTTTGAGTTTCTATGTACCAAGAAAATTCCAGAGTTATCTGTCAATGGGTCTGCAGTTTCGCTATTCATTGACAATCTTGAGAAGCTTGATGAGTTGAAGTCCGAGGTACATCTCCTCCTTTCCCTTTCATTATATTTGTGGTTTCTATTTGAAAAACTGCAATCTGAAACAGAATAGATTGATTAAGATATTAGATTTTTTGTGTTGCCTGCGTGAAAAAAATTGTGCTACAAGTCTAGAGAGGCATTTTGGTAGAGATCACGAGTAAACTCATTCACCTGAGACAATTCTGTATGAGTCAGGTAGGATCACTATAAATAGAGATGAATTTAGTTTTACTTAATCATGTACTAGTACAATGAACTTTTGAAGTAAGTATTACAAAATTTGACAATTGATGGTTGTAAGATAGTTCAAGTGGTGTCTGGAGTTTAAGGGGTTTTTCTTCTTGCTTTTTGGTTTTAAAATCTGGTTTCCCAATGAACAAATTTTCATCCAAAATGTATGAAGTTTTGAAATTTTGTTTCTGGGACAAGTGTGTTAAAAACCAAAAAGCTGAAGGTGAACTGTATCCTATTCTTCTGATCTGTGGTCCAAGCTCAAGAGCGAGTCATTAGGAGTGGTGCTGAACGTAGTGAGGCATGGACTTTTGTGTGAATTTCTGTTCTCATTACTTTTTATGAAAACTAAAAATAATTTTTGAAAGTTGACATCAAACACACTTTGTTTCTTTAATTTCCTTAGAATTTATTGTTCTTCCTATGTGAGCCCTTGTAACTATGGTAATACTGATGCAGATTAATAGCTCCCATCCATTGATTGTTACTGGACATGGTGTTGGAGGAGCAATAGCTTCCCTCTTTACTGTGTTGCTTTTAGAAAGCATTGGCTCAGGAAAGAAACGCCCTCTCTGCATCACCTTTGGTTCTCCCCTTATTGGTGACAAAAAGTTGCAGGAAGCCATATCACGAAGTTCTACATGGAGTTCTTGCTTTCTACATGTTGTCTCTTGCAATGACTCACTTCCAAAGAAGTTGAATTCCCAACCAGTTGATTACATGCCTTTTGGGACATTTCTCTTTTGTTCTGATACAGGTGCTGCTTGTTTTGGGAACCCGGAGTCTGTTTTGGAGCTTCTTGTGAGCTCAATCAATGATCAAAGTCAAGGTTTTGAGGTCGCAGATTATGGAAAACTTGTGAAAAATCTCAATCGTAAAGCAATTTGCAAGGACTTTAGCCTAAAGGGAATGAACTTGACACATTGTACTTCACTGAATGCAAGTATCCGTTTGCAGTTGTGTGCAGCACTAGGATTGACATCAGATATGCAGGTAGCTGAATATCTTTTAAGTTGTAAGCCGCTTGCATTTAAAGTAAGAACAGAACTTATAAGCAATACAATAAGAGCCGTTTTCTTATCAAATTGAGACTTTCAACTTGAAATATATGAAGATGACATTTAATGAAATATTTCATTACGGACTTGAATTGATTAGAGAACAATGTCTATGATTCTGCATATGTATGCTCAATTTAGTCTTGTGTGTAACTAAACCAGAATTTGGTGAGTAAAATTTTCATAATATCTTATCTAAATTTGATTTTACAGCAGCTACAACACCAGAACATTGATATAAATGCTTTGGTAACAAAGTTGGAAGCACTGGAGAAGAAATTCATGTTCCAGAAGATGAAATTTGATCCATCCAAGAAATTGAATAACATGAAGATGGACATGGCAAAACTTGAATGGTACAAGAAGCATTGTAAAAGTCAAGGTAGTGGGTACTATGACTGCTTCAAAAAGGGCGTCTCAACTATTGACCAAGATGCTGTTCAGTGGCAGAAAAACCTCAGAAACTACTGGATTGACATGGTTGAAGAGGCAGAGATGAAACCTCAAACAGAAGCAGCAGCTTTTCGTACTCGCTGGCTTTTTGCTGGAACTAACTACAGAAGAATGGTTGAGCCTCTAGACATTGCTAAATACTATGAAAATGGTCTTCGTAAGGACTATGAGGCTAAAGGAAGGTCTAGACATTATGTAGTGTTGGAGAAGTGGCTGGAAGAAGATAAGAAAGAAAAAAGTGATTCAAAGGGAAAAACTAAAAAGAATGTGGAATTGATTTTAAGCTTTGATTCTTGCTTTTGGGCAAAGCTTGAAGAGGCTCTCCTTTTGTGTGGACAGTTGGATAATTTGAAAGAGAATGTAGAGGCAAAAGGGAAGTTGCTTGAATTTGAGAACTATGTTTATGAATCACTCAAAAAGTATGAAGTGTCACCAGAGATTTTCTTGAAGGGGAGCAGTTACATGACTTGGTGGAATAAGTATAAACGGTTTGCAAATCATAGACTAGCAAGCTTCATGAGCAATCGTCAGCATTTTGATCAGTATACTGAGGGAGATTATTTTTTCCCCTGAAGTACAGTGAATGCAATGTGTGGTTGGTTGTACAATAAATTATGATTTGATCATTTTACATTTCCTTTGTTGATTTAGGTAGGGATCTTGGTTTCGCCATCCCTTGTGCTGTCTTATGGGAAACTCTTGCAATTGTCTTTCCCTTGTAAGCTTTCATTCTCATTGTTCTGGAAAATTTGAATGCAATGGAAGCATTGTAACGCTCTAACCTACTTTGGGGTTACATTATTACTAATCACTAACATAAATATATAATTGATGAGTCTCGGATTTGTAGAGTTTTCTTAGGCTAATTTTGTCTCCTTGAGATTTACTTTGGTTCGATACAAGTTATATTGTGTTTCAATACTACTTCTTTCATTGTTTCTGCACTATTCAATTCAAGTTTCTATCATCAATTTACTGTCTTCTATCCAATTTTCTACAAAGCTTTTCATCTCTTCTGTTAATTCTGAAATCGGATATTTTTCAAATCAATATATTTTTGGATTCTATTCATTCATTGGAAGCCCTAAAGTTCTGTAGTTCTTCGAATAGTTTTATCTGTAGTTTTACCTACATCAGTTGTCAGACACGGTGGAAAAGATACAACCACTTTTCTAGGCCTAGTTGTCTGTACGCCGTGGACGCGCCGGAGCTGTTGCGTGTTCAAGCTCTGCAAAGAGAAAAAGAAAAACAGAGTTGCGTTGTATGAAGAACAAACAAGGAAAGAGAAAGAGTAAAAAAAGAAGGTTTAATACCTATTTTGGTCTCTTGGTTTGTTCAAAGTTGTCCTACCTTTTTTTAGACGTTCATAATTATCTCATATTTTGTAAAAAATTGTTCGAGTTGATCCTTTTTGCTTACCGCGTTAAAAAACTAACATAACTTAGCCAACATGTACAATCTTTCATTACGTGGCAACTGTGTGCCTAATTGACGTGGCACCTAGTATTTCAAAATAATTAGGGTTTACTTCTTCACCCAAAAACCAAGGAGCAATGCCAACATCCTCGTATCGTTGCGGTGCAACCGAAGACGTCATCGATACTGTGTTTGGCGTTGCTGTCGGTGACACTCCCATTCTTCCTACTCTGTGTGCTCACTCTCTTATGTCAATTTCTATGATACAAGAAAGAAAAACAAACTGGAAAAAGCAAATTACTGCCCAAATTTGGAAAGCTTCACGAAAAGGAAAAGTTGATTTGAACAATCAAAAGGGGAAAAAAAATGAATTGATTCAGATCTGGAGGAATAGAGAGATACCCATTACAGGAAAAACGAAGAACTATTATATACGATCCACACCATCTTATTCATCCACAATTCAATTACTAGAAAATCTATTAGGGTTTGATTATTGATAACTATCAAGAACATATCTCAAAACCCTTACTAAAGCATTGGTGGTTGTGGCAAAGATATGAGAAAGCCCATACTCATGGCAAAGACCCTCGGACAGAAGCGAATCAACAATTTACAACTTCCATTTAATTTATTTCTTCTCAAATTAAAAAGCCCAAAATAGGGGAAAAATGTGTAAACATCAATTATGTTGTCAGTGAGTTTGAAAATGGCTTCCCCGCTAGCTCGGAGAGTGCGACAAAGATCATCATCGTTGAAAGTTCCGATTAGACGACACCGGTCATCGATCACGAGGAGGCATCTGCATGCTTTGCTCGTCAGTTCCATAAGTTGAGAGCATAGAATAGAGCTTTAGGTGTGCCAAACTTCGATATTGGGTAATCTTGCAACGTGACCACGTCAATCAAGCCACACAGTTGCCACCTAATGAAAAGTTGAACAGTCTGGCTAAGTTCCGTTAGTTTTTTAACGCCGTAAGCAAAAAGGATCAACTCGAACCGTTTTTTACAAAATATGGGATAATTGTGAACGTCTAAAAAAAGGTAGGACAACTTTGAACAAACCTTACAAACTGAGGGACCAAAATAGGTATTAAACAAAAAAGAAAACTACTTTCAAAAGGTTTTTTATTTAATTATTTAATAATTTAATTATATTAATGATTCAATATTTTATTAAAAACTGTTTTTTCTTAAGTTTAACATATTTTTTTATTTGAACATGAGATTTAATTCCAATATTTTTTACTTAAATTTAAATCTATAAATGAATTATTAGATAATTATATAATTATTATTATGTTGTGTTTATTTTTAATTGAGACCACTTTTATATTTTCATTTATTTTACTCTTAAACTATGGAACACAAATTTACAAATTTTATACTTTGGATCTCTCTCTTTTAAATGATAAATTAAAGTTTTATTAGATGTTAAAATTATGAAGTATAAATTAAACTTTTACCTAAGAAAAAAAATTAAATTTTAAATTATTTTTTACAATAATCATATTAAAATTAAAAATATAACATAATATCAAATAATTAATAATTTAATATTATTTTAAAAGTATATAACATCTTATAGTATAATTAATTTTAATTCGTGACATTTTTTATTTTTTAAATTTAAATAATTTAGTTTCTATTATTAATTTATTTGACAATGTCAGACCTCGGAAAACGAAAACCAAAATCCCTTGTGTCAGACCTCGGAAACGTAAACAAAACCCTCTTGTCAGCCATTTAAAACGCACCCAAAACCCTCTGCGCGGACGCCAGGTGTCAAGCAGCGAAGATTCGAAAATCAGATAGTGGAAGGCAGGTGTCAACGAGTGAGCGGACATTCGTTTTAACGAGAGAAGCAAAACCTGATTTTCTGAAAAACCCGTTTCACTCACTCTGCATGCACCTTCTTCCCCAAAACTCTGAACTTTCCATCTTCTCCTCCTTCTCACTAGAAACTCTATCTTCTCTCAAGGAAAACTAACCTTTTCTCTTCTCCAATCATCATTCAGAGACCGTAGAAGCATTCCCGGAGTCTCAAGCTTCACTTTGAACCGAACAGTTCTGGATTCTGAAACTGGTAAGTTTTCTCCTCCTTAACCGTTCGTTCTTGTCGACATGAAAACCAAGTTCTGGTTTCATGATTCCCTAGTTTTAGTTCTGAATCATTGTTGGTTCGTTATTTGATTTTGGTTCGTAGAGCAGTTGAGCGTTAAGAGTAGAAGGAATCTTAGTTCTTTGGCAAACCAACTTCAGTCAGTAGGACGTCCGTTTACACTAGAGGTAAGGGAAGCTTATTTAATTTAATTTGAATTGTATGTTGTTGAACTGTTTGACGTTCGTTTAGTTGATTGGATGATTTTGATGCATGATGGTTGATATGGTTGGATGAATTGAATGTTAGTTTACTTGATGAGATAAAATGAAATATGGCTGAGTTAGGGTATGATGTACGAAATATATGAAACCTGTATGATATGTGATGTATGAGATATGAAGGTTGATTTTGATAGAAAGTTTATAAAGTTCTGAAGTTATGAAGGTATAGGTTGAGAAAACTGATTTGAAATAAATGATTTTGTATATGAGATTATACTATGATAAAATACGTTCGTTACTGGACGGTCATTGACCGTTCGGTTCTCCTGTTGGACATAGTTGAAATGGGATTCTTTCATTTGGAAAGAATTCTAGTTGAGGACGAGCGCCTCCCTATCGTAATGCTGTGCTTGAACGATCGGTCAAGCGTAGTTGCCTCTTAGTATCCAGTAGTAAACCAAAATTCGGTATCTATATATATATATATAATCGTATAAGTAGTGGTTTCTAAACACCGTTCCTATGATATCTTATTTATAAATCTTTTATTCTGAATTTTAGTGGTGCTCGGTCTTACACCAAGCGCTCGTATTTTTACAATAGATCTACCCTGATAAAATAGCGTTCGTCCAATTTCAGAAGAACCTTCCTTTCCTCGTTCGGTCATTTACTAACATGGGATTTCTGTATGTGAATTGTTCTAAGTTTGGTCCTTTGACGTCCTAATATGTCCACTTTATTGTCTCGGATCAAGAGCTCCCAGTTCTAGGTATTCTTTGAGTTTCGATTGGAGTTCACGAGAGTCAGTTCATTTAACTGATTCGGGTTGTAGAAGACGTTCGTCACATATTGCATAGGTGTACCTAATTCCTTTCTAAAATTTCAGTAAAACCCCTTTGGTAGTATTCTGTTCTAGAACGAGAGAGTTCGTGTTTCGTTCCTGTCGTTCGTCCTTGTATTAAAGAGGGCTGAACGTTCGGTATCTGATGTTCTTGGAAATGATGATAAGAATGACACTTAAGTGAAAAGTTATAAATGATGAAGAGTTTATGAGATGAGTATGAAATTATGGAATTGAACGAGCGTTCCGGGGAGGAACGACTCTTGTGTGAATATTGGAATTGGTAAAGTATGAATGTGGACAAAGCTTAGCTGGCGATTCATCCTGATGTTCCGTGAGTACTCGTCCTCAAGTAGAGGGGAGTAGGTCATGTGTGGGAACGACAGGAGGTCCTAGTCGTTAGGGGTACTTTGGATGGAACGGACTAACCTCGGGTGGCAGCTGATGAGAATTCCAGTTACTACATCACCCGGGTGCACGAACGTCGTAGCTACATAGAATTCATACAGTCCGGACAGTCGGTCTAGTATTAGGGTTGATTGAATTTGTTTATTGAAATGTATTTGAATGTGTTTGTATATGAAAATGTATGTTATTACTTGAATTAAATTACATAAGCTTACCCTCTGTTTTTCCTTGTGTTGTCTCGTTTGTACGTCTGTCTTTGTCTTTGCAATGATCATCCGTGTGGATGTGAGCAGAAGGAAACACACTGCTGGAAGAGGCGTTGGAAGAGCAATATTTGGAGGAAGAAAACTTGGTCGAAGTCGAGGTGAAAACCGAACAATAGGACGTTCGGCTAGTAGTTGGTTAGTGTGGTTAGGTGGCCGTTCGTTCACCTTTTTCTTTAAGTTTTGAATGACCGTTCGGTATTGTTTTGTAAACCGTTCGGTCAGAATTTCTCTTATGTGGTATAGTTTTAGTTGGGATGTTATGTAAGGCCGTTCGGCCATAACCGTACTCTCTCTTTTAAATGTTAAGACTGATCTGTATTATTATTAATCGTAATTATTCTATGATATGATTAAATGCTATATTTATGGGATGTTACAGACAACATTTTATTTTTATGTTTAATTAATTTTTTATGTTTAGATTTTTTTTATTATAAAATATTAAGATTAATATATCTAATTTAAATAAATTAAGATTAATTTGTTATATTTAATTTATGTTAAATGTTTCTTCTTTTTTTTCACATTATGAAATATATTAGTAAATACATTTTTTCGGTTTAGTACTATCTGTCTTTGTCATATTCGTGTATGTGTATGTCTTCCAAACAACTATCCGATTTATGTGGTAAGTTGTGATTAAGACATAAATGTCTTCACACTACCTCTATTTTTTAACAATTGCAACTTTCTAAAAAAAATCAATTAGTAATAAGGATAAAAGAATAATTTTAATTTATGAGAAAATTTTGTTGAATAAACTTTAAATGAGAGTTAATGGGTTATTGTTGAATAAATTTAAATGAGAGTTAAAAATATTAGTGTTAAATAATTTTCATTGGCATTATACTTTTATTTTCGAAAGACTCTTGGGTTGGAGTCACTTTTTGCACCTGTCATATGGATTTTAAATAAATTTTGACAAAATCACCCAAGCTTTACTCAGTCTCACGTATTAGAATTTTAGTTCTCTTCATATTATAAATTAAGTTCATATCTATTTGAAAGGTTTATCTTCTATATATACTTGCACAAGTACACAGATACAAAAACGCAGATGCAAAAGCGCACGTACACACAAACACACATGTACATACGTATTCACACAAACACACATGTAAATACACATACACATATATATACATAGACACATGCACACACATTCAGATTCACACGTACATATAGAGACATACACAAACACATTTTCTAATAGATAATGACCGCTTGTCCTAACTCTGCTTGGCCTATTGCGATTCTCCACTTACTTTTAAAAATTTCAAACCTCTAATTTTCCTTTCAAAAATCTCTCTCTCGCTCAACAAGTTTAGAAGTTCATTTAACAAGACTAACTAAGTTTTTTTTTTCCTTGAAAAGTTTAACCTCGCCCAAAAAAAAGATAACAAAAAGACCCAATACCTAAATGAGAACACAAAAACCACTAACGGCAACCACGATGTTCAATGAATGGCGCAACCACGATGATTGTTCCACAAAGCTCCCAAAAACGGACCTAAAACCTTTACAAAAACACAAATCGCAACACCCACAACCATCACACGACAACAAATCGATGCGAACACTAGTGGTTACAGTGACACACCTCCTCCTTAACTCTCACACCCAAAACTAACTTCGAAAAACAATTTTAAACCAAATGAAAAAAAAGCTACGAAATCGAAATCTCTAAATTTGAATTTTTCATATCATTTTTTTTGTTTTAATTTCAAAGACATATGAACCAATCTTTGTTTAACATATAACAAAGTTAAAATGTTATAAAAAAAAAAGTCAAAATCTTACAAATAGGATTTCTCATAAAATAGAGAAAGATCATATTAGAATAAGTCAATTAAACATAAACTAAAATGTTCTGAGAGCAATTGCGGAAGCATAAACCATAACCGTCCAACAAATTAAAATACTATTTATATATATATATATATATATATATATATATATATATATATATATATATATATATATATATAACACCTGTGAGACCCTAAATAATTAACTCTGAAATACATGTCAAATCACAATCAATGCATTGCTGAGTCACCTGGCTGCTCTCATTAATGCACTGCGCCACACACTCAGTGCATTAAAAACGCACCAAGCGCTGCATGCACGCATGCCACTTGTCACGTTGGAAGTTTCTGAAGACAGAGTGGAGGTGCAGGTGTCCGAAAGTGAGACGCTCGTTCGTCTGGAATTGGAAGGAACAAAAGAGATTTTTCGAAAACCCTTCCACTCACCTGCACCATTCATCTTCTACCTCTGAACCCAAACCTTCATTTTCTCCAACCTCTCTCTAAAACCAGTAAACTTCTCTCTACTGTAACTCACCAAGCTTTCTCCCAATTCCATTTCAGAACCGTAGGAACTTTCGTACTGCTGTGATCTTCCTTCTGGACCGAACAGCTTCAAGAACTGAAACTGGTAAGTCCTCTTTCCGTAGTTCGTCCTTAGGTTTCTGGAAAAATAGGGTTTTAGTTGCATGCAAGCATGTATTCTAAGTGTTCTGTATTCCGTGGTTAGATTTTGTTCTGGAAGAGTCAAGAACCTAAGCAAAACGTAGTTGGATAAAGCCATTTTTTCATCTAGGACAAGCTCGATTTCCAATCCGGGTAAGGGGAGCTTATTAAATTTAATTCTTATGTTTGTTTTGTACTGTATGAACATTACGTGTGTCGCATGAAGTATGAACTGTGTTATTTGATTGTTGGTATATGATCATAAGTATGAGGTGTATATTGGTTGAGTATGCATGATCGAACGTTGTTGTACTGCATGAACATGGTATATGTTGGTTGAAATGTATGATATGAGTGATACGTGTGAATATGAAATATACATGCTTAGAAGCAGTGAACGTAAGTGAAACTTGAATATCAAATTCCCTATGATAATGCATGTCCGACATTAAACGGTTCTCGACCGTTTGGTGTTCTAGTAAACTTCTTTGAATTGGAATACTTTCATTTGGGAAGGATTCTAGTCGAGCATGAGCTATGTAGGTCTTTTACTTAGAGCTCATAATGAGCAGTGTCGATCTTACACATAGTAATCGTGTTGGGTAGTGCTCGGTCTTACACCAAGCACTCTTACTCTTTTCTGGAAAAGTCCTTGATAATACAGATTATTCATCTGTGTCGACCAACAGTGTCGAGTGTCCTTGATAATACAGATCATTCATCTGTGTCGACCAATAGTGTCGAGTGTCCTTGATAATACAGATCCTTCATCTGTGTCGACCAATAGTGTCGAGTGTCCTTGATAATACAGATCCTTCATCTGTGTCGACAAATAGTGTCGAGTGTCCTTGATAATACAGATCCTTCATCTGTGTTGACCAATGGTGTCGAACGTCCTTGATAATACAGATCCTTCATCTGTGTTGACCAATAGTGTCGAGCGTCCTTGATAATACAGATTATTCATATGTGTCGACCAACAGTGTCGAGTGTCCTTGATAATACAGATCATTCATCTGTGTCGACCAATAGTGTCGAGTGTCCTTGATAATACAGATCCTTCATCTGTGTCGACCAATAGTGTCGAGTGTCCTTGATAATACAGATCCTTCATCTGTGTCGACCAATGGTGTCGAACGTCCTTGATAATACAAATCATCCATCTGTGTCGACCGACAGTGTCGAGTACCTTTGCTAATGCAGATCATCCATCTGTGTCGAGCACCCTTCTTGATGTAGGTCGTCCATCTGGGTGACCGACCGTGTCGAGCTATCTTGTAATATAGGTCGTCCATTTATCTTGAAGCCGGTATTACTTTATTCTGGAATGGGGGAAGTTCTTCGGTCTCGTTCCTCACATTCGTTCTCGTTATAAAGAGGTCGTGATTTTTATGTACTTTGACGGAAAGACAAAAATGAAAATAAAAGTGAAAGATCGTAAATGATGAACATTATATGAGGTGAACTATGGTTATGAATTTTGGACGAGCGTTCCAGGGAGGAACGACTCATGGTTGAATATGGAATTTTGTAAAGTATGACTGTGGGCATGCTAATGCTGGCTTGGTCCATCCTGATATTCCGTGATACTCATCTTCACGTAGAGGAGAGTAATTCATGTGTGGGAATGGCAGGAGGTCCTTAGTCCATAAGTTAACATGGGCGACGTAAGAAACGGACTAACCTCGAGTGGCAGCTGTCGAGTGTAATACAGTTACTACACCACTCGGGTGCGAGGACGCCCGTAGCTACACAGATTCATACAGTCCGGACGGTCAGTCTAGTATCAGGAATTGGTTTGAGTTAAGGGATTGATTTAATTATATGTTGTGAAATATTTGATATGTTTGATATATTATGAAATGAGTGATTTTACTTGAATTAAATTCAATAAGCTTACCCTGTTTTCTTTTCCTTGCGTTGTCGATCGTCATTGTATGTCCGTCCTGTCTATGCGATGATCATCCGTGTGGATGTGAGCAGATGGGGAGGCGTTGCTTGAGGAAACACTAGAAGAAGAAGGTTTGGAGGATGCGAATCTGGTGGGAGTTGAGGTGAAGTCCGAACAGTAGACGTTCGGTTTGTATCTTTGCTTTGTAAATGGGTTGGTCGGGGCGCTAAGGTCGAGTGTGGCTTTGTAATTCAACTTCTTGTAAGGCTGATCAGCCTAAACCCTTGCTTTCGTTAATTTAAGACTGATTTGTTTATCATTAAATGTAATTAATTCTATTATATGGTTTTACTGTATTTTGGGATGTTACACACCCAAACTTTCCTTCCACTTTCTATTCTTTACTCAGCAAATTTCCTCAATTTATGAGAAAAAAATGCAAATGCTGAGTGTTGACTTGGTTTACCTCATACTATACTATTGACTTCATCTTCATATCATTGATCTATTAAAACCATAAAATTCTCAAGAATTCACTGCATTATAAGTTTCTTCCTTCCTTTTGCTATTTTATAACAAAACAATTCTTCTCTTCTTTACACCTCTCATCCTCCTTTCAACTTTCTCACTCACACAACCACCATGAACCTTACTCAATCGTATGTCACAACTTAACTCTTCCTACACTCAATTTGTTTGTTGGGTTTTGTTTTTGTGTTTCAAAAGTCATAAACTTGAAACATTGATCCTATGTAACCAACATGTTTGTTTGTTTGTTTGTGTCTGATTAACTTTGTGTTGTGAACTTCTTGTGATTGCAGATTTAGCAGTGGAATTGTGCAAGCACCCTTTGTCACAAGCTCTCGTCTTCTCCTAAAAACATGGGGTGTTATCTCGTCACGTGATGAAGATGTGGTTCCCCAAGTGGGGAAGGGATTGGTCTGGAAAGTTTGTGAGGAGTCGGATTTGACGGTTGTGGTGTTTGACGTCAAGAATGATTTTGATCTTCAACAGAATTTGGTTTCTTCTACCTATCTCAAGGAGAACAATAATTTCCACCGCTTTGAGTTTCTATGTACGAAGAAAATTCCAGAGTTCTCTGTTAACTGGTCTGCTGTTTCGTTATTCATTGACAATCTTGAGAAGCTTGATGAGTTGAAGTCCAAGGTACATCTCCTCCTTCCCCTTTCATTATTCTGTGGTTTCTATTTGAAAATTTTACTTTTATGAAAACTAAAAATAATTTTTGAAAGTTGACATCAAACACACTTTGTTTCTTTAATTTCCTTAGAATTTATTGTTCTTCCTATGTGAGCCCTTGTAACTATGGTAATACTGATGCAGATTAATAGCTCCCATCCATTGATTGTTACTGGACATGGTGTTGGAGGAGCTATAGCTTCTCTCTTTACTGTGTTGCTTTTAGAAAGCATTGGCTCAGGAAAGAAACGCCCTCTCTGCATCACCTTTGGTTCTCCCCTTATTGGTGACAAAAAGTTGCAGGAAGCCATATCACGAAGTTCTGTACGGAGTTCTTGCTTTCTACATGTTGTCTCTTGCAAAGACTCACTTCCAAAGAAGTTGAATTCCCAACCAGTTGATTACATGCCTTTTGGGACATTTCTCTTTTGTTCTGATACAGGTGCTACTTGTTTTGAGAACCCCGAGTTTGTTTTGGAGCTTCTTGTGAGCTCAATCAATGATCAAAGTCAAGGTTTTGAGGTTGCAAATTATGGAAAACTTGTGAAAAATCTCAATCGTAAAGCAATTTGCAAGGACTTTAGCCTAAAGGGAATGAACTTGACACATTGTACTTCACTGAATGCAAGTATCCGTTTGCAGTTGTGTGCAGCACTAGGATTGACATCAGATATGCAGGTAGCTGAATATCTTTTAAGTTGTAAGCCGCTTGCATTTAAAGTAAGAACAGAACTTATAAGCAATACTATAAGTGTCGTTTTCTCATCGATTCAAGAGTTTCAACTTGATAATATGTGATGACATTTAATGAAATACTTCATCACACATGTTACCGACATGAAATTCCAAATTTGATTACAGAACACAATAAATCTTATCAGTCTTGTGTGTAACTAGACTAGAATTTAATGAGTATATATCTTCATCGTATCATCTGAATTTGATTTTACAGCAGCTACAACATCAAAACACTGATATAAACGCTTTGGCAACAAAGTTGGAAGAACTGGAGAAATTCATGTCCCAGAAGAAGGTGAAATTTGATCCATCCAAGACATTGAATATGAAGAAGATAGACATGGCAAATCTTGAATGGTACAAGAAGTATTGTAAAAGTCAAGGAATTGGGTACTATGACTGCTTCAAAAAGGAGACCTCAAAAGTGGACACCTCATCAACAGTTTCCCAAGATGTTATTCTGCCGCAGAAAAGCCTCAGAAACTACTGGAGTGAGATGGTTGAAGACGCAGAGAGGAAACCTCAGACAGAAGCTGCAGCCTTTCGTACTCGCTGGCTTTTTGCTGGAACTAACTACAGGAGAATGGTTGAGCCTCTAGACATTGCTGAATACTATGCAAAGGATCTTCGTAACTATGAGGCTAAAGGAAGGTCTAGAGATTATGTAGTGTTGGAGAAGTGGCTGGAAGAAGATAAGAAAGAAAAAGGTGATTCAAAGGGCAAAACTAAAAAGAATGTGGAATTGATTTTAACCTTTGATTCTTGCTTTTGGGCAAAGCTTGAAGAGGCTCTCCTTTTGTGTGGACAGTTGGATGATTTGAAAGAGAATGTAGAGGCAAAAGGGAAGTTGCTTGAATTTGAGAACTATGTTTATGAATCACTCAAAAAGTATGAAGTGTCACCAGAGATTTTCTTGAAGGGAAGCAGTTACATGACTTGGTGGAACAAGTATAAAGAGTCTGCAGATAATCATAGACTAGCAAGCTTCATGAGCAATCGTCAGCATTTTGATCAGTATACTGAGGGAGCCTATTCCTTCCCCTGAAGTGCAGTGAATGCAAGTGTGGTTGTACAATAAATTATGATTTAATCATTCCACATTTCCTTTGTTGATTTGGTAGGGATCCTGGTTTTGCCATCCCTTGTGCTGTGTTTGTTCTATTGGAAACTCGTATACTCCACTGTCATTGTTCTTGAAAATTTGAGTGTAATGGAAGCATGTGAAAGATGGACTTTTCAGCAGATGAGATCATTAGGTTAATTGAGGCTTGTCAATGTGATCATTATCCTAGATATAAACTTTACAGCAAGAGTTTAATAAAATTTAGGGTAATGGATGTGTAAAACTGTTTGTGACAAACAAATTTATTACACATGACAGATAATTTGTGGTTGAATACTGATGCAAAAGCATAGTTTGTGATTATATAATTTGTGTTTGAATAATTATATAAAAGGATTGTTTATGATTGGATCATAACATAAAAAAAATGTCCTTAGACAGCATTTTGATTAAATTCCAATTTAAAAGTGACATTTCTAATATTTTAGATAGCATTGTAAAATTAGTTTAACAATTCATAACCACTTTTGCCATCCTCCTCTATGGTGTAAAAAAAAGTATTAATTAAAATTAGTTACATTTCCTTGTAGAAGTGCAGATATAACACTTTTTTTTAATAATAACTACTTAAAAATAATCACATATAAATTATTATTTTTCATTGGTTTAGTGAAAGATAAAATCTAACCATAACCAAGATTTGTAGGAATAAATATTTATCTTTTCTTTCTAAATTCGTTTTAGTTGTATACAGTTTCACAAATTGTAATTTGTTTTCATAAAATTTTATTACAGATTTTACATTTCAATTTTCCAATATTAGATCATCTTGATTCAATGTTAACTTATGGGTAAACTTAAATGTTTTGTTATAATTATTGTGTTAAGAGATTGCAAAGACAAAAAGTGATTATTTGTAATAACTATGACATGAGTTCATTAATTATGTCTTATTTAGAAGTTGTGTTTAAGTCTAGAAGTTGTTGAAAAAGTTTAAGGGTCTATAAATAATGGTTTGCATTATTAAAGGCTTGTTATCACAAGTAATAACATTAGGGAGTATATATATATATATAAAAGAAAAACTTGTCAACAAATTAACTTAGTGTTAGAGAGCTTGAGTGTTTGAGAAGGCGTAAAATTTAGAGAGTTTGAATAAGATGATAACTTTGCAAATAGTATGTTTGTGTTTAAGTTAACAAAAGTTGTCAATTATGACAAGTAGTCTATAGATGAAGACTCTTCTTGGTTCCCAAAAAGTATGGAAAGTAGTTGAAAATGACCATCAAGAATCAACAAGCATAAAAGGACAGTTGAATGCCTAACTTGTTGTGTTAGAGCATCGCGAGTGAAAGATAAATTAGTTTTGTACGTGCTATACCAAATTGTGGATAAGTAAGGCTTTAAGAAGATAGGAAATACTACATCTTCAAAAGAAGTGTGAGACATATTAGAAAAGACATATAAAGGGATAATCGTGTAAATTAGATCAAACTTCAAACTCTTATACGCGAACTTGAAAGCATGAGAATGAAAGAGGCTGAAGGAGTAGTCGAATACATATCTCAAGTAGAGATCATGATGAATATGCTTGGAATGAATGGATAAACATTGTCCGTGTATTGGAGAAAATCCTGAGGTTAACTCATGACTTTAAGAATATGATGTGCGTTATTGAGGAGTTTAAGGACTTGTCAATCTCTCAGTTAAAGAGTTTTTTGGGTCACTTGAGGCGTATAAACAATAGAAAAAGAAGAAGAAGGAGAAGTCTCTTAAACAAGTACTTCAAGCAAAGACAACCATAAAGGAGAATAAGACATCTTATACTTAGAACACTCAAAGTTATGGTGGTAGAGATAGAGGAGGATATGAAAAAGGAAACGAGCAATCCAGCCAAAAAAATTAGTGTGGCCAAGGACGAGGTCAAATGAAAGAAGGTCAATCAAGCAACTAAGGCATTGATAGGAAGATTACATTCGGATATGTATTCTTTATGGGAAACATAACATTCACCTAACTTCCGAAAGAAGCCACCCATAGTAACACTATCAACATGCGAAGCCACCCATAGTAACACTATCAACATGCGAAGCCAAGTACGTTGTAGCATCTTGGGATGTATGTAATGTAATTTGACTTAGAAATCTTTTAACCAAGTTGAAGATGAAGAGAAAATGACTATGATTCAAATTGACAACAAGTTGACCATAGAATTGGTGAAGAACCCGATTAACTAGAAGAGAAATAAATATATTGATGTTTAGTTTCATTTCATCTGAAAGCAAGTGAAAGAAGATAATGTGAAGTTAGACTACAAGTCATAGTCAAAAACATTGCTCAAAAATAGTAAAAGAATGATTAAAAAAAAGACAAAATATATTTAAGTTTACAAAAGAATTTTGTTAAATAAACGTAAATACTACATTAGGAAATTTTAAAGATGAAAAGTAATTTTTTATAATAATTATGACATAAGTTCATTAATTATATGTTGCTAATATTTCTAAAAGTTAAAAGAATATTTGAGAAACACTTTTTTCTTTTCAACATTAACATATCATTTAATTCCTATATATCTGATGCTAATTTTATTCATTCACATAATATACTAATAATAAGATTTAATAATAAGCTTTAATACATATTTTTCTAGCCGACATTGTAATTTTCAATCAATAATTAAATAGTATGTTAACGGTGAATTAAAATTATTTAACTTTAAAAGAAATAGAAGAACGAAATTGAGATTAAAAATTCATAGGAAAAGTTTACACTGTCACTCGTATCAGATTAAGTTTATTTTATATCATTCTTATTTTTCTTTTCTTCTTTTTCTTCTTTTTCATTACATTCTTTTTACATGTATCATTTTTATTTCCTTTTTGTCTCTTTTTGTAAGACCCTAGAAAAATGAGCACCATTAATCCCCCTGTCTCATCCTCATTAATTGCCCTAAAAACCCTTCTGTTGTGCATTAAAAACGCACTTCCAGACTCACTGCCTTTCCTGCCAGGTGTCGTGACGGAATGTTCCTAAATCAGTAGTGGAAGACAAGTGGCAGCAAGAGAACGGACGTTGGTTTTAAACAAAAATGACTTTTCTGAAGTCCGCATCACTCTTTGCATGCACTCTTCTTCTTCCTCAGATTCTAACTTTTCATATTCTTCATCTTCTCTCTAGAAACCTCTACCTTCTCTCTACTGAAACTTCTTCTTTCTCTTCTCCGTTCCCGTTTCAGAAATCGTAGAACCATTCCTGGTGTCGTGAGCTTCGTTTTGATCCGAACAGAATTTAGAACGGAACTGGTAAGTCCTCATTTCTAAGCTTTCGTCCTTTTGTTTTCATGCGAACCATAGTTCTGGTTGCATGCATGGGTTCTAGGTCTGAGTTATTCCGATTTCTGGTGTTTTAGTTTAAGTGGAAACTGTTGAGCGGAACCTGAGGGTAGGAAGTTGTTAGAGGAAGCACTAAATCTTGCTTTTTGGGAGTACACTGCTATCCAGGTAAGGGGAGCTTATTAAATTTAATTCTTATGTTTGTTTTGTACTGTATGAACACTACGTGTGTCGCATGAAGTATGAACTGTGTTATTTGATTGTTGGTATATGATAATAAGTATGAGGTGTATATTGGTTGAGTATGCATGATCGAACGTTGTTGTACTGCATGAACATGGTATATGTTGGTTGAAATGTATGATATGAGTGATACGTGCGAATATGAAATATACATGCTTAGAAGCAGTGAACGTAAGTGAAACTTGAATATCAAATTCCCTATGATAATGCATGTCCGACATTAAACGGTTCTCGACCGTTTGGTGTTCTAGTAAACTTCTTTGAAATGGAATACTTTCATTTGGGAAGGATTCTAGTCGAGCATGAGCTATGTGGGTCTTTTACTTAGAGCTCATAATGAGCACTGTCCATCTTACACATAGTAATCGTGTTGGGTAGTGCTCGGTCTTACACCAAGCACTCTTACTCTTTTCTGGAAAAGTCCTTGATAATACAGATCATTCATCTGTGTCGACCAATAGTGTCGAGTGTCCTTGATAATACAGATCCTTCATCTGTGTCGACCAATGGTGTCGAACGTCCTTGATAATACAGATCATTCATCTGTGTCGACCAATAGTGTCGAGTGTCCTTGATAATACAGATCCTTCATCTGTGTCGACCAATGGTGTCTAACGTCCTTGATAATACAGATCATCCATCTGTGTCGACCGACAGTGTCGAGTACCTTTGCTAATGCAGATCATCCATCTGTGTCGAGCACCCTTCTTGATGTAGGTCGTCCATCTGGGTGACCGACCGTGTCGAGTTATCTTGTAATATAGGTCGTCTATTTATCTTGAAGCCGGTATTACTTTATTCTGGAACGGGGGAAGTTCTCCGGTCTCGTTCCTCACATTCGTTCTCGTTATAAAGAGGTCGTGATTTTTATGTACTTTGACGGAAAGACAAAAATGAAAATAAAAGTGAAAGATCGTAAATGATGAACATTATATGGGGTGAACTATGGTTATGAATTTTGGACGAGCGTTCCAGGGAGGAACGACTCATGGTTGAATATGGAATTTTGTAAAGTATGACTGTGGGCATGCTAATGCTGGCTTGGTCCATCCTGATATTCCGTGATACTCATATTCACGTAGAGGAGAGTAATTCATGTGTGGGAATGGCAGGAGGTCCTTAGTCCATAAGTTAACATGGGCGACGTAAGAAACGGACTAACCTCGAGTGGCAGCTGTCGAGTGTAATACAGTTACTACACCACTCGGGTGCGAGGACGCCTGTAGCTACACAGATTCATACAGTTCGGACGGTCAGTCTAGTATCAGGAATTGGTTTGAGTTAAGGGATTGATTTAATTATATGTCGTGAAATATTTGATATGTTTGATATATTATGAAATGAGTGATTTTACTTGAATTAAATTCAATAAGCTTACCCTGTTTTCTTTTCCTTGCGTTGTCGATCGTCATTGTATGTCCGTCCTGTCTATGCGATGATCATCCGTGTGGATGTGAGCAGATGGGGAGGCGTTGCTTGAGGAAACACTAGAAGAAGAAGGTTTGGAGGATGCGAATCTGGTGGGAGTTGAGGTGAAGTCCGAACAGTAGACGTTCGGTTTGTATCTTTGCTTTGTAAATGGGTTGGTCGGGGCGCTAAGGTCGAGTGTGGCTTTGTAATTTAACTTCTTGTAAGGCTGATCAGCCTAAACCCTTGCTTTCGTTAATTTAAGACTGATTTGTTTATCATTAAATGTAATTAATTCTACTATATGGTGTTACTGTATTTTGGGATGTTACACTTTTCCTTTCACCCATGTAGTCAATCATTTTACTTTTCATATATGCACTCAATATATAGAACCATAAATATATTTTTTCCTTTTCAAATTCTGAATATAAAAACATTATTCAAATAAATAAAAAGCTGATTTGAGATTTTCAACGTGTGAATTGTTTGTTTGTAACGCGTTTATGTACTTTTTGTCTTGCCTTGTTAGAAACGTTCAAGAACTTGCTCAGAGCTTTCTAAATTACTAAAAAGGAGAAAGAAATGTAAAGAAAAGGTGACGAGAATTGCATAAAACAAAACATAATGTCTCGTACATGTGTTTCCTTGGACCTAGCAATTCTGTGTCTACCAAGTTTCCCAGTATACGAGAAAACAATTCATAAAGCAAAGTAACATGAAGTGGTGATTCTCAGTGTAACTTAGTTGGATTTTGTGTGCTTGCAATTGCAGATTTTGCAACTTTTCCAACAAGTTCTTATGTTGCTAAAAGATTATTGGGTTTTATGTTGTCATGTTATGAAGCATGGTTTCAAATGTGCCATAGGGAAATGTCATGCATGTTAAGTATAAATAAAGTCCCACGTAAAATAAATCAGACATAGAAATTTTTATAAGATAAGAATAATATTAAAAACAAATTTATAAAAATTTAATTCAAAACGAAGAATATCTTCGTATCTTAATGTTATGTATAAGTAAAAGCTTATATAGAACCAGATTTTTATTTGGTGATTGTAACCTTATTTTTATCCTTTTTTTATTTATAAATAAGATATTGATACTTTAACAACATTTTTTTGACAAAATTTTAACATCATCTACATGTCATTTTATCTAGATGTCATTTTATGATTGTTCTAAAATTATTTTATAATCAATAATAATAATCATAAACACCAATATGGACCAATCACAAAATAACACGTAGATAATGTTAAAATATTGTCAAAAAATTGTTGTCAAAATATCATTATTCTTATAAATAAGCATGTCCAGCCTCACAAAAACATAATATGTATTTTGAACAATGCATCAAACACACCTTAAGCATATATAATTCATAAGGGGTAACTTGTTTTTTTTTTTAATGTTGTGTTTTTTTCCCATCGTTCCTTATCAACAGAGATAAAAAATCATTTTGTCTGTCTCGTGAAAATTTAAATGTTTTCGTTGAACTTGTTGAAATTGATTAATATGATATCGTGCTATGGTATTATATCAATAGATGAATTAAAAATACAACAATTATTATCGTTTTGGAACAGTATGAAATATGTTTATTAAAGCAAATATTTACATATATAATAATCAAAACAAATCTCATCAATTTAAGTACATTATAATATTATTATTACGTAAGGTATCATATTATTCTTATTTATTTAAGAGAAATTATTATTTTATTAATATTAATATCATGTTATTAGTCTTAATTTATTAATATTAATATCATATTATTAGTCTTAAGATGGATTTTATAAATATATTTGATATTTTTTAGGGAATATTTACTCTTATATTCATACATATTTTTTTCATTAAAAAAATTCAAATTTTTTACTGATTAATGTCCAATGGTCTTTTACATATAAATCTCTGTAATGTTTCAATCTTCAAAAATTTACGTTTAATATCTCGATAAAAAAAGTTATTAATTAAAAATTCTTATAATTTTTGCTGCAAAACTCTCAAAAACCATGACATTAACCTTTCTTTTTATTTAGGTGCTCCAAAAATTAACAAAGAATAAAAAAAATTCTAAAGCTCACAAAATTGTATAATTGGTTCAACTTGTCTCTTTCATGGCTATCAACAAACTACCTCCAACAATTGTTTCAAATTTTAAACTAAACCTGTGTTGACTTTGTAAGTGATAGCTTCGAAAGTGAAATCAACGAATGATTTCGATGTTTTATTAACTCATATCCATCACCACTCCCTTAATCTAAATGGATTTAAATATTACTTAAATTTTCATGTTTTATTAGATGTTTTCATTTTTTTTTTAACTCAAAACATTAATTACATAGGCAGATCTTATAAAATAGAATTAAAGAGAGTAATATTCCTTTTAGTTTTATTTTATTTTATTCCTAAATAATAGTTATTTATAACTTTTTTCTCCATAGTATCCTTACATTTAATAAAAAGTTACCAATATATTACCACTTGAAAATTTAAAAGAAATATAATTAAAAAACTAACTTCTTTAGTAAAACTATACTAAATATTGAAAGAAGCTAATTAATAATATTTTAATTAATTAAGTATGTGTTTGGATTTCCCATAAGAAATTGATAACCTAATCACTCAATTACGCTTTAAAAACAGCAATATCCACCACTATATCTAAGAACGCGCTAATGTAAATAACACTTACTAAACATCAATAATAAATTTCTCACTTACTTTTTAATTTAATTTTTTCTAAAAAAAAGAATCTATTATTATTATCATCATTATTATTACTTGAATTTCAATTGCCAACTAAAAAACAGTAGCCGTTGATGTCGCCAATCTATTTCTAGCAAGATGCCAGCCCACAGTGTCCCACCGCACACATCCCGTGACCATACTCCCACTCTCACACTCTCGCGTGTTTCTCACTCTTCGTCACTTCCAACAAAACCGCTTTAACTCATCACTTTACTTCACTCTCTCTGTGTGTTGTTTTGGTTTCTCAGTTTCTACAATGTCTTCGTTTTCTCTTACGTTCCTCACATTATTATCGTTCTTTTGTTTCTGCGTTAACGCGCGTCTAACGTTGGACTTCTACAAGGACACGTGTCCGCAGTTCGCGCAGATCATCCGCGACACGGTGACGGCCAAGCAGATCGCGAGTCCCACGACGGCGCCCGCCACAATCCGCCTCTTCCTCCACGACTGCCTCATCCCAAATGGTTGCGACGCCTCCATCCTCCTCTCCTCCACGGCGTTCAACAAGGCGGAGCGCGACGCCGACATCAACCTCTCCCTCCCCGGCGACGCCTTCGACCTCGTCGTCCGCGCCAAGACCGCCCTCGAACTCGCCTGCCCCAATACCGTCTCCTGCGCCGACATCCTCTCCGCCGCCACCCGCGACCTCCTGACCATGCTCGGCGGCCCCTTCTACCCCGTTTTCCTCGGGCGTCGTGACGGCCGCTTCTCCTCCGCCGCCTCCGTCCCCAACCACCTCCCCACTCCATCCATGCCCATGTCCCAAATCACGGAAATCTTCACCCGGCGCGGGTTCTCCGTGGAGGAGTTCGTCGCTCTGAGTGGGGCTCACACCGTGGGATTCTCCCACTGCTCCGAATTCGTCACCAACCTCTCGAACTCCTCTTCTTCCTACAACCCTCGTTTTTCTGAAGCTTTATCCAAAGCTTGCGCCGATTACAGAACCAACCCTACCCTTTCCGTCTTCAATGACATCATGACTCCCAACAAGTTCGACAATGTGTACTTCCAGAACCTTCCTAAGGGTTTGGGCGTGCTGAAATCCGATCACGGCTTGTACAGTGACCCTGTTACGAGACCATTTGTGGAGGGCTTCGCCAAGGATCAAGCTAGGTTCTTTAGGGTTTTTGCCTCGGCGATGCAGAAGCTGAGTCTGCTCAATGTGCAGACGGGGAGAAAGGGGGAGATCCGACGCAGGTGTGATCAGATTAATTGATTCTTTCTTCTTTTTGGAAGCTGTTGATGATTTGATGAGATAAGATCTTTTGATTTAAGATGAGAACGCGAATGAAACCTCTGTTGTGCATGAATTTGATGTTTTTGAGGTTGATTATACATACATAGATTTGGGTTGTGTGAGGTGGGGAAATGGGGGAATGGAGCAATTGTTGTTCATCTTGGATAGATGAATCTGAGTTATGGTTTTTGAATGTAATATTATAAGATTTAATTAATAAAGTTTCTTATTTTGATCTGTTTTATCAGACATGATGTAGATTTGAGATTGCATATAAACTGGTGTGGAGTGATTTAATATGGATTTTAGGTTAAATAAATTTTTAATCTTCATCTCAAAGAGGAATGATTTTTGTAATTGAGTTAGATGAACATGGAATAGAATCATAATCATTGTTCAACCAAATTGTGGGATAAATAATGTTGCCTCTGCCACTGTCTGGTGAGTAATTTAATCTTTTTGCGTTAAGGGTTTAAGAGATGAAACAGTTAGCAATAATTTTTTTATTAATAATAATATCGAACATATAATCAATTTATAACCACTCATGTTATATGTTTGGCTATAAATAATATATTTAAAAAATTATTAAGGTGTTGTTAATAAAAGATGAATTTACAACTATTCATATTCGTGTTATCTTATTGGCTATGAATAATATAATTATAAATTATTCTTCTATCAAACATTCTTTTAAGTGATGAAAGATGGAGTGTGAAATGGTAATAGTTATCACGATATATTTTATCTTATGGAAATCTTATTTTATACCAAAATCATGTATATGATCTATTTTTAATATGAAGTAATCATAAAGACTTCAATTTAAAACTTTTTTTCTTTATATAATTGAAGTAGTACGAGATTTGACGATTTCTATTTTCTTTTAATTAAAGTCGTCATCATTGAGACTTCAATTCAAAACATTTTTGTTCTTATATAATTGAAATTGTATGAGATTTGATGTTTTTTATTTTTTTATTTATTTTAAATTAAAGTCTTTATACATATGAAGTCGGAGTTCGATTATAAGTAGATAGGAGTGTGGTTATAGAGGTTTCAGACATACTATGAGATGGAGTTGAAAATGTTAAAAAGATTAAACAAAAAACAGTTTCTAGAGAGTTAGATTTCAGATATTGTATAAAAGCTTGTAATCTCTACTTTTACAATTGAATAAAAACAATTTACTGAAGTTTATACTGTCATATTTCTGTGTGCATTTCTCCTGCTCCATAAGTGTGTGTTGATCTCCCGGTGAACGGTGTGTGTGTGTGTCTGGTGATCGGAGGTGGAACCCTAGCAGAGCCTTTGTCCTCAATCTCTCTTTAAGATTCTCGAACTCTCTCATCTGACTGATCTTTTCTCTCTGGGTCACATGTTTTTTCTCTTTTCACATCAGAAATGTCCTAGAAGGGGGTTTTACGGTTCTGCCCCTGTCTTTACTTTCTATTATGGTATCAAGAGCTTAGGTTGTTGTTCTGGTGGGTGTATGAAGTGGGTGTTGTGTTGATAGCTAGATGTGTGTGTACCCAGAAGTAAAAAAGAAGGGTTCTTTGACTACGTGTAGATCAAAGATTCAGGAAGATAGTTGCAAGAAAGGATGGCCGGAGTTGGAGGAGTTCATGGAACACTACCTATGTTTGATGGCAAGTAATTTGCTGACTGGCGGATCAAGATGTGGGTTGTGTTTGGTTTTCAAGATGTGTTGGAAGTCATTGAAGAGGGAGTGCCTGTGTTGAGTGAAAATGCAACCCAAGAAAAGAAGAAAGAACACAAATTACTAGAGAAACTAGACAGTAAAGCCAGATTCTTAATGTATCAGTGTGTAAGTCAAAAGATTTTCAACAAAATTTCTAGTGCAGCTACTGCAAAGGAGATTTGGGGCATCTTGGTGAAAACCTACGATGATGGAGATAGAAATGCAAAGGTGAAACTACAAGCTCTAAGGAGGCAGTTTGAAACTCTGATAATGGAGGAGGGTGAGACCGTGGCTGAGTATTTTGATAAAATGCAGGAGTTAGTAAACAAAATGAGGGCTTGTGGTGACAAGATGACAGATGAATATATTGTGGACAAAATTCTGAGGACCCTAACCCCCAGATTTGACTATGTGGTGGCTGCCATTGAAGAAAATCGAAGAAAGGAGGATATTGACAGTGAAGAGTTGCTGCATTCATTGGAAGCTCATGAGTTACGCCTCAATGAAAGCATACAGTATCAGGAACAGGCCCTGTAGACCAGAACTCAGTGGAAAGGGAAAAAGGGTTTCAATAAGGGAGAAAAAGGAGGCAAGAAATGAAAATATTTTCTGGACCAGCAAGGAGAAGAGTCCACTGAATCTAGAAAAGAAAAGAAATCAAAGAATGCTAATGGAGAATGGAAGTTTGATAAGAGAAAGGTGAAATGTTATAATTGCCAGAAACTGGGTCATTATGCAAAGGAGTGCTGGAATGGTGAAGGGGCTAAAAATAAACCAAATAAGAGGGCTAATCTGGCCCAGGAGGAAGAGTCTGATTCTGAAGCAGTGATTCTAATGGCACATGTTGATGAAAAATAATCAGAAAACACTGTTTGGTACCTTGATTCTAGATGTTCCACTCACATGACAGGGAGAAAGGATTGGTTTGTGAGAATGCAGGGAGTGGAGAATGGAAAAATCAGGTTTGCTTATAATAGCAGTTTGGAGGCAGAGGGTTTAGGCAGAGTGGTTTTAAGAGGTGTAGATGGCAGAGAAGTCATCATAGAAGAGGTACTGTATGTACCTGGGTTGAAGACTAATTTGCTTAGTCTTGGACAACTTTTACAGAAAAAATACAAGATGAAAATGGAGGACAATTGCCTCAGCATCTTCAATCAGAATGGGAAGGTTGTTGTGCAGGCACAGCTGTCACAAAATAGAACATTCAAGGTTGTGATGGAGGCAATAAATCATCACTATTTTACTGCAACCGAGAGTGAAGAAGAATGGTTGTGGCATCTCAGGTATGGGCATTTGAATTTCCAGGATCTATCAATGCTAAGTCAGAAGAAAATGGTGATTGGCTTACCAAAGGTAGATATTCCAGGGACTGTTTGCAAAGAATGTGTTCAATGCAAGCAGACCCGTGACAGCTTTCAGAGGTATTTACCCCAGAAATCTGCAGAGAAGCTGGGAGTGGTATATTCAGATGTGTGTGGTCCTATGCAGGTAGAAACACCTGGAGGCCGCAGGTATTTTCTATTGTTCATAGATGATTGGACCAGAAAGGGTTGGGTCTACCTATTAGAGAGGAAAAGAGAGGTACTGCAACAATTCCAGAAGTTTAAAAATATGGTTGAAAAACAGTGAGAAGAAGGTGAAAGTTTTGAGAACAGATGGAGGAGGAGAGTATATCTCCACTGATTTCAGAGAATACTGTGAAAGGGAGGGAATTATTCATGAAGTTACTCCTCCCTACACCCCTCAACATAATGGGGCAGCAGAGAGGAAAAACATAATTGTTCTAAACATGGTCAGGTGTATGTTGAAGAGCAAGAGTCTTCCAAATTTCCTATGGGGTGAAGCTGTGGTGACAGCTATTTATGTGTTAATTTATCTCCAACAAAGAGACTAAATGGTGTCACACCAGAGGAAGCTTGGACTGGAGTAAAGCCAGATGTTAAGCATATGAAGATTTTTGGTTCTCTATGTTACAAACATGTTCCAGAACAGCTGAGAAAGAAGTTGGATGACAGGGGAGTTCCATTGATCCTAATAGGTTACCATGTTACAGGTGGGTACAAATTGTATGACCCTATAATAGGTGCAACTTTAATCAGCAGAGATGTGAAGATTGATGCAGCTGGAGAGTGGCAATGGGAGTCAGGAGAGAAAGGAGGACCAGCCATTGAGTTGGAAACTGAACCTCAAGCAGATTCAGAAACATGCAGGAGGGAGGAGAATGTTAGGAGATCTCCTAGAGTCACCCAGATACCAACATATTTGAGAGACTATGAACTGGCTTATGATACAACTATCTCATCTGAAGGGAATTTTGTTCATTTTGCTTAGATAGCTAAAGCTGAACCAGTTGATTTTGAGCAGGCAGTGAAGGATGAGAGGTGGTACAAGGCTATGAAGGAAGAAATTGGTTCAATTGAGAAGAACCAGACCTGGGAATTGACAGAATTGCCCCTTAACAAGAAACCCATAGCACTGAAATGAATTTACAAGTCTAAAATAAATCCACAAGGTGTAGTGATTAGATACAAGGCCAGATTGGTGGCCAAAGGGTTTTTGCAGCAGGCTGGAATTGATTATGGAGAGGTGTTTGCACTTGTGGCCAGAATGGAGACAGTGAGGCTGGTTGTCTCAGTTGCTGTGCAAAACAACTGGGTTTTACATCAATTAGATGTAAAGTCTGCTTTTCTAAATAGAGATCTAGAAGAGGAAGTTTATGTTGTCCAACCTCAAGGTTTTGAAGTCAAGAGACATCCTGACAAGGTGCACAGGTTGAAAAAGGCTCTCTATGGACTAAAACAGGCTCCAAGGGCCTGGAATAAAAGGATAGATGGTTTTATGAGGAGCATTGGGTTTGAGAAGTGTAGTTCTGAGCATGGAGTATATGTTCAGTGTTATCAGCAGAATGGGAGAGAAGAAAAGCTGATAGTATGCCTATATGTGGATGATCTACTAGTTACAGGAAGTAGTGTTGAGAGAATTGCTGAGTTCAAAGTCCAGATGCTACAGGAGTTTGAAATGAGTGATCTGGGTCAGCTTAGTTACTTTCTTGGGATTAAATTCACCAAGACTGATGAGGGAATGTTGGTACATCAGTCCAGATATGCATTGGACATGTTAAACAAATTTAACATGCTTCATTGCAATTCTTCTAATACTCCAGCAGAAGTTGGTATAAAACTTGAGAAAGATCCTGAGGAGGAAGTTGTTGATCCTACTGAGTATAGAAGAATGGTGGGAAGCTTAAGGTACTTGTGTAATACAAGACCTGATATCAGCTATAGTGTGGGTTTAGTCAACAGATTCATGCAGAATCCCAGAACCTCTCATTTGAATGCTATCAAAAGAATCTTGAGGTATCCAAAAGGTACCATCAAGTATGGAACTTTGTTGCCCAGAGGTGGATCAAGAGGAGAAGTGCGAGTCATGGCTTACTCAGACTTAGATTGTGTGGAGACAAGGGTAACAGGAAGAGTACAGCTGGATACGTATTTTTTCTGGAGCTCCAATTTCTTGGAGCTCTACGAAGGAACCAGTTGTAGCTCTGTCTTCATGTGAGGCAGAGTACATTGTTGCATGTGAAGCCACCTCTCAAGCAGCTTGGCTTGACTCATTTATGAAGGAACTAAGGAGAGGAGTAGAAGGGAAGGTCAGACTGCTTGTTGACAACAAGTCAGCCATCGATCTGACTAAGCATCCTACATCACTTGGTAGGAGCAAACACATCGAGACACGTTTTCACTTCATCAGGGAGCAGGTTAGCAAAGGTAAGCTCGAAGTGGTATACTGCAAGTCCAAAGATCAGATTGCAGATATACTCACTAAAGCATTAAAAGGAGAACAATTTCTATCACTTAGAAAGCAGATCGGAGTAGGAAAGTTGGAGTTTGGAGCAGATCCAAAAGGAGAG
Organism: Vigna reflexopilosa; assembly: GCA_027742785.1. NCBI lineage: Eukaryota > Viridiplantae > Streptophyta > Magnoliopsida > Fabales > Fabaceae > Vigna > Vigna reflexopilosa. The sequence goes on from CM050923.1 coordinate 2,356,498, forward strand.
GTCACAAAAACCTAAGGTTTTTGTCTCAGGGGGAAGATCAGCTCAGTTTTCACTGTTCTAATCAGTGGAAAAGTTCTTCAAAGCAAAAGAAGGAGTTTTACCTATTATTAATCGGTGAAAATGACGGAGGTTTGCCAGAGATGGTGTTTTTCACCGATCATTCGGTGAAAAGAGGGTTTTTTTCTTCAAATCGTATTCTTTTACTGTTTTTGTTTAGGAGGAGTGTTAAAAAGATTAAACAAAAAACAATTTCTACAGAGCTAGATTTCAGACTTTGTATAAAAGCTTGTAATCTCTACTTTTACAATTGAATAAAAACAATTTACTGAAGTTTATACTGTCATACCTCTGTGTGCATTTCTCCTGCTCCATAAGTGTGTGTTGATCTCCCGGTGAACGGTGTGTGTGTGTCTGGTGATCGGAGGTGGAACCCTAGCAGAGCCTCTGCCCTCAGTCTCTCTCTAAGATTCTCGAACTCTCTCATCTGACTAATCTTCTCTCTCTGGGTCACTTGTTTTTTCTCTTTTCACATCAGAAATATCCTAGAAGGGGGTTTTACGGTTCTGCCCCTGTCTTTACTTTCTATTAGAAAAGAAGTTAGGTTGAGATGAAAAAATGGTATATGTGAAAGAAATATGATGTATAGATAAAGATGAAGCAGTTATGTTGTGAATGTTGCCTATATATATGAACAATGGAGGTGATTGAAACATGCCAAATTGAGTATCATTCTACGGTTGAAATTGTTGATAATACCCAAAAGATCTAATATGATTATATTGTGGAGGAGGTTGTGGATCTTGAGGTCCCCAGTGTGTCATAATGTTAAAAATGTAATTTTTAATTTAATTTGATAGTAAGATATTAGCATTTAAAAACCTACATCGTCGTTTAATGATGCTTGTTGTGGCATTATGTAACAGATAATATGTTCTATGTATTATTGTATATATTGTGTAGTATCACACAAATTGTCATTTTTGTGGAATTTTTTTCCTTCAAAATTTCTTTCCTTTAAGATGGTTGTATAGATTATTTCACATTCCTATACATTGTTGATGATTCCTTTTGTTATTCTTCACATATTTATAGAATGAAAGTTATCAAAGTTTAATAGCTTAGGTGGAATAAATTGTCCAAATCCAAATTTGCATATTATATGATTTATATGATGAAACTTTACTATAACAAAACATATCAAAAGAATAATTGCACGACTCATTGAGGAGATATCAATAGTTATCAAGGGAGCATGAACTTTGTTTGAAAGAGAACATGTTTGTTACCGTTGTTCGTTACCAATTATTATTCTCGTTAAAACAATATTTGAAAGAACTAATTCTTGATTCAATGAAAGGAGAGTAAGGACACCATACATGTTTCGGGCAGGACATAAATATTCCGAATATGTCACAATATTGCTCAAGAAAAATGAACAAAGATCGGTCATGTGTCTTGTCCATTAATATGATCGATAATGTTATGTGTTTGATATTCAGAAGATAACGAATCCACAACTGCGTTGACGACTAATGTCATACACTTTTAAGTTAAATGAGTGATGGTATGAATGTCGGAAGTTTTAAGCTTTGAGATTGTCTTGTCTCCGTATCATTGTTGTTTATTTCTATTGTTACTTAGAACTTGGAACATTTGTTGACCTTGTTTATAATCTTCAAAACATTTACAAAGTTTACAAAGTTAAAGTTCCAAAAAATTATTAACCTATACTAGTCCCAACTTTATCCTAGATTTTAAAATAGATTGTAGACAATAAAGAAGGTCAACTACTACTCATATCCATGAAATAGATCAAGCAATTAAAAATAAGCCAAAAAATAGTTATTCTTACTATTATAATGATGTTCATCTAAGAAAATTAATTTTATATTTATTTAAATAAAATATCGTTAATTAAGTTACGTATGAGGTTTTTTTTCTTCTATGGAAATGCTGAAATTGGTCTCATACACGAGTAAATATGTTGTCTCGTGTTCTTGATTAACATTTTATTGTAAAAAGTCATTCGAAAAATTCATCCATTTGGATACAAGTTTTTCATATAATTATAAAGAAAACTTATATTTGTGTATTAAATGTTAAATATATAAATAAAGAACGTACGCAGATGAATAGTATTTTTCTTACTTACATGAAAATTCAATCAAAGATCTATAGGTCAATATATAAGCACTTTGAGAGTATTCACTCGTTTTCTTTCCCTGTTAATTAATTTTCTAATTAAGTTTTTTTTTATCTTTAACAAATTCAAGTTTCAAGAATCTGTGTTGATCTTGGTGAACATAGTAATAGATTTGTCATGGAAATACGCAATTTTTTAGTTGGATATCATAATTTTGTGAGGGATGCGTTATTAAGGTATGGTGTTTGCTTAAATAATGGAAGAATTTGGCTTTGGATTTTGAAAAGCACGTTTTGTCTGCACTGTGGCATCTTTTTTGTCCCTTATTGAAAGAAGCTGTTTTTGCCCATGCATGTGCATGTGCATGTGCATTTTCCATACACACAAACGCGCGTTTTATGACACAGCTGGTGAAGTTGTTGCAAAATTTTTAATGCATCAGAAGCGCCGCGTACGCTATCTGATATAATAGTTTACGCGGTGATTTTCTTTAAAATCTAATAATACACTTTTAAGTGGTATAATTACTTATACAGATAAGCAATTTTTATCTTTAGTTTTTGTATTTAATATTATTCCTTTTATTTTTGTACGTGTCTCATTGTTTCTTTAGTCTGAGTTTAGATTTAGATGAGAGACTGAAAATTATTTAGAAACGATAGGTTAGAAATTAAAGGTGATTAATTTTCCTTGTGTAAGAATTAAAATGAATAAATTTTAAGTATGCAGATAAAACAGAAAAAGTTAATCCAAAGAGATTAAATAAATAATTAAACTCTTTGAAAATGGCCTTTTCTTCAAATCATCTCCATCATTTAGATTATTAAACACTAGATTAGTTTACTATTTTTAAATCCTGTGAAATTATTTTGTATACTAACTTTTCATACTTTTTAATATATGAATATAATTTCCTTCTGTTTACTAATATTTGTGTTATATAATGATGAGAAAAATAAACAAATTATACTTCTTTATTCATTAAATGTTTGTAAAAAAATGAAATTTCATTATACAATCTTTAGTAATTTCTCAAATAACAAACATTTTAAAATTCCAAAACTTCTACTTTTAAATTTAACAAACTTCACACTTAATTCCAAAATGAAGAAGAATAGAATTGGCACCCTAACAACATCACCCATGACAAATCTTGTCACAACGTCATGTTGTTAATAACTTTGGTTGGGTATACCATGGTGACGACTATAGCAAGTGAGGATGGTGGTGGTGTGTAGGAACAGAGAAAACCCTAATAGAAGAAAATGGAAGAGAAGAAGATCAAAGGAACACCAATGATGTCGGCGAACAATTTTGATTAGGCGGATGTAACATTGGCTCTATGGTTGAGGAAGGAAGAAGCCATAAATGTTTAGTTTTTGTGTCATTAATGTAATGAGGAAGAAGAAAAAATGGGTTATATGTGTTCTGTTTCCTAAGAAACCCTTTTTTTGACATATGATATTTTTTTAATATTTTAATTAACCCAATTTTTCACTCTAGAAAACATTTATGTGTCACGTATGCATTACTTGCCAAATCACTATGCCTAATTATGCACTCGTTATAGATTTTATGACTTCAACTAAAAGGGACTTAATTGAAGTGTTTTAACAAATTTTGGAATACAATTGAAATAAAAAATTAAGTGGGAATCACCTTGAAATTTTTCCACCAAAATGAAAAAGATTTGAGTAATATTTCATTTTAATTTCACATTATATTATTAACTAAATAATAATCAATATAGTAAATTGTAATTTTTTTTGTTTAATTATCATTTATAATTGATATAATATCCATTACTTTTTTTTAACAATACTCGTGTCCCCAGTGCCATCAAGCTTCACAAATTTCTATGAAGTTATTATCCTCAAAATAATCGCTATGATGGAAATATGAGGTAGTAAATAAGGAGTTTAAAGTGAATAACTCGTATAATTGATCAAGACATAACCAGAGACATGAATTAAATACAGAAATTTGATAGAAAATTCAAGGAGTGGAAAAGATAGACACAAAGAAAACTTTGAAGGAGAAAGAGGACAAAACACTATAAATGCTTTAGATAATCGAACTTTAGCCTCTTTGACTAAAACAGGTTTCAAATAATTCTATATCTAGTTAAACTTATTATTTTCTTTATGTGAGACCCTGAAAATTTACTCTGTAAATTACCCGTCACATCACCATTAATGCACCCCACAATCCATGCTTATCTCATTTTAAAACCCATTTCCAAATCTGATAAACTCTCTGACATACACTGAAACCACGCCCATCATTCTCTGAAAACGCACATGGCTTCACATGCACACCCGCCACGTGTTGCAGAAGAAGCTTCCAGTTCAGAATTTAGTGGGCACGTGTCAGCTTGGGGTACGTTCGCTCAAACGAACGTGAATTTCACAAAACTGGATTTCCTAGAATTCTCTCTCTTACCTGCACCACTCATCCTCTTCCTCAGAACTCAAATCCTTCATCTTCTCCAACCTCTCTCTAGAAACCTTAAAACTTCTCTCTACTGTTACTCATTCATCTCTTCTCCGTTTAACATTCAGAACCGTAGGAACGTTCCTTACGCCGTGAACTTCATTTTGGTCCGAACAACTTCAGATTCTGTTTACGGTAAGATTTCCAACTCATAAGCTCGTTTCTGGAATTCCTTCGAACCCAGATTCAGTTACATGCAAGGGCTTAAGTTGATATCGTTTACGTTTCTTTGGTCAGACTTAGTTGAAGAGAATAAGAAAGATCTGGAGGGTAGAAAACCATAAGTTGGGCAAGTCCAAGTGATACTATTAGAACAAACACTGCTATCCAGGTAAGGGAAGCTTATATGTTTAATTTATACTTGCATGTTGTGTAATCTGGAGTGCATGTATGATGTTTGAGCTGTATGGACGATCCCTGTTATGCAATATGATTTCTGATTTTTGATTCATCTGCATGTTGGTTTGATACGTATGAAAAATGGATGTTATGTTGTATGAAGAAAATCTGTATTTTATGTTGAATATGAAGTTACTGGAATGCATGTTATAAAGTTTATAAATTGAACATCCTATGAAGCATAAAGTATAAGTTTAAATGTTGAAATCTGGAAAATTTGCTAAGGTTGAGAAATCTGAAATTTTATTCATACCCATTGATAAAAGACGCTCGTCACTGTACGGTCTTAGACCGTTCGGTTTTCCTTAAAATCACTTAGAATGGAAATCTTTCATTTGGAAAGAATTCTGATCGAGAACGAGCGTCCCCATATGGATGTCTGAGCGTTCGTTCAGCTCAGCTGTTATAAATATTTGAAACTTTATAAATACGTAACGCTCGGTCTTTAACCGGAGCGTTCGCCCTTATAGCGTTCGGCCTTCTATCGAAGCGTTCGTCCTTAATAGCGTTCGGCCTTACGTCGAACGTTCGTTCTTGATATCGTTCGGCCTTATGTCGAACGTTCGTCCTTAGGAACGTTTGGTCTGATACCGAACGATTGTTTAAATGGCGCACGGTATTCTACCGAAGCGTTCGTCCTAAACCGCGCTCGGTCTGATACCGAAGCGTTCGTCCTAAACAGCGCTAGGTCTTACACCGAAGCTTTCGTTCAAAATAGCGTACGTTCCAACATTTAAATATTTATCCTCTTACGTTCGTTCAAATACGGGCATCAGTTCATTTAACTGGTCAAACAGAGAGTTACGTCCGTCCATCCAGTACTGTATTTGGACGTTCGTCCTATTTTCTTCAAAGGACTGAACGTTCGTCTTTTTGTACTCTTAAAGTTAAAGATGAGATTAATTATGAATTATGATAAATTACAGTGCGAACGTTATATTAAGTGATTTTATGATTATGGAATTTGAACGAGCGTTCCAAGGAGGAACGTCTCAGATATGTTGAATATTGAATTGGTAAAGTATGACTGTGGTTAGCTAATGCTGGCTTGGTCCATCCTGATATTCCGTGATACTCATCTTCACGTAGAAGGGGGTAGTCATGTGTGGGAATGGCAGGAGGTTCTATTCCTTAGGGGTACTTTGGATAGAGCTAACCTCGAGTGGCAGCTGTTGAGTGTATCCCAGTTACTACATCACTCGGGTGCAAGGACGCCTGTAGCTACACGGTTCATACAGTCCGGACGGTCGTCTAGTATATATGTATATATATATAAATTACTATGATGAATTATGTTAAATTGTATGTTGTGCGTGTGCATTGAAATGTTGAATGTGTATGTTGGATGTATGAATTAAATATTATAAGCTTACCCTTTCGTTTTCCTTGTGTTGTCAAATTGTCCATGTACGTTCGTCCTGTTTTGCAATGATCATCCGTTGTGGATGTGAGCAGATGGTGGTACGTCCCTTGAAGAAATGCTGGAAGAAGAAAATTTGAATGAAGCTAATCTGGTGGAGGTAGAAGTAAAGTCCGAGCATTAGAACGCTCGATAGATTAGAATTATGAATTGTTAACTTAGTTGGACGTTCGGTTAAATATTTTGTAAAGCCGTTCGTCCTAATTATCCCTAAACCCTATTATGAGCGTACGTTATTTGTATTTTAAAACCGTTCGTTATTAGCGCTCGTTGTGTTGAGCCGTATATTGAAACTCTGAAACCTTAAGCCGTTCGGCTTTTGAACTTGGTTAATTGTAAAGACTGCTGATTTACTGTTAATTGTAATTAATTCTAAATTATGGTAATTACTATATTTTGGGATGTTACATTAGTGGTATCAGAGCAGTTTTGTTCTTTAAGGACACGTAGGATTATGAGTACACTATGTTTTCGTTGTGTGCTTATTACGTGTTTGATGAATTATTGTTCATTTAACTCTTGAACAATTCTAACGCTCGTTTTCTGATGAACCAGAGAACCTATGGCGCCTAGACTTCCTCCTCCCCCACAGCCGAATGATACTGACGCGTCCAACAACGCTAGGCTGTTGGAATCCGTGATAGATAGGTTGCAACAACAGAATAATACTCTGATGGAACAGAACGCCACTCTGATGCAGCAAAATCAGAACGCCATGCAGATTATGGAGGCCGCTCGCGCCAGTTCGGAAGCCACGCAGAGGCAATTGATGGATATTCTTGCTGCTACCAGAGGCACGCCAGGAGCGTCCTCTTCCAATGCCACCCAGCCCACTACGGAATGGAGTTTGGAAAGTTTTCTACAACATCATCCTGCCAAGTTCAATGGAAAGGGACTTCCGGATGCAGCGGATCAATGGCTAAGGGACATGGAGAGGATTTATGATGCCAAAAGGTGCCCAGACGACAACCGTTTGGCATTTACAGAATATTTATTAACTGGTGAAGCTAGTCACTGGTGGGCGAGCGCCAGAGCCATTCTAACGGACGCTCAACAGCAGATTACTTGGGAAGTTTTCAGAAACAAGTTCTATGAAGAGTACTTCCCTGACAGCGTCCGCTTTGCCAAGGAAGTTGAATTTCTGCAGCTCGTCCAAGGAGGTATGACTGTCTCTGAGTATGCCAACAAATTCAAACACCTTGTCAGATTCAATACTATGGCCACCAGTGAAGAGTGGCAGTGTCGGAAGTTTGAGAACGGGCTGAGAAGTGACTTGAAGGTATTGATTTCAAGCTTGTGCATACGAACGTTTTCTGCCATGGTGGAGAGGGCCAAGGTGTTGGAGAAGAACATGGCAGAGGCGGAGAAGCACAAGAAGCAACAACAGGGTGTAAGGGGACCAATCGTAACAAGGAATAATACCAGTCAGAGGAGATTCCCTTACGCTCGTCCAAATCAGCTCACGAACACAAGCGGATCGCAAGCATTGGTTCCTGCCGGACAGTATGGGCAGCAAGGTGGTATTACTTGTTTTCAGTGTGGAGGGCCGCATTACCGTTCGTCATGCCCTCAGTTGGTGGGTGGAAAACATTGCACTCGTTGCGGAAGGAATGGGCATGTAGCGAACGAGTGCAACTCTGGAGGTCGAGCAGTAATGAGACCACCAAATGCTGGAAGGAATCAGCCGAGAGGGGGACGAGCTCAAGCAGTGGGTCGAGTGTATGCGATCACTGGAGCGGAGGCAGCAAGCTCAGGTACGCTCGTCACTGGTACCTGCTTACTTCATGGAATACCTTGCTGTGTGTTGTATGATTCGGGGGCAACACACTCCTTCATCTCGAAGGCGTGCGTTGAAAAACTGGGGTTAGCAGCGAGTGAGATGCAGTTTGACCTGGTGGTGTCAACACCAGCAGCTGGTGAGGTTAGGACGTCTACCATGTGCGTTAGATGTCCTATTGAGGTAGAAGGGCGTAGATACAAAGTGAATCTCATCTGTTTGCCTCTCAAAGATTTAGAGGTAATTTTGGGAATGGATTGGCTGAATACCAATCGCATTCTCATAGATTGTGGAGCTAAGGAGTTAATTTTTCCTGAAGAAGACGAAGAGGATTTGGGTGTGACGCTCGGTAAATTAAAAGAAGACATTATGGAGGGCGCTGCTTGTTTCCTCATCATGACGCATGAAGACCAAGAGCTGGGAAAGTTGAGGCAAGAACGAACGTCCGTTATTGGCAGTAAAGAACGAACGTTCGTTATTGGCAGTAAGGAACGAACGTCCATTTTGGAGGAGTTTCAGGACGTTTTTCCAGAGGAAATACCTGGATTACCTCCTGCTCGGGAAGTTGAATTTACCATTGATTTGGTGACGACAGCCGCACCTATCTCAGTTCAACCATACCGGATGGCGCCTGCAGAGTTGGTTGAACTTAAAAAGCAGATCGAAGCGTTGATGGAGAAGCAATTTATTAGACCGAGCGTATCACCATGGGGAGCGCCTGTGCTCTTGGTGAAAAAGAAGGATGGCAGCTCTCGGTTGTGCATAGATTACAGACAATTGAACAAGCTGACCATCAAAAACAAGTACCCGTTGCCAAGGATTGACGATTTGTTGGATCAACTGCATGGGGCAACGGTATTTTCAAAGATAGACTTGCGTTCGGGATATCATCAGATTAGGGTGAAAGAGGACGACATTCAGAAGACAGCGTTTAGGTCTCGTTATGGACACTACGAATATGTAGTGATGCCATTTGGAGTGACGAACGCTCCTGCAGTGTTCATGGATTATATGAACCGCATCTTCAGACCTTACTTGGACAAGTTTGTGGTCGTTTTCATAGATGATATTCTCATCTACTCTAAGACACAAGCCGAGCATGAAGAACACTTGAGGGCAGTGCTGAGCGTGTTGAGAGAAAAGGAGTTGTATGCAAAACTGTCCAAGTGTGAATTTTGGATGAAGGAGGTACAGTTTTTGGGCCATGTGGTCTCGGCTGAAGGTATTTCAGTGGATCCTTCTAAGGTGAGAGCAGTGTTGGATTGGAAGAGCCCGCGTTCGGTCACAGAAGTGAGAAGTTTCGTTGGGCTTGCTGGCTACTACAGACGCTTCATAGAGGGATTCGCCAAGATAGTGGCTCCGCTTACTCAATTGACTAGAAAAGATCAGCCGTTCGCTTGGACTGATCTGTGTGAGAAGCGTTTCCAGGAGCTGAAGGAAAAACTGACGAGCGCTCCAGTTTTGATAATTCCAGACACGACCAAGCCCTTTGAAGTGTACTGTGACGCGTCCCATCAAGGGTTGGGCTGTGTGCTTATGCAAGAGAGACGAGCGGTAGCATACGCGTCTCGTCAGTTGAAGATTCATGAACGCAACTATCCAACGCACGACCTGGAATTGGCAGCGGTCGTTTTTGCACTGAAGATTTGGAGGCATTATCTTTACGGATCAACATTCCAAGTCTTCAGTGATCACAAGAGTCTCAAATATTTATTTGATCAAAAGGAGTTGAATATGAGGCAAAGACGTTGGTTGGAGTTCTTAAAAGACTATGAATTTGAGTTGCTTTATCACCCTGGAAAGGCCAATGTAGTGGCGGATGCTCTAAGCAGGAAGGCAGTGCATGTATCGTTGATGATGGTGAAAGAGCTTGACTTGGTTGAAAGTTTTAGAGATCTAAGGTTGCAGTTTGAGTTGGAGCCGAACAACATTAAGTGCTGTAACCTTAGGATATCTAGCAACATCTTTGATCGGATTAGAATGAAGCAACGAGAGGATGAAGAGCTGGTGAAGATCTTTAGCACGCTCGGTTCAGAACAAGCCAAAGAGTTCAATGCTGGGACGGACGGCATACTGCGTTACATGGGTAGGACGTGCGTTCCTAATGATGGCGAACTGAAGCGGATCATATTGGAGGAAGCACATCACAGTCGTCTTAGCATACACCCCGGTATGACTAAGATGTACCAAGATCTTAGACGCTCGTTCTGGTGGCCTGGAATGAAGAGTGATGTCGCTCGTTTTGTGGCATCTTGCTTGACCTGTCAACGTGCAAAGGCTGAACACCAACGACCAGGCGGCTTGCTCCAACCATTGGAAATTCCAGAGTGGAAGTGGGACAGCGTTTCTATGGATTTCGTGACCCATCTACCACGTACGGTTCGAAATCATGATTCAATCTGGGTAATCGTGGACAGATTAACAAAGAGCGCCCACTTCCTAGCAGTAAATTTGAAGATGTCAATGACGAACTTGGCTAAATTGTACATCAAGGAGATCGTTCGTCTTCATGGAGTGCCTTCAAGCATAATTTCTGACCGAGACACGAGATTCACATCTCGGTTTTGGCAATCTTTACAAGGCGAGTTAGGAAGCAAGTTGCAGATGAGTTCAGCTTATCATCCGCAAACGGACGGCCAGTCTGAAAGAACCATCCAGACGTTGGAAGATTTACTAAGGACGTGCGTCCTAGATCATTTGGGCGCCTGGGATGAAGTACTGCCGCTAGTGGAGTTCACGTACAACAACAGTTTTCAAGCTAGCATTGGTATGGCGCCGTTTGAAGCTCTCTATGGAAGGAAATGCCGAACGCCCCTTTGCTGGTTCCAGGAAGGAGAGAACGTGCTAACTGGACCTGAGCTCATCCAGCAAACGACTGACAAAGTGAAGCTGGTCCAGGAGAGATTGAAGACGTCCCTGAGCAGGCAAAAATCTTATGCGGATAGAAGAAGGAGGCCATTGGAGTTTGCTGCAGGAGATCACGTATTCTTGAGACTCAACCCAATTACTGGAGTAGGCAGAGTCGTTCGTCCAAAGAAGCTGTCGCCAAAGTTCATAGGACCGTACCAGATTTTGAAGAAAATTGGACCAGTAGCTTATGAATTAGCATTGCCACCTCAACTATCAAATCTGCATCCAGTTTTCCATGTGTCTCAACTCAGGAAGTATATAGCCAACCCCTCTCATGTCTTAGAACTGGAAGACATTCACCTACAACCGGATCGAACGCTGGAGTTGCAACCAGTTCGTGTTGAGAACGTTCGCACAAAGTTACACAAAGGGAAGGACGTTCGTTTAGTAAAGATAGTGTGGGACGCTAAGACTGGTGACTCAACTTGGGAAGTAGAGAGTGCGATGAGAGACTTGTATCCCCACCTATTTACGGGTAAGTTTTAAATTTTCGAGGACGAAAATTTTTGTAGTTAGGGAGAATGTGAGACCCTGAAAATTTACTCTGTAAATTACCCGTCACATCACCATTAATGCACCCCACAATCCATGCTTATCTCATTTTAAAACCCATTTCCAAATCTGATAAACTCTCTGACATACACTGAAACCACGCCCATCATTCTCTGAAAACGCACATGGCTTCACATGCACACCCGCCACGTGTTGCAGAAGAAGCTTCCAGTTCAGAATTTAGTGGGCACGTGTCAGCTTGGGGTACGTTCGCTCAAACGAACGTGAATTTCACAAAACTGGATTTCCTAGAATTCTCTCTCTTACCTGCACCACTCATCCTCTTCCTCAGAACTCAAATCCTTCATCTTCTCCAACCTCTCTCTAGAAACCTTAAAACTTCTCTCTACTGTTACTCATTCATCTCTTCTCCGTTTAACATTCAGAACCGTAGGAACGTTCCTTACGCCGTGAACTTCATTTTGGTCCGAACAACTTCAGATTCTGTTTACGGTAAGATTTCCAACTCATAAGCTCGTTTCTGGAATTCCTTCGAACCCAGATTCAGTTACATGCAAGGGCTTAAGTTGATATCGTTTACGTTTCTTTGGTCAGACTTAGTTGAAGAGAATAAGAAAGATCTGGAGGGTAGAAAACCATAAGTTGGGCAAGTCCAAGTGATACTATTAGAACAAACACTGCTATCCAGGTAAGGGAAGCTTATATGTTTAATTTATACTTGCATGTTGTGTAATCTGGAGTGCATGTATGATGTTTGAGCTGTATGGACGATCCCTGTTATGCAATATGATTTCTGATTTTTGATTCATCTGCATGTTGGTTTGATACGTATGAAAAATGGATGTTATGTTGTATGAAGAAAATCTGTATTTTATGTTGAATATGAAGTTACTGGAATGCATGTTATAAAGTTTATAAATTGAACATCCTATGAAGCATAAAGTATAAGTTTAAATGTTGAAATCTGGAAAATTTGCTAAGGTTGAGAAATCTGAAATTTTATTCATACCCATTGATAAAAGACGCTCGTCACTGTACGGTCTTAGACCGTTCGGTTTTCCTTAAAATCACTTAGAATGGAAATCTTTCATTTGGAAAGAATTCTGATCGAGAACGAGCGTCCCCATATGGATGTCTGAGCGTTCGTTCAGCTCAGCTGTTATAAATATTTGAAACTTTATAAATAAGTAACGCTCGGTCTTTAACCGGAGCGTTCGCCCTTATAGCGTTCGGCCTTCTATCGAAGCGTTCGTCCTTAATAGCGTTCGGCCTTACGTCGAACGTTCGTTCTTGATATCGTTCGGCCTTATGTCGAACGTTCGTCCTTAGGAACGTTTGGTCTGATACCGAACGATTGTTTAAATGGCGCACGGTATTCTACCGAAGCGTTCGTCCTAAACCGCGCTCGGTCTGATACCGAAGCGTTCGTCCTAAACAGCGCTAGGTCTTACACCGAAGCTTTCGTTCAAAATAGCGTACGTTCCAACATTTAAATATTTATCCTCTTACGTTCGTTCAAATACGGGCATCAGTTCATTTAACTGGTCAAACAGAGAGTTACGTCCGTCCATCCAGTACTGTATTTGGACGTTCGTCCTATTTTCTTCAAAGGACTGAACGTTCGTCTTTTTGTACTCTTAAAGTTAAAGATGAGATTAATTATGAATTATGATAAATTACAGTGCGAACGTTATATTAAGTGATTTTATGATTATGGAATTTGAACGAGCGTTCCAAGGAGGAACGTCTCAGATATGTTGAATATTGAATTGGTAAAGTATGACTGTGGTTAGCTAATGCTGGCTTGGTCCATCCTGATATTCCGTGATACTCATCTTCACGTAGAAGGGGGTAGTCATGTGTGGGAATGGCAGGAGGTTCTATTCCTTAGGGGTACTTTGGATAGAGCTAACCTCGAGTGGCAGCTGTTGAGTGTATCCCAATTACTACATCACTCGGGTGCAAGGACGCCTGTAGCTACACGGTTCATACAGTCCGGACGGTCGTCTAGTATATATGTATATATATATAAATTACTATGATGAATTATGTTAAATTGTATGTTGTGCGTGTGCATTGAAATGTTGAATGTGTATGTTGGATGTATGAATTAAATATTATAAGCTTACCCTTTCGTTTTCCTTGTGTTGTCAAATTGTCCATGTACGTTCGTCCTGTTTTGCAATGATCATCTGTTGTGGATGTGAGCAGATGGTGGTACGTCCCTTGAAGAAATGCTGGAAGAAGAAAATTTGAATGAAGCTAATCTGGTGGAGGTAGAAGTAAAGTCCGAGCATTAGAACGCTCGATAGATTAGAATTATGAATTGTTAACTTAGTTGGACGTTCGGTTAAATATTTTGTAAAGCCGTTCGTCCTAATTATCCCTAAACCCTATTATGAGCGTACGTTATTTGTATTTTAAAACCGTTCGTTATTAGCGCTCGTTGTGTTGAGCCGTATATTGAAACTCTGAAACCTTAAGCCGTTCGGCTTTTGAACTTGGTTAATTGTAAAGACTGCTGATTTACTGTTAATTGTAATTAATTCTAAATTATGGTAATTACTATATTTTGGGATGTTACACTTTAACTTGTTAAAAAAATATGAAAGAATGAATTATGAAAATAAAATTCATATTCTGATCCAAATGACATTATTATAGTTAATCATTACATCTCAAATATATTTGTTTTGAAGCTTGAAATTTTGTATATTTTATCTTTCACTCTTTAAGATTTGATTTCTTTAAATAAAAAAATTTAATAAAAAAAATAGATAACATTATTAGGGTTAATTACTATTCAAAATATTATCAATTTTAAAACTTGAAACTTCGCCAAAAACATGAAAAAAAAAATACTTAAAACTCTTATTGACATTAACTACTAAGCGACTTAATAATACTGAGTGTACAGAAAGAGTTTATAAATCACTTTTTTTTGTTAAACGAGTTTAGTGTATCCAAACATGTAAAAAGGAAAATAAACTCACTAAAAACTATCATTCAAAATGGAAGTGTAATGTTTTAATAGTGAAATTGAAGAAATAAAAGTAACTATTTAACTTGGTCGTTTTTAGTGAAGGTTTTGTTTGGATACATTGACTGTTGGACAGTTGAAGCAGTAAAATGAAACATGAACCCTGATTGAGGAAGAAAACCTAAACCGACACAGGCTTTTGCGTTTTGTAAAGTCAAACGAGGAATTTGGAACCAGGCTGTCCAATCCCATAATAATGCGGTCGATGTGGGACCTCAACTTTTACGATCGTTCTTTCTTTTCCATACTCAACTGAATATGTTACTGCTTTCTTATTTTATGTTTCTCTTTCAATTTTATTATATATTTTTTATGGTTTATAATTTTTTAATCCTATTAATTTGTTCTATTCTACCCATATATTTCTGTTTTTTCCTATAAAATAGGTAAATAAATAAAATCCTATATGTGCAATCAGAATATTTATTTATCAACAACATTAACTGATTCAATTCTTAAACATTATAGAATGGTGTAGGAAGTTAAACATCCTTGTCCATTGATTACGGCCGAAAAGACAGCTTTATTGCGGAATCCTAAAATTGTTTGATTTTGGTACACGCGGTTTGAGTTGGCTCCACAACAATTAGGCTTACACTCATAAAAATATAGCTTTTTTTTTTATCATAAACAAAAACTTACAAAAATAAATCACTTTTCACCAACTAGTTTTTCTACCTAAACAAAACCAAAATCAGTTTAATTTTTATTTTTTTTTTAAATTTATTGTGCCAATAATTTTGGTTTTTATGGTTTTAATTATTTAACAAAGTTTTTAAAAATTGATTTTGATCACAAAGTTTTTATTTAACAAATTGATTTTGATCACATATTTAAAAATTAATTATTTTTGTTTAATCACAAAAAAGATACCATTTTCATTTGGGTCTCAACATTTTTTTATTAAAAATATGTTTTTCAAAAATCATATTTTTCATTATACATTTGGGTATCTCAATAAATTTTATTTAGATACACAACGATGATACATATATATAATGTGTCTTGACAAGATTTTACCAATATATATTGCAAAAACGTATTTTATTGTACATTAAGACAAGATCTATGGAGCCATTACACAAAATATATAGTGTTTTTGTAAAAACAAAAAAGGGTTTGAACTTAGTAAAAAATGATGTGGATTTAGAGAAACCCACTAGTTGGTCCAATAATCCCTTATTGGAATTGGACTTCAATTAATATCTTGTTCTTCTTCTCTTCAACCTCATTTTCTACAAAATCACATTTTTCTTCCTCTACTTACATACTTTCTTCTTTCATACCAATAATATATATAAAAAATATATATCACATATACTTAGAATTATACATGTTAGGAAGTTTATATTATATAATTCAAAACCTAACAATGAATTATACAATTTAAAACTAAATTACACAATCTGAAATATACTTCTAAATTATCTTATTTAAGATAATATTACATATAGTTATATATTACGTACTTAAAAATATGATTGTTGTAA
This sequence comes from Vigna reflexopilosa, assembly GCA_027742785.1. Taxonomy (NCBI): domain Eukaryota; kingdom Viridiplantae; phylum Streptophyta; class Magnoliopsida; order Fabales; family Fabaceae; genus Vigna; species Vigna reflexopilosa. Next base: position 2,372,683 of record CM050923.1, read on the forward strand.
ATAACCTAATTCAGAAGTATTTTAAAATGTAGTTTCAAATTGACTTAAACACATTAATAATTTTGAATATAGAATTAGGAGAATAAATTATAGAGGAGTAAGAAGAAAAAACCCTTAGTTACTATATGGATCCAATGTTCTTGCCCTAAAAAGGCAAAATATGAACACATTAACATTAATTACGCAAAATAAATGTATTGATAATAGCTTTTTGAGAGTTTATTTAGTAGAAATGGTTTTAAATGTATAGCCATGATTTTATTCATTTTTTATTTTGTTAAAGGTAGTTCAACTTTAAAATCAAGTGATACAAAAGTTTTCCATTTAGTTTGGCAAGCTTTTGAGACAATAACCAAATACTTTTGAAACTTTGGAAGTATAACCTAATACCAACAAATAAAAAAAGAGACATAAACACACAGATATATATGCCAAAAAAGCAAAAGACAAAAGAAATAGACAGAAAATAAATAATTAAAGCAGAAGTGTTAATTAAAAGACGACTTCTATAGTTTATTTTAGAAAAAATATATGTGAAATAAAGTCGTATTTTAAAAATCATATATCTATTTATTGTAATAAATTTAGAATTCATTCATTTATTTATTTTTTTAAAATATCCACTTTAGTTTTCTTAAAAACTAAGTTGGTTAAATCTATCATTTTCCTTAAAAAATAAAGTTGGGAAAATCTAAATTTTGAAGCCCACACTAAAATAAATTAGGTCTTTTCCATGTTAACTGTTCTTATTTTTGACAAAAATTGAATTTGGTGGAAGTGGGTGATCTGATTTTTGGTATAAGAAAAATTATTCATTATCCTAAGTTAACAAATAGTATCATATAAAAAAGAAAAAGTTACCTTTTAAGTTTGGCTCTCAAGACATTGCTTTTCATAGTTAGTTGCATTTCATTTGATACACTTATAACAATTTGTGGGTAATATTCAACATTGTTCTGAAAACAGACGGCTACTTTTTCAAACCAGAAAGTACAAGAACAGTAAAAATTAAAAACAAATTAATAATTTAACTTTTATATTTAAACTTTTGATATATATATATATATAAATTAAGTTTTTATTTTTTTATAAAATTGAAAATGAATTATATTAAGATTTTTTTATAAAATTGAAAACTTCATTGAGTACCAAATAAATATAAAAATCAAAATGAATGATAAACTTAAATATTGAGAATAAATTAATAAAGAAAAAGAATTAGAGTGAAAAAGAAATAAGTGTAACAAGATCTAGAGCCAACAAATAAAAGTAGCAAGTAAAGGCAATACAAGGAATGAGTATGGTATGTGGGACATGAATCAATTCTTTAACACACTTAAAATTTTTACATTTATTTGACACTATTATTATTTATTTTTTCTTTTTTTTTTTACAAAAATATATAAAATTTTATATTTTTATAATTATTTTATTTTCGTATTGAATGTTAAATGAACGTAAAAATGTGTAATGAGACAGCTACTCTAATGTATTGAGACAGCACAAGTTAAAGTTTGAGTGCAAAAGAAAAGAAAAAGAAAAGCGAAAAACCTATAAAGGAAACAGAACCAGCCACTACACTCTGTAGAAGAAGGAATAAAGCATATACACCACTTTCTGCTTCAAAAATCATCAACTTTATTACTCTTTCCCTTCCTTTATTCAATCTCCTCTAATAATCAACACTTACAACCACCCTTCAAAGTTTCATCACTCCAAACCTATCCAAAACCCCAAAAACAAAATATGCTTTAATTTATTTCATTTATCCTTCTATTTTTTTGCATAAAAAATCCATCTTTTCATCATATCATAAGATGATTACTTTCTAATCAATACATAACTCAAAAATTTTAAATTTTCTCCTTTTTCTTTATATATAAATTTGATCTCTTATTATTTTAATCATATTGATTTACATGTTAACTTAACTTTTAATATTTAATAAAAATATTTGTGTGACGATAGTAGAATACCATGACAGATTTTTATTAAATATTAAATGTTAAGTTATAGGAAAGACCATAATTAGTCGGGAATAAAATGCATAAAAATAAAAGGGCAAAATTTGTAATATTGTGAAAGTTTCAGATGAAAATACAATTAAGCCAAAATATTACATTGGTAATGCATATAAATTAGGCTTAATATCCTATTAAGCCTATAAATTAAGTTAAAAAAAATGTCCCCATGTACCAATTCTCCCGTCCAACTTCAAAAATCATAAAACCATGGATTGTTTTTAAAAACAATAATCCAAAACAACCTAGTCTTAAAAAGACCAATAATTACAGAAAATTAAAATTAAAAAAAAGACAAAATATTCCACTGTACTCAAAACTCGGCCGAGTTAGCACTCGAATCGTCCAACCCGCCACCGAGTCGGATCCGAGTCCGGCAACCCAGCCCCGAGTCAAGCAACTCTTCCCAATCCACATCTTCCTCCTCCACCTCCTTGGCCCTCATCATCTCCAATATCTTTCTCACCTTATGCCTAGCCCTCTCACTCCCCACTTTCTCCACCTTCTGCAACACCTCCACCAGCCCCGCCGCCTTTGCAACCGCCTTAAATCTCAAACCCCCGTGACTCAACGCGTACATTACCGTTACACAACTCTCCCGAGTCGACCCGGCAGCCGAGTCGGGTACATTCAACAACCCGACCAAACACTCCACAACACCCGCATCCAACATCGCGGCCCGTCCGTCCGACCCGGAACCCAAGTTTCCCAAAATCAATAAAACCCGGCCCGTCATGTGACCCAATTTAACCATACTTAAAAGAACCGGAACCGAACCGAGTTTAACCATCTTGGACCGGTTACTCTGAACCAAAGACAAATGGTAAAGCGCCAAGGCCGAGTCGTGCCGAGTCCGCTCGCTCTCGACTCGGAGCATCTGAAGCAGCGGACCCAAACCACCCAGAACACCAATGGCGGTTTTGTTATCGTCTTCGAGAGATAAACTGAACAACGCGCCAGCACAGTGTTCCTGCGCCTCAGGGGATCCGAATTTCAGAACCTCGATCAACGGTGGCACCATCCCCGACCGCACGATCTTCACTTTGTTACTCTTCTCCAGAGAAAGGTTCACCAATGAAGCCAAAGCGTTCACCTGAACGTTCACGTGTTTAGACAGCACGAGAGAGCGTAACGCAGAGAGTATCCGCGGAGTGCAGAGTGTAACCCGGGTTTCTTCTCTCACTCGGGTGAGTTTTCTCAGAGAGAGAAGCGCTTCCTCGACTATGTTCTGTAGTGGGCTTTTGAGCTTCCCCGTTATTTCTTCTTCTTCTGGGGTTGCGGCGGGTTCGATTTCTGATGAGGAAGGGGAAGAATAGTAGCAGCAACTGGGGCGCGTGGCGAGTTGAAACGGCGGCGTTGAGGCCGACGATGTGGCTATGGATTCCTCGGAGCTCGTGTACAGATGCGTCGGTCTTATGGGCACCTCGGTTTCCGCGTGGCGGCGGAGGTTGGTCGGGGGTGAGTTTTCGTCCAGGGAATCCAGGATCGGATCTCTGTCGGAGAGCTTTTCTTCTACCGTACCGACGTTCGGGGAGATCGAGGTTTGTACGAGGTTTGAGTTGGGGGTGTCTGGGGAAATCGAGGTGTGTTGTACTAGTTTCGTGTCAGGGGAGATTGAGGTTTGCTGCACGAGGTTGTTGTGGGGGAGAGGAGGGGGTGTGTGGGTGGTGTGGCACCACTTGAGGATGGCGGATTTAAGGGCGAGGTTGGGGATGAGGGTGGAGAAATCGGGGGTAGTGCCGTCGGGGAGTTGTGGTGTAAAGTTGAGATTTTTACAGGCTTCGACGGAGGAGCGTTCGAAGGAGTGGCCGGAGGAGACGATGACGGGGTCGAACATGAGGGAACGGGAAACGGGGCAGAGGAACTCATCTGGGGGGGTTTGGATTTTGGGTTTGGTTTTAGTGTGAAAGAAGATTTTCTTCCATTTGAGCTTGGGAGTTGCAGTGGTGTTTATCGGTTCTGAATCTTTTGATGTTTTCTTTGGTGACGATGGCCATTTCTTGTGGATGGTGAGCTTCAGCGATTGTTGAATCTCCATGGATGGTTGAGGCTGTGCCCTCTCTCACACCGTTGAATGTGAGAGAGTTAGTCGGAGGTTGTCATTGGAGTTCCAAGGATATAAGAACATTGAGCTGATGATGTTACTGAGGTTAGTGTTTTTTGGGCTTGCAGACGTTAAAGAGTAGAGGGTTTTGTGAGTGAAATGATGATTTGGTGTTGGGAGAGAGAGATTGGATTCCTTTGCTTTTGGAAAATCTGCCCAATTGGAAAGGGGCTAAAGGGAAAGTTAAGAACTTGTATGAGCAGTGATGATGATATGAAGAAACATCTTCAACATCAATGCAATGAGCACTGCATTAGCCTGTCATTATAATCAATGATGGTTAAGTATACTCTGTTTTCATATAAATATGTTTAAGAATAATTATAAATAGACTTGGGAATATTAAAATTTATAATAATAACTAAATTGATGTATATTCATAAATTTATATACCATTTTGTTTGCAATGTTGAAATAAATTACTAAATATAACAAAAACTCATTCTAATTAAAAATTATATGTTTTTGAAATTTTATATATTATATTAAAATGAAGAGTAGCACTATCGTTTAATAAATTTGACATTCTTTGACGATGATGTGTTCATTTTAATGTTATTTTAATTAGGATAATTATGTCATTTTGTATCTAAGTTTATTTTTGTTTTCCTGTTTAGAATCTCACACTTCCAATTTGTTCTTGTTCTAATAATTTTGATTTCGATCATAGTTTTTGGTCGGATGTCAGTAATATAATGAACTCAACAAAACAACGTAAATAGGACAGTTAAATAATCGAGTATGTTAGAGATAAGTAAAGAAAGCTCGAATAGTATAAAAAAGACAGAGAAATACGTATATACGCATTACTTTTTAAAGTAAAATATAAGTATATTATGAAATATTGTCTCGTCCAAAATAAATACAATATAAAATTAATGTTAAAATTTATAAATAGAAATACATACAAATATATAAACAGAAATATATTAGTATATAAAGTCAAATAAATTATTGTTTTTAATGATAAATATTAAGGTTAAAAAGTAATATTTATCAATGAATAAATTTTAAATTAGGTTTCCTTAACTAAATATTATATTAAGTGAAATATTTTAGGGTTAAATATGTTTTTAATCCCTAATCTATCAAGCGAATTTGTTTTTAGTCTCTCTCAAAGTAAGATACATTTTAGTGCTCTTCCTTCAAGAAATCTTAATTTTTCGTCATCCAAAACTAACGGCGTTAAAAAGAAGCTGAGCTGGCTAATGATGAAGTGTCACGTCATTTCTTTTCTGACACTGAGTTAATCTGTCCCCCACCGTCCGGTCACCATCATTATTCAGTCACCATCACCGTTTGGTCATCATCACCATTCAGTCGTCATAATCGTTCGGTCATTACCAATACTATTCGGTCACCATCACCATTCAGTCATCATAACCGTTCGACCATTAACAATATCGTTCGGTCATTACGGTGAGGGACAGGTTGACTCTGTCAGACAAAAAAATGACATGACACTCCACCGTTAGCCAGCTCAGCTTTTTTTTTTAACGCCGTTCGTTTTTTAGGACGAAAAATTATGGTTTCCGGAAGGAGGAGGACTAAAATGTACGTTACTTTGAAAGACAAAGAGAAAGAGAGATTAAAAACAAATTTGCTTGATAGATTAGGGACTAAAAACATATTTAACCCTTAATTTTTCTATACAAGCATATAACTTACACTGCATTCCTATATTAAGATATCCATTAGATGTAAATAATTTTTTTAAATAATTTAAAATAAAAATAATAAAGAAACCTTAAAAGGATGTTACATCACAAGCAAATGCATATATATTTGGTCCCACAATGTAAATCTGTTTATACATTTAATAAACTATTATTTATTTGGTTTAATCATTCAGTACATCCTATTTTTAGATGGAAATCTCAAATTGACCATCTTCTTTTTTAGCGTCTCAATTGGGTTTTTATTTCCGAAAATTACAACAATTAGACCCCTACCGTTAAATTAAGGCCAACAACGTTAATGTATGATTGACATGACACGCTAATCTTCATTTTTAAATGACGTGTTCATGTTATTTACGAATAGGAAAGTCTTATGTTGAATTTTATTTTTTTAAAATTAAAAAAATTGGAAAAAGTTAATTACACAGACTTAAAAATGAAGAGAAATTGGAAATTTGATTTTAAAGTTGATTAGGAATCAATTAGAAAAATTAAAAATTTCGTTTTAGAATTCAATCACAATAGAAATTTGGGAATCAATCAAAAAAATTGGGGGATTTAACAGGTTTTGGACGTGCGAAGGTTTTGCAATAATCACAAGGTAGAAGAGGAGACAAGTGAGGTATAGTAATAAACTTTGAAAGAGTTTTCTATAAGCTGAAATCATTTCAGTATCCCAAAATAAAATAAAGAATATCTCCATCAAATATCCTTATGATACACAGAAATGTAACACTATGAAAGTGCATATGGTGGCCATGGAAAAAAAAGTCTTTCCTTATATCTTCTTTAAGAAAATAATTTCAGAGTCAGTTGTTATGATTTTGATGTGTGAGTTAATTTCTTTAACTTTGTATTATGATTTCATATATAACTCATGCACCATCTTTTTCTGAAGAAGAAAAAGATGATCTTATCTAAACTAACATTAGAAGTTGAGTCGAAAGCAAAAACATTAATGAGAACAATTTCTGAAATTAATTCCCAATTTATATGAATCTTAAAATCAAACTTTCTTTTTCCTAATCCCTAATTCGAACAAAGTATGCAGTATAATGTTTAATTCTTTTTTACCAATTATTTTTATTTAAGAAAATCAAAAGACTCAGAATCACATACATCCAATAAGAAACTTTACATCATTTAAAAATGAAGATCAACATGTCACGTCAATCATACATTGGTAGGCTCAATATAATAACAGGATCTAATTGTTACAATTTTCACAAAACAAAGAATTTCACCAAAAAATAAGATATGCGGAATGATTAAACTTTTATATATATATATATATATATATCATGCCCTCATGGAATAAAAAAAATTGCTTTTTTGATTAATGAGTGCAGTATAGTTGGTACAATAGTGTCTGTGAATTTTGTACAGGAATAGAAAAACAATTAAAGTGGGTTTGAAAGTGATCCTGCATTTGATGTCAATGTTCAGAGATTGTAACCCATGCATCCAAGCCAATAGAACAAAAACTCTTTTCAAGTTTCAAAGTGTTATTTGGTGGAAATAACTTTGCCCTTTTACACAGATTCCAACAGTCAAAGACTCCATTTTATAATCACAATTTCCATAACTTATTACTAGTTTGCTTTCAGTTACAAATGTTAATAAAGTTTCACATTACAAACTTATTTACTGAATTCTACATGTTTCAATTCTTATATAAAAACAAATAAAAACGCAGTAATAATGTATTTATTCTTCCATTATTTATCAACTTAGCAGCTATAAATTTATCCAAAGTTAAAAAAGTTAGGTGTGTTCTCAATTCATATAAGAAATATTATATTCTGAAATTGACATAAACAAGGTCGATAAAAAAAGTCAAATATATAAGATAGAAAAGATAATATATTTAGACACTTTAGTTAGACAACCTTAAGCCCTAATTGAAAAGTCCTATGAAAAAGCTCTAATTTTGACAAAATGTAGGTTATAACTATTTTGTACTATATATAATTTTCAGTTTGTTTACAGGATGCATCATAAAAAATTTCAAATTAAGAAAAAAATAAATTACGCATGATATCAAAATTTGATCCAATCATAATAATCAATACCAAATAATATTTTCTTCTGATTTTTCCCTCTTGAAAGTCTAGAAGAATATTGAATATAAAAACAATTCAGGTATATAAAAAAGGTTGATCAACACTTAATATATACATTAGATACCGAATAAGAAAAATAGATTTATGGAATATATATTGTGATACTAAAATAAATAAAAAATGCAATAAATATATATAATTAATTTGTTCCAATCTTAAGTATCTCAAATGATATCATTAAAACATCAATTATTATATATTTATGGTATTGTTCATTTTAAATACTAAAATTTTGTTACGATTTTAATTTTAAAAAACGATTAAGAAAATGGAAGAAAAGAAATTTAAATTACATTTGACATAAATTTCTAAATTATGTGAGGTTATTAGATATATGTTGAATAATAAATTGGATAATGATACTTTGACAACAATTTTTTGATCATATTTTAACACCATTAACGTGTCATTATGTGATTGGTCTATATTAATGTTTATGATGATTATTATTGATTATGGAGTAATTTTGTACCAATCATATAATAACATGGTGTTAAAATATTGTTAAAAGAATGTTGTCAAAGTATTATTATTTGAAAAAAAAAATAGGCATTTTGCTAGTTGAAGATGAAGCTATAGGTGAGGAAAGTGTAAGCTATTCCTTTGAGGCAATCACACAAAAAGGTAAAACAAAAGGATGTTGTTTTGTCTGGAGGAGACCCCACATGTAACCTTTGCAATTTTTGACTAATTTTTTATGCATAATTTTGTGGACAAAAAACGTCAAATGGTATCTTAGCATGCAATGCTTTCGTTTGCATGGAGAATGTTGTTTAATGTTTTTCCAACCAAAGCCACCATTTGTCATTATAATTATTGCAATCTTAATAGCTAAGTCTACGTCGCACTAAGAACCCTTTATCAAACCTATTTGTATATATATATATATCTTCCTTTATTTGCTAAAAGTGATCGATTCCTTTTGCATTTTCCTACCCCACTTCCTTTACCCTCCCAAAATAATATTTTTTTCAATATTAAATTATTGTGCTCTTCACTATAATAATCATGTGAGAAAAATATTCAAATATTTAAACTCAACATTGTAGTTTTTGAGCAAGGAGATTTATCATCAAATTTTGAACTTAATTTTGGTTCCTTTGTCCATTTAGTCCTTAGACATTGAGCTTTTATGTGTTTTATAACTCATGCAAGGTGAGAACGTTCAAGTGACCACTTCTTTATATTTATACAATTTGTTTCTTAATTTTTTTTTTGAAAAAAATAAATATATTAACAATAAACACTATGCTATTTAGCTTTTATTAAAGAAATATAAAACTGTTAAATCTAAACAAGTGTTAGAATACTTAAATGTAATTATAATTCACACTTATTAATGAAATTTTTTAATTTTTAAATAATAAAATATAACTATGATCTTTCTTTCTTTTACCAACGAGATGAAAAAAATGAAAAAATAAACTTTTATAGCAAAATAAATAGATAATGAGAAGAAAGTGAATAAATTTATTTTATAACAATAATTGAATTAAACACTACATTATTGAACCATTGTGATATTTGTTATTGTAATTCTTTTTTTACCGGAAAAAATTAATTAAATTATGAATAAAAAATCAATATTTACATTTATTATTTTAATCTACATAAATGATCATTATGTACATTAATTATTCATAACTGATGTAAACAACGATTATTTTTATGTTATATTTATTAAAATTGTCTGCGATATTTTTGTCATTATATCTCTTATTATGTCAATGTCACCTACTTTAGTTTAGATTTATCCAGCACAAAAATATCTTGCTAATAACCAACGTAAAATTTTTTTACATATGTTTTCTACCATACATGTATCTACATCAATTTTTTTTATATAACCTAATTTAAAAAAAAAAAGTTCATGTAAAGGACTTGGAAATAACTTATCTAAAACATGATACAAAATAGACAGGAATCAAGATTTTTACATCCTAGAACCTAGTAGACCACAATAACATGAACCTTTGGTTTCATTTCATTGTTACAATTATGGTTCGAATGTTCCTTAAGCGAATTCATTAGTGTTTTCCCAATTCTTAAACATAGCTTCTGTCTTACTTAACATTTACAGCCTATAAGACATTATCACAATACTTTAATTATTGGGTGGATCCACACCACGTGATAAACCTAATAATTCATGTTCCAACAAAAGTAAGTGTTGTATGAGTCCCAGGAGGGAGAAAATAACGTGTTCATCTTTTATCACTATTGTTTTTTATTCACATGTGTCTCAACTTTTAACATACTAGCTTATGGTGGGTTTCTCACGTTAATGTATGGCATTTTTATCTTTTTATAATTTTCAAATATAAATGCACAATAAATAAATAAATAAAACTCATTTTGTCACATTTGTTTTATATGTTATTTGTTTCACGCCATTTCATTATTACGAGAAAAAGAAATATTCATAATTATATTTGGATTTCTTTTTAATTTCAAAGGGGTTAAGATAAAACAAATTCTCAATGATATTATGAGATTATCTAGCACTGTACTTCACTCAATTTTGTTTTAGCTTAAAATCATTTCAAAGTTATAAAATCTAAAATAAGAAAATTTGAAAAATAAAAATAGTTAATTTATATATGTAAGCATCACAATAATAGGGTTTTTACATGGGAGGCACCTAGAGATTTGGTATCAATGAGTTGTGAGCAAGCCTAAATAAGAGACTAGGACACCACTTCCAATCCAAAACCTTAAGACAATGAGTTTGAGTCCTTCTACTTATATACTAGTCATCTTTCTCATTTTTATCCATTGTGAGACTTACTTCTCACCTTGAACTTTTAACAATGGCATCCTCAAGTGTGAGACTTTCCTTATTGGAACACCTCCCTCTCTAACATGAGTACCTAGTGGTGATCATTCTTTTGTATTGTCATTCTATAACGTGACACACTTTAATGAAACAAGACTTTCGATACAAGGAACCCTTAGACTTTAGGATTCTTTACCTACTTTATACCATACTCGTTCAATTCGTCACTAAGATGAACCATAGTCTTCGATACCATTGTAAGTTTTTTTATGAGGGGAGACATTGGGAGGTTTAATACCAATGAGTCATGAGTAAGCCTCTATGGGAGACCAGACCACCACTTCCAACTCAAACCTTAAGAGAATGAGTTTATGGGTCCTTTTACTTATATACTAGTCATCTTTTTCATATTTATCCAGTGTGAGACTTCTAACTCACCTTTAATTCTTAACAACTATTGAGTATCAGAGTAATAACACAAGTACTCATAACTAAAATAAAAGGAACAAAATAGATAATAGACAAAGAACGTAATTTGATTAAAGAAAAATTATATACCCTTCTCTTTAGCCCTAAGGAGAAAACAATGACAACTTCTCTCTTGAAAATAAAAAAAACAAATAAAAGGAGAAACTAACATTCTCTCTCTTAAAGGAGAAAGTAATCATCTCTCTTAGTTTTTTTCTCAAGCATAAAGCAAATGGAATGAAAAGGAATAGACTTTGGGATGTGTTCTTAAGGAAATAATCGTCTCTTTTTATAAAATGAAAAGTAAGCTCCAAGATAAGTTCTTACAAATATGGGACTTCTCTTCTCACATTTTCTCACTTGAAGATTTTGATTAAATTAATCAAATCTTCACGTCATGCTTTATTATTTGTCATCATGTTGCAACACTCTAATACTCTCCACCTGGATTTGCTATGAACCTAATAATCGCTCCCACTACTTATGCAATGTCTAGTCTTGTACAAATCATAGCATACATAAGATTACCCACTGTTGATGCATACGGTACTTGAGACATCTCCATTCTCTCCGCTTCACTACTACAAATCATACATGAGGATAACTTACAATTGATGGAAAGTGGGGTAGAATTTGGCTTGAAATCTTGCATATTGAAGTGCGATAATATTTTCAATAAGTAATTTGTCTATGAAAGCCAAATCTTCCTATCTTTTCTATCTTGGTGAATTTTCATCTATAAAACCTTATTTGTTGGTCCCAAGTCCTTATTATCAAGCTCCCTATATAACTATGTCTTAAATTATTGGATTTGAGCTTTATTGGAGCCCACCTCTAACATCTTATCCATATACAACAATAAAATGATAAAATCATCTTCACCAAACCTATTGCAAGGAAAACAATGGTTTGAACTTAGTCTATTGTAACCAAGGTTAACGATGAAGGAATCAAATCTCTTGTATGAACATTTGAGCGTTCGCTTTAAACCATACAAAGATTTGTTCAACCTGCAAACCAAGTTTTATTTTTCTTTAAAGCCTTATGGTTTGCATCCTTCTTAACAATAACCTTGTGGGTAGTGGGAACCCATAAACGATACCCTTTGGAATTATCAGTACAAACCAAACACTTAATTCTTTTCCCAGTTTCAAGCTCTACTCTAGCTTTGGATTCCTTGAATATTGATAAGACATTTATCTTCCTCTTGGTGAGGTATACCCATAATCTCCTAAAGTAATTATCAATGAACAAAAATATTTTCCTCTCCTAGGGATGATACTGGAAATTCCCACACATTAGAATGAATCAAGTCTAATATGTGTTACTTTTGGTAGCCACCCTAGCAAAATTTAATCTATATTGCTTTCTTATCACACAGTACTTGCAAAAAGGTAAATCAATCTCCTTGAGCCCGAATAAGAGATAAAGTTTCGCAAGGATTTGTAGACCTCACACTGACATATGCCCAAGTCTACGATGTCCCGTCATCATTGTTTCTTCTTAACTTGTCGATGCAATTGTTGCATTAACTTCTTGCAACATATCTCTCGTAAGATCATAAAAAATTGACATGATCTTCTCTGCTTTCATAAATACCATATTCTTTCTTGACATGCCCCATCTTGTTACAGTGGTAGCGTTTGAGATGCTTCTTACTTTGAGACTTTAATCTATCATGAGTTTGACTCCCACTAGATCCATATTGTGTTGATCTACCTCTCATCATCACCAAAAGCCTCTACGTACTTTGAACTTTTCACCATATCCAAACAAAATCTTGAATAAAGTAAGTTCAATTTCAGTTAAGAAAAACTTAATTAAAAAAATTTTAGTTATACTTTATTTTTAGCCAAGAAAAGGGAAACTAATACTCTAATGCAATAAGAAAATAAAAAAAAAACCTATAAGCTTGGACAATTTTCTTTAAATTTTAACTAGTTGGTAATATATAATGAGGATAATTAGGGCACAAACACATCTCTTTAATCATCTATGGAGTTTTTTATTCATTTTTTCTTTTTTTTGTTATTTTGTGTTTTCCTATTTATGGATATACATGTTCTGACTGTTTTCTTTACATTTTAACTAGTTAGTAATATGTCATGAGGACAATTAGAGCACAAAAACATCTCTTTAATCATCTATGGAGTTTTATATTCATTCTTCTTTTCTTTTTATTATGTTGTATTTTCCTGTTTATGGATATACTTGTTCTTGTTGACACAACTAGACATTTGACTCTATTCTTGAAAAACAAGTGCATTGAGTAATATTTAAGACCTTGCACCTGTAATCATTGATACATTTCAATGTAGTTATTGGTTATTGGAAATGTGATTTTTAGTTTTTATGTTATACATTGTATCTCGTGTATGCGTGATTGATTAAGCTTGTTTGGTGTTAATTATGATTTTCATGTTAGGTAAACTTTTTTTATTGAATTTTGACATTTTATTGTTGATTAAATTTTGAATATATTTGTAGTATATATGAAATCATAGTTAATAAGTGAAATTTAGTTTCCGTTTGAGATTTAACACAAATGATTAAACTTTTAATCATTTGTATTAAATCTTGAATTGTCTGATCGGACAGTTTGAAAAAATTATTTTTCATAATTTGTTATAACATGTATGTTGGAGTTTATGGATAAATTTGATAAAATTTCGGTTGAGATTATTTATATTGTTCTCCGGATGCATATTTGATTATGGTCATCCGTGACCACTTTCATTTAGTGTGTTTCAGAGATCAATGCGAAATGTTGTGAAATTTTATCAAATTTATCATGTTAGACTTCTTTGTATGTATGTTAGCAATTATAAAAAGTAATTTTTCCGAATGGGTATGGGCCTAATCCCGTGAGAGTTAAAAATTTGAGGCTAATGGAATTTCTTACGAACATAATATGGATCGAAACTAGATGAATGAATGTCACATCAGTCAAGAGTATAAAAAATGGGTTTTTGAGTTTTTGCAATATGTTCAAAAAAAATACCTACACTATGAACGAGACATATTTTTGTGTTTGTTGTCTCAATCAAATACTTTAAGACTTAAGCAATATGTGTGACAATCTATTCATGTTCGGTATAATGAGAACTTATATAGTTTAAACTTGGCATGTAGAAGTATTAGACAAGCCTTCAACGTCACGAGGAACAACAAATTATGTGGAAGAATGTTTGAGTGATCATTTAGAGAACATGACAATATTGGTGAATAAATTTTGGAAGAGATAATTTGTATTATTCTCTTAGGAATGGTACAGAGCAAGAGTTGTATCCAGAATGCTTCAACTTTACATGTTTGTCTACAACTTTGAAATTGTTTAGTTTATCATAATTATTTAAAACTAACATATAAAATAAATAATTTTATAATTTTATTATAAAAATTAATTTAAATTTTAAAAAATAATTAGAAAACTTTTAAGGGTTAAATAATAAAATGATTTATACAAGCAAGGATAAAATTGACAAAAAAAAATGTATACCCAAAAATCAAACCGTTATAAGAGAATTACAAAAATCACTCCTTTATTTTATCATAATTATTTTAAAAAATAAAATATTAAATAAATATTTTTATAATTTTATTATAGAAAACTAATTAAATTTAAAAAATTAATTATAAAACGTAAAAGATAAAATATTAAAATAATTTATATGAGTAAAAATAAAATTGATAACGAAATATATGTACACAACAGTTATAAAAATCTAATCTATTTATTAACAGATATATATACATAAAACTAAAATATGTTTCGTAAGATATTTTTATCTACTCTAGTTTTAGAAGTATAATGATAGAATGGTGGTTTATAAGTATGTTTCTGTAATTTTATTGATTTAATTATTTGAAAATTTAATTATTCACAGTTCATATTAATTATTATAGTAAAAATTATAAATAGTATGAAAACTAATAAAATATAACCATTTTATGTATATATACTTTTTCTTTATAATTTTAACTACATTTAATAATTATTTATTTTAATAGTTAGCTTTTAATCAGAATCATAGCCTGTGTTTCCCCAGCTATTATGTATATATAGTATACAAACTAAAATACTCATCTATATATATATATATATATATATATATATATATATATAATGTAGAAATTGGAAAGAAAACCAAATAAAGATGTTACAAAAAGAGTAAAAAGGAAAAAAAAAACTATATGACGCGTATGGGCCGCCAGGTTGGAATTCCAGAATGTTCTTTTGTATCGCAACGGTTGACTTAAGCTCCAAGCTATTCCCAAAACTATAAATACTTCTCTTCTTTTCTTCTTCCCTAATTCAATCTCTTCAATTCAATTTTATCGGTTTTTCCTTTTTCCGCAAACTCAAAACCCTAACAATGGCATCAGGCGGAACCGAGGCCTTTCCAGATTTGGGTAAACACTGCCAACACAGCGATTGCCACCAACTCGATTTTCTTCCTTTCACATGCCAAGGTTGCCAAAAGGTAATTCAACTTTCTCTTCTTCTACCATCAAAGGTTAATTGCAATACTTTATTCAATATGTTTAATTTCGTCATACAAATTCCAATTTTGCTTATGTGATTTTCAGAAATTAATAGTTCTATGTTCTAAATATGGGTTTTCAGTTCTCAAAGTGTTTTTGATCATGCTGGTTATTCTTGCACTTATCTTATTTTTCCAAAATAGTAAATTTTTTATTATTAGACCAAAACATAGTCAATAATCAAAATAGAGGTATAATACAAACAATTCATAAAACAATATATTCATAACTGTTTGTCTCTATCTCTTTCCATAACAATCACATGTAATAAATTGTGTTAAGAAAATGGATCAAACAAGAAAAATTGTTGTACATGAAATTTCTCTTAATCTGAAATGTTTGTAAAGCCTCAGGCCAACAACACTAACATGGCTGCAATTTGACAGGTGTTTTGTTTGGAGCACAGATCCTTCAAGTCTCACGCGTGCAAGAATTCCGACCACAACAGCAGAAAAGTGGTTGTCTGCGAAACGTGTTCCATGTCCATTGAGACCACCGGCTATATGGGACAGGAAGAGGAGGCAATCTTGGAGAAGCACCTAAAGTCTGGGAACTGTGATCCCACCAAGAAGAAGAAACCCGTTTGCCCTGTCAAGCGCTGCAAGGAGGTTTTGACTTTCTCCAACACCAGTACCTGTAAAACTTGCCACATTAAGGTGTGCCTCAAGCACCGTTTCCCTGCTGATCATGCTTGCAGCCGAGGAGTTTCAGCTTCTTCCTCATCCTCTGTTGCTGATAGTGGATGGAAGAATCGGTTTTTGGCTGCTTTAGGTTTAAGGGCTGGACAGAACTGTGCCAAAACCGGTTCATCTCGTTCTACCTCTCCTCCTAGCACTCCTTCTGTCAAGGCCTATTGAATGCTATTTGCTTTGAATGATTTCAGAGTGGTTTGATGGAATGTTGTAGTATGTTCCATTCTGTTGCAATTTGAATGTTCAAATTTACAGCATAAACTACGATATTTATTTAGATGTCGTGTGGTAGCACACATTATTGTTCCCATTTGAACTAGGGTCATAAATACCTTTTCAATGTACATCCTTGCTTATAAAAACAAATACTGAAAGGTTCAATTGCCATTCATACAATTCACGACGGTTCTCAATCTTCTTTAATATATAATAGTTTTATTTACATAACTGTCTCTTTGCACCAGAGTCATTGGTTGCGGTGGTTTTCCAGATGGGAAAGATATGATATGAAACTAGTAAAAACGAGTCAAAGGTTAGCATCCGCAGCCAAAAACTGAAATGATGAGGTGAATGGGATTTGTAATACAAAAGCAAGATAGGAATGCAAATGCAAAATTACATCTGATTTTTGACAAAATACAAATATATGACCTACATATCATTACGTCTTTCGTTTTTAATTGCCTTTTCAAATGTGGGTGTTAAATTGTCTGCACTGCAAGAAGACGAATTCCATAGGATAAAATAGTACATTCTCATCAAAATATGTATGTGCTAAATGAATGAATTACTTTATGAAGAAATTGAATTGAAGAAGCAAAGCTGTTATCGTGAGAGTGAGAAATACCTTGCAGTGGCATTCCTTCCTATCAAACAAATTCACGAATTGAAATTCAATATCCAAGACGGAGCAAACTTAGGGCCGGTGTTTTTCTCATCAATGTTTCTTGACCAAAATATAGCATAAAATTGCTACAGTCCAGATAATTTATTTAAAACTCAGAACAGACAAAGTTAAAAAATATAAGCCAAGGTAGTCAGATTTCAAACCTTGATACAATGTCCTCACAACAGTTTTTGGCCAACGTTATTTCAAGCTACCTATTGAATAAATAGTTATTTACAAGATAAATAAGATCATTTCCATAATGTTCTGTGATTTGGTTGTTTATAATTGTAATTTCCTACAAGGAAAACAAATATTCCTTTAGTTGAGTTGTTTTTGTATATCCCCTCTTGTTGAACAAAAAAATAAAGATTAAGGGGTAAACCAGTCTCTGGATTCTTGTATTATAATAACCAATGCACAATAACTGCCAAAACTGATATTTGTGCTGTGTGCTGATTTCAAAATTTTGAATCATTAATGAAACTAATTTAAACAGATACATGCCTGAATTGCAATAATACTTGGTCATTACAATAGAAGGAGCTTCAAACGTCATAACTTGTGATCAAAGAAGGCATATTTCTTCCCAGGTAGTAATACCAGATATAAATTCCTTTCTCATGGGAATGCTAGGGCAGACCCAAAATGTTCCCAGATGTTCTTTGGATATTGATTGTTTGTTCTTATTATATCAATTTATGTAGAAAATAAGAAAGCTTAACTCTGAAATTACAAGTTGCCCAGTGGATTAACCACTTCAACAGCATCATTTTGTCTCTACTCTGCTGTGCAGATCTTTCTTACAATGCCCTCTTCTCTACATGCATCCCATTCTGCTCCTTTGATCCATTCCTATATAGAAGACAAGCCATACTGGTTCTTCTTCATATTATAATACAGGGCTAAGGGGGTATTTGCATAAGATAAAAAGCAAATGCAGCTCGAAAACCTAAAAGTATAAAATGACCCTACAAAATGTTGATTTTAAACAGGCAAACATGAACATCTAGGACTTAAAAAATCTAGATTTGAGGTTGGTTGTCCAAAATACATAATCATCTATCTCCTTTTATAGTCTCTCCTTAATGCAAAAAGAAAACTTAATTATCTCTGCAACATGTACAGAATTTTCAAAGATCATGAAAACCCTATCAAAAACATACGATGTTAGAAAATGTTCTATATATCTCGTTTACAGACACGAAGGAAGCAAATTAACCTACTCTTCACTTTTGATTTGTATCTGTAGACCTTCACAAAAGCACCTTACATATTTTGTCTCATTACTTCTCATTTCCAACATCTTCTCTTCTTCAAAACTTGATTACACGTGTGAGAATTAGACGTTGCCAAATGTAAAATTTTGATGTGCATAAGATTAATAAAAAATGCAACGTGTAAAAAAGATACATTAGCAAATGTCACAGTCTAAACGGTGTTTCTACTACTCTTGCTTTGTTTTATGTTTGATTGTTTTTAAAATTTTGCTATTGAAAGTATATATTTTGTAGATAATATATATCAGGGGAAAAATATATCGTGGCTCGTCGTCGTCGTGTTGGAAAATTCTGAATTCGCGATTGATTCTAGAATCTTCTTTTCTAATTCATTGTTTATGATTGAATATTCTTCGAATCTATTCATCAGTTTTTCAGTTTTTCACGAACTCAGAACCATATTGGTGTATCCATGGCATCAGGTGGAACCGAAACTTTTCCAGATTTGGGTAAAAACTGCCAGCACCGCGACTGCAACCGCCTCGATTTTCTTCCTTACATCTGCGACGGTTGCCAACAGGTAATTCATCTTTCTCTTCTCATTGCATCCAAGTTGATTACAAAACCTTCTGCATCATTTCTGCAATTGAAACCTAATTATTTTTTCTTTTTATCAGTTAACCAAACAGTGTATTTCTGCAATCAAAATATCAGTGCCCTAATAGGGAACTTTAAATAAATGAATAATTTAAAAAAAAAAATCAGTCACTGTAGAATCAGGATAGAATTTGTTTAAAAAAATAGAAAATTGCTTATTTTATTAAAAAATAACCGAAAATAAATCGGTAGATTTTGTTTAATTATTTTTAGTCAGATTAAAATTGTAAGAAAATAATTTATAATATGAAGCAATTTATTTTCAGAATTTAATCAGTTGATGGTGTAAAATTCATAAACAAAAATATTATTACCAATAAAATACAAGAGACTTTGTAAACAGCTATTAGTAATAATCACATTAATCTGAAATGGGCAGCTGTTAGATTCCTTTATGCAAGGAACCGAACAACAGCAAATAATACTCACACACTCAACAGTATAAGAAATATGTATGTATATGTATTGATATTTCCTCTGTAATGATAAGAAAAGATGAATACAGGTATCTCACTCTCCCCCAAGGAAGCCTCCCTTCCTCCACTGGCCAAGAGGTCCAGTCTTAATTCCAAAATCCTCAATACCCTACCTCTCTCAAACTATTTGTTATTTATACTCTCTCACTCTTCTAACAAACTCACCCTCTCTCCTCTAACTGATTTCCCCTCTACCCGCCACTAACTCTCTCTTCTTTTATTCCTCCTCACATACACTTTTAATTGTCTAACATTACCCTCCTCCCCAAGATCAACCTTGTCCTCAAGGTTGAAATCAGGGAACTGCTGTAGAATGTATTGTTCCTCTTCCCAATAGCTCCATCCAACCCCCCTTCTTGCCATTGTATTAGAACTTGGGGAATTTCCTCTCCTTGTTGCGGCTGGTTCCTGCGCTCTAATACCTTTAGAGGTGTGTACATAGGGCTGTCAACCTGCAGTTCAGTGGGAAGATGCCCTTCCACCGAATGATCCCCTATAGCTAGCTTTAATTGGGAAACATGAAAAACAGGGTGGATTCTTGATGTTGTAGGTAACTGCAAGCGAAAAACAACTGGTCCTAATTGTTTCTCCACCAAAAATGGTCCATAATACCGTGCAGAAAGTTTTGGGTGTAAGCGTGTGGCCATAGAAGTTTGTCTATGAGGCCGGATTTTCAAGAATACCCAATCTCCCTCCTTGATCTTGGTGTCCATTCTCTTCCTGTTGGCATAGTGGGTCATCTGATCTTGAGCTCTGGCCAGATGATATTTAAGTTGTGTCAAAGCCTCATCTCTTGTTTGTAAGTCTTGTGCAACGGCTTCCACCACTGTTTCTCCGGGAATGAAACGTGTGAGAGTTGGAGGGGGTCTTCCATACACAGTTTCAAAAGGTGTGCATTTTGAAGCTCCTTGGTAACTAGTATTGTACCAATATTCCGCCCAAGGCAAGACTGTACTCCAATTTTTTGGTTGTTCAGAACTAAAACAACGCAAATAAGTTCCCAGCACCCTATTCAGCACCTCCGTTTGGCCATCTGACTCTGGATGATAAGCAGTACTCATGTTCAGCTGAGTTCCCTGCAGGCAGAAAATCTCCTGCCAAAAAACACTCATGAATGTTGAGTCGCGATCACTTACAATGGTCATGGGTATCTCGTGAAGCCGAATCACTTCCTTCACCAACAATGCAGCGATGGATCTAGCTGTATAAGGGTGTTTGACTGGGATGAAATGACCATATTTGCTAAGTCTGTCCACCACCACCAATATAGTATCAAACCCATGAGATTTGGGTAATTTTACCATAAAATCCATACTAATCTCCTCCCAAATGGCTTTGGGTATTGGCAAAGGCTGCAACAATCCTTCGGGAGAAGCTGCCAAGTATTTATGTTGTTGGCATACTAGACATGCAGCCACAAAATCTGTAACAGTTTTCTTCATTCCTATCCAATGCAAAGATTGGGCCACCCGTCTATAGGTTCTGTAAACCCCAGAATGCCCTCCCGTGACACTACTATGGAATTCAGCCAACAAGCGAGGGATCCAAACAGATTTTGCTGATAAGACAAGTCTCCCCTTGTAATGTAATCTTCCATGCTCCAACGTATAAGCTAGATGAGAGTTAGGGTCTACCCTTAAGTCCTCCAACACTTTCTGCAAACTCTCATCTTTTTCCACCTCCTCCATGATCTCTTGAAATTCAAGCCAATATGGTCGTGATATCATCCGTAGCATCTTATCTGTTTCCTCCTCCTCCATGCCTTTTCTGGATAACCCATCTGCCACATGATTGGAAGCACCTGTCCTATATTTGATTTCAAATTCGTACCCCAAAAGTTTAGCTAGCCAATTTTGTTGACTTTGAGTTGTAATGTGTTGTTCCAGTAAATAACGCAAACTCTTCTGGTCAGTAAAGACAACAAACTTCTGACCCAATAGATACGACCTCCAATGTTGTATAGCAAGCACAAGTGCCATTAATTCCTTCTCATAAATGGACTTGGTTAAGGAAGAGTCAGATAACGCCTTACTAAAGAAGGCTATGGGTCTGTTTTTCTGGGACAAAACAGCTCCAACGCCTGTACCCGAAGCATCACATTCTACAACAAAGGGTTGCTCAAAATCAGGGAGAATCAACACTGGAGCTGTAGTCACTGCCTCCTTAAGCTTCTGCAATGCCATGGCCCCCTCTTTAGACCATTTAAACATTCCTTTTTTCAACAAATCAGTAAGGGGTTTAGCCATTTTCCCATAATCTCTAATGAACCTGCGATAATACCCAGTTAACCCAAGGAACCCTCTTAACTCCTTGATGTTTCTGGGTTCTGGCCATTCCAAGACAGCTGCCACCTTCTCCCTGTCCATCTCCACCCCTGCTGCCGATATCTTGTGCCCCAAATATCTCACTTGTCTTCTCCCAAATTCACACTTTTTTTTGTTTGCAAAAAAGTTCATGTCCAGCCAAGACTTTTAAGACTTGAGTGAGGTGTTGAGAATGCTCCTCCCAAGTCTTGCTATAGATAAGTATATCGTCAAAAAATACTAACACGAACCTCCTCAATAGCGGCCTTAAAACTGAATTCATCATGTCCTGGAATGTGGCTGGTGCATTTGTTAATCCAAAGGGCATCACAAGGAATTCATAATGCCCTTGATGTGTCCGAAAAACAGTTTTTGGAATGTCTTCCCTCTTCATTCTTATTTGATGATACCCAACCTTTAAATCAATTTTAGAAAAATATGACGCACCTTGAAGTTCATCCAGCAGCTCCTCAATGACTGGAATGGGATATTTACCAGCCACTGTTACTCTGTTCAATGCCCTATAATCCACACAAAACCTCCAACTTCCATCCTTCTTTTTCACCAATATTACAGGACTAGAGTAGGGACTGTTACTGGGCCTGATAATGCCCAAATTCAACATCTCTTCCACCTGACGCTCTATCTCATCCTTCATTCCATGAGGGTACCTGTATGGTCGCACATTGACGGGCTCACTACCCTCTTTTAAAGGGATTCTGTGATCCACTCTCCTCTCGGGTGGGAGGCCTTGGGGGTCTCGGAATACCCCTTCAAAAGCATTCAGAATTTGTTCCAGCTCTACCTCCTCCTCTTGCATTAAGCCACTCTCTTTCGTCTTCTCATCCACCAATTCTGTTTGGCTTAAGCTCCATACTAAAGACAGCATTTCAATCCCTTTTTCTTTTATAAGAGCTTCAGGAGTCACTACCCTACGTGTCAATGATGGATCCCCCTTTACCTCCACTTCTCTTCCTCCATGCGCCACCTTCATGATGAGCTGTCCCCAATCTACTTTGATTTCTCCTAGGGAGGATAACCAGGTCATTTCCAATATTATGTCCACACCGCCTAATTCAAAGAGATATAACTTATCTCTAACTTCTAAGTTTTCTAATAACACCGAGACTCTTGTGCAATACCCGCTGGTTTCTTTCCTTTGTCCATCCCCTAAACATACTTTATAAGGGCGTGTGTCGGTGCACTCCAGACCCAGTTCTTCCACCAATCGGGTGGATATAAAACTATGGGTAGCTCCACTGTCAATAAGCACCAGAACTTTCTTCCCCTGCACCCAACCTTGCAGCTTCATCGTGTTCGATTGCGAGAGGCCACCCGTGGACAATCCCGACAACTCCATAGTCTTCTGTTCTACTTCGACACTTGCCTCTGCTTCTTCATCTTCATCGTCCTCCGCCAAGATCATCACCCGCATGCTCCGTTCAGCGCAACGATGACCTGGACTGTAAGGTCCGCCGCAGTGGAAACAACGTCCTTCTTCTCGCCGTTTCATGTATTCTTGATAAGGCAGGGTCCGAATGCCTCGTCCCGCGGTTCCTCCTCCACTATTACCAGCCTTCGAAGCCACAGTATTCGCACTAACGTCCTTCTTCATTCCTTGCCCTCCGCCGCCATTCACCGATCCCTCTGACGGTCCGCGAAAAGTTTCTGTCCTCGCCACCGTCCCTGAACTCGCGGAATATCTTCCCCACGTCGCTCCGCCTCTTCCTCCCACTCCACTACTTCCTCGCGACGTCCATCCCACTTGTTCGATGTCCCTAGCTCTCTCCATTGCCGTCAACAAATCGCGTGGGTCATGCGGTCTCACAGCATTTCGTAATCCCTCCTGCAAATTCGCGAAAAAATATCCCAACAATTGGTCTTCGGTTACTCCGGTCGCCTGCGCCACGAGTACCTCGAACTCCTGGATATACTCATCGACGCCCCCTCTCTGTCGCACCGCGACTAACTTCTCAAAGACGGTTCCCCTAATTAATCCGCCGAACCTCCTCGTCAACGCCTCCGTGAACGCCTTCCATGTTGGATGTCGGGTTTTCTTCCGCCAGAAGCGGAACCAGTAGTTAGCGCTTCCGTCCATGCAGATATACACTAACTTCATCTTCTCTTTCTCCGTCACTCCTTGTATGTCAAAAAATTTCTCAGCCTTCGCTATCCATCCCGTTGGATCAGTACCTTCAAAAGTTGGAAGCTCAACTCGCTTCATCCAACTGCGTTGTACGTCGTTCCGGTCCTCCTCCGATTCTTCATCAGAGCTCTCTGTCGACCTTCGTTCTCGATCACCCTGGACGGAATTTCGACTCCCCTCAGAACTCCTATCACGGGTTCCAGAACGTCTTCCAAGGGCTCGTCGAAACTCGAGAGTCATCGCTCGCATTTCTGCCTTCAACTCCTCCATCGTCGACTCCACAGCCACCATTCGCCCCTCCATTCTTCTCTGATCACGCGCACTCCTCTTCCCTCCGAAATGATTCGGCAGGTCGGACCAAATCTGTTAGATTCCTTTATGCAAGGAACCGAACAACAGCAAATAATACTCACACACTCAACAGTATAAGGAATATGTATGTATATGTATTGATATTTCCTCTGTAATGATAAGAAAAGATGAATACAGGTATCTCACTCTCCCCCAAGGAAGCCTCCCTTCCTCCACTGGCCAAGAGGTCCAGTCTTAATTCCAAAATCCTCAATACCCTACCTCTCTCAAACTATTTGTTATTTATACTCTCTCACTCTTCTAACAAACTCACCCTCTCTCCTCTAACTGATTTCCCCTCTACCCGCCACTAACTCTCTCTTCTTTTATTCCTCCTCATATACACTTTTAATTGTCTAACAGCAGCACTAACATGACAGCAATGGTAGGTGTTTTGTTCGGAGCACAGATCATACAAGTCCCACGCGTGCCCGAAATCTGACCTAAGCAGAAAAGTGATTGTTTGCCGAACATGTTCCATGTCAATTGAGACCACCGGCTACGTGGGACAAGACGAGGATGCAATCTTGGAGAAGCACCACAAGTCTGGTAACTGTGATCCCACAAAGAAGAAGAAACCCATTTGCCCTGGCAAGGGATGCAAGGAGATTTTATCAATATCCAACACCAGCACATGTAAAACTTGCCACCTGAAGGTGTGCCTCAAACACCGTTTTCCTTCTGATCATGCTTGTAGCAGAGGAGTTTCAGCTTCTACATCTTCAGTTGCTAATGGTGGGTTGAAGAATTTTCTTAGCTGCTTTTGTTTCAAGAACAGAACAACAGAAAAGGCCTAGAACCAGTGCAGCTCCTTCTGTTAAGGTCCATTGAATATATTGCTTTTATGTTATGATTTTTAAATGGTTAGAAAAATGTCATTATCTTTTTTTTTTTTTTGGAATGTTCAAATTACATCATAAACTACAATATTGGGATTTGTTTTATTTAGATCTCATGTGGTAGCACACATCAACGCTCCCATTTAAACTAATGTCATAAATAGCACCTTTGCAATGTACAGCCTTATTTATGAACAGAAATACTAATAGATTTTCTTTGTCATGCATATACTATTGATGGTTATTGGCCTCATTGAATGATTCTATCTCTTTCATTCCATATTCCTCAATTTATATATTATTGTGTCATATTATTAGTCAGTGTGAGATTTCCATATTTCTCATCCGCAGCAAAAAATAAAGGATCGATGATGTGACTGAAATTTGTGATAGAGTAAGATAGGAATGCAGATAAAAAAAATTACATAGGATTTTTGGTAAATACAAATATAATACCTACATATCATTACACCTTTCTTTTTTGACTTGTCTTTCAAAGCATACAGCCCGTAACAACTAACAAGTAACTCAATACACAATATTCTGAGTGTTACATATTAGCTGTTGATTCTTTAATTTCCTCCAAGGTGATAGCCTGCAAGGCAAGAAGACGAATTCAAGAGGAGAAAATAGCATGTTCTAATAAACTATGTACGTGCTGCTAAATGATGGAGATAGCACTTTCAGCTAACAGGGTAAAATTACAATTTGAACAAACTGAATTAAAGAATTACCTGTTCGTCGCCAGCAAAGTCGTTATCAGGAGTGAGAAATAGCATGCAGTGGCATTCCTTCCTGTCAAGCAAAGTTGTCACGAATTGAAAATCAATACCCGAGACGCACAATTTAGGGCTTAAGTTTTTTCTCATCAATATTTCATAACCAAAAACAATACAATATACAAGCGCTGTCATGGCACAAAAACAGACCAGTGGAGATCTTATTTAGTATATAATTCAGCAACCAAACTTACATTGCATATAAACAAAGGCAGTCAGGTTTCAAACCTGATAACAATGTCCTCACAACAGTTTTTAGCCAACTTGCTGAACTAGCTACCTCTTGAACAAATAGGCATTTACAAGATAAATAAGATCATGTCTACAATGTTTTGTGATATGGTTCTTTATACGTAAAAGAAAAAAAAAATAAAGGTTAAACAAAAATTCCACATTGGTAAAAAGTCATCAAGTTTCCAGTTTGCTTTATCTATACTTCTCTAAAGAGTACAGACAAGTCTCAAGCTTCTGGTATTATAACTTCTGCCACGAATGGTATGTGTGCTATTGTGCTGTGCGGGTTTCAAAACATTATTAATACTACTAATCATAAATTAAACTAATAGAAACATGACATAAAACTTGGTCATTACATCAAACTAATAAGAATGAGATCAAAGAAGGGATATTATTTTCCATGTAGTAATACTTCCAGATATACATACCTCTCTCTCATGGGAACACAAGGGCAATTCCAAAATCCTTGCGCAGCCTCAGCAGCTTTGTCGTCATAATGCCTAAAATACAATGATTTTGGGCTTAGACTGGGAAAGTTAGAAGCATCAATACTGCCAGAACTATACTATGCAGACAAATTCTGCTTGACATCAAACTATACAGCCACACTGCCAGAACTATACTATGAAGACAAATTCTGCTTGACAAGCTAAAAGAACAGGTATCTACCGGCAAGGGCACAGTGGTGCACCCAATGAATCTTTATGGTCAGCCAACCCCTGTTCCAAAATAGAAATAATATAAGGAAGAAAGGTTAACTAATCAAATATGGTGATATGTATGTAGACTCTCGTACGTCATTCTCCAGAGTAAAATACGTTTTATTAATTAAATATAATATAGTCCATCAAATCACAGTCTGTGAAACTATTTCTCAAACGGTGTAACTTCATTCCAACATGTCAACGTGATAGTTCAATTTTTCCCTTCATTTTCCAAGCTCTTTTTCAGAAAGCCTTAATATGACCATTGAATCATAATTTAGGAAACTCATTTTCAGACTCACTACATTAACTTTATTCCAACATGTTAATCTCCGTCGTTGAAATTATTTTTCCTTTATTTTCCTGATTTTCCCTTTTGATAAAGCCTTTATATGATCACCATCAGAATGCACCTCAATTTTCACGTTTACAATTGTGCGGATTCTAGATTAGAAATGCGATCTTATGCATCAACAGTATTAAATGAGGCTAGACAACTTATTTGGCTGTCTATTCTCAATATTCCACATTTCAAACCATGAAACCTACCGAATTTCAGTTCCAAGTTCAATTCTTTAGTGTCATTTTCTGCCCGCCACATGCAAAAGTTGCATTTGGTATAAAAAAGACGATTTAATCACGTGCATTAAAACCAGAGAACAATTATGACAAGGGGCATGAATATGATAATGTTTAGAATGAACTTTGGTGAGATAATGCTTCTTTTCCTGTCTTACACACTCAATATTTGGAGTAGGTGAACCTAAATAACGGAGAAAAGTATTTATTTTCTATTCACAGGATTCAAATCAAAGCCCTTACTTAACAGGAACCAAGGTCCTTGCCACTCAGGAGAAGCTGAGAAATCGCTGTTTTTGGGTCAATAATTTAATACAAAATATCAAGTTTAGTAATTAAATGCCAAAAGCTTTTTATATAAAAAGCAGCTAATGCTGGCGAAAATCTTTACAAAAGTTCATAGAATATTAACATTATCAACTTCCCTAAAGTGTAACTCTGAAATTCAGAGGTTGGCCTGTATATTAAAATGGAACAGCAAGAAAAAACACAAACACAGAAGTCAGAAGGGTCCCAAAATGCTGACAAAACTCCTAGCCTCCAAATTAACTCAACAGTGGCCTAAATAATGACCTGATCCCTTCTTCTCCACAGATCAACTTCCTTACATTTATCCCACACTTTGATGATGATACCAGAATCATTCCCCCAACAATCAACAGCCTCTTCTTGGTCTTTTCTCTGCTGTTGCAGATTTTTCCTACAATCCCCCATTTACATCCCTTCTCTACATTCAGCTCAATCTACCCCTTTGACCCATTCCTCTCTGTTGAAGACAGCCCAAGTTGTTTTTTCTTCCAATTCTAGTATTGGGCCAAGGGTGTGTATGACTAAGAAAAGATAAAATGAAGATTGTAAACCTAAAAAACACAAAACCACCTTGGAAAATCTTGATTTAGAACAGGAAAATCGTGAACATCTAAGAGAAGGAAGCTAAAGTTGAGTTTCTAAATTACAAAAGTAACCAATCTCTTTATTGTCCATGAATTTCTGCTTAAGTGCAAAAGAAAAAATAATTAACTTTGAAATATGCACAAAATTTACAATATCCAGAATTCTCCTTTAGAAACATACTACGTTAGAACTTGTAAGACCTTAACAAGTAAGATTCGGCTTAATAAACAAGCTTCACAAAGACAACTCCCAACATTTTCATAAATTACGTTTTCATGACTTCTACATTCCAAATGTTTCAAATTGGATACATGGGTAATTGTAATAGTTATAATCACAAGAAAACTAATTACTAATGAAAGGAATATATTCCACCACATTTTGTACTGTTAAAAATGAATTCAAGAATAAGTTTACAAGAGTAATGCAGGAATTGAAATAAACACTTGTAAACTTAAACTATTTGATTATTACACAACTTTATTTGCCACTCATTGATTCAATGCATGTACTCCATTTAGCTATTTAATTGGTTTGTTTCAATTATTTTAAAATAAAGGTTTTGCAAACTTAATGCAACAAATAATTTTGTTCAATATTATATATTTAAAGTTAGTTTTCATTGTCTCTAAATCTTACTATTGACAACCTTGCCTAGAATACATCTATATGTACGTTGCACTTGATATGTTACTAAAAAAGTATAGATCCCACAAAAAAAAAAAAACTTAAATTAAAGTCGAGATGGTCTCTTTATAAATTCCTAACAGTGAATATGAATTTACTTTTAAGTGCACCAATAATAACAATAACAAACCGCCAATTACTTTCACTTCTTACGAAATTGCACAACTTCCTCTGTCTCCGGAGATTCAAACTATGAGAGGTTGTTTGGCAATAGCATCTAATCAACTTAAAAGGTATATTACGTATTATAATAATTGGAATTCAAATTAATAAGCTAATAATATGCCAAAGAAAGAAGCTGTACCTTGATGACAACTGAAGTTACTCCCTTGTCAACACAAAAGTATGTTCCTGACTTACGAGCGTACTGCTCTGAGAACTTCCTCATAATTTCAACGGATTTATCAGAAGGTTCCACTGAAAGAATAAGAAAATTATTCCGACAGAAACGCAATGTTAACAAATCATCAAATTGAAAGCAAACAGCTGCCAAATTGGGCAGCAGAATTAAAAAAATTTCAGACTCAGTAATAAAAATGGAAGCAAACAAAAACAAAAAAACTATATCATAATTTATCAAATTTAAAAAATGTAAAAAAAAGCATGATTTATTCTTATAAAAACAAGCCCACACTCCACACACAGCTCACAAGCATTTCTTCCACAAGTTCCATAATCTGCCAAAATCCAATACCCTTTCAAATTTGAACAAAATGAACCTCAATCCCCCAAAACCCAATTCAAGTGTCACAAATTTCCCTATAATAACATAAAGAGGAAAGAAAACTCCGAATTTCAGGATTTAGAAAGTGAGCATTTCCACAAACACTTTCTGGACGAAGCATCAATGAAACTACACATACACACGAGAAGAATTGGGCTCATAAACAGACAATTGGGGTGCTGGGAAACGAATAGAATACAATTGGGTAATGAAAAGGGGAGAGAGAGAGAGAGAGAGAGAGAGAGAGAGAGAGTGCACTACATTGGAAAGAATTCTACCTGCAGCTCGAACAAGAAGGGGATTGCGGTGGCGGCGGCGGAACGGGGTTGCGACGGAGGGAGCGGCGAGGGAGAAGGCGGAAGCTTGGGTGGTCATTGGCGGAGATTTAGTTGAGCGAGAAAAAGGGGGAAGATTAATTGTGTGGCTCCCAGATTGTGTGAGAAGGAAAAACCAAACCAAACAGTACCTGTGCTCTGCGTTTTATATGTTTTTATCTTAATTATTTTAGGTTATTTTTCTTTATGTTGTGGTCCATGCACATAAAAGTTAATTTTTATGTGTTTTATAGCATGTTTAGAAACTCATTAAAAACAGATTATTTATTTTACTAAAATACGAAAGCCAGCAATTAGTTAATTTTCATTGCAAATATGAAAACAAAAGTCTAAAAAAAACAAATTATGCACACTATTAGTCTAGTAAGTGATCTCAAATTTAAATTAATATGTCATTAGTTTCTTTCCTACAAGCTTGTTTTTTTGTTTTTAAACGAAAGGAATATAAAATTGGGATATGATAATATTTTTTATATATAAGAGATTATTAATATTAATGTTAATATTAATAGATGGAATAAGAAAAGTTGGAGAAGTGAGCGGAAGCCACTCATTGTAAAAATATCTAGATGGTTGATGACGTTGAAGGTTTTGAAGTTCTAAATCCAACCATCATTCATTCTTTTCTCTCTTCAATTTCTTATCCACAATCCACCTCATCACCAATCCCCTTCACCATTTGCATCATTCCAAACTTAGATGCTATTATTAGAGCTCTTTTGTTCATCATTTTTTTAAGGAGTTGTATATATATATATATTCTTACATAACTAAATATACTTTGAAAAATTTAAACTCTAAACACTTTTAACTTTAAACTCAAGATACACTCATCCTTTTTAAGAGTATTATTCTTTTCTAATGAATTATGTTTTAGTATTTTGTAAACCTTTTTTCTTTAGCTTAATCATAATTTGTCATCTTTTAATTGACATGATTTTGTCTTGATCGTATAAGTTTGAATAGAATATATATTCGTTCAAATGTATTCAATCATGTATAATACTATGAGAGAGTTCAAATGCATAATGTGTTTCAATTTTTTTATATATGAAATACTAATTTGTAAAATTCAATAAAAAGAAAATTTTATTAGGTATCAAAACATTAGTTTTTCAAATTAAGTTCTTATTTATTATTCTTCATTTTCATTACAATGTAATTATGTTATGATGTATATAGTATATATTAAACAACAAAGTAGAATTAGTTCTAAAAATGAAATAATATTACTTTAAAAAAAGTACAATAAATTGATAAACATACAATATAATAATATTTTATTGACACTCCATGAGTTTTGTATAATTTATAAGGATATTTTGTATTGAAGATGTATAAAAATCATATTACCTATTATAAGTGAGTATGAGTATTTGTAGTTTAAGGTAAGAAGAATTTATTTGTATCTTAACAACTCTTTTATAAGCTGTAAGAAAATAGATATTTAGTATCGATTTTAACAAGTAAAAGTTAATAATAATTAGTCAATAGTATTGAACTTACATGGCAAATGTAAGTTACTTTAAAATTTTAAATATTAATTCATTAGAGTCAACTTTTAAAAACTGACTTTAAATAGGGTAAGCTTAGTTGACATTAATTCATCACTAAACTTTCAATTGATTTTGTATTAAATTGGTTTAACATCCAAGATTATGCATTTATTTTAAAATTTATTTGATTTAAAATTGGTTATTGTTAATATTAATGTAGTTTGTGTCTATTTGACTGGCGCAATGAGACTGAATTGAAAAGAAAGTTCTTTCACAAGCTCCTTCTTTAACAAAATAAAATATTAAAAAAGAAAATTATACTAGATGAAGGTGATGAGATTTATCATATTTAAATGAGTTTTTGGATTAACAATAATCTATTATTCATATTCATTATCACAAAGGAGCGTGAATTTATAACAAACTAAAATCAACTTAATTGATGCTAACTTAAATAAATACAACTAAAATAAATAAGATTAGTATCAATTAGGTTGATATTAACCTTGTAACACTACCATAAATAATTTTACTTATTAAACAATTAAAAATAGTTAATAGTGAGTCTAACGTTATGATTAGCTAAGACAACTTTATTAGAATTCAACATTAAGCGGATATTATTAGCATTAGCTAAACCGACTCTAATTTGACAAAATAAATCCAATAGTAACACATATTTATTTTTATTAAAAGAAGTTATAAAAGTTATTGTTGGCTTAGAGTTGACTAAGTTGACTCTATCAATATTTAAATAATTTCAAAATATTTTTATGATTTATGATTTATGATCTTGTTATAAAAAAGTTAACATTTTGTTATAGTCGGGTAAATCAACTTTAATAATGTGTAAAACTTGATTAACATTATTATTTGAAAGTTAATTTGATGTTTTCTTGTAGTGCAAACATGTTATTGCCTAAGATATTATCATGTACATATTGTTATAATAGACATAAGTTTTTTTATCACACAATAATAGATATAATCATCCTTTATATTAGGACTATTAAAATATATCAGTTTTATCCATTAAATAGTTGACTTTAATAATCTTTCTTATGGGTTATCTCAACTCAATCTACTTAAAATATAAAAAAGAATATAGTATAGGTCTATAACTTAGTAGGTTAAACTCACTTACATTTAAAAGAAAATATGTTTATATAACTGAAAAACAATAAAAGTAGGAAGTTGTAACATGGAAACATTACTTTAATTAGAGGAGAAGAGATAATCACTTGACACACACATTATTATTGAATGTATCTCATCATGCTTTTTGCAAAAGTTGTCATCACTCATCTTTATAATAAAGGCTTAATACCTGTTCTTGTCCCTCTTTATAAGAGAAATATTCAATTTCGTCCTACCTTTTTCAAAAAGTTCAATGTGATCTCAAGTTATGTAAAAAGTGTCCAATTTAATCCTTTTTGGTCACGACGTTAAATATTTAACGATCCTGTTGACAGCGTGGACTGATGTGTGCAACGTGGCTTTTTTCCTTCGTAACGTGACAGTTGACGTGGCAGTGGCAGTGTAAAAAGAAGAGTCAAAAGAAGGAATTTTGGAAAGAAGAAGAGTTCTTGTAAAAAGAAAACCCTAACTCGAAAAACCAATCGTGAGTCAAAAGAAATGCGAGAACAGAAACCCCTGTGCTACGTAGTCGCTAGAGATGCTACGGTCATGACCACTGCGCCCGCGAACCAGAACAGAGAGGATGAGGATCTCCTGCAACGTCAAGCTCGAACAAAGAAAAGATGGAGAACAAAGAGAACCCCACTGCTACTTGCACGGCAGGAGAGTTTTCCCTAGGGCTGGGGTTGTCCCCGAACCCGAAAACATATATGGGGAAGAATAAAGTTGCTCCCCTAGCAATCCTTTTGCACGAGCTCCAAGACTCCCAAGCCGCCTTAAGTTGGGGTTTCCGCGAAGAAGAGGAAGGCAAACAAAATTGGGGAAAAAATTCTTCAGATTAGGGTATTGAGATGAATCAGCATTTGGGGTTTAATTAGAGTAATTAGGATTCAATTGGTTTAATTAAATTTCTCACTTAGAATCAGAGAAATAATTAAAATGTATCACTTACAACAGAAATTAACAACCCCAAATTATTTTTAATTAACGTTAACAGGAAATAAAAATTCTTACTTTATATAACAACCCCTAATTAATTTTAATTAACATTAATTTTAATTAACATTAAAATATACCTGTTTTCAGTGTTTAGAAAGGAAAAACAGAGCCAGCAAAAAATGGCTGTGGGAGGATTCTCCATTGATGCTTCTTCAACCAGGGGCTTCGACGGCAAAATTACACTCTCCGTTCTCATCACTTGCTCTTCAAACAGTTCCAGTTTTCCTTGCCACCCACTCTTTCTCACACCCTCCAAGTACCAAACCCTTTTATCCCTAATTTTATCCTCACTAGCCACACACACAATAATCTTGGAACACCCAAGTCCATCTAAGCTTGGTGCCCCAGGAGCGAAGGGGTTGACCATGGGGTTATCAATGCCACCCGGCGCAGAAGGGTACACAAAGTCCCAAACTAAACAAAACAAACGTTGTTTGTGCCCTGTAACAGCTTCGAATCCAATTGGCTCCAAACTGTAGAAGTAAGGATGAGAGAAAATACCCAAACCCTAACTCAGAATTTTTTAATCACTGCCACGTCAACTACCATGTTAGGAAGATAAACAGCCACGTTGAATTGGACACTTTTTTCACAACTTGGGACCACATTGAACTTTTTAAAAAAGGTAGGACGAACTTGAACATTTTCCTTATAAAGAGGGACAAAAAGAGGTATTAAGCCTATAATAAAATATGGAGAAATGTGTTCAATGACTCTCTAGGAATTTTTATCTTTTAGTGATATGAGATGAAGTAAGTGAATAAATGTATTTGATTAAATGAGAGAAATTTAGAAAAGATTATATATAATATGCTATAAAATATAAATAAAATGGTGAATTTTAACATATCATTAATTCAATCTAAATACATTAAATTATAAGTGATGAAGGTTATAAATTTTTATTGAACATAACATTTTGTTTAACCTAAACCAATTGTAGACTAAATTTATCAACAATAACTCATTTTATTGGCTAATTTTGCATGTACCATTACGAAATAAGAGAATATATATTACATATGGAGTTTTATATATATATATATATATATATACATATATATATATATATATATATATATATATATATATATACATATATATATATATATATATATATATATATATTATTTTATAAATATTTCTCTTGCTCCTCAAAAACTATGGAATATTCTAGAGATTTTAAAATTTTTATAAGCTTTTTCATTTACTTTATAATAAATATCATATAATTTATATATAAATAGATACATTTTAAAGAGGGATGGAATTTTAATTGAAGAATTATCAACCGAAGACCAATTTAAATATTTGCTCACTGTTTTTGTCGTGATTATTAGAAGGAGAAAAATGTTTTCAAAACTAATACAAAACCACCTAGAAAACTTGAATTTTCTTTAAAAAGCGTTTAATATATACAACCTATTTTTGTCATTTCCACAAAGCACGAATTTGTCAAAACATAATTCCTAAAAACTAATAAAAATGAGTTTGATTAATTATAAATATAATATTCATGAAAGTATTTATATAATTTTTCAAAAAAAAACATAATATTTGCATTGGAAATTTTATTTATTTATCTTTTCTAATCACTAATATAATAGTTTTAGCCCTGTATTTTTTTTAATTCAAGAAGGTTAGATTTTTATCACAAAAATAATTTCGTAAGAAACAACAAAAACATTAAAAAAAACATCGTTTATGTCATATTTTGAAAAAAATAAAACATGACAAATAAATATTTTAAACTTCATATTCTATAAACTATGCTAGTAAAAATAGTATAGTGATAACAAAATATAATGAAATTATAATTATAAAAACTAAATACAAATTATTTTTACAATTTAATAATTAATATTTTTATTTATTTTGTAGATAATTTTTATTTATGTAGTAAATAATGTTTATTTTTTTAATTTTAAAAAATGGTTAAATTTAAAAACTTAATTGATGAGAAAATGAGAAAAAAAATAATATCAGACAGGGAATCTCATCTTTTATATAGGTTTTAGTAGATGATTCTTATTATTTAATCTAGAAAGATGATTAAATTTAAGAAAAACGATTAAATTTTAAAAAAAAGATAAATTAAAGAATAAAAATGGAAATAAAAATTAAATAAAAAAAAGATAATTCCATATAATTATAAATTATTAAAAATCATCATCTCCTTAGAATAATTGTGATTTTTCCAAATTTTGACACATTGATTTCATTACAAGAAAAACATATTTAGTGTAAGCTTTTTATCAACATTAATAAATAAAAATTAATATTAAATAATGATTAGTATGGTATTTGCATTTTGTTCTAAAATTGAGAATGTTAATTTTTAAAAATCGACTTATTCAATATTATTTTATCATTAATTTTAAATTTATTTTATAGTTAAAGCAAGGTCACTGATTTAAAGAATCTAAATGTGTCTAATTAAAAATCAACACATAAGCCTAAATTTCGTGCACACTTTCTCGGAAATTCGTGTTAACATGTGTTATTTGTTTTTCATACCTTTGACATTATGACTTTTTTTTCTTAATCACAGATATAAACTAATTAAAATTTATTTAAGAAACTATTATTCTTAATAAATATTTTTCTATTCACAAAATATAGAAATTAAAGTGCCACTAGGGCACATACATTGTTTAAAAAAACACTTGAAAAGGAAATATTATTATCTATTAAGTATGATAATCTAGTTTAGTACTTTTTTACTATTATCATTGTCGAATTGATGATGTACTTCTTAGTTCTTCGAGAAAAATAAATATTGAAAATAAGATACGAACCAACTCGAGTAAGAAAGTAGAAACTAATTCTCATCTAAAATTTTACACTATTTATATATTACTTATTTTACAAATTTTTAATAAAATAGAACTTCTAATCCACATTTAAATTTCTCATGTTATTTTTATTAGGTTTAGAGTTTTATGATGTAAAATTTAAAATATAGTTAATATATATAGTTTTGCATGAGTTTCTTATATTATGTTCATACATTTTTACTTTTCTTTTATCAGAGATCTATAATTTCAATTAAAATATTAATTTTTATCGTTTGCATATTATGATTTAATAACCAATATTGATCGTTTCGAGCAATTAAAAAAAAAGCTATTTTAGCTTAATTAATCATATATCTTTTATTATATATCTAATTTCAATTTGCACCGACTTTTTTCTTTGGATGCTTTAGAGGGTCTCACATCATATACCTTATTTTCCAATTCATGCAGCCATAGAAGCAATTAAAATTCAGAAAACTTGACTTTGACTGAAGTCAAATATTGAAAATAAAGAACAGTGAAAAAATCAGACTTTTTTTCCTTGTTAAACAGCCACATGATTCTTGCTACGCGCTTTTTAGATCAAATACAGACAAAGTTAAGGTTTACTATGTAAATTTCCGATTTCATGAAATTAAATTAAATTTAAATTTATTTTCTTAAAATATGTTATATAATTCATTATTAAATTGTTGAAAATTCAAAATTTAAATCTCACAATAAATAAAAATGAAAAAAAAATATTATATAAAGTTTACTATTGTTTCTTATATAATTGAACTCAATGTTGGTTTTACATGATCCCAAACATTTAGTCTTACACTTAAAATGTCTGATACTAAGTATACTGATAAGATCAAATTAAAGTTAAAACTCTATATTAGGTGTTAAGTCAAAACATTAGTTGTACAGCATTATTCCTGTGTTTGAAAAAGCTAGTACCACTTAATTAATTCTAAATTGTTATTATTTACCGTTACCATCTTCTTCATTAACAGCGTCATTTTGGCTTAATCAATTAGCATGTCAGTTTCACTTCTTTGTGCTTTTACAGTAATAGTGAAAGAAGCCATTAATTTCATCCACCTATGGAAAAGAAAAAGGCTACACTATCTTTAAAAAGTCAAAAAGATTAATCCTGTATATATATGGTAGACACGAATGAATCCCATAATATCTCTTATTAATCTCCTATGAATTACAACAATAAGATTATTAAAATCTAGGTTAAACTATGTTAAAATTTTAGACTTAACTTAATCCATGTAAATGAAAAATTATCTATAGTACATCTGTTTACATTACAAAATTATTCATGTATATTAACGTGCATTAACTTAATGTACATTTAGAAAAAGAAAAAGAAAATAGATTTATAGGTTAGATGATATAATAAAAAAATGACAATAAATATAAACAAAATAAAAAATGCATATGTATGTGTATTAGTACTAATGTACACTTGATAATAATTTAAGTAGATAACGATTTGAGATATAATTAGTATAATTAGCGATAAAAACAACAATAACTCTTGAGATAGAATATAGTATTATTTAAAACTTGGATTTAATCTTAACAAAATTTTGAAAAATCAATTTATAAAATTGAAATTGAATCTTAATCTTATCAAAATTTTATGAAAAAGTTATAGTACGTTGTTTCTATTTATATACTATACTTTGAATATATATATATATATATATATATATATATATATATATATATTTATGTTAGTTGTCTTCATTTCCAATCATGATTTATGGAACAAAAACATGAAATATTGCTTAAAGATATATATTGAACTAAAAACCAGTTAATTTGCATAATATATTCGATATATTTTTCTTCTTTTATTCAAATAGTGCAAAAATATTAATAAGAATTATGACTTTATTTAGATTAAGAAAATACTTCATAAATGAAAGAAAGTGAAGGTTGATATATTAAATTGTAAGAACAATGATGATACATTTCCTGTATGAGTGCATCAGAGTTAACATTAATGACATAGGACGAATTTCGAGACAAAAGAAATCATGAAGACCATTCATTGTGTAGATGTCATTATGAAGCATGCGAAACACTGGTATAACTATAGTAACTGTTGCTCCTATAAGGGTACTACTAGATCATTAAATAAGTATTCTGATGCATTAATTATAATGCAAACATAAAATAAATAGATCTCTGAATCACTATTAATTATATCAAATTTTCAATCCCACATAAAAATAGTAACATTCTGGGCTTTCATATATCTTCCAAAACCAACAATCAAAAGACCATCTATCTAAATATTCCACATGGATCTTCATCTCAATACCTTCTAACCAATAGTTTAGTTTATTTAATTTTCAGCATAATCAAACGGAAAATTCTACTAATCATACAAAACATCCCAATACGAGAAACAAAAGGGTCAGAAACCCAAAAGTTCTTCGTCAAAATCTTTCTGAAATCTTTCAGATGGATTTAACTTTTTTAGAACTTCAAGAACGTGTGTCATACTACCCATTCAATATCGTTCTTCTCATATCCATGTGAGTTTCCAGATAAGTAATCTCAGATATTAAACTATTAAACTGTAACCAACACCACCATGAGATAGATCTAACAGAAAATTCGAATTTAATTAACATAAGCTCTAAACCTTGAAGGGATGATGATCATAGATCATACGAATCACTAAACACAATACATAGATAAACGAGAGAGTTCATACAAAGAAGGAACGTTATAAAAACCACAAGCTAAACAAAAAAGATAACAAGCTCGCAAACTGTTCACTTTTGATAACTTTTCAGATACAACTTTTCAGATAGAACAACAAAAGATAAACCCTAGATACGTAAACATGAGAGAAAAGAAACCCACACGAAGGAAAAAGGTTTACAAAAGGAAACGATAAAGTAGAGTAGAGAAACCAACTTGCTTGACGAAGCAAGTTAATTATAATGATCGGACCACGACGCTTGATTCCCCAGAAAGATAGAGATGAAAAAGAATGAAGAGAGAGAGCAGTAGTAGTAGATTTTACTTTCTTGAAGGAAGAAGAACAGATGAGAGTATTGGTTCCATGAGTTTGAGTTTGGTGGTGGTGGTGGTGATGAGAAGGAGGTGGAGAAGAAGCAATAATGATGGTGGTGGGTTTAGGTTCGTGGGGTGGTTGAGGGCTAAGGAGAAAAGAAGGGTGATGGTGATGATGATGATGTGGGCACAATGATGGCGATAGAGAAGATAGCAGAGGGACATGATGATTTCTGGCGTTGAAACAGAGGCAGAAGAGGTTCAAGGATGTTTATGTCTGTGTTCTCTCTCTCTTTATCAATCTCTGACATGGTGGAGAGTGGATCCATTTATGAAACCTATATCATCTATCTACTACAGTATAATCTATTCTATCCCGCTGTAAAGTCAATAAAATAATCATCTCATTCTGCATATTTCTCTCTGCCAACGTGGGTATGTTGCTCACACTTCCCCACACCCACAACTATTTTAACCTTTTCACAATACAAACCCTAATAACACACCTTATTAGCCTCTGTAACATTCTTTATGTATGCTTGATTATCCTTTCTATATCTATATATGTACTCAATATATTTTATTATTATTATTTAGTATGGATGGAGTTCAACGATTTAATGTTTCATAAGTTAAGGAAATATTTAAATGTTTTTTTTTACTTCAAGTTTTCATACGGTCATTTACTTGTGTTGTTTGTTTCATCAATTTCGAAATTACCTACAAAATGTAATTTGATTTTAAAATTAATAAAATTTTAACAGATAAAGTATTAATAGTTTATTAAATACAAA
The DNA here is from genome assembly GCA_027742785.1 of Vigna reflexopilosa. Taxonomy (NCBI): domain Eukaryota; kingdom Viridiplantae; phylum Streptophyta; class Magnoliopsida; order Fabales; family Fabaceae; genus Vigna; species Vigna reflexopilosa. The sequence continues at coordinate 2,413,162 of CM050923.1, forward strand.
ATTATTTATATTTTTACCTCAAATCTAGATTTTGATATAGACCTTTAAGTAATAACAACATAATTATGATTTAATTGTGTTGTGTGATGTTCGATCAAGTTTTTCTACTATATGATCTTAGCTATAGTCTTTTTATTTTTCAGTAATAATAGCCTGCGAACAATCATATATACGATGTAATTATATTAAAATAAAAATATTAAATATTTTGAAAAAATTAATATAATAATAATAAAAAAAAATATAATTTATACAATAGATTAACCATCATTTTACAAGAAAGATTGATAGGTTTTTTATCAGCAAAATTAAGATAAAAGATTTAGATTCATACTTAAATACAAAAAAGAATTAAATATTCATGTTTTTAATTAACTTGCGGAAGAATTTCTTAAGCATATTGATTTTTCTTTGTTGATGTATATATGCACCGTTAACGTCTCTTTAGATGTATATGTGATTGTCATATATTTATAACTCTTTGTTAATGTTATCATTGATTAGAAAATCTATTGAAATTTATCACATCGTAGAAGAATGCAAATAAAAAAGTAAAATTTTCTAGTAAATTTAGACAATTCTAGTGAATGTGTTCAAAAACTTTGGTAGAGATTGAATTGTTATCAACTTTATGAATTGACATAAAGTTGTTCTGACGTGAAAAAAAAATGCTTACACTTCACTCAAGTGAGGATTGTTTTTAGTGAAGGATACTTGTCATGTCTGTAAGAACATTTTATATAAATCTTTATTTATTTATCTTTCACTAGTTATTTCAATTGAAAAGAGTTTATTTATTATTTATTTAAATAAGAAGAGGAAAAAAAGTACAGCAGAAAAAGTGGACGATAACCAGTAGAGTAGAAATAAAACAGACAAAGTTATTGTTTAAAAAGAAATAGGAGAAAATAATCTTTGAAAAATAATTATATAAAAAACGGCTTCTTATACCATAAAAATAATTAAAAGCTTTATTCAGAATATTTTAAATTTTTTGTGTGTATAAAATATCATTATTAATTTTACGTATGTTTGTTTAATGATACAAGAAAATTAATATATGGAAAAAACATTTTACGTGTTCAAGTGAAAATGACAAAGAACGATAACGCTTCCATGAGGTCTTACATATTTTATTTTTCAATTATATATAAACACAAAACACTGAAAATTAAGAAAAATGATGTTTTAAAAGTCATCTCTCTCATTTTTATGATAAATATATGATAACTTTGTAATAATACAGTTGTTTAGTTTTAATGAATTATTTATTATTTTAAAAATAACAATTCTTCTTTATTTTCATATCACTTTTTTTTTCTCACATTTCTTTTTCAATATTTTTTCCTTGAAGCCGAATAAAGCCAAAAATATAAAGTTTTCTTGGTACGTGGACCATCCCAATATCCTCTTGTCGACCTAACAACAATGCATTTTCTCCCTTAATTTTTTTCCCTTCCTCTTAATTCATTTTTTATTCATACAAAATATTAAATAATTATTAGTCATTATAAAGTTACAAGACTAAATTAATAATAAAAAAAAATTACACCTTAAGCACTGGTTATTATTTTCAAGCATAGGTTAACTGTATGTAAAATATAATGATTCCTATATAACTCCAAATGTATAATGTGTATTTTGGTTTTAAAATTGACATAGACACGTTATAATTAAACTTTTTTTCTCTATAGATTATAGCCTATAACTAAACTTTTTGTGCCTCTTATCTAATCAAGTTTTGACCAATCTCTCAAAGCAACTCCTATATTTGGGTTAGGCTAAATTTCAATTCAATGTTTGGTTAATTATAAAAAAAAAAAACATGACCTAATATATAATTTTTATATTTTTTTTAACAAATTAATATTTATTTGTAACTCAATGAATTGACATGCTGATTAATCATTATGAACTTATATTATAATGTTAAATAAACTATTTTTTTCAAATTATATATATATATATATATATATATATAATGCAAAATTTTCATTATAAAATTGTAAGACCTGAAAATGAAATGCTATTGGGCCTTGCAGCCTGACCCAAGAAGTTAAGGACACTGGAACCTTAGAAGAAGCCTCATTTTCCAGCTCTGAGTTCTTCATCCAGTTACTCTTTCTCTCTCTAAACTCAGCTCCATTTTCTTCTTCTTGCTCTGACTTCTCTCTACTTTTCTACCACTTTCCACCGTTGAAATTTCAAATAGGTAGTGTGCTTTCGTTTCACGGAGTTGAGAACTTCCCATTCATTCGATTAAAATTCTGTTTTGGACGGGTAAGTTATCTTTCTCTGTTCCTCCCTTTCCTTTGAACCTAGGGCATGCGATTTTCTAGTTGCATGAAATCAATGGATTTCCTCTCTAGATTCTCTACCTATTCTAACTCTAAGAGATGTCTCTGTACCCAATTTGACATTTTGTAGATCCTGTTGAACTTGCTTCTGTGCAAGAGTACTGTTTTGGGGTTTCCTCTAAAGAGTGTTGTGCTTGTAACCACTAAGGTAAGGGGAGCTATTCATATATTGTTTGGACTGTATTATGTGTGTGTTTAAATAAATTGTGATTTATTTTACTATTATATTATGTTTTTGGTGATGAGCATGTTGATTTGTATTATTGGATGAGTAACAGTAGCATAATCATGGTGTACTGAATGTTTTTGACTTGGATGAATTGTTGGTTGTATTGAGTTTCAAATTTGGGGTAAGAATTATGATAAAATAGTCAATATGGATAGTACAGGTACTGTTTTAGATTACTGTGAAGGAAAGTGTAATATTGGAATTGGACAAATTGAGTCTAGAACCCCATAAGACAGTTTGTATAACTTAAATAAATTAACTGAGAATTTTTTAGAGTACTTTGTTGGTAGGATAGAGGAACCTTAAAAACCTGAGTTGGCACATCCCTGATCATAGAGCAGCCCTGGTCTGATCCAGTCAGTTGTGACTAGTCATATGTACTGGCGTCGAAGGTGAGTTTGATGCGTTCAGACATTAGGTTCTTCTTCGATGACCAATTGGGCAGTTTGGGCTAACTTGGATGAGTCAATTAGAACTTATTAGAGTCATAAAACTAGAATAGAACATGTTAAAAATGACAGAATTGGATTTAGGTCCTTAAGTTGTGGATTGTGGTGTTTTAGAGAAAAACGAGAGTATAAATCACTTTAGAATCATAATAAGAACATTCATGATCATCTAGGAGAGTTTAATGGAGCTTAATACACAAATTGGAAGTCTTAGAAGTTGGTTAAGAAGTATAGAAATGGTAAGGGCTGGTGTGAGTGTGTGATTCTACAGAATTCACATTCTGCAGATGATGCAGAGTCGTTATGCGATTTGTCTCGCATAGCGAGGCCCTATAGAGGGTGCTCACTGTCTGGGTAATTAGCTGGGCGAGCTGGTGCATTGTGCGAATTACCAGAGGGTGTTGCTCTGTGCTTGTAGATTCGCATGGCGAATCCTGTCGCTATGCGACTGGTGGTGGTCTGGGATCACTGCCCATTTAATTCGAAGGGCGAGTGGGGTGCATAGCAAGAGCTTTGGGGAGGTTGGTCTCTGTCTGGGTTCTCGCACAACGACCTAGGTGCGCTATGCGAGAGGTTTGAAGTTTGATGTATGCTGCGACTTAATTCGCTATGCGAATTAAGGTGTGCGCGGTGCAAGAGGATCCTGTCTCGCCTTGCGAATAGTATGCGTTGTGCGAGAAGTTCTGATGTCTAGTAGATTAATATACTCTTGTTGTATGATTGACTAAGGGGTGGTTACATTGGTTGTGAAATATCTATGGGAACATATTATATTGTATGAGGAGATTCAACATGTTATGTATGGTTAAAGTAAAAGGATATGTGGTTAAGAGTATGGTCGATTGACGTAATTCCATGATCTTCAAGGAGAAGATTCATGGTGGTGCCTTAGTATTTAGAATGATCTGTAAGGAAGCTCAGTCTTGGGGGTTTTCCTGACGCTTCAATGGTCTTTCATTCTCAAGTAGAGAGGATTGAACCATGTGGTGAGGAGTAGTAGGAGGTCTTAGTCTTGGGGGCTTCCAGTATGCCCTAAGTCCCGGAACAGGCTAACCTCGTGAGTGTGGTAGGGTGGGGAACCCAAGTTTCATAAGCCACCACGAGTGCATAACCCGCCATAGCTCGGCAGTCATCTAAGTCCGGACGAGTCAATTCTAGTTTATGACATGTTCCTTTGTATGATTTAGTTTGCTTGGCTTAAAGTATTTATTTGATGAATTGTTTACTCTAATATAGTATGCTTGCTTGTAAAACTAGCTCACCCTTGCTTGTGTGTTCGTGCTTTGTTTGGGTATGCTTTCTTTTGCAATGATCATCCAAAATTGGATGTGAGCAGATGAAGAGGAGGTGTCTGTGGAGCAAGCGCTGGAAGACGATGATGTTGCAGATTAGTATGTCTAGGATCTTGATTAGTAGTATTATTCTGATGATAATTCACAATGATCCTTTATATTTAAGAAACCAACTCTGATTTTATTTTGGATGACTGTAACCAATATAGTCTGTTATATGTCTCTAACTGCTTTCCAATATTATAACTGAATGACGTCTTTATTATATATGCATGTCGTATTTTTTGGGGATGTCACACTTATGGTGTCAGAGTAGTTTGTCCTTAGGATGACCTGTGAGTTGAGGGCTTGTCTTGCATTCTCTGTGAAGAATTAAGTCTAAATGGTATGATTTACCATTTTCTCCAAGTCTATATAGTAGAGTATGTATCTAACTAGAAGTTCTGAGAACAAAAAACGTCTTGATAAGAGTAATGAGGGTGCACACTCATGACTTTTACCATAGATGATTTTCCTTTATTAATTCTGAAGGTTTGAGGTAAAAAAGAGTTAGAGTTTCAGTGTTGTTTCCTGTAGTAATTCCTGTCTTGTTCTTGCCTTTGTGGTGGTGTAATGTGCTCTATAGTAATAGAGGAATGCAAATTCAAGAACAACTTGAGTTGTATACCTTTATTAGAATTGGTTTAAGCCTTTGAGCAAATTTTTGCCTCGAAGAGAAGGAGTTAGAAGACTAAAAATTTAGGCTTCAAATGGCGAGTGAAGATATTGGAGTTTTGAAGAAATGTTTTGGGTGAAGAAGTTTTCAAGAACAAAGTCAGAAGGTCATATATCGTACGTTTCACAAGAAGGGGTTGAGTTCAAAGGCTAGATTAAGAGAAGCTTTGGATAAGCATGGATGTAGCAAGGTTTGAGAAATCAGTTTGGTTTAGTATATTAGTAACGTTAGAAGTCAGAAGAAAGGGAAGTGTTGGTGAGAAACAGAGTGGCATTGTGTGAGATTGGTAATATGGATCGATGTATCCGTGATGGTTGGAATCTGAATAAGAAAGTGGTGGATGACCTAAAGTTTAAGTTAAGAAAGGAATAGGAAATTCTAAAGTGGACTAAGGGGAATAAGTATCAAGAAAGAAAGTAGAAGAAGAAGATTTTGAGAAGCAGTCATATAATGCATAATTTTCAAGTTGAGAGAACATATGGTCTTTAAAGAAGAATGAAGTATTGTAAGGATCTTAAGTTAAGTGAATAATTGGAAGGAGACGGTCAAGTTTTCTCAGCAAGTAGATGATTCAGAGTCAAGTTTAGTTGGGTGTTTCAAGATTAGTAGTTCACACAGAAGAAAGGTTTGAGCATAGGCTAAGATGAAAGGTTTCAAGTGTTGAAGGAAGGAGTACCTCAGAATGTCAGTTTGGTAGGAAAGTATAAGATTAGAGAATTAAGAGCACAGTAGATGAGGAAAGGAGAAGAAAGAGGTTTTAGAATAGTTGGCAAAGGGTGATTATAGTATAAGTGGTGAAAGAGGGCACGTGAATGATCAGAGTATGGGTTGGTTGAGACATTCAGAGTTATGAAGTTGTATTGGCTGGTTGAGACATTTTTAAGTTAAAAGTTCATGTGTGTGTGGGTGTGAGAGATCAATTCCATAACAGATTCTGGTGTGTGTGTGTGTGTGTTAAAGGGTGAAAAAATTAGTTACATAACTGATTCTAATGTGTGTTGTGCGAGAGCGAAGAATCAGTTATGAAATTGATTCTTGTGTGTGTAAGAGAGAGAGAATCGATTATGGAACTGATTCTCGTGAGTGTTGTGTGTTAGTGATGATAGGTCATAAGCGTGTAAGTGTGAGTGACATGATTGTGTCAGTGTGCATGTTATTGTTGTTAAAATAAAAATTGTTAATAATAGTTATTATGACCATGAAATTTGTTTATACAATGAGGTTGAAGCTACGATATCAAAGTGTGAAAACGATTAGTTCTCTGAATATAAATGACAAACTATTTCACTATGTTCTGGTGCATATATTGACACCTCATCTTATTATTTTCTTCAAAAGTCACACAAGAGAACATTTTCATGATCTGGGCACTAAAAATGATATTTTCATTAATGGGTCACACTTAAATATAGGGCTGGTGATATGTCTCTTCCATACGATATTTTGATCACGACAATAATGTAATATGTTGGAGTAAACCTTATTGTCGAGACAAACAACAGTATAACATTAAAACAACATTTTTCTACACATTCTTCGAAAATGTTGAATATAGTTAATGTGAACGGCGTATGGAAGCACATTTAGGCCATATATGATGACAACTAACAACCACCACCCCACAGTCATTTACATGAAGACACACAACGATAGGTACTCACCATGATCGTGATAGTTTTTAGCAACCTCCCGATTAGTCACAACATGAACTTTTAACTTAAAAATGGGTGTCGCAACCGGGATCGCGACGGGACGACGATTCGTGGAAAAATAAACGGGGTTTTGAAAAAGAGATTTTGGAGTCGCCACCATAGTTTATTCTGAAAAACTACGGAAAAACCATAAATTGATAAGGCATGGTCCGTGAAACTCAGATTCTTGGTTCGGGAGTCGGTTACGTGTAGGGAAGGTATTAGCACCCTACAACGCCTGCCCTAAGGCAGTACCTTTAACTAAATACGCGAATATGATGTGGTTTTCAAAATGTTTAACTTTCCCCTAAAATAAAATTCTAAAGAAACAAAATGTATTTTTTAGTTTTTGTGGGCCCGACAAGGATTGACCTTGCTCCTACGTATTCTCATTAAAATGAGAAATCAGGGTTACGTAGTTCTTTTAGAAACTGCTTGAAAATATTGTTTGAGAAATTGTTTAGAAAATTTGTTTGGAAAATGATTATGGATAAATTTGGATTTTTGGGAGAGTGAACCTGACAAGGACTGGCCTTGCTCCTACGTATCTCCACTTTTGATGGAGAATCAAGGATCACGTAGTTCTGGCAAGACGATATTGTTTGAAATTTGAAACATAGATGTTTTTTAGTTTTTTGAAGATTTTATATTATTTTTTTTTTGGTATTTTTTTATTTAGGAGAATGAAAAGGTTTTTAGTACAAGGACGATGCGTGCGATCACACATGTGCCTAAACCTTTAAAACATATTTTTGTAATTTAAAAGAGAGAAAATGTTTTTAGCACAAGGACGATGCATGCGATCACACATGTGCTTAAACCTTTGAAACGTATTTTTGACATTTTTTTTTGAAGAAAGAGAAAAGGTTTTTGGCACAAGGACGATGCGTGCGATCACACATGTGCCTAAACCTTTAAAACATATTTTTGGGATTTTGAAGAAAGAGAAAAGGTTTTTGGCACAAGGACGATGCGTGCGATCACACATGTGCCTAAACCTTTAAAACATATTTTTGTAATTTTTAGTTTTTTTTATTTTGTATTTTTCTTTTTATCTTTAATTTTTATATTTTTTTATTTTTTTTTTAAGAAGAGAGATGAATTGAAATATCTATGACGTAAAATTGTGAAAAAAAGCATAGGATAAAATTGTGGTGGAAAATAGGATAAATTTATAAACTAAAAAAAAATCAAAATGCATATAAATAGAATGAAAAGAAAATATGTACCTTGTTGAAGATTTGAATGATGAAAACCTTGCTTGTAATAAGTTGTGAGAAGAGATAGATTGATGGTGAAGAAGATGAATTTATAGTAGAAATGTGGTATGGGATTTTATATGTATAGAGAGATAGTAGAATGTGAGAGATAAATGAAGTAGAGTTTTGGGATGAAGAGGTTTGGTATGTGAGAGAAAGAAGATGGATATTATGTAAAAAAATGTGTGTGTGAAGTGAAGATAATGTAGGTATTTATAGAGTTAAGGATGAAGAAAGTTGATGAATAAAAATAATATAATAAGTTGGTGGAAAATTTAGATGAAATAAAATATAATAAAAAAAAGATGAATAGAAAAAGTTAATGTGGAAAATAAGTGAAAGAAATAATATAAAAAGTTTGTGGAAAAATTAGGTGAAATAAAATATAGTGAATAGTAAAAGTTAATGTGGAAAATAAGTGAAAGAAATAATATAAAAAGTTGGTGGAGAAATTAGGTGTGGAAATTAAGTGAAAGAAATAATATAAAAAGGTGGTGGAGAAATTAGGTGTGGAAATTAAGTGAAAGAAATAATATAAAAAGTTGGTGGAGAAAGTAGGTAAAATAAAATATAGTGAATAGTAAAAGTTAATGTGGAAAATAAGTGAAAGAAATAATATAAAAAGTTGGTGGAGAAATTAGGTGTGGAAATTAAGTGAAAGAAATAATATAAAAAGTTGGTGAAGAAATTAGGTAAAATAAAATATAGTGAATAGTAAAAGTTAATGTGGAAAATAAGTGAAAGAAATAATATAAAAAGTGAATGGAAAAATAAGGTGGAGAAAAAATGGATAATAAAAAATGTTGATGGAGAAGATATAATTAAAAAATGTAAGTGGAATAATTAGAAAAGTTGATATATAAAATTAATATGGAAATGATGTGGAAAAAGTAAATGAAAAAGGTAGATGATGTGGAGGGTGATGTGGATGGTGATGTGGAGAATGGGGTGTGATAAGAAAAAATGGGTGGTGAGGAAGTAAAAAAAATGAGATTATTTTGGGCCATTGGATTAAGTGTTTAAAAGAAAATTTGGGGGTGCAAAAATTAAAATAAATAGTATTTTTTTCATTTTGGTTTTTTTATGTTTTTTTTTATTTATTTTTGTGATGAATTATATTTACCCGGACGAAATTGGGTATTGACAGCTGCCCCTCTTTACTTAGATTTTAATAGATAATATGAAAACATACTATCAGAGTAAAAGATAAGTAAAGATAGAAATATTAATTTCGTCCGTATTTCAAAATGAACGAGAAATAATAGGGAAATTTAAACAAAATGAACAAGATTGAGAGAATTAAGGTGTGTAGAGCTCGTAGAGGGTGTACCAACCCTATGGATGAAGTTGATGAGGTGTAGAAACCTTGTGGAGGGTGTACCAACCCTATGGAAGTGAATGAGGTGTACTAACCTCGTGGAGGGTGTACCAACCCTATGGATGAAGTTGATGAGGTGTAGAAACCTCGTGGAGGGTGTACCAACCCTATGGAAGTGAATGAGGTGTACTAACCTCGTGGAGGGTGTACCAACCCTATGGATCAAGTTGATGAAGTGTAGAAACCTCGTGGAGGGTGTACCAACCCTATGGAAGTGAATGAGGTGTACTAACCTCGTGGAGGGTGTACCAACCCTATGGATGAAATTGATGAGGTGTAGAAACCTCGTGGAGGGTGTGCCAACCCTATGGATGAAATTGATGAGGTGTAGAAACCTCGTGGAGGGTGTACCAACCCTATGGAAGTGAATGAGGTGTACTAACCTCGTGGAGGGTGTACCAACCCTATGGATGAAATTAATGAGGTGTAGAAACCTCGTGGAGGGTGTACCAACCCTATGGAAGTGAATGAGGTGTACTAACCTCGTGGAGGGTGTACCAACCCTATGGATGAAGTTGATGAGGTGTAGAAACCTCGTGGAGGGTGTACCAACCCTATGGATGAAATTGATGAGGTGTAGAAACCTCGTGGAGGGTGTACCAACCCTATGGAAGTGAATGAGGTGTACTAACCTCGTGGAGGGTGTACCAACCCTATGGATCAAGTTGATGAAGTGTAGAAACCTCGTGGAGGGTGTACCAACCCTATGGAAGTGAATGAGGTGTACTAACCTCGTGGAGGGTGTACCAACCCTATGGATGAAATTGATGAGGTGTAGAAACCTCGTGGAGGGTGTACCAACCCTATGGATGAAATTGATGAGGTGTAGAAACCTCGTGGAGGGTGTACCAACCCTATGGAAGTGAATGAGGTGTACTAACCTCGTGGAGGGTGTACCAACCCTATGGATGAAATTAATGAGGTGTAGAAACCTCGTGGAGGGTGTACCAACCCTATGGAAGTGAATGAGGTGTACTAACCTCGTGGAGGGTGTACCAACCCTATGGATGAAGTTGATGAGGTGTAGAAACCTCGTGGAGGGTGTACCAACCCTATGGATGAAATTGATGAGGTGTAGAAACCTCGTGGAGGGTGTACCAACCCTATGGAAGTGAATGAGGTGTACTAACCTCGTGGAGGGTGTACCAACCCTATGGATGAAATTGATGAGGTGTAGAAACCTCGTGGAGGGTGTACCAACCCTATGGAAGTGAATGAGGTGTACTAACCTCGTGGAGGGTGTACCAACCCTATGGATGAAGTTGATGAGGTGTAGAAACCTCGTGGAGGGTGTACCAACCCTATGGAAGTGAATGAGGTGTACTAACCTCGTGGAGGGTGTACCAACCCTATGGATGAAGTTGATGAGGTGTAGAAACCTCGTGGAGGGTGTACCAACCCTATGGATGAAGTTGATGAGGTGTAGAAACCTCGTGGAGGGTGTACCAACCCTATGGAAGTGAATGAGGTGTACTAACCTCGTGGAGGGTGTACCAACCCTATGGATGAAGTTGATGAGGTGTAGAAACCTCGTGGAGGGTGTACCAACCCTATGGAAGTGAATGAGGTGTACTAACCTCGTGGAGGGTGTACCAACCCTATGAATGAAGTTGATGAGGTGTAGAAACCTCTTGGAGGATGTACCAACCCTATGGAAGTGAATGAGGTGTACTAACCTCGTGGAGGGTGTACCAACCCTATGGATGAAGTTGATGAGGTGTAGAAACCTCGTGGAGGGTGTACCAACCCTATGGAAGTGAATGAGGTGTACTAACCTCGTGGAGGGTGTACCAACCCTATGGATGAAGTTGATGAGGTGTAGAAACCTCGTGGAGGGTGTACCAACCCTATGGATGAAGTTGATGAGGTGTAGAAACCTCGTGGACGGTGTACCAACCCTATGGAAGTGAATGATTTGAGTTTGATTGTTGGATTTGACCATTGCCTTGCAGAGGGCCGAAATAGAAAGTAAAATCGTTTGATTGTTTTGAATTTGAAATTTGGATTTTGTTGAAATTTTTTTTTTGATTTTATTTCCTTGAGATAGAAATGAGTGTCTATTTTTATTTTTATTTTTTAAAAAAAAATTTAAATTTTTTTTTTGTTTTTTTTTTTGAAATAAGAACATGGTTGATGTAAATTTGGAAATCGCAGGAGAAAGCTTTGATGCATGTTGATTTTTTTTTGTCTTTTTGAAGGAAGAAGATTTTGATGAAAACATGTAATTTTGAAATTGGAGGGGAAAACTTTGATGTATGTTGATTTTTTTGTCTTTTTTGAAGGAAGAAGATTTTGAAATTGGAGGAGAAAACTTTGATGTATGTTGACTTTTTTTTGTCTCTTTTTTTTTTGAAGGAAGGAGATTTGATGAATATACATGGAGACAAAATCAAAGTTGATGAAAATATGTACATGATGTTGACTTGTGATTTTTTTTTTGTTTTACTGGAAGATTATGAAACTATGACACTTTTTTTTATTGAGTCAATTTGTTTTCTTTGAAATCATCAAATTTATGAAGATTTAGACCTTCATTTTATTTTTTACAATGGATGTCAAATTCTAAAGTCAAATGTTCAAAATGGAGCTTGTGTGCTGGACATTTTCTGATGAAAATACCTGTGTATACATGCTTGATATCAAGGGTTGGGACAAATATGTGGAAGGATTTGGAGAGTACCAGGTTGGCTACTTGGGCCTCTTACTCCTTAAAATGGCTACAAATGCCAATGTGAGGTAGTAGACACTCAGAAGCTGTTCGAGTTTAGGGCATGGTAAAAAGGTAGGTATGGACAAATGTATCTGTGAATTGTGAGGGAATAAGTCATGAATCAGGGAGTGAGAATATCATGTGAGATTTACAAATTGCCCCAATTTTTGTGGTGATGGATTTTTTGAAGTTCGGGGCGAACCAAGATCATGGGAGGCCCAACAAGGGATGCCCCAGTCTTTGAATGAGCTTTGAATGCTCAGATGAAAAAAAATTTGAGATTTAACCAAGTTGCTCAATACTCTGAATGGGTCGAAGCATATGAAAGTCACGCCTTGGTTTTGGGTATGAGTCAATTAAGCAAGGTTCAAAAAGAAGTTGCCCCCCACTCTGGGTTTACGAATGATAAGATGGACTCAAAATCATACAAAGCCCCAAAGTGTCTGCCCCTGTTTTGAGGGTGGATCTATGAATTTCAGTGCGGACAAATCTGTGAGGCCCGACAAGGGATGCCCCGGTCTTGGTACGAACTTTGAATATACAGATGAAACAAATGTGAGATTAACAAAGTTGCCCAATATTTTGAATGGGCCAAAAACACATGAAACTCACAAAATTGCCTTAGTTTTGAAGAATGGGCGGAAAGGTTATGTAACACTTACAATGTTGCCCCCTAGTTTGGGAATCAGGGAAAGAGTTTGACCGAGATATGAATTTGTGATGGATATGGAAATGATTGGCTTGAAAGGATTGCCCCAATTGGCTTGATTCTCCTTCATATAATTTTGATCAATAGGGAGTTCCCTTCATCCGAGAACATTTATTTTTCATCATCATTTTTTTACTATTGCATTGTTGGTCATTTTTGTCTTGTCTCAAAATTAAGCTTTATGAAAATTTAAGCAACCAGTATTCAATCCGTGTGGACTTTTATTGGGCTTGTAATGTGGCTTTGGCTGAGGGGTATTGAAAGAAAAGATATAAAGGCCCAAATAAATGTTTGTGGATATATATATTTTTTTTTTGAAACAAGAGTTACCATCTACACCTTATATCAGCTATTCATCAAATCTGTTTTGACTATTTTGCCATTTCTCAAATTTCATTCTTTGTTTGCCATCATTTTGTGATTCTTTCCATTTTTGCTTCACTTTTGAGAAATTCTCTTCATTTGATCACTAAGTGTGTTCTTTTGCAATTTGAGTCGACTTCTACTGTGATGGTAACCCTTGTTTGGGTAAAATTTGAAAAGAAATTTCTCATTGGCTCAAATTTGGTATCAAAGGATATACTTTTGTTTTTTGGATGAAGAAAGATGGCCACACGTCATTTCAAATTTCGGTTGTTTTATTTTCAAAAGATTAATTAGGAGACAAGACTACATGATCTCAACAAGAGTCATTTTTCTTTTCTTTTTTTTTTCATAACGGATTTCAGGATCTCCCAAATGAAAGCTAGTGGAAGTAACAGAAAATCTGCCCCAGTGTAAAACTCTGTGTTTATTATTTGGGCTCAAGAACGTGATTGGGTTAATTTTTGGTCTAGCGAGGGCTGAAGGATGATGTTTTCAAGCAATGCACACACAGATATCTCTTAAGAATATGTGGTTTAAACATTTGACTATAAGAGATTATGACATCCATTACATTTTTTTTAATCTCATAAAATGGACGATTTGCATCGAAAATAATTGACTCAACACTTGACATGATATGCATATTTTTTTTTTTGAACCACAAATTCAAAGAAAATCACACATGACAACTTGAAAGATGGTACTCTAAAAACATTGCTGAAAATTTGCACTTTGATACTTTTTGAGATTTTTGGATTGACTTTTATTTTACAAGACTACAAAGAAAACTAGGTCAAGCTTGGACCTGAAGAAAAATGAATGTAGATAGTGAGCCTAATGGGCCGGACAAACCCAATACCAAAGCGTCTCAAGGAACTGAAATTGATTTTTACATTTTTTTGTTTTAAATGAAATATGACATATGTGAAAATTATGCAAGGAAAATATTCTTTATATATTTTTTTTTTGAGAAAGCAAGCTAAAGAAAAATTAATATTCAAAATGGGCCCAAATGGGTTCGAAAACTACTATTCACGCTCTTGCACTAAAAAATCTAACTTGAATTCTTTTTCTTTTTTTTTTGTTTTTTTTTGACAAATCTCAGAATGATACATTATTCAACAGCAAAAATGTGAAAACAAAATATTTTTGACATATTTTCCAAAAGAAGTAGACTCGAGAGAAAACCACGAAGGCCATTGGGCCTAATGGGCTCGAGCACTATTCCCTTTTTTCAATTTTTTTTGTAATTTTTAGATTTATTCAAAATGTAGAAGAAGAAGGAATAAAATCAAACAAAATGGTGTGATGTGAAATTACAAACATGCCAAAATAATTCTTCACTCAAATTTATATTTCAGGAGAATTGGGTTCAAATGAGGCCCAATGAACTTGAAAAAATGTCCTTTATCATGCAAATGAAAAACAATTTTGAACACTTCAAATTTTACATCACTCCATTTATTATTTTTGAAAATTTTCTATTTATCATATTTTTTATATTTTGTTTTATTATTTTTTTTGGTGAAATCGGATCATCTAAGAAGTCTTGTATTGGGCCGGATTGACCCAACAAAACCCTACCCGTTTTCAGATTTTCAATTTTTTTCAATTTTTTTTTATTTTTATTTTTGAATTCGGAAAGACCGGGACTGTGACATCAGACGGTGGCAACGACCGAAACTGTGGCCACAGTGGGAAACTTTGGCTACAAATCGAGCGCTCCTCCGCGTCAGCCGACATTTCAGTCTGATCACTCTCTCTCTTGCTCTCCCTTTCTCTCTCTTCTTTCTCTTCTCTCTCTTCCTTGAGCCTCTGGATTTCTGCGAGGAGCCTCTGACCCAATGTGCCTTCGGAGCGTCTAAGATCAACGAGGAGCCTCTGTCCCAGTGTGCCTTCGGAGCATCTAAGATCAACGAGGAGCCTCTGCAAGCCCTTCTTCTCCGGGTAAGTCTTTACCGTCTTTCCTTCTCTTCTTTCTTTCATGCTTTCTTTTTCTTTTCTCCCTTTTAAGCTTTCTGTTCCTCTTTCATGTTTTTTTTTTTACTTTTTACACTCCCTTATGCTTTCCAGTTTTTGCTTCTTTCTTTTATGCTTTCGTGACTTTTCCATCCTTTCCTTATGCTGTTCCATTTTCTTTTAAGCTTTTATGTTCTTTTATGCTTTTATTTATTATTTTTTTTATGCTTTCCTTTACGCTTTCCCTGCTTTCTTTTCTTTTCTATATTCTTCTCCTTTTAAATTTTTTCATTTTTCTAAACTTAAAACACTTAAAACACAACTGTCTTAAAACTTAAGGGGTATATCGGCTGGAAACCAGACGTTAATCTCCCTTCGTTTGAGGGTATGGCAGAGACAATCGGGTAGAACAACGCCACGTACCCCATAAAAACAGAAAACTTAAAAGAGAATTTTATTTGTATGAACTGGACATGGACAATATGGACATAGATCCGTTTAGGAACCTTTGCGAGGACCATGAAACAGATCACAAACTGGACAAAGACACTGATGGACCCAAAAACTGGAAAATGGACAGACCTGAGTTAAAAGAAAAACTAAAAATATTTTTTTTCTTTGTTTTTTTTTTTTTTTTAGAAAAGAAAAATGGAACAAAACTTAACAAACCCACAAGCTAAGGACAAGATAGCGTATAAAAGATGGGCACCAA
Source organism: Vigna reflexopilosa (assembly GCA_027742785.1). Lineage (NCBI taxonomy): Eukaryota > Viridiplantae > Streptophyta > Magnoliopsida > Fabales > Fabaceae > Vigna > Vigna reflexopilosa. Next base: position 2,428,988 of record CM050923.1, read on the forward strand.
CTAGAGAACAAGTGGCCTTATTGGAGGCACTGTTCGCGTTCGGGATAAGGAACCCGAACAGAGAACAAGTTTGTGAAATCGCGACAAAGCTTAGGGTTTATGGGGAGATAGGGGAATATAGTGTCTATTGCTGGTTCCAGAATTATGGATACCGTGAGAAACAGAGATGTCAGAGACGAAGCGCCGCTACTTCATCCTACTCTCCAATACCCCTCCTGCCGCCTTTCATGGAAGGTAAAAAAATGCATTATTATTATTATTATTTTTTTTAACTTTTCTAATTTTTTTTTTGTTCCTTTTTATTTATTAATTTTTTTTAGATATAACAAAGACATTGTCGCTAGAGCCAGATCAGGTGACGCTTGATCTCTTCCCGATTCCTCCAGTTCCTGTAAAAGTTGAGGTCCCGACCCCCTTTCGGTTCCAGCTGAGACCTCCTTCTGTTGAACTCACGCTGCGACTGCCCTCGGCTGACGAATAGTCTCCTTCAAGAGACTGAAATTTGCCCCTTATGTACCTTATATTTTTTTGTTGTTTTATCTTTTCCCTGGACTGTAATCCTAACGATCACCAGTGGTCGAACTCTGCACATCTTTTATTTTGTATGTTTGTTATGTTTTTTTTTTATGTTTTTTTTAGTTGGACTGTAACCCTAACGATCACCAGTGATCGACCCTTGCACATCTTTATTTTTAATGTTGTTAAGTTTATGTTTTTTTTTTGTTTTTGTTTTTATTTTATTATTTATTTAGACAAATTATAGAAGAGAAATGAATGAGAAGGGAATGGAGATGGAGAGACAGACTTGCCCAAGGTGGCGTCCGACAGACAACCAACTCAGGATAATGACAAACATTTATAAATTTTTGAGATCGCTGCTCGACTCAGGGCATTCGGAGAAGCGGGGGAGTACAATGTCCAGTGCTGGTTTAACAACCATGGGAATAGAGTAAGACGTTGGCAAGCAGAATTGGACCCCACCGGCACCATCTTTTCTCTACTGCCCCAATACATGTATGGTAAAACCCTAACTTCATCCTTGTCTTTTTAATTTTCTCTCTCTCTCCCTTCTTTTGACACAATTATTTCCCTTTTTATTATTATTTTTTTTTTGGAGAAACCGGTTGGGTAATCATGAGGACTCCGAGGCTTCTAGACCTCTTCCCCATTCCCATCATAATCGATGGAGAAACAGAGATTCATCCGCCTTCGCTTGTGACTTTTCGTACCAGAGCTCCCTCAACAGAGCTCTCCCTTAGACCATCACAACCAGCTCGAGAAATTTTTTTTCATTGAATTTTTGTTTGTTTGTTTGTTTTTGTTGGCCGAGTGTGGCCAGAATTTGAATAAGGACTGTAATATGGGCACTTAATTAATTTTTTTTTTGTTTTTTTTTTACGGTAGTCGAACTTGAACGAAATCCGTAATGTTTCCTTTATTATTACGTGTTTTTTGTTATATTTTTGTTGTTTGAGATCTAACCCCTTTTTGTGCAGATTGTCATTCTACCGAACTCGAGAGGGTTGGCAGAAGACAATAACCTGAGAGATCTCCAAATGCTTTGTAATTTTTTTTTAATTTTTTGTAATTTTCTTTCCTTATTATCTTTTTTTGTAATTTTGTTTTTATGTTTCGACCACATGAAGGCTTTTATTTGTAGTAATGCAAATGTATTTTTTTTGTTTTACGTACATGTTCACAAATTAATTTACACATATTATGCAATCTGGGTTCATGGAACTCTTCTCAAAATTTTTCTCTGCTTTTACTTGGTTCGAAAGAAAAACAATTAATTTATCATTGAATTTGAAAAACATCTGAATAATCGTGTATAAAATTGTTCAAAATTTTAAGAATGATCGAACACTTTTGAGGTAAACATACATGAACACAAATTTGCCCTAATCTGGAAAAGTTTATGCGCCGAGAGACTTAATCAATATGAATCCACATTAAGGCAAAGACACGAACAATGCCCCTATTATCAAAATATTGACGTCTTTAAACAGACGTTTGATATGACCGGAATGGGTTTAACGACCATGAAAATGAATGACACTTGTAAACGGAAGACGCATTCGGATTTAAACACAGAGAGGTTGATAACCAATAACGAGACATGTTAATGAATGAAGGTTTAAGGTTGGACATGACTCGGTTAGAACACGAGGTTGATGACAAACACAATGTGGACAAGGTTCACACCTAGACACGAGTGATGGGCCAGGCTCGACACGACTTGGGTTAAGACAGACAAGGTTTAAACTCATAATGGATCATGATTTGGGCTTCACACCGGGTTAGACAAGGTTGAACTGGTGAACCTAAGAAATGCCCCTTGTATGACGATTTTACTTTTACGAACTAAAATGGGCGATGGGGATCATGGACAAATGATGATCTTGAACAGTTTCATATCATGAAAGCCGGATGAACATTTCAAATTAATGATAAAATTGAATTGAACGATTGGACCAAAAATCTTTATTTTGCTTCAAAAGCATTTTTATTTGAAAATTTTATTTTATTTTATTTTATTTTTTTTGAATTATTCCATGAACTCGATAACAAGATAAATGCGAAACAAATACATATGAATTAGAACATGTACATTTTTTTTATTTTTTTTATAAAATAGGAAATGACAGACAAACTGAAACAATGTAATCTCCCTTTTGTGCCGTATCAAAGGTTGAATAACTTAAAATTCTAAGGTCGAATATATGCAATCACAAGGATGGTTCCCTAATGCTTAAATCAAGGCCACCAGAGCTATGACTCTTTTCACTGTCTCTCCACAACAGTCAGAGTAATCAACTAGATGTGGAGACACAAATGAAGAGAACAGACTCTAGCTGGGGTTCTCACGATAGCCAGACAGGAAGTACATCCCAGAGTGACACCGCTACACAACCCCTCTAATTCTAAGTTGCGCTCAGACCCGGGTATAGGGCCCCACTCATGATATGCATAAAGTGTGTGTGTGAAGGGAGAATGCAATTGTAATTCCCAAACCCTCACCTACAAAACAGCCAGAAGACTCCCAGGCAGATATAACATGTTTTCTACCCTAGGGTTCAATATAATCAAAACAAACACACATGCAATTATACCAAATATCTGACAAAGATAAAGAAAAAGGGGAAGAAAAACACAAAGAAAAACCACATTGAATTCGCATATCTAATTAAATGGCCTGACTCTCTTTCATTTCCCCAGTGGAGTCGCCATCTGTCGCAACCGGGATCGCGACGGGACGACGATTCGTGGAAAAATAAAAGGGGTTTTGAAAAAGAGATTTTGGAGTCGCCACCATAGTTTATTCTGAAAAACTACGGAAAAACCATAAATTGATAAGGCATGGTCCGTGAAACTCAGATTCTTGGTTCGGGAGTCGGTTACGTGTAGGGAAGGTATTATCACCCTACAACGCCTGCCCTAAGGCAATACCTTTAACTAAATACGCGAATATGATGTGGTTTTCAAAATGTTTAACTTTCCCCTAAAATAAAATTCTAAAGAAACAAAATGTATTTTTTAGTTTTTGTGGGCCCGACAAGGATTGACCTTGCTCCTACGTATTCTCATTAAAATGAGAAATCAGGGTTACGTAGTTCTTTTAGAAACTGCTTGAAAATATTGTTTGAGAAATTGTTTAGAAAATTTGTTTGGAAAATGATTATGGATAAATTTGGATTTTTGGGAGAGTGAACCTGACAAGGACTGGCCTTGCTCCTACGTATCTCCACTTTTGATGGAGAATCAAGGATCACGTAGTTCTGGCAAGACGATATTGTTTGAAATTTGAAACATAGATGTTTTTTAGTTTTTTGAAGATTTTATATTATTTTTTTTTGGTATTTTTTTATTTAGGAGAATGAAAAGGTTTTTAGTACAAGGACGATGCGTGCGATCACACATGTGCCTAAACCTTTAAAACATATTTTTGTAATTTAAAAGAGAGAAAATGTTTTTAGCACAAGGACGATGCATGCGATCACACATGTGCTTAAACCTTTGAAACGTATTTTTGACATTTTTTTTGAAGAAAGAGAAAAGGTTTTTGGCACAAGGACGATGCGTGCGATCACACATGTGCCTAAACCTTTAAAACATATTTTTGGGATTTTGAAGAAAGAGAAAAGGTTTTTGGCACAAGGACGATGCGTGCGATCACACATGTGCCTAAACCTTTAAAACATATTTTTGTAATTTTTAGTTTTTTTATTTTGTATTTTTCTTTTTATCTTTAATTTTTATATTTTTTTTTATTTTTTTTTAAGAAGAGAGATGAATTGAAATATCTATGACGTAAAATTGTGAAAAAAAGCATAGGATAAAATTGTGGTGGAAAATAGGATAAATTTATAAACTAAAAAAAAAATCAAAATGCATATAAATAGAATGAAAAGAAAATATGTACCTTGTTGAAGATTTGAATGATGAAAACCTTGCTTGTAATAAGTTGTGAGAAGAGATAGATTGATGGTGAAGAAGATGAATTTATAGTAGAAATGTGGTATGGGATTTTATATGTATAGAGAGATAGTAGAATGTGAGAGAAAAATGAAGTAGAGTTTTGGGATGAAGAGGTTTGGTATGTGAGAGAAAGAAGATGGATATTATGTAAAAAAATGTGTGTGTGAAGTGAAGATAATGTAGGTATTTATAGAGTTAAGGATGCAGAAAGTTGATGAATAAAAATAATATAATAAGTTGGTGGAAAATTTAGATGAAATAAAATATAATAAAAAAAGATGAATAGAAAAAGTTAATGTGGAAAATAAGTGAAAGAAATAATATAAAAAGTTTGTGGAAAAATTAGGTGAAATAAAATATAGTGAATAGTAAAAGTTAATGTGGAAAATAAGTGAAAGAAATAATATAAAAAGTTGGTGGAGAAATTAGGTGTGGAAATTAAGTGAAAGAAATAATATAAAAAGGTGGTGGAGAAATTAGGTGTGGAAATTAAGTGAAAGAAATAATATAAAAAGTTGGTGGAGAAAGTAGGTAAAATAAAATATAGTGAATAGTAAAAGTTAATGTGGAAAATAAGTGAAAGAAATAATATAAAAAGTTGGTGGAGAAATTAGGTGTGGAAATTAAGTGAAAGAAATAATATAAAAAGTTGGTGAAGAAATTAGGTAAAATAAAATATAGTGAATAGTAAAAGTTAATGTGGAAAATAAGTGAAAGAAATAATATAAAAAGTGAATGGAAAAATAAGGTGGAGAAAAATGGATAATAAAAAATGTTGATGGAGAAGATATAATTAAAAAATGTAAGTGGAATAATTAGAAAAGTTGATATATAAAATTAATATGGAAATGATGTGGAAAAAGTAAATGAAAAAGGTAGATGATGTGGAGGGTGATGTGGATGGTGATGTGGAGAATGGGGTGTGATAAGAAACAATGGGTGGTGAGGAAGTAAAAAAAATGAGATTATTTTGGGCCATTGGATTAAGTGTTTAAAAGAAAATTTGGGGGTGCAAAAATTAAAATAAATAGTATTTTTTTCATTTTGGTTTTTTTATGTTTTTTTTTATTTATTTTTGTGATGAATTATATTTACCCGGACGAAATTGGGTATTGACAATGGGGGAGTGCAACAAATACAAGACAATTTATCAGCTTTGATGCTCGATATTTGTAACGTCCCGACAACTTATAGGGACTATCGACTACCCCCATAGTTATTCCCATAACTCTCGTCGTGCTACTCCATCTCTGCCTCCTCTGCAACACCATCTACTCTCGTACAAGTACGATCATCGTAGGTGGAACCACAACCACAAAATGAAAGGGTGAGTAACGAAGAACCTAACATAGCATATAATTTAAATATCAAAATATCATAACTTAGATTATCCTAATCACAACCTTACAATACAACATAATATTCAACTCATAACTCAAATCCTCACCACTCAGACTATCAAAGTCACAATATTACAATACATCAGTAGACTCAAATATCTTTATTTGGACATATAAATCTAAATTTTTGGATCACAGAGCTAGCATTTTTGGTCTTAGGAGGGTTTGAATTTGAGACAAAGCATACATACCCTCCATGAACACCCACATCAACCACTAGATCAGGCTCCATTCACTGATATAATAGCGCAAACAATTATACTAAAACACTATTTCAAACTTTTCCGAAAATTAATATAAAACCAATATTAATTTAATTTTCTTCCCTTCCTTAAATATTTTTCAACATTGATTCTCATCACAATTTATTATATAATATCACAAAGTAAAAATAGTTAAGGTAAGAAATCATTTTATTTAGACGGGTCTTACACCATTCACAAAGAAATTTATTACTACTAGAAATAAAATTGTTATTATTAAAGTAAATATTTTTCATGGTTTGACCGACGTTTTTGATGAAGTGAATTTTAATGTAAACTAATTCCTTCACAAACTTAACAAAGATAAGGATTATACTCTTTGCTTGAATATATTTTAATGACTTTAATTTGAATTTATTTTATAGTATATTTTTATAATTATTATTAAAATTTTCATGTCTATATGTTCAACTTAAAGGATTCGAAAATCAATGATCAAGCAAATGATCTTAACAGACGATTGTTAATTGCCAACGTACAATAATTGAAAAAAAACAAAATGACCTCTTCAGTGATACTAATAACCTTCGTCTCATCAAAAGCCTTCATTTCGTTATACGACAATGCAAATTTCTGAGTTCTTATCCACAATAAACATATAGAATGACAACTTATTCAAACGATACTAATATTTCCCTTTTTCACACCCATCACATACAATACATATCACGGGCATGTAAGCACAATATCGGAAGAATGAGTTATTTGCTTATATGAAAGAAGGAGTTTCATATTAGTGTATCATAAATGATGTTACGTGTTATTACTATTATATATATATATATATATATATATATATATATATATATATATTTTTTTTTTTTTTAAAATTATTGGATGTCATTAAATAAATAATTTTAACTCATTTAAATATTATTTTACACTACTTTTTAACATTAAGGACAATTTTGTAATATTTATTTAATTATTTATTAAAATTTATTTTTATCTATCTTATCAATTTAATTTTACAAACTTCATTTTTAAATTCACACATTTTTACCTATAGATCTCTTAAAAAAAACTATATAAATCTCTTAAAAAAACAAGATAAATTTTACCTTAAAAATCAATCACTCCCTCTCCGATCCATCGAGGAATTATATATACTTGTTATTGTGTTATTAATTTTATAAACATCTTGATTTGAGATAGTCTAATCCTGTCTTTGTTATTAATTTGTTATATTTTAATGCTTTAAATTATGCTTAAAAAGACAAAACAAAAAGGACGTGAGTAAGAAAAAAGAGAAGATGAAAGTGAGACAGGAAAAATGAAACGAAATTATTAAACCGTAAAAGGTTATATATAAAAAATTCGTCTACTAAAATTTACACATTTAGAAGATTTTTTTTGTTAAAAGTATAATTTTTTTTTGTCGAAAACGTTATTTAAATATTTAGTTTTTGTCACGTTCGTGTTTATCACAATAAAAAGATACAGGTTTAGGATATGATGTATTCTATAGTTTTGTTTTTCTTTTTGTCTGACAAGTTTGACTGAAGTAAAAAGTTAAATTGAATTGTACTCTCTCACTGTACTGTGGTAACAGTAGTCAAGATTGTGAAATGCTAGCTAATGTTTTGGAAAAGAAAATGAAAGAAAAAAAAATTCACAATTTCTTTCATTTTTCTCCAACTTTTATTATTTGGTCAATTGTATAACTAAAAAAAATATATTGAAGGAGTGAAATATTCACCAGTTTAAATGATTAGAAATATGTGAAAAACAATGAAGAATATTTTAAAAAATAGATAAAAACATGTGAGAAATATTACATTTGAGTTTCCTAAAGTTTCATCTCTTCCTTTTACCAAACATATAACATAAGTTCTGTTCATGCACTCCACCAAACATATTATGTTTTTTTTTTAAATATTTATGTTTTCTTTCACATGACGTTCAGATAATTTAGTTATTTCTAGACGATACAATATTTTTATTATCTTCTTCCATTGGCTTAGGTATAATTTTAATCTTTTAATTTAATATAACTGGACTTACTCTCTTAAGAAAAAAATGTAGACTTTGTCTAATCGTTAAAATATCACTGGAAAAACCAATCTTATTATTTAAAGAAAATAAAGTTATGCAGTTCTATTTTGGTCAATATTATAGATTTGATAAGATATTATAAAGGTAAAGTTTTGTATATATAATTATACATGTTTTATTTTATGATAGATTTATTAATTACATCATAGTTAATGACGTGTCCTTTATTTGACACGCAAAAATAATATTATTAAGATGGAAAGTCAATATTTTGTGTAAGTCGTTTAACATGTTCAAAACAATAATCTATTATAATATGAAAACAAATATAAAAAGTTTTTTTTATTACGTACAAATCTAGTGTATTAAGTTAATAAACGTTTTGAAATAATACACCGAATATTTTTTATGTTAAAATAATTTAATAATATAGATTTTAATAATATAAATAGAATTTTATAACTTGTCACATTATTTAAAATATTATGCATTTTTTTAGAACTTTTTCTTTGAGTTCCAATTTTTTTAATTTTTTTTGTTCTGAATTTTCTCTTTGACGAACAGAAAATCTCTAAGAAATCATAACGGTGAACTCTCCCATTTTTTACCAATCAGTTTTCGCAGTAGAACAAATAAGTTTTTGTTCTTTTTTCTTTTATTTTTTAGTTTGAGCCATGCATAGAGATAGCTACTTTGAGTTAGAAACATGTTTTTAGATCATTCAATGCTTTGGAGATCATATGAATCAATTAGACATGTGTAGAAAGCAACCAAGGGTTTTTTTTTCAAGTACATATACTTGTCTATAAAAAAATATAAAATAATATGAATAATTCACGTAAGTGTTGAGAGAAACTTTTGAAGTGACAATAGCTGTAAAAGAAGTTATAAACTTAGAAAATGATGTACCAACTAACATTTTATTTATATGACATGATAATCCATGATGAATTAGAATCCTCAACTGTTGCCCCATAAATGTGAAGTTATATGAATAAGAGAATGACGTATCAATTAACATTAATTACTGTAACATCCCGAAATACAATAATTACTATAATTCAAAATTAATTACAATTAACAATAAAATTATGCAGTCTTTATATTACTAAAACAAAGAACAAAAACCAAACGAATTAAAGTACAGAACCACTATACAGGAAACGGAAATAATACAGTTTCAGGACGAACGGTTTTACAAAATAAATAACCGAACGTTCAATTTCAAGAGCTAACATCTCAACTAAAAGAAAAACGGACGTCTACTGCTCCGCTTTCACTTCAACTTCCACTAAGTTTTCTTCCTCAATCACATCCTCTAAGGTGGCCTCGCCTTCTGCTCACATCCACATGGATGATCATTGCAAGACAGGACGAACGTACATATACGATGGACAACACAAGGAAAACGAAAGGGTAAGCTTATATAATTTAATTCATACAATCAACACATACATTTAACATTTACAATTCACTCATACAGCAAGTAACTTAACATAGCATAACATAGAAATATATATATATATATATATATATATATATATATATATATATATATGACAGACCGTCCGGACTGTATGAACCGTGTAGCTACAGGCGTCCTCGCACCCGAGTGATGTAGTAACTGGGATACACTCAACAGCTGTCACTCGAGGTTAGTCCGTTCTTACGTCGCCCATGTTAACTTATGGACTAAGGACCTCCTGCCATTCCCACACATGAACTACTCTCCTCTACGTGAAGATGAGTATCACGGAATATCAGGATGGACCATGCCAGCATTAGCATAACCACAGTCATACTTTACCAAAATCCATAATCATCATATATGAGACGTTCCTCCCTGGAACGCTCGTCCAAAATCCAATATCATATAATCGTTCCATATAATGTTCACACTTTAAGTTCTCATAATTCATCATCATTTACATCTTTAGATTCAAGAGCATAAAATGACGAACGTACAGTCCACTGAAGAACTAGGACGATCGTTCAAAGAAAGGTACTGGATAAACAGGGAAGTATACAACGAACGTTACTATCAGTTCGGCCAGTTAAATGAATTGACTCGTTTGGATGTACCCTGGTACTTAAAGAAAATTTTATTATGAAGACCTTAGACCAGAGCCAATGTAAGATGGAGGGTCAAGAATATTTAGAACTATTTTTGTAGTACTTCGCATACGGAAGACGGATGCCAGTAGTTGAACGAACGTAAGGAAAAGTGAATATTTTAAGACTTGAACGGACGCTATTTTATTCAAGGAGTTATTCAATAATACGAGCGCTTGGTATAAGACCTAGCGCAATATAGGACGAACGCTCAGTATAAGACAAAGCGCTATTTAGGACGAACGTTCAGTATAAGACCGAACGTTACTTAATTTAGTGTTATTTAATTTAAGTAGTACGACAACTCCATGCTGAGCCGAACGCTCAAACATAGTATTTCAAATGAGGACGCTCGTTCTCAAACCGAATTCTTCCCAAATGAAAGAATTCTACTCTAAGTCTTTTTCAGGGAAACCGAACGGTATAAGACCGTGCGATGACGAACGTAATTTATCATAGGGAAATTATCATATCCAGATTTTTCAACTAATTTAACTCAACCTTTCCCATGTGATTCTTACTTCGTAAATTCATATCCATGATAAATTCTCATACTATACAGATTTCATCATATTAATAAATCCAACTATACTATAGTCATACGACTTTCATACGTATCCAAATCAACATGCATTTCACCCAACAGAAAAGATATACAATATCAATGATTGTTCATAACAGCTCAAACAGCATACTGTTCATACATCCAAATCAGATCATACAACATGCAGGTATAAATTAAACATATAAGCTTCCCTTACCCGGATCAGTATGTGAAACGTCCTAAAGCAAGGTTATGGCTCGTCCTCTAACAGTGTTCTACTCCAAGGTTCACTTACTAACTTTTACTCAATCTAAACACCAAAAATCAGAAATAACTTAGATGTAACCCATGCATGAACCTAGAACCTGGTTTCGTATGAAACCTAATGGACAAACGATCAGAGGTGAGAACTTACCAGCTCAGATTCTAATTCTGTTCGGTCCAGAATAACGCTCACGTCTCAGGGAACGTCCTCACGGTTCTGAAACGTGATCAGAGAAGAAAGTGAGGAGTTACAGTAGAGAGAAGTTGAGAGGTTCTAGAGAGAAGTTGGAGAAAATGAAGGGTTGAGTTCAGAGGTAGAAGATGAGTGTGTGCAGGTGAGAGAAAGAGTTTTTCAAAAACTCAGTTTTGTTAATCCCACGTCCAAACGGACGAGCGTCTTCTCAGCTGACACCTGCACCCCCACTTCTGACTTCAGAAGCTTCGAACGTGACAAGTGACACTCGTGCATGCAGTGCTTAGTGGGTTTTTAATGGCTCTGTGCAAGTGACGTGGGTTGCATTAATTGTGATTTGACAGATATTTACAGAGTTAATTTTCTAGGGTCTCACAATTACATAAGAAAATGATGTATGAATTAACATTCAATTCCAGTTTGGTGCTTTCACTTTGCAGTCTGTATTTGAACTTTCTCAAAGAGCATAACAATAGAAATGATACCTTTTAGGAGAATTTTGAAAAAGAGAAAATATTGAGTCAAGCACTTTCACTCAGGAAATGAGTAGAGCCCAACCCTAAATCCTGAAAAAGACATTCCGACATATCTATTTCAGACATACCTCGACTTCCACTAAGTTTTCTTCAACAATGAGTTCCCCTTCAAGTGTTTGCTCCAAAGACGCACCTCCCTCTGCTCACATCCACACGGATGATCATTGCATTTGACAAGACGGATATACATAGACAAGACAACACAATGGAAAATGCAAGGGTAAGCTTATTGAATTTAATTCAAGTCAAACATACAGTTCATACATATTCAGCATATCACTTTATTCACAACACATGCATTCCAGTCATACATTAAATCAATCAAATTCCTGATACTAGACCGACCGTCCGGACTGTATGAATCCTGTGTAGCTAAGGCGTCCGTGCACCCAGGTGGGGTAACTGGAATGCTCATCAGTAGCCACCTGAGGTTAGTCTGTTCTGTCCAAGTTACAGTTATGGACTAGACCTCCTGCCATTCCCACGCATGACATACTCCTCTCTACTTGAGAACGAGCACTCACGGAATATCAGGATGAACCACCATCTAAGCTTACCACGTTCATACTTACAAATCTCAATTTCCAACCAAGAGTTGTTCCTCCCTGGAACGCTCGTTCAAATTCCACAATCACAATTTCATTTCTCATGGTGTTCACACATCTTAATCTTTCATCTTATTCACACTTTCATTCTTAGTTTCACTTTCATAAAAGAACGAACGTCCAGCCCTCTTTGTAATAGAGGACGAACGTTAATGCAATACCAAGAAGGCTTGTTCACAAACTTGAATCAGTTAGATGAACTGAATCTAGAATGATCTGGAATTTACTTAGAATAATTTAAGTTCAATAACTCTGGAACGAATCAATGGATAGATATACAACAATTTGTTTAGATAAAGAATCCGAATACGATTTAATTCAAGAGACAACCGCCAGTCAATGACCGAGCGCTAAAATGAAACTTTTGGACGAACGTCACTGAAGTCTTGGACGAACGTTACTAGGATTATTGGACGAACGCTATTTAGATTTCAAGGACGAACGCTATTTCAAATTTGGGACGAACGCTATTTCAAATTTGTGACGAACGTTCGGTATATGACCGAGCGTTCTTTATCTCATACGCGTTGGGACGAGCGTTCGGTATCAGACCGAGCGCCACTTATCATTTTCATTTTTAGGACGAGCGTTCGGTCTAAGACCGAGCGCCACTTAGGACGTACGCTTTTAGTTCAAGACTTTTCACTGATTCAAAATCAAAGAAGTTTGGGATTTCTATATGATAAGATACTTAAAATTTATGTCTTACAATTTGACTAAGTGTTCAAAAGGGATGTTATCAAGCTTCTCAATCTCACGCAACACTCATGAAGGGTACGTCTGGCCAAATGCTCAAACGTAATGCTATATAAGAGGGCATTCGTCCTCAAAGGGAGTCCTTTCCAAATGAAAGGTCCGACTACTACAAGAATTTTCTGAGAATACCGAACGGTTAATGACCGTATCGATAACGAACGTTCAATTTCATGCACTTTTCATATAAAAATCCTCTTTTACAGTAACTCATTTTCCAGTAAAATCTTACAGTCATTTAATCGATCATACTCTAATATTTTCCATACTTCTCCAGCTTTTAATCAAAATCATATACTAGCATCAAATATCAAAATCATACCACATACAACTTTACAGAACATTCATACACCCAGCATAAAATTTCCAGTACATACATGCATCGTTTTCTCATATCATATCAGAAGCATATTTATAAACTCAAAAGTCCAATATCATAAATCATATTTCAAGCATCACATAACGCACATGCAGTACAGAAATTGCATGAATTAAACCAATAAGCTTCCCTTACCCGGATTAAGCAACGTGCGTTCGTTCTTCAGAGAGAAAACAAGATTCCAGTATACTCCTCTACCCTTAACGTTCAAAACCCCAAAACTCCTCAAACTAAAATTACAGAAAACCAATACTGGTTCAGAGAAGGTTCATGCAGATTAAAACGAGACTTGCATGTTGAAAATGAAGAGTGGTTGAGGACGTGAAACTTACCCGTTTCAGAATCCAAAACCAATCGGTTTGATGGAAAGCTCAGGACGTCTGGATCTCCTCTACGGTTTCTGAAATTTGATCGGAGAAGGAGAACGTGAGTTATGGTAGAGAGAAGATGGAGGTTCTAGAGAGATGGAGGAGAAAAGGAAAATCTGAGTTTGGAAGGGGAGAAGGTGCGTTGCAGAGAATGGGAACTTTTTCCAAAAATTCTACTTTTGATCTAATCCCACTTCCAGACGAACGAACGTCTCTCTGTTTGACACCTGGCTTCCAATAATGAATTCAGAACCTTCCCATGTGACACATGTCAGAGAGAAATCAGAGAATGTGAGTGCATTTTAATGGCACTGCACGTGGGGCGTGGGTGCATTTATGGCAGCACAGTGGTGACTCAGCAGGATAATTAATGGGACGTGACAATTATATACTTTAATTCCTTGGGAAACCAAAACCTTTTGTGGCATTTTAAAAAAAATATTCAATAACTCTCACACTGTATTAAACAACCTAAAAAATTAAACCAAAGTTTAATATAGGAAAAAAATGAAGAACTAGTATTGAAATATAGATTTTCATGCTTTTACGATACATATATATACAAAAAGAATATATACAAATGATGAATAAACAAACAAAAACAACGAATCAAAACAACAAACATCAAATAGGTCTTTGCAAATGAAGAAATTGTTAATAAAGGACTTAGAAATGAACCTACAAATAAAGAAAGAAAATGAGAGACAAAAATCGAAAGAGAAAGCAAGAAGAGAAACAAGAGAAAAGAGCAAACATATAAACGAATGATTCACAGTAGCAACACAATGTTGTAATAGAAAAGTAACTTTTTCTAAAGATTTAACTTTAAAAAAAGGAATAAATTTCAGTTATTTGTAGAACCGAAACTTATAGTTATGCAAATATTTTAAAAGATATTGTTAGTGACATTTTTTTAAAATTATTTGCAAAAACTATAAGAAGAACCGAAATCTATTATTTTAGAATTGAAGTTTATAGGTGTGTAAATAATTTTAAAAATGTCACTCCATTTTAAAAACTTTTGTTTTCTTAAAACCAAAACTTATTATTCACTAATATTAATTACTATAAATTGTAAGATATTTTGGAGATAATTAGGCTCATCTTTCGTCATTTGCACACATGTAATTATGGATTTGGAGTTCTATAATCCGAAACTTTCTTCTTAGAAGCTACTTGGGACCAACATAAGTATATGAACCTTTTTCATAATGTCATCATCACTATCTGCCCTTTTAGAAGGGGCAAAGAAGTTTACATGGATTTTAGATTATTAGGCTAAATTAAATAAACTCATGGTGATTTTTTTTCTTGATTTGAATCTTGGCATGATCACACTATTTTGTGAATCTATAATAAGAAACTTTTGCCATTAGTTTTATTATTATAGAACTTTTTTTTTTCTTTCAAGTGGGTGTTTCTTTTGCTCGAATTTGTGGGCACTATCAATTTAAAGATCCTTTATTATTGGGTGGACTTTATTTGTCACTAGATGTCAATTTTCTTTATTGAATTAAGAATATAAATAAAACAATATAAGAATTAAACTCATTAAGTATCCTACTTAATATAAGAATTTTATTGATTGGCCTAACAAAGTCCAACATAATTTATAGATCATTGAATTTTGAAACATGCTATGAGGAATTCGATTCTTAATTATGTATACGAAGCATAAGATATTATTGAGAAATACTTCAATCTTTACGCAATTAACTTTGGACTACTTGTTGAAATATATTCTTTGTATGAAACAAAAATTCTTTGTAAAGAAAAAAACTCGTATAATTAAAATACCAAAAAGAGATCATAACAAATAATAAGAACTGCCCGAAATTGATCAATTTAATTTGAGCTTAAATCTATTCTTTTTTTGAAATAGAGACTTAGATAGATATAAATAAAAAATATTTTACTGCATCATACATTAGATAGTTACTATTTAATATTTTAAACTACTCAATTACTTTTAGATGTTTTCACACAAAAAATAATGATTATCACTTCGTAATTTAAAATTCAAATTATTGAACAATAAACACATGAAAAGAGCTCAAGTTTGACAAGTAATGTTATATTATATTTGTCATCGTTTATCTAAGGTCAATAATGCTATTAGATTCTATCAATATTCAATCTTATATATTTTAATATAATAAATTTCATTATAATTACTAATTTTCCAAAATTAAACCCTTGATACGTATTTTTCTTTTAAATTGTATATGAGACAGATAGATATACATACAAAATAAAGTCATGCTCAGTTCCCTATTAATTTCATCCAGTCATATATTGTGGGCTATATACATGTAGATATTTAATTACTAGTAATTAGCTTAATTAATATAATAGCCTAATTAATATTGGCGATAGAAGAGTAATAAGTCTATACTTTTAAACCATTAAACTTAATTTGTTTAGCAAATATGGTAACTAGTTTCATATTGATTTTTTTTAATAATTTTAATAAAGTAAAAGAGTTGGATGAAAATATGTTTATATATATATATATATATATTATTTCTAAAAACATACTAGCAAGTAAAAACACAGTAAGTAAATATTTTGGCCTATACATTTATAAATAGTTTCATATCCATGCAACTTTTCAACAAACCATTACAAAATCCTAAACTCCTTAGTAGCACTCATGGCTCTTAATCTTTTAACATTTTCAATCTCCTTCTTTCTTTTCTTTGTAGTGAAGCCATTTCTAATTGTTGAGCCAAGAACAATGGAGTTTTCTGAGCATTCATTCACCAGAACACTCCGAAACCTAAGAGGCATTAAAATGGGACAAAGGATGAGAGGCATGATCGAACTCAAGAGCTACCTCAACAAATTTGGCTACCTAAACAACTATTCTAACGACAACCACTTCGACCAAAACGTAGAAGTTGCTCTTAAAGAATACCAAGTGTTCCATCACCTACATGTCACAGGTCACATGGATGCAGAAACCTTAAGAAAAATGAGTCTCCCACGCTGTGGAGTACCAGATGTTGTCACCCCACACGACAACCTTAAAGGCTTGACGGTTCTTGCAAACTATACCTTCTTTCGAGGATCACCGAGATGGGAAGAATCAAAGAGGGAACTAACCTATAGATTTGTGTCAAGTACTAGCGTGTTGAGAATGGATCTTGTGAGGTTTGCTGTAAACAATGCCTTTCAAAGTTGGTCAAGAGTGAGTGACTTCACATTCACTGAGATTCCATTTCAAAATAGTTTTAGTTCTTACCTTTATCCTAATTTTAACCCTAACTCGATTAACGTAGCCATAGGATTTCACCGTCGAGACCATGGAGATGGGCACCCGTTTGATGGGCCAGGTCGGGTTTTGGCCCACACGTTTGCACCACAAGATGGGAGGTTACACTTAGATGCTGATGAGTCATGGATTAGTGGCCCTAGAGGTGAAAGTATCAAGTCAAGTGAGAATATGGGTTGGGAATGGGTTTGGGGCTTGGGTTGGCGGAGGAGAGTGGCTCCAAGGGCAAGAAGTAGTGAAATTGATTTAGAAACTGTGACGTTGCATGAAATAGGTCATCTTTTAGGACTTGGACATAGTAGTGTTCGAGACTCAATCATGTATCCTAGTTACGAAGGAGTAAGGAGACATTTAAGTCAAGATGATAAAGATGGTATAGCAGCTTTATATGGTTATCAAAATATAACTTGATATTGATATATTATTGATGACTAATTTATGTAAAATAATTGTCAAATGTATAATAAAAATGTGTTGGTTTTTGTTGATTTGGTGGTGATTTGAGTAACACCATCTAAGTTTTTTAAAAGTGATTGAAATTATAACAAAATGATTTTGGATTACAAGAGAAAAAGATAAATAAGTCACTACGTTTGGTTTTTCAATCGATAAAAGATAAAATAACCATTTTCTCATTTGTTAATTTTTTTTTTGTCAAAAAGTTTAATCTAGTCCCTATAAAGAAAATTGGATTGTTCAATACCAAGAACAGGCTGAGTTTGTGGTTTTTATATAACTTTGTCAATTACTAGATTTCGAAGATTTTTCTTGAAACATTTGATTAACGAGTTGGAATTTTTGTAAAATAATAATAAAAAGAAATAGCAATAAGATAGAGAAAGAAAAATTGCTCAAAACATTTTACATTAATTCGAATGAACTAATTATGTGTGATTTTTTTTTTACTATTTTGAAAATGTTTATGTTACCACACTTTCCTTTAACAATCCTCATGAGAAAAAAAAAGGATGGAAAAGCACACTAATTAAAACACTAATAGATGTAAAACAGCAGTTTACAAGAAATAAAAAGTATATATCACCTCACTATGATGATGAATCATAAATAAGTGGAATGATGAGTAATCAAGCAGAAAGCTCACTATACATATTTCCAAATGATTTTTTAAACAAGAGAGTGTTTTTCGAGATAAAAGCTTAGAGAGATTTTTTTTAATGTATATAAGAAATAACTTGTAAAAATAATTCATCCTTTTCACGATCGATATCTCATAAAATCATTTTTAGGAAACATATCATAGAATACATGGTATAACTAATATTTTCTTTCTTCACTTTTCAAGAAATTTTATAATTATTAATAGAAATTATCGACGAAAATTAATTGATGAAAAATAAAGATATATTTCACCGAAGAGTTCTAAACATTTTATTATAAAAAATGTTTACATCAATAAATTAAAATTTCTATTACTAATGATATTTTTGTCGATAATAAGTTTGTTGATAATTTTAAATTTTTATTATCAATAAATATCTTTATTGGTAACTTATGGTTATTTATAACTTTTGTAAAATAAGTTTTAAAAATAATCTTTCCATTTTATAAACTTGTAACTTATGGTTATTTATCATAGATATCATCTTTGTCACATTATTGTAAAAAATACATCTAACGATGGTTAAATTAAACTTGTAAATACGATTTTTGAACCATCATTATTTTAGTCATCGTCAAAAGTTACAGGAAATAACAATGGTTTCAAATTGTTGTCAATAGTAAGGAAATAATGATAATTATATACAGGATAATGACTAAAAATATACAAAACCATGATAATTAAACTGACAACGATTGGTTAAAAAAGATTAAAAAAAGGAAAAGCATGGAAACGACGACATTTTGTGCAACAATCATTGTTAAAAGTATGGGAAACAATGACGGTTTGTGCTACAACCATCATTGAAAGCTTATTTTTTTATGTTGGGATTGAAATTTGCATTCACCCAAATCTTGGAAAAGTTATTCAAAACACAAATTCACATTCCCTTTTCAAACTATTCAAATGATATAAAAACATAAAGTGTAACAATAATTAACTAATCTTCGAATCAAAGTTTGATAAAGATGTAAAAGTCCTATAAAACTATATACTCAAACTTTTCAACTACCTTAAATTGTTATATCTATCAACAAAATATTTTTCCTAAGTTTTTTGAACATAAGCTATTGCACATGATTCCAAAGGTTGCATGTCAAAAATACTGCAGAAGTGAATTGGAGTTAAGATTAATATAAGTAAGAATTTTTTTATACGTATATTAGTAAACATGACATTCTATATTCAAAGTTAATGTAGTAGTAGGATTTTTTTAAAATAAACTTACGTTTCTACTATATGTTTCAAGTAATTAGGGGTCTTTTTCTGCACAAGATGCACTGACAAGTAAAACACATATTAGTAGCGACACAAGTAGAATACATAGCAACAATGACACAAACAACGATAACACGAGCAATAACATTGCACTAAGCGACGACAACAATTTGAATGTTGAGGAGGGTGAACAAGGCGCATAATGTTGAGGAAGGTGAAAATGAGAGATGAAAAAAAAAGCACGTGTGCAACCTCAACAAGAGAAATTGGAAATATAAAATATTGTGTCAAGTTTTTAACGACAACCAAAGTTGGGAACCGTTGTAATTTACCATTTGAATTACTTTTAACAACAATTGTATAAAATAACCATCGTCGTTTGTTCGTTGCAAATTGTTATTTAAGAACCATTATTGAAAACTTTGCTTAACAATATTGCCTCTTTAGCTATCGTTATCTGCCATCGTAGAAGCCCCTTTTTGCATTAGTGCAAATAATCATAATCACACACATTCATTCAGGAGTTTATAATAAACAATACAAGTGTTAATTGTTGTAGAAGAACGAACCCTAATAGGATAAAATATAATATCAAATTAGCATAGGCCAACCAATGTTAATGAGAAAAAAATACTTTTTGCTCGTCATCGCATAAAAAATATGATAAAGAGCAGTTTGTTGTGCACAAGGTTGAAGACAATATACAGGTAAAAGGGCTTCCCAAACTAGAAGAGAAATCACCCGTATGCGCAACTTTGTAATATGAAAAACAAACAAGGTTGCCTTTTTCAAAAGACAAATCTTGAAGAGCAACAAACAAGCTGCAGTTCGTACATACGGATGTCAGAGGACCTAAAAGAACCCCATCTCTGAATGACAAGAAAATAGAGCTAGTGGGTATTAAAGTTAGTGAAAGTCAAATTAAACTAAAAAAATTAGAGGAAGAAAAGCATCATTGGACAACTCTTCCCAAAACAAAAGCTGAAAATGTGGAAAAGCCAAAAGAACAACTACAAGTAGATGAGAAAGTTGCGAAAGATTGTAAAGACGTAAAGATTAAACAAGAAATTGTGATTGAGACTTCCAAAAGTGAAGAAACTTTAGATGATAAGGTTAAAGACGAAAAAACTTAATATATATGTTGACTTTTAGTCAAAGAGGAGATTGTTGGAATTTTATAACTCAAACAACATTTGGTTGGAGAAGTCAAATAAAAATATATTTCAATCTTATTTTTAAGAGAATTTTATGCATTGTTTAATTAATTAAGTTTAATCAATATTTCTCTAAATCTGTTACAAGTTATGTAATATAGATATTTGTTGCTTATACTCAATAAAATATATCAATTTCCCTTCTATTCTTTTATCTTTTATACTTTAAAAGTATTTAAGTAATACACTACTTACACAAATATTTATAGTGAGGTTAGATTTCATTAATCAATCTGTGTTTTGTACATTTAAAAATGGCCATAATATTTTGTCATTTAATAATTTTTTCTGCACCCATTTTATATTTATTACTTTATTCTTCATTTTTTTACAAATATAAAAAATTGTTTTTAAATAACTATTTTACGTCTAAAAGTGGATTCTCATTTGGCTGGTGCATTGTCGAAATACCATTTATCTATAATTTTTTTTTAACAATTTTAACTTCCATATTTTTAAGTTCTCAATTTTGATTTATATTTAAAGAAATAAACCATTAGGGGCTCAAACTTTAAATAAATATGATATCATGATAACATTAATTATTTAATTTTTAATGTTAAATAGTTTAATATAAAATCTTAAATAATTTTAGTGTTTAGTAAATTATGAAATATATTAAAAAATAAAATAAAATAATGAAAATCACTTCCAACTTGAAATAAATTAATGAATCTTCAAAATCATCTGAAGTTAGATGCTAAGTTAATACTACTCCCACAATTTGCTAATTTTTAAAATATAAAACCAAAATGAAGAAACTAAAACTTTGAAAAATATAATTATTCAATATTTAAATAAATAAAATAAAGTCGAACAATTAAAACTTCAAATATTGCTTGCACACTAAACGAGTGAAATAAAAATTACAAAAGTAATTAATTTCATCAATTTCTTAAACTTGGTCTTATTTTTAGATTTACAAAAAGTCATTGCTCCTCCAATTGTATACTTTCTTTTTCATAAATTTAAACACTTCAAATGGACAGTTCTTTTTCCAGTTTTAAATTTTAAATAGAAATGAGAAAACCTGAAAAACTAAAGATACTAATTTCCATGAAAATATATAGGCAGTTTCTTCTGACACCTCTACAACTTTTCCTGCACTCCCAAAAATGTCTTTCCCATTTTACCCTTTTTGGAATATCTGAAAGTCAAAAACAACTTCTGAATTGTGTAAGTCTGAAAGTAAAAAACAATTAAACATTAACATAATTTAGGTTTATACACCTTTTTCATTTCTGCAAATATACAAGGTTTTTTCTTTTAATCTGTAAACTTGTTTAAGATCTTTATAATATCCAGATCTTCCATTTTGGTCCTTTTGTTCTAAAAATACTAGGATAGGGGTTAGATAAGCATTTTGTAGAAGAGACCAATGATAGAGACAAAGAAAAAGATCTGAACATTTTAAGGATTCGTAAAAAAAAAATTATACGAACTAAGAAACAAAATGTTTTTTTCAAGTTTTCAAATTAAATTTTATCTGCATAAATATACAATATAATAAATTATTAATTTTTTTGTTTAAACTCTAATAGTGATAACTAGACCTAAACAAAGATAAATAAATTTAATAAAATACATAATAACGGTTAGATTTGAGAAATGAATGCTAATTTTGTTGGAATTAAGATTCAATTTAATAATGAAATTTAATATTTATTGGTATATTTTAAATTCAAATTTTATTTTTCATATAGGATATTTTTTTATTAAAATTTAATAATTAATTATCATAAAAGTAATTGATTTTAATTTTTTAAAGGTTTGATATATTTATTTCCTTTATTTAAACTAAAATAAAAATTTAAAAGAAATATTGACTAACCCGAAAAATCTGTCTAAATTAACTCATTATTCAAATAACTTTTGGGAGTTGCTCCCTCCACCCCCACGCATTTCTTCCTCCACCTCCCCTTGACTTTTTTGCCCCTTCCTCTACGTTTCTTTTACTATTTTGCCCCTCAGTAACATTTTATTTTAAAAATTATTGTTTTTTAATTTTATTCATTTATAACATATTTCACTGATAACCTACGTAGTTCCTTGTATGAGTAAAATATTTTTCTGCAAAGTTTGGTGATCGTGAAAAAAATTATCAAGCAATCTTCCTCTTGTTCTCGGTGCGTGCAGTGCGTTTATGGTGTAGTGTCCTTATTGTGGTTCCTCTCCAGGTACGTAGTCATAATCCTTCCTATAATCTCAAACCGTAAACCTTTCCCATACTTCCAATAATCTTTTTAATATCAAGCATATAATGTTTGCATGAACACAGTAAAATAAAACCGAACGTAAGGACGGATGACATCCTTCAACGGATGTCAACATCCGTTGAAGGATGTCATCCATCCAGAAACAGTTTCCTTTTACGTTTCGTTTTTATTTTATTTATTTATTTATTTTATTTATTTATTTTATTTATTTATTTTATTTACAGTAACTTATATTTAAATTTATAATTTTAAATGTTATATATGGTTAGTTTCGTTTTTATTTTATTTGTTTATTTTATTTACAGTAACTTATATTTAAATTTATAATTTTAAATGTTATATATGGTTAGTTTCGTTTTTATTTTATTTGTTGATTTTATTTACAGTAACTTATATTTAAATTTATAATTTTAAATGTTATATATGGTTAGTTTCGTTTTTATTTTATTTGTTTATTTTATTTACAGTAACTTATATTTAAATTTATAATTTTAAATGTTATATATGGTTAGTTTCGTTTTTATTTTATTTGTTTATTTTATTTACAGTAACTTATATTTAAATTTATAATTTTAAATGTTATATATGGTTAGTTTCGTTTTTATTTTATTTGTTTATTTTATTTATAGTAACTTATATTTAAATTTATAATTTTAAATGTTATATATGGTTAGTTTTTAAACGTAATAATTTTGTTAAAATATGAATTTGTTATAGATGATTTTTGTATCTTTAATTCTTTAATAATTTGATAATTATATAAAAAAATTATTTATTACTCTATTTATATCAAATATATAATTTAATTATATTAATATTTTTATATTTGTTTGATTAATTATTAATTATGTTAATAAGGCTCATTATAATTTTGTAGGTGATTATTATTAAAAATGAATGAATATCTTCATATGGATTCTCAGATTGGTTGTAGTTTGAAATCTGATTTGTCTTCATCAATTAGCAAAGTTGTAGAGAGAGATTTAACAAATAGATTTACAACAAATGAAATATTTCATTCACGGGAGCACTTAATTCAATGGGTAAGAGGGATGGCTTTTGATTTAGGATTTGTTGTGGTAATAGTAAGATCTGACATAGCTACTGGTGTACGGGGAAGAAAAACGTATGTCATACTTGGATGTGAAAGAGGGGGAAAATATAGGAAATACAAAGCTGATGCAGTGGCTAGTGTATACGGCACTCGTAAATGTGAATGTCCGTTTAGATTAAAGGGTAAACCATGTTCAGATGGGGCCGGATGGGTGTTGAAGGTGATGTGTGGACATCACAACCATGAGTTGGCTGAAACTTTAGTGGGTCACCCTTATGCTGGCAGGTTAAATACGAGTGAGAAGTCATTACTGGTTGATATGACAAAGAGTAAAGTTACACCTGCAAATATTTTATTAACACTCAAACAAAATAATGATCGAAATGTCACAACGATTAAACAAATCTACAACGCAAGGCATGCGTATAAACGATCATTAAGAGGGTCCAGAACTGAACTACAACAACTTATGATGTTGTTGGATCGGGATAAGTACATTCACTGGAGTAGGTGTGTTGATGATTCAAAGGTTGTTACTGACTTGTTTTGGACACATCCTGATGCGGTGAAATTGTTAAACTCGTTTAATGTTGTATTTATGATGGATTCCACATATAAAACAAATAGATATAGACTTCCGTTGCTTGAGATTGTGGGTATGACGTCTACAGGGTTAACCTTCTCAGCAGCATTTGCTTTCTTATCTACTGAAAGGCAGACTAATTTCACATGGGCTTTGGAAAAGTTGAAAGGTTTATTTTTAACATCTGAGGGTGGTCCTAAAGTTATTGTGACTGACCGAGACTTGGCTTTGATGAATGCCATATCAAGTGTATTCCCTGAGTTATATCAGATGTTATGTCGGTTCCACATCCTTAAAAATGTTAAAGCTAAATGCAAAATGTTAGTTCATGCTACTGAGGTTTGGGAAGTGTTGATGGATGCATGGG
This sequence comes from Vigna reflexopilosa, assembly GCA_027742785.1. Classification (NCBI taxonomy): domain Eukaryota; kingdom Viridiplantae; phylum Streptophyta; class Magnoliopsida; order Fabales; family Fabaceae; genus Vigna; species Vigna reflexopilosa. The sequence continues at coordinate 2,453,925 of CM050923.1, forward strand.
TAAATGTGATGGATTGTGCTGATGAAAGCTTGTTTGCTGAGTATGTGAATGGTTTTGAATACGCAAGCAGATCATGGCCTATGTTCTTTGAATATGTTAATCAGAATTGGATTATTCCGTACAGCACATACTTTGTAAAGTTCTGGACGAACAAAGTAATGCATTTAGGGAACACAACCACAAATAGGTATGTTGTAATGTTATTTTATTTATTTGTTTTGTAGATAAATATTTATTTGTACTTGTTGAACTTTTTTTTTTGTTTCAGGGCTGAATCTGCTCATTGGAGCCTGAAGAAAGTTCTGGGCAATAGTATGGGTGATTTGTGTTCTTGTTGGGATAGTATTCATAACGTCATTATCTTACAACACAACAAGATTAAGGCGTCATTTGAAAGTAGTTTGTTGCTCAGGAGTGACTATTTTAAAGGCTACATATATAGAGAACTTATTGGGCGTGTGTCTCGATATGCATTGGATCTCATTGCTAAGGAATTGAAAATAGTGCAGCAGATAGGATTGGACTCCTCAAAGTGTGGATGCGTATTGAGACGTACATTTGGTGTCCCATGTGCATGTGAATTAGCACGATATGATCCTAGGATGATCCCTATAGGTGAATTTCATATCATGTGGCGAAGATTGCATTTCTCAAATGTTGAATTAAATGAAACTAAGCCTCAGTTATCCATTAAAGATGAGTTGAAACAAGTAGAAGAACGATTCAATGAGGTTGACATTGGCGGTAAAGTCACCATCAAGCAGAAGTTACTTGAAATTGTTTGTCCTACACTGACATCAATGGTCCCTCCATTACATAAAGTCAAGACAAAGGGTGCACAAAAAAGTAAAGTTAAACGAAGTGAAAGGTCTACTACGCGGGATCCATCATATTTTGAGTATGTGGACGCCTTTCATTCAACCATAGAATCTTCATCTGTGAGAAGTAAATTACAATCAAAGCCAAAAGCAATGAAGAAAAGGAGAGTTCCAATGATAGACCAGTTTTATTCTACTACTCACCCCTTCATTGTGGACGTTGTTGATGTTGTGGCTGATGGTCACTGTGGGTATAGATGCATTGCTGCGTTGTTGGGACTCGGAGAAGATTCATGGCCCGTTGTGAGGAATGAGTTGTACAAAGAACTGAGTGCATGGCGTGATGAATATGCAACCCTTGTAGGAGGCTATGATAGACTAGAAGAACTGAGGTCCTCTTTGTTGGTGCAGTCACTGTCCGCGGTAAGTGTTTCCCGTTTTATGTAGTTTCTTTATTGCACAAAGGGTTTTTTCTAACAACTTTTATTCATAACAGGCTAACACGAGCAAGTGGATGACATTACCAGACATTGGTTATGCAATTGCTAACCGATATAACGTTATCTTAGTGTGTTTGTCATACTCTCAAAATTATACTATCTTTCCACTACGTTCCACACCACCTTCTGATATCACTCAACATCGCTTAATTTGTATAGGACATGTTCATGGATGTCATTTTGTGCAGGTAAGTGCATTTTGTTATGAATTTATTTTAAAATTACTTATCACTCAATTATATTTTGTTATTTGTATAATGTAGGTTAAGCTACAAGAAGGTTGTCCGTTGCCCACGGTGAATATCATGTCCTCAACCCACTGTTATCCTGAGGCACGAGCGTGGTCATCTATTTATACTAGTAGGATGCACGCATTTGAACAGTTGATGGACATAACAACATCTTATGTTGACTTAGGTGATTCATGATATTTATATTATGTATGAAGATATGTAGAAATACACTATTATATTTTGTTATTTAAGTACTTATTGTCAGTATTCATGATAATTATATTTTTATTATTCGTGATATTTATGTAGTATTTATTTATATATGATCATATTTATATTACTTGTTGTTAATTAAGTTCTTTTTTTTTTCCACTTAAACATATAAATATTTGATCATCTATATTTGAAGTAAATGATGTAGTTGATGGTGACTTACAAGAGGTGAATGTTTGTGAAGAAGATGGTGACGATGTTGAAGTAAATGGTGTAGTTGATGGTGACTTACAAGAGGTGAATGTTTGTGAAGAAGATGGTGACGGTGTTGAAGTAAATGGTGTAGTTGATGGTGACTTACAAGAGGTGAACGAGGGTGAAGAAGATGGTGGTGCTGTTGAAGTAGAGGTTGAAGGTCATGGTCACGTACAAGAGTTGCATGAGGTTGAAGAAGAGAAAGAGTTGAATGTGTGTGAAGGAGTTGTGGAGGATGAAGTTTATCTTTGTAGTTGGAGTACATCTACTGAAGAAGGTGATGTACATGGAAATAATGAGTGCTTAGAGGGCCTAGTAGATGTGAGTGTTGAATGTGATATAGATGGTGATGTAGATGGTAATGTCGAAGTAGAAGTAGAAAGTCTTTATGATAGTGATGATGACCGTGATAATGTCAGTGTTGAATGTCATGATCATGACGATAGAGGATTGTCAGATTTTGAGTGGAAATCTGAAGAATTTCTTAGTGCAACAGATAGTGATGAAGAGGTTAATGACAGTGAATGTTATGGGAGGTTTGGTATTTTTTGTATGCCAAAAAGTATGGTAGACTTTACATGGGAAGTTGGGACTTTTTTTTGCAGAAAAGCAAGATATTTTAGATGCTCTAAAAGGGCATGCCTTGGAAAATGGGAGGAATATAAAGTTTGTAAAAAATGACAACAGAAGATTGAGGATGAAGTGCTTTGGTGCAAAAGGAGAATGCCCATGGACCATATACTTTCGTTATATGGAGGCTGTAAAATCATGGCAGTTGAGAACTAAAAAAGACATTCATACATGCAGCAGGGAGTTCAACCTGAAGTTAGTTAACGCCAAGTGGTTGAGCAAAAAGTTGGTGAAAACAGTTCAGGAAAATCCTAAGATGAAGGGTGTTGATATTCGTGAAAAAGTTCAAAGGAAGTGGAACATAGGTATATCAAGGTCTATGGCTTATAGAGCCAAAGCTATTGCTTCTAATCAAATTGATGGGTCCTTTAATGAACAATATAAGAGAATATATGATTATGCGCATGAGTTGTTGGAAAGAAATCCAGGATCTACAGTTAAGGTCCATGTTGAGAATAATGAGGGTGAGTTAATTTTCAAGAGATTTTACTGTTGTCTGAAGGCATGCAAAGACAGTTTTGTCTGCTGTAGGTCAATAATTGGATTAGATGGAGCCTTTTTGAAAGGGAAGTATGGTGGTGAGCTGTTGACGGCTGTTGGGAGGGATGGAAATGATCAAATGTTGCTCATTGCATATGCGGTGGTAGAAGTCGAAAACAAAGATTCATGGATGTGGTTTTTGAAACTTTTGATTGATGATCTTGGTGGTGGAGAAGTATGTTCTTCAATTACTTTTGTCTCCGACCAACAAAAGGTAATAATCATATTTAAATTGCTTCTTTCGTATATTGGTTCATTAATTTGATATGGTGATAAATCATTTATGTTAACACCACAGGGTCTACTACCAGCCATACAACAGTTACTCCCAGGTGTTGACCAGAGATTTTGTGTCAGACACTTATATTCAAACTTTAGGAAAAAATTTCTTGGTAAAAATCTGAAACAGCTGATGTGGAGGGCAGCTACTGCCACTCATCCACAAAACTGGGAAAGGGAGATGAGAAACATTAAAGATATAAATGAAGACGCATTCAAGCATTTGATTGCCATCCCTCCAAGGTTGACAATTTGTATTAATTATTTTTGCCCTTTCTATATTATTTTATGTTTGTCCATATTAGTTGCAGTTTTAACATGTGTATATATCATCTGTTGTAGATATTGGTCAAGGTCCAGATTCAGTCCAACACCAAAATGTGACACATTGGTCAACAATATGAGTGAGGCTTTCAACAGTGTCTTGGTTCACACCAGGACTAAACCAATCATAACAATGCTGGAAGAAATTAGGGTATACATAATGCAAAGATGGACAAAAAACAGGTCTAAGATACAATCATTTTCAGGACCAATTTATCCAAAGATCCAGGCCAGATTTACAAAGGAATCCCAAGCAACCAAGAACTGGATACCTAGGTAACTTTCTCCATAACTTCATAAATGTTTATTCATTCCTTGGTAAACTTTATGTCAGACACTTAAATGTGTTGTTTAAATTTTTTTTATTTCTTTATAGCTGGTCAGCACACAAACTGTTTGAAGTAAGACACGTCTCCCAAAGTGGAGAAAAATTTGTTGTAAACATAGACGAGTTCTCATGCTCGTGCAGGAGATGGAGCATCACAGGAATTCCATGTTGTCACTCCCTGGCCGCAATGAAGTTTCTTAATATTGATGGCCAGCAATTCATTCCAGCTTGCTTTCTAAAGTCCACCTATGAAGAAACCTATGCATCAATCGTATATCCCATCAACGACAACAACATGTGGGACCTAACACCATATCCGGATGTCATGCCTCCTAGGAAAAAGGTTATGCCTGGAAGACCTAAAAGGAAAAGAAGACTGGAGGAGTGGGAGATCAGAAAGGATGATTCACGAGTGAGCAAGGGTGGTTTGTGGAAGAGATGCGGGCTATGTAGGGAGGTTGGGCACAACAGGAGTCGTTGCCCCCAAAGCAACCCAAGAACCAATCATGCCATCATCACAGTTATCTGAAGTGTGTATGAATGATCAAGAAGCTCAACTATAGATGTGTGTATAAATGACAATGATGCCAAGTTTAAGGATCTTATTATTTAATAGTCTAAGGAACAAGGTTTATTGTTTTACTGCTATGTAATTTAATGAATGACAATGATGCCAACTATGTATGGTTTTCGATGTATTACAATTTTTTGGATGTATTACAATGAGCAGGAACTATTTTGTCAATGACCAGGAACTGTTTTGGATGTATTACAATGTTTTGGATATATTACAATTTCCTTCTTTGACGTCTTATATAGAACGATACAGGAGGGTGGACGACCAGACCGAACGGTCTACAGCACGGAGGTAATTGGAAGAGCGATACAGGAGGGTGGACGACCAGACCGAACGGTCTTGAACACGGAGGTAGTTGGAAAAGCGATATAGGAGGGTGGATGACCAGACCGAACGGTCTTGAGCACGAACGTAGTTGGACGAGCGGTACACGAGGGAGGACGACCAGACCGAACGGTCTTGAGCACGGAGGCTGTTGGAAGAGCGATGCAGGAGGGTGGACGACCAGACCGAACGATCTTGAGCACGGACGTAGTTGGACGAGCGGTACACGAGGGAGGACGACCAGACCGAACGGTCTTGAGCACGGAGGTTGTTGGAAGAACGATGCAGGAGGGTGGACGACCAGACCGAACGGTCTTGAGCACGGACGTAGTTGGACGAGCGGTACACGAGGGAGGACGACCAGACAGAACGGTCTTGAGCACGGAGGTTGTTGGAAGAGCGATGCAGGAGGGTGGACGACCAGACCGAACGGTCTTGAGCACGGACGTAGTTGGACGAGCGGTACACGAGGGAGGACGACTAAACCGAACGCTAGGGAACAGGGACCTAGTTGGACGAGCGATAAACACGGTAGGACGACCGGACCGAGCGTTAATTATTATGTAACATTGCTGTGAATAAAATAAACATTAAACAATTTTCAAAAGGCCTTAAAACCTGCTACATTAAACCAAAACCTCAATTTATTATGTTTATCACTTCAGTAACACAACTTCATTCCTTCACATCTCGTCATATACATAAACAGTTCCATCCTAACAAACCGAAAAACCCGGCTAATTTCTTCCTAAGAATACGATCAACACTACTACATTATGGATTTATAATCCATATTGAAATTACAATAATATTAAGTAAAAAAATCAAAATAACCAATCCTGTCAACACCTTCATCCATTTCTCCACAACGTTGACAAATTTAATCAAATCACTCATCATCTTCGATCCTCCCATTTCTCCTGTCTTTGACAAAGACTCATGCTTTTCTTCCTACTTCACATTCGTATAGCTTTTGTCATTACCGTCTTCACAACACCATTTGAAGAAATTGCAACCACCTTCATGTCCAGTCTGTGAAAAAAATAACAATTAAAACGACTTTCCACTCAAACAAAACACTACTTCTACACGTTCTTACCTTGTACTTAGGGCAGCTCCAGAATTGCTTCCCTTTGTTCTTAGCAGTTATAGCTGTTCTTACCACTGTTTTCTCTCCACAGAGGCAAAGGGGTGATACACCATGAATGGTAGATACTCCACCACCACGAAAAACGACATCACAGTTTTGATTCCGCCACCCATTGCATGTCGAAGATGAACAAGAATGCGACTTCTGCACTTCATTATCCATCACTTCGAATCGAACAAAGAACGCGCACCCTCCCACTTCCAACTACATAAGCTTCACCAACGAACACCGGCAAAACCATACATGGGGGACCACCAAAATGCAATCAAAACCAGAGACCAAACATACATCAATGGGGGACCACCGAATATTGTAGTTTCGATTCAATAAAAACGAAGACAATAAAGCACAAACACTGACCTTCCTTGAGATTAACCTCCACTGACCACGTGCTTCAGCTTCTTGCTTCCAACAACAAAAGGACCCACACCTGATTTTTGGATCGAACTTAGGATCGCGATTTTTGGCCTCTCACGCGAACCCTAATAATAAAAACCCTCAATTTCTTTCCCCAATCTCACGTGCATTCCTCAATTAAAACGTCTTGCCCTTTAAATTTTTTCAAATTTCCTACTTTGCCCTTACCCAAAACTGAATAAACATCTGTGCATACCAATTATTTAATACAAAAATCGTTTTAAATGCCACGTCTGATTAGTAACTGCACTCAACCATGCCACCTAACCAATACTGTAACGGCCGTTTGTCCAATTTAACGGCAGGCCTGTAATTGATTCAATTTTACAAAAACAAGAACTCAATTGATACGCCGAAAATAAAGAGGACCTATTTGAAATTCATGACCAAAAAAGGAACCTACGGAGACATTAAACCAAAATTTTTTTATTTAATTAACATATCTTAAATGAAAGAAATATTTTAGCAAAAACTGAGTTTATTTTTTTTATTATATATATATTTGTATTTTGTAATTGAAATATTCTCTTCTTATTTTTAATATACATTATTAATAATTACTTTATTTATAAATAGAGAGATATCCAAAGCTAAAAGGAGAGAAATTTTCTGACTTGAAGTATTATTAATTATGTGTGTCACTTACACTCTTTAAGTTTCTCTACGGTATAGATTAACATTTTTTCAAAATTTTCCCATTACACATTCTCGTTTTGGTTATAATTAGCGTAAGAAAAGTTAAGAATAGCATCTAAAGCCTCAGTGCTAGAGGAGAGATATAATAATACACATTTTAATTTGGTCCCTAAAATGCACAAAATGAAAATCAACTTTTTTATTCTTTGCTATATAATAATATTATCTTTTTATATTTATCACTTACTTTTTATGAAATATTTTATATATTATTAATATTGTTCTTGTTGTATTAAATTGATAGTTTGATAATTATAGTTGTCCTTTTGAAGGACTTGATTTTTATTCTGATAATTTCTTTAGTCCCCGAGAACACAAGTAACTTGAGGATGACGGGACTTGCTTTTATATGTGGTAATAAAATTTAAAATATTTATTTTGTAGTTTTATATTATATATTTGATAATTAATCTTATAAGAAATATGCAGCTACCAACATTCTATAAATATATTAAGATTAATTTATTCTATTATATTAGGTATATATATACATGGTGGTAGAGTGGACCAGACATGTGAAGTGACCAATTTCATGGGGTAAATTGATGTTTTTAATTTCTTAGACTATTTTGATTTTGATTTTTTTTCTTGTTTTAATCCATCAATTTCACATGTTAAACGAGTAATGAGTCAAAGTAATACATCGGTTTCTTTTTTTTAATTAAAAACTAATTTAAAAGATTTAATTTTATATTATATTATTTAAAAGATACAAATGTATAATAATATTATAATAATTATTAAGAAAATTTTAACATAGAAATATAGTCATAATAATTTTAATTTATTTTTAATAGATATTAATTAACGAAGTAAAGACTTATGAACTATTTATATAATTAATATATTTTTTAAATAAAACAAACCTGATTACAAGCCAATGATATAATTTTTATGATTATAAAAATAATAAAATTACAAAGTTATATATTTTAATGTAATAAAACTGTAAATACAAGTACGTGTGTTTTTTCTATAGTTACAATAAACAAGAACTTTTCTAATATATATATATATATATATATATATATATATATATATATTGTGTGTGTGTGTGTGAAGTGATGAGTAAGAAAGGTCTTCATTTTCCTCTTTCTCGTATTAAAATAATCATTAAATATATATTAATGAAGGAAAAAGAAAAGAAAATTTTTGTCAAAAGGATATTAATTATTTCCTAAAATAATTAAGTGTACTTAAGTAAATAATTTGAAAATTTTATTTAAAGTACAAGGAAATTTAATATTAAAAATAAATTGACTTCTAAGATCTTATTAAATATTACTATCAATTTTGATATGTTAAGTATGTTGACATTTCAAAATTCATCAGTAATATGTGATCGTATAAAAATTTATTAAAAGAAAATAAAATGAAGTAATACAAAATATATACTGCAGAAATCTCATGATAAAGATTAGACTAAATTACTTAATTGTTAAAAATATTTAAAAAAAAATAACGAATACCATATATATATATATATATATATATATATATTGAATATTATAATACCTATATTCACGTCATTTACAAATAAGTAATTAAATATTTTTACTGGTTATTGTTGATTCTATTTAATATTTATTATGAATTTGACTTAAAATTTTTTTGATGTTGCGGATTATTGAGATGTCGCTTCTCTCTCTATATATATATATATATCATAATATTAAAAAAGAATTTGTTAGAACTTTGTTATAATATTCACTCAATTTTACCGTCTAAATTGAAACAATACTTAATTTTGTTTCTTGATATATAGAAATTTTTGCTCAACTCTCTTGATTGATAAAGGTGATAAATTATTTTATATACACAATTTTTTTGTAATTGTAGTGATGTTAATTCAATCAAAATTGCCAATTTCAAATTAAACAACAAGCATTTATATATATATATATATATATATATTTATATATATATATATATATATATATATATATATATAATTGTCTTAAATCAACCCTCTAGATGTAGCCAATAAATTTTTAGGTGTTACCCAAGGTAATAAAAGATTACAAGACTTTTGAATTTACAGAGTAGTTAAAGTACATTGAATTTTACATAAAAAAAGTCTTCTCTAATATGCATCTGACCACACGAATTAGAATATCCCAACTCCCCTTCCTTCTATAAATTTCCATGCATCCATGCACCAAAATACACATCAAACATTTACAAAACCAGAAACCCTAGTTCCTTTTTTTATCCAACCATGTCTCTTGCTCTAAAACCTTTACTCTTGTTCCTCGTACTCTGTGCGTTGAATCCTTTTCCCTCTGTCGAGTCTGCAATTCCATTTATAACAACTCTCCAAAACCTGAGGGGCATTAGTAGGGGACAAAACGCGGATGGCGTAGGCAACCTCAGAAGCCACCTCAAAAATTTAGGCTACCAAGTAAACGAAAAATCTCCTTCCGACAACAACTTCGACGCAAACGATGAATCTGCTCTGAAACAGTACCAAGCTTTCCATGGCTTGCACACCAGTGGTGTGGTGGATGATCAAACCATCGAAACCATGAGCCTCCCACGTTGTGGATTGCCTGATATCACAGCCACTCCTAACCCTAACCCTAATGGTTTGTCGTCGTCGTCGCCCCCCCAAAACTACACTTACTTCCCGGGAAGTCCAAAATGGAGCAAGTTTACCTTAACCTATCGAGTGACTCAAATGCCTTCATTTGTTTCCGTCAGCCTGAATGACTTTAAACAAGCATTGGGTAATGCCTGTAACACCTGGGGACAGAACAACAGTTTCACGTTCACTGAAACCACTGGTCAATCTGACATAGTCGCTGGCTTCCACCGTGGCATCCACTTTGATTTTTACCCATTTGATGGGCCTGGTGGGGTTCTGGCACACGCTTTTGCTCCAGATGATGGAAGAATGCACATGGATGCAGATGAAAACTGGAGCACTACAGGATCATCACCAACCATTGATGTTGAAACTGTTTGTTTGCATGAACTTGGTCACAATCTGGGGCTTGGACACAGTAACGATCCTAACGCGGTTATGGCACCCACATATGCAGGGGTACGACGGACTCTAAGACAAGATGATAAGGATGGTTTAAACAATCTATATGGGTTTTAAGAACTAGAACTTGAGAAATAATCTTCAGGTGTAGCATGTGTTTGGCCTAGGTGTGTCAGTAATTAATTTCATATATGCTGAAACCAGTTGCATGTACTCCTATTAAGCAACAATTAAATAAGCCACCAACTACGCTTGTGATCAAAATTTCCTTGTTATAATAATATTTACCAAGTATTATGTAATTGGTTAAATCATAATATAACGGTTGAAATTTTAAATATGAGGCTGATTCTTATATTTAACGTAAATTAAAGAATAAAATTCATGGTTTTACGATTTTGAATTAAAAGGAATATCTTGGATGGATGGTGTTTGATAAAAAATATATAAAAGTAACTTTGTTTAACTGTAGAACACAAATTCTATGTAAAGAGGAAATAAGAAATGAAAATCTCAAACCTAACTGTCTTCCTTGATTTGCTTGCAAAAGCTCAATGCAGTAATTAATTTTCCTTTTTTAATATCATCACTCTGGACCAAATAAAATTTCCTGTCAAAATTTAAAACTTTTAACTAAATAATTAGGTCAAACTTGTTGGAATCTATAACTACTGTACTTGGAATCTATAACTAGCTACACCAAATATAACAAAATTCACTCGCTGAATACGTCCATAACAAGAAGAAATTAGCTTCTGATGAAGAAGTAAGTTGAATTCCAATCTTATTAAAATTTTTAATAAGTTTACCACAATATCAAATTAACTTTTACGTATATTAGTATAGATGAAATTGTGGTGTTATTTGAATAAATTTAGCCAACTCTAATATAATTTAAAAAGTTAAAAAATTAAAATTATTTTTAAATTGTTTAGATATTTTTAAAGTAAGTTTAGTATAAGTAACATTTAATGTAATAAATGTATATTTATGTTAGTATCAAATTAGTTAATTAACGATAACAGAATATATTTAATAATAAATACTAATTTTCCTTTCTTTAATATCGATCCCTGGACAAAATAAAGTTTGCTGGCAAAATTTTAAATCTTTTAATTAAGTAATTAGTTCAATCCTGTACTTGGAATCTATGAATAGCTATACCAAACATAACGGTTTTTTTATGGGATGGGGCAGATGTTTGAAAATATTAAACAAATGTGCAGTATTGTAACCATTTCATTTAAAGTTGTCTACCATCAAAACGATTCCAGGGAACATTACGACTTTGTTTTTTTTTTTTTAAATAGAATAGAAGTCATAGGTAAATTCTCCAGGTTTAATTTGAGTTTTTGGATTTTTCCTTCCATCTTGTCCTTCTTTATTGTCTGTGTTCATGCATTTTATTCTCAGCCGACTTAACTATTTTCGTATATCTTACCTTAAAATAAGCATAGAACAACTCTTTCTCTTTCTCTATTTGTCTGTTTTGAATTGTTCAGTTGTGCTAGACGTCTTATCCTTCCAAGTGTGCCAGTTTTGCTGAACAAACACCAAAAGTGACATTCTTATTACAGTAGTGCAAGTGGATTAAACCTCTCTTATATGACAATAATTTCCAATGAATTACTATTTTTTTTACCCCTTTATATTTTTCATTTTGTTATTTTTAGAATGTAACATCATCATTTATTAAATTGAATCAAACGGTTAGAAATTCCATGACTAAAAATAATGTCAATTTATAATATATAAATGAATGTAATTTTACAAACTGATTTTGTAGGATTGAGTCTAATATTCGAAATGTATATTCTTCAGCATGAGAGGTTGTATTGAAAGTTTCACATTGACTAAGAATAATTGGAAGTCCTACATCTATTAGGGATAAGACTGATTTAGTAATATATAAGTGGACAAGCCAATTTTGAAGAATTGAGTTAGACTGAAAATCCACTTTTTAACACATACTTAAAATAAAAACACGAAAATAAAAACACTAAATGAATCTTAACACGAAATGAATCTTAAGACGAAATGATTAAGTTGGAAATACATATAAGCAACATATAAACACATATAAACATATGTATCATTCCTCCATCAACCCTAGCAAAATGGATTTGTTCCTTGTGAGTAACCTAAACACCACTGCACTTGCTTTCTTTTCTCTAACATTACTATTAGCTTTCTCTCTGTTTCGCTTTCGTCCCTCCAAAGCTGGTAGTAATCTGCCAGAACCTCCAATGGCCTCAGGTGCATGGCCCATACTCGGCCATCTCATGCTTCTCGGGGGCTCACCAACACCCCACAAGACGTTGGCAGCCATGGCTGACAAATATGGACCCCTCTTCACCATCAAGCTCGGTTCTAGACGCGCTTTGGTTCTCAGCAACTGGAAAATGGCGAAAGAATGTTACACCACAAACGACGTCGTCGTCTCCTCTCGCTCCAAGCTCGTGGCCATCGAACACGTTGCGTACAACCAAGCAAGTTTTGGGTTCGCACCCTATGGTCCTTACTGGCGTGAGATACGGAAGATTGTGACCGTGTTCCTCTCCGACCGCAAAACGGAGCTTCTAAGCCGCGTTAGGGTTTCTGAGATTCGAAGTTCTGTTAAAGAGCTGTTTCATGTTTGGTCGGAGAAGAAGGGGAGTGATGAGTGTGTGGTGGTGGAGATGAAGCAGTGGTTCACAGAGTTGGTGTTCAATATAGTTTTCCAAACCATGGCTGGGAAGCGATTATTTGGTAAAATCTTTCTGTCTAAAAACAAGCATTAGAAGCACTCTTTTCTGATCTTGCATCTCAGAAAACCTTATAAAGTGTGATTAAAAGAAGGTTGTTTCCATTTTTGTTGTTTGAATTTAAAGATATATTGAAGAGAGATTTGTTTTGGCAATAGGTAAAACCGCAGTGGTTAGCGAGAAAGATGCAGAAAAGTGTGTGAAGGCTTTGAGGGAGTTCATGCAGATGTTGGGAGTGTGCACGGTGGCTGATGCTGTTCCTGTTCTGAGGTGGATGAATTTGGGAGTGAAAGCCATGAAAGAAACTGCCAAAGAATTGGATGTGATCTTAGATGAGTGGTTGGTGGAGCACAGCAAGAAGAGGGCTTTATTTGGTGAAAAGGGTGTTGAAAGTGACGACCAAGACTTCATGGATACGATGCTTTCAGTTCTTGAAGGTGCCACCATCGATGGCTTCGACGCTGCTACTATAAACAAAGCCACAACATTGGTATGTGTGTTGCATATAACAATTGTTCATGGATTGTATATGCTTAAATTTTGTCCTCTTATTGCTTCTTTAATCTGTTTCTGGTTCATTTAAAGAAAAATTATACTTTACGCGCGCCTTATAAAACAAAATTCTTTATAATCTTTTCTAACAATATAATAATATTATTAAAATGTATAAACAAATATAATTAAAACATTAATATATTAAAGTATCAACTATATATTATTTTTCTTTCAAATCTTCCGTATATTTAATCCGCACATTTCATTACACTACCAAATATTATTTTCCTTTAACATCCTCGGCATGTTTAAAAGTAAGTAGCTATATGATAATTACTATAGGCTTATATCTATGGGTATCATTTTCATTTTTATAAAAACTCCAACTTTAACTGAAATCTCATTAGTTTCTTACATTAAAAGTCAGTAACTATATGATAATTACTCTAGGTTTATCTATGGGTGTCTTTTTCATTTTTATAAAAACTCCAACTTTAACTGAAAGCTCACTAGTTTCTTACATGTAATTTTACTGAATGATTTCTTTTACTAAACAAAAATCTATTAAGATAACATGGTACCAGTGGTATTCAAATTTATAAACCAAGTCTTACAAAATGTCAATTATAATTTAAAAGTGCTAAATTGACAAATTAGAGAATCAATACTCCAATTAAAAACTAATTTATATTATTACCAAAATTTTAGCTACTTAAATTATTAATATTAATAGAAACTAATTTATAAGTAAAATTTTTGTTTGCCTAACATCTTTCTTAATTATAGAATTTGCATTTGATCTGCAGGCACTGATTTTGGGTGCCACGGATACAAGCACTGTCACTCTTACATGGGTGATATGTTTCTTGTTGAAAAATCCTCTTATATTAGAAAAGGTAAAAGAAGAGATTAGCACTCACATTGGGAAAGAGAGATTCATAAGTGAGTCAGATGTGAATAAGTTAGTATACCTTCAAGTAGTAGTGAAAGAGACACTGAGATTGTATCCACCAGGACCTCTTTCAGCACCTCGTGAATTCACAGAAGATTGCATGTTAGGTGGATATCACATAAAAAAGGGAACTCGATTAATCACAAACTTGTGGAAGATCCAAACTGATCCTAATATTTGGTTGGATCCATTGAAATTCAAACCAGAAAGGTTTATTACTACTCACAGAGATGTTGATGTTAAAGGTCAAAATTTTGAGTTGCTACCGTTTGGAAGTGGCAGAAGAATATGTCCAGGAATATCCTTTGGTCTTAACATGATTCATTTAACTCTAGCTAATTTTTTACATTCTTTTGAAATATTTAGTAAACCTAATGAAACTATTGATATGAGAGAAGCCCTTGGAATGACCAATGAAAAAGCCACTCCACTTGAGATTTTTGTTAAACCAAGTTTGTCCTCAAACTATTATGAATCCATGTGATGTGGTAGCAGTGCTATTATCTGTTCTAATAAATTAGTTAAAACTACACTTTGTAATCTTAAATTTTTGTCATGCAACATTGTTACAGATCATGGAATTTCTATCCGCGGAAGTGAGTGAAAGATAAAGATTTTCTGTTTCGTGTGCATCTGGTTTTGTCATATGATTAATTACTTTCTTGTATGAATCATATTATCTCCTATTTTCCTTGTGAATTTAAAGAGAATTTAACACAACCAACATCCATACGAATATAAATTTGTTTACATTATTTCAACAGTAGTTTTGACTTTGAGCAACTTTGCTAAATTCTCAAACGGTATTTTTGAACAAGAGTTTGAACAATTAAAAAAGAGAGGTTAAATAAAAATTTTGAATTTTATTTTTAATTTATACATATCAAAAAACGGCGATGCTTATCAATTTTTACTATTCCATTTTTTTCCGTATATATATCCCAATTACAATTCAGTACTAAGATATATAACCGTAAAAAAAAATATCAAATTAACTTTTAAATATTAATATAATTAAATTGCCACATTATTAATGTCCCTGTTAATATTTGGGCACAATTTGTGTCAATATATCATAGTGATTATTTTTATAAATAACTTAAACTATTTTATATAATTATTTTGATTATTTAAATGAAATTTAGTAGAGTTTAGGTTGAACGAATATAATTTTTGTTCTCTCATTATTATCACGTTTTTATCTTCTATTTTTCAATCACGTTCTTCGGTCAATGTAATATTTATAAGTATATATTTTTTCATAATGTTTCTAAAATACGTAATTAACAAACTTTTTAATATATTTCAAATTTTATTTTTCAAAAAGTATAGAAAATTTATTTTTCATCTTTCTACTAATTTTAATTATAACAATTTTGTACTCTTTCCTTTTCCTTTTCTTTCTTTCGTTCTGTTTGATTATAATTAGTTATATTCAATGTGAAAGATGCATGAATGCGTTGGTCTTGTTATTGGTCACATGAGTCAATGTCTCACTGCTACACTTTTATCCTTCCTGGTCAACTATCCTTGGTCACCAAGGTTGTCCAATTATTCGCTTCAGCCACCTTAAAATAAATTAGTAGGTGGGTTTGGTCAATGTAAAACTTTCGGAGTTTCCTAAAATAAGTTTTATGTACAGTAAAAATAAATGTTATAAGAATAGAAATACTGAATTTTAATTTTGTAGGAACAAAAATTAAAAATATTACAGTAATATAAAAAGTTATTTAAAAATAAAAAAAATGTATTTTTTTAAAAAAATCAATATTTGAAGTATTCATAATAACCCTTGTTTCGTCTCCAAGTTTTGTCTCCATTATGCAGAACTATCGACTAATATATTATAATACTTGCAGATCACGTAACAAAAAGTTGCTATAGTAGAATATCTTATATTTCATACACAACACTACAAAAATTTTGACTATTCCACACAAGCTTCCATTCATTATTATAAACAAAAAATGACGCCATATTGGTCAGAACATGTGGCCGTGCACAAAGCTTAGACCCATGCTTTCCTTATAAAAGCAGAAAGAAAAACAGTTCCAAGACATTCCACCTTATAACAAGCAAAAATGGACTTTCTCCTAAATTGCTTAACCTTAAACACCACCACTCTTATTGCATCGTTTCTTTCTCTAATCTTGTTATTTTTCTATCTATATCGTAGAATTTCTTCTGAGAAACGAGCTCCAACAGTGAAAGGTGCATGGCCAATACTTGGTCATCTTTCACTGTTAAATGGTTCAAAAACACCCCATAGAACTTTGGCTGCTTTGGCTGACAAGTATGGACCCTTGTTCACCATCAAACTCGGTCTGAAAGATGCTTTGGTGCTCAGCAACTGGGAAATGTCCAAGGAACTCTTCACCACAAACGACCTTGCCGTTTCATCACGCCCTAAACTCGTTGCTGTGGAAGTCATGTCCTACAACCAAGCCTTCGTAGGGTTGGCTCCATACGGACCTTACTGGCGAGAGCTTCGAAAGATTGTGACTGTTGAGTTTCTCTCCAACCGCAGAATAGAGCAACTCAGCCACATTCGTATCTCAGAGATTCAAACCTCATTCAAAGAGCTATACGATTTATGCTATACTAGTGTAAACAACAAGAAGGAGAATGAATCTAGTTATGGTGCCGCTACTTTGGTGGACATGAAAGAGTGGTTTGAACATTTGACTTTCAATATAATAGTGAGGATGGTGGTGGGGAAGAGGTACTTTGGTGTGGCGCATGTGGAGGGCAAGGAGAAGGCAGAAAGGTTTATGAAGAATTTAGATGAGTTCATGAATTTGATGGGCACTTTCACTGTGGCTGATGGGGTTCCTTGCTTGAGGTGGTTGGATTTGGGGGGCCATGAGAAGGCCATGAAAGCAACGGCTGAGGAAATGGACAAGGTGTTGAGTGAGTGGTTGGAGGAGCACCGTGAGAGGAAGGGTTTGGGTGAAAAGGTTAAGGGCGATCAAGACTTCATGGATGTGATGATTTCAGCACTTAATGGGGCTCCGATTCATGGGTTTGATGCTGATACCATTTGCAAAGCCACTACCCTGGTAAGTATAGTAATGAGCCATTTACTAAAATGCTATGAACATGGACATGGAAGCAAAATTGTATTCTGTCAAATATTGAATAGTATTTCCAGTTTATTTCCTGTTTTTGTTCGAAGAATTTTTGATGAAGCTTGAACATATTTGCAGGAATTGATTTTGGGTGGAACTGATTCAACTGCTGTTACTCTTACATGGGCACTTAGTCTGCTAGTACGAAATCCTCTTGCAATGGAAAAGGCTAAAGAAGAAATAGACATGCAAATTGGGAAAGATGGATACATAAGAGAATCAGACATAAGCAAACTTGTGTATCTTCAAGCCATAGTGAAAGAGACATTAAGATTGTATCCACCAGCACCTCTTTCATCACCTCGTGTATTCATAGAAAACTGCATCTTAGGTGGCTACCACATAAAAAAGGGAACTCGACTAATGCATAACCTGTGGAAGATCCACAGAGACCCTAGTGTTTGGTCAGATCCTTTAGAATTCAAACCAGAAAGGTTCCTCACCACTCACCAACATGTGGATCTGAAAGGTCGACATTTTGAGTTGTTACCCTTTGGAAGTGGGAGAAGAATGTGTGCTGGAATGTCCCTTGGCTTAAACGTGCTTCATTTCACATTGGCTAATATGTTGCATTCCTTTGACATCTCAAATCCTTCGACTGAACCTGTTGATATGACTGAGTTATTTGGATTTGTCAATACCAGAGCTACTCCACTGGAGGTTTTGGTTAAGCCACGCCTACCTCCAAACTATTATGAATCTTTGTAATTCTTATGTTAGTAGTGATGTGATTGTGCTTAGTTATTTTATGTTGAGTGATAGTTTATGGTCTATTTTAAGTTTATTAAATCGAGTTTTCCTTTGAAAGTGTTATGTAAGAATGTGATAGTTTTGTTCCTAGCTAGATGAATGTGGCATTCGTTTAGTTGCCATCAAACAATGTAACCCTTTGATTTCATTTTATTGTTTCCTTGCAATAGTGTTTCATACTCAGTTTTGGCTGCCTGCTTCCTTTTTTTTGTCATTGCTTCATCATATATAAAAGTAGACAATACTCAACTTCTTCTGACCATAAAGGAAAATGTTCTTTTAACCATTTTTTGACAAATTTTTTTATAATTTATGTATTAATTTGTGATTGATCCATTTCAAATATATAATGAATCAATAAAATAATAACACGTAATCTAAGTTATTAAAAAAAATTATTAACATGATTCGATAATAAATTGGACAGCTACCTCAGTTTACAGTTGCTACAATAGCCTTTAAAGATATTTGAATTTATTAAAAGTATTTTTACTTTGATTTTTAAAAATAACGTTTGGTAAAATATGAAAAATTAATTTCATCCCTGATATTAAAATGAGAATAGAATATCAATGATAATAAGCTGCATTAAAAATTTTATAATTTAAAAAAAAAAATATTGTTAATGAAGAGAAGAAAATTAAGTAAGAAATGATCAGGAATTAAAATGATAGAATTGTTATAAAATATGAATAAAGTGATATTAAACTACATTCGTAAAAATAGTTCATGATCACGATTATTGTAACATCCCAAAAATACAGTAAAAACTATATAATAGAATTAATTACATTTAATGGTAAACCAATTCAGTTTTATACTAAACCAACGAAAGATTCTGGTCGAACGGCCTTACACAGCTTGCCAAAAGTAAACTGCACAAGATTCAAGGGAAACATGACCGAACGACTTACAAAAGTCAAATTACCGATCGGTCAAATAACAAAAAAAAGAAAGAAAGAGACCGAACGGTCACTTCATGCTAAACTACTAACTACAACCGAACGTCCTACTGTTCGACCTTTACTTCCACATCTACGAGGTTCGCGTCTTCAAAATTTTCTTCTTCCAGCGCCTCTTCAAGTAGCGCGCTTCCATTTGCTCACATCCATACGGATGATCATTGCAATGACAAGACGGACGTACAAACGAGACAACACAAGGAAAAACACAGGGTAAGCTTATGTAATTTAATTCAAGTAATAACATACATTTTCATATGCAATCACATTCAAATACATTTCAATAAACAAATTCAATCAACCCTGATACTAGACCGACTGTTCGGACTGTATGAATTCTGTGTAGCTACGACGTTCGTGCACCCGGGTGATGTAGTAATTGGAATTCTCATCAGCTGCCACCCGAGGTTAGTCCGTTCCATCCAAAGTACCCCTAACGACTAGGACCTCCTGCCGTTCTCACACATGACCTACTCCCCTCTACTTGAGGACGAGTACTCACGGAACATCAGGATGAATCGCCAGCTAAGCTTTGTCCACATTCATACTTTACCAATTCCAATATTCACACAAGAGTCGTTCCTCCCCGGAACGCTCGCTCAAATCCATAATTTCATACTCATCTCATAAACTCTTCATCATTTATAACTTTTCACTTAAGTGCCATTTTCATAATCATTTATGAGAATCATAAAAATACCGAACGTTCAGCCCTCTTCATAACGAGGACGAACGACAGGAACGAGACAAGGAACTCCCTCGTCCTAGAACAGAATACTACCGAAAGGGGTTTACTGAAATCTTTAGAAAGGAATTAGGTACCCTATGCAATATGTGACGAACGTCTTCTACAACCCGAATCAGTTAAATGAACTGACTCTCGTGAACTTCAATCGAAACTCAAAGAATACATAGAACTGGGAACTCTTGATCCGAGACAATAAAGTGGACATATTTGGACGTCAAAGGACCAAACTTAGAATAATTCACATACAAAAATTTCATGTCAGTAAAAGACCAAACGAGGAAAGGAAGGTTCTTCTGAAATTGGACGAATGCTATTTTATCAGGGTAGATCTACTGTAAAAATACGAGCGCTTGGTGTAAGACCGAGCACCACTACAATTTCAGAATAAAAGATTTATAAATAAGATATCATAGGAATGGTGTTTAGAAACAACTACCTATACAATCATATATATATATATATATATATATATATATATATATATATATAGATACCGAATTTAGGTTTACTACTGGATACTCAGAGGCAACTACTCTTGACTGATCGTTCAAGCACAACATTACAATAGGGAGGCGCTCGTCCTCAACTAGAATTCTTTCCAAATGAAAGAATCCCATTTTAACTATGTTCAACAGGAGAACCGAATGGTCAATGACCGTCCAGTAACGAACGGATTTTATCATAGTATAATCTCATATACAGAATCATTTATTTCAAATCAGTTTTCTCAACTTATACCCTCATAATTTCAGAACTTTATAAACTTTCTATCAAGATCAACCTTCATATCTCATACATCACATATCATATAGGTTTCATATATTTCATACATCATAACCTAACTTAGCCATATTTCATTTCATCTCATCAAGTAAACGAACATTCAAGTCATCCAACCATATCAACCATCATGCATCAAAATCATCCAATCAACTAAACGAACGTCAAACAGTTCAACAGCATACATCTCAAATTAAATTAAATAAGCTTCCCTTACCTGGATACGTGATTGAACGGTCTAAAAGCGGGTTTTTGGTTCGTCCAACTACAACTTCTACCCTTAACGATCAACAATTCTCCAAACTAAACCGAACAACATAAAGAACCAAAAATAACTTAGACTATATCCCTGTATGCAACCAGAACTTGGTTTGCATGTAACAAAGGAACGAACGACTAAAGGGAGAAAACTTACCAGCTCAGACTTGAAACTTTGTTCGGTTCAAGATGAAGCTTGGGTCGCCGGGAACACTTCTATGGTTTCTGAATGATGATCAGAGAAGAGGAAAGGTTAGTTTTCTTAGAGAGAAGATATGATTTCTAGTGAAAAGGAGGAGAAAATGAAAGATCAGATTTTTGGAAGACTAAGGGTGCATGTAGAGAGAGTGGGGAGAAGGTTTCAGAAAAATTATTTTTTCTTCCCACGTAAAACGAGCGTCCGCTCTCCTGCTGACACCTGCATTCCATTATCTGATTTCAGATCCTCGTTTCTTGACACCTGGCGTCAGCGCATAGGGGTTTGGGTGCGTTTTAAATGACTGACAAGGGGTTTCAGTTTGCGTTTCCGAGGTCTGACACAAGGGATTTTGGGTGCATATTTACGAGGTCTTACATTCCCCCTAACTACAAAAATTTTCGTCCTCGAAAATTAAAACTTACCCGAAAATAGGTGAGGGTACACGTCCTTCATAGCATCTTCCACTTCCCATGTAGAGTCGCCCATCTTTTCGTCCCACACCACTTTCACCATTCTAATTGCTTTCCTCTTGTAATACTTGGTGCGACAGTCTTCAACCAGAATCTCTTAACGGAGGACTCTTTTCTTCTTCCTTCTGGTTTAGCTCGCGCAAGGAGTAGGCTTCATTCCCTCTTCCTCTCTCTCTCTTGGTTCTGATTGGGGTTTTGCTCCAATTTGGGATTTGAAATTAGGATTTTATTTGATTTCTGATTTTTGGGGTTTCTTTTGTACGTTTTGATTCGCGTTTTGGAGTTCGTTTCTTGATTTCTTCCCTGTCGATTGGTGACGCGATTTTGGGGTTATGATTCGAATGAGTGTTGAGTTTTTTTGGATTTTAGTTCATTGATGTAGATTGGATTTTTGAAGACCCTGGTGGTTATCGCAGTTTGGAGATTTCTGTGATTGCATTCGTTTTCGGAATTTGGGTTTAAGGTTCGTGTTTGCGTTCGCTCGAAAATTCTTTATCTCTTTGTTTCATACATTGATAAGTATTTGTGGGTTAATCATGTGACTAAATTGAGACTTCAGTTGGTGTTTCTTCCTCATATCTTTTTTTTCTTTCAAAAGTTGTTATGTATTTGTTTTCTTTAACTTGTTTAAAAACTATATTGTGTCTTTTTAATATGTAGCAAATATATTAAATTGTTCTCTTTAACTTGTAATTTAATTTAAACCTTATTTAAAAATTCACAAAATATATTTTTTAAATATTTGTGGGTTGAAAACGGGTATCCGCGGGTTGAAAAATATCTGTGAATTTTTTTTATGCAGATATCCAACGGGTAGCGGGTCGGTTTGCGGGTACGGTTTTTTGCATGCGGGTCGGGTTGCAGATAGACACTATCCGTGCCCGACCCGACCCGTTGCCATCCCTAGTTATAGATGTACATATTATGTGAATTTTTAACTTTGTAGATATATTTAAAGATCAATTTAAATTAACTTACTTCATAACCTGACTAAACTTAGCATACCTGCTTAACTAAGAGTAGGTTATTACCTGACTAAACTTGACATACATCCTTGATTGGGAGTAGTTGATTATCTGATTAAGCTCGACATACCAACTCAATTGGAAGCAAGTTATTACCTAAATAAGCTTGAAATGCAATGTGCAGGTTGTTAACTGACTGACATACCAACTCTTTCGGGAGTAGATTATTACTTGACTAAACTCGACATACCAACTTAGTTGGGAGTAGGTTATTACTTGACTAAGCTCAACACATTAACTCAGTTCAGAGCGAGTCTCGACTAAATGCAAGATGAATTCCAGGTTGAGAGTGGGTTATTGCCTCACTCAATTCAAAACTCTAAACATGACTTGGGGGCATGAACACCCTTTTAATCTGACTAACTCAACTTAGTTTGGGGCACTACTATAGAATAAGCTTTCAATGACGGTTCAAATAGGCATGTAGCGATGATCTTTTAGTCTTTGTTTATTCAATCGTCATTTAAAGTTTAAACAAAACGATGACGATCGATTGTGAGAGTCGTCGTCAAAGCGTAAAATAATGACAATAAATGAGACTTGTCGTTCAAAGTAGGGAAAAAACAAAATAAATAAAAAACAACAACGATTATTATAAACAACCATCGTGGTAACTATGTGTTCATTTTTTTTTAAATTTAAAATTTATTTTTGAAACCTATAAATCATGCATAAATTTTTTAGAATTCATTTTACAACTATTTAGGACAACAAATCAACATATTCTAAACAAAGCTTAAAAAAAATAATTCTAAATTGTTATAAATGTTAACAAAATGCTTAGCCCATGCTTTTTTAACATAATTTATTGTATATAATGTCAGGGTTATGTAATGGTTCCAAGTTCAAATAAACATAATAAAACTAGGAAAACTTGTGAGACTAATATACCATGGTTGTAGTGACACCTCTAAAACAAAATGAGTGACAACACAAGAACTGGGCCAATAAATGTTGTCATTGCTTCAAACATTACCACTCCATACACATACAAGTGTTGCAAGAAAAGGATAAAGTGTTTGAAATATTATTCCAATTTTATGAAGAAAGCAACAAAATTCATGTTTGGAATAACTTTTGTATAAAAAACATGGGAGGGATTAACAAACATTTTCCAATACTTTCAATTTTTCATAACATATTCTAAATAACTAAATATAATATAAATTGCAATGTATTTTAAATTACTATATTTAACCTATTTAACTTACAAATAATATTTAAGTAGAATAAAGAAAATAATATAGTTAGAAAAGGCTAACGTGGATTGCGATGATAGCTGCAATGTGGAAGAGAAGAGGGAATTTGTGGAGCACGTGGAAAAATATCTCTTGTAGATAATGTGTGCGTTTCAAAGGGTCACTAGTGCAGGGAGAACTTGCGAGGATGATTTTGCAACGAGTGTAGAGAGCTTTATGGAGGAGCCTTATAGTGCAATGTGGAGAGAGTTATGAAGGAACCTCACAACAGGGGTTTTATAGAATGATGAGGTGGATGTTGACTCCTGATAGCTAGACTACTGTATTATGCAGAGGAATTAACAGGAAGCAGAAAAGGGAGAGATACGAGTATCTGTATTTCTCATTAACCAAAAAAGATAGTACAAGGCAACGTATATAACAACGAAATGAATGAATGAACATCTAACTGTAACAACAAAACAGTTAAGACAGTTATGAGTTTTGTTTTATATTCTCAACACACCCCTCTAAAACTAAAATCTTTATAGATTTAACTCCATGACAATCTCTTAGCTTCTTGACTTCTTGAATCTGCTAGGCCTTAGAGCTTTGGTGAATATGTCTGCTATTTGATCTTCTGTGGGACAGTACACCAGTTCCAGTCTTCCTTTGCCAACTTGTTCTCTCAGATAATGAAACTTGGTCTCTATATGTTTACTCCTGCCATGTGAAACAGGATTTCTAAATAGGCTGATGGTTGATCTGTTATCTATCAATAGTTGTATTGGCTTACAGCATTCAATCTTCAACTCATCCAGAATTGTCTCTAGCCAAGCACATTGACATGTGGTCTCAGCTGAGGCAATATATTCGGCTTCGCATGATGAGAGTGCTACAACATTCTGCTACTTCGAGCACCAGGAAATCGACGCTCCCATATACTTTGAATACATAACTGAATGTGCTCTTTCTATCCATCTGATCTCCACACCAATCCGAATCACTCCAAGCTTTTAACACCCCATTTATACCGTCAGTCTTCTTGGGAAAGTAGAGACCAAAGTCAACTGTTCCTTTTAGATAACGCAGTATATGTTTGGCAGTGGAAAAATGAGATTGTCTGGGATCGCTCATGAATCTACTTACCAACCCAACACCATAACTGATATCTGGTCTACTATTGCATACATATCTGAGTAATCCTACAATCTGTTTAAACAAGGTAGCATCAACCTTCTTGTCGTCTGCTTGGATAAACATCTTAGTATTTTCTATCACTGGTACATTCGCGTTATTGCATCCTTCCATGCCAAATCTCTTCAATACTTCACTAATATATCTTCTTTGATGCACAAACATTCCATCAGAGGTTCGCAAAAATTCTAGCCCAAGAAAATACCCCAGACTGCCGAGATCAGTCATTTCAAAATCTTCTTTCATTCTCATCTTAAATTTTTCGAATGCTTCTGTTGTGCTTCCTGTTACAAGTAGGTCGTCAACAAACAAACAGACCAATAGAACACCCTGTTGTTCAGCTTGTTTCACATAGATCCCAAACTCAACCGTGCACTTCTGGAATCCAAGTTTAATGAGCCAAGAGTTGATGTGAGTGTTCCAAGCTCGGGGTGCCTGTCTCAGCCCATACAAAGCTTTGTTTAGCTTATATACTTTCCACTCCTCACCTTTCTTCTAAAGGGCCATTCAAGAAGGCTGATTTCACGTCCATTTGACATATCTCCCATCCTTTTAAATTTGCAATTGCAACAACAAGTCTCACTGTCTCTAGCCTTGCAACTGGTGCAAACACATTAGTGAAGTCAACTTCAGGCTTTTGCAGGAAGCCCTTTGCAACCAATCTGGCTTTCAACTTAGCTATGCTACGATCTGGCTTATACTTCCTTTTGAACACCCACTTGACCTCAATTGCTTGTTTGTGTCGAGGCAGTTCCATCATTTCCCACGTTTTGTTCTTCTCTGTTGCTCTCAATTCCTCCATCATGGCTTCTTTCCATTCTTCCATATCGATAGCTTGCTTCCACGTGAGTGTCTCAACATCTGCCAAGAATGCAGAATGAACAAGATCACCTGATTCTGCAATCTCATTATCCATGAACACCTCATGATCTGCAAGCCTTGTTAAAGGAAATCGAGCTCTTTGAGATCTCCTGTTGTTTACTTCTACACCAACTACTACCTCTTCAATCTCATCAGGTTTTTTCTCCTCCAGCCAACTAGACACGACACCACTGGAACTCGAACTTGTTTCTGCTTCCAGCCAATTAAATGTGGCTAATTCGTCTACCAAAACATCTCTGTAAATCACAATTTCATTCTTCTTTGGACTATATAATCTGTATGCGCCTGTAGGATGATAGTCTACCAGTATAAAGACTTCACTCTTATCTCCTAACTTCTTTCTCTTCTCATCTGGAACGTGCTTGTAACATACGTATCCAAATATCCTCAGATGATCTGCCGATGGCTTGACTCCAGACCATGCCTCTTCTGGAGTACAGTTTGCCAAAGCCTTCGTTGGATTCCTGTTTAGCAACTAAGCTGCCGTGGAGACAGCCTCTCCCCATAGGTTGTGTGGCAAGTTTTTCCCCTTAATCAAACATCTGGTCATTTCAAGAAGTGTTCTATTTCTCCTCTCGGCCAAGCCGTTATGTTGAGGTGTGTAAGAAGCTACAACTTCATGTACGATTCCCTTTTCATCACAGAATTTGCTCATCTCCCCAGAATTGAATACTCCACCTCCATCAGTTCTGAAAATCTTCAACTGCAGAGCCGATTGCCTCTCCACCATGGCACAAAATTTTACAAAGCATGAGAAAACTTCTTTTTTATTTCTTTCAACAGATAAACCCATATCTTCCTAGTCCATTCATCAACAAAAGTTAGGAAATATTTATTACCTCCAAGTGTTGATACTTCGAAGGGGCCACACACATATAAGTGGACTACACCGAGTGGATGCTTAACCCTTTTAGGCGCAAACTTCTTGAATTTTCTTCTGGCTTGTTTACCCATAGCACATCCTTCACAGATCTTCTTTGAAGTGTTTATCAGGGACACACCTCTTATTAGTTCTTTGTTGTTTAACAAACTCAGACTTTTGAAGTTCAAGTGTCCGATCTATAATATATAATTGTTGCATTCAGATTCACCTTGAATGTCCTATTCTTGGCAAGCGGAGCCTTGATCACAAGTCGCTACTTCTTATCAAACACTTCTATGAGATTCTGGTGCATAGACATGGTGTAGCCTTTCTCCAAGAGCTGTCCAAGGCTTAACAGGTTACTCTTCATCGTTGGGACGTACAACACGTCGTCCATGTATGCAACTCCACCGTTCTTGCAGGTGATCAGCACTCTACCAACTCCTTCTGTCGTCACAGTGCTATCATCCGCGAATCTCACAGTGCTCTTCTTTCTTGGATCAAGATTTACCAACCACTCTCTTCTTCCGGTCATGTGATTAGAGCAACCAGTGTCTAAATACAAGCACGAATCGTTCTCAGCGTGATTGTATTCGCTTGACAGCATCGCACATTCAATTTCCATAACCTTCGCTGCATGACTCACCTCCTTTGAGTGCAACACGTGTTCGCTGCAACCCATACACCTTTATGCATGACGTGCCGCTTCTGGTTGCAACAGGTGTTCTACCTTATAACAACACCTGTCTCGCACTATCCTTCTGCACATGTCCTTTTCTTCATTTTGGTCTGAAACTCTCATCAACACTACATGATATGATTCCGAATCACAAGCATCTTGTGCCAAATTTTCGGCATTCTGAAATTCTTTGCAGATTCGTTGTGCCAGCACTTTGAGGAGTAGTGCCCAAATTTGTTACAGGTATAACATTGTATATTTCTTTTGTCGAACCCTTTTCTTTCTCTTCCTCTAGAATGTCTACCACTTCTGTTGCTTCCTTCCTTCTGCTCACCTCCATTGTCTTCGACGTTTTGATCTGAGGGTTTTGTGTTTCTGCCTTCGTTACGTCCACTACGTGATCTCCCTCTGCCTCTTCCACGATTCTTGAAATTTTGATTACTTCTTGCTTGCAACACCTGATTCGTTCCTTGCGTCACAGTCTTTTCTGCGTTCCTTCTCTCAATCAATCTTTGTTCATTTGCTTCAAGGGAATTTTGCAGCTCTTCCACCTTCATCATATCAAGGTCCTTGCATTCTTCTATCGCAACCACAATGTGATCGTACTGCGGTGTCAAAGTTCGGAGTATTTTTTCAACGATCTTTTTATTCTTCATAATTTTATCACATGCTCTCATGGCATTAACCACAACTTGAATTCTACTAATATACTCCACCACCGTCTCTTGTTCCCCCATGTAGAGAAGCTCGTACTGCCGCTGTAGAGACTACAAGCGAATCTTTTTCACCTTGCCTGAGTTTTCATACCCATCCTGTAGAATATCCCAGACTTCTTTGGCCGTGGTGGCTTTCGATACCTTCTGAAAAATTGTGGAAGAAATACATTGATGAAGTAGCATCCTTGCCTTGCAATCAAGTCGTCTATTTTCTTTGTACAACTTCTTCGCTTCTTCTGTGTCACCTTTCAGAGGTTCTTGAAGTCCTTTCTTTACCACTTCGTCGACTTCTTGAAACCCAAGGATAACTTTCATCTTTACGCACTAGTCATCATAATCCTTGCCATCAAATATCGGGAGATTGCTATGAATTAATCCGACCATCACACCTCTTCTTTTCTTCTTGGACCAAACCTTCAGCTCTGGATACCACTGTTGACTCCTGATAGCTAGACTATTGTATTATGCAGAGGAATTAATAGGAAGCAGAAAAGGGAGAGAAATGAGTATATGTATTTTCTCATTAACGAAAAAAGATAGTACAAGGCAACATATATAACAACAAATGAATGAATGAACATCTAACTGTAACAGCAAAATAGTTAAGACAATTATGAGTTTTGTTTTATATTCTCAACAGTGGAGACTTAAGACATACATGCGAAGATGGGAAATGCTTCACTTTTATCAAAGGTTCACATAGAGTGGTTCACAAGTGGTTCAAAGCTTCATGATTGATGATTTATAACTGAAGGTAGCGACGCTTGTGAAAATACATGAGGAAGAGAAAATGGAAGTGCAAGGGCAAAAAGAAATGCTCAAATGAAATCCACAAGGAGAAAGAAGCTCTTGCTTTTTTTTAATTATTGAAAGTAATTTCTTTCTATAATTATCATCATTTCAAATTTTAAAGATAATTATTTAGTCAACCGTTGTTAAAAAGTTCACTGAAATTGCAAATTTGCCACCACAAGTTTTTTTTACTACAGTGGCTTGTTAAACGTCACCAATCGATGATGTGAAAAAACTCTCTTTAGTCAGGCTGGCCTAAAAAGTCAGTTTAAAGCAAATCTGATACAATTGAGGTCGTTCATTATTAAGCAAAACTAAAATCAAGAAGTTGTTTATTTTACAAGAAAAATAAATCAGGTCATTGATAACTTTTTGGCAAGTATACAAAATCGTTTCAAGTAATACAGAAAAAGTAAAAGTATCGTTTCTCAAGAGACTTGTGCAACACATGACAATTCTTCCTTTTATAACTCAATTAGATGTTAAAATGCACAAAACAACACAAGAAACTATTTTTGGTATTGTATCAAACAGTTGGTGTGCAAGGAATTTATATTTAAAAGAAACTTCTTTGGAATTGGGTTTCATGAATCATATGAATATAAAACTCTGTTCAATATTTCATTACTTCATTCAAACATTCACATCAAGGCATACTAGTCCTAATCCCTTAGCAACTAGTTCTAAATTAATATATTAAAATGATAATCCCTTAGTCAATTTAACATATAATTTGCATTAAGTCCGATGTTAAGAATGATCAACTTATTGAGTCTATCCCTAGATCCCAATCACTTAAGTGCTCTATGTACGTTCATGTTCAAAGTTACTTTCAAGACATTCAAATAACATTATATTTTCATACAATGATAATAAATTCAAGAAAGAGCATATGAACGAACAACGATATATTGAACAGGAAAATTAAATCACATTGAGTTCATTACATCCAATCCCAATGAAAGAGAAATTTAACTACTCCTAGTCATCTAAAACGTACACATTTGAAGCAATCCCTTGCAACAATGGTGTCTTGATGCCTTGAATTAGTCTCCGGAAGTTCTTGAGATGTTTTCGTTTTTTTCTTTTGTCTAGAACTTCTATCAGAAGAGAATGTTTCTGTCTTTCTGTCACGTCTTTTAAAGCCACTTAATTTCATTAATTGGCTCAGCGCACATGTACTGGTGCGCTATGCGAATTTTCTTAACTGTTGTACTTTAATTGATGTTATTCGCTCGGCGCACAGGTACTGGTGCGCTATGCGAATTTTCTTCTTCTAGCCGTGCGAATTTTGGCTTTCGCTTTGTGAAAATTAGTTGACAGAGTCTAAATAATACACCATTTCCTGAACAATATTTTACATAACAATCTACTACCTATTACAATTTTTCAATGAGGAACAACATGAATAATTACAAGATTAAGGTCATTTATATGTATAAAAACAACTCTTTTTCACACTTATCAATCATAAATTATTACGTAGTTAGAGACATACCAAAAGATTATACTAGAGGAAGTGAAGCACTGTACTGGAAATTGAAGTGGTTTCATGTCCACAGATGACACCAACTTTAAAATTGATAAGACAAGAGAACTAATTAAAACAAACAAGTGAGCAAGTTTGCCAAGGAGGTATCCAAAATGGACTTAATGGACTTTTTCAGCCTTTAAGTCTTATACACTTCTGCTCAAGACCGGGGGACTATGTACCATATGATTCGTTTAGGATCTTACCCATGTTATATAATAATAATAATTGTAAAAGAAACGTTAGTTTTAAACGTTGGCCAATAGTTTTTATTTTCTTTATAAGTGCACATTTTTATTTTCTCATTAAAATTCATAAGTGTCAACAATCAATTTTTATTATTGGTTGTGAGAACAATTTTTGACTAAGATTCTGCTATTTAAATAGAGCATTCTAAGAGATACACCAAATCAAGCTTTATCTTCTTCTTTCAAATGAAAACTATATTTCTCAAACTATCTTTTTAGTTTTTTTTTCCTTTCTTTTTCTTATCCTCTTTATTACCTGAATTTATTCTTTTACTTTCTTTAGAGTTCTTTTTTTTCAGCTTTTTTACAACAACCCCATACTCCAAGACGATGAAAAGTCCATAGACCAATTCAAATTATATGGACTCAATTCTTATAATTTAAGAATAAATTAGGAAAAGATAAATGAGTTTATTTTCTATTATTATATTTGTATTTTATAATTGAAATATTATCTTTTTATTTTAAAAATAAATGATTTATAATTACTTTATTTATAAACCGAGAGACATACCCAAAGCTAAAAGAACATAAATTTCTGACTTGAAGTATTATTAATTTTAAACCGGATTATTTACTTTTTGTATTTGTTCTCTAATTTGAATTAAAGCACTCAGAGATTTTTTTTTTATCGGAACATGAATCTTAATAAACAATCCCATCGCCAATTTTTCAACTAATCGATTTTCAAAACCAATTATCTTAATTATGTGTGCCACTTGCACTCTTTAAGTTTCTCTACCGTATAGATAAACACTTATTCAAAGTTTTCCCATTACACATTATAGTTTTGGTTATAATTAGTGTGAGAAAAGTTAACAATAGCAGCTAAAGCCTCCGTGGTAGTGGAGAGATATAATAATACACCTTTTAATTTGGTCCTGAAATGCATAAAATGAAAATTAACTTTTTTATTCTTTGCTACATAATAATATTATTTTTTATATTTATTACTTACTTTTTATGAATATTTTATATATTATTAATATTGTGTTTGTTGATTTAAATTGATAGTTTGATAATTATATTATGTCCTTTTGCAGGACTTTATTTTTATTCTGATAATTTCTTTAGGTCCCCGAGAACACAAGTAACTTGAGGATGACGGGACTTGCTTTTATATGTGATAATAAAATTTAAAATATTTATTTTGTATTCTTATATTATATATTTGATAATCTTAAAAGAAATATGCACTTACCAACATTCTATAAATATATTAAAATTAATATCATTGTATTATATTAGATATATACATGGCGTTAGAGTGGACCATACATGTCAAGTGGCCAATTTCATGGGGGTAAATTAATGTTTTTAATTTCTTAGACTATTTTGATTTTGATTTTTCTTTAATCCATCAATTTCACACGTTAAACGAGTAATGAGTCAAACTAATACACCGGTTTGTTTTTTTAATTAAAAACTAATTTAAAAGATTTAATTTTATATTATATTATTTAAAAGATAAAAATATATAATAACATTATAACTTAAGTTATAATAATCATTAAGAAAATTTTAGCATATAAATGTAGTAATAATTATTTTAATATATTTAATAGATATTAATTAATGAAGTAAAGACTTATGAACAATTTATATAATCAATATATTTTAAATAAAACAAACGTGATTACGAGTCAAACCAATGATATATTTTAATGTAAAATAAATGTAAATGCAAGTACATGTGTTTTTGCTATAATTACAATAAACAAGAACTTTTCTGAAACAGGTAACCTTTTCTTTGTGTGTGATAAGTAAGAAAGTTCTTCATTTTCCTCTTTCTCGTATTAACAATCATTAAATATATATTAATGAAGAGAAAAAGAAAATAAATTTTTGTCCAAAAGATATTAATGATTTCCTAAAATAATTTAGTGTAAATAATTTGAAAATTTTATTTAAAATACAAGGAAACGTTAAGATTAAAAGAAATTGACTTCTAAATAAACTCATATTAAATATTATTATCAATTTTGATATATTAAGTATACTGACATTCTAAAATTCATCATTCATTATGGTCGCACATGAAAATTTATTAAAAGAAAATAAAATAAAATAATTGAAACATATACGACAAGAATCCCATGATAAAGATTAGACTTCACCTAATTAATAGTTTATGCTTTTATTTAATAATTAATATTTTTTTATCAAGATATATATATATATATATATAGTAATTTTGCTCAACTCTCTTGATTGATAAAGGTGATAAATTATTTTATGTACAGAAATTTTTATTAATTGTAGTGATATTAATTCAATCAAAATTACCAATTTCAAATTAAACAACAACCATTTTTTAATTCGTAAAACTAGTAAATAAATGTTTATAAAATTCTGAAGTTTATAAATTTGCATTGTTATATATATATATATATATATATATATATATATATATATATATATATATATAGTTGTCTTAAATCAACCCTCTAGATGTAGCCAATAAATTTTTAGGCGTTACCCAAGGTAATAAAAGATTATAAGACTTTTGAATTTACAGAATAATTAAAGTACATTGAATTTTACATAAAAAAATCTTCTCTAATATGCATCTGACCACACCAATTAGAATATCCCAACTCCCCTTCCTTTTATAAATTTTCATGCATCCATGCACCAAAATACACATCAAACATTTACAAAACCAGAAACCTTAGTTCCTCTTTTTATCCAACCATGTCTCTTGCTCTAAAACCTTTACTCTTGTTCCTCGTACTCTGTGCGTTGAATCCTTTTCCCTCTGTCGAGTCTGCAATTACATTTATAAGAACTCTCCAAAACCTGAGGGGCATTCGTAGGGGACAAAACGCGGATGGCGTAGGCAACCTCAGAAGCCACCTCAAAAATTTAGGCTACCAAGTAGACGACAAATCATCTTCCGACAACAACTTCGATGCAAACGATGAATCTGCTCTGAAACAGTACCAAGCTTTCCATGGCTTGCACACCAGTGGTGTGGTGGATGATCAAACCATCGAAACCATGAGCCTCCCACGTTGTGGATTGCCTGATATCACAGCCACTCCTAACCCTAACCCTAATGCTTTGTCGTCGTCGCCGCCCCCCCAAAACTACAGTTACTTCCCAGGAAATCCAAAATGGAGCAAGTTTAACTTAAAATATCGAGTGACTGCAAACCCTTCAAATGTTGCCGTCAGCCTGAATGTCTTGAGACAAGCATTGAGCAATGCCTTTAACACCTGGAGACAGAACAACAGTTTCACGTTCAATGAAACCACTGGTCTATCTGACATAGTCGCTGGCTTCCAGCGTCTCTCCCACGGGGATGGCAACCCATTTGATGGGCGAGGTGGGGTTCTGGCACACGCTTTTGCTCCCCAAGATGGAAGAATGCACTTGGATGCAGATGAAAGGTGGAGCACTACAGGGATATCACCAACCATTGATCTTGAAACTGTTTGTTTGCATGAACTTGGTCACAATCTGGGTCTTGGACACAGTAACGATCCTAACGCGGTTATGGCACCCACATATGCAGGGGTACTACGGACTCTAAGACAAGATGATAAGGATGGTTTAAACAATCTATATGGGTTTTAAGAACTAGAACTTGAGAAATAATCTTCAGGTGTAGCATGTGTTTGGCCTAGGTGTGTCAGTAATTAATTTCATATATGCTGAAACCAGTTGCATGTACTACTATTAAGCAACAATTAAATAAGCCACCAACTACACTTGCGATCAAAATTTCCTTGTTATAATAATATTTACCGAGTAAGTAATTGGTTATCATAATATAACGGTTGAAAATTTAAACATGAGTACATTTAACGTAAATTAAAGAATAAAATTCATGGTTTTATGATTTTTAATTACAAAGAATATCAATTTTTTATTATATAAATTAGATTGATGTCATGTCTGGTGTTTGATAAAAAAATATATATAAAAGTAACTTTGTTTAACTGTGGAACACAAATTTTATGTAAAGGGGAAATGAGAAATGAGAAATGAGAAATGATATTTGATCCACATAAATCTTTTATATTTATTTGATATTATTATTTTTTACTTTTTAAAAAAATATATATAAAAATTCATTCTTTTATAATATTTTATGCTTATGTATTAAAAAAATGTAAATGAACGTAATCATACCATGAAAATCTCGAACCTAAACTGTCCTCTTTGATTGGCTTGCAAAAGCTTAATGCAGTAATTAATTTTCCTTTTTCAATATCCTCTGGACCAAATGAAATATCCTGTCATAATTTCAAAACTTTTAACTAAATAAACTTGTACTTGGAATCTATAACTAGCTATACCAAATATAACAAAATTGACGCGCTGAATACGTCCATAAAAAAGAAGAAATTACCTTACGAGGAAGTAAGTTGAATTCCAATCTTATTAATTAAAGTTTTTAGTAAGTGTAATTGATTGCCATACGGTCACATAGGTTTCTATCGGATAAGATCACCAAAGGAGGTGACTAGTCTAAATAGGTTGCGGTGAATATCACAATTAATGCGTCATCCCACTAACTAAGATAATGGAACAATATTTGATAATTAATTGTATGTTCATGAAGAAAAGATTTCAGACGGACGGTCCCTAACAATAAAGATTTCTAAACATTATTTCTAATTAAAATTATTGGTAATATTTAGTACGCAATGAATCACAATTGAGTCATGATTAGAATTTCGTTAATTATAAGTTGATTTCATATAAATAAATGATTACATTTATTGTGAACTTAAAATTTTTTTATAACTCTCGATCGAATTAGTTATTAATTTGAGTATTAGAATATCTTTAATAGATATATCCAAACGGTTTGAAGTGCAAAAAAGAAAGAATTTTGACTAAAGACATTCAAAAATATATAAATCAATTCAAAGTAAAATGTAAAAGAGTGTTTTGTTGATTACACCTGAGATAATAAGTTTATCAAAATGTCAAATGAACTTTTACCTATATTATTCTAGATGAAATTGTGGTGTTATTTGAATAAATTTAGCCAACTGTAATATAATTTAAAAAGTTAAAAAAATAAAATTATTTTTAAAATGTTTAGATATTTATAAAGTAAGTTTAATTTAAGTAACCTTAATTATTTTCAGCTCAATGTAATAAATGGATATTTATTTTGTAACATCCCAAAATACAGTAATTACCATAATTCAGAATTAATTACAATTAACATTAACATAAACAGTCTTTGCATTAAAATTAGGATTTAAAAGCCGAACAACATCAGTACAAAAGAACGCGCATAAACGCCTACAAGGAAAACCTGGAACGAACGTTCTTAGATCTATAAAACAACGTACGCCAAAATAGAGGAATATATGATTAAGACGAACGGCCTTACAAAATACTTGGCCGAACGTTCAAACTACACTAACATTTACAGTCCTGATCTAACGAGCACTCTAAGGCTCGGCCTTTACTTCAACTTCCACCAGATTAGCTTCATCCAAATTTTCTTCTTCCAGCATTTGTTCAAGGGATGCACCACCATCTGCTCACACCCACAACGGATGATCATTGCATTTTGACAAGACGAAAGTACATGGACAGTAGACAACACAAAGGAAATGCAAGGGTAAGCTTATAATATTTAATTTATACAATCAACACATACATTTACATTTAAATCCACACATACATCATGTAACTTATCAATTAGCAATCATAGAAATACGTATATAAGACAGACCGTCCGGACCGTATGAACCATGTAGTTACAAGCGTCCTTGCACCCGAGTGGTGTAGTAACTGATCTAATCTCCCAGCTGCCACTCGAGGTTAACCCTATCTGTCCGAAGTACTCAATGGACTAGGGCCTCCTGCCATTCCCACGCATGACTACCCCCTTTTACTTGAAGAGGAGTATCACGGAATATCAGGATGGACCGCGAGGCTTAACTTATCCAGGTTCATACTTTACCAAATTTCACATTCAACACATCTGAGACGTTCCTCCTTGGAACGCTCGTTCAAATTCCACAATCGTATAATCAGTTAATACTGTGTTCGAACATCTTAACATCTCATGGTTATAATATTTTCATTCTTTGTTTCACTCTCTGAAAAAGACGGACGTTCAACTTTCTGAAGGAAGAGGACGTACGTTAAAGCCGGATTTAAAAGAACTTCTTAAAATCATAAAGACTTCAGAATAAAAGATCAACTCCAGAATATTTTTAAATACTAAGAAGTCAGATTATCTCAATTTGGATGAATAGACATTAAAGAGAATACTTGAATATATATAATGAATTTTGTACTCGAAAGGAACAGGCTACCAGTCAAAGACCGGACGCGCAAAATATAAAATTTTCAAATGTTTGGACGAACGTTATTTAGAACGAACGTTCGACATAAGGCCGAACGCTATCAAGGACGAACGTTCGGTATAAGACCGAACACTTTATTAACGCGAACGCTCAATATATGACCGAGCACAAATCATGACGAACGCTTGGCAAAAGGCCGAGCGCTCTTTAGGACGAACGCTCAATATGAAACCGAGCGCTCTTTAGGACGAACGCTCACAATGAAACCGAGCGCTCTTTAGGACGAACGCTCACAATGAAACCGAGCGTTCTTTAGGACGAACGCTCGGTATAAGACCGAGCGTTAAGTATTCGTAAAGTTTCAAATATTTATAAACAACTGAGCTGGACGAACGCTCAGACATTCAATCGGGGACGCTCGTTCACGAGCAGAATTCTTTCCAAATGAAGGAATTCCATTCTAAGTTATTTTAAGGAAAACCGAACGGTCTAAGACCGTACGGTGACGAGCGTTATTTATCAAAGGGGATGATATGAATTTCAGGTTTTTCAATCTTAACAGAATTTTCCAGATTTCAAATTCATAAACTTTATAACTTTCATTTCCAGATTTAATTCACCTTGAACATCATCATCATACAGATCTCATCATTTTAATCATTCCAACTATACAATATTCATACTCAGTTCATACATATCCAAAACAACATGCATTTCACACCACCAACACATATTTAATACATACAACAATGCTCGTTCATGACAGATAAATCAAAACCAGAAATCATATTCCATAACAGTGGTCGTTCATACAGCTCAACATCATGCTCTTAATACATACAGTCCAGATTACACAACATGCAAGTATAAATTAAACATATAAGCTTCCCTTACCTGGTCTAGCAGTGAACTCCCTACGCGAACATTTGTTATCTTGTCCAAATACAATTTCCTACCCGCAACGTGATTCTCAAGTGTTTCACTAACTCTAACCAAAAAGAACGAAGGAGAATTTAGTGTATATTCTAACATGCAGCTGCATCAGGTTCGCATGCAACTCAGAAAAGGGTTTCTAGGGTTTGAGAGCTTACCGGATGTAGAATTCTAAGATATTTGGTTCCAGTGAAAGCTTACGACGCCGTGAACGTTCCTACGGTTTCAGAAAGTTGATTGGAGTTGAAAGAAATGAGTAATGGTAGAGAGAAGATGAAGGTTCTTAGAGAGAAGTTGGAGAAAAATGGAGGTTTTAGGTTCTGGGGAAGACGAAGTGTGCGTGCAAGTGAGAGAGAGTTTCTAAAAACTCAGATTTTGTGGATTTCCACGTCAAAACGGACGAGCGCCTCCCAGCCTGCCACCTGCACATCAAGCCTTGCTTTGGAAGCTTCTCCCGCGACACGTGGCGTGCGTGCATGCAAAGATTGGTGCGTTTTTAATGTTTCCAGAGAAATGATTTTTGGCTCAGCTTTCCGTGCACAGCAGAGATGAAATCAGAGTTGGGAGTGGGTTTTTAAGGGGATTAAACATTGATTGTGGGGTGCATTAATGATGATATGACATGTAATTTACAGAGTTAATTTTCAGGGTCTCACATTCTCCCTAACTACAAAAATTTTCGTCCTCGAAAATTTAGAGATTACATGTAAATAAATGCGGATACAAATCCTTCATTGCACTCTCCACCTCCCACGTTGAATCTTCAGTTTTAGCGTCCCACACAACTTTCACTAAACGAACGTCTTTTCCCTTGTGTAGCTTGGTGCGAACGTCTTCAATGCGGACTGGTTGTAGCTCCAACGTTTGGTCTTGGCGCAGTTGAATGTTCTCCAGCTCCAAGACATGAGAGGGATTAGCTATATATTTTCTAAGTTGAGACACATGGAAGACAGGATGAAGGTTTGATAGTTGAGGAGGTAACGCCAGTTCATAGGCTACTGGTCCAATCTTCTTCAAAATTTGATACGGACCTATGAACTTGGGAGACAGCTTCTTTGGACGAACGACTCTGCCTACTCCAGTGATCGGATTTAGTCTCAAGAATACGTGATCTCCTGCAGCAAACTCCAATGGTCTTCTTCTTCTATCCGCATAGGATTTCTGCCTGCTCAAGGACGTCTTCAACCTATCTTGGATCAACTTAACCTTCTCGGTTGTTTGCTGGATGAGTTCAGGTCCAGTTAGCACGCTCTCTCCTTCCTGGAACCAGCAAAGTGGCGTTTGGCATTTTCTCCCATAAAGAGCTTCAAATGGCGCCATTCCAATGCTAGCTTGAAAGCTGTTGTTATACGTGAACTCTACTAGCGGCAGTACTTCATCCCAGGCACCCAAGTGATCTAGGACGCACGTCCTCAGTAAGTCTTCTAAGGTCTGGATGGTACGTTCAGACTGGCCGTCCGTCTGAGGGTGATATGCTGAACTCATCTGCAGCTTGCTTCCCAACTCGCCTTGTAACGATTGCCAAAACCGAGATGTGAATCTCGTGTCTCGGTCAAAGATGATGCTTGAAGGTACACTATGAAGACGAACGATCTCCTTTATATATAACTTGGCTAGATTTGTCATAGACATCTTTAGGTTCACGGCCAAGAAGTGGGCGCTTTTAGTCAATCTATCCACGATCACCCAAATCGAATCATGATTCCTAACCGTTCGTGGTAGATGAGTCACGAAGTCCATGGAGATGCTATCCCACTTCCATTCTGGAATTTCCAACTGTTGAAGCAATCCGCCTGGTCGTTGGTGTTCAGCCTTAGCACGCTGACAAGTCAAGCAGGATGCCACAAAACGAGCGACATCACTCTTCATTCCAGGCCACCAAAACGAACGCCTAAGATCTTGGTACATCTTAGTCATACCGGGGTGTATGCTAAGACGACTATGATACGCTTCCTCCAGTATAATCCGCTTCAGCTCGCCATTATTAGGAACGCACGTCCTATCCATGTATCTTAATAGGCCGTCCGTTCCAACATTGAATTCTTTGGCTTGATCCGAACCAAGCACGCTCAAGATCTTCACCAGCTCTTCATCCTCACGTTGCTTCATTCTAATTTGGTCAAACACATTGCTAGATATCCTAAGATTACAGCACTTGATGCTGCTAGGCTCCAACTCAAACTGTAATCTTAGATATCTGAAACTTTCCACTAAGTGCAACTCCTTCACCATCATTAACGAGACATGCACTGCCTTCCTGCTTAGAGCGTCCGCCACTACATTGGCCTTCCCGGGATGATAGAGCAACTCAAATTCATAATCCTTCAAGAATTCTAACCAACGTCTTTGCCTCATATTCAGCTCCTTCTGATCAAACAAATATTTGAGGCTCTTGTGATCACTGTAGACTTGGAATGTAGATCCGTACAAGTAGTGCCTCCAAATCTTCAGTGCAAAAACGATCGCTGCCAATTCCAGGTCGTGCGTTGGATAGTTACGCTCATGAACCTTCAATTGACGAGACGCGTACGCTACCGCTCGCCTCTCTTGCATGAGCACACAACCCAACCCTTGATGAGAAGCGTCACAGTACACTTCAAAGGGCTTGGACGTGTCCGGAATGACTAGTACAGGAGCGCTCGTCAACTTCACTTTCAACTCCTGAAAACGTTCCTCACACAAGTCAGTCCTAGCGAACGGCTAGTCTTTCCTTGTAAGCTGCGTCAGCGGTGCTACTATCTTAGAAAACCCTTCAATGAAACGCCTGTAGTAGCCCGCAAGACCAACGAAGCTTCTCACCTCCGTGACTGAACGCGGACGTTCCCATTCCCTAACCGCTCGTACCTTTGCTGGATCTACCGAGATCCCTCCAGCGGACACAATATGACCCAGAAATTGCACCTCCTTCATCCAGAATTCACACTTGGACAGTTTTGCATACAACTCCTTTTCTCTCAACACGCTCAGCACTGCCCTCAAGTGTTCTTCATGTTCAGCTTGCGTCTTAGAGTAGATGAGAATATCATCTATAAAAACGACCACAAACTTGTCCAGGTATGGCCGGAAGATGCGGTTCATATAATCCATGAACACTGCAGGAGCGTTCGTTACTCCAAATGGCATCACTACATACTCGTAGTGTCCATAACGAGACCTGAAAGCAGTCTTCTGGATGTCGTCCTCCTTCACCCTGATTTGGTGATATCCCGAACGCAAATCAATCTTAGAGAACACCGTTGCCCCATGCAGTTGATCCAACAAGTCATCAATCCTTGGCAACGGGTATTTGTTCTTGATGGTCAGCTTGTTCAATTGCCTGTAGTCTATACATAACCGAGAGTTGCCATCCTTCTTCTTCACTAAGAGCACAGGCGCTCCCCAGGGTGATACGCTCGGCCTTATGAATTGCTTCTCCATCAGCTCTTCAATCTGCTTTTTGAGTTCAACCAACTCTGCAGGCGCCATACGGTACGGTTGAACAGATATAGGGGCTGCTGTGGTCACCAGATCAATGGTGAATTCAACCTCACGCACAGGAGGTAGTCCAGGGATCTCTTCTGGAAAGACATCCTGGAATTCGTCCACAACCGTTCGTCCTTCAGTGCACTTAATGGACGAACGCTCAAACTTCTCATCCGCACTCTCTCGGTCTTCATGCGTCATGATTAAGAAACAAGCCGC
Organism: Vigna reflexopilosa; assembly: GCA_027742785.1. Lineage (NCBI taxonomy): Eukaryota > Viridiplantae > Streptophyta > Magnoliopsida > Fabales > Fabaceae > Vigna > Vigna reflexopilosa. The sequence goes on from CM050923.1 coordinate 2,495,689, forward strand.
GCCCTCCATAATGTCTTCTTTCAATTGACCGAGCGTCACACTCAACTCCTCTTCATCTTCTTCAGGAAAGATTAACTTCTTGGCTCCACAATCTATGAGAATGCGATTGGTATTTAGCCAATCCATTCCCAGAATTACTTCTAAGTCTTTGAGAGGCAAACAGATGAGATTCACCTTGTACCTACGTCCTTCTACCTCAATAGGACATCTAACACACATGGTAGACGTCCTTACTTCACCCGCAGCTGGTGTTGACACCACCAAATCAAAATGCATCTCGCTCTCAGCTATCCCCAACTTATCAACGCACGCCTTCGATATGAAGGAGTGTGTTGCCCCCGAATCAAACAACACACAACATTGCATTCCATATAACAAGCACGTACTGGTGATAAGTGTACCTGAACTCGCTGCTTCCGCCCCAGTAATTGCATATACACGCCCAGTAGCTTGGGCTCGTCCACCTTTTCCTTGTTGATTCCTTCCAGCGTTCGGCGGCCTCATCACTACGCGTCCGCCCATATTACACTCATTCTCCAGATGGCCATTTCGCCTACACCGAGTGCAATATTTTACTCCAACCGGTTGAGGACATGACGAACGATAATGTGGCCCTCCACACTTGTAACATACAACGCTACCTTGCTGCCCAGACTGCCCGGCAGGAACCAAGGCTTGAGATCCACTCGCGTTGGCCGTTGGACGAGCGTAAGGGGATCCTCTCTGATTCACATTTCCCCTTGAGACGATCGGCCCCCTTACTGTTTGCTGTTTCTTGTGCCGTTCCGCCTCTGCCAAGTTCTTCTCCAACACCTTGGCCCTCTCAACCATAGCAGGGAACGTTCGGATACACAAACTGGAAATCACAACCTTCAGATCACTGCGTAGACCGTTCTCAAATTTTCTGCACTGCCACTCCTCACTAGTGGCCATTGTATTGAAGCGAATCAAGTGTTTGAACTTGTTCGTATATTCAGAAACTGACATTCCCCCCTGAACCAGCTGTAAAAACTCAACCTCCTTTGCAAAACGGACACTGTCAGGGAAGTACTCTTCATAGAATTTGTTTCTGAACACTTCCCAAGTAATCTGCTGGTGAGCGTCCGTTAGAATGGCTCTGGCGCTCGCCCACCAGTGGCTTGCTTCTCCAGTCAGCAAGTACTCCGTATACGCCAAGCGGTTTTCATCCGGACATCTCTTGGCGTTGAAAATTCTCTCCATATCTCTCAGCCACTGGTCGGCTTCATCCGGAAGACACTTGCCACTGAACTTGGACGGATGGTGCTGGAGAAAACTCTCCAAACTCCATTCAGCATTGGGTTGGGTAGCATGTTGAGTGGCATTTGAAGAAGAAGCTCCAGGCGTACCTCTAGTGGCAGCCAAGATCTCCATCAATTGCCTTTGCGTGTTTTCAGAATTGACACGCGAGGCCTCCAAACCTTGCATAGCAGCTTGGTTTTGCTGCATCAGAGTGGCGTTTTGTTCCATGAGGGTGGTATTTTGTTGTTGGAGTCTCTCAATGACGTTCTCCAACAATCTAGAGTTGTTAGAAGCATCAGGTTCACTCGGTTGAGGAGGGGGAGGCAATCTAGGTGCCATTGGTTCTCTGGATACAGAGAAAAACGAGCGTTAGTTATGTCTAAGAGTTAAAACAATAATAACTCATTAAACATACAATAAGCACACAGCAAAAACACAGTGCACTCATAACCCTACAGTGTCCTTAAGAGAACAAAACTGCTCTGATACCACTAATGTAACATCCCAAAATACAGTAATTACCATAATTCAGAATTAATTACAATTAACAGTAACATAAACAGTCTTTGCATTAAAATTAGGATTTAAAAGCCGAACGGCATCAGTACAAACGAACGCGCATAAACGCCTACAAGGAAAACCTAGAACGAACGTTCTTAGATCTATAAAACAACGTACGCCAAAATAGAGGAATATATGATTAAGACGAACGGCCTTACAAAATACTTGGCCGAACGTTCAAACTACACTAACATTTACAGTCCTGATCTAACGAGCACTCTAAGGCTCGGCCTTTACTTCAACTTCCACCAGATTAGCTTCATCCAAATTTTCTTCTTCCAGCATTTGTTCAAGGGATGCACCACCATCTGCTCACACCCACAACGGATGATCATTGCATTTTGACAAGACGAAAGTACATGGACAGTAGACAACACAAAGGAAATGCAAGGGTAAGCTTATAATATTTAATTTATACAATCAACACATACATTTACATTTAAATCCACACATACATCATGTAACTTATCAATTAGCAATCATAGAAATATGTATATAAGACAGACCGTCCGGACCGTATGAACCATGTAGTTACAAGCGTCCTTGCACCCGAGTGGTGTAGTAACTGATCTAATCTCCCAGCTGCCACTCGAGGTTAACCCTATCTGTCCGAAGTACTCAATGGACTAGGGCCTCCTGCCATTCCCACGCATGACTACCCCCTTTTACTTGAAGAGGAGTATCACGGAATATCAGGATGGACCGCGAGGCTTAACTTATCCAGGTTCATACTTTACCAAATTTCACATTCAACACATCTGAGATGTTCCTCCTTGGAACGCTCGTTCAAATTCCACAATCGTATAATCAGTTAATACTGTGTTCGAACATCTTAACATCTCATGGTTATAATATTTTCATTCTTTGTTTCACTCTCTGAAAAAGACGGACGTTCAACTTTCTGAAGGAAGAGGACGTACGTTAAAGCCGGATTTAAAAGAACTTCTTAAAATCATAAAGACTTCAGAATAAAAGATCAACTCCAGAATATTTTTAAATACTAAGAAGTCAGATTATCTCAATTTGGATGAATAGACATTAAAGAGAATACTTGAATATATATAATGAATTTTGTACTCGAAAGGAACAGGCTACCAGTCAAAGACCGGACGCGCAAAATATAAAATTTTCAAATGTTTGGACGAACGTTATTTAGAACGAACGTTCGACATAAGGCCGAACGCTATCAAGGACGAACGTTCGGTATAAGACCGAACACTTTATTAACGCGAACGCTCAATATATGACCGAGCACAAATCATGACGAACGCTTGGCAAAAGGCCGAGCGCTCTTTAGGACGAACGCTCAATATGAAACCGAGCGCTCTTTAGGACGAACACTCACAATGAAACCGAGCGCTCTTTAGGACGAACGCTCACAATGAAACCGAGCGTTCTTTAGGACGAACGCTCGGTATAAGACCGAGCGTTAAGTATTCGTAAAGTTTCAAATATTTATAAACAACTGAGCTGGACGAACGCTCAGACATTCAATCGGGGACGCTCGTTCACGAGCAGAATTCTTTCCAAATGAAGGAATTCCATTCTAAGTTATTTTAAGGAAAACCGAACGGTCTAAGACTGTACGGTGACGAGCGTTATTTATCAAAGGGGATGATATGAATTTCAGGTTTTTCAATCTTAACAGAATTTTCCAGATTTCAAATTCATAAACTTTATAACTTTCATTTCCAGATTTAATTCACCTTGAACATCATCATCATACAGATCTCATCATTTTAATCATTCCAACTATACAATATTCATACTCAGTTCATACATATCCAAAACAACATGCATTTCACACCACCAACACATATTTAATACATACAACAGTGCTCGTTCATGACAGATAAATCAAAACCAGAAATCATATTCCATAACAGTGGTCGTTCATACAGCTCAACATCATGCTCTTAATACATACAGTCCAGATTACACAACATGCAAGTATAAATTAAACATATAAGCTTCCCTTACCTGGTCTAGCAGTGAACTCCCTACGCGAACGTTTGTTATCTTGCCCAAATACAATTTCCTACCCGCAACGTGATTCTCAAGTGTTTTACTAACTCTAACCAAAAAGAACGAAGGAGAATTTAGTGTATATTCTAACATGCAGCTGCATCAGGTTCGCATGCAACTCAGAAAAGGGTTTCTAGGGTTTTAGAGCTTACCGGATGCAGAATTCTAAGATATTTGGTTCCAGTGAAAGCTTACGACGCCGTGAACGTTCCTACGGTTTCAGAAAGTTGATTGGAGTTGAAAGAAATGAGTAATGGTAGAGAGAAGATGAAGGTTCTTAGAGAGAAGTTGGAGAAAAATGGAGGTTTTAGGTTCTGGGGAAGACGAAGTGTGCGTGCAAGTGAGAGAGAGTTTCTAAAAACTCAGATTTTGTGGATTTCCACGTCAAAACGGACGAGCGCCTCCCAGCCTGCCACCTGCACATCAAGCCCTGCTTTGGAAGCTTCTCCCGCGACACGTGGCGTGCGTGCATGCAAAGATTGGTGCGTTTTTAATGTTTCCAGAGAAATGATTTTTGGCTCAGCTTTCCGTGCACAGCAGAGATGAAATCAGAGTTGGGAGTGGGTTTTTAAGGGGATTAAACATTGATTGTGGGGTGCATTAATGATGATATGACATGTAATTTACAGAGTTAATTTTCAGGGTCTCACATATTTCGCATCAGATTATTTAATTAACGATAACAGAAACTACTTAATAATAAATATCAATTTTCCTTTTCTTATTATCGATCCCTGGACCAAATAAAGTTTCCATGGCAAAATTTTAAAAATTTTAATTAAGTAATTGGTTGAATCTTGTACTTGGAATCTATGACTAGCTATACCAAATATGTCAATAATAAAATGTTGTAATTAAAAATCAAATTAAAAGTTATAGTATCAGCTTTCAAAAGTCGATTTTAATAAATTGAGGTTTATTATTTTAGAGTCGGCTTGACATGTGAGACAGATAAATACTATTAAGGGTAAAGAGAAGAAAATTTCAATCTAGAATATCCAAAATTTTTTAACATAAAATTTAATAATGATATGACGACCCCTGGTTCACTGATCAAGCAGGTTGATAGATTATGACGTAATGTGTCTACTGTTATATTTCTATAATTAATTACTAATAAGCGTCATTTATGTATAATACATAATCGACCTGTCCTTTGCTATATAATACATCGACATGTCTTTTGCTACGAATCACACATCTCATTTTCAGAATTTAAACGTTCTGAAATGTAGACAAATCTCAATTTATTAAATTTTAGTTACTGTGAGGGTCGTTTTATGTGATATTGTTAGAATAAATGACTTTGTTCAAAATTATATTATAAAATGGTTTTATATCAAGTTGATCAAGTTGACGTAAGACTATTAACTACTTTTGGATACTAAAGTATATACATTTTATGCAAAAGATTAAACATTAATAATGTGCGGTAGCTTGATAATGAATAAAATAATATATTTAATGAGTTGGATATTATATTAAAAAGCAAATATTAAATTTAATTTAATTTCACAAACTTAATTTATAAATATATTTTAGAATATCAATTAACATATTTTAGAGTGGGTTCACACGTAAGCCAATCAACAAAGGTATGATTATATAAAATAAATCAAACGCATAGATATTGTAGAAAGAAATTAAAAACATCATTATCCATTTTGTTTTAAATCAGAATGTTTACTTCTGTACACACGACAATGCTATATTAATCTTTGTTGCATAATTGAGTTATCAAAGTTTCAACTATTTTACGAGGATAGGGTCTGTATTTTGATGTACTAGCTTCAAATTTAATTGAGACTTCTGAATACTTTTCATCAAAATTTATGATATTTGCATAAGTATTGATGGTTGATGATTAAATTATGCTGAAAATTTTAATTAGTTATTTCTAGTGAAAAATTTTCTTTCAAATACCAAAAGTGAACAAATACCGAAAGTGACATTCTTATTACAGTACTAGTGCAAGTATCATGGATTAAAGGTTTTTGCACCAAACTAGGCATATTTGCCTTTAATATTACCGAAATGGACAAATTCAACCAAAATTACGAAAATGGGGAAGTTGTGGGAGATCCAAACGACTTCAATTCAAGAAGTCGTGCCCTCCCTGCACGACTTCACCCTGTTCATTTGACCAGAGTTGAAGTCGTGCACCCCAAAAACGACTTTAGGGTATGGTAATCGATTACCACATGTTGTAATCGATTACCATACCGTTTTTAATAAAAAAATATAAAAAAAAAATAAAAAAAAATTGAAATCGTAGGGGGTTCACGACTTCAATAAGAGAAGTCGTGCACCCCCATCACAACTTTACTTTATTTTAATTTTTAACTTTTAGTAATTAAAATCATTTATAATTTCTAAAAAATATTTTTAAATGTATTTAAAATAATTAAAATCATCTTTAATTAATAATTAAAGTTTTTTAATATTATTAAATAAATAAATTTTATACTTTTATTTAAAACCAACTAAAGGCCGAACGCTCAAGATCCAAGTCTAAGAATACCAACTTAAGACCGAACGCTCACAATCACAATTCACTAAGACCGAACGCTCAAGATTTAAACCTAAGAATACTATCTTAAGGCCAAACGCTCACAATCACAATTAAACAATCACTAAGTCACAAAGACTGAACGCTCAAGATTGAAACCGAACACTCAAGATTGACCGCACGCTCGGGATCATTATCCGAGAATACCAAATTAGGACGAACGCTTATAATCACTATTACACAAAAACCGAACGCTCAAGATTGAAGCCTAAGAACACCAACTTAAGACCGAACGCCTAAAATACTAATACAGAACCAAGACCGAACGCTAAAGATCACTCTCTGAGAATACCAATTTAAAGACGAACGCCTACGATCACTGTTTCACGAAGACCGAAAGCTCAAGATTGAAACCTACCAATTTAAGACCGAACGCTCAGGTTCACCAGCTGAGACTACCAAATTAGGACGAACGCTCACAATCATTAATCTACCAAGACCGAACGCTCGAGAGATTGCTTCATGAGAGTACTAAATTAAGGACGAACGTCTAATATATTACTAACTTTTATTCAAGGAAGAATCCTACCGCTCGTTACATGAGAATACAAAACCGAACGCTCACTTGGCCTAGCACTATTTGTACGTACGCTCCATTTACATCACTTATATTTTGCCAACCACGATTTGGTCGAGCACTGTTCGGACATACACTCGTTTCTGCAGAATTTTGCCGAATTGCACCAAATTAATAAAAGTTAAAAATTAAAAGAAAGTAAAGTTGTGTTGGGGGTGCACGACTTCAACCCTGGTCAAATGAATAGGGTGAAGTCGTGCAGGGGGGGCACGACTTCTTCAATTGAAGTCGTTTTGGCCTCCCACGACTTCACTTTGGGTCAAAATTTGCCCATTTTGGTAATAAAGAGGGCATATTTGCCTAGTTTGGTGCAAAAACCTGGATTAAACCTCTCTTATATGACAATAATTTCGAATGAATTACTATTTTTTTTTTATTTTTCCCCTTTATATTTTTTATTTTGTTATTTTTAAAAAGTAATGCACCATCAGTTATTAAATTGATTCAAACTTAAAATAAGAAATACGAAATGAATCTTAAAAGGTAAAAGGCGCTTTGGTATCCCTTAAGTTTATTTATCTTCATACACTCACGTATATATTCACACGTACGGGTAAAATAGTTATAAAAAGTAAATTTTATATTTGTAAAAGAAAAGAAAAAGAAAAAAATTATGTGTGAGAAGTATTATTACTTTTTTTTAAATAATGATAGAGTGATACATATTTATAGTCATAAAAAAATAAATTTTAATACTTAAAAAATTATAAAAAATAAAAATAAAATGAATATAAAAAGTTATGTATCAAATTATCATGACTTGTATATCTTTAATGTAAGAGAATATGTCATATGTAATAATTTTAAATGATGTCATTCAACTAATAGGTAGTCACCTAGTCCTTGTCGAGAGTGATTTCACATTCGACATCCTTAGCCACCTTTCCAATCTCTTCTTGACATCTGGTCAAGCTGGGTTTAGGCCTGCACCAATCACACATTGTCTTTTCTTGGTAAATTTCAACTGCAACTGTCTCTAATGCAATAGTGTTATTCCTATCTCTTCGACATAAATGGAGGCTCACCACGAAAACAACAACTACACTTCTATGACGTGGGCCTCATGGTTTCAACATATTTTATACTATACAAGGAGATCTCCTCTTACATTGAGGTGCCACGCTGATCATCGACGGGTTTGAGACTCTCTACCATGTGTTCTACCTACTCTAAGATATCACTAAGAGTGTGATTTTGTTTGACACTGAATAACAAGTTGAAGGAAAATTGAGACTTTTGTTTTCCGTTGTTTCTATTAAGGTGCCTCTCTTATGAATTCCAGTAATATTTTAATTCAATTTTAGTTTTGTCCTTTTACTTAAAAATTGATAGTAATGGCTTTTTGTTCTTTAATCGTTCTATTGGGTGACTAAGAAAGTGATGGATGATGTTTCTTCATCGTCCTTTAAAAGTGTATTTTGTGTCATAACATCAATGAAAACATTAATGTAACAAAAGGTATTTCTTTTATGTAATAAAAAAACAAAGAATGTTATTTTAATAATGATTACAACTATAGGATGAGAAAACAAAATGACTTGATTAATTGTATGCAAAACCTGGGAAGGAAGAACAAGAGTAGAATCGAATCAGCAAAGAGAAGGTGAAAGAATGTAGAGTCCGTAGAGAATAAGAGAGGAAGAGTATTAGAAAAGAATTTACCAAACACATAATTCCCTTATAGCACATAGTCCTTCAGTATCACATTCTCCTTCTTTTTCCTCACGCTTTTTCTTCGATACTCATTTTGTTGATTTCTCTCCACATGTCTCTTTACTATAACTAAATTTCTTTTCTTATCCAGCTAATAGTCATTTGACGCACATGTTACATATGCCCTTGCGTTTTCCACTCATGGGATATACTAAATGTTCATGGCTTCAAAGCCCTTGATAAACTCTATAGCTTTGTGAAAGTACTAAAGGAGTTGATCGTTCTTAATTTTAAATGTTCTCTTTGATTTACAGGACCACAAATTGGGAGTCTGTTTTGTAATCTACTATGTCCGCTCCCACGACTATAGCTAAGATAAGACTTGCAATTAAGGCCCATACTTCGTCTAGTTATTAGAAATTTTGATTTTAAACACTAATGAGTGTTTTATTACTATACTATTCGACCCTTCAAGTATAATACCAACTTCTTCACCTTTCTTATCGGATGATCCATCAACGTACAACTTCAATATTTGGTTTGGACGGTCACCCTGACTTTGGACCTTAGTAGCGAACTCTACCAAGTGTTGTCCACAGACTAAGCTGCACAGTTTGTATCAGAGGTCGAATTCTAATAACCCAACTAACCAACTTACCATCCGACTAGCCAAATTGAGTTTCCTCAAAATTTTGGCGATAGATGATCGGTGAAAATGACCACCTGATGACTCTATAAGTATGGCATCAGCCAATGGGCTACCATAAGTAGTGCTAGTGCCACCTTCTCGATCTATTGGTAGCGCATCTCAACATCCTACAAAACCCTACTGATATAATAAATCTGTTTATACTTAGGGGTCTTTTGTATCAAGGTCGCGCTTATCACTTCATTAGTAACGACCAGGTAGAGTTGCAACTCATTTCCTTGCGACTGGTCACACTGCTTGTTCCACTTGACAAGAGAGCTCTTCTTTATCATCTTTTAGATGAGTCTTATTTTCTCGGCCAACTTGGGGATAAATAGAGAGAGGTCAGATCCCACCAACCTTTATAAGATGCCCGTGCACTTATCTGAGTTTGCCTCAATGACTCGTGTGGTTAGCATGAAACCCAAAAAATTTGCCTGCTGCAACATTGAAAGTACATTGAAAGGGTTTCAATCGCATAATGTATCGCATGATTTGACGAAATACCTCCTCTAGATCTTTGACATGCTCTTCTATTGATTGGGATCATACTAACATATTATCAACGTAGACCTCTATACAATGACCTATCTTATGGTGAAGTAGTTTGTCCATGAGGCGTTAGTACGTTGTCCCGACATTTTTCAGACCGAACGACATAACCTCATAGCAATAATTGGGCTTTTGCACCAAAGTAGGCAAATATGCCTTCTTTATTACCAAAATAGGCAAAATTTGACCGAAAGTGAAGTCGTGGGGGGCCAAAACGACTTCAAAAGAAGAAGTCGTGCCCCCTGCACGACTTCACACTGTTCATAGGTACAGTGTTGAAGTCGTGCACCCCAAAAACGACTTCTGGGTCATGTAATCGATTACATTGATTTGGTAATCGATTACAGAGTGTTGAAATGGTGACCAGGCAGAAAACGTACTGGTAATCGATTACGACATTTCGGTAATCGATTACCAGCTTGATTGTGTAACATGAAGCACTCTGCGCTCTGAGCTAGTAGTGGACGCTCGTAGAGCGAGCAGAAGAGGACGCTCGTCCAGCAAAGACGCGCAGTGGACGCTCGTCCTGAAAGCAGAAGTGGACGCTCGTACGCACGAGAGGACGCTCGTCCAGCGAGAAGAGAACGCTCGCCCTGTGGACGCAAGAGAGGACGCTCGTCCAGCTAAAAGAGGGGCACCGGGCGCCAGTTTTTGCGAGAAGCTCGCGCTCGGGCGTCGTGTAGGGTGGTCACGATTTCAACACTCTGTAATCGATTACCATTACGTTGTAATCGATTACCGTCGTCAGAAGTCGTTTTTGGGGTGCACGACTTCAACACTGTTCATATCAACAGTGTGAAGTCATGCAGGGGGGCACGACTTCTTCAATTGAAGTCGTTTGGGCCCCCCACGACTTCCCCATTTTCGTAATATGGTTTGAATTTGCCCATTTTGGTAATATTAGAGTCATATTTGCCTACTTTGGTGCAAAAGCCCAATAATTTGCTCGTTCAATGATGAAAGTTGTTTTACCCTTATCGAAAGGATACATGGGTATCTGATTGTACCTAAAGTAAGCATCCAAAAAGCTAAGGATCTAATGGCCTAATGCACCATCAACCATCCCATTAATGCTCACGAAAGGATAAATGCCCTTTGAGTAGGCTTTGTCGAGGTTTTGAACTTAGTGCACATCCTTCATTGACCACTCAACTTTTTCACCTTCATCACATTCGCCAGCCATGTGATGTATGTAACTTCTCGAATGAAGTTGACCTCTTCCAACTTCTTTACCTCGACCTCAATGACCTTTCTCCTTGCCTCGTACAAACGACGCTTCTTTTGGGCGACTGATTGAGACTCCTTGAAAAAGGTTAACTTATGAGAGATCAAGCCTGGTGAATGCTCGACATGTCAACAGTTGTCCACGCGAACAAGTCACTATTAACCTTCAATACTCTCGCTACAACTTACTCTTGCTTTAAACTCATGTTGTTGCCAATATTGGTTGTTTGTCCATCTTATTTTCCCATGTTCAACGACTTAATTTCTTCCTTTGACTTCATTTTGTCTTCTGTATTAGATTGAGGATCCAAGTCGGCTATAACCACTTCAGATCATCTGACCTTTCATGATGGGACATATGGCGTCACCTTAAGTCCAACGACATTCTCACATGACTTTTGATCTGCATCCACCATGCAAATTAATCCCCTGTTAGAAGGGAATTTCATCACCAAGTGAGGTGTGGAGACTATGGCACCAAAAGCATGAAGGCATGGTCATTCGATCAACATGTTGTAATGAGTGTTGGCCTCCACCAGCAGATACCTCACTTGGATCTCTTGGTTATCCCAACTGGTTCTGAATCTCGTCCTAAGGTTATGGTAAGAGTGGTTGTGGATCCTTTCGCCCGAGAACATGACAATTTGGTCATTGTACGAGACAATGAGGTCTTCAAACATGGTCATCTTCAAAACAGTCTTCGATTACAAGATGTTGACCGAGATTCCCTCGTTAATTAACATTTTTCGCACCTATAGTAAGGATAACAACAAGTTGGGTCGGGCATGGATAGTGTGTATTCGCTACCCGACCCACAACAAAAAAAATATATTCGTTACCCATTTAAAAAATACCCGTGGGTACTTTAAAATTCACAGTTACCGATGAATACCTACAAATATTGAAAAAAAAGATATTTTATAAATTTTTAAAGTAAAATTTATATAAAATTGAAAAAAATATATAAACTACAATATAAATTAAATTAATTAAAATTTAAATTAACCTAGTAAAATATAAATTAATTTTAATTTTAATTAAATTTAACTTAATAAAATATAAATTAAATTTTTACTTTTATTTTTATATTTACAGTCAATTAATTTATAAGCGGGTATTAAAATACTCACTATATACTTATGGGTAATAAATTCATGTGGGTATCCACTATCCGTCAAAGATTTTATCCACGGATACTCATGTGCACAAGTATTTTTTCCTTCCCTACCCCATGTCGGGCTATCTCAACGGTGATAACCATGGAGTCATCCTGATCAGGATCAGAGGCTTGAAATCCTCATCCGTGAAGGTGATGGGCGAAGTCATCAACTTTCGATCAACGATGTTGATGATCCGCCTCCCGCGACCCTTTTGATATTGTGTTTATGTGACCTCGAAGTGGGCAGTCCCTGCTTGTGCTCTTGCTCTTGTGCCTGATCTCTTTACAATGCTTTACATTTGTGAGGCATCTTCCTGCTTAAATTTGACATACTGTTTTAGGTGACTTGTTGGGATGACATTTAAGCATCACAAAAAAGATGAAAAAGAAGTAGCGTGTGGTTCAACCAAACCTAGTCACCACTACAACACTATCACAAACCACCATAGGTACTCTATGCCATTGCGAGCAAACAAGAATCCACAATAGGAGTCACCATGAACAAATAAAAGAATTGAAATTCTAAAAGAAAGAAAAAAAAAAGAAAAGAGGAAAAAGACGAATCAGGTTACCGTATTTAATGAAATTTACTAATAGATTTTTCCTTCATAATTATCAACATATATAAATTTTTATAATAAATATTAATGATTTCATTTTTATTAATAAATTAGAGTACATCAAAATTCTATTGAGAAACATTGTTATCGATGAATTGTTTGAAACTTTTAACTAATTTTGATCATCAATGATGTCTATTTGTTTTTAGTGCAGTATGAATCATATTATATGATAAATTTGAAGAGATTTTACCCTAACCATGCCAAAATAAATTTGTTTACACTATTTCAACAAGAGTAGTTTTGACTTGGAGCAATTTGTTAAATTCTCAAATGAACTTTTAAACAAGATTTAGACTTAAAAGAAAAAAGAGGTTAAGTAACAAATAAATTATTTTGAATTTTCTTTCTAATTAATACTTATCCAAAACTGGTGATGCTTACACATTTTGACCATTTCATTTTTTTTCCTACATATATATCTCAATTACAATTCAGTACTAAGATATATAACGTAAAAAAAATCAAATTAACTTTTAAATACTAATGTAATTAAATTGCTATATTATAAGAGTCCCTTGTTAATATTTAGGCACAATTTACGTCAATATATCATAGTGGTTTTTTTATAAATAACTTAGAATATTTTATAATTATTTTGATTATTTGAATGAAATTTAGTAGAGTTTAGGTTGAACGAATATAATTTTTGTTCTCTCATTATTACATTATGTTTTTATTTCCTATTTTTCAATCAAGTTAGTCGGTCATTGTAATATTTATAAAAATATGGTTTTTCATAATGTTTCTAAAATACGTAATTATCAAACTTTTTAACATATTTCAAATTGTATTTTTCAAATTGTCTTTCTATCATAATGAATTATAACAATTTTCTCTCTTTCCTTTTTCTTTTCTTTCTTTCTATTTGATTATAATTAGTTATAATCAATGTGAAAGATGCATGAATGCGTTGGTCTTGTTATTGGTCATATGAGTCAATGTCACTGCTACAATCTTATCCTATTCCTGGTCAACTTTCCTTGGTCACCAAGGTTATTCAATTATTGGTCCAACCATGTGGCCGTGCACAAAGCTTAGACACATGCTTTCCTTATAAAAGCAGAAAGAAAAACAGTTCCAAGACATTCCACCTTATAACAAGCAAAAATGGACTTTCTCCTAAATTGGGCTTTTGCACCAAAGTAGGCAAATATGCCTCTAATATTACCAAAATGGGCAAATTCAAACCATATTACGAAAATGGGGAAGTCGTGGGGCCCAAACGACTTCAATTGAAGAAGTCGTGCCCCCCCTGCACGACTTCACACTGTTGATATGAACAGTGTTGAAGTCGTGCACCCCAAAAACGACTTCTGACGACGGTAATCGATTACAACGTAACGATAATCGATTACAGAGTGTTGAAATCGTGACCACCCTACACGACGCCCGGGCGCGAGCTTCTCGCAAAAACTGGCGCCCGACGCCCCTCTTTTAGCTGGATGAGCGTCCTCTCTTGCGTCCACAGGGCGAGCGTTCTCTTCTCGCTGGACGAGCGTCCTCTCTTGCGTCTTCGCTGGACGAGCGTCCACTTCTGCTTGCAGGACGAGCGTCCACTGCGCGTCTTTGCTGGACGAGCGTCCTCTTCTGCTCGCTCTACGAGCGTCCACTGCTCGCTCAGAGCGCAGAGTGCTTCTTGCTACACAATCAAGCTGGTAATCGATTACCGAAATGTCGTAATCGATTACCAGTACGTTTTCTGCTTGGTCACCATTTCAACACTCTGTAATCGATTACCAAATCAATGTAATCGATTACAGGACCCAGAAGTCGTTTTTGGGGTGCACGACTTCAACACTGTACCTATGAACAGTGTGAAGTCGTGCAGGGGGGCACGACTTCTTCTTTTGAAGCCGTTTTGGCCCCCCACGACTTCACTTTCGGTCAAATTTTGCCTATTTTGGTAATAAAGAAGGCATATTTGCCTACTTTGGTGCAAAAGCCCACTGTGGCTATGGGGTTCCTTGCTTGAGGTGGTTGGACTTTGGGGGCCATGAGAAGGCCATGAAAGCAACGGCTGAGGAAATGGACAAGCTGTTGAGTGAGTGGTTGGAGGAGCACCGTGAGAGGAAGGGTTTGGGTGAAAAGGTTAAGGGCGATCAAGACTTCATGGATGTGATGATTTCAGCACTTAATGGAGCTCCCATTGAGGGGTTTGATGCTGATACCATTTGCAAAGCCACTACCCTGGTAAGTAGAATAATGAGCCATTTACTAAAATGCTATGAACATGGACATGGAAGCAAAATTGTATTCTGTCAAAGATTGAATATACATATAGTATGTCCAGTTTATTTCTTGTTTTTAATCAGAGGACTCTTGATGAAGCTTGAACATTTTTGCAGGAATTGATTTTGGGTGGAACTGATAGAACTGCTGTTACTCTTACATGGGCACTTAGTCTGCTATTACAAAATCCTCTTGCAATGGAAAAGGCTAAAGAAGAAATAGACATGCATATTGGGAAAGATGGATACATAAGAGAATCAGACATAAGCAAACTTGTGTATCTTCAAGCCATAATCAAAGAGACATTAAGATTGTATCCACCAGCACCTCTTTCATCACTATTAAAGTGTAATGCAAATTCTAGAAGAATGTAGAAGCTCCTTAGATAGAAGAATTGAAATGTAATACAAGTTCTAGAATATTCTAGAAAAACCTAAGATAGGAAGAAAAATCAAGAATATTCTACATAGGTAAAAATCTAGAACATTCCACATAAGTTGTGGCTAGTATGTTCTAGAATAATCTATGGGTTTATAAATACCCATCAACTCTACCATTTGATGTAAGATGAAGCCAACATCTACCATTTGTAAGAAGACAAGATCTACTACAATAATAAAGACAACTACAACACTTCTTTCAACTACTACTTCTACATTCTACTATCTCTACATTTTCTCTACCACATCAACTACTCCTTTCACAACCTTAAAATACTAACAGTGGTACCAGAGCTACGTTCGGTCATCTACTGGGCGTAGATAAAATTTTCAACTACCTCAAACAAAGCTATAACTCATTCTACTACTCCCAAATATATTCTCAACAATGGCTACTACTAATCAAACATCATCAATTCCAGTACCTATTTTCAAAGGAGAAAATTATGATTTTTGGAGTGTCAAAATGAAGACATTCTTCCGTTCTCAAGATTTATGGGACATCATAGAAGAAGGATTCCCTATTCCAGAAGACACTTCCACTCTTACTATAGCTCAAAAGAAGGAGTTGAAAGAAAACAAGCAGAAAGATTCAAGGGCTTTATTTGTTCTTCAACAAGCAGTTGATGACACAATTTTTCCAAGGATAATTGGTGCTACAAGTGTAAAACAAGCTTGGAACACAATACAAGAGGAGTTTCAAGGAAGTGACGAGGTACGCAATATTAAACTTCATTCTCTAAAACGAGAGTTTGAATTATTAAGAATGAAAGAATCTGAGACCATTAAAGACTATTATTCTAGAATAAAAGATATAGTTAGTCAAATGAGAGCCTATGGGGAAAATATTCTTGACAAAAAGATCGTTGAGAAAATTTTAATTTCTATTCCCCAAAAGTATGATGCAATCGCAACCGCGATTGAACAAACAAAAGATTTGACTACATTGTCAGTCACACAACTAATGGGCTCTCTTGAAGCTTATGAACAAAGATTGAAAAGGCATGAAGAAGACTCGGTTGAAAATGCCTTTCAATCAAACCTAAAATTACGGTCTCAGAATAAAGAATATGAAGGAAATAAAAGTAGAGAAGAAATTTCTAGAAATAAAGAAAATCCTAGAAGCTTCTCTAAGACTCGTCAAGAAAAATATCCTCCATGTGACATATGTAAAAAGACAAGTCACTTGGAAAAAGATTGTTGGCATCATGGAAAACCTCAATGCCACTATTGCAAGAAATTTGGTCACATAGAAAAGTATTGTCGTAATAAAAATAAGCATCAAGCAAACTTTGCGGAAGAAGATAATCAAGAGAAACTCTTATTCTATGCCAATCAAGAATCTTCTGGTAGAGAAGAAAGTTGGTACTTGGATAGTGGATGCAGTAATCACATGGCAAAAGATCAAAGTATCTTCAAAGACATTGATAAATCTGTCAATGTCAAAGTTCGGCTAGGAAATGGCACCACAGTGGAGTCTCGAGGCAAAGGAACTGTCATGGTGGAGACAAAGAAAGGTACGAAATTCATCAAGGATGTTTTACTAGTTCCAAATCTTAAAGAAAATCTTTTAAGTATTGGCCAAATGATGGAGAATGGATATTCTCTTCATTTTGAGAAAGATACATGCAAAATTTATGACAATAAAATGATAGAAATTGGCCAAGTAAAAATGGAGAAGAGAAATAGAAGCTTTCCTATAAGCTTCAAACCTGGAACTAATATTGCCATGAAGGTAGAAGTTGATGACTCATGGCTTTGGCATAGGAGATTTGGCCACTTTAACACACATGCCTTAAAGCTTCTATATACGAAAAACATGATGAGAGATCTTCCATGCTTGAAGGAGAATAATGAATCATGTGAAGGATGTCTCCTCGGAAAACAACATCGATTACCATTCTCGACAGACAAAGCATGGAGAGCAAAAGACTTATTGGAGTTGATTCATACCGATGTTTGCGGACCGATGAGAACACCTTCACATCATAACAACAGGTATTTCATCCTCTTCATTGATGACTTCTCTAGAATGACATGGGTCTATTTCTTAAAGGCAAAGTCAGAAGTTTTTGGAGTATTCAAGAAATTCAAGGCCCTTGTTGAGAAGCAAAGTGGAAAACAGCTAAAAGTACTTAGAAGTGATCGTGGCAAGGAGTACACATCTCACGAGTTTGACAAATTCTGTGAAGATGAAGGCATAGAGCGACAACTTACAGTCGCATATACTCCACAACAAAATGGCGTGTCAGAGAGAAAGAATCGCACAGTTATGGAGATGGCAAGATCAATGCTGAAAAAGAAAAGTATGCCTAACACTTTTTGGGCTGAAGCAGTTTACACTGCAGTTTATATTCTAAACAGATGTCCAACTAAAGCAGTCCAAGACAAGACTCCTATTGAAGCTTGGAGTGGGAGAAAGCCATCAGCTAAACACCTACGAGTATTTGGGTCTATTTGCTACATACATGTTCCTGATCAAAGGAGGCACAAGCTTGAAGACAAAACTATACGAGGAATATTCTTGGGATATAGCACACAATCAAAAGGCTATCGAGTTTACAACCTACAAACTAAAAAGCTCATCATCAGTCGAGATGTTGAAGTTGATGAAAATGCTTCTTGGAATTGGGAAGAAGAAAAAGTTGTTAAAAGCAACATTCTACTTCCAGTGCAACAATCTCAAGAAGAAACTCAAGAAGATGAAGAAAATTCAGCATCAAAGCAAGAACTATGGTCAAGGAAACGGAGGAAGAAGATCAAATTGAAGATATGTTACCAAGACCAAGATTTGAACTATTGTGCACAATGTTTGGAGTTACCAAATTTGCATTAAGGAAGAGTATTAAAGTGTAATGCAAATTCTAGAAGAATGTAGAAGCTCCTTAGATAGAAGAATTGAAATGTAATACAAGTTCTAAAATATTCTAGAAAAACCTAAGATAGGAAGAAAATTCAAGAATATTCTACATAGGTAAAAATCTAGAACATTCCACATAAGTTGTGGCTAGTATGTTCTAGAATAATCTATGGGTCTATAAATACCCATCAACTCTACCATTTGATGTAAGATGAAGCCAACATCTACCATTTGTAAGAAGACAAGATCTACTACAATAATAAAGACAACTACAACACTTCTTTCAACTACTACTTCTATATTCTACTATCTCTACATTTTCTCTACCACATCAACTACTCCTTTCACAACCTCAAAATACTAACAATCACCTCGTGTGTTCTCAGAAAATTGCATCTTAGGTGGCTACCACATAAGAAAAGGAACTCGACTAATGCATAACCTGTGGAAGATCCACAGAGACCCTAGTGTTTGGTCAGATCCTTTAGAATTCAAACCAGAAAGGTTCCTCACCACTCACCAACATGTGGATCTCAGGGGTCGACATTTTGAGTTGTTACCCTTTGGAAGTGGGAGAAGAATGTGTGCTGGAATGTCCCTTGGCTTAAACGTGCTTCATTTCACTTTGGCTAATATGTTGCATTCCTTTGACATCTCAAATCCTTCGACCGACCCTATTGATATGACTGAGTTTTTTGGATTTACCAACACCAGAGCTACTCCACTGGAGGTTTTGGTTAAACCACGTCTATCTCCAAACCGTTATCAAGCTTTGTAATCCTTATGTTCTGTATTGTCCCTGGTTTATGGTTGTGGTTGCAGTTACAATTTCGTCACAAAAGTTGACATTACAAGAAATTGTGGAAAAATGAAACCATGTGATTGTAATGAGTTAAAAAACCTTAATTCTCCGGCTGAAGTTGGTGTTGATAGCTGAATTTTGAATTATGCTTTTGTCATTACGTCGTCAATCGATTCATGGTTTGTGATCATTTGAATGTATTATGTGAACTGGTGATAGTTTTGTTCTTCGGTAGATGTCTGTCACACAGAGTTAGTTGTCATGAAAAAATGTAATTTTGTAATGAATTATACAAATCACTGTATCGGTTTGTGATTCCTAGGAGAATATATTATCATAGAAGAATAAATGAAATGGTGCGCATTCCAAATTTCTGAGGGTGCTTTGATTTATTCTATGAATGAATTGGTTAACTGCTTAACCGTGACTGATGAAGCTGTGTATTAGAAGGCAAAGGCAAATTACAGGGTATTCTATGAATGAATTGTTTTAATGTTTATGCACTGCTTTAATGTCTATGTACCGTTTGAATAATGGCCTCATTGAGAATTAAGTTTGTAATATACTCACAGAATGTACCTTTTTCTTCATTCCCCATGCTAATCCTACATCCATCGTTTTTCTCTGGGGATGAAATTGTGAATTCTCAATATTTAGATTATTTCTTAATTTGCATATTCTTTTATTAGTTAATTTTCATATTTCTTTTTTGGTTTAATGTTTCAATAGCTATCTGTTTTCCTCATAATCTTAAGGTTTAATACCCAATTTTATCCCCAGTTTGGTTCGGAAATCTCAATTTAGTCCCTCTATATAAAAGTAATTGTAATGGATCCTTACTTGTAATTATGTGAGTCAAATTAGTCCCTTCCGTTAAATATAGGCAAACAGAGTTAATGGGCTGATGATGTGGCAGTAGTCACTGATTAGGTGTCAACACGTAATTGAGATTGTGCTTACGTGGTGTTAGGGCACCTGATTTTAAAGTTAGGGCACCTAATTGGAAATTGGGGATAAAGTTAGGGCAGCTGGAGTTGGAGTTCTTCACGTGCATTGAATAGAAAGAAAGTTAGGGCAGCTGGAGTTGGAGTTCTTCACGTACATTGCCAACACGGAGCAGTTGTGGGTGTTGTTGTTCATCATCTTGTCATTTGTGTTGTTCTTCTTTACGGGTTGTGCTTAAGTCAGTGGTTGGTGGTGGTTCGCGGTTGACGAGTTCTTCTTCCTTCTCAGTGGTTGTCTCGCTTTGGGGTTCGCAATGTCTTCGAATCACGGTTGTTCATCTTGCTCATGGGGGAGCTCTCGTGGTGGTTCATCCAGAGGATTGGTTGAAAGCCAAATATGCCATTGTGGGGAGGCTGCTGTGTTGAGAGTGGCAAAAACAGTTAAGAACGAGGGGAAACAATTCTGAGGCTGCCCTAACTACAAGGTTTGTAGTTTAATGTTTGTGATAAATTATTTTTAGTTATTAATGAAAATTTTGTGGTTGGATACTTTGAACAGCGGACAAGAAATGAAGAACTTCAAGGATGCAATTTCTTTAAATGGCTTAATGAAGATTACGTAGATGATGCTGCTAGTACTATTGGAAGGCAAAGGAGGAAGATTAATAGCCTGGAGAAATGTGTTAGGGAATG
Organism: Vigna reflexopilosa; assembly: GCA_027742785.1. NCBI lineage: Eukaryota > Viridiplantae > Streptophyta > Magnoliopsida > Fabales > Fabaceae > Vigna > Vigna reflexopilosa. The sequence goes on from CM050923.1 coordinate 2,516,548, forward strand.
TCAGAAAAGGGAGAAGATGTTAATAACAATGATATGTTTTCTGGGATTCATTAACATTATTGTTGTATGTATTTTGTTTAAAAGTCCATGATGTGTTCTATTAGATAGTTTATGTGAAGAGCACTTTGGGCAAATTGTAATATGATGTTATGAAATGAAGGTGAAATTTGAATTCACGCATCTGAAATTATGGTTTCAATTTACATTTTGTTTGATATATACAACATAAAATGAGGAAGTGGTGTGTAACTGGCAATAAAATGAGGAAGTGGTGTGTAACTGGCAATTAAATGAGGAAGTGGCTTCTGTAATCCAAAAAGAGAGTTCTGTATAAGAAGGGACTTTCAGTGATTGGAAGAAGTATATGTGCATTGTTTTAATCCAAAAAAAGAGTTGTGTAACAGAAGCTGTGATCAAACACCAAAACAGAAGCTGTGATCAAAACAGAAGCTGTGATCAAAAAAGGAGTTGTCCAACAAATCCACTCATAATGACATCATAATCAAAACAGAAGCTGTGATCAAAATATAATGAGAAATTGGAATTGTGAAATGCACATCCAAACAAAATCTGTCATTGAAATTGATATGCCAAAGGTCCAAACACTATTCATAATTACATCATAAAGAAAACAAAATCTGTCATTGGAATTACAAAGTGGACTTCAAATGCACGTCTGACAGTTAACAAAATACATGTCTGTGATTACAAAATAGCCATCACTTAACCTAAACATACTGTCAGTCCTAAATCACTTTTAAACTTGTGTTGTAGATGGCTGAGTTTGTTCCAAAACGCATTGAGTAAGCTGACTTGGTCAAATAATTGGCTGACTTTGTTCAGCTTGGGTTTCAGGTTGCTCAGTTGATTGATATTGAGTTTGGTTTGCTGGAGGAGCTTGTGGACAACTATTTCTTTTATGACCAAGCTGTCTACATATGGAACATCTCTTACGAGTTCCATTTTGCTTGAGTTGTGTGTCATCCTTCTTTAGCTCCCAAGCCTCTAGCCTTCTCTTCTTTTTTGGTCTACCAGGCAACACTCTTTTAGTTGGAGGCAAAACATCAGGCTGAGAAGTCTTTTCCCATAGCTGAGGACCATTGACAAGGTAAATGATTGGAATGTATGTTTCTTGGTAGGTTGACTTTGTAAACCAATGTGGGACGTAGTCTTCTCCATTGATGTTGATAAATGTCATGGCAGCTAGTGCATGACAGCATGGGATAGCTGTTAAAGTCCACTTTCTGCAACTGCATTCCAGTTTATCTATGTCAACCACATACTTGTCACTCATCATTGAAATGTGTCTGACCTCAAAAATTTTTTGTCCTGACCAACTGCAAATTTTTAAAAAACAAATCACGGTTTATAGTACAAAATTGAATACATAAAGAAGTTAAATGGTAATGTAGTGATGTCAACATACCTAGGGATCCAGTATTTAGTCAAGTGCAATTCCTTGTCAAATCTTTTCTTAATCTTTGGACAAAGAGTACCTTCATATGTACTTATTTTGTTTCTATTTGTTGCCCATCTCTTCATGAGGTACAGACGAATGTCTTCCATCATTGTGATGATGGGCTTACCTCTTGCATGTAATATTACACTATTAAATGCTTCGGACATATTATTCACTAAGGTGTCACAAACAGCATTACTTGTAAACCTTGACCGTGACCAAAATCTACTTACACAAATAACAAGTGCAAAATATCAGCTATGAAAACAAAGAACAATTAGTACGAACAATGAATTTTAAAGGCATGTGGATTGACATACCTTGGTGGAATGGCTAATAAGTATTTAAAGGCGTCTGGATTCACCTCTTTAACTTCTCTCATCACTGCTTCCCATGTTTGAGGGTGTGTTGATGCTGCTGCCTTCCATAGTAGACGTTTTAGAATCTGGCCAGGAAACCTCTTCCAGAAATTAGCATAGATGTGCCGAACACAAAACCTTTGCTCCACACCAGGGAGAAGTTCTTGTAATGCTGGTAAAAGTCCCTATTGACATGAAGGTATACAAGTTAAAATAAAAGACATGAAGGCTTAAAAGATAAAAAAAAATGCCAATGGTAGTAAGTTACTCACTTTTTGTTGATCTGACATAAATGTGATGGTTGAAGAAATCTCCACACCACCAAGATCATTAATGAGGAAATGTAGAAACCAACTCCAACTGTCCTTATTCTCCACCTCCACAACAGCATATGCCAAAGGACACATTTGGTCATTCCCATCTCTTGCTACTGCAGTTAACAACTCACCTCCGAATTTCCCTTTTAAGAAACAACCATCCAAACCTATAATCTTCCTACATGACACAAAGCTGTCCTTACAGGCCTTCAAACACAGATATAGTCTCTTGAAAATTGGAGTGTCCTCATTAGGTTCAACATGAACTTTGACAGTTGAACCAGGATTTGACCGAAGCAACTCATTGGCATAGTCATACACTCTTCTATATTGTTCTTTAAAATCACCTTCTATTTGTTTAAAAGCCATTGCTTTTGCCCTACAGGTTGTGGACCGAGAAACACCAATGTTCCACTTCTTAGAAACTTTGTTATGGAGGTTATACAGATTAATATTTGGATTGTCTTTCATAGTCTTCTCTAACCTCCCACTCAACCATTTTGAAGTCATTAAACGGATGTTAAATTCTCTACTGCAAGTGTGGTTGTCTACTATTTTCCTTAGCTGCCTTATATGCACAATATGCATTCCAAGGACATTTCCCTTTTGACCCACAACATCTGACACACACTCTTCTTTTGTCATTTTTATAAACTTTTAATTTTCTACCATTCTCTACTCCATACGATCTTATAGCTTCTGTAAAATCTTTTTGTCACTGAAGTACGTGCCCACTTCCCATTTATATTGTTCCATAGTTTTGGGCATTGAAAAAACACCAAAATCCCCATAGTCATCCCTGTCATCATCTGTGTTATCACTTTCCACAACACTGTTCAAACTGTCGGATTCCCAATCACTATCAGATAAACCCCTAGGTCCACCAAATTCAACTTCATTAGTAGCTTCAAATATATCGAATCCCACTTCATCTCCATGGTCACTCAATACATCCTCTTCGGACCCATTCCAACTTCTAACATCATTCTCATCAGCTTCTACTCCATTACCCTCTACCTCACCCTCTACTTCTGCCTGCCCCTCCACATCAGACTGCACGTCTACATTCACACCATTTCCCTCAGCATTTGAATCACTTTGTACCTCAAGATGTGCCTCCACACCAACATCCGATACCTCAACCTGTGCCTCCACACCAACATCCTCCACTGGCTCTGATTGTAATTCTACGACATCCTCTACATCACCCACTACATCAACCTCAACTTCAATCATTTTGGGGCTACTTCTGATTCAGGTTCTACCTCAGGTTGTACATCAATCACTGCCTCTGTCTGAACTTCTACCATAGCCTCTACATCAGGTTCTACCTCAGGTTGTACATCAACCTCAACTTCTATCATTTGTGGATCAACTTCTGATTCAGGTTCTACCTAAGGTGCTACTGTCTGAACCTCTGCTTCACCCACTGCCTCAACATCTGCTTCACCAATCTCTATCTCAACTTCCTTTTCAACACTCTCTCTCCCAACTTCTCCTTCACCACTAGGTCTATCAACTTCCAAATCAGCACTCTCTATCTCAACTTCTCCTTCACCACTAGGTCTATCAATTTGGTGTTCAGAAAAGTATTCCAACTGCAGAAGATACTCAGGTTCACACACCCTATGTATAACATAAAGGTGAGCTTCACCATTCAACATAGCAATATTGATCAGATGACAAGCACCCTTGTCATCGAATAAAGGTTCCAAACAATCTTCTAATACAGGACCACGACCCAATGAATACCATAAGTCCTTTACATTCCTATAACCCATCTCCTTTAGAATGCTTAATATTTCAAAATAACTCCATCGATCAGGGTCTATTTTTAAAGTTGTGGTTTGACCATAGTGATATCCAAATGTCCCATTATTCTCAAATTTCCCTCCATGGTGAAACACGACTTCAATGTCTGAGTTGGCCATATTATCTAATATAAAAATTGTTCACAGTTAATCTATGCTTAACCCTTAACCCAAATGATATCTAACCAAAAAACAAAGCATAAACATACCACTGTACAGACCATAAACAACTCAAACAAAGCAAAACCACATTTATCACAGTAAATAAAGAAAATGCCACAACACAGTACCACACACTATCAAGGGGGACCACAACGACAATGTCGCAACAGAAACAAAGCAAATGCACTGACATTGGGGCACACAACACAGACAAACCATACAAAAATCAAAAGTTCTGGGGGGACCATACCGAAAGCAACCAAACACAGAACAAAACCTACCATAAACGCACCTTCGAAAGTCGCTTTTCGTTATTTACCCCACCAACACGATCTCCACGAATGGTCGTCCACTAACAAATGCTTTGTCTTAAACTTAATGGTTCCCGCGATCACTGCCTCTGTCTTCTTTCGCACACACCAAAATGCCCTAATCTGCAACGAATTACCCCAAAATCATTTTATCCCCAATTTCCAATTAGGTGCCCTAACACCACGTAAGCACAATCTCAATTACGTGTTGACACCTAATCAGTGACTACTGCCACATCATTAGCCCATTAACTCCGTTTGCCTATATTTAACGGAAGGAACTAATTTGACTCACATAATTACAAGTAAGGATCCATTACAATTACTTTTATATAGAGGGACTAAATTGAGATTTCCGAACCAAACTGGGGACAAAATTGGGTATTAAACCTAATCTTAAATACAATCCTTTCTTTTTTTTCGAGAGTCTTTACTTTTGTAAATTTGAATTAAATAGGACCTTTATGTTAAATTGATGAGACGGTGTTAAGTATTGTATCATGCTGAGAGTGTTGTTTTTAACAAACGTGTCATTAGGAACGTGGGTGAATTATATTATTTTAAATTTTAAATTAAAAAATTAAGTTAAAAACTTCAATTAGGGCAAAGTTGGCAATAGATTTGGGGAAACATGCAGAAATGAAGGCAGAATCTAAGCTTAATTGAAAATAGATTTTGGGGAAACGTGGTTACGGTGGTGGTGCCTCCTATTTGATAATTCTTTTGAGGAGAGAAAATTGTTCGAAAGAGAAGACACAAAAACCTTGAGAATATAGCATGGTCTGTGCCACGGGTGAGTTAACCAGGACCTGCAGTAGCTGGGAGCGATTCAGTTTCTCCAGATCCACAAATACTGCTGAGTTTTGGCGGAAGGAAGGCGAGGAAGAAGATGAATGGGAGGGCATCGACTGTAGTAAGCGGAACTTCGCCTGAAGAAACCTCACGTACATGTACGCTTCCTCCAGGAGCGTGCCTTAGTTCATTTTCTTGTCCCACGACATCAGTTTCTGCAGGCACCGGGTTTTCTCGCTCATCTTCTGTCTGCGTTGTCGAGCCAGGTTGCTCTGCGGGATCACCGGGGACTCCAAACGCTGTCGTTTCTGCTGGGGCTGCTCCGGGGAGCGGAGCTGCGGGAGGCGGAGAAAGGGGGGTGGGATGGTATTGGGGGAAGAATTTGAAAGGTTGAGAGGGTTCGGTTTTAGGGACAAGGGTTTTTGGAGGCTCTGCGGTTTGCGGAATTAGGGTTGGGTCGTCGGTCCGCGAAAAAGGGAAGGGTTGAGAGGGGAGTGGCTGTAGACTGGTGCCGGAAAACATGGGGTCCAAGGGGGAGACATCGCCGGAATACATTATCATTGCAGAGAGAACGGGGTTCTGTAATTGAATTGCCAACTTTGCCCGAATTTCCCCTATTTTAATTTAATTTTTGGTTTAATCCTTTTTGACGTCCCTATTTGTGTAGGAATGTCTCAATTGGGTCCTCGTTTTTTAAAGTGTATCAAAATGGTCCTTAATTTTGAAAATTTATATCAATTGAGTCCTTTCCGTTAAGTTGGCTGGACGACGTTAAAATGATGAGTGAGATGCTGAGATGACGAACGAACGCTCGTCCACCAGCGAACGAACGCTCGTCGACCTCTTACCGTTGGACGACCGTTCGTTCCACACTGGACGACCGTTCGTTCGGTGGTCGCCGAGCGTTCGTTCGCTGGTGGACGAGCGTTCGTTCGATGGTGGACGAGCGTTCGTTCGTCATCTCAGCATCCCACTCATCAATTTTTTTAACGCCGTCCAGCCAACTTAACGGAAAGGACTCAATTGATATCAATTTTCAAAATTAAGGACCATTTTGATACACTTTAAAAAATCGAGGACCCAATTGAGACATTCGTACATAAATAGGGATGTCGAAAAGGATTAAACCTTAATTTTTTAATTCAAAATTTAAAATAATAAAATTTGACACGTATGTTAAAAACAACACTGTCAGCATACCAGTGGATTACCGCGGATGGATTTCCAAAAGCAAGGTCGTTCATTTTGGTGGATTTGCGCAGATTTGGTAAGACGGATATCCGCTGATTTGCGGGATTCCACTGTTCAGCTCATCTCGCAAATGTGAGATGATTTGCGATGATTTACGAGGGAAAGACGTATATACCCATCTTTGCTTCCATACATCAGCCAAAAATAACGAAGTTATTCGATTCTGCACATTAATAACCGGTTACAGCAGAGTGTAACCGGTTACAGAGAAGAATGAACTTTTGCTTGCACACGCGTAACCGGTTACGCAATATATATTTTTCAGTTTTTTTTTATAATTATTTTAATATTATAATTTAAAAAATGTACATTTTAATAAAATTAGGTATATTATATTTTCTAATTTATTAAAAATAAGTTGATTATTTAATTTTTATAATTTTTAAACATTAATTTTATAAATTATTCATAATTTTTTTCTCTATAAACATTTTTACAATAAATATAACATTTGATATTACTTTTATAACTAGGGGCATTTTGGTAATATTTAATTTCTACCAATTAAACTAATTTTTAAAATCTATCACATCAATCAAATCCTACACTAATTCTCACAAACTTTACTTCCAAATCCACTCTCAATTACCCACAAATCCACTCAAAAGAACAACTAAAAAATTACCCTCAAATCCATTCAAATCATCTACCCAAAAGAACACAGCCTACGTTGTCTCATCAATTTAACGGAAAGGTCTATTTAATTCAATTTTACAAAAATAAAGACTTAATTGAAACGTAAAAAAAAAGATTCTATTTGAGATTGAAAACAAGGACCTATTGAAACATTAAATCTTTTTATTTCATGGAAGGTTATTCCCCGTCTAGCTCATAAGAATGACAATCAAATTTTGGTTTCATCGTATCATTAATTTCTTAATTTTGCATATTCGTCGATTTGAAAGATTATTTTGCAATTGATAACATATATGGAAGGATATGACCATGAAAGTTTGGTTTCACAATATGATACTTGTCAGAACCAGTAAAATCAAAAGTCAGAAACCAGTAAAATCCAAGCACTTCACGTGTCAAGAGGGAGGCTCGACACTCAGATGACGAACGCCAGGTGTCAAGCGAAGGAGACCCGGAAATCAGTTAGTGGAAAACAGGTGTCGACTGAAGAGGGGACGTTCGTTCTCGACTGTGGAGCAAAACTTGAATCTTCAGAAAAATCTACTCCACTCTCTGCATGCACCCTCTTTCTAGATTTCTGAAGAATCCCCTTTTCTCCTCCTTCTCTCTACCTCCTCTTCATCTTCTCTCTTAGAAAACACTCACTTTCTCTCTTCCGATCAATATTCCGGCACCGTAGAAGCACTTCCGGCGTCCAGAGCTTCCAGATAAACCGTTCGGTTTGTGAAGCTGCGCTGGTAAGTCTTTCTCTTCGCCTTGTCGTTCGTTTTCCTAAACATGCAAACCCAGTTCTGGGTTCGTATGTTGATAACCATTCTTAAAATGAGTAGTTCTGATAGTGTCGGGTTGTCACTTGGTGTAGTTGAATTTGTCGAGCGTTGACGATAGAAGAACCTGTAGTGGTCAAATTGTCTTTCTGCGTCTGGGAACGTTCAGTCACGCTTAGAGGTAAGGGAAGCTTATTTAATTTAATTGATATTTGTATGTTGTCGTACTGCATGAACGTTCGTTATTTGACTGAATGGTATTGATGCATGATGGTTAATATGAGTGGATTGAATGAACGTTCGTTTATTTAATGAGTGGAAATGAAATATGGTTGATTTATGTTATAATGTATGAATTACATGAATCTTATATGATATGGATTGTTGGAGTGTGAAAGTTGATTATGATATAAATGTATAAAGTTAAGAAACTATATGTTAAGAAATGAGTTTGAAAATAAACAAGTCTGGTATGAAATTTCTCATATAAAAGTGTACGTTCGTTACTTAACGGTCATTGACCGTTCGATTTCCCTGGTGAACCTAGTTGAAACGGGATTCTTTCATTTGGAGAGAATCCTAGTTGAGGACGAGCGTCCTCGTGTGGTAATACTATTCTTGAGCGTTCGGCCAAGCATAGTTGTGTCTGAGTCTACTGTGATAAACTCAATGTGTGTGTGTGTATATATATATATATATATATATATATATATATATATATATATATATATATATGTAATTGTATATTACTGTTTTTTGTAAACACCACTTCAATAACATCTTACTATAACTATCAAGCCTTTTGTTAGAAGTTATTAGTGCTCGGTCTTACACCAAGCGCTCGTACTGAGTAGTGCTCGGTCTTACACCTAGCGCTCGTACTGAGTAGTGCTCGGTCTTACACCTAGCGCTCGTACTGAGTAGTGTTCGGTCTTACACCAAGCGCTCGTGCTCGTTTCCTTATATAATCTATCTTGATGAAAAAATAACGTTCGTTTAACTTCAATAGAATTTTATTCTCTACCGTGCTCGGTCATTTACTGGCATTCAGATTTCTTGATGTAAAATCAAATAAGTTAAATATTCATAAGCGTTCGGTTTTTATTGGAATATCTTGAAGTATCTGTATCGATTGGTTTCAGCATAGAGTCGTAGTCTTTAGGGAAGTCTTTTCAGCGTTCGGTCAAAGTTATCAAGAGTTAGTTCATATAATTGATTTACTTTGTAATGAACGTCTGGTTCATTCGTTCCTTGCTATATCTATTTGTCGCAACCGGAATCGCGACGGGACGACGATCCGAAAAAAAAATGAAGCTTGGTTTTGAAAAAAAGATTGGAGTCGCCACCATAGTTTATTCTGGAAAACTACGGAAAAACCATAAAATGATAAGGCATGGTCTGCGAAACTGAGATTCTAAGTTCGGGAGTCGGTTACGTGTAGGGAAGGTATTAGCACCCTACAACGCCTGCCCTAACGCAGTACCTTCAACTAAATACGCGAATATGATGTGGTTTTCAAAATGTTTAACTATCCCCTAAAATAAAAACTCTAAAGAAACAAAATATATTTTTTAGTTTTTTGTGCCCGACAAGGATTGACCTTGCTCCTACGTATTCTCATTCAGAATGAGAAATCAGGGTTACGTAGTTCTTTTAGAAAACTGTTTGAAAATTTGTTTGGAATAAATTGTTTGGAAATACTTGCAAATTTGATTGAAGATGATTTTGGATTTTTGGGGAAATGAACCTGACAAGGTCTAGCCTTGCTCCTACGTATCTCCACTTTTGATGAAGAATCAAGGATCACGTAGTTCTGGCTAGCAAGACTGTTTGTTGTTTAAAAGTATTGATGTTTTTGGTTTTTGAAGATTTTATATTTTTTTGGTATTTTTGATGTAATATTTAGATTTTTTGCGTAATGAGCGCTAGGCTGATGCGTACGATCGCACGAGCACTCACACGGCTTTTTCATTGTTTTTTATTGTTTTGCGTAATGAGCACTAGGCTGATGCGTACGATCGCACGAGCACTCACACGACTTTTTTTTTGTTTATTTTATATTTTGGGTAATGAGTACTAGGCTGATGCGTACGATCGCACGAGTACTCATACCGATGTTTATATTATTACATGTTTTTTTTTAGTTTTATATTTTTTATTATTTTTTCTTATTTTTATATAAAACGAAACGATCAAATCCAACATATATAAATAAATCAAAGGGGTGAGGGTTACTATACAAAGGGGTTACAGTAAAAGTAAATAGCCAAACAAATAAAAATAAAGAAACAAAAGCACAGTAATAAATAAAAATAAACGCAAGATAAACAAACCGACGAGGTGTAGAATAAACTTGAAGCTCCTTAATTTGGGTCAACATCCTTTTTCTTCATCTTTGTATCTGCTCAGGTGTAAGAATGAAATTTGGGGGTGTATCCCGAAATAGTATGTCCAAGTCCAATTCTTCTTCCCCTTTTTTTTATTTTGCCGGCAGAAAAAGTTAAGCCCAGATGAAAGTGGGTGCAGGGATATGATCCAGGGGTGCGGAAAAAATATTTTTTTTATTTTTTGTTTTATGGTTTAGCCCAATTTGTCTTCTTTTCTTTTAGGTTTAATCCTTTTCGACATCCCTATTTGTGTAGGAATGTCTCAGATAGGTCCTCGTTTTCTAAAGTGTATCAAAATGGTCCTTAATTTTGAAAATTAAGATCAATTGAGTCCTTCCCGTTAAGTTGGCTGGACGGCGGTAAAAAAATTGATGAATGGGATGCTGAGATGACGAAATGTTACTGACGTGGCATTGACCTAGCTTAATGGTGAGTTTTTTAGATTTAAAAAAGTGAAATTTGTAAATCCCTAAATTGAAGAAATCCCCAAATTAGTTGACGAGAGCGAGGTTCGTGTTGGAGGTTGTTGACGCAGGTGGGTGGAGATTCAAAAGGAGAGAAGGATCTACAAGTTAGGGTCACTCCCTCCTTTTTTGTTAGTTTTTGGTGGTGATGTTGAGGCTATTGATCATAGATGGAACCAACATGGTCTTGGAGGGGATAATGTTAGAAACAGTTGCAGAACTTTGCATCCTGGTTCTGTCAGTTTGCTGCATTGGAGTGGGAAAGGGAAGCCATGGACAAGGCTTGATGCTAAGAAGCCTTGCTCAGTGGACTTTCTTTGGGCACCTTACGATCTCTATATACCTTCTCAGCATAAGAGAATTGCTACTGCTACAATGCATTCGCCATTTTAGACATAAGTTTATATTGGTTTATCTGATTCATCTGTTCTGATTTTTTCAATTTAGGGATTCCTCCTCCTCCTCCACCATTTTAGACATAAGTTTATATTGGTTTATCTGATTCATCTGCTACAATGCATTCGCCATTTTTTCAATTTATAGAAAGAGCACGAGTTGGCGTGGTGTCTGACTTGGTTGTTGAAGATGTGATGGTGGGTTCTGATGGGTTGGCGGAGATCAAAATCAACAACGATTCCAGGTCCGATAGTGGCAGGTCCGGAGGTGAAGAGCATGATCCTGGAGCCTGTGGTGACAAGGCAAGACTCTAGAAGTCCGAGGGCGACGGAAATGGCAGTGCCGGTGCACCTTGGAAGGCGAGTGGCGGAGGTGGAGTAGAATGTGGAATGGATGTCTTCTGACAGAGATCTTATTGTTGCCGCTTGTCCTTAACGCTCGGATGATTGAGATCTTATTGTTGCCGCTCGTACCGCTCGACAGGTACGCTCGTCATCTGCTCTGTCGCTCGTACCGCTCGACAGGTACGCTCGTCATCTGCTTTGTCGCTCGTACCGCTCGACATCTACTCTTGGACGATCGGTCTTACCGCTCGTTAGATTCAATTGTCTTCTCACTACCGATCGTCTCCTCTCTAGGACGATCGGTCTAGGAAGTCGCTTCGTCTGCGATTCATTTTTAGTAGTTGTTTCTTTTTTTTTCTGTATAAATACATTTGCTTTGTTGTATTTTCTGTAATTTTCAATAATACAATTCTTTTCAGTCTTTTCTTTCTGGTTCTCTCTTCCTCGTTTTCTCTGATTACTTACATCTTCAATTGCAGAAGTGATGAAGAATTCACATTCAGAAAATGGCAACAGAAAATCCTGTTTTGGGGTGTGTCCGTGATGCAGCGGGTGGGGGCGACCGATGTTGAGGAACTGGCGGATCTGAGGGAGAGATTAAGGAAAATTGAATAAAGTCAGTTGATGATCGAATGAAGTGGATTGAGTGTAAAAGAAAGCGGGGATTGAATCAGAAGAAGTAAGAATAATAAGTGTAGTAGAGTGAAATACCTGATTGGAGGAGAGATAGCGGCTGCCGTGAAAGAGGTGGAGGGAGGAACAGGGGGAAGAGGCGAGATGGTGGAGATAGACCATGGAATCGAAGGTGAGGAGAGAGACGAGGGCGTGATCGGGGAAGTGGTGGTGGAGGAGGAGGAGGTCCTTCTTGAGGGAGAGCAGTTGGTCGTCGGGGGAGGAGGGGAGAGAAGGAGAGTACTCGACAGTGCTGTAGGTCCACGTGCAAATGAATTTGATCCACGTCATTAAAATTTGCTTCGTCAGCGTGCCACGACTCAATAAATTTAACGCCGTCTATTGAAATTAACGGTAAGGTTCCAATTGACTCAATTTTACAAAAATAGGGACCTAATTGAGATAAAAATAAATACGAGACCTATTTGAGACAACCCTACACAAATAGGGATGTCCGAAAGGATTAAACCTTTCTTTTATTAGCAGAATGGTTTAAGCCCAAATGCAAGGGGGTGCAATTGAAGTCTTGGGATGGCATTTGGTATTTGTTGACCCAGGCCCAATACCCTTTCTATCTTCAATCCAGAAACCACTAGGGGTTTCCCAACTTCATTTCATTTTTCAAACTCAGACCCCTTTCCTCCTTCCACATGGGCGCGTCCTGGAAGCCACCACCATTTGTCACGGTGCCAGATTCGCTATCGGTGCACGCGACCCCCGCTCGCAAACGTCTCAGCTCCACCACCAAACAACCTAGGATACAACCACTGCCAGCGTCGATGCTCACTGCCGGAGTGATTACTAGCCGCCGTATCGGGTCCTCCTCCCTACTTCTCCCCTTTCGCGCGCGAGGGAGATGATTATCTCCTTCCCTTCTCGGCAGCCAGCGGCCAGCAACAGGGGCGGTTAAAAGTGACGGTGATTGGTCCTTGGAGATTGGGTGACGAGAGAGTGGTTAGTTTATGGGTGATGGTGTGAGGGGAGCGTGGTTGGGATGGTTACGGATGAGAGGAGCAGAGGGCTGGAATCAGTGCCCCTGGGCCGCGGTCATGAGGTGTAAGGATGAAGGTGATGAAGATTGATGGATGTTGGCCGTGTATAAGGTGGCTGTGGCAGTGGGTGAATATGGATGTTGGAGGTAGCCGTGGGTGTTAGGTGTTGGAGGGAGTGAAGAAGTTGGAGATTAATGAAGAATGGTCAGAGGTGTAACGATGATTTGGTGAGGTGGTATAAGGATGAAGATGTTGATGTTGGCCGTGTCAAGATGGCTGTGGTAGTGGGTGAATATGGAGGATGGGTGTTTGGCCGTGAGGTCCTGTGGGGAAGATGAGATAGATGTTGGCTGGGAGGTAAGGATGAAGATGATGATAAAGGGGTCAGAGGTGCCATGAAGGGATCTGTTGGAGGTGTAAGGATGAAGAATGAAGAAGAAAGATGAAGATGATAGGTGCTGCTGTTGGAGGTGATCACGGGTGATCCAGATGGTGAAGAGTAAGTTGAAGATTTTTTTGTTTCAGAGATGAATGATGGATCTCCCCCGATGAAGGTGGTGTTGGATGGTTTAAATTGACATCAAAGGCTAAGTGTCGGTAAGTTTGATTGGTGGATGTTGAAAGTGGAGATGTTTGGTGGGAATCATTAGTGGGAATCATTAGTGGAAGATTGTGGGGAGTGGACCATGGCAAACTGTCGGCTTGGAGAGTGTCGGCAGCCCCCATTTGCTGAAACTGTCGGCAGCATTTCATTGGAGCATTGTGGGAAACAGCTGGTGGGAATTATTACACTGTTTGGACGAACCTTCAACTGAGACGAACGACCATTTTAAAAAACTATTACACACTGCTTTGACGAACGCACCGAACAATGTTCCCATGACGAACGTTCAATACATCAACAATGCCGAACGTTCAACTGAGAATAAACTTCAATAAGACCGAACGTTCGCTAACATATAAAAAAACCGAACGCTTCAGATTGAATCCTGACACTATCTGATCAAGATCGAACGCTAACAATCAGTAATAGATATCAGGTTGACAATTGTTACAGGTCGAACGCTTGAACACTTGTGGGGCAAGGATGATCAGACGGTGAGGTCCAATGACCGAACGTCAATGAGACTAAATGGCTGAACGTCTGAGGACGAACGGCCGAACGGTTGGAACGATAAGGACGAACGGTAGAAGAGGAGGAACGAGCGGTATATGAGGAGGAACGATCTGGACGAGCGGTAGAAGAGAATGAGTGATCTGGACGAGCGGTAGATGAGGAGGAGTGATCTGATCGAGCGGTAGAAGAGGGAGAAGCGTCCTCAGACCATTTTACAAAAAACAGCCAGCACTGCCTCTGACGAACGACCATTTTAACAACCTATTACTGTTTGAACGAGCGCTTCAACAGGCCTTCGAACACCATTCAGAACGGCCGATCCCTATGAATGATAACGCATAGAGACCGAACGTTCCCTAACACAAAATATGACCAAACGCTATTTATTAGGCCGAACACTGTGAAATCAAACCTAGGCCGAACGATCAAAATCGAACGGTAATCATCACTACTAAAACCAGACTGAACGTTCAACTGAGAATCAACAATTTCAAGACTGAACGTTCATTAACAAATGAACGAACTTTCTAAGATTAAAAAAAACAAAGCCCCAGGACCTTTTTAGACGCTCGACCGTTCACAAATAAATGACCGAACGCTCAGACCGAACGTTCACAAGTTAAAACCTCTGATCCAAGTCGAACGCAAACAGTTATTAAAACGCCAAAACCGAACGTTACAATTATTAGTATAACAAAAGGCCCAAAAACGAACGCTCGTCACCCAAATATTATTAAACCAGACGAATGGGACGAACGTTTTGCACCCTGGCCTAACACCTAGATCTTTTGGGGCCAAGGATTACCGAACGACCAACATGTCAGGCCGAACGGACGAGTGGTGGAACGCTTGTGGATGGCCGAACGGTAGTTCCTGAGAGTTGCCGAACGTCAGTGAAACCAAATGACCGAACGGTTGAGCACGAGCGGCCGAGCGTCATAAAGATACGGATAAAAGAAGCGAACGGTCTGCGACATTGCAATAGAGGACGAACGGTTTCAAGCAGGGGAGGAGCCGAACGTGCTCGGTGGAGGACGAACGTTGGTTTCTTTTTTATTTATTTTCTATTTTTTTATTATTTTTTTTTATTTTACACTCATGATGACACTATTACGTTCGGTTTCTCTCTCAAACCGACAGTAAACCTCTCGGTCTTATTCTGTTCTGGAACTGGAGACCTATCTGTTTCGTCTCTAGTGTTCATCCTCGTTCTGAGTGAGGATTAACGTTTGGTATTTAGTGCCCTTTATAAACTTTTGGTCAAAGAGGAAATTGAAATAATGAATAATGAAAGATGAAACTAAAGTGATTGGTAATGAAAGATGGAATTGAGAATGATTATGAATGAAATAAGAAGAGAATGTGATATGAATGAAATGATGTGAAGTTGAACGAGTGTTCCAGGGAGGAACGACTCATGGATGAAATGTTGGAATTTGTAAAGTATGACTGTGGGAAGCTAATGCTGGCTGTTCATCTTGATGTTTTGTGGGTACTCGTCCTCACGTAGAGGAGGGTAGGTCATGTGTGGAAACAGCAGGAGGTCTCGTCCTTAGGGGTACTTTGGATGAATAGGACTAACCTCGAGTGGCAGCTGATGAGAGTATTCCAGTTACTACATCACCCGGGTGCATGAACGCCTGTAGCTACGCAGATTTCATACAGTACGGACAGTCAGTCTAGTGATAGGCTTTGTATGATACGTACGTTGAAATTTATTTGGTGTTGGATTATTTGAAATGTATGTTTATGAATGAATTAAATTACTTAAGCTTACCCTGCGTTTCCTGTCGTGTCTGGTTTTGTACGTCCGTCCTTGTCATTGAATTGATCATCCGTGTGGATGTGAGCAGAAGGAGATGAGTGGCTGGAAGAGGCGCTGGAAGAAGAAAATATTGGAAGAAGTTGAAGTAAGGATCGAGCGGTAGGAACGTTCGGTTCATTGCCTAGTTATTTTAAGGTGGTCGTTCGATCACCTTCCCTTTTGTTAAGAATGACCGTTCGGTATTTTCTTTTGTAAACCGTTCGGTCAGGTTTGCCTATCTTGTACGGCCTAAATTTGTAACCCTTTCTGTAAGGCTGTTCGGCCATGAGCGTGCGCTCGACTCTAGTGTAAGACTGATTCTTGATTATTATTGTGATTATTCTAATATATAGTTTATTGCTGTATTTTTGGGATGTTACAATACTTCTGAATTTGAGCATGGTCATCTTACTACTCTTACCGTTTCGGAATTATGACATTCAGTTCATTATGTGCAATTTTCCACTTTGCTGATGTGATGTAAAAAATATATTTATAACAAAGTTATGAATATTATGTTCTGAACTAGTTATGAGTAATATTTCTGTCTCATTCGTTTTCTGTTTTTTTCTTCTCTTCGAAATTTATATTCATATAATCCAGAATGCTTTATGACTCCTTACTTTTCTTAAAGCCTCGAAAGAAAGTACTGGGTAAGTTCCAAATTTGAAATAAGAACAAATACTCTCCAAAATCTTGCACAAATTCTACTGTAACACTTTTATTTTTGTTTGTGTTTAATTATTGTATCTTGTACCGTTCGGTCCTCCCCACCTCCCCATTCATAAACCGAACGTCCACCCAGGTGGACCACCAAGACCGAGCGTCCAAGCTAACGCTGTCCGACCACACATAGACCGAGCGATCCCCCAAGGTCGACCATTCATGAACCGAACGTCCACCCAGGTCGGCCATCAAGACCGAGCGTCCAGTGTGACCGATCAGCAGAACCGAGTGGCCGCCCACCCAGGTTGACATCCCTGGCCGACCTACCTTCTGACCGGCCGTCCCGACCGACCCTCACTCGGTCGACTACACGGTTAAACGCTAATGACTCATTAAAGCCCTTAAATGAAGATTAAGGTACGATTGGGCAGTTATCAGGCCCACGAAAGGTAAAAGCCCATTACAATCAGTATAAATAAAGGTTCCAGGTATGAATTCGGGACAGATTGCTTATGATGCAATATATACATGCATTACAGACAACTCGGTCATGTTACTGACTTAAGTGTCGGAGTGCCTTTGACAGGTAACCGACCGCCCGGCTTAGAGAACTGGGTGGAACGAACGCCACAACCAGGACTTGAAGACGAGAGACCCCGTCCGACCCCTCCCAGCGCGTCCAGACCTCAAAAAGAGGTAACCGTCCGGTTTTCGCCAGCTTCAAATGCCCCCTAGCGACGAAGTCGCTCGGTCTGCCTCGGCTCGTGGGATTTAGCAACGTCCACCCGGTCTTCGGCAAACTCACGTGTTTTAGCAGGGTCATCTAGATCTGTCCGAAACATATCTTAAATTTCATCCACTACTTTATTGTTCATAAAACCTTATTGTCGGGCACAATAATTCAGTGGAGCACTCTGTACCAAATTTTCTGTCCCACCTATCTTATACTGAGTGATAAAACAGCCTTCATAACCGAACGGTCAAACTATTGTCACGAGGTTATGTCGTTTGGACTGAAGAATGTAGGGCTACTTACCAACGACTCATGGACAAAGTCTTTTGCCACCAGATTGGTAGATGTATGGAGATCTACGTGGACGACATGGTGGTGCGAAGCCGGTGGAGGACCATGTGAAAGATTTTGCGGAAGTTTTCCATCAAGTACTGCTAAAGCTCATATTTAGGGTTGTTTGACACAAAGTCAATATATCTTCTGCAATATGCTTCTTAAGAGAAAAGGCGTACGAGAATCTACAAAATCGTGCCCAAGTCCACTTTTTATATTATGACTCGTTATTGATCTAGAAAAAGGACGGTAGAACTTTATTTTATGATGTTGCAGGAACTTAACTCTTCAAAGACGTCCACCAGTGTATTACATGATGGATTCAAATTAATACTTCCGACAGGTTGAAATAAGCACAAACTATCAAAGAATTGAAACCGAACAGGTTTTACTTACTTGGCCATCCGACGTCATAGCCAATCAAGTTAATGTCAAAATAACTTTCTGCGAACCAAGAGCTAAAGAGCCAAGCTGATTCTCAACCGAGCACCTTATCTTTTCTTTAAAATCTTCCGAGTGATGTCATACAATACAATCATTTTATTTTGTAGGACTGAAGACAATAGGGCATCTATACCTATGACACATCCTCATATGAATACTTCAAATGTCCAATCAAAGATCGAACGGTCTAGCATATATTTGGATATTATCAAACAGGTCACAAGGCACTAAGGCATGGGCAAGTTCATCCTACCGATCGGTCTCAATTATATCTTTGATATTATACATCTTGCGAATCATTAAAGCAGTTACATCTCGACCAATCGGTCGCAATTATATCTTTGATATTATATATCTAGGAGATCACAGGACTTTAAAGCAGTTATACCTCGACCGAACGGTCTGGACTTTTGATATTGTCTTACAGTGCAGATAATCACATCTTGCATACAGACTAAAAGAGCGGGCGACAGAGAACCGTTCGTGCTGAGGCACACAATCAATGGAAAAGGTTTCCACACCAGGGTCACAAGAACCTGATCGCGTTGACGGATAAGACAGCTTCCGGACGCTCCAACTAAGGGATGTAATTCCTAGGGTCACGAGAACCCGATCGCGTTGACGGATAGGTAGCATCCGGACGCATCCAACTAAGGGATGAAATCCCTAGGGGCCACGCATGTAACGAGGCGATATAAACGTCAACAAAGGCACTCATCATATAAACAATGAAGTATAGCGATCCTATAAACATTCAAGTACAGCGATCCTATAAACATTCAAGTATAAGAACATAAAGTTTCAAGACAAGTACCAAATGACGACATACACGCAGCAAACAACCCTAAGAACAGTAAGTACAAAATAACAGAATGTCTAAAAGTTAAATCTATTCTATACAAGGTCTAAGACGGGGGCATCCTCGACAGCAGGAACCCCTGAATTCCCCTCGGGTGTCTCGATTCGAGCAGCTTCCTCTGTTGCCATTGCCTCGGTGGGCGTCCCTGCAGGCTCGTCATCTGGAAATGACCCGGCAGGAATGACGTCTATCGGAACCCACTGTCCTTGGTAAACGTCCTTCCGAATGTCGAAGTTGACTCCTTCAGTACAGACATTCAAAATATAGGACACTTGCCTTAGCGCCTTCTTAAAGCCCCTGGTATGTTCCAGGATGATAGCATCAGTCATCTCATCCTGCAACTCCTGGTTTTCAGTAATGGTCTGGCGCAAGGCCTCCCTCTCGGCAGTCAAAATTGTCAAGCTTTTCTTCAACTGCTCATTCTCTTTCCTTGAAAATTCCAGATCAGCTACAAGCCGTTCGTTGACCTTTTTCATTTCAACGCTAGCCTTCTGCAGATTTTCCGTTATCTCCCGACCCTTCACTATCATCTTCTCGGATTCCTTCCGCTGTTGCTCACACTTAGCGTGTTCGGTTTTTAGACGCTCAAGCTCGGTGACCAAGTTACCTCGGTTGGAGGCATACGCTAAGTTCCAGGCAGCCGCCGCGGCACGACATGCGAATTCTAAGCAGTAATCTGCCATTTTTTGCTCAGAAGTCTTTTCCATGACTTTCTGCTCAGCCAAATCAAAGTTGAACTCGATCTTATGGCCAAGGTTAAAGGCCGCATCCCACATGCCATTCGGAATGTCGCGATCGGCATGCGGGTCGACCACCCCTCCAATACTCTTCCCTTTATCGGAAGCTTTCGGATCTCCACCGGTGACTGCCTTTCGTTTCCTTGAAAGCGGCCGTTCGGGAGAAGGTGGCGATTCATCATCGTCATGGATAGGATTCTTGATAGTCCTCAAGGCTGAGGTTCCCCCTTTATTCTTATCGGAAGCTTTCGAATCTCCACCGGTGATAATCTTTCGTTTTCTTGAAAGCGGCCGTTCGGGAGGTGGCCGCTCGTCATCAACATGAATAGGATTCTTGACAGTCGTCAGGATCGAGGATCCCCCTTTATTCTTCTTGGCATGAGCAGCGGCAAACCAGTCAAGAGAAGCTTTTTTACCCATAACAGCTATACGCAACAGAACACAACAAATACCAAGTCAATGATGCAAAAACAAAATTCAGAGCACTCAGTAAAAGAACATACCCAATACCCTCGAGTTCATATCGTCGTGCTCGAGGCAGTTGATAATCTTTCTGGAGGAAAAGGGGCGAGGCAACGCAGCTATAACACTCAGAGCCTCCAACTCGATATCAGTCATATCTTCTTTCGGCCAAGAGGTAAGCTTCCTAGGGTTCTGGGTCCAGTACAAGGGAAACTTGGAGCTACTATCCTCGTTAAAAAAGAACGAGCGACCTGATTCAGTGATAGACACTCTAAAAAACTGGGTTTTGAAACCTCTAAAGGATTGGGCGTATAATTCCAAAATTGGGTCCCCAGGCTCAGTAATTAGAGAAACCCAACCCCTCTTTTCGATCGGCCGGGTCCTAAAAAAATAAAGAAACAGGGCAACCGTGGGATTAAGGGCTAAGGCTTGGCACATAACCGCGAACGCCTGTATATACCCCCAGCTATTTGGATGTAGCTGTGTGGGGGCGACATTCAGAGTCTTCAGGACATCCATTTGAAAAACATTTAGAGGAAACCTAAGGTACATATCGTGGAACAGATAAGAGTAAACATAGAAGAAATCGTCTTTAGAATTCTCTTTACCATAGAAGACTCTCTCGTTTTCCCCACAGGCAACTAATTTAACACAGGAGCCATAGCTGAGATTTCTAAGAATACAATTATCGTTTGCCCAATTCAATAACACAGCCCTACTATCGAAAATACTAGGGAATCCACTTACATCTCGAGAGGCCCATTCATAGTTACTCCCGATAGAGGAAGGAAGATTTTCGGGCTCCTCCACCGCAACACCATCATAGACAAAGGCGTTTTCACCATAAAGTATGGAGACAACCTCACACTGAGCCCTATTCCGAGAACGCTCTGGTGCGTCAGCCTGGTTGCCACTCCGCCTTTTCTCAACAAATGCTGGGGCACAATCTGAATAGGAAAAAGAGTCCATGAGTTACCTGTATGTAAATGTCAAAGGAAAGTCTGGAGAAGGAGAAATGAAGAAGTTGGTCGAGGCGATGAAGTAGAAATGACGGTTGCGCTAACCAGGGTTCCTCAGAAAATCCTTTCACATTGATGAGGGGAAAGCTGATGTAACCGCTGATCATTCCGCACCGTAGGATTAGAAAGAATCCAACGATCCCACTTTTCAGACTCTACCAATACCCAGAGGCCGGAAAATCAAAACCCAAAAACGGTGCGCAGCACGGAGCTAAAACCGGTGCGTAACACAGAACCCTCCTAATAACAATCACCTTACAGTCCTACAGTTAACCCTAATACATAAGTCGAACGGTTAACTCGGACTTGGGGGCACTATGTACGGACGGTATGATATTATCGGTCAATACCACTCGGGCCACTATTAGGCTAGAGCTAATGAATCTAGCAAGGAATAAAACGTTCGCATAAAACGCAAATATGATCTAAGCGGTTAAGGTAAGTTTATATTTTATTCTGTTTATGTTTCTATTCTGTTTATATTTTATTGGGCTTATATCAACTTAAAGTCCATAAAACAACTTATAAATACATAGCCAGGGCCATAAGCCAGGTAAGTTCCATTCACGCTCACATTTACATCATAGATTGTTTACATATGAAAGTACTCAATTGAGTACTGTGATTCATTTACCATACGCCTAACTTGAGCGTCCGAGTGCCCTTGCAGGTACATCTCTCCTCCGTTGGAAATTAAAGTTTGTCGAACGATCGAGTTGCGAAAGGAGCGAGCGTTCAGATCAAGGTCCGCCGAACAATCAAAATTATTAGGATACTTTTTGGATGTAAACAATCTATTGATGTAAATGTGAGTGTGAATAGGACTCCTGGCTTGCCTTCCTGGCTTTGTATTTATAAGTTGTTTTATGGACATTAAGTTGACATAAGCAGAATCAAATATAAACAGAATAAAAATATAAACAAAAATAAAAATATAAACAGAATAAAATATAAACTTACTGTCGTGGTATAAAGTCAGAACCATTAAAACGCACTCAAAAACCCCTCTGAATGGACGCCAGGTGTCAAGCAACGAGGATTAAAAATCAAATAGTGGGATGCAGGTGTCAGCAGAAGAGCGGACGCTCGTTTGACGTGGGAAGAAAAATGATTTTTCTGAAACTTCCTTCCCACTCTCTTCTGCATGCAACCTTCTTCCCAAAACTCTGAATTTCTCATTTCTCCTCCTTCTCACTAGAAACTCTTCCTCTTTAAGAAATCTCACCCTTTCTCTACTCCGATCTACGTTCAGGCACCGTAGAAACGTTCCCGACGTCCTAAGCTTCATTCTGAACCAAACAGTTTCAGTTTCTGATCTGGTAAGTTTTTCTCCTTTAGTCGTTCGTTTCCTGGCACATGCAAACCAACTCCTGGTTGCATGAGTTAGTAGTATTCTTCTGAAACAGTTTGTTTGTTGTTTGTTTTGCTTTGAAGAGTTGATTGAACATTGAGGGTAGGAGAATCTTAGTCAGACAAATCGTAATTCTATATCTTGAACGATCGTTCACGCTAGAGGTAAGGGAAGCTTATTAATTTAATATATATGATTATGTGTTGCATGAACGTTCGTTGACTTGATTGGATATGAAAAATGATTGAGTTATGTTATGATGTATGAAATGTATGAAATCTCTATGTTTGGATGTTATGAAATCTGAAAATGATTATGATATGAATGTGAAAGATTATGAAGTTATATGTTAAGAAATGAGTTAAAATATAAATAATTTTGGTATGAAATTTCCACTATGAAATTGTACGTTCGGTACTGAACAGTCCTCGACCGTTCGGTATTTCTAGTAAGCTCGGTTGAAATTGGATTCTTTCATTTGGAAAGAATCCTAGTTGAGGACGAGCGTATTCGTGCGGTAATACTATGCTTGAGCGTTCGGCCAAGCGTAGTTGTATCTGAGTAGTCTGTGATAAACTTAAAATTTGGTAAATATATGTATTCATATATTTAGTCATTTTAAGTTTAGTAGCACCTGGTCTTATACCAAGTGTTCGTCCTAAGCAAGTGTTTGGTCTTACACCAGACCCTCGTTCTATCTCCTTAAATTAAACTTCATAATAAAAGCGTTCGTTTAAGCTCTCTAGGGTTAGCTCAATGTAGTGTTCAGTCTTTGACTGGCATTTTGGATTCCTCGATACTAAACTCAGTTAAACTAAGTTTCCATAATCGTTCGGTTTCTTCATGGGAATTATCCTAAGTCTTCTTCTTCGAAAGTCTCGAAGTATCTGTATTCATTGGTTATCGCATAGAGCCATAGTACTGGGCAGGGTCATTTCGATGTTCGGTTGAGGTCCTTAAAAGTCAGTTCATCTAATTGACTCACTTTTAAATAACGCTCGTTCCATTCGTTTATAGTGATAATTGATTTTACTCGGTTTCTTTCTCAACACGATAATACCCTTTAGTCTAAATCCCTTCTGGAACCGAAGACTCCTGAGTCTCACTTCAAGTGTTCGCTCTAGCCCTATGTGTTCGACCCGGTTTCAAGTTCGGGTTGAACGTTCGTTATTTGTAATCCTCATGAATCGTTGTACGAGGTGATTAAATGAAATATTTATTAATGAAAGATGAAGAAAATGTGATTTGGAAATGTTATGGATTATGGACGAGCGTTCCAGGGAGGAACGACTCATGTATGAATGTTGGAAATTGTAAAGTATGACTGTGGGTATGCTAAGCTGGCTGTTCATCTTGATGTTCCATGAGTACTCGTCTTCACGTAGAGGAGGGTAGGTCATGTGTGGGAACGGCAGGAGGTCCTAGTCCTTAGGGGTACTTTGGACAGATAAGGCTAACCTCGGGTGGCAGCTGTTGAGTGCATCCCAGTTACTACATCACCCGGGTGCACGAACGCCTGTAGCTAGACAAATTTCATACAGTCCGGACAGTCAATCTACTAATAGGCTTTGTACGATATGCATGATTGAAATGTATCTTGTGTGTTGGATTATTTGAAATGTATGTTTTTGCATGAATTAAATTACATAAGCTTACCCTGTGTTTTCTTGTCGTGTCTCGTTTTGTACGTTCGTCTTGTCATTGCAATGATCATCCGTGTGGATGTGAGCAGAAGGGGGCGAGCTGTTGGAGGAAGCGCTGGAAGAAGAAAATTTGGTAGAAGTAGAAGTAAAGACCGAAAAGTAGAACGTTCGGTCAGTAGTGTAGCGTAGCAAGGTGGTCGTTCGACCACCTCCTCTTTTTATTTTATTTGACCGTTCGGTAGCTTCTTTTGTCAACCGTTCGGATTAGTTTCGTACCGCTGTACATTTTAAATGTGTAAATCTGTCTGTAAGGCCGTTCGGCCGTAACTGTACGCTCTTCAAATTTAAGACTGATCTGAATTATTATTAAATGTAATTATTCTATGATATAGTTAATACTGTATTTTTGGGATGTTATATATAACACCCTTCCTCCAGGTACAATAGACTGCTTTGCCACGGTGAAATCCCTCTTCAGACAGCAGTACGCGTCCAGCAGAATGCAGGACCTGACACCAGCAGAACTCGTCAACACCAAGCAGGACAAGGACGAATCTCTAAAGTCCTTCATGAAAAGATACAATGAAACCGCTAGGCGGATAAAGGATATTGGCCATTCCCTTATTATCAGCAATCTACCCTCATGCTTGAGACCGGGATATTTCTCGGAGGACTTATATGCCGAGCCCCCCAAAACCATGGAGGAACTCCAGGCTAGGGTGGCAAAGTTTATTCGGGTAGAGGACATCACGCAGTCACGGAAGAAGCAGCAGCAGGAGACGAACGACAGGAACAAAAAAGAGGGAAAACGATCGTTCCATAATAACGGGGACCATCCCCAGAAAAACTTCCCTCGCGTTACCAGTTTAACCACTTTGCGGCTTTTAATGCACCTCGCACAAAGGTTGTAGAGGAAGCTCTTGCCACCAATTTGATCACACTCCACCGGAGATGTTCTCCTACGGACGCCGACAAGGGAAAAACCTGTCGGTATCACCTAAATAATGGTCAACCACAGAAGAATGTACCACGTTAAAAAACAGTATCGAGCAGCTTATCCGAGAGGGTCATCTCCGTAAGTATGTAAAGACGGATCGGTCGCGGATAAGAAGCTCATCAAGGTCTCCAAAAAGAAATACCGAATGGCCACATAGAAAGCAGGAACGGAAATGTAGGCGGGAGTCGCAGCCGCAGCCATAGCTCTGACCGCACAATCCTGAGGTGTATCGACTAGAAGTGATGAAAAGTCCTTCCTAACACTAGCAACGCGACTCACCTCAAATTCTACTTTAGTTAAAATTTGTTGACATGTTTATTTCAGTCAGATTATAATTGCTGAACACTATTTTTAATTTTATCCTAAATTCAATTTGTTGTCATAAGATCGAACGGTCTATCATCAAGCAAGAACGGATACAGCGTCATAATGCTAGACTGAAAAAGGCATAGAACAAGGTCGAACGGGCTCTCAATAAACTAATGCTGATACAATGCAGCAACAGGTTAAACACCGAGCGGGTTGGTCGTCCCAGTCGTCTAGCACACCTGGACGTTAAACACCTAGCGGGTCGGTCGTCTCCGTCGTCTAGTACACCTGGATAGGCGAAGTCACCGAGCGCTCATCGTATTCAGGCAAAGCCACAGAGCAGTCATCCTATCCAAATACTTAAGAACCTGGATAGTCCGGGGCCACAGAGCAGTCATCCTATCTCTTCGACTACCGAGAGACTCTCCATGAACGATCATGTACGCCTACTGGAAAGTTCTCCTGGGTCATGAACGATTATATTGGGAAGCGTTCCTTGGCCGAACGGTCAAGCAGGAAGGACGTTCGTTGTAGACCGTCCGAGAGCATTGACGGAGAGATAGTTTCCGGACGCGTCCAACTAAGGGATGTAATCCGTAAGGTCACTGGGACCCGATCGCGTTGACGGATAAGACAGCTTCCGGACGCGTCCAACTAAGCGATGTAATCCCTAAGGTCACTAAGACCCGATCGTGATGGCGGATAAGACAGCTTCCGGACGCATCCAACTATGGGTAGTAATCCCTAAGGTTCCAGCATTTAACTAGGGGATATAAACGTCAACAAATGACTAAAAAAAAATAAACGCGATCCTATAAACATTCAAGCATAAATCCAAGAACATAAGTTTCAACAAGTACCATAAAACAAATACCAAGTCAATGGTGCAAAAATAAAATTCAAAGTGCTCAGTAAAAGAACATACCAAATACCCTCGAGTTCATATCGTCATGCTCGAGGCAGTTGATAATCTTTCTGGAAGAAAAGGGGCGAGACAACGCAGCCATAGCACTTAGAGCCTCCAATTCGATATCAGTCATATCTTCTTTCGACCAGGAGGTAAGCTTCCTAGGGTTCTGGGTCCAGTACAAAGGACCTTGGGACTATTATCCTCGTTGAAAAAGAACGAGCGTCCTGATTCAGTGATATTGTATAAGATTAAAATATTGTATAAGATGACTGTAACATCCCTGTTATATAATAACTACGATTATATAATATAGACGTCAACATCCAAATAAAGAGAACAGTTAGAGTATGACATGTAATTAAGTGCGAAATTACAGTCATCCAAATAAAGAGGCGGAAATTTAAACTTAAACAGTTTAAAAGATTGAACACTACAAGCGTTCAAATAGGAAAATTCCTAAGTAGACTACACCGCAACATCAGTATCCTCTAGCTCTTGCTCCAAAGGAATCTCCTCGACAACATCTGCTCCCATCCAAGTGGATGATCATCGCCAAAGAAACATACCCAAACAGCACACAACAAAGAAATGCAAGGGTGAGCTAGATATAAAAAGCATGTTATACATATATCACAGTTAATTCATTTCATCATACATAGTTACATATAAAAGAACAATTAAAGCATACTCATTAAACCGTAACTCACACACTCACACGACTCATCCGAATTTGTATAACTGTCGAACTATTGGTCGTCTTTGCACTTGCATAGTTCAGCTGGCCCCCCAACACTAGCAAGGTAAATCCCCCAATCTGTCTATATCTACCATCAAAGACTATAGACGAGGACCTCCCTCTACTCTCACCACTTACATTGTTTTTCTCTACTTGAGCATGAACAATTCTTTGAGTGTAGGGATAGACATACCAGTCCAAAGCTCCATACAGTTATACAGAACAACCACTATACACCACACCACCACTTTCGATCATCTCACCCTGAGATGTCCAATTCATACTCATATACGTACAGTTCACATACTAATATACGTACAGTTCACATACTAATATACGTACAGTTCACATACTCATATACGTACGGTTCACAGTTATATTATCAGTAATCCAACATATCTCATATACTTTTAGGATAATTCATTCCCACGATCATACTAATCATTTCACACACTTAATAATCCAAAACAACAACAATTGGTCTTGGAACCGAACATTAAAAGCTTAGGCCGAACGCTACAAGAACGTACGCTATCAGACTGCAAACTGTAAGGTCGAGTACAGTTTGGACGAACGTTATCAAACCGAACGCTATTTGAACGAACGTCAAGAAAACCATACACGATCAAATCGATCTCTGAGGTCGAACACTGTTTGGACGAACGCTAATAACCTGAGTACTCTCAGACCGAACACCATCAGATCACTATGATGTCGACAACTGTTTGGACGAACGCTCAAAAAGCCGAACACTATCAGATCACTATGAATACTGTTTGGGCGAACGATCAATAGATCTAACACTATCAGATCACTACAATACGGTATGGACGAACGCTCAAAAAGCCGAACACTATCAGATCACTATGAGGTCGAAAACTGTTTGGACGAACGCTCAAAAAGCCGAACACTATCAGATCACTACAATACGGTATGGACGAACGCTCAAAAAGCCGAACATTATCATATCATTACGGATACTGTTTGGACGAACGCACATATGGATCAAATACTACGAGACCAAATACTGTTTTGGACGAACGCACATATTGATCAAATACTACTAGAACAAATACTGTTTTGGACGAACGCACATATGGATCAAATACTACGAGACCAAATACTGTTGGGACGAGCGGTAAGAAAAGTGAACGTAGTCAGACTAACTCAGTTTGGACGAACGGTATGAAAAACAAACGTAATCAAACTAAATTTGCTTGGACGAGCGGTAAGAAATTGAACATAGTCAGAGTAACTCAGTTTGGACGAACGGTATGAAAAACAAACGTAATCAAAGTAACACTGTTTGGACGAGCGGTAAGAAAAGTGAACATAGTCAGAATAACACAGTTTGGACGAACGGTATTTTCTAGTTCTGCAGAATTATGCAGAATCGTTTCGAGAATTCCAGAGCCCCAATTTTCATCCCCTTTTCCCCAGATCCACGTACAACAGCACAATTTAACAACCACTCATACGGATTCATACACAACAAAGTCACTCTAAATACGAAATTTATTCATCAAAGACAGTATATTATGGATTTCAATACACACATAGTTCATACAATCCAGAGAAAAGGATCTAGATCCCCTTACCTCTTGAAGACTTCCTTTGTGAATCTTGAATCTATCTCCCCCAAGACTTGCAATACCAAGGCCTCCTTGCAACTGCAGCAGCTCACAACTCCACCTCTCTCACGGATTTTGCAGCAAGGATTTCACTCCCCAAGTGCATAACCCTTTACCCCTTTTATCTCCTACACGTAATGCTTTTAGAAATGGTGCAAAAATGAAAGCAAGCCCCGAACGTGTGCTGTTCTCCATTTGCCAAATAAAATAAAATCCCACTTCGGGCGGCTGGTGCTTCCCAGCTGTCATTGGTCCCCCCATCTTCTTTTGACTCCAAAACATGTGCTTGCTGAATTCTTTTTCCAAAAAGACTTTTCCATGGGCCCTAGGCCATGTAACCGTGAGCTCCACTTCATTTCCACGTGGCTCCTCACTTAGGTTCTTATAATGACTCGCTATTAAAAACAGTTTAAAATTTGTAACACCCTCCTCACGCACACACGCATTGTCCAAAGCATTGAATTGAATCTTTTGTGATACGAAATGAAAATATGATTACAAAATAGAAAGTAACCTGGAAAGATCATTGTCTTTGTCTTGGATGCAAAGTATGAGTTGAAGATTGTTCCAGGGACATGACGCTTCGGAGCAATATCAGAACGGTGCCGCTTGGAAGAAGTTTGAGGTTCCGCATCAAATCTTTGTTTTCGCTTCTGATTTTGCCAAAGGCTTCCGAATTGGTATGGTAATAAACCATAAAAGCTATTCTGCGATCAAACTTGGTGTCAAAAAGGCTTTGGTAATCAACAACTGGGAAATGGCAAAGGAATGCTTCACCACAAACGACATAGTCGTTTCCTCTCGCCCCAAGCTTGTTGCCGTTGAACAGATGAGCTACAACCAAGCCATGTTCCGCTTAGGACCATGTGGTCCCTATTGGCAAAAGGCAAGAAAGATGACAATTTCAGAGATTCTCTCCTCTCACCGAGTGAAGCAGCTACGTCATATTTTTGAATCAGAAGTTCAAGGTTCGATCAAGGAACTCTTTACCTTTTGGTGTAGCAACAAGAACGAGTGTGGCTATGCCTTGGTGGAGTTGAAGCAATGGTTTTCTCATTTGATATTCAACATTGTTCTTCAAATGGTTTTGGGAAAGCGATATTTTAGTTTAGGAACCGTGGATGATGAGAAGGCAGGGAGATGTGTGAAGGCTGTGAAGGAGTTCATGCGTCTTTTCGGGGTGTTCACAGTGGGAGATGCTGTTCCTTGGTTGAGATGGTTTGATTTTGGAGGCCATGAGAAGGCCATGAAAGAAACTGCCAAGGAAATGGATAGTCTTGTAAGTGAGTGGTTAGAGGAGCATAGACAAAACAAGGCTTTGGGTGGAAAGGTTGATGGATTTCAAGATTTCATGGACGTCATGATTTCAATGCTTGATGGACAAACAAGTAATGGGTTCGATGCAGATACCATGACCAAATCCACTGTACTGGTATGTGTATATGTTCAAACACGACTTTCGATTCTCTGTTGTATTTCTTTTTTTATAAATTGCTCCTCATACATTTTTATAGGTTTAATCATTCACTAAGTCCCTATTTTCGCATGGAATCTCAATTTCGTCTCTTTCTTTATGAAAATATCAATTGGGTCCCAATTTTATGAAAATTGCAACAAATCGATCCTTTCCGTTAATTTGGCTGGACGGCGTTAAAAAAATTGATGAGTGAATGCTGAGATGACGAACGAGCGCTCGTCCACCAGCGAACGAACGCTCGTCCAGCAGCGAACGAACGCTCGTCCACCAGAGAACGAACACTCGTCGACCTCTTACTGCTGGACAACCGTTCGTTCCACACTGGACGAGCGTTCGTTCGGTGGTCGACGAGCGTTCGTTCGCTGGTGGACGAGCATTCGTTCGCTGGTGGACAAGCGCTCGTTCGTCATCTCAGCATTCACTCACCAATTTTTTTAACGTCGTCCAGCCAAATTAACGGAAAGGATCGATTTGTTGCAATTTTCATAAAATTGGGACCCAATTGATATTTTCAGAAAGAAAGGGACGAAATTGAGATTCCATGCGAAAATAGGGACTTAGTGAATGATTAAACCCATTTTTATATTGCATATTTGTTTTTGCAGTCAATAATTTTAGCAGCAACTGACACAATCAGTACCACTCTTACCTGGGCAATGTGTTTAATATTAAGAAATCCTAATGTATTGGAAAAAATTAAAGAAGAGCTTCACATAGTTGGTAAAGAGAAATGGCTAAGTGAGAATGACATTACTAAGTTAATATACCTTCAAGCTACAGTCAAAGAAACGTTAAGACTGTACCCTCCAGCTCCTCTCTCTGCACCTCATGAATTCACAGAGGATTGTACTATAAATGGATACAATGTCACAAAGGGAACCCGTCTGATTACAAATCTTTGGAAAATCCACACAGATGAATATGTTTGGTCAGACCCATTAGAGTTTAAACCAGAAAAGTTTCTCACAACACATAAAGATATTGACTTGAGGGGTCATCATTTTGAGTTGTTACCATTTGGAGCAGGTAGAAGGATTTGTCCTGGAATATCTTTCAGCCTTCAAGTTGTTCATTTAACTCTTGCTAGTTTTTTGCATTATTTGGTTTTTGCACCAAACTAGGCAAATATGCCCTCTTTATTACCAAAATGGGCAAATTTTGACCCAAAGTGAAGTCGTGGGGGCCAAAACGACTTCAATTGAAGAAGTCGTGCCCCCCTGCACGACTTCACCCTGTTCATTTGACCAGGGTTGAAGTCGTGCACCCCCAACACAACTTTACTTTCTTTTAATTTTTAACTTTTATTAATCTGGTGCGATTCGGCAAAATTCTGCAGAAACGAGTGTACGTCCGAACCAAGGTTGTCAAACTCGAGAGTTTACGTAAACTCGTGAGAGTCCAGTAAACTCGACTCGTAAACTCGTAAGAGTTTACTTTGTATGAAAAAAATATAAATAACATTCTAATTCAAATAAGATAACAAAATTATATAAATTGAAATACATAAGTTCATAGAAATATTGTTCATAACATAAAGATATAATGTAAAATATAAATTGAAATGTCAAAGTCTCTATGCCTAATCCTCTAATCCTCTAATAATGGCGTCATCATCTCCATCATCATCATCATCTAACTCTTCCTCTAATGAATGTTGTGCTTGTGCATCCTCATTGTTCTCAAATGTTATGTTATCAAGATCAAGAGCATCTAAAACAGGATCTGTTGTTGCTCCATTTAAGTGAACATTTTCACTATCATTTTCACCTTCAACTTGATCAATCTCAACAACATCATCTGTCTCTTCAGCTATCCATTCATCATCTGATTCTATGTCATCAAATGGAAGAGCTATAGTTTTTCGAATCTGTCTACTTTTCAGCTTGGAGTTATACATCACATAAACTAAATCATTCATCTTTTTTTGATGTAAACGATTCCTTCTCTTTGTATGAACCTAAAATGAAAGATAATATTTTTAGTGAAGATATAAACATAATAAAGGAATTTATAAATTAAAAATAATTTAAATTACCATTTCAAATGAACTCCAATTACACTCACATCCAGAAGAACTACAAGTCAAGCTTAGAATTCGAATAGCAAATCTCTTCAACTCTGGAGTTCCATCACCAAACATGTCCCACCATTCCCCAGGATTTAACTCTTTCCTACACTCTTTTGCATCTTCCATTCCAAACAGGCCTCTAGCATTATGAAATTCAACAATTTGTAAATTAATTTTTCTTCTTTCTGCCATATCTGGTATCAATCTTCTCATGCAAAAATACAATCCTTCTTTCACCTCTCCACCATCATCAGATCTAAAGTTAGGTTCATAGTGGAAATGAGGGTTTAGAAAATAGGCAGCTGCATGCAAAGGCCTATGAAGTTGATTATCCCATCGAGCATCAATTATTCTCTAAACCTCTTCATAACTACATCAATCATGCTATATCAGAAATAATCTAACACATAAGTAATTAAACATTGAATGAGTAAAAGTTTGAAAATTTACCTCTTTTTGATATTGTTAAAGTTAGACCTAATCTTCTCTTTTGCACAGTCCATCTCTTCATAAATGAAACCCATTGCAGGTTTTACATCTGAGTCCACTAATCTTAAGACAACCATGAGAGGGGCAACAGCTTTCAAGCATATGGAGACATTCTTCCAAAATCGGCTATCTAATACTACATGTGCTACTTTTCTCCCCTCTTGTGAAGTTCCAAACTTGCTTGTCTTCCATTCCTCAGAGTTGAACATGGTCAACAACGATGCCTTCAATTCATGAAGACAAGCAAGAGTTAAATAAGCCGTGGCAAATCTAGTCACACCCGGTCTTATAAGGTCTCTACCTTTAGTAAACTTTTTCAATAAGGAAATCAACATTGATCTCCCATAAATGTAAGTTGTAATTTTTCTTCCCTTCTTAATGGTCAATTCATGGACCTTCAAATTTTTTTCAAAATCTTCGAATATCAAATCTTCTTAATGTGCTCCGAACAGTGCTCGACCAAATCGTGGTCAGCAAAATATAGGTGATGTAAATGGAGCGTACGTACAAATAGTGGTAGGCCAAGTGAGCGTTCGGTTTTGTATTCTCATGTAACGAGCGGTAGGATACTTCCTTGAATAAAAGTTAGTAATATATTAGACGTTCGTCCTTAATTTAGTACTCTCATGAGGCAATCTCGAGCGTTCGGTCTTGGTATATTAATGATTGTGAGCGTTCGTCCTAATTTGGTAGTCTCGGCTGGTGAACCTGAGCGTTCGGTCTTAAATTGGTAGGTTTTAATCTTGAGCTTTCGGTCTTCGTGAAACAGTGATCGTAGGCGTTCGTCTTTAAATTGGTATTCTCAGAGAGTGATCTTTAGCGTTCGGTCTTGGTTCTGTATTAGTATTTTAGGCGTTCGGTCTTAAGTTGGTGTTCTTAGGCTTCAATCTTGAGCGTTCGGTTTTTGTGTAATAGTGATTATAAGCGTTCGTCCTAATTTGGTATTCTCGGATAATGATCCCGAGCGTGCGGTCAATCTTGAGTGTTCAGTTTCAATCTTGAGCGTTCAGTCTTTGTGACTTAGTGATTGTTTAATTGTGATTGTGAGTGTTCGGCCTTAAGATAGTATTCTAAGGTTTAAATCTTGAGCGTTCGGCCTTGGTGAATTGTGATTGTGAGCGTTCGGTCTTAAGTTGGTATTCTTAGACTTGGATCTTGAGCGTTCGGCCTTTAGTTGGTTTTAAATAAAAGTATAAATTTTATTTATTTAATAATATTAAAAAACTTTAATTATTAATTAAAGATGATTTTAATTATTTTAAATACATTTAAAAATATTTTTTAGAAATTATAAATGATTTTAATTACTAAAAGTTAAAAATTAAAATAAAGTAAAGTTGTGTTGGGGGTGCACGACTTCTCTTATTGAAGTCGTGAACCCCCCTACGATTTCAATTTTTTTTATATTTTTTTATTAAAAACGGTATGGTAATCGATTACCATACCCTAAAGTCGTTTTTGGGGTGCACGACTTCAACTCTGGTCAAATGAACAGGGTGAAGTCGTGCAGGGAGGGCACGACTTCTTGAATTGAAGTCGTTTGGATCCCCCACAACTTCCCCATTTTCGTAATTTTGGTTGAATTTGCTCATTTCAGTAATATTAAAGGAAAATATGCCTAGTTTGGTGCAAAAACCACGGATTTATGATTTCAAAATAATGCGGTTTTTGCACCAAACTAGGCCGAACGCTCAAGATTTAAACCTAAGAATACTATCTTAAGGTCGAACGCTCACAATCACAATTAAACAATCACTAAGTCACAAAGACTGAACGCTCAAGATTGAAACCGAACACTCAAGATTGACCGCACGCTCGGGATCATTATCCGAGAATACCAAATTAGGACGAACGCTTATAATCACTATTACACAAAAACCGAACGCTCAAGATTGAAGCCTAAGAACACCAACTTAAGACCGAACGCCTAAAATACTAATACAGAACCAAGACCGAACGCTAAAGATCACTCTCTGAGAATACCAATTTAAAGACGAACGCCTACGATCACTGTTTCACGAAGACCGAAAGCTCAAGATTGAAACATACCAATTTAAGACCGAACGCTCAGGTTCACCAGCCGAGACTACCAAATTAGGACGAACGCTCACAATCATTAATCTACCAAGACCGAACGCTCGAGATTGCCTCATGAGAGTACTAAATTAAGGACGAACGTCTAATATATTATTAACTTTTATTCAAGGAAGAATCCTACCGCTCGTTACATGAGAATACAAAACCGAACGCTCACTTGGCCTACCACTATTTGTACGTACGCTCCATTTACATCACCTATATTTTGCTGACCACGATTTGGTCGAGCACTGTTCGGACGTACACTCATTTCTGCAGAATTTTGCCGAATCGCACCAGATTAATAAAAGTTAAAAATTAAAAGAAAGTAAAGTTGTGTTGGGGGTGCACGACTTCAACCCTGGTCAAATGAACAGGGTGAAGTCGTGCAGGGGGGGCACGACTTCTTCAATTGAAGTCGTTTTGGTCAAAATTTGCCCATTTTGGTAATAAAGTGGGCAAATTTGCTTAGTTTGGTGCAAAAACCTAAATCCGTCGACTGAACCTCCTGATATTTCTGAAACCTTTGGATTGACCAACACTGAAACAACTCCACTTGATGTTGTGTTTAAACCATGTCTATCTCCTAATTGTTATGAAAGCAATGAAGAGGTCTTTACATAAAACTATATATATTGGGAGATGAAGATGTCTGTCATTTTACATAATAGAGAATAATGTTCCTCACCACTCACAAAGATGTTGAACTTACGAGTAACCATTTTGAGTTGTTACCCTTTGGAGGTGGGAGAAGAAATGCGCTGAAATGTCCCTTGGCTTACACACGATCCATTTCACTTTGGCTAAAATTGCATTCATTTGACATCTTCAATCCTTCGGCTGAACCTGTTGATATGACTAATTTCTTACTAGAGCTACTCCACATGAGGTTTTGGTTGAACCACGTCGTATGTCCAAATAACAAGAAAGTGATGCTATAACAATTTTAGAAAACTCGATACTGATATAAGATCTGATATGAACATGTGAAAAAAATCATGTTTCTTATATTATCTCGTAGAAAGAGGTTTAAAACATGCAAGCATGCAACCCAATCACTTTGCCCTTGCACCCTCGAATTCCTTTGACGCCTGCTGAAATCTGTTCATGGTGCATCCAAGTCCTTCAGCAATATCCTGCATTGTTTGAGCTCTCCACGATGACCTCCATTGGTGGGTACCATTTTTATATGCTCCACCACAAACGACATAGTCGTTTATCGGCCGTGTTAATGTTTATGTACTGTTTGAATAAATGCCTCATTGAGCATTGTGACTTTTATGTAGTATGTGTGGTCCATCAACATGAGCTTACAATTGCTATGCATTAGTTTTTTTTTGGTTTAATCCTTTACTACATCCCTATTTATGTACGAATTTCTCAATTGGGTCCTCGTTTTTTAAAGTGTATCAAAATGGTCCTTAATTTTGAAAATTCATATCAATTGAGTCCTTTCCGTTAAGTTGGCTGGACGGCGTTAAAAAAATTGATGAGTGAGATGCTCAGATGACGAACGAACGCTCGTCCAGCAGCGAACGAACGCTCGTCCACCAGAGAACGAACGCTCGTCGACCTCTTACTGCTGGACAACCGTTCGTTCCACACTGGACGACCGTTCGTTCTCTGGTGGACGAGCGTTCGTTCGCTGCTGGACGAGCGTTCGTTCGTCATCTGGACGAGCGCTCGTTCGTCATCTCAGCATCCACTCATCAATTTTTTTAACGCCGTCCAGCCAACTTAACGGAAAGGACTCAATTGATATCAATTTTCAAAATTAGGGACCATTTAGCTACGCTTTAAAAAACGAGGACCCAATTGAGACATTCGTACATAAATAGGGATGTAGTAAAGGATTAAACCTTTTTTTTTTCTTCTTAATTCTCTGTTTGTGAAGTTGTGTCAATAGTTTCCCTAGTATTGATTTGTTACTTGTAAATTATAACGCCTCACTTTGTTATGCTTTCATATTATAGGACAAATGATCAAAACTGCAAAATCCGTAATTGAATCTTTGAACATATATTACGCTTCTCATGCCTTTAATTATTGACTTCATTGAATAGAACTCGTTCACAATTTCTAATTTGGTTTAATCCTTTACTACATCCCTATTTATGTACGAATGTCTCAATTGGGTCCTCGTTTTTTAAAGCGTAGCAAAATGGTCCCTAATTTTGAAAATTGATATCAATTGAGTCCTTTCCGTTAAGTTGGCTGGACGGCGTTAAAAAAATTGATGAGTGGATGCTGAGATGACGAACGAGCGTTCGTCCACCAGCGAACGAACGCTCGTCCAGCAGCGAACGAACGCTCGTCCACCAGAGAACGAACGGTCGTCCAGTGTGGAACGAACGGTTGTCCAGCAGTAAGAGGTCGACGAGCGTTCGTTCTCTAGTGGACGAGCGTTCGTTCGCTGCTGGACGAACGTTCGTTCGTCATCTTAGCATCTCACTCATCAATTTTTTTAACGCCGTCCAGCCAACTTAACGGAAAGGACTCAATTGATATGAATTTTCAAAATTAAGGACCATTTTGATACACTTTAAAAAACGAGGACCCAATTGAGAAATTCGTACATAAATAGGGATGTAGTAAAGGATTAAACCTTCTAATTTCAATAGGAAACTTTGGAGGAAACGTAGACGATTTAATAAGTCTTTCGTCCTTATATTCAAGTCGACAAACGATTTGCATATCAATATCACATATATGCTTTCATTCAAATAAGAGCGTTCATTTTTGAAAATTTGTTTAAGGGGATGTGAGTAAATGAATTTGAGAATATAATGTGTATTGTTTTTTTTAAGAGATTTAAAGGTAAAATAAATGAATTTTAAAATAAAGTTTATGAATAATTTGACTCATGTAATATATTAAAAATAGTTTAATAAATAGAAAAATAAAATTACAAAATTTGTCTTATCATTAATATTATTATTCATCATTATTATTATTAATTATCATTACTATTATTGATATTATTACTTATTATTATTAATTACATACAACACAACCACAAATAAAGGAGCAGAAGAGCACCTACAATACAATTAATATGACTGAAATCAGTTCAATAAAAGTTATCAGAAATAGTATGTATTGACCCAACAAAAGGTTCCAAATGCAATTTGCACATGAAATAAGAGTTGCAAGTAAAAGACAATATAATAAAGGTTTAATCCTTTAGTACATCCCTATTTATGTACGAATGTCTCAATTGGGTCCTCGTTTTTTAAAGTGTAGTAAAATGGTCCTTTAATTATGAAAATTCATATCAATTGAGTCCTTCCCGTTAAGTTGGCTGGACGGCGTTAAAAAAATTGATGAGTGGGATGCTGAGATGAGGAAATGTTACTGACGTGGCATTGAGCTGGCTTTATGGTGAGTTTTTTACACAATCAGCGAGTGCTTTATGGTAAATCAAAACGCAACGTTTTGATTTTTAACACAATCAGCGAGTGTTTTATGAGAAGGAGAAATCCCTAAATTGCAGAAATCCCCAAATCGGTTGACGCAGGTGGGTGGGTTTAAGAACGCAGTTGTTCGACGCAAGTGGGTGGGTTTAAGAACGTAGTTGTTCGTCGCAGGTGGGTGGGTTTAAGAACGTAGTTGTTTGAAGACGATGTCGAAGGAGCATTCTTGTTGTTCGTCGACATGCAGTGTGTGGCGGAAGGAAAACCGTAATTTGTGTTCACCGATTTGCCACTGTGGACTGAGATGCGCGCTGAGAACTGCTAAAACTTTGAAGAATCGTGGCAAGCAATTTTGGGGATGCTCGAAGTATAAGGTATGATTTATTTGACGTTTGTATTATGTGGAAGTGTTTTTGAGAATCAATTGTTGTTTATACAGAGTGGTGCTGAAGAGGGTGGTTGCAACTACTTCAAATGGTTCAATGATGTTGTGGAAGAGGAAAGGGGCAAATGCTTAAAGTGTGAAGGAAACAAAGAAAGTTCGGTGCACAGTGAAGAAATGGATAGTAATAGGAAAATTTTAGTTAAGTTTGAGAAATCTTTGTTGGTTGTTCAGAACTGGATGAAGGTGTTGATATTTTTGGTTTTTCTTTTATGTGTAATAAATACAATTTGTGTATCAATGTTGATGAGAATGGGCTGATAGGTTGTAACCGTGTTGTACTTTTCTTCCATTTCAATGAAAGTCAGACTTCTTACTAGTGAAAACTTTATTTTTGTTATGAAATGTGATGAGTAATGTTTTTATGAGTCTAAAAAATTCTGCATATCTGAGGTGTTTTTATGAGTCTAAAAAAATCTGCATTGCTCAGGGTCACTGTTTTATGAGTGTATATATTGCTATCATACACCTCCTTTGTGGACGAGCGTCTTTTTTGTCGTTGAGGGAGCGTTCTGTAATGCGTCCACAGTGGACGAGCGTGCTCTTATCGCTTGGCCAGCGTCCTCTCGAGCGTCAACAGTGGACGAGCGTGTTCTTATCGGTTGACCAGCGTCCTCTCGAGCGTCAACAGTGGACGATCGTGCTCTTATCGCTTGGCCAGCGTCGTCTCGAGCATCCACAGTGGACGAGCGTCCTCTTATCGCTTGGCCAGCGTCCTCTCTAGCGTCAACAGTGGACGATCGTGCTCTTATCGCTTGGCCAGCGTCCTCTCGAACGTCAACAGTGGACGAGCGTGTTCTTATCGGTTGGCCAGCGTCCTCTCGAGCGTCAACGGTGGACGATCGTGCTCTTATCGCTTGGCCAGCGTCGTCTCGAGCATCCACAGTGGACGAGCGTCCTCTTATCGCTTGGCCAGCGTCCTCTCGAGCGTCAACAATGGACGATCGTGCTCTTATCGCTTGGCCAGCGTCGTCTCGAGCATCCATAGTGGACGAGCGTCCTTTTATCGCTTGGCCAGCGTCCTCTCTAGCGTCAACAGTGGACGATCGTGCTCTTATCGCTTGGCCAGTGTCGTCTCGAGCATCCACAGTGGACGAGCGTCCTCTCCAGCGTCAACAGTGGACGAGCGTGCTCTTATCGCTTGGGCAGCGTCCTCTCGAGAGTCCACAGTGGACGAGCGTCCTCTTATCGGTGGGTGACGAGTTATTTACAAAAGAAGACATCATAATTATTTACAAAAGAAGACAAAAAAGAGGATTTAACATCAAAATTAGCATTATCAGCTGTGTAATAGAAAAAGATAAGATAACCAAAGTACTGTCTAATACAAAAAGAGCACCAAGTTGCTGTGTAATACAAAAAGAGCACCAAGTTGCTGTCTAATACAAAAAGAGGACCAAGTTGCTGTCTAATACAAAGAGACATTATAAAATACATTAAAGTTGTTCATTTATCCCCTTAAACTGCAGCTTCTTCTTCATTTGATGATGGGATGTTTGGTTGAGTTGATGGGTTACTTTGTTGTGTTTGTTGTGCTTTGGTGCAAGAAGTCCTGTTGTGGCCGAGTTCCTTACAAATGCCACATCTTTTCTTTAAACCACCCTTCCTCATTCTTTTGTCATCCTTCACCAACTCCCATTGCTCCAACCTTCGCTTCTTCTTTGGTCTTCCAGGCAAAGTTCTTTTTGGTGGAGGGAGAACATCTTCATATGTGGTAATCTCCCACATATTGTTACCATTTATTGGATAGATAATTGAAGAGTATGTTTCTTCATATGTTGACTTCCTAAAACAACATGGAATGAATTCCTCTGCATCAAGATTTAGGAATTTCATAGTAGCTAACGAGTGGCAACATGGTATGGTAGTGATTTCTCACTTCCTGCATGTACACAAATTTTCATCTAAATTGACTACAAATTTGTCACCGGCTTGGGACACATGTCGAACTTCAAAAATCTTGTTTCCTGACCAGCTGTAAAATCCAAACAAGAAACACATTATAATCATAAACCACTAACACATTTAAAAAGAAATCATAAGTGAACAAACCTCATTCTTACCACGGTATCCAATATTTAGTTAACTGAGACTCCTCCTTTAGTCTACTCTTGATTTTTGGACAAATGTTCCCAGAAAGTGATTGAGTTTTTGTCCTGTTAGTTGCCCATCTCTTCATCAAGTAAAGCCGGATTTCCTCCATCATGGTTACGATTGGCTTAGACCTTGTATGCAGCATTACATTATTGAAAGCCTCCGACAAGTTGTTAACCAAAGTATCACACTGAGCCTTGCTGCTGAATCTTGATCTTGACCAGTACCTACAACATATATATGTTCATCAATGTTACTGTGAATATTTGGCAGATTTTTAAGAATAGAAATTTAAATACAAACCTGGGAGGGATTTTTAACAAGTATTTGAAAGCCTCATCGTTAAGCTGTTTAATATTTCTCATTTCTGCTTCCCATGCTTGTGGATGGGTTGCTGTAGCTGCCTTCCACATCAAACGCTTGAGTTGTTTTCCAGGGAATTTCTTCCTAAAATTAGCGTATAAGTGCCTAACACAGAAACGTTGATCAACTCCAGGCACGACTTCTTGTACAGCTTGTAGTAGTCCCTGTTGAATCAAATTATGAGAGTGTTGTTAGAGATATCATTTCAACCTCAAAGATAATTAACATAATCGGGGAATAGGTCATGTGCATTACCTTTTGCTGGTCCGACATGAATGTAAATGATGAACTTACTTCCTCCCCGCCGAGATCTTCAACCAGAAGTTGAAGGAACCATTTCCAAGTATCCTTGTTCTCTACTTCGACCACGGCATACGCAAGAGGTAACATTTGATCATTTGCGTCTCTACCAACAACAGTTAACATTTCACCACCATACTTTCCTTTCAGAAAAGCACCATCCAACCCAATTATTGGCCTGCAGGACACAAAACTATCCTTGCAGGCCTTTAGACATGTATAAAACCTCATAAAACTGATTCCACCCACATTCTCTTGAACTTTGACTTTTACTGTGGATCCTGGATTACGAGCTAAAACCTCATTGGCATAATCATAAATCCTTCTATATTGGTCTTTGAAAGACCCATCAACATTCTCTGAAGCAATGGCCTTTGCCCTATAAGCCATACATCTAGATACACCCACATTCCATTTTCGATTTATCTTCTCACGAATTTCCTTTCCCTTTACTTGTGGATTTTCTCTAACAGTTTTTTCCAACCTTTTACTGAGCCATTTTGCATTAACTAATCCTAATTTGTGCTCTCTACTACATCTGTGGTCATCAACAATAGTCCTTAATTGCCACGTATGAATGGCTTCCATATAAGCACAATATGTCATCCAGGGGCACTCTCCTTTAGCACCCATACATTTTACCCTCATTCTCTTCTTATCATTTTTAATATATTTAATATTTCTGCCATTTTCTATTGCATATGTTTTAATGGCATCCACAAAGTCTTCCTTCTTAGCAAAATAAGTTCCCACATCCCATTTATAATCTACCATTGTCTTAGGCATGCAGAAGGTTACAAAGTTCCCATAACCCTCCTCTTCCGCATCTTTTGCTTCACTTTCTGCTCCACTGTCTAATTCATCAGATTTCCATTCATCATCGGACAAACCTCTATGATGATCACTATTGATTCCATCATCCACATCACTATCATCAGATTGCACATCAACTTCAACATTACCAAACCAATCTGCCACTTTATCTCCTACCTCCTCTTCTAAATCACACTCAACATTAACATCAACCAGACCTTCCATACAGTCGTAATTAACCTCCTCATTGCCATCATCATGACCACTACTGGTCCAGCTTCGAACATCACAACCATCAACTTCCTCTTCACCTTCACCCAACTTCCTCTTCACCTTCACCCATAACCATACCTACAGGTTCAACTTCTACTTCATCTGTATTTTGAGGAATATATTCTAACATATTTATCACCTCAGGTTCAGAGACATTGTGAACAACAAATAGATGAACCTCACCATTAAGCCTGGCTAAGGTAATCATGTGCATGGCTCCTATGTCATCCAACAAAGGTTCCAACCTATTTTCCAAAACAGAACCACCACCAACGCAGTACAACAACTCCTTAAACCCATCATAACCTAGACCTTTTACTACACTGACTACAAGGAAATAGCTCCACATGTCTGGGTCAAAGGATAAACTTGTACTCTCCCCCTCATACTTAAGTTTTCCTTCATTTATGAACTTCCCACCATGGTGAAAAACAACTTCAAAATTTCCTTCCATTACGTACAACACAACAATTATATTTTAACCTATAAAGTAAGAAAAGACTTTAACAATGGGGGACCACAAAAAAAAGCATTAACAATATACACAACCCACTGAAAAAGACAATCAAACAACGCTTTAATAACGAGGGACCACATTGCAATCGAAAACGAAACAATATACAACATACAACAGGTTACGACAACCATAAACGACAAAATCATCACAAAATTCAATCTAAAGCACATTTACTAACCTGAACACGTGGTTCACTTCAAACACTTTCGCCACTGCTTTCCACGTGCTTCAACGCCAACACCTTCCTGATTCTACCGAAATACCACCGATAGATCACTCGCAAATCTAGAAACGATACCTATTGTCCGCCAAATTGGAACCACAAAAGACAACCGACAACCCTCGACAAAACCCTCTGCAATTTAGGGATTTCTCCTTCTCATAAAACACTCGCTGATTGTGTTAAA
This sequence comes from Vigna reflexopilosa, assembly GCA_027742785.1. Classification (NCBI taxonomy): domain Eukaryota; kingdom Viridiplantae; phylum Streptophyta; class Magnoliopsida; order Fabales; family Fabaceae; genus Vigna; species Vigna reflexopilosa. The sequence goes on from CM050923.1 coordinate 2,560,151, forward strand.
AATCAAAACGTTGTGTTTTGATTTACCATAAAGCACTCGCTGATTGTGTAAAAAACTCACCATAAAGCCAGCTCAATGCCACGTCAGTAACATTTCCTCATCTCAGCATCTCACTCATCAATTTTTTTAACGCCGTCCAGCCAACTTAACGGAAAGGACTCAATTGATATGAATTTTCAAAATTAAGGACCATTTTGATACACTTTAAAAAACGAGGACCCAATTGAGAAATTCGTACATAAATAGGGATGTAGTAAAGGATTAAACCTATTTTTTTCCAAATTCATATCCCTATTAAACATAATGCTTTATCACTCTTTACACTTTTATTTATGGTTTAATCCTATACTACATCCCTATTTATGTACGAATGTCTCAATTGGGTCCTCGTTTTTTAAAGTGTATCAAAATGGTCCTTAATTTTGAAAATTCATATCAATTGAGTCCTTTCCGTTACGTTGGCTGGACGGCGTTAAAAAAATTGATGAGTGGGATGCTGAGATGACGAAAGAACGCTCGTCCAACACCGAACGAACGTTCGTCCACCAGCGAACGAACGCTCGGCGACCACTGAACGAACGGTCGTCCAGTGTGGAACGAACGGTCATCCAGCGGTAAGAGGTCGACGAGCGTTCGTTCGCTGGTGGACGAGCGTTCGTTCGCTGGTGGACGAGCGTTCGTTCGTCATCTCAGCATCTCACTCATCAATTTTTTTAACGCCGTCCAGCCAACTTAACGAAAAGGACTCAATTGATATGAATTTTCAAAATTAAGGACCATTTTGATACACTTTAAAAAACGAGGACCCAATTGAGACATTCGTACATAAATAAGGATGTAGTATAGGATTAAACCTTTATTTATCTTAAATTTCATCTCCATTTGATTTAGTTTTTAGATATGAATATAATATGCCAAATTCAAAATATCTTAATTCTTTTTTGAAAATAAAACTAAATTTTGAAATTGTTATTAAATTAGTACATCTTAATTTAGGTTTAATTTTTAAAATTTTAATTCCAACAAAATTGATCTATTAATATGATGTGTCTTAATTTTAATTATTTATCTTTATACTTTTCTAGTCAGTTTTAAAAGTATTATCTTTTCAGTTTTCTTAGCAATATAATAATTGTTTGGTAAAATCTTGTTGTCGGGAACAATAATACAGTGGTGCACTTGTGGCTGTTTCTCTTAATGTGGGGTAATTTTGTTTTTGGAATTATATAAATTATATACATCTTTAAAACGTTTCAAAGTTAAATAAGATCTAATGTCCACACGATTTTATAAAATTATATCAATAATATGACAAACACACATATTATAAAAATAAAATAATTATAAAAAAAATAACTTTTAAATTTTTTTAAAGAAAAAAATAAAGAAAATAGAAAAAATGGTATTAAAGGTAAAAGATTTAAATATGTCAAAATATTATTTTTTTAAAATAAAAAATGTTTAGCAAGTAAAATTTGATTTTTTATTATATACATGATTGCATTTTTAAATTCCCTCCCTAATAGCACACTTTGATTATTGAGCTCTCTTCCTATATAGAGAATAGACACAAATATCATAGATTATTATGTCTCACTACGTTAAATGGAAATGAGACAGATTAGTATGATACATTAGAGTGATTTGAAGAGAGAGAAAAACCAAGGGAGAGAAAAAGGAAGAAAAAAGTCTTTCCCACATAACTCTAAACCTGCACTGGTATTTTCGTTGTTGTGAAATCATTTGCCGTTGGATCGAGCTAATTTTGGGACAGTGAGTTTCAGACGTATGGTTCTTCATTTTGACCGCTCGGATCGTTAATCGGTGGTCTTTTTTGGAAGAAATCAATCTCACACCAACAACCTTGTTTTGGAGAATTTTCATCTTTTTTGTTCTTATTTGTAAGCATTTATGCTTAGTTAAATTGGCTAATTGAAAATCTTATTTAATATTATTATTGGAGACTCTTTTGTAATTTATTATTAATCATAATGGATTTTTTTTGTCGGGACGACGTGTAGTTTTTACCCTTACATTAAAAGGTTTTCTACTTAAAAAGTGTTAGTACCTCTTTATACTTTGAATTCTATTTTTTTTATATATTTATTTGATGTTACTCGCACATTCTCCCAAGAGAAAAGATTTAATTTCTGCTACGATATTACTATTTTTTAAAGTTGTTATATTTTTTTACCCTTTTCCATCACATTCTAATAATAATTAAAAAAATAGTACAGTTTTTGAAAAGATCCCAATTCGGTTTTTGACAACTGGATGTATGAAAAGCTCGAGCACATGAAGAGTTCGTCTGCATGAGCAAGTCGGCCAAAACATACAGTTCGATAGTTTCAACAACTTATGAAGAGCTTGGGGAGAAGATCTCTCGGCTTGTATTTTATTGGTCGATTTGTATTTTATTTTTGTTGATAAGAGGTCGGAACTCGATTCCCAAACAGCCGAATTCCAAGTTCCTCTTGAATCTTGGGTCGGGCTATAAGTGGAAAGTTGACTCCCGACAAATTTAAGTCCGACCTACACTAAGAAGCTTGGTAACACTACGGAACTCGACAACACTAAGGAGTCCGATGATACTCACTATAAACAATCTCACAATATATTAAGGAGTTCGGTCCATGCATCAACGAATACAGCTTTTTTTTTTTCCTCCTTAACACATACTGGTTTTAAAATTACATATATAGCATTATATGTACCACATTTATATTTATAACACCTTTGATTTTAGTTCGGAATTCAATTCTCGAATAGTCAAATTCTAACCTTCATTTTTGATAATGATGGTCAAAATACCAGTTAAATTCAGTTTCCAAAAATTGAATTCTGAATTGATTTTTTTTATTTTTAAATTTATTAAAATAAAAGAAAAAGGAAAAATAAATAAGTTATATGTTTTTGTAATGAGAAAATATTTATTAATATATTTGAATTTTTTTTGAAGTTGTTTTGTATTGTTTTTAATTTATTTAAATTATAGTTTTGAAATAATTTTTATAACTTTGATTTATTAAAGATTAGGAGATGGCAATAAAAATTAGTAAAGGAAAATTGTATAAGTATTTAAAAAAATCACATTAATCCTTAAAGGATTAGAAGACTGACATGAAAGAGAAATAGAATTTCATTACAATGAGTTAAAACCATTACAAGTGACATAACACAAAAATACTTAAAAAAGAGAGATTATATTTGGTAACCATATCCCAAAGATTAACATGAGTGACTCCGCGGTTATATGACGACAACAAAGTTAAGAAAAAATTTAGTTGTTAATTTCATTGCAAGAAAAGGAGAGTTATCGGAAGGCTCGAGATCAATTTTCAACCTAGAGAAAATTTCTGAAAAAGAGATAGGGGAATTAACTCTCTTCTTCTTGATGCATGATAGATGTACATTTTAGGTTTATGATTCTGATATGAGCATGTTGGATTTAGTAATGTTAGCTATGTGTCTATGTGTATGGATTTTGGTTGTTTTTGACTGTGTTTTTTCATTTGGAGTTACCACATTAAAACTTTAATCTCCATTTGTTTACCATTAGATTAAGTTTAATTTTTTATATATGTTTTCTGAGATATATTAATTTACTTTGACCGTTTAAAATTTTAATTTACGGTTTGTATTAAAGAGATGAATTTTGTAATCTTGAATAAATTGAGCCCCACTTTATTTCTGTCTCAAAGTTACTTTGGTAAAATTTCAATTTCCAATTAGTTTACCATTCCATTAAACTAAAATTTTTATATATGATCCCTACGAAGGAGCTTACTCGTTTTTTTGCTGTTATGATTTTCATTAGGATCTGTCTTTAGAGGAATAAATTTTGCATATTTGAGTAACCTGATTAACACTATAATTTTGTCCTTAAGTTATCTCAGTAAAAATGTTAGTCTGACTTTGTTTACCATTAGATTGACCATAATTTGATATATGTTCTATAAGATATAAATCATCTTGACTGCTCAAATTCTTAATTGGATGATTATGCTTAGAGGAATTAATTTCACAGTTTGGATATATCTAAAAAACCACGTAAATTCCATTTTTAAATTACCTCGGTAAAACATCAATTACAACCTAGTTAACTGTTAGATTAACCTAAAATTGTAATACGTAGTTCCTAAGATATATTTATTGATTTGTATGAACATTGTTCTATGTTGAGTTACCAGCATGAATTTGGATCAAATATGTGTGTGTTTGTGTTTATATTTGTGCGATTATCATATAAATATAACTTGTATTGTTACACAAAAGCTCAAATAAGAATATAGATAATTTTGGAGTTGATGATCAACGAGAGATGAGATTGACTATGAGAATTTTGGTTAAAAGTTATCTAATAAAAATTTATAAGAATGTTAAAAATTTATGAAATTAGTGTATGAATAGAAATTGATGTTTTTATTAATAAATAAAATGAAAAAATTTTCATTTGAGAAAGAGTGTTACAACCATTAATAAAAATAAAGGTAAGAATTGGACTTTCTGAAAATCAAATTTTAAACTAAAATCAAAAGTATATTATGTGTATAAATATGATGCAAAAAAGTAATTTTAAAATCAAATGTATTAAGGAGGAAAAAAAACGAATCTAGAACTCACTGGAAAAAGGAAAATGATACTTAGACAACAAATTTTGACAACATTTCGACACAGCACACGTGTCAGCTTGTGAGAGGCGCACGTTTTGGTTGAAAAAAGCTGCTGCAGTCTGAGAATTTCTGATGAAACCTGCTTCAACGCTGACGTGGCGAGGACGGGCACGGGCAGTGTTGGGTGTGCGTTTCAGAAATTAAAATGAAAATGAAATATCACTTGGAAAGGGAGCGGTCAGGGGTTTTTGTTTGGCGTTTGAAATTTGAATTTCATTTTTGAACAATTTTAGAGAGAAGTGAAGGTTGAGAGAGAGAGTCTAACCTAGAGAGAGCCCGAGAGAGTTGGAGAAAGGGAGTTCGAGAGAGAGAGGTCCGACGGAGTGCTTGCCGGAATGCCGCCGGACAACGTTGAAGGCCGTGTCGGAGCTATTCAACCCCTCCAGCCGGTTCCGATTCACGGTCGCCGCAGCTCCGACGTTGGCCAACGAAACGAAGGCGGCATCGTCTTCCCTCCAACCCAGCGAACTAGGGGCGCGTTCTGAGTCTCGATTCGTCCCACCTGCTTCCCTCCCTGTGCCGGACCTTTGCATTCACCGCCGGAGCATCGCCGGAGTGTCGACTGTTCGGTGGACGAAAAAGAGGGGTTTAGGTTTAGGTTTCTTTCCCATTTGGGGAGGTTTAGGGTTTGGTTTCTTTCCCATTTTCATGTATTGAACTGAGTCTCTTTGAAATTTTCTAGTTGAATCTAATTCTCCACTCAAGTTTCTTATTCATTTTACGCTTTAACTGTTCATTGTGCTGCAAGTTTTACTGTTCATCATCTCTTTCACGCTGCCATGGTAGGATTTTATTGTTCATGCTTGCTTTCAGTCGCTGGTTCCATTCAAGTTTGTGTTTCTGGGTTTGCGTTTTATGCTTAAGTTTAATTTGTGCATGAACGTAAGGTCATACTACGCGTTTTATGTTTCCATTCAAATTTTGATGTTTCAGTCTAAGCGTTCGGTTTTGATGTTTTCGACTGAGCGTTCGGTTTTGGTGTTTTAGTAATTTAATATATTTATTTTATTGTATTTTCCTAATAAAAAGAAACAAATAAAATATATATATATATATATATATATATATATATAAAAATAAACAAAAAACAACGTTCTTCCTCGACCGTGCGCGTTCAGCTCGTTCCCCTCGAATGAAACCGTTCGTCCTCTGTTGCAATGTCTCAGACCGATCGTCCTCGTTCGGCTCCTCCCCTGCATGCTCAACCGATCGTTATTTATTGACCAATATCTTCACCGTTCGGTAAGATGTTAATCTGGTACCGTTCGGTCAAACCTGTTAACGTTCGTTTCGGAAGTTCAATTGATACCGTACGGTTAAGTGAGATTTTAGATACCGTTCGATCAAGCTTTGATTTATGCGGTTAAGTGTTGATGCAGTATTGGTCGGTCATGTGTTAAGTTTTGACCATTCGACCATGATTCTAGACGATCGTCAAGAACGCTATGTGTTCGACCAAGACTCTAAACGTTCGTCCTAGTTGTGTCAGAGCTTTAACTTTCGATCTTGGTTCTGTTTTAATGCTTGTGAGCGTTTGAATTTTAAGGGTCCGGTTTTGTGTTCTCAGGTAACGAGCGTTAGCGTTCGATCTTGGCATGTATTAGTGATTGTTTGCGTTCGACCTGGATCGGAGTGTAGCTTTTGAACGTTCGGTCTGTGTGTTAGTGAGTGTTAGAGCGTTCGGTCGTGTAATGTGAACGGTCGTTCGTTTTCGTAGCGTTTCCCGTATTGCCCGAGCGTCCAAAAAGTAGTGGTGTCTAACACTAACCGCGTTCGGTCGTGTAATGTGAACGGTCGTTCGTTTTCAGTAGCGAACGCTCAGTCTAAAACATCAAAACCGAACGCTCAGCCTAAAACACCAAAACCGAACGCTTAGGCTGAAACATCAAAATTTGAATGGAAACATAAAACGCGTAGTATGACCTTACATTCATGCACAAATTAAACTTAAGCATAAAACGCAAACCCAGAAACACAAACTTGAATGGAACCAGCGACTGAAAGCAAGCATGAACAATAAAATCCTACCATGGCAGCGTGAAAGAGATGATGAACAGTAAAACTTGCAGCACAATGAACAGTTAAAGCGTAAAATGAATAAGAAACTTGAGTGGAGAAACAGATTCAACTAGAAAATTTCAAAGAGACTCAGTTCAATACATGAAAATGGGAAAGAAACCAAACCCTAAACCTCCCCAAATGGGAAAGAAACCTAAACCTAAACCCCTCTTTTTCGTCCACCGAACAGTCGACACTCCGGCGATGCTCCGGCGGTGAATGCAAAGGTCCGGCACAGGGAGGGAAGCAGGTGGGACGAATCGAGACTCAGAACGCGCCCCTAGTTCGCTGGGTTGGAGGGAAGACGATGCCGCCTTCGTTTCGTTGGCCAACGTCGGAGCTGCGGCGACCGTGAATCGGAACCGGTTGGAGGGGTTGAATAGCTCCGACACGGCCTTCAACGTTGTCCGGCGGCATTCCGGCAAGCACTCCGTCGGACCTCTCTCTCTCGAACTCCCTTTCTCCAACTCTCTCGGGCTCTCTCTAGGTTAGACTCTCTCTCTCAACCTTCACTTCTCTCTAAAATTGTTCAAAAATGAAATTCAAATTTCAAACGCCAAACAAAAACCCCTGACCGCTCCCTTTCCAAGTGATATTTCATTTTCATTTTAATTTCTGAAATGCACACCCAACACTGCCCGTGCCCGTCCTCGCCACGTCAGCGTTGAAGCAGGTTTCATCAGAAATTCTCAGACTGCAGCAGCTTTTTTCAACCAAAACGTGCGCCTCTCACAAGCTGACACATGTGCTGTGTCGAAATGTTGTCAAAATTTGTTGTCTAAGTATCATTTTCCTTTTAATAATGTCTCACTCTCTCTGCCACCACTCATTATAATAATATAATAATGTAAATTTCTAAATTAATAAGATAACTACTATTGTAGAAAATTTTAAATTAAGTATATGTAAAACAAAAAGTATAAAATATCATCGCCTGTTGATGAATGGTCACTTCTTTAACTAATATATTAACGAATGATTTTACCACAACTTACTTTTACATTTGATACAGAGAATTAAGAATAAAATATAGTTATTGTTTTGGTAGATATTTTTGGGGTCGAGAGACTAACCTGCTGATGTGTCTGGGCCGCTCGCTCGCTTCCAAACTCCTGCTATTGGCCGATCAGTGTTGGCACAAACCGATCGGTCTCCTTCTTGACGTGGGAGGATGTACCTGCAAAAGATACTCCGACGCTCAAGTTAGGCGTGTGATTTGGAGAGCCTCGGCTCTTAGTTGAATATTTAGTGAATGATTATCACTATTGAGTATTTGAGAATAGCGTAGAGTGAATAATGCGCAAGTGGAACGTACCTGGCTTTTGGCCCTGGCTTTGTATTTATAATTTACCTCATGGATCTTGAGCTGATATAAGCCCAATAAAATATAAACAGAATAAGATATAAACAGATTACCTAAATATCCGGTTGGTTGTTTGTAACCGCTCGGTTAATATTTCATACTATACATTATGCCCCCCAAGTCCGAGTTAAGCGTTTGGCTTTAGCCGTGGTTAACTATAGGACTTATGAGTTTGAGGGAGGGTGTGTTTGTTGTATTGGAAAGCTTCTGCCGCTCTTGTCGGTGGTCGAGGAGAGCTCTTTTCTAAAAAGTTTTCCACGAACCGAGGGGGTTTTACCGCTCGTCCTTCAACATGAACCGAGAGGGATTTACCTCTCGGTCCTCCCTATTAACTGAGAGGGATTTACCACTCGTCCTGCAACATTAACCGAGCGAGATTTACCGCTCGTCCTTCAACAGGAACCGAGAGGAATTTACCTCTCGCTCTTCAACATTAACCGAGAGGGTTTTACCTCTCGACCTTCGACATTAACCGAGCGGGATTTACCGCTCGTCCTTCAACAGGAACCGAGAGGAATTTACCTCTTGGTTTTCAACATTAACCGAGAGGGTTTTACCTCTCGACCTTCGACATTAACCGAGCGGGTTTTACCACTCGTCCTTCAACAGGAACCGAGAGGAATTTACCTCTCGCTCTTCAACATTAACCGAGAGGGTTTTACCTCTCGACCTTCGACATTAACCGAGCGGGATTTACCGCTCGTCCTTCAACAGGAACCAAGAGGGATTTACCTCTCGGCCTTCAACATTAACTGAGAGGGATTTACCGCTCGTCCTTCAACATGAACCAAGAGGGATTTACCTCTCGGCCTTCAACATTAACTGAGAGGGATTTACTGCTCGTCCTTCAACATAAACCGAGAGAAATTTACCTCTTGGCCTTCAACATTAACCGTGAGCGTTTTACCGCTCGACCTTTGACCTTAACTGAGAGGGATTTACCGCTCGTCCTTCAACATGAACCAAGAGGGATTTACCTCTCGGCCTTCAACATTAACTGAGAGGGATTTACCGCTCGTCCTTCAACATGAACCAAGAGGGATTTACCTCTTGGCCTTCAACATGAACCAAGAGGGATTTACCCGTCGGCCTTCAACATTAACCGAGCGGGATTTACCGCTCGTCCTTCAACAGGAACCGAGAGGAATTTACCTCTCACTCTTCAACATTAACCGAGAGGGTTTTACCACTCAACCTTCGACATTAACCGAGCGGGATTTACCGCTCGTCCTTCAACAGGAACCGAGGGGAATTTACCTCTCGGTCTTCAACATTAACCGAGAGGGTTTTACCTCTCGACCTTCGACATTAACCGAGCGGGATTTACCGCTCGTCCTTCAACAGGAACCGAGAGGAATTTACGTCTCGCTCTTCAACTTTGACCTAGGACTTCTTCCTAGTAAACGGACTTTACCGTTTGGTCTTTGAGAGGGCTTTACCTCTCTGCTTTGATATAGGAGTGCTTCCTAGTGAACGGGCTTTACCGTTCGGCTTTGAGAGGGCTTTACCTCTATGCTGAGCGGGATTTACCGCTCGGTATTTGACCTAGGAGTGCTTCCTAGGGAACGGGCTTTACCGTTCGGCTTTGAGAGGGTTTTACCTCTCTTCCGAGAAGGATTTACCGCTCGGTCTTGGACTTGATCGTCAATTATGAACTTTGCTGACGAAATTGGCAATTAGTGTTTGCAATAGGAGACTTCCCCTTCGTTAATTGAATTCCATGATACTTTAAGCATGAAGTCCGTTTATGACCAGATCTTAGTCTGCACTTGCATAGTTGATGGCGTGGATTTTGATATATATTTCTTCAAGATGTTGTATTGCTAAAATTCTCATGATGATATATATTATGTCGGTTACCAGATATTATGAATTGCACCGAATAAATAACATATATAATAAACAAGGTATCAAAACCGTCTTGAGATTTTATAAGATTGTTATTGATAGTTATCTCTAACACAACAATTTCTTTGACTATTTTAATCATGCCAAAAAATGTTTCGGTTATAATAATTAGATAACTATATTTATAGTTATATACTATAATATATATATCATATATCATATAATATAGGCTTAATTACCTACTTAGTCCCCATGTTCGGAGGTAATTTGCTGTTTAGTACCCGGTTTTAAAAATGTAGCCATTTGATACCCATGTTTTGAAATTTGTGTCAATTGAATCCTACCCACTTAACGCCGTTATAAATCTAACGTTTTTCTGACTGTGTATGTGATTTGTGGACTAGCGTTTGTGGACGAGCGACGAGGACGATCGTCCACAGAAGAGGACGCTCGTCCAGCGAGGCAGAAGAGGACGCTCGTCCAGCGAAGCGAACGCCCAGTCAGGCAGAAGAGGACGCTCGTCCAGCGAAGCGAACGCCCAGTCAGGCAGAAGAGGACGCTCGTCCAACGAAGCGAACGCTCGTCCATAACCGCTCGTCCACAAATCACATACACAGTCAGGAAAAACGTTAGATTTATAACGGCGTTAAGTGGGTAGGATTCAATTGATACAAATTTCAAAACATGGGTATCAAATGGCTACATTTTTAAAACCGGGTACTAAACAGCAAATTACCTCCGAACATGGGGACTAAGTAAGTAATTAAGCCTATAATATATTATGGATTATACTATATATATTTAAAATATCTATATAAAATAGTTGTTATAATATCTATTATTAATTAGATATTTTATGAGATATTCATATTTCAAAAAGTACTTATCTTGTGGATGACGTCTCACGTAGAGATGATGATTCACGTAGAGTGCTTCCTAGGGAACGGGCTTTACCGTTCAGCTTTGTTGTTCCTCCATGCTCCTCGTGGTCACCGTTGGGTTTGCCGCTCGGCCCCACGGTGGGCGCCAAAATGTTTTGGTAGATATTTTTGGGGCCGAGAGACTAACCTGCTGATGTGTCTGGGCCGCTCACTCGCTTCCAAACTCCTGCTATTGGCCGATCAGTGTTGGCACAAACCGATCGGTCTCCTTCTTGACGTGGGAGGATGTACCTGCAAAAGATACTCCGACGCTCAAGTTAGGCGTGTGATTTGGAGAGCCTCGGCTCTTAGTCGAATATTTAGTGAATGATTATCACTATTGAGTATTTGAGAATAGCGTAGAGTGAATAATGCACAAGTGGAACGTACCTGGCTTTTGGCCCTGGCTTTGTATTTATAATTTACCTCATGGATCTTGAGCTGATATAAGCTCAATAAAATATAAACAGAATAAGATATAAACAGATTACCTAAATATCCGGTTGGTTGTTTGTAACCGCTTGGTTAATATTTCATACTATACAGTTATAAAAGCGTAAATTTTTGTATTTTAGTAAGGAAGAAAAGAATAAAAAGTAAGAAAGAATAGTATCAAATGAATATAAAAGAATTTAGCTGTGTGAAAGAATCATTAATCTGTATTAATATAAGTATACTTTAAAGATTTTTAAAACATATTAATAATTACTGATTTCTAATGTTTTAAAATAAATTAAATAAGTTTTTTAATATATTAATATTAATATAGTTTAGAGATTTAATAAAGAAGACATTATCAAGAATATTTAAAACATTTTGAAACGGATAGCGTGTAGTTGCGAATAGTTCCACAGACAACACTTTGGCGATCAACACACCGCAAGGAATTGGATGGGAGTAACTGAGACTCAACACGCATCAATGAGTGACTGGATCGGAGGAAGAGAAACTCTACGCATCAATGGGTGACTGGGTGTGAAGAAGAGAGGCTCTCTCTAGGACTTGTGCTCTCTCCTAAGCTTTTGTTCTCTCTCCAACAAACTTTCAAATTCAAAATCTGAATATTAAAAATGAACCGCCAATTGAAACATCTACCCCCAGTTCTCTTTCCACGTTATTCTCATTTCTAAAAATTGTTTTCTTCGTGTATCACTCATAACACGTGATCTATGTTAGAATGTTGAAAAACATTGTTATCAAATATCGTCAAAAAGTCAGCAGAAAATCGACGGTCTGATTTTGGTTTGAGAATGAATTGTAAACATTTCAGTGTGAACTGAAGATAGTGGCGAAACTTTGAGTGACCAATCAGCATAAGATAGGAGGGTCAGAGACAGAAAAATAGAAATTTCTACCGAATTTTTCTCTTGTATTTTTAAAATTCCATAAGATCATTACACGATGGAAAATGATACTTAGACAACAAATTTTGACAACATTTCGACACAGCACACGTGTCAGCTTGTGAGAGGCGCACGTTTTGGTTGAAAAAAGCTGCTGCAGTCTGAGAATTTCTGATGAAACTTGCTTCAACGCTGACGTGGCGAGGACGGGCACGGGCAGTGTTGGGTGTGCGTTTCAGAAATTAAAATGAAAATGAAATATCACTTGGAAAGGGAGCGGTCAGGGGTTTTTGTTTGGCGTTTGAAATTTGAATTTCATTTTTGAACAATTTTAGAGAGAAGTGAAGGTTGAGAGAGAGAGTCTAACCTAGAGAGAGCCCGAGAGAGTTGGAGAAAGGGAGTTCGAGAGAGAGAGGTCCGACGGAGTGCTTGCCGGAATGCCGCCGGACAACGTTGAAGGCCGTGTCGGAGCTATTCAACCCCTCCAGCCGGTTCCGATTCACGGTCGCCGCAGCTCCGACGTTGGCCAACGAAACGAAGGCGGCATCGTCTTCCCTCCAACCCAGCGAACTAGGGGCGCGTTCTGAGTCTCGATTCGTCCCACCTGCTTCCCTCCCTGTGCCGGACCTTTGCATTCACCGCCGGAGCATCGCCGGAGTGTCGACTGTTCGGTGGACGAAAAAGAGGGGTTTAGGTTTAGGTTTCTTTCCCATTTGGGGAGGTTTAGGGTTTGGTTTCTTTCCCATTTTCATGTATTGAACTGAGTCTCTTTGAAATTTTCTAGTTGAATCTATTTCTCCACTCAAGTTTCTTATTCATTTTACGCTTTAACTGTTCATTGTGCTGCAAGTTTTACTGTTCATCATCTCTTTCACGCTGCCATGGTAGGATTTTATTGTTCATGCTTGCTTTCAGTCGCTGGTTCCATTCAAGTTTGTGTTTCTGGGTTTGCGTTTTATGCTTAAGTTTAATTTGTGCATGAACGTAAGGTCATACTACGCGTTTTATGTTTCCATTCAAATTTTGATGTTTCAGCCTAAGCGTTCGGTTTTGGTGTTTTAGACTGAGCGTTCGGTTTTGATGTTTTAGACTGAGCGTTCGCTACCGAAAACGAACGACCGTTCACATTACACGACCGAACGCGGTTAGTGTTAGACACCACTACTTTTTGGACGCTCGGGCAATACGGGAAACGCTACGAAAACGAATGACCGTTCACATTACACGACCGAACGCTCTAACACTCACTAACACACAGACCGAACGTTCAAAAGCTACACTCCGATCCAGGTCGAACGCAAACAATCACTAATACATGCCAAGATCGAACGCTAACGCTCGTTACCTGAGAACACAAAACCGGACCCTTAAAATTCAAACGCTCACAAGCATTAAAACAGAACCAAGATCGAAAGTTAAAGCTCTGACACAACTAGGACGAACGTTTAGAGTCTTGGTCGAACACATAGCGTTCTTGACGATCGTCTAGAATCATGGTCGAATGGTCAAAACTTAACACATGACCGACCAATACTGCATCAACACTTAACCGCATAAATCAAAGCTTGATCGAACGGTATCTAAAATCTCACTTAACCGTACGGTATCAATTGAACTTCCGAAACGAACGTTAACAGGTTTGACCGAACGGTACCAGATTAACATCTTACCGAACGGTGAAGATATTGGTCAATAAATAACGATCGGTTGAGCATGCAGGGGAGGAGCCGAACGAGGACGATCGGTCTGAGACATTGCAACAGAGGACGAACGGTTTCATTCGAGGGGAACGAGCTGAACGCGCACGGTCGAGGAAGAACGTTGTTTTTTGTTTATTTATATATATATATATATATATATATATATATATATATATATATATATATATATATATATATATTTTATTTTTTTCTTTTTATTAGGAAAATACAATAAAATAAATATATTAAATTACTAAAACACCAAAACCGAACGCTCAGTCGAAAACATCAAAACCGAACGCTTAGACTGAAACATCAAAATTTGAATGGAAACATAAAACGCGTAGTATGACCTTACGTTCATGCACAAATTAAACTTAAGCATAAAACGCAAACCCAGAAACACAAACTTGAATGGAACCAGCGACTGAAAGCAAGCATGAACAATAAAATCCTACCATGGCAGCGTGAAAGAGATGATGAACAGTAAAACTTGCAGCACAATGAACAGTTAAAGCGTAAAATGAATAAGAAACTTGAGTGGAGAAACAGATTCAACTAGAAAATTTCAAAGAGACTCAGTTCAATACATGAAAATGGGAAAGAAACCAAACCCTAAACCTCCCCAAATGGGAAAGAAACCTAAACCTAAACCCCTCTTTTTCGTCCACCGAACAGTCGACACTCCGGCGATGCTCCGGCGGTGAATGCAAAGGTCCGGCACAGGAAGGGAAGCAGGTGGGACGAATCGAGACTCAGAACGCGCCCCTAGTTCGCTGGGTTGGAGGGAAGACGATGCCGCCTTCGTTTCGTTGGCCAACGTCGGAGCTGCGGCGACCGTGAATCGGAACCGGCTGGAGGGGTTGAATAGCTCCGACACGGCCTTCAACGTTGTCCGGCGGCATTCCGGCAAGCACTCCGTCGGACCTCTCTCTCTCGAACTCCCTTTCTCCAACTCTCTCGGGCTCTCTCTAGGTTAGACTCTCTCTCTCAACCTTCACTTCTCTCTAAAATTGTTCAAAAATGAAATTCAAATTTCAAACGCCAAACAAAAACCCCTGACCGCTCCCTTTCCAAGTGATATTTCATTTTCATTTTAATTTCTGAAACGCACACCCAACAATGCCCGTGCCCGTCCTCACCACGTCAGCGTTGAAGCAGGTTTCATCAGAAATTCTCAGACTGCAGCAGCTTTTTTCAACCAAAACGTGCGCCTCTCACAAGCTGACACGTGTGCTGTGTCGAAATGTTGTCAAAATTTGTTGTCTAAGTATCATTTTCCTTATTAAAATCCAATCTTCGTGGCCTCAAGTATACTACGCACACACAATCATCTCTTCGATAAAATGGATCTAAATGTCTCTGCGATTGGACTTGTTTGTCTAACCATCTTCTGTTTCTTTTTCTGTCGTTTCTTCAAATTTTCCAAAGGAAAAGAGGCTCCCACAGTTGCAGGTGCATGGCCAATACTTGGTCATCTTCCATTGTTGAATGATTCGAAGGCACCCCATAGAACTTTGGGTGCTTTGGCTGACAAATATGGACCCATTTTCACCGTCCAACTTGGTTCAAAAAAGACTTTGGTAATCAGCAACTGGGAAATGGCAAAGGAATGCTTCACCACAAACGACACGGTGGTTTCCTCTCGCCCCAAGCTTGCTGCCGCCGAACACATGACCTACAACAAAGCCATGTTCTCCGTAGCACCATGTGGTCCCTATTGGCGAACAACTAGAAAGATTGTTACTTCAGAGATTCTCTCCCCTCACCGAGTGAAGCAGCTACGTCATGTTTTTGAGTCAGAAGTTCAAGGTTCCATCAAGGAGCTCTTTAACTTTTGGTGTAACAACAAGAACGAGTGTGGCTATGCCTTGGTGGAGTTGAAGGAATGGTTTTCTCATTTGATATTCAACGTTGTTCTTCAAATGGTTTTGGGAAAGCGATATTTTAGTTTAGGAACCGTGGATGATGAGAAGGCAGGAAGATGTGTGAAGGCTGTGAAGGAGTTCATGCGTCTTTTCGGGGTGTTCACAGTGGGAGATGCTGTTCCTTGGTTGAGATGGTTTGATTTTGGAGGCCATGAGAAGGCCATGAAAGAAACTGCCAAGGAAATGGATAGTCTTGTAAGTGAGTGGTTAGAGGAGCATAGACAAAACAAGGCTTTGGGTGGAAAGGTTGATGGATTTCAAAATTTCATGGACGTCATGATTTCAATGCTTGATGGACAAACAAGTAATGGGTTCGATGCAGATACCATGATCAAATCCACTGTACTGGTATGTATATATGTTCATACATGAATTTCGATTCTCTGCTGTATTGTATAAATTGCTACTTATACATTTCTTTCATTGCATATTTGTTTTGCAGACAATAATTGCAGGAGCAACTGACACAATCAGTACCACTCTTACCTGGGCAATGTGTTTGATATTAAGAAATCCTAATGTATTGGAAAAAGTTAAAGAAGAGCTTCACATAGTTGGTAAAGAGAAATGGCTAAGTGAGAATGACATTACTAAGTTAATATACCTTCAAGCTACAGTCAAAGAAACGTTAAGACTGTACCCTCCAGCTCCTCTCTCTGCACCTCATGAATTCACAGAGGATTGTACTATAAATGGCTACAATGTCACAGAGGGAACCCGTTTGATTACAAATCTTTGGAAGATCCACACAGATGAATATGTTTGGTCAGATCCATTAGAGTTTAAACCAGAAAGGTTTCTCACAACTCATAAAGATATTGACATGAAGGGTCATCATTTTGAACTGTTACCATTTGGAGCAGGTAGAAGGATTTGTTCTGGAATATCTTTCAGCCTTCAAGTTGTTCATTTAGTTCTTGCTAGTTTTTTACAACATTTCGAAATCTTAAACCCGTTAACTGAAGCTCTTGATATGTCTGAAACTTTTGGATTAACCAACACTAAAACCACTCCACTTGATATTCTGGTTAAACCATGTCTGTCTTTTAATTGTTATGAAAGAGGTCTTTGCACAAAACTATAAAATAGGAGATGAAGATGTATTTAATTTTACAACATATATAGTGAATAATTTGCTAAAACAGTGATGCTATAGATTAGAAGATGAAGTCTTTATTGATGTATGGTTTGTAAAGGCTATATAAAAGCCACTTTTATTCAATAAAGTATCAATTGGTTTGTAAGTCGTATATATTTTTATTATTTCTTACAAACTGATATCAAATCCTGTCACTCGTGCATATTAATAAGTCATAACTTAGTTAAGAGAGAAGAAAATATACTAGAAAGATGAGTTACAAATTTTTTTTAGTAAAAACTCCTTACTTTGATGGTTTACTCGTTATGCCATAAAAGCCTTTTTAACAATATTTGATTTTTTATCAGTTCTAGAATTAGTATAAAATATCTATTTTTTATATCGGTTCTAAAGCTGATAAAAAAATTTCTTTATTGGAAAAATAAATCATGATTCTGGAAAAATGTAATTTTTTATATTAGTTAAGATTCTAATCGACATAAAAAACGTAATGTTTTACATGAGCTAATATTATAACTAATATAAAAAATTACTTTTTAACAGTGATGTTTTTTTGTTTCAATACCAAGTTCATATATTTTACCACCCTCATATAGACCTACATAAAAAAAAATCACAATGTCCAAGTCTGATACTCGTCCAATAAGTATGTTGTCTCGCTTAGCAAGACAAAACAATTGGAAGTAAAACTCTCACCTAGCGAATACTAAAGCTTGTGCAACTAGAGATTAATTTTTGAAAGTGGTTATTATGTCATGAACGAAAGAAAAGAGACACCTTTAGTGTGTGGAAATGTAGAAACACTTGGATTTTCGGTCAAAGGAAATTTTAGAACATCAAGACTCCGTTCAATCCGTCCATTTCATCCAACACTAGTAAAAAATATGTTTTTGAACTCATATATATATATATATATATATATATATTCTAGTTAGAGAAGGATATTTTTACCCTATTCATTTTTCAATAGATAAATGCCTATATTCTTTGAAAACTCTTTATTCTTCTCTCTTTCATTTTAATTTTTTTTGTAAATTTTGATAGCTTACTTGAGGAAAGTGGTCCTCTCAAATTAGTTAAACTTGCTATATAATTCATTGTAGTCATCATTATGTACGTAAATATCTCAACTACACTACATGAATAAATGTTTTAGTTTAGCGGTCAAAATGAGCAAATTGCTATCTATGATTGAAGTAGCTATCTACGACCGAAGTAGTGATGATGGATTGTCTTTTAGTGAAAATAACTTTCAAAATTAAATATTTTTTCTTTCAAATTTTTTCATCTTATCATATATAGATTTTGTTTCAAATATATTTTGCAATTACCAATTTGGAGAACATTGTAAATGGTTCTAATAATAGTATTAACACATTTATATTTATCTCCTAAAGTTATTAGTTTTAATGTTAGGTTACCTTCATGAACACGATGCATATTATTCAATGATAAATTAAATAGTCTATATTCATTAAATGGGTGCATGTGATCCTTGTGCCTTTTTCTCTTGTCGGCACATCTGACAATTGTGTTAGGTGTGTGAACTTGGTACGTGTATGGTTGATAGCCAAAATATCCATGTGAGCTGCAATATTAACTATTAAAATTAGGAAAACGTTTCTTCAACAACAGATTTTTGACAACAATTTGACAACAACACGTGTCTCACTGTCATTGGTTGTTTTTATTAAATTTTGTTTAAAGATTCATTTTGTTTTGGAGGGCATTTTTGGAATAATTTTCAGAAACTTTTTGGCGCTTTTCAGAAACCCTGCAAAAGTCTCTTTCCTCTTTTTCGAAACTCTCTTTCCCCCTTTGAAACTCTCTCTCCCCTTTTCGAAACTTTCTCTCCCCCTTCACCGAAATATCCTTCAAAACTCTATCTCCGTCATTGAAGTTCCTTCCTTTGAAACTCTCTCTGTCATTGAAGTGGTGTCTCTGTCCACCGTTGTTCTTCCGTCGCTTGGGTCCACCAGTGTCTTTGGAGGAAGTCGTCTCTCTCTCTACGCCATTGAAGTGCTTTCTGTGCGCCATTTCTCCAAAGCTCTCGTTTTTCCGCTGGCACCGTTGTTCCTTCGTCGCTTAGGTGCATTGTTCCTTCCTCTTTGGTTAGCGAGTGGTTTTGTCACAAGCTCAGTACACCTATTTCCTTTAGCGATTCTGCAGTAAAACAACAGGGAATTCTCGTTCCCGAACCATAAAACCTCTCTCCCCTTATCATACCTCTCCAAACCAGATTAACCTAGGTTTCCTGTTACCAAATCTGCACTAAGTCAGCCACCGCTCACCCACTCTGACTCGGAAAGAATCAAATAACACCAAGTTACTGTAACCTCCCAATTAATCAGGGGATCCTAATATATTATGCTAGCTGCAAAGTTGCTTACCGGAGGGGTGATAAGGAACCCAAATTACGTTCAGCAAAAGTGGGCAGCAGCAGTTGGTGGTGGGTCTCTCCACCTGGAAGTGCTCCAGCCACCACCAGGAAACCTCCATCATCATCTCCTTAAGTGGGCTTGGCACTGAGAAATGGAAGGGGATGAAAATGGGGTTTCTGGTTTCTGGAAAAATCTGATGCGATTCTGTAGAATTCTGCAGAACGCGCGTACGTTCAATTTTGGTTAGTCAAAATTGGACGTTCGTCCAATTTGCTCGACCAATTAGTGGTCGGCCAAAATAGCATGAGCGTTCGGTTTTGTGTTCTAAGGTAACGAGCGTTCGCGTTCGTCCTTAGGTAAAGTTAGTAATATATTAGACATTCGTCCAAACAGTATCCAGTGAATTAGTGATTTTAGGCATTCGTCCTTAATTTAGTATTCTCATGAAGCAATCCTGAGCGTTCGGTCTTCACGTGGTATTCTTAGGTTGCAATCATGAGCGTTCGGTATTAATTTGATATTCACGTTCGGTTTTGATGTATTAGTGTGCGTTCGGTCTTAAATTGACATTCGTAAATTTAGATCTTGAACGTTCGGTTATAAATTGATATTCTTAAGGTTGGATCATGAACGTTCGGTTTTAGTGTATTAGAAATTTTAGCGCTCGGATAAAATTAGTACTCTCAGGATTTGATTTAGTACCGAACGGTCAGAATGGATTTAGTACCGTTCGGTCAGATTTTGATTTAATACTGTTTGGTTAAGTCGAGATCATTCGGCCAAGGTTCTAGACGTTCGGTCTGTACTCTATGTGTTCGGTTAAGTGATCTAGGTATTCGACGCAGACTATAAACGTTCGTCCTAATAGTTTCCGTCATAGGCAGCGTTGGGTCTCGAGGAGGCTTTATCTTTGAGCGTTCGTCCAAACAGTTTCTAGTTAATAGTATTCGGTTTAATAATGTTTGGTGTTTTAGTGTCGAGCCTAAAGAGATTGACTGAGTTTAATGGTCATGAGTTGTTTAGTGCAGCAATGTATGATGAACTGTTATGTACGTTTTCTAATACTGTTGTGTACTTTTTAATTTCAAAACTTATGGTTTGTTGAACTGTTGTTACGTTTTCCTATTAATCTATGTGGTTGTTAATATTGTTATAATTTTTCATTACTCAATACCCTTTATTTTTCCTTTTTTATTTGTTTAATATTGAAGTATTCCAACTTGAAGTATTCTAATAATGATCCATCCAAAAAACCTTCAAAACACAGTCAAAAGGACTCCAAAATAACCCTGGGGAGTGCTTAAGTCAGGCCTGGGTAGTTCTTCTCAACTTTCAGCACAAAAGGGGAGTTTTTTCCTGGTAAGCGATTACACGGTCCCAATAATCGATTACAAGTGCATCTGTCCTGTGTCAATGGTGCAGGACCTCACTTGTAAACCTATAAACAACCTGTAAACTCCTCCTTCACTTCACATTCGAAGTTATTGTAAAAATCATGTTGGTTACAGTGTAACCACCTTCATCTTTATTCTTCTCTTCAAGCAGCTTAGCCTGCAATGCAGATAACTCTTCTTCAAATTCTTCAATTACAGCATCTTGTTCCTCTAAAGCATCATTAATAACTTTTATGTGTTTTCTATTGATTGTTGATTTTTCTTGTTTCTTCAAATCATCTAAATTGACAACCAACAAACAATCCATGTAACAAATTTACCTGCAACACATATACACAAACAACTGCAAAAAACAATTGTTTTTTGATACAAATAACCAACGTAAGTCACAACCCAAAAGTAAAAAACATCAAAAAATGACGAACAGATGCAAGACGAAAAACCCAACCCCAAAATACGAATACGGAAACATGAAAAAGTTCATACCTTGTTCGAAGAACCATTGTCACCGGACGAACCCATTGCACAAAAAAGGTAACAACTTTGATAAAATCGACACCGAACGAGACAAGCGTAATCTCCAACTCAAACAAAGAAGACGAGTTCACAGAGACACCGAAGGAGACAACGGTGATCTGCAACTCAAACAAACAAACCCAATGTCCACAGAGATTCAAACCAAAGAAATGGTCACAGGGAAGCGGGACAGAGAGATCTTCAAAACAAACGAAACCCTTACAATGGAGGACGAACAACAGTTATGAAGAGAGAAGTTCAAATGAATTTCAAATCCCTAAAATGGAGAGAGAATAGGTTGATAACGACAGAAGTTACAGTTCGAAAACGAAGAGGGCACTTTCGGAATCCTAACTTCTACCCCTCCAAATCAGATTTTTAATTACAAATAACATTCAAATTACGTCCACTTAAAAGTTGACACGTGGCGTTGTCAAATTTTTGTCAAATTTACGTTGTTGGAATATCGCTACCCTTAAAATTACTAAAACAACATAAAAATATCCTATGTTCAGAGTACTTTGTCCAATTCCAAATATAGACAAAGAATCATAAGGACACCCTTGGCCCTTTTGTTTACAGTCACCTTCTAAAAATCAGGACACAATCTTTTATATCATCAAACAAATACGCACCTCTTAACTTGTCTATCCATTTAAGGGAAGATTCCTACTCACCAGGACACAACCTTCTTAATAAGCTCGGATGGATTTCGTTCTAAATTACCTGAATTCCACTACCATTGGACTTCTGTCTCTAATCCTCTTCTGTTTATTTCTGTACAATCCCTTCAAATTTCGTCAAGGTAAAGAGCCTCCCACAGTTGCAGGAGCATGGCCAATACTTGGTCATCTTCCACTGTTGAATGGTCCAAACACACCCCACAAAACTTTGGGTGCTTTGGCTGAAAAATATGGACCCATCTTCACCATCCAACTTGGTTCCAAAAAGGCTTTGGTAATCAACAACTGGGAAATAGCAAAGGAATGCTTCACCACAAACGACACGGTGGTTTCCTCTCGCCCCAAACTTGTCGCCGTTGAACTCATGGGCTATAACCATGCCAGGTTTGGCTTTGCACCCTATGGTCCCTATTGGCGCGAGCTTCGAAAGATTACAACTTTAGAGATCCTTTCCGCTCGTCGAGTGGAACAACTGCAGCATGTTCGTGTCTCCGAAGTTCAAAACTCGATAAGAGAGTTGTATACTCTATGGTGTAGTCAAAAGGGTGAGTCTGGCTATGCCTCGGTTGAGCTGAAGCAATGGTTTTCTCACTTGACATTCAACATGGTTCTTAGAATGCTCGTTGGGAAGAGATATTTTGGTGGTGACAACGTGGACGATGAGAAGGCACAGAGATGTGTGAAGGCTGTGGAGGAATTCCTGCATCTGTTGGGTGTGTTCGCAGTGGGAGATGTTATTCCTTGGTTGAGATGGCTTGATTTCGGAGGCCATGAGAAGGCAATGAAAGAAACCGCCAAAGATTTGGATATTCTTTTATGTGAGTGGTTAGAGGAACATAGACAAAAGAAGGGTTTCGATAAAAAGGTTGATTTCAAGATTTCATGGATCTGATGATTTCCTTGCTTGATGAAAGAACTATTGATGGTTTTGATGCAGATACCGTTATCAAATCCACTATCCTGGTATGTTTGTTTGATTTACACATTATAGTCCTTTCAGGATGTGAAACTTCAACAAAATTAAGCATACAAATATAATATAGTTCTATAATTAGATTTTAAAATATTTCGAAAGTACCTTACCTTTGACATGAAGATATATATATTTTACTTTTTGTCTGTTTGCAGTACAAGCCGTGACACTTTCGTTAGTGAGGCAAGTATTCACTAGTAGTGTGAATTATGTATAATAAACTATGTAAAAATTACTGAGAATTTGATTTGAGAAAAACAGTACAAGTACTTACGTTGATTTTGTATATGTTAAAAGGAAAAAAAAAAGTATTATTCTATCATGTCTGTTTAAGGTTTGTTAGTAAGTTTTTCAAAAACATTTAAGAGAGAGAGAGAAATAAATGAAATGTAATAACGTTCTTTTATAAATCAATAGAGTAATAATAGGGTAAAATAGTTATAAAGGAGTGAATTTTTGTACTATTTTTGAAAAAAATGTAAAATATAAGAAAGAATAATATTAAACGAAGGTAAAAGATTTGTGTGTGTCAAATTATCATTTCTCAAATTAATAAGTTATTTTTGTTAAGTTTTTCAAACATAATCTTAATTTCCTTAGTTGGTCATTGATATACATTTTTGAAATACTTATTTAAATTTGATTTGCAGGCACTTATTGCGGGAGGAAGTGGTACAAGTAATATTATTCTTACATGGACAATATATTCAATTTTGAGAAATCCTTTTGTAATGGAAAAAGTAAAAGCCGAACTAGACATTCATGTTGGAAAAGAGAACATGGTAAGTGAGAATGATATAAGTAAGTTAAAATATCTTCAAGCCACAGTCAAAGAAACTTTAAGATTGTATCCTCCTCTTCCTCTATTGGCACCTCGTGAATTCACAGAGAATTGCACTTTAAATGGTTATAACGTAGAAAAAGGAACTCGTTTAATCACAAATATTTGGAAGATTCAGACAGATAGTAATGTTTGGGAAGATCCATTGGACTTCAAACCAGAAAGGTTTCTAACAACTCATAAAGACATTGACATCAGAGGTCATAATTTTGAGTTATTGCCATTTGGAAGTGGTAGAAGAAAGTGTCCTGGAATAACCTTTGGCCTTCAAATGGTGCATTTCAATCTTGCTACTCTTTTGCATTCTTTTGAAATTCTAAGTTCATCACCTGATCTTATTGATATTACTGAAACCTCTGAATTAATCGACACCAGTGTTATTCCCCTTGAGATTCTTATTAAACCATGTCTATCTTTTAGCTGTTATGAGAACAACTTATCCTTATGTTAACTACATGGTCACATTGTATCTTCTTTTATTATTATTTTTTTACATAGCCCAATGTGTAGTTGCTCTCTTAAAATTATTTCAAATTGTTATTTTTTGTTCATCTCTGTAATTTCGACATTATCACAAGTTCCTGAGTATAAACAATTTGGGTTGAAAGGAAAGAAGAATATAAAGACTAATTGTAATCGATTAAGTAATAATTGATGCTCAATTATCCGAATGGTAAACACTAACTGACATAATAGTTTACTAGAGAAAGCACTAACATTGGCATCAGAGATCCGCATAAGTACATAGAAACCACTTTTGAAAATGCTTTTATTTCCTTTTCAAATAAAGGTATTATTGGTTGCTTTAGAACCGATCTAATATAAGTATATATTAATATGATTGTGTAATCGGTCTAATATGTCTTTGACATATTACATCAGCATATATTATATCAGTTGCGAAATCGATCTAATATGTGTTTCATAACCAATCTCATATACCTATTTTGCATTAATGGTGGTCAATTTGCATAAAATTACAATAAGTAAATGTTATGACTTTGTGTTAGCTATGTGAATTTCCTATGCACATATTTGGTCATTAGTTAATCATATTCACCTTGAATAACTTTGCACCATATTTTATCTCATTTCATTTTTTCCTACACTATTTCTGTTACAAAAAATTGATTAAAGTGTTGCTAATACCCAACTCTCTGTTTTTGTTTGAGTCTTAGATAGTAACCATACATGGGATTGACAAAGGTTGGTCAAGATGACAAAGAACCAATAAATTTTAAGGAAGCTCTAATTAAGCCAGAGTGAAAAGAAACCATGGATGCAAAAATCAAGGCTATAATGTCTAATTAAACATGGACAATAATACCATTCAAGGGTCAAGAAAACATTATAGACTCAAAATGGGTCTTCAAAACCAAGTATAAAGCAAATTATTCAATCGAAAGAAGGAAAGCAAAACTTATTACAAGAGGTTTTCAACAATCTGCAAACACAAATTTTGATGAAACTTTCAGTCCTGTGATCAAGTGACTCTGTCATAATCATATTAGCCGTTGCAGTATATTTCAATTGGATGTTAGAATGGAGAAAATTGTTTGATAAAATAAAAGATATGATTAGTTTTCTTTTCTAGAAAAAAAAAATTGATGAAAGACCTTCCCTTGACGATATTTAAAAAAATTAGTTATGATATTAAAAGAAGATTCTCTTAAAGAATTCGATAAGAAAATAAGAAATGGCATGTGATACCTTAATTAGAGATTTGAATATTTTTAAAGAAACAACTTGTGCACGTTAGTTATCGTCATAATATAGAATAAGGATATATATTGTATCCCTTAAGAATAAATAATCATTTATCCGTATATATATAAGAACATAAAACTTAG
The DNA here is from genome assembly GCA_027742785.1 of Vigna reflexopilosa. Classification (NCBI taxonomy): domain Eukaryota; kingdom Viridiplantae; phylum Streptophyta; class Magnoliopsida; order Fabales; family Fabaceae; genus Vigna; species Vigna reflexopilosa. The sequence goes on from CM050923.1 coordinate 2,585,721, forward strand.
GGTACATACTATTTTAATTAGGGTGTACAACGTGTATTACATATATTATTTTATTTATCAATAAAAATAAAAAAATTGAAATGGATAATTGGAGTGTCTCGACCAATATAAAAAAACATGTACAACAAAGAAAAAAAAATTGGACCAGGTGAAAGCAAAAGTCCTTCAAATTACGAGGTAATGCTTCCTGCACTCTTCCTTTGTTTTCTTCCTACACCGTTATTATTATCAGAATACCAATATTGCCCTTTTTCATTCATTAGATATTGATTTCTCTTCACAATTTGACCAATTTAAGATATTTTACAACTCTAAATGGTCTCTTAATTAACTCATTTCATATTATTTGCAAAAAAAGATAAAAAGTGCTCATTTTGTAAGCACATAATGGTAAAAGAAAGAAAACTAAGGATTTTAAGTGAAGTTGTCAAGGGTCTACACAAAAGAAACAAAATTAGGGTAATAATTGTTCTTTTTGCAGTAATAATGGACATATAAAAAAGAAATGTACCAAATGTCATGTTTGATGTGTAAAGAAAGATATGTTTATTAGTCTAGAGATATATTCGGAAGTCATAAATAGAGTTTAATGACATGTGTCAAATGAGATCTTTATACGATGTTCAAATCACAATCTTTATACGATGTTCAAATCATTTAAGATTGAAGTTGAAAATCTACTCAACAAAAGAATTAAGACTATTAGATCTTGTTGTGGTGATCAATACTATGATAGATATACAGTTCAAGTGAACAATGTTTGGGAGCTTTCACCAAGTACTTAAAGGAATATGGAATTATCTCATAGTACATCATGTCAAGGTCACATAGCATAAATGGTGTGACTGAAAGATGAAAGGGAACTCTTAAGGGTATGAAACATGATTTGTCACACTACCTTGCCAAAGACACTAAAGACTATAACAAATAAAGTGTCAACCTAAGCAACTGTCCAAACACATTGAGAGTTTTGGGTTGGGAGAAAGCCCAGTCTGAATCATATTTTGTGTATGAGGATGTCCAACTAGAGTAAGGACAATTTGGTCATTCATGAAGAACAAAATCAAGAACCTACATGTCATGAGCTAGTACCTTTGTGAAGATCCACAAAATAAATGAGAAATGCTCTTTTAGATGATTATGTGGTATTTCTCCAAGAACATAAGGAAAATAATGGAATTATGTAAGATGGCGTAGTCAACTTCAATTAAGCAATTTAAGATTCCAACTTAGAAAAGGGCATTAAAGTAATGAATAAGGAGTATAAATCCACACAAAGTTTGGGGACTTGTCCCATTACAAGAAGGTGCCCAACCCATTGGTTACAAATGGATATTTAAGACTAAGCGGATTTCTAAAGGTAATGTGGAAAGATTTAAGACTTGTAGCTATGGGCTATACTTAAAAATAAAGGATTGACATTAAAGAAATTTGCTCTCGAGTTTCATCGAAAGACTCTTTTAAGATAATCATAAAGTAATATGAAAATGTATAAGGCTCATTTAGTCAAGGGTTATACCTAAAAGGAAAGGGTTGACTTTAAAGGGACTTTCTATTTAGTTTCATTGAAAAACTCTTTTAGGATAATCATGGATTTTGTTGCATATTATGATTTAGAGATCCATCAAATGGATGTCAAGACGATGTTTTTCAATGGCAACATTGATGGAACAACCTGTATGGTGCAACAAAAAACTTTGTGTAAGGAAACCCAAAGAATATGATTTGCAAACTGAAAAAATCCTTTTACGAATTAAAACAAATGTCTTGTCAATGATACTACAAATTTCATCAAGTAGTTATATCATTTGATTTCAAGATGAATCTTATTGACAATTGTGTGTATCATAAATTCAATAGGAGCAAGTCTATTTTTTTTGGTTTTATATGTTGATGATTGTTACTAATGATATCAACATGTTACATGAAACCAAGAGATTTTTGTCAAGAAACTTTGAAATAAAATATCTTGATAACACCTCCTTCGTATTAAGAATCCATAAACATCGAGATTGTCACAAATGAGCTATATCAATAAGGTACTTAAAAGGGTTGACATGAAAGAATATAAGTTAGGGATATTAAAATTGCTAAAGAAGACAAATTTATTCTCAATCAGTGTCCAAAAAGAAACTTAAAAATTCAAGAAATGTAGAAGATTACTTATGTGTTAGTTATAGGAAGTATGATGTATGCCCAAGTGTGTAGATATCCAGATATAGTATACATAGTTGGGATGTTAGGAAAATGTTTAAATAATCAAGGAATGGATCATTGAAAAATAGCTAAAAAGGTTATGATGTATTTAAAGAAAACAAAAGATTATATACTCACATATAAAGATGTCAAACGCGTTGAAAATAAGTGAATATTTCAACTTAGATTTTCCTAGATGTAAAGATGTTTTTTATCCACTTTGCATTATATCTAGGGTTAAATATGTTTTTCGTCCCTTAAGTATCACACGATTTTGGTTTTAGTCCCTACTCGAAACTTTGATGATTTTTAGTCCTCATAGTTTTGAAACTCTTATTATTAGTCCTTAAAATTGGATGTCGTTAACTTTTGTTTGACGTGGCTAACGGCCAGCCCACATGTCATGCCACCTGACTACTTTTAATTGACGTGGCAGCAAAGGTGTGGTGGTCAGTCGGCCTGGTGGGTGGTTGGCCACTCGGTTTGGTGGTCGACATGGTGGTCTTTGCCCATAATCGTTCGGTCTTTTCCCAACACCGTTCGGTCTTTCATATATTGCACTCCACCCGTCACCATAATCGTTCGGTCCTTGCCCAACACCATTCGGTCTTTCATATATTGAACATCATCCGTCACCATAACCGTTCGGTCTTTGCCCAACACCATTCGGTCTTTTATATAGTCCACTTCTATTGCATTGTTCTGTTGATTGTAATAGAACCCACCAGGTCGACCGATCACTAGACCGAGTGACCGACCACCCACCAGGCCGACCGACCACCACACCTTTACTGCCACGTCAATTAAAAGTAATCAGGAAAGGTGGCATCACACGTGGGCTGGCCGTTAGCCACATCTACTAAAAGTTAACGTCGTCCAATTTTAAGGACTAATAGTAATAGTTTCAAAACTATGAGGACTAAAAACCATCAAAGTTTCGAGTAGGAACTAAAACCAAAATCGTGTGATACTTAAGGAACGAAAAACATATTTAAGTCATATCTATATGTAGGATGGTGGTGGTGTAATTTCTTAGAATTGTATTAATCAAACTCTTACATTCACTATGAGTGACTACAGAATTTATAACAAGCTAGGACATATCTAGTCATGATATTTGGTTGGATGGATATGTCATTACACAACAAATTATTAAAGGTAAAAGATATAATGTTCCTAATAAAATTAGGACAGAAGACTTATTATACCTTCAATTTTGAGCAATAATATTTCTTCAAAATGTAGAAGATGATTATTCAATAAATCTTATTTCATAAAACAAATAAAGCTTTACTAAGTATTTCAAGAGTTAAGTTCGAAAACAAAATATGCATCAAAATTTTTTATTAATACCAATTGTTTTAAGTCTCCAAAAAAAATAGTCCAAAAAATTTTTGTATTAATTGTTTTAGACTTCCGAGATAAAAAATATTTCAAATTTTTTTTAATATTAACTGTTTTAGGTCACAAAAAATTTGTCCCAAAAAACTCAAAATCAAAATTGTAAATAAAATTGTAAATATTTTAAATAAATTATTTTATTAATAAATAAAATAACATTATTTTTAAGTTTATTTTAGGTGTTCCAAATTCTTTATCTAATCATTTTATTAATAAAGTAAAGAGCTTTCACAAAAATTAAAAATCAATAAACTTTTTTAACAATTTATGTGGAAATGTTTATAAACCATTATTGAATGTACCCTAAATCACGCAACCAATTTTCTCACATAAATCAAATACCAAACAAAAACAGGGAGTTATTGTTTGTACATGAACATGGTTTCCCAAACACAATGTTTTTGTTTTACCACGTAAAATATCCAAAATGTTCATTCAAACTAATCCTTCAGAACACGTCTTTTTCTGTTTGATCGCATTGAATAGTAATAAAACCGCCGTGTTTAATTTAGCTTCTAGTCACATGGGATGTGAAGTTGATTATGATTTGTTTGTTGTATACAACCAAAATATTCAAACAAAATAGATAAAATTGCAACGCTAAATTTTGTCCTCAAATTTATAGATAAGGTTAAGGTATCATTCTCCATCAACATTGCAAAAGTTGTAAAAAATACTCCATAAAATTACAGGTTAACGTAAACAATATTTGGAAAAAAAAGTCCAAATTTATTTATTTTTAATAAGAAAAATTATAAACACATGATGTTTTAGTAACTTTGTATTATAGAAGTAGATTTTGACACATGAACTTGTATCAATTTGGTTTCCAAAAACATATTTTAACTATATTCTAAAAACATGTGTCTGATCACATGTTTTTATTTATAGATCTAAAATGCTTAGCATAACTATATATTAATCTTTAATTAATTTCTAATTTAATTCACGAGGGAAAAGAACATAAAAACGTATATTTGGATTTGTCATTAAAAATGACGTGGACAATAACATTAAGGGCAAGTCATCTTCTAGATTTAGAGAACTTAGGTATCACTTTTTTTATTTCTCCTTACGAGGATGAAGAGAAAATAAAATACGTAACTGTTGCCTTCTCTATAAATGTGACTTATTTTATAATTATTTATAGTTATATTCTAAATTTTAATAATTTTAATAATTCTAATTTTCTCTCTCATCAAATTAGAATATTACTTTAAATATCTACACAACAAATTAATATTAATAAACCACTTTAAAATTTTGACTACCCAGATCATGACCCTAACACAATAATATATATGTGATGTAAAAGTTTTAAAAATTTGTGATGTAAAAGTTTTAAAAATTTGCCACTAGTTATATATGTATAGTTGAGAATGTGTCAGAATTTATTAATTCAAAACTTATATTGGCCATAACAAAATAATCTTGTTTATTAATTATATGAATACATAGAACAAAAACGGTTTTTGTCATATTAATCATAATTAAATTCATCAATGATCATTAATATTGACACAACCAAAATACACATACTCATTATGAGATGCGTACCATGAAAATTACATGAATGTGGTTGTACATATCAATTTTCAATTGGTCCTACTTTATCTTAGTAATATCAATCAACAACATTAATTTAAAACATGTAATGATTCAATATCGAACTTTATATTTGATGAAAAGAAATCATCCAATACAAGAGTATGCATTCATAATAACAAACATAGAACATAAATCACATAAACTAAACATTTCTTAAACGGTAAAACACTCATACAACTAGTGTGTTCATGAAAGACCTTGGGTGGTAGACCCTTTGTAAGAGGATTCACTATCATGGAGTGTATCACTATATGTTTTATGGAATATGTCCACTTTGTACCTTTTCATTGACAACTAGGAATTTAATGTCAAAGTGTTTTGACTTGATCAAACTTTTATTACTATTTGGATATAAGAAAGATGATTTGTTGGCACAATATCACTTAAGTGGTTTATGATTGTCATCCCTACATATACCTGATTTGAGTGTTAGAGTATCTTTGCAGATATCCTGATCGCTCAGACATATAAGGACACGAAAATGACATTTTAACCTTTGCAGTGAGTTTTTTATCAGCAAAAACAAATTAAATTAATATGATTATTGGGTTACCTCAACCCATATACATAATTTAAACAAATGAAAACAAAAAAAAAGTATTAAAACTTTATGAGCTCCTATCTTGTACTAAGTGTACTGTGCACAAACCTTACATTTCCATATAGTAAAAAAGTTAGAAACATTATGTGTCCATACATACAAAGTCATTCATAACACTACGAAAGAAATGACATGAAAAAATGAGTTGAACGTCCAAATCTCAATCCACTTCTGATCCAATATGGGAAGTGATTTCATTCACGCTTGTTTTCCAACATGAAGTATCAACTGGTAAAGACATCATTCATACTTTTTCCCTGGATTTGCTACCTAATTGCCTTGTTTTAATGTTAAGTGTCCAATATGAGTTAATTTTGAGATGAATTTGAAACTTATCTTACTTTTATTTTGTTGAAATTTTATATAAATCACTTTAGTTTAGCTTGTTTTGCGATTCTTGATATCAACAGAGAGCCCAAATGGAAAAATAAATAAAATAGATGAAATTCAAGCAATTCTAGACAAAACTAACACTGATGCAATAATTGAGCGACAGAGTTGAGCTTTGAGCCACACAAGCAAACCCATTGCAAAGGAAAGCCTCAAGTACTAAACCTGAAGCTAAGTCATAAAGACTCCTTCTCAAAGAAGTTATCTTAGGGGTTGGAGCACCAGAGCATCAGGATTAGGCCACAAAAGCAAACCCAACTAGGGAGGAAACTTTTACGGTTGGAGCCATAAGTGCACTATTGAGCACTACCCTAGACAGTTTATAAAAACAGAGTTGCACCCTTGTTTTAAAAAGACTTTTGAGAGGTTCTTTTGAGAGATTTTTAGAGAACTTCTTAGACACTTACCTTTGTATTTAGTGAACATTATTAAAGGTTATATAAGAGGATGATTTTTTAATATATTGTATTGTTTTCATCTATTATAAGGAGCTAAATCTCTATAAGTGTTAAAGAAAAAACTCTCTTGTATTGGTATTGCTTTATTTATCAAAGTATGTTTTTATTACATGTTTGTGAATTAGTTTATATCTATTATTGGATGAACTGATCACTCATCTTATTTCACTGGCTTGAGATTGAATAAGAAATGGTTTCAAGTTGTGGTCTAACTACTTTTAGATGTTAGGAATATATTTAAGGCTTTAACTGGTTATTTTATAGAGTTATGATCTTAACACAATTGATTCATTCAAGCAGTCATTGAAGAATCATACTGAAATTTGATGGTCTTAGACTCAAAGCGCCAGAATTAGACTTAAATTTACATTTAAAAGAAAACTCTTAGGACTTGATTAATTGCATCTTTGTAAATAAATATTGAATCTTTACAAGAGGTACAAAATATTGAAATCTAGCTTCAACACACCTTTATTATCTTGAAAGTTAATCATTTACTCAAAATTGTTTTAATAGTTTGTTAATCTTTTAAATCAACACTATATCCTTGCATCAAATTTGTTTTCACACTTTTTTCGTATATTTTTTTCATTGTTTCATTCAAGTCAAACTAGTTTAAAACTTTATGTACTTAGCTAATTTTCTGTAGATATGAAACTTGTTGTATTACAAACTACCTAGTATATTTGCTAGAAAAATTCATTGTTTTAGAGCATTAACATCCAACACACTTGGAAGCTACAACCTACCACTAAACTGCAAACAAATCCACAATACCTCTATTTGAATTTGAACCTAAAAACAAAAGTATGTGAGCTCAGTTTGCTTGATTAAATATAATTTCCCACCAATAGATGAGCAAGATTTACCCTAGTCATAGACATCTAGAAAACGTATTTTTAGGATAGTTTACCCATAAAACTAAAAGCAACTTATAAGTGCATTGTTTGAAGGCGTGTGATTAGGCTAAAATACCAATTGGAATATTAGAACGTTGTTTTTGGATATTTAGATAAGATATTCATGCCCAAACCATTACTTTTGCTAAGGTAAACACTTCCTCTGCATCCATTTTATAGTGTCTAAAGATAAAGTTATTCCTATATATTGCTTATAACTGCCATCCACATACATCTCTAAACATTTTTTTGTTTCTTATTCAACCCTATAAGATAAAACTGTGAAAAGTGTTCCCTAGCATACTTATGGTGAACTAAATTTATCTCATACCAAAGGTCACAATTGTTCTAAATTTATGTACATCTTTCTTTTCATGTTAACTATATTATCTTGGTTTTTCTTATTTCACTGAAATATTAAATGTTACGTGATTGTTTTGCCGTCTTCATCAAAAGTTTTATCCAACTAATTCAATTTCTCTTAGTTGTACTTTATCATGTGTATTGTGTGTTAAATTTTTCAACCACATTTATGTTGTATTATGTCTTTTAACAAACCACATTTATTGTTGCAGGCATAAGAGTTGGGACCATCTGTGTGTTAACGAGGTGTTTCAATTTGGTTGCAGGCATAAGAGTTGGGATCATCTGTGTGTTAACGAGGTGTTTCAATAACTCTATAAAATAATGGTATCATGACATACTTTTACATTCATAATAATAAATATCGTAATTTTTTTGTATTTAAAAAAAAATAAAAAATAAAGAAAGATAATGACAAATGTGTGAAAAGAATTTAAGTACGTTAAAAAATATTTTTCAAACCTATATCCAAATATAATTAGGCACCTTTTATATAAAAGATATAAGAAGAAGTTATTTAATGTTTCAATAAGAGCACAACAATACTGACGCAACACAACAACAATAGACAATCAAGATTTAACGTAGGTTGAAAATGTTAGTGGAAAAAAAGAAAAGAAGAATTTCTTGCGACAACAACATGCTACAAATTATACATGTTTAAATGGTATCTCAATGTGTGCGTTTTGTTCGTCGTTTGTGTTCTGTCACTACTGCACAGAACAACTTTATTCGTGTCTCAGAATTCTTCTTCTCTAAGTAATCATCGGTCAAAATCGAGTTTGCCGAGAAATCATGCACTGATTAATTCTAAACAAATTCTAGAAATCATAAAGTTTTCATCTAATAATAAAAATATTTATTATTTATTCAGTCTATTATTATTATTATTATTATTATTATGTAATCTGTTATAAAAAAATTTATTATTTATTGAATTTATAATACTATCTGTTATGAGATTATTTTCTGTATATTATATCTAAGCATAAGTAATGTATATTAAAAATTCTATATTAACTAATAATATTTACAATATATAAACTTTATCTTATAAATTAATTTGATATGTTTGAATTAAACTTAAAATTAACTCTCTTTTTTTAAATTTTTTGTATTTTTTATGGATTAAATATAGTTTTAGTCTTTTAATTTTAAGTGAAAATTGGAATTAGTGATTTTTTAAAACTTTGACCTAATTTAGTTTTTTTAACTTAAGAAATGTGTAGATTTAGTTTTTTTAACTAAATTTTGTTAAGTTTATTTAAATACGTTTTATAATAGTATTTGAATTGTTTACAGCTTTAATATTAATTAATAATTTTTTTAAAAAAATCAAATAAACTTACAAATTTTGATTTAAAAAATTAAATTCACGTATTTTAAAAATAAGAGATTAAATTAATCCAAAGTTAAAAAAAAAACTAATTCTCATCAATATTGAAAATTAAAGAATAAAAACATATTCAACTAGAAGTAACACCAAAACCAATAAAACATTGTTAGAATAAGCTCTAATCATGACTTTGATATCATGTTAAAAGTGGACTTTAAGCCTAACTCAACCCCACAAAACCAGCTTGTAAGGTGAGATTTGCACTCACTTATAAACTATGAATTCGCCTTATCTCTAGTTGATGTAGGATTTCCAACGATAAATAATGTAACTGACCTTATATGTCTATAACTAGGCATAATAACTTAACCATAAAGGTTTAATGTCTCCGTAGGTCCCTATTTTGGTCATGAATTTCAAATAGGTCCTCTTTCTTTTCGGCGTATCAATTGAGTCCTTGTTTTTGTAAAATTGAATTAATTAGAGGTCTGCCGTTAAATTGGACAAACGGCCGTAACAATATTGGTTACATGGCATAATCAGTGCAGTTACTAATCAGACGTGGCATGGTCAGTGCAGTTACTAATCAGACGTGGCATTTAAAAGCAATTTTGTATTAAATAAAGAAGAAGGAACAAAAGTATAATCAGATTTGGGTAAGGGTATAGTAGGAAAAAAGAAAAAATTAAAGGGCAAGACGTTTTAATTGAGGAATGCAACTGAGATTGGGGAAACAAATTGGGGGTTTTTATTATTAGGGTTCGCGTGAGGGAAGAAAAATCGCGATCTTTGTTCGAGCTGAAGCGGCAAGGTTCGTCGGTGAAGAAGATGTAGTTGGAAGCGGCAGAGTGCATGCAAGGGTTCGTGTCTCGGTAAGTCAGGTGTGGGTCCTTTTGTTGTTGGAAGCAAGAAGCTGAAGCACGTGGTGAGTAGAGGTTAATCTCAAGGAAGGTCAGTGTTTGTGCTTTATTGTCTTTGTTTTTATTGAATCGAAACTACAATATTCGGTGGTGGTCCCCCATTGATATATGGTTTGGTCTCTGATTTTGATTGCATTTCGGTGGTGGGCACAGTTATCTTTAGAAATTTTTGCAGGTTTTAACTTCAACCCATAGGGACATACGTAACTTTAACTTTAACTTTGACTTTCTAAATTTTTGCAGGTTTTATCATAGGGACGTACGTAACTTCAACCCATAGGGACGTACGTAACTTCAAACACAAACACAACACACATTCTCTCTCCCTTCTTGTTGGTGTTGGTCAGATACAACTCATAGGGACGTACGTCACTTCAACCCATAGGGACGTACGTAACTTCAAACACAAACACAACACACATTCTCTCTCCCTTCTTGTTGGTGTTGGTCAGATACAACTCATAAGGACGTACGTCACTTCAACCCATGGGGACGTACGTAACTTCAAACACAAACACAACACATATTCTCTCTCCCTTCTTGTTGGTGTTGGTCAGATACAACTCATAGGGACGTATGTCACTTCAACCCATAGGGACGTACGTAACTTCAAACACAAACACAACACACATTCTCTCTCCCTTCTTGTTGGTGTTGGTCAGATACAACTCATAGGGACGTACGTCACTTCAACCCATAGGGACGTACGTAACTTCAAACACAAACACAACACACATTCTCTCTCCCTTCTTGTTGGTGTTGATCAGATACAACTCATAGGGACGTACGTCACTTCAACCCATAGGGACGTACGTAACTTCAACCACAAACACAACACACATTCTCTCTCCCTTCTTGTTGGTGTTGGTCAGATACAACTCATAGGGACATACGTCACTTCAACCCATAGGGACGTACGTAACTTCAACCACAAACACAACACACATTCTCTCTCCCTTCTTGTTGGTGTTGGTCAGATACAACTCATAGGGACGTACGTCACTTCAACCCATAGGGACGTACGTAACTTCAACCACAAACACAACACACACTTAATCAAATCACTCATCATCTTCGTTCCACCTCCCATTTCTCCTGTCTTTGACAAACACTCATGCTTTTCTTCCCACTTCACATTCGTATAGCTTTTCTCATTACCGTCTTCACAACACCACTTGAAGAAATTGCAACCACCTTCATGTCCAGTCTGTGAAAAAAATAACAATTAAAACGACTTTCTACTCAAACAAAACACTACTTCTGCACTTTCTTACCTTGTACTTAGGGCAGCTCCAGAACTGCTTCCCTTTAGCAGTTCTAGCTGTTCTTACCACTGTTTTCTCTCCACACAGGCAAAGGGGTGATACATCATCAATCGTAGATACTCCACCACCACGAAAAACGACATCAGAGTTTTGATTCCGCCACCCATTGCATGTCGAAGATGAACAAGAATGCGACTTCTGCACTTCATTATTCATCACTTCGAATCGAAGAAAGAACGCGCACCCTCCCACTTCCAACTACATAATCTTCACCCACGAACATCGGCGCTTCGAATCGAAGAAAGAATGGGATTTTTTCCCTCACGCGAACCCTAATAGTAAGAACCCCCAATTTGTTTCCCAATCTCAGTTGCATTTCTCAATTAAAGGGGGTTGCCCTTCAAGATTTCAATTTTCCTAGTATGCCCTTACCCAAAAGTGAATATACATCTGTGCATACCAATTATTTAATACAAAAATCGTTTTAAATGCCACGTCTGATTAGTAACTGCACTGACCATGCCACGTAACCAATATTGTTACGGCCGTTTGTCTAATTTATCGGCACACCTCTAATTGATTCAATTTTACAAAAACAAGGACTCAATTGATACGCCGAAAAGAAAGAGGACCTATTTGAAATTCATGACCAAAATAGGGACCTACGGAGACATTAAACCAACCATAAATAATGTCTATCAATCATTTCTGATTATCTATTTTTTATAAATTATTGGTCATCATTAACCTGTCAATAAATTTAAATTCTTTTAGTAATATAGTTTGTTACAACATACCCGTCACATTACATCTTAATCCAATTTTTTTTTCTTTTGCCTTATAAAATGTAAAAAACTATTTTAAATTTTTACTATTACAAAATCACAATATTCCTATAGTCTTTCAAGAAATTTAAATATGAACAAACTTTCTCGTGTTTTGAAAATGAATAGTAAAAAGTATGAATAATATATGCGCATAATTAAAGTTGAATCTTGAGTTGGACGTCCTTTTAAGTATGAGTGAAAGCTTTGGAATAATGAACTCTAAAATTATCACACACTATATTCTAATTAAACCACGTCTATCTCCACATTGTTAATAGAACTATTCATCCTTATATGGAAAACCAAGACATTTCTTCTTCCAAAACTTGATTTCCATGCAATAAAAAGTCTTAATGGTCCCAAAATCCATATATAGACAAACAAACCTAAACCAATTAATTCAAACATATCACAATCATCCTCTTAAATCCGTAATCTCAAGAGATACTGTAACATCCCAATATATAGTAATTACCATAAATTAGAACTAATCACATTCACAGAGTTAACAGTGCAGTCTTAAATTAATCAGCTATAAGAAGCCGAACGTACAAAGCTATACAGGGTTCAGAAATTTTCCACAATATACCAAGTTCTGGACGAACGGTTTTACAAAACTAAATAACCGAACGTCCCAAAATACAATCCTGAACACTAACAATAACTACTAAACGAGCGTTCTATTGCTCGTCTTTAACCTCAACTTCAACCAGGTTGGCGTCCTCCAAATTTTCTTCTTCCAGTGTTTCTTCAAGCAGTGCCTCTCCATCTGCTCACATCCACACGGATGATCATTGCATTGACAAGACGGACGTACATAACCAGTAGACAACACAAGGAAATGCAAGGGTAAGCTTAGGTAATTTAATTCATACAACTCACATACAATTTTAACATAAGAAATTAACATACAAGACATACACCAATGTATCAGCATAGAGTAAATCATCCAACTATCATAAATAACGACCGTCCGGACTGTATGAATCCATGTAACTACAGGCGTTCGTGCACTCGGGTGGTATGGTAACTGGAAACACTCATCAGTTGCCACCCGAGGTTAACCCTATCAGTCCAAAGTACTCAGTAGGACTAGGGCCTCCTGCCATTCCCACACATGACCTACTCCCCTCTACATGAGGACGAGCACTCACGGAATATCAGGATGAACAGCCATCAGTAATTTTACCATGGTCATACTATACAACTTATCACATTCAGATCATAGAGACGTTCCTCCTTGGAACGCTCGTTCAAATTCCACTTTCAATATTTCACTCAAAATAACGTTCGCACATCTTAATACTTACTCTTATTCACATTTCTGTTATTTGTTCCACTTCCATAAAATGACGAGCGTCCATCCCTTTATAAATAAGGACGAACGTATCACAGTACATAGACATCCTCGTTCCTGAACAAAAGAACCGAACTCCTGTCCACTGACGGACGTTACGAATACTTAACTCAGTCAAAGGAACTGACTCTAGAAACTCTGAATAATACTTAGAAAAATTTAAGTATAAAGACTTTAGGTTGAATCAAATGGATAGATACAATACAAAATTATTGAGATAAAAGCACAGAGTGTGATTCAATTCAGGAAACAACTCATCAATCAATGACCGAACGTCAACTAATAATTTTGGACGAACGCTATTTAAGTTCGTTCGGGAATCAAATATAACGACGAGCGTTCGACATAAAACCGAACCCTATTTAGGACGAACGCTAGGTAGATGACCGAGCACTAATTAGAACGAACGCTCGATATAAGACCGAGAGCTCATTTGGACGAACGCTTAGTATAAGACTAAGCGCTACCTATAACGTACGCCGGATTATAAGACCGAGCGTTACTTCAATTATTTGCGATCGTTGGATACCACTAGGATGATCCTAACGCTCAAACCTAGACTTTCACAAGAGGACGCTCGTTCTCAGACAGAATGTTTTCCAAATGAAAGGATTCCTATTCTAAGTCCATTTCAGGGGAAACCGAACGGTATAATACCGTTCGATGACGAGCGTGCATTATCAAAGTAAGGACTATTATATTTTTCAGATTTTTCATATACAATAACTTCACATTTTTCATACGATCCATATTTTATAATTTATCCCCAACATAAATCTCATACATTACAGAATTCATATTATCATTCATACCTTACAGAAATTATCCATTTTCCAATTCATACGTTTCATCCTCAACATACAGTTCAAACAATATCACTCACATACATCCAGTGCAACAACGCTTGTTCATGCATACTTAAAAGTCATACATTTCAGACATCCAGTATACTTCATGCTTTCACACACATCATACAAGTATCAATTAAATTACTAAAGCTTCCCTTACCTGGTCCAGTAGTGAACGCCCTAAGAGAGTGCTTTTTGACTCGTTCAACTATGGCTTTCTACCCTCAACGTTCTTCTCAAGTGCTTCACTAAATCTAACCAAAAGAAACGTAGAAGAATAGAGATTACACCCTTGCATGCAGCTAGATCTGGGCTCGCATGAACCAGAAACGAGCGTCTAGAGTCAAGAGGCTTACCGGTTTCTGAATCGGAAGTTGTTCGGTTCAGATTGAAGCTCACAACTCCGGGAGTGCTCCTATGGTTTTTGAAATGTGATCGGAGAAGATGGTGGTGAGTTATAGTAGAGAGAAGATGAAAGGTTCTAGAGAGAAGGAGGAGAGAATGGAGTCTGAGTTTGGAGGAAGAAGATAAGTGCAGGAGAAAGGAAGGGTTTTCCAGAAATTCTTTTTGTTCCTCCCACATCCGCACGATCGTGCGTCTCCCCAGTCGACACCTGTACCCCCATTACTGACTCCCATTCTAACTCGGTGACACTTGGCAGTGAGTGACAGAGTTATGCTAGTGCGTTTTTAATGCACTGCAGAGGGTTTTCCATGCATTAAATTTTGATTTGACAAGGTGTTTATCAGAATTAATTTTCCAGGGTCCCACAGATACAAATTTTGGAATAGTAATAAGAGAAAGGGATGTCCTTCAACCTTTTATTCTGTACCCAGGTAGCAAAGTATAAAATATATAAACTCGATACAAAACATCACATTTTTATTTATTTATTTTATATAAAATTTCGTTTTAAAATTTCAATGTATATCAATTTAGATTCTAGAAAATATTAGTTATAGAGATTTTTCTAGGAAATATTAATTAACAAAAATTAAATGGAACAACAAATAGAAAGAAAAAAAAACTTGAAAAAACAGATAAACAGAAAACGGAGCCGAAAGTCCCATCACAGAAAATATCATTTTCAAACTTAAATATATCCTTAATGTAAGAATATAATATAAAGTGTTTCGGTGTACATTTATCCGGTGTGTCTTTATTGCTCTTGGCTGTCTGGGATGCTGTCTGGGACGCTTGCTCTTCTCCAATTGCTGTTGTTCATACTCGCCAAAGGAGGGGAGGTACCTGCAAAGATACTCCGACGCTCAAGTCAGATGTGAGTTATGGAGTTGAAGCTCTCAAGAGAATGATTATGATACTGCTCTGAAATATTATTCAGGATTTCTAGAGCATAAAGAGAACGTACCTGGACTCTGGTCCTGTCATTGTATTTATAAGCAAAATAAAAATAACCACCTTACCTAAAAATGTGGTTAGTGGCTTGATAAATATCTTAACCGTTTAAGATATTTAAGATATTTTAATGAATACCTTACTACATAACATAAAGAATCAGATACATGTAAAATATGAACAAATAAAACGTTGGACAAAGTGAAAAAAAAGAAGACATTTTATAATCGATAAAAAAAACTTAAGGAAAGATGAACAAGTTATAAAAAAAAGGATAAAAATATAAAAAAGAAAAAGAATAATAAATTTTTAAAATAATCTGATTGATTGTTGACATAAATGGTTTTCTTAGCTGTTGCTAAACATTTATATGAAATTGTCGAGGAGTTTGATGGCAATATTTGTATTTTAATTATGACATTTCTTTATTTACTTTTCTTATAATTTTATAATTTTTGACAATCTTTTTCTTAATCACACATTGTGTGATTCCATTTTTATTTGAATTTCTGTCATACCTCGTAAATATGCACCCAAAATCCACTTGTCTAATCTCATTTATTACACCAAAACCCTGCCCAGAACCATTAAAGCGCACTTAGAAACCCCTCTGAGCGGACACCAGGTGTCAATAAACGAGGATCCGAAAATCAGTTAGTGGGATGCAGGTGTCAGCAGGAGAACGGACGTTCGTTTTAAACAAAACTGAATTTTCGAAAATCCGCGTCACTCTTCTGCATGCACCTTCTCCATTGCACCTTCTCCATTCCAAAAACTCTGACTTTCCATTTCTCCTTCTTCTCTCTAGAAAACCCTCCCTTCTCTCTACCAAAGCTTACCATTTTTCTCCTCCGATCACATTTCAGAAACCGTAGAAGTGTTCGCGGCGGTATAAGCTTCAGTTTGAACCGATCCTTTCCTCGTTCTGAAACTGGTAAGCTTATCGTCTCTAGCTATTCGTTCATATGAGCATGCAAACCAAGTTTTGGTTGCACGCGGTCACCTTATCTGAACCACTCTTGGTTTTCTGTAATTTGTTTAGTTTGAAGAGTTTGTTTGAGCTTTGCGGGTAGAAGAAATCATATTTCTGCGAACTGAGTTTTTGTCTGAAGCAAGTTCGTTCACTTCAAGAGGTAAGGGAAGCTTATTCAATTTAATTCGTATGTTGTATTGTGCTGTATGGATGTTCTGTGATTTGCATGAAGCATGATCTGTGATATTTGATTTTGATATATGGTGAAGATGTGATGAACTATGGTATGAGTATTTGGAAGTATGAAATGTATATGCTGAAAATGAGTAAATGTAAATGAATCTTTAAGTATGAAATTTCCTATGATAAAGTACGTTCGTCATTGAACGGTCCTTGACCGTTCGGTGTTGTTATTAAACTTTATTTGAAATTGAATTCTTTCATTCGGAAAGAATTCTAGTTGAGGACGAACGCCCTCTTATATTAGTCCTACGTTTGAGCGTTCGGCCAAACGTAGATGCCCTGAGTGTTAAGTGAGGAGTTGAGAAGCTTGAAAATATACATTCGGACACTTAGTCATTCTTAAAAATCTAACTTTATCATCTCGTCTTATATAAATTTCTATTTTTAATTCGAATCAGTGATGGGTCTCGACCCAAAGCGTTCGTTATGAGTGACGCTCGGTCTTATACCGAACGTTCGTCCTGGCCTTTAATTACCAAATGGTTGGAAGTAGCGTTCGTCCAAACTTTCAGTAAGTACATACCGCGTTCGGTCATTGACTGACAGTCGGTTTTTATAATTGAATTGTTCTCGGTATGGTCATTTAATCGTCTTGAGGTGTCTTTATCTATTTGGATTCGGCCTAGAGCCTTCCTACTTAAATTATTCTTTAAGTATTGATCGGATCTTCCTAGAGTCAGTTCATTCAACTGATTCGAGTGGCAAATGACGTTCGTCAAATATTATGTGTCGGTTTTATTCTGTTATGAAACGAGGATTTCTCGGTCTTGTTTTTAACGTTCATCCTCGTTATGAAGAGGGCTAAACGCTCGTCATTTTATGTAATTGGAACGGAAGATGAAAATAATATTAAAGTGAAAAATTATAAAGAATGAACAGTATATGAGATGAAATGATGGTTGTGGATTTTGAACGAGCGTTCCAGGGAGGAACGACTCTTGGATGAAAGTTGGAATTTGTAAAGTATGAATGTGGACAAAGCTTAGCTGGCGATTCATCCTGATGTTCCGTGAGTGCTCGTCCTCACGTAGAGGGGAGTATGTCATGTGTGGGAACGGCAGGAGGTCCTAGTCCTTAGGGGTACTTTGGATGGAAGGGACTAACCTCGGGTGGCAGCTGATGATAAATTCCAATTACTACACCACCTGGGTGCACGAACGTCGTAGCTACACAGAATTCATACAGTCCGGACAGTCAGTCTAGTATCAGGAATTGATTGAGTTAAAGAATTGATTGAATTATATGTTGTGAATAATTTGATATGTTTGATGTGTTATGAAATGCATGTTATTAATTGAATTAAATTCAATAAGCTTACCCTTCGTTTTTCATTGTGTTGTCCTGTCTCTGTATGTCCGTCCTTGTCCTTGCAATGATCATCTGTGTGGATGTGAGCAGAAGGAGACGCTCTGCTGGAAGAGGCGTTGGAAGAACAATACTTGGAGGAAGAAAACTTAGTAGAAGTCGAGGTGAAGACTGAGCAATAGGACGTTCGGCTTGTGGTTGTTTATTTTGGTTAAGTGGCCGTTCGTCCGCCTTTTGTCTTTAAGCTTTTACATGACCGTTCAGTGTTGGTTTTGTAAATCGTTCGGTCTAGAATTGTCTCTCGTATGGTTCAATGCTCATTAGGAAGCTGTGTAAGGCCGTTCGGCCAAAACCGTAGTCTTGTTTAATTAAGACTGATTTGGTTTATCATTAAATATAATTAATTCTACTATATAGTGTTTACTGTATTTTTGGGATGTTACATATATAATCCAAAATAAATAAAAATATATATAATATTATCCAAAATCATGATAACTTTAAATACAATTCAAAAACACAAAAATACAGAACAAATTACTATGTAATATCAAATCATTATTGTTAATTATCCATCTATATTAGAGTTTTCACCGGATAAATCCATAAAATAAGAGGATTTAGGTATAGGGTTTTAATTTTTTTAATAAATTAAAATTTACACGTGGATTGCTGAATCAACCCAAGTCAGGTTCAATTCGGACAAGTAGAGTAATAAATGAGCTGTGTTCAATTTTGACTCATCTAAGTTTTCTTAAACCAATCCTGTATACAAGTGACAAGTTCTTCCCCTCCATACAAGTGTTTTGAAAAGACCGAACTTCCTTATAAACTTATCTTATCTCACGTCTTCAAGTGACTTCATCACATCCATTAACTTTCTATACCAAACAAAAATGTAGCACTTCACTTAGTTACCAACTTCGCCTTTTCCTCATCACTGTAGCTATGAATGCTCTATTTAAGGGAAGCCTCGTACTCAACGACACACAACCTTAAAAAAATCTCAAATGGATTTTCTTCTAAATTACCTGAATTCCACTACCGTTGGACTTCTGTCTCTACTCCTCTTCTGTTTGTTTCTGTATAATCCCTTCAAATTTCGTCAAGGTAAAGAGCCTCCCACAGTTGCAGGAGCATGGCCGATACTTGGTCACCTTCCACTATTGAGTCGTTCAAAGACACCCCATAGAACTTTGGGTGCTTTGGCTGACAAATATGGACCCATCTTCACCATCCAACTTGGTTCCAAAAAGACTTTGGTAATCAACAACTGGGAAATAGCAAAGGAATGCTTCACCACAAACGACACGGTGATTTCCTCTCGCCCCAAGCTTGTTGCCGTCGAACTCATGGGCTACAACACTGCCATGTTTGGCTTTGCACCCTATGGTCCCTATTGGCGCGAGCTACGAAAGATTACAACTTTAGAGATCCTTTCCTCTCGTCGAGTGCAACAACAGCAGCACGTTCGAGTATCAGAACTTCAAAGCTCGATCAAACAGTTGTATAACCTGTGGTGTAGCCAAAAGGGTGAGTCTGGTTATGCCTTAGTAGAGCTGAAGCAATGGTTTTCTCACCTGGCTTACAACATGGTCCTTCGCATGGTCGTTGGGAAGAGATATTTTGGCAGTGAAAACTTGGACGATGAGAAGGCACAGCGATGTGTGAAAGCTATGGAGGAATTCATGCGTCTGTTGGGTGTGTTCGCAGTGGGAGATGCTATTCCTTGGTTGAGATGGCTTGATTTTGGAGGCCATGAGAAGGAAATGAAAGAAATTGCCAAAGAATTGGACAGTATTTTAGGTGAGGAGTTAGAGGAACATAGACAAAAGAAGGGTTTGGGTGAGAAGGTTGATAAATTTCAAGATTTCATGGATGTGATGGTTTCCTTGTTCGATGGAAAAACTATTGATGGGTTTGATGCAGATACCATGATCAAATCCACTGTGCTGGTATGTATATGTTTAATTTACATATTACAGTCCTTTCGAGATGTTAAACTTCAACAAAATTATCCATACAAAATTATCCATACAAATATAACATAGTTCTACGATCAGATTTTATATATTTTCCTAAATTACTTTAGGAATAAAAATATATTTTACTTCGTCGGTTTATCATAAGTGGTATGAAAATTGGTGTTAAAATATAAGTTGTGAGATGATGTATAACCATTACAAACATCAACTTATTCTCTCACACAACCAAGTTCTTGTTGGCTGGTGTCATGTGTTGTAGTAATCATCTTCGTCCTTGATATCGGGTTCACTTGATAGGAGGGAGAGATCTGTGATTTTATTCTTTTGTGGTAAACTGAGGGACATACGTTTGAGCAAGGTACTCTTTGGTTGGGAGTGGAAATTTTTGGTGTTGTAGAAAAGGACATTTGTGGTGTTGGAAGAATGAAAATCAATGGAACACTTGGAATTTATGTTCTACTTTTCTACTCTACTCTGATTTGGTTTTTGAGAAGGATAATTAGATTTTGAGAAAAAAAAAAAAAAACTTTTAAATCCTACACCAGTATAGAAATTTTTACCTTTTACATCTTGCAAGTATATAATGGTTATGCCATTGATGCATGTATTTTCACTTATATATTCTTTTGGGTGACTTATTTGATTTGCAGACTGTGATTTCAGGAGCAACTGACACAACTAATGTTGTTCTTATATGGACAATATCTTTGATATTGAGAAATCCTTCTGTACTGGAAAAAGTTAAAACCGAGCTAGACATTCAAATTGGGAAAGAGAGATTGGTAAGTGAGTCAGACATAAATAAGTTAACATATCTTCCAGCCATAGTCAAAGAAACTTTGAGATTGTATCCTCCTGGTCCTCTTTCGGGACCTCGTGAATTCACAGATAATTGCACTTTAAATGGTTATAACATTGAAAAGGGAACTCGTCTAATTACAAATCTTTGGAAGATTCAGACAGATAGCAATGTTTGGGAAGACCCGTTGGAATTCAAACCAGAAAGATTTCTAACAACTCACAAAGATGTTGATATCAAAGGCCAACACTTTGAGTTATTACCATTTGGAAGTGGTAGAAGAATGTGTCCAGGAGTATCCTTTGGCCTTCAAATGGTGCATTTTATTCTTGCTACTTTTTTACATTCTTTTGAAATTCTAAGTGCATCATCTGATCCTATTGATATGACTGAAACCTTTGGATTAACCAATACCAAAACCACTCCACTTGAGATTCTTGTTAAACCACGTCTATCTCTTACTTGTTATGAAAACTTCTAATCCTTGTGTCAACTACATTATCACATTAGATTTTTGTTTCAAGTAATTTTCCTTTTAGTTGTTTAAAGTACTTGTTGTTATCTTTATCATTTATGTGATATTATTTCAAAAGTATATCTTGTATATTTATGTTCAAAATACATTTGTGGCTTGTTTATGTAATTCAGCTCTTTTTCTCATAAACCATTGCAGTATAAAAAATTTGGGTTAAATTAAATAAAAATATAAAAACTAATTGTTACATATGAAAAAAAAAGAGACAAAAAAATAGTAACAAAAGAGTTATTTATAATTTAAAAGGAATTGATGAAAGAAATTTCATATTAAAAAGTGTTCTTTTATGTTGCGTTTCTATATTTAGAATCATAATTCATTTATTTGAAGAATTTAATTTTTTTAGATTTAATTATACATTTAATTTTTGTATTTATTATATGATTGACCACTGATTATCTATTAATAAATTCAAATTTTTCTTTTAATAATGTAATTTCTTATAAGGTACTCATTACATTAGATCTTATATATAAAAAAAAATTCTTTCTTTCTTTTGCCTTATAAAATGTGAAAAATTGTTATAATTTTTTACCATTAGTAAGTGACAATATTCTAACATTAGTATTTCGAGGAATTTAAATATGAACACAATTTTTCGTGTTTTCGAAATGAACAGTAAAATGTATGAATAATATAGGATTGCGATATTCTAACAACGCCAATTTGACAAAAATTTGACAACGTCACGTGTCAAGTTTTAATTGGTTGAATTTGAATGTTTTTTTAAATTTAAAATCTGATTTGGAATGGGTTGAAGTTTGAATTCCGAAAGTGCCCTCTTCGTTTTCAAACTCTATCTTCTCTCCTTATCATTGTCTTCTCTCTCCATTTTAGGGATTTGAATTTCATTTCAACTTCTCTCTTCATAGCAGTGTTTTTCCTCCTCCATTAATGCAGTTGTTTGTTCGTCATCATTGAAAGACCAAGTTAAGGTGTTTCTGGGTTGATAAGTGAGTTCCTGCACCATTGACAAAGAACTGATATTGTTGTAATCGATTACAGGGAGCTGGTAATCGCTTACCAATAGAAAAATCTCCTTTTGTACCGAAAGTTAAAGAGTGCTACCCAGACGTGGCTTAAGCACTCCCCAAGAATATTTTGGATTCGTTATGACTGTCTTTTGAAGGTTTTATGGATGGATCATTAAAGGAACACTTCAAGTTGGAATACTTCAATATTAAACAAATATAAACGAAATAATGAAGGGTATTGAGTAATGAAAAATTATAACAATATTAAAAAGCACATACATTAATAAAAAAAACGTAATGACATTTCATGAAACAACAAAAACGACTTTGGGGAGCAGTGTTCATCTACCTGGGGAGTACAGTTGAAGTTTGTGTATAAATTACCCTTTTTCCTCTGGTAATCAATTACAAGACCCCTGTAATTGATTACCAGAGGAAAAAGGGTAATTTTTACAGAAACTTCAACTGTACTCCCCAGCTAGATGAACACTGCTCCCCATTCTCTATTTTTGTTGAATTTTTCCTTTTTTGAGATGGGTGAGTGAGTTCAATGTTATTCGGTGAGCTCCCTGCACCAATAATGAGGTTAGGTCATTGATTTCTTCAAAATAAAAATGTCCATTTAGGTGGTTTTCTCCAATTGAGGTGAGGTGCATAACCCATGCTGTCAACTTTGACCTTTGCTGACTATTTTAATCATAACTTTTTCCACAGACCTCCAAATGATGTGATTCTTTTTTCATTAGAAAGTAGACTAAAAAATCTTTCCAATGACTACTAATTTATAATTTTTGGACATCTGAGTAGGTGCAGTTAATTCCTTAAAGTTAACGTTTTATATATTTCTACCACCTCTTACCTTTTCTGGTTGTTTTGCTCATAACTTTCTCCACCGAACTCCAAATGAGTTGATTCTTGTTTTTCTGGAAAGCTCTTTGAGTCTAGATTCCAACAAAACAAGAATCAAGTCATTTGGATTTCGGTGAAGAAAGTTAAGAATAAAACAAGTAGCAAAGGTCAAAAAAGCAGAGTTGGGGAGCAGTGTTCATCTACTTGGGGAGTATAGTTGACGTTTGTGTACAAATTACCCTTTTTCCTCTGGTAATCGATTACAAGACCCCTGTAATCGATTACCAGAGGAAAAAGGGTAATTTGTACAGAAACTTTAACTGTACTCCCCAAC
Source organism: Vigna reflexopilosa (assembly GCA_027742785.1). Classification (NCBI taxonomy): domain Eukaryota; kingdom Viridiplantae; phylum Streptophyta; class Magnoliopsida; order Fabales; family Fabaceae; genus Vigna; species Vigna reflexopilosa. The sequence goes on from CM050923.1 coordinate 2,609,543, forward strand.
TAGATGAACACTACTCCCCATTCTCTATTTTTGTTGAATTTTTCCTTTTTTGAGATGGGTGAGTGAGTTCAATGTTATTCGGTGAGCTCCCTGTACCAATAATGAGGTTAGGTCATTGATTTCTTCAAAATAAAAATGTCAATTTAGGTGGTTTTCTCCAATTGAGGTGAGGTGCATAACCCATGCTGTCAACTTTGACCTTTGCTGACTATTTTAATCATAACTTTTTCCACAGACCTCCAAATGATGTGATTCTTTTTTTATTAGAAAGTAGACTCAAACATCTTTCCAATGACTACTAATTTATAATTTTTGGACACCTGAGTAGGTGCAGTTAATTCCTTAAAGTTAGTGTTTTATATAATTCTACCACCTTTGACCTTTGCTAGTTGTTTTGCTCATAACGTTCTCCACCGAACTCCAAATGAGTTGATTCTTGTTTTGTTGGAAAGTTCTTTGAGTCTAGATTCCAACAAAACAAGAATCAAGTCATTTGGAGTTCTGTGGAGAAAGTTAAGAACAAAAAAAGCAGCAAAGGTCAGAAAAACAGAGTTAGGGAGCAGTGTTCATCTAGCTGGGGAGTATAGTTGAAGTTTCTGTATAAATTACCCTTTTTCCTCTGGTAATCGATTACAAGACCCCTGTAATATATTACCAGGGCAGAAATTGGCCAAAAATGCTTATGGAGCTCATCTAACTTACATGAAAGCACCAAAATGACATTTTTTCTCAACAATTCAATGAGCTAACATGTTCCTACACCATACACACTGGACACATGCACTTGTAATCGCTTACAGAGAAGTTGTAATCGATTACCAGGTTAAAATTGCAGTTTTGTACTGAAAGTTGATCTATGCTACCCAAATGTGACAATTGCGCTCCCCATGATTGTTTTTTGTTTGTTGTAAGTGTCTTTTTAAGATATTGTCAATGGTGGACCCTTGTTGGTCATGGTTGATGGTTTTCACAACTTGTAGTGTGAAGTTTGGTAAGTCTTCTGTGTAGGGAAGACCCATCCTGGATGGTCTTAGCAACGCAGGTTAGGTCCTGCACCATACACACTGGAGACATGCACTTGTAATCGCTTATAGAAAGGTTGTAATCGATTACCAGGTTAAATTTGCAATTTTGTACTGAAAGCTGATCTGTGCTACCCAGGTGTGACAATCGCGCTCCCCATGATTGTTTTTTGTTTGTTATGAGTGTTTTTAAGATTTTATGAATGAAGGACCCTTGTTGGTCATGTTTGATGGTTTCTACAACTTCTAATGTGAACTTTGGTAATGAATCAATGGTGTGTGCGAAAAAGCCCAAACCTTGGTGATACCAACCTCTACGGTGTGTGCAAAAAAACCCAAACCTTGGGAGAAATACCGCCAACCACAATGGGAGACAAAAGCCAAAGACTTACATAACCACGAAAATGTCGTCAACGACAATGCACGTCAAAATCAACAAAATTCCAAAACGAGGGATATATACCGCCAACGAGCCCACAGTCACAGCATCAAAAAATGGGGAAATGGATAAAGAGAGAGACAAAATCCTCGACAGTGACCAAATGACCCAAGAAACGAAGTAAGAAAAGTCAAACTCAAACTCAAAGGGGTGAGAGAAACAACATTTCAATGGTGGACAAAGAGTGAAGAAAAGCGAGGAACGAAGAGAACCCAAACGGTGGAGAGAGATGAATGTTTCAATGGTGGAGAGAGATGGAAGCTTCAATGGTGGAGAGAGAGTTGAGAAAACCAAACTGCAAGTGAATCTGAAAAAATAAACTATTAAAAGGAGTTTCTATCCAAATTCATTCCAAAATTGCCCTTCTAAACAAATTCCACCTTTTTAGAAAGGAAAATGTTTCTTCAACAACAGATTTTTGACAACAATTTGACAACAACACGTGTTTCACTGTCATTGGTTGTTTTTATTAAATTTTGTTTAAAGATTCATGTTGTTTTGGAGGGCATTTTTGGAATAATTTTCAGAAACTTTTTGGCGCTTTTCAGAAACCCTGCGAAAGTCTCTTTCCTCCTTTTCGAAACTCTCTTTCCCCCTTTTCGAAACTCTCTCTCCCCCTTTTCGAAACTTTCTCTCCCCCTTCACCGAAAGATCCTTCAAAACTCTATCTCCGTCATCGAAGTTCCTTCCTTTGAAACTCTCTCCGTCATTGAAGTGGTGTCTCTGTCCACCGTTGTTCGTCCGTCGCTTGGGTCCACCAGTGTCTTTGGAGGAAGTCGTCTCTCTCTCTCTCTACGCCATTGAAGTGCTTTCTGTGCGCCATTTCTCCAAAGCTCTCGTTTTTCCGCTGGCACCGTTGTTCCTTCGTCGCTTAGGTGCATTGTTCCTTCCTCTTTGGTTAGCGAGTGGTTTTGTTGGCATCATTTCTCCAAAAGTATTGTTTTTTCGTATAAACAACCTATAAACAATGGTGCAGAACGTCACTTCTCAACCTATAAACAACCTTCGTGGGTCTTCCATCCACATAGGACTCACCAAACTCGAAATTGCTTGTTATGGACACCTTAAACCATGGCCAACAGGGGGATCAATCCATAAAAACTTGAAAACACAGTCGTCAGGACTGCTGGGGAGTGCTTCAGCCATGTCTGGGTAGCACTCCTTAACTTTTGGTACAAAAGGGGATTTTTCCACTGGTAATCGATTACAGGGTCCTTGTAATCGATTACAAGTGCATCATTCCTTTGTCAATGGTGCAGAACCTTACCTCTCAACCTATAAACACCCTTCGTGGGTCTTCCATCTACATAGGACTCACCAAAGTTGAAATTGCTTGTTGTGAACGCCTTAAACCATCACCAACAGGGGGGATCAATCCACAAAACCTTGAAAACACAGTCGTCAGGACTGTTGGGGAGTGCTTCGGCCATGTCTGGGTAGCACTCCTCAAGTTTTGGTACAAAAGGGGATTTTTCCACTGGTAATCGATTACCAGCTCCCTGTAATCGATTACAACAACACCAGTCCTGTGTCAATGATGACGAACAAACAATGATCATGCACCTCACCTCAGTTGGAGAAAACCACCTAAATGGACATTTTTTTGAAGAAATCAATGACTTAACCTCATTATTGGTGCAGGGAGCACACCCAATACGTTTAACTCACTCACCCATCTCAAAAAATGAAAAATTCAACAAAAATAGAAAATGGGGAGTAGTGTTCATCTAGCTAGGGAGTACAGTTGAAGTTTCTGTACAAAATACCCATTTTCTTGTGGTAATCGATTACAGGGGTCTTGTAATCGATTAGCAGAGGAAAAAGGGTAATTTGTACAGAAACTTCAACTGTACTCCCGAGCTAGATGAACATTGCTCCCCAACTCTGTTTTTCTGACCTTTGCTACTTGTTTTGTTCTTAAATTTCTCCACCGAACTCCAAATGACTTGATTCTTGTTTTGCTGGAATCTAGACTCAAAGATCTTTCCAACAAAACAAGTATCAACTCATTTGGAGTTCGGTGGAGAAAGTTTTGAGAAAAACAACCAGCAAAAGTCAGAGGTGGTAGAAATATATAAAACATTAACTTTAAGGAATTAATTGCACCTACTCAGGTGTCCAAAAATTATAAATTAGTAGTCATTGGAAAGATATTTGAGTCTAATTTCTAATAAAAAAAGAATCACATCATTTGGAGGTCTGTGGAAAAAGTTATGATTAAAATAGTCAGCAAAGGTCAAAGTTGACAGCATGGGTTATGCACATCACCTCAATTGGAGAAAACCACCTAAATGGACATTTTTATTTTGAAGAAATCAATGACCTAACCTCATTATTGGTGCAGAGAGCTCACCGAATAACATTGAACTCACTCACCCATCTCAAAAAAGGAAAAATTCAACAAAAATAGAGAATGGGGAGCAGTGTTCATCTAGCTGGGGAGTACAGTTGAAGTTTCTGTACAAATTACCCTTTTTCCTCTGGTAATCGATTACAGGGGTCTTGTAATCGATTACCATAGGAAAAAGGGTAATTTGTACAAAAACTTCAACTGTACTCCCCATCTAGATGAACACTGCTCCCCAACTCTGTTTTTCTGAACTTTGCTACTTGTTTTGTTCTTAACTTTCTCCACCGAACTCCAAATGACTTGATTCTTGTTTTGTTGGAATCTAGACTCAAAGAGCTTTCCAACAAAACAAGAATCAACGCATTTGGAGTTCGGTGGAGAAAGTTATGAGCAAAACAACCAGCAAAGGTCAGAGGTGGTAGAAATATATAAAACGTTAACTTTAAGGAATTAACTGCACCTACTCAGGTGACCAAAAATTATAAATTAGTAGTGATTGGAAAGATATTTGAGTCTATTTTCTAATAGAAAACGAATCACATCATTTGGAGGTCTGCGGAAAAAGTTATGATTAAAATAGTCAGCAAAGGTCAAAGTTGACAGCATGGGTTATGCACCTCACCTCAATTGGAGAAAACCACCTATAGGTGTTTGAACCAAGGTAGTTCAAGTTCATGACAATTTTTGCACAACTCGTAGAGGAAGAAGTTATTAACTTCTGCAATCAATTCGATCGACAACCATCTTCTTATATTACATTTCATTGTATACTGTTATGTATCTTTTCATTTCAAAACTTGTTGTTTCGTGAAATGTCATTACGTTTTTTTATTAATGTATGTGCTTTTTAATATTGTTATAATTTTTCATTACTCGATACCCTTCATTATTTCGTTTATATTTGTTTAATATTGAAGTATTCCAACTTGAAGTGTTCCATTAATGATCCATCCATAAAACCTTCAAAAGACAGTCATAACGAATCCAAAATATTCCTGGGGAGTGCTTAAGCCACGTCTGGGTAGCACTCTTCAACTTTCGGTACAAAAGGAGATTTTTCTACTGGTAAGCGATTACCAGCCCCCTGTAATCGATTACAACAACATCAGTTCTTTGTCAATGGTGCAGGAACTCACCTCTCAACCCAGAAACACCTTAACTTGGTCTTTCAATGATGACGAACAAACAACTGCAAAACTGGAGGAGGGAGAACACTGCTATGAAGAGAGAAGTTGAAATGAAATTCAAATCCCTAAAATGGAGAGAGAAGACAGTGATAAGGAGAGAAGATAGAGTTCGAAAACGAAGAGGGCAGTTTCGGAATCCAAACTTTAACCCATTCCAAATCAGATTTTAAATTCAAAAAAACATTCAAATTCGACCAATTAAAACTTGACACGTGGCGTTGTCAAATCTTTGTCAAATTGGCGTTGTTAGAATATCACAATCCTTTTAGAAAAGCCTTTTAAAACCAACCAATGAAACAATGCAACGTGGCGTTATAAAAAAGTTGGCAAAATATTGTTGTTAAAGAAACGTTTTCCAATAATATATGCATAAAGTTCAATCTAGTTGGCGTCCTTTTAAGTATGACGGAAAGCTTTGAATCATGAATCCTGAAATCATTACACACGATATCCTTTTTAAATACGTCCAATATTTATAGAGTTTGACAAATTTAATTGAATTGCACTATATTATTAATTAATTGTATTATATTGAAAAAAAAATTGAATTACTTATAATAAAAATTGAATTATATAATTTTATATAGTCTAGTTTCATAAGATTGAACTTCTAAAATTATAGTTTAGTAAATTACTTATTAGTTTAAAACTAATTTATTTTATATTTTTATTTATTTAAGAGTCTTTAATATTGTAGTTCAATTTAGTTAATGTCAACTTGATAAACTTTGAAGGATCGACTTAGTTGAATTTGGTCAATTTTCGATCAACATTAACTTGTCGTATTCGGTAAATTTTCAACAAGAACTAACTAAGTTGAATTCACTTTGATATTGACTTGATCGAGTTTCGATCGTATTTGAATCAGTCAAATTTTGCTAATTCTTGTTCGAGACTAACTTAGCCATGTTCGATCCATTTTTGGTGATTTTCAACTAGGCCTGACTCGGTCAAATTCAACCAATTTTGATAAAAAACAAATCAACTAAGTTTCTATCATGGCCATCTTGTCGAATTTTGCCAAGGCAAATTCAACAAAATATGGCTGATTTTTAGTCAGGATCGACTTGATCGAGTTTTAGTTGTGGTAGTTCCGATCAAATCGGTGAATTTTCGACGAAGGTTGACTTGGCCGAATATTGATTGAGATGGACTTTATTGAGTTTTGTTTATGGCTTCTCGACCTAATTCATCTGATTTTGGGTTGGGGTTGACTTGATCGAGTTTCGACTAAAACTACCTCTTTTGAATTCGATCAAATTTTGACTTCAAACTATTTCGATCGAGTAAAGACAAATTTTTTCTATTTACTTAATTTTTTTTTTCAAGGTTTTCAAATAATAATTCACTTCAATTCGGTTTGTTAGAAAAAAAGTAATTCAGTTCATTTCAATTTAGGTGAACTATTTTTGGTTCAATGTACTTTTTAATAATTTTGTCAAACCTTAACGTAAATTTTGCTCAAATTAAATATAACTAAGTTTTGACCGTGGTCATCTCAATAAAAGTCGATCAATTGTCTATCAAAACCTACTTAACTGAATTTGGTTAAATTTTGATTAAGATTGAATTTTGATCAAGACTGACTGATCAAATTTTTACAATGTATATCAATTAAGACGATTTTTATCAACATTGGACGAAATTTGGTTGAAAGTTACTCAACTCGATTTTCAGTCGTCACTATTTCGCCCAAATTAATGTAAAACAAGTTTAAGTAACTTTTATTTCTTTCGTATTAAATTTACGTTAGATAATGATGATGTTATACTTTCTACATTATTATTTATACTTGTTTAAGGATTTTCATCACCACTGGTATATTTAGGATGATACTTCCATACTATACACAATATTTTTAATAAAAGTTACATAAGTCACTGTTTTATATTAAGACAAATATGTAACATACTAAAATAAGATAACAGTTATCTAATTTAGCTAACAGAAAAATTAAACTCGACAAGTTCATGTAAGAAAATACAAATTTTTTGAATAATTAATAGAAGAATTAATAAAGCTTCAATTAAAAAATATCAAAAAAATTCGTCTAATTTATAATCATATCTTGAGAAAGATATTTCTCAATACCAGCATGACAAGTTCTTCTCTCCATACAACACGTGTGTTTTGTAAAGACCGAACTCACTTTTGTTCTGACATCTTCGAGTGACTTCATTACATCCACTAACTTTCTATCCACTTCACTTAGTTATCAACTTCGCTTTCTTCTCATCTCTGTAGCAACGAATGCTCCAAACAAAACACAACCATAACAAAACCTCAAATGGATTTCGTTCTAAATTACCTGAATTCCACTACCATTGGACTTCTGTCTCTAATCCTCTTCTGTTTATTTCTGTACAATCCCTTCAAATTTCGTCAAGGTAAAGAGCCTCCAACAGTTGCAGGAGCATGGCCAATACTTGGTCACCTTCCACTATTGAGTCGTTCAAAGACACCCCATAGAACTTTGAGTGCTTTGGCTGAAAAATATGGACCCATCTTCACCATCCAACTTGGATCCAAAAAGACCGCGGTAATCAACAACTGGGAAATAGCAAAGGAATGCTTCACCACAAACGACACGGCGGTTTCCTCTCGCCCCAAGCTTGTTGCCGTCGAACTCATGGGCTACAACCATGCCATGTTTGGCTTTGCACCCTATGGTCCCCATTGGCGCGAGCTACGAAAGATTACAACTTTAGAGATCCTTTCCTCTCGTCGAGTCGAGCAACTGCAGCATGTTCGAGTCTCAGAACTTCAAAGCTCTATCAAAGAGTTGTATAATCTTTGGTGTAGCCAAAAGGGTGAGTCTGGCTATGCCTTACTGGATCTGAAGCAATGGTCTTCTCGCCTGGCTTTCAACATGGTCCTTCGAATGGTCGTGGGGAAGAGATATTTTGGCGGTGAAAACTTGGATAATGAGAAGGCACAGCGATGTGTGAAAGCTGTGGAGGAATTCCTGCGTCTGTTGGGTGTGTTCGCTGTGGGAGATGCTATTCCTTGGTTGAGATGGCTTGATTTTGGAGGCCATGAGAAGGCAATGAAAGAAACTGCCAAAGAATTGGACAGTATTTTAGGTGAGGAGTTAGAGGAACATAGAAAAAAGAAGGGCTTGGGTGAGAAGGTTGATGAATTTCAAGATTTCATGGATGTAATGATTTCCTTGTTTGATGGAAAAACTATTGATGGGTTTGATGCAGATACCATGATCAAATCCACTGTGCTGGTATGTATATGTTTAATTTACATATTACAGTCCTTTCGAGATGTTAAACTTCAGCAAAATTATGCATACAAATATAACATAGTTCTGCAATCAGATTTTATATATTTTCCTAAATTACTTTAGGAATAAAAATACATATTTTACTTCGTCGGTTTACCATAAGTGGTATGAAAATTGGTGTTAAAATATAAGTTATTCTCTCACACATCCAAGTTCTTGGTGTGTCTTGTGTTGTAATAATCATCTTCATCCTTTATATGGGGTTCATTTGATACTTAGGGAGAGATCTGTGTTTCTATTCTTTGGTGGGAAACTGAGGGACATACTATGCATAGGAGCAAGGGTACTCTTTGGTTGAGAGTGGAAATTTTGGTCTTGTAGAAAAGGACATTTGTGGTGTTGGAAGAATGCAAATCAATGGACCACTTAGAATTTATTTTCTACTTTTCTACTCTGATTTGGTTTTTGAGAAAGATAATTAGATTTTGAGAAGAAAAAAAAACTTTTAAATTCTACATCATCAGTTTAGAAATTTTTACCTTTTACATCTTGGAAATATAGAATGGTTATACAACTTATGCAAGTATTTTCTAGAAAATAAATAAATAAAAATAGATAACCTTTTTCGTAAATTAAAATTAATTTCCTTAGCTTCACTGATCCAATTTTTTTTGATGACTTATTTGCTTCACTGATACAATTTCTTTTGGATGACTTATTTGATTTACAGTCAGTGATTTCAGGAGGAACTGACACGAGTAATACTATTCTTATATGGGCAATATCTTTGATATTGAGAAATCTTGCTGTATTGGAAGAAGTTAAAAGAGAATTAGACATTGAAATTGGAAAAGAGAAATTGGTGAGTGAGTCAGATATAAGTAAGTTAACATATCTTCAAGCCATAGTCAAAGAAACTCTGAGATTGTATCCTCCTGGTCCTCTTTCGGGACCTCGTGAATTCAAAGAGAATTGCACTTTAAGTGGTTATAACATAGAAAAGGGAACTCGTCTAATTACAAATCTTTGGAAGATTCAAACAGATAGCAATGTTTGGAAAGACCCATTGGAATTCAAACCAGAAAGGTTTTTAACAACTCACAAAGATGTTGATATCAGGGGTCAACATTTTGAGCTATTACCATTTGGAAGTGGTAGAAGAATGTGTCCAGGTGTATCCTTTGGCCTTCAAATGGTGCATTTTACTCTTGCTTCTTTTTTACATTCTTTTGAAATTTTAAGTGCATCACCTGATTCTACTGATATGACTGAAACGTTTGGATTAACCAATACCAAAACCACTCCACTTGATATTTTTATTAAACCACGTTTATCTTTTACTTGTTATGAAAATCACTGATGCTTGTATCAACTAAGTGATGACGTTGGATTTTGGTTCCAAGTAATTTTTCTAGTTTGTTCAAATTATTTGTTACTATGTTTACGTTTTCTCTGATAAATTATTTCAAAAGAATGTATGCTTGTTATCTATATATATTTGTATTCAAAGAACATTCATGATTGTTTATGTAATTTCAGCTCTTTTTCTCATAAACTCTAGTGGTATCAACAATTTGGGTTAAATTAAATAAAAATATAACAACTAATTGTCACATATGAAAGAAAAACTGAACAAAAATTAGTAACGGGTATAGAGCGATTTATAATTTCAAAGGAATTGATAAAATAAATTTTATATTAAAAATGTTCTTTTTATGTTGTGTTTTGATTAGATAATTTAGAAGAATGATTTATTTTTTATGTGAAAAATTTTAAATTTTTTAGATTTAATTATATATTTAATTTTATATTTGTTAAATTAATTCGATTTTATTTTTATATATTTGATTCTTTATGGATATTACGTATTTGTTAGTAAAATTTATCAACAATTTTTTTTCTCATAAATTATTACTTTGTCAATAAATTTAAAATTTTCTTGTTTATAACATACTCGTTAGATCCAGAAAAATTCTTTCTTTTTTTGCGGTATAAAATGTGAAAACCGTCTTATAAGATTTTACTAGTAGAAAAGAAAAGTAAGTGACAATATTATAATTTATAGTCTTTCGAGAAATTTAAATATGAACACATCTCGTGTTTCCGAAATGAATAGTATGATATGACGGTATTTGAAATCTTAAAAAATATGTTAACCGTATTTGAAAATATGATTAATATTCAATTTAAATTATTCAATAACCGTATTTCCAAATATGCTTAATATATTTTTTTAATTTTTTTGTTTTTAGTTTTGTAATATGTTTTATTTTATTTTTAATAAATGATATTTTAATTTAAAATATTAAATTTTATTTTATAATTTTTTAATATGTTTTATTATTATTATTATTAAATAAAAATATAAATGTAAAAAAATAATCATCAGCTAAGGTTTTTATGGTTTTTAAAATTTTATATATTTTATTTGTATTAATATTATTATTATTACTATTACTCATATTATTTTTATTATTAATAATATTACTATTATTACTATTATTATTATTATTAAATAAAACAAAAAAAATTAAAAAAAAAAACTTAATCGACGAAAGTTGGTCAAATAGATCCTTTAACCGGCTTTTGAACTACATTTCAAAGGTTGGTAGGGTATTTATAGTATTTTAAATGTGCATGATGAAAATTGGAAAATATAAGAATAACTACTCTTTAATTCATTCACCCAAACTCAATATAAATCAATGTAGTCTGACTTTACGGTTTCTCTCCACACAAATGAATCACGCATGCTTTCCTACCAAAATCACCCTTATATTCATCAAGGGATTATCATTAGCATTGGTATACTGAGGATGATACTTTCATCCTATTCACAATATTTTCAATAAAAGTTATATAAGTCGCTTAGTGTTTTATATTAAGACAAATATGTAAGATACCAAAATAAAAAACTAACAGAAAAATTAAACTTCACATGCTCATGTAAGAAAATACAAAATTTTTGAATAATTAATAAAACTTCAATTAAAACACATTAAAAAGATGCGTCTAGTTTCTAATAATATCTTGAGAAAGATATTTCTAGCATCATGACAAGTTGTTCTCCACCATAAGTAGGTTTTGAAAATATCTAACTCACTTTTCATAAGTGAATTCATTACATCATTAACTTTCTGTACCACACTTCACCCAGCTATCAAATGGTTTCTCCTCATCTCTGTCGCAATGAATGGTCTATTTAAAGGAAGCTTCCTATTTCAACAACACACAGCCTTAGCAAAGTCTCAAATGGATTTCGTTCTAAATTACCTGAATTCCACTACCATTGGACTTCTGTCTCTAATCCTCTTCTGTTTATTTCTGTACAATCCCTTCAAATTTCGTCAAGGCAAAGAGCCTCCCACAGTTGCAGGAGCATGGCCAATAATTGGTCATCTTCTACTGTTGACTCGTTCAAAGGCACCTCATAAAACTTTGGGTGCTTTGGCTGAAAAATACGGACCCATCTTCACCATCCAACTTGGTTCCAAAAAGACTGTGGTAATCAACAACTGGGAAATAGCAAAGGAATGCTTCACCACAAACGACACGGTGATTTCCTCTCGCCCCAAGCTTGTTGCCGTCGAACTCATGGGCTACAACACTGCCATGTTTGGCTTTGCACCCGATGGTCCCTATTGGCGCGAGCTACGAAAGATTACATCTTCAGAGATCATTTCCTCTCGTCGAGTGGATCAACTGCAGCATGTTCGTGTCGCAGAACTTCAAGACTCCATCAAGGAGTTGTATAATCTTTGGCGTAGACAAAAGGGTGAGTCTGGCTATGCCTTGGTGGAGCTGAAGCAATGGATTTCTCACTTGGTTTTCAACATGATCCTGAGAATGGTCGATGGGAAGAGATATTTTGACGGTGAAAACTCGGACGACGAGAAGGCACAGAGATTTGTGAAAGCTGTGGAGGAATTCGTGCGTCTGTTGGGGTTGTTCGCAGTGGGAGATGCTATTCCTTGGTTGAGATGGCTTGATTTTGGAGGCCATGAGAAAGCCATGAAAGAAACTGCCGAAGAATTGTATAGTATTTTAGATGAGAAGGTGGAGGAACATAGACAAAAGAAAGGTTTGGGTGAGAAGGTTGATGAATTTCAAGATTTCATTGATACGATGATTTCGTTGTTTGATGGAAGAACTATTGGTGGGTTTGATGGAGATACCCTGATCAAATCCACTGTGCTGGTATGTATATGTTTAATTTACACAGTACAGTCCTTTCCAGATTTGAAACTTAAACAAAATTATGGATACAAATATAACACAGTTATAGTACTATCAGATTTTATATATTTTCCTAACTTAATTAGAAAAAACAAATACATATTTTACTTGCCGGTTTAGGATAAGTGGTGTTTAAAATATAAGTTGAAAATATATACTTTCACACATAAATTTTTTATTTTCTTTTTTTAAAAAATATTACAATTGATTATTTTTCTTCTTTTTTATTTTTTTTAAAAACTACGAAAAAATTATTTTTTTATGATATTTTACCTTTATGTACAAATGAATATAAATATATGTCCTCCTATTATTACTTTATAAGTTGTAAAACTTTAGTTTGTGATGTATAATCATTACAAACACTAATTATTAAAAAAAAAAAAGTTTTTGTTAGTTGTTGTGTTATGTTGTAGTGATTATCTTCATCCTTGATACGGGGTTCACTTATACGAGTAAGAGATATGTGTTTTTATTCTTCTGTGGGAAATTGAGGGACATATTAGGAGGGGATAAAATGAGTTATATTTGAATTGGACTACTAAAAATTGTACTGAACAAAAAATTTTGAATTAAAATGAACTGAAAATTAGTTTAGATAAACTGATCTGAACTATTTTTATCAAATTATATTGTTGCACTAAACTGTATTTAATTGTATTGAACTGAATAATTTTGTACCTTAACCTGTTTTTAAACTATACTAATTTTGAACTGAATTACATGATTGTTTAACTGAACTGCACTAATTTTGATTTGAAATGCACTATTTTTGAATTTAAAAACTAGGTTTAATACCTTATTTTGTCCTCAGTTTCGCTCGAAAATGTCAAATTAGTCCCTCTTTTAAAAAATGCGTCAATTACGTCCTCACTTAATAAAATTTGCATCAATGAAATCCCTTCCGTTAAATCCGTACAAACGACGTTAATTATTTTTCTCTCTTATTAAGTAACGCCGTTTGTACGGATTTAACGGAAGGGATTTCATTGATGCAAATTTTATTAAGTGAGGACGTAATTGACGCATTTTTTAAAGGAGGGACTAATTTGACATTTTCAAGCGAAACTGGGGACAAAATAGGGTATTAAGCCTAAAAACTAAAAGAGGTATTATTTATCTATTTCATTCATAACATGAGTTCTTCAATAAACAAAAAAATAAAAGTTAAGATGAGTTAAGTAAAACCAAAAGTTAAGATAGGTCAAGTCAAACAAAATATCATAATAAGTCAAAATCAAAATTCGGACGAATTCAACTATGACTAGTCAGAAAGAAAACTTAGTTAAGTTGATCTCAATTAGAATTTGACCGAGTCAACTCGAGTCAAATATCGAACAAATTTGGTTGAAATGGTTACAGTAAAAACTATCAATTCAATCCTAATCGAAAACTGAGTTTAACAGTCAAAAGTGGAACAAGTTAGATAATTAATCTTATCCACTCCTACTTGTTATGTGTAGAAGCAAATAATACTTTTTTTGGGTGAGAGTGGACTTTTTGGTGTTGTAGAAAAGGACCTTTGTGATGTTGGAAGAATGAAAATCAATGGACCACTTAGAATTTATCTTATATTTTTCTACTCTGATTTGGTTTTTGAGAAGAATAATGAGATTGAGGGAAAAAAAATTTAATTCTACATCAGCAGTTTAGAAATTTTTACCGTTTACATCTTGGAAATATAAAATGGTTATACAAGTGATGCAAGTATTTCCTAGAAAATAAATATAATTTAATCAAATTAAATAATCTTTTTCGTAAATTAAAATTAATTCATCAGTTTCACTTATATATTTCTTTTGGGTGACTTATTTGATTTGCAGTCAGTGATTTCAGGAGGAACCGACACGACTAATACTACTCTTACGTGGGCAATATCTTTGATATTGGCAGATTCTTCTGTATTGAAAAAAGTTAAAAATGAACTAGACATTGAAATTGGAAAAGAGAAATTGGTGAGTGTGTCAGATATAAGTAAGTTAACATATCTTCAAGCCATAGTCAAAGAAACTTTGAGATTGTATCCTGCTGGTCCTCTCTTGGCACCTCGTGAATTCACAGAGAATTGCACTTTAAGTGGTTATAACATAAAAAAAGGAACTCGTCTGATCACAAATGCTTGGAAGATTCAGACAGATAGCAATGTTTGGGAAGATCCATTGGAGTTCAAACCAGAAAGGTTCCTAACAACTCACAAAGATGTTGAAATGAAAGGTCGACATTTTGAGTTATTACCATTTGGAAGTGGTAGAAGAATGTGTCCAGGAGTATCTTTTGGCCTTCAAATGGTGCATTTTGTTCTTGCTTCTTTTTTACATTCTTTTGAAATTCTAAGTCCATCACCTGATCCTATTGATATGACTGAAACCTTTGGATTAACCAACACCAAAACCACTCCGGTTGAGATTCTTGTTAAGCCACGCCTACCTTTTAATTGTTATGAAAACCTTTACTCCTTGTGTCAACTATGTGATCACATTGGATTTTTGTTCCAAATAATTTTCTATCTAGTTTCTTCAAAGTATTTGTTGCTATCTTTATAGTTTCTGTGATAAATTATTTCAAAAGGATGTATCTTATTATCTTTGTATTTGTGTTCAAAGTATATTTATGACTTGTTTATGTAATTTCACCTCTCTTTTCTCCTTCTCTCGTGCTATCAAAAATTTGGGTTAAATTAAATAAAAATATATTAAAAAAACTAACTATTACATAAGAAAGAAAAAAATGTAAAAAAATAGTAATGAGAAAAGAGCTAGTTATAATTTTTAAAGTTACAAGGAAATTGTATATTAAAAAGTATTCTCTTATTTATGTTTGTAGGAAGTAATTTATTTTAAAAAAATTATATTTAATTATATATTTAGTCATTGTATTTGTTATATGGTTGAATTTCGTCCTCACTTTTTCTTTCAATTATTTCTCTTTTTTTTTAAAATTGATTGGATATTTTCTCTTATATTAATGGTATCACGTTGTTCGTACATATCATATATCATCAATTCGAGATATTTTTATATTTTTTAATTTTTTTAAATACATAAATTATGATGTGACAGGTCATTGTCATGGAATGATAGACAATATAATATCACATGAGAATGTTTGTTTTCATTTTAATAATTATATTTAAAATTTTGATTTAATTTAGTTTTAATTTTTTAGAAACTGAGTAATTTAGTTTAAATTTGAAACTAAATTAATAATTAAACTTAATTACAGTTTATATACATGTTAAAATATACTTTTTAGAATTTATATACCAAATCACATCATCTGAACATTTTTTTTTTTTTACATGAAAGTTTTTTCTAGAGTCATGCAAGACATATATATGTAATTAAATTGAAAATTCATCATCAAATAATATCTTTTACGAAAATTAAGATTATAAACTTTAATCACAATGCTTCTACCACATATAGGAAACTGAAGACAATTCTCTTGACAATTTCGGACCACCATTTTTTCAAAGTACATAAAAATTATTGTAGAAAAAAAACAGCCTAACTATAATAAATTAACATTAATACAATAATAAATTCACATTAAACAGGTAAATTAAAAAAATAAAACTTTGTTTAAAGCATTATTACCCGGTTGTCCAGTTGCTTGGTTGGTCCCAAATAGTAATAATGCATTGAGGTGAGAATTTGACCATAAATTTCACACCCAAATCAAGATTTACAATTTAATTCTATCAAATATAAATTTATTAAAAACAAACTTAAAAAAATCTAAAATAATAGACTTAAAATGTTTGTTTTGCATTAGTATGTTTCTTAAAAGACTTTCTCGTAAGAGAAAGAAAATAGAAAATGAAATCGTTTTCTACGAAAACTAAAATTAATTTCTTTATATATACAATTTCATATTATTTTCTTTTAAAAAGTTTAACTTATACCCAGGAGATTATTATTTATAAATAAATAATTTACTTTTTATAGTTGTTTATCAGAACAGTTATCCAAACTTGCTTAAAGCAACTTACTTATATGAAAGCAAAATTGTTAATTAGCTAATTTGAAATATCTTAAAGTATACAAAAGACAAAATGCCACATGTACGTACTTATAGAAGAACTTTTATCATAAAACCATAATTATCTTACTTTCAATTAATTTACATTTATTCAACGTATTCATTAGCTATTGAATATTTGATTATCTATCTCTCTCGTCCGTCCATCCAAATTAGAATTTATATTGACAATTTTATTCTTCATTAAACATAATTTTCTTAATAAATGTTAATTGCTAACATACTTAATTTTTATCAGTAAAATTTGAAAACATGTATTTAAATTAAATATTTAAACATGTTAGAAAAATAAATATTTGAAAAACAAAAAACAAACCATCAAAAGTGATACGCATATAAAATTTGAATCTTGCTTTTTCTCCTCTCGTTTGAATCCTATTTGGATGAAACATTTTGTAACGGATAGCAAATGTTTGGTTTTGGTGATTGTTTCACTCATCGTTGGGCCCAAAATCACGGAATAAAAATCTCACGTGCTGGGCCCATCAACGTTTGCCACTTAACAGATTCAAAATAATACTCTTTAATATTTTTTCTGAAATTATTTTATAATTGAGGCTTTTGAACCAAAGTAGGCAAATATGCCTTCTTTATTATCAAAATAGACAAAATTTGACCGAAAGTGAAGTCGTGGGGCCAAAACGACTTCAAAAGAAGAAGTCGTGCCCCCCTGCACGACTTCACACTGTTCATAGGTACAGTGTTGAAGTCGTGCACCCGAAAAACGACTTCAAAAACGTACTGGTAATCGATTACGACATTTTGGTAATCGATTACCAGCTTGATTGTGTAGCAAGAAGCACTCTGCGCTGAGCGAGCAGTGGACGCTCGCCAAGCGAGCAGAAGAGGACGCTCGTCCAGCAAAGACGCGCAGTGGACGCTCATCTTGCAAGAAGAAGTGGACGCTCGTCCAGCGAAGACGCACGAGAGGACGCTCGTCCAGCGAGAAGAGAACGCTCGTCTTGTGGACGCAAGAGAGGATGCTCGTCTAGCTAAAAGAGGGGCGCCGGACGCCAGTTTTTGCGAGAAGCTCGCGCCCGGGCGTCGTGTAGGGTGGTCACGATTTCAACACTCTGTAATCGATTACCGTTACGTTGTAATCGATTACCGTCGTCAGAAGTCGTTTTTGGGGTATATCAACAGTATGAAGTCGTGTAGAGGGGGCACGACTTCTTCAATTGAAGTCGTTTGGGCCCCCCACGACTTTCCAATTTTCGTAATATGGTTTGAATTTGTCCATTTTGATAATATTAGAGGCATATTTGCTTTGGTGCAAAAGCCTATAATTGATAAACAAATGTGAAAAAAAATCAAATATGTATTTCCATTGTTAATTTCTTTTTAACCTCATTGCGTATTATTAATACGCGTATTCTTCATTATTAGTAAAAAATATTTATGGGTGGGGCCCAGTTGGAATAATATCGTCACATGGTTGTTGAAACAAAGGAAACAACCACCAATAGGTGCTCTCCATACACACACAAATGTCGCAATCCTAACGAAACACTTCAAAGCTCAGTAACGGTTGCAGGCTGGCCACGTGGCACACCCACGATGGCTCTGTCGGTTGCAACAGTTGGTTGAGAACACCACTTTATGAACACAACAAACCGCGTTCTGTTCCTCACAACCTTCGTTGCGTTGTCTCTCCCTTTCGCCGAGGAACCAAAAACACCACATCGACATTCTCAGTTAGTGTTTTGTTCCTCTCTGTTGAAACGCAATCCGTGTTTCGTTAATTTTCTTTATCTCTTTGTCAAATGCCACCCTTTCGATTCTGAATTAACTTTCGTCCTTTTCATTTAAAAGGGTAAAGGAATTCATAAACTTTTCATTCTTATTTCTTTCATTTTTCTTGAATTATATAGCATTGTAAAGATATGGAGATGAGGGTTTCTCGGCGGGTGAATTGGTGGCGGAACATGATGTACCCCCTTCGACGGGTTTGGTTCAGTGTCGCCACGCGTTTCAGATTTCGCAAAAATGGTAAACTTCTCTGATAATTGTAATTTCTTTTCATCAATGTCTACTTTTCTCTATATCTAATCGGGTATGATGTATAAGAGTAAGTCTTTGTTGGGTAATAATTTTAGGGTAAAATGTGTTTTCCGGAAATAAATGTCAGAAATTAGACCTGAGCAAGTTCACTCAAACAAAAATGTTTTTGAAATTTTCTGTCATAAATAAATTCAAAAGTTTAAAAAGTTAAGCTGAGGGTGGTATTGAAATATGATTTTGTAAAGATTGTTCATGTTAAGGATTTAGGTTAAGCATGGTTGAAGTGAAATTAGAGTTCACAGAAAAAAGGTACAGAGTTGCTTAAGTAGATGAATGTTTGGGAAACAAATTTGCAGGGTTGCTGAAACTAAGGCATGATGTGAGGGCATGTGAGTATGAGGACATTCAAGTGATGTGGGAGATGCTGAACAGAAATGAATCCAACAAAAACAACACCAACAATAAGAAAAAGGGACAATGTTGGAAGTTGCTGAACTGGGCAAGGTGTGCTCCATATTACTACATGTGCCGCCGTGGCTGATGACGATTACTGTGTCTGTGTCATTGTTTTTCTCTTCACAGAAAAATCCAACCTGTGTGTTGGTGTGGCTTTTGCTTCAATCATGAATAAGAGGGGTTGTGCAGAACACATGGTGATTCTCCACTTCTCTGAATCAGCCAACTCAATTATCCATTTGTGTATATATATATATATATATATATATATATATATATATATATATGTAGCAACTGCCTCACCAAGTCGATGTGACCACCAAAAATTTGTATGTGTAGGTTTGTGTTGTGTTTCATCGTGATCTTGGAATGTTTAGCAACTCATTCATGTATTGGTTTTAAAGATCCATGAATAGTGTGTCTCAGGCTTTCAGCTACCTTGATTTTGTATCAGAAAAAACTATATATGTATTCTGCAGAGGGAGATATATCTATATATGATTAGTACATAATATTTAATTGTTATTATGAATTAATTACGTTTTTAGTATCTTAATTTTCAATCGAAATTGTATTTAGTTTATACCAACACGGTCCAATTTGGCTATTAAAGAAGGTGAATTATTTTTGAAAAATAAGTGATTCTCAAATTAAACCCCTCAAATATGGGGAACTAGTGTACACACTATGGGACTTAAATAAGGGTCATGAAAATCAATTTCGACTTAGTCAAATCTACTCAATCTAGACCCATATAAGGGTCATGAAAATAAGTCACAAATAAAGATTGATTCATTAATTATGTCTTCTTGAGAGTGGAAGTGTTATTATAGACGCTTCGACCGAAAGACTTGGAAGACCTCGTTCTAAATTACATTTCGCCTATTCAAGAAGATCTCAGTATGTTAAAAGGAAGTGCTGTCAGAAGTTAGCAAGTGAACATGTAGATCAAGATAGTATATTCCGGTCTTTTAAAAACATAGTCTCTTTCATAAACTCTATACTGATTCATTCTTACATTTTATGAATCAATGTATGATGTTGCAATATCAACATGTGCTGGACTTGGTTATATTATATATTGGTGTTGCTACATGATATTGGTAATTTTTTTTTATATTATTCAATTTGTTGTCTCTAAATGACTGTGTAATATTTCAAAAAGACATAAATTAAATTTCTTCCCTCCTACTTCTGATCCTTGTATGTGTATAATCACAACTGGGTTTAAGCTCAAGCATGTTGCCCTTATAATTTAAGGGCATCTTTGGTATTAGGAATGTTTTCCATTTATTTTATTTTTTTCACTAATAATAGTTACAACAATTTGATAGCATTTTCCCTCTTCCTTGGTTTTAAACATTTGTACAAGAAATGGTGAAACCCTCTATTAAATTACAACTGAACCTGCGATTTTGGTTAGTCTTTAATTTTTAAATTACTTTAAGAACACATGGCCAATTTAATTCCCTTAATTCAATATAGTTTGCAAATGATTGTTAGATATATATCACCTTTCTCTAATAATGGTTGATTCTCTGTTTGGTTCTGTAATATTTTTTATGTGCTCATAATACTTAAATAAGATATTTGATAAATGTAATTAGAATGCATTTTCTTAATTCAACAGAAGCATGCAAGTTGATCTTCTTTCAACTATGAAAAAAAATGTATGCACTCCAGATGGGGTTCCACGCCTTTTATAGGAGGATCTTAAACACTGGTTGCTAAGGATCTTGACTAGTTCAGATGCACTTTTGTAAGAGATACTCCATTCTGATGTTAAATACTAAGGATTAGTTGTAAAATGGTATATTTCAGATATGAAAATCATCATGTCTATGATTATAATTGTTTGATAAAAGTTTCTAAATGTGGTTCTATTTTGTAAAAGTTTGTAACATTATGCTTACGTCTCTTTAAGAAACAAAGGGATACTAATAGGATTATTAGGCTTAACTTATTTACCATTTGGTTGCAATATATAATTGTAGATTTGGTGCATTTGTAATTTTTCTTGTCAGTAGAATTAAAAGTAACATTTTTTTATACGATAAAATTTAGGCTCAATAATTTCGGATTATTAAAAGATAATGAGTTGCAAACTGCTGTTCATAAATAAATTGAGAAAAATCAATTATTAGATTTGAACTGATGAACAGCTGTGTCCTAACCTCTGAGTTAAATCGATTAACATAAAAAAAATATACCTATATAAAAGAGTTTAATAAGATATTAGTTATAAATTTTTAGTTATTTATAATAAAATTTAAATTAATACAAATATTGAAAATATAGAAAGAAAATATAAAAAATCAAACCTAATGTTTATTATTTCTATTATTTATTTTATGTTATTCCATATATATATATATATATATATATATATATATATATATATCACTTTTAAAAAAGTTTTATATATATATATCACTTTTAAAAAAGTTTATAATTATATTTATAAATAGATTAATAATTAATAATAAAATAAATAATTTTAATAATAATATTTCAATATTGTTACAACATGAATATTTTGAATTTCTAACTACTTTCACTTTGTTAATTATGTAAATAATATAACTTTGTCATTAATGCCAATAATATGACTATGTTATTTATATGTTAAAATTCAAAATCAAAATTAAAAAAAGAGTTTATTTAGAAGAGAGTGATTAAAATATGGATGAACATAACAAGAACATGGCAAGATATTATACTGAAAATGCTCCAGAACTCTAGATGAGGGCGTTTATGACGTTGTGGTTGGCATAAACGATTTGGAAAATGCCCAGAGGTTCATAAGGAGGTTATTGATTAACCAACATAACGCTGACACAGGAGCCAATCCTCCAGGAGCCAATCTCCCAGAGCTAATGCCCCAGGAGCTAATCCCCATCCTAATAAACTTAATAATTATATTCAGTAAATTATATTAATATAATATTTATTATAATATAATATTAATTATTAATATATATATATATATATAATAAAAAATCAATAATATAATTATATATATATATATATAATATTAATTATTAATTATTAATTTATAATTCATAATTCAAATAGAGAGTGTACTCAATATTAAATTCCACCACATGCACACAGAATAATAAAAAATATTAGTCTTTTCATTAATGATGCAGTTAGTTCTCCTAATTCTTTTAGCCTTTTACATATTTTCATTTTATTTACAATAAAATTTATAATAAAACTAAATAAATAAAGGGTTGAATATGTTTTTCGTCCCTTAAGTATCACACGATTTTGAGTTTAGTCCCTACTCGAAACTTTGATGGTTTTTAGTCTTCATAGTTTTAAAACAATTAATATTAATCCTTAAAATTGGACGGCGTTAACTTTTAGTAGATGCGCCAAACAGCGAGGTCACGTCTTATGCCAGCTTGCCTCTTCACTCTCTGCCATGTTGCTTATGTTGTTCGTCTTCTCCGGCAGTGTAGGCGTCGGGCCCCCCTAACGGACACCTATTAGGCTGACAGTGTAGTTGAAGAGTTTTTTTTTCAGCCATTTTTAGACGTCTGTTAAAGGGACCCCGACGTCTATAATATTACAGACGTCGGGGCCCTCCCTAACGGATGTCTAATTAGCTGATAGGGTAGGTGAGGAGTTATTTTTTTCAGCCATTTAGACGTCCGTTAGAGGGGCCCCGACGTCTATAATATTATAGACGTCGGGGCCCTCCCTAACAGACGTCTAATTGGTTGACAAGGTAGGTGAGGAGTTATTTTTTTCAGTCATTTAGACGTCCGTTATAGGGGTCCCGACGTCTATATTATAGACGTCGGGGCCCTCCCTAACGGACGTCTAAATGCCCCGCGAATATGAATATTTAAATCAGAAAGACGTCATATTAGTTAGGGCCCCAACGTCTATAATATTATAGAAGTCGGGGCCCCCAGAACCCAACGTCTATGGCCATTTATACTAAAATCGCGAACCCCCGAGGAGTCACGCTCACTATTCATCGTCTTCCCCACATTTTCTCTCTTACACATTGCATTTCCAGGTGCGTTTCCTCTCTTTTGGACCATTTAAATTTACTTTTACTCCGTTTAAATTACTCTTTCATGAAATATCTTCCATTTGAACCGATTAAAATTCGTTTCCGTTACGTTTTGGTGCAGTTTCTGGCTTGTTAACTTGGGCGGCGCTTTTGACTATTTTTGGTATACGCTTTTGGGCCTGCATTACTCCATTTCCTTGCATTGGTTTTTTAATCTGCTAAAAAGATTAGCTTCTTTGTTGATAATTTTTTTGTATGCATGTTATTAGCTTTTGTGTATACATTTTATTGGCTTTTGCGTTTGCATGTTTTTGACTTGAAGGTCTGCATGTGTTATTGGCTTTTGAATATGCATGTGATAATTGTGTTATTATAATTGGCATGTTAGATTATAAGTATCAAATCATTGAGTGAAACTTAGTTCCCGTTTGAAATTTAACACAAACGATTAATCTTTTAATCATTTGTATTAAATTTTGAATTGTCCGATTGCACAGTTTGAAAAAATTATTTTTCATAATTTGCTATAACATGTACGTTGGAGTTTATGGATAAGATTGATAAAATTTCGGTTCAGTAGTTGTGTTGTTCTCCAGATGCATATTTGATTGTGGTCATCCTTGACTACTCCCATTTCGTGTATTTTAGAGACCAATGCGAAATGCTGCCGAAATCTTATCAAATTTATGATGTAGACTTCTTTGCACATGTCTTAGCAAATTATGAAAAATAATTTTTTTGAATGGGTAGGGCCTAACCTTGTGAGAGTTAAAAAACTTAAACTTATGAATGATTTTACGAACATATATAGTATGGATCGAAGCTAGATGAATGAACGTCGCATCAGTGAAGAATATGATAAGGGTGTTTCGGAGTTCTTGCAATATGTTGAACAAAATGTTAAGTCTGTGAACGAGACATATTTTTGTTCTTGTTTTCGTTGTCTTAATAAAATACGGAAAGACTTAGGCAATGTGCATGACCATTTATTCATGTTCGACATAATGAGAACTTATACCGTTTCGACTTGGCATGGAGAAGTACTAGACCAGCCTACCACGTCACGAGGAACAAATTATGTGGAAGAATGGATGAATGATCATTTAGAGGACATGATACGTGATGTCGATGAAGATAATTTTGGAAGAGCTAATTTGTATGATTCTCTTATAAATGATTCAGAGCAATCGTTGTTCCCAGAATGCTCGAACTTTAGACGTCTGTTTGCAACTTTAAAGTTGTTTAGTTTAAAAGCAAGGAATGGATGGACCGATAAAAGTTTCACAGAGTTGTTGGAGTTGTTGAAGGACATGCTTCCAGAAAATAATACTCTACTTATTCGTAATTACAAGGCAAAAAAAATTTATGTCCAATGGGTCTTGAATATCAAAAGATACATGTTTGTCCTAATGATTGTGTTTTGTACATAAAAGAGTTTGGTTCGCTAAAGTATTGTCCAACATGTAGTTTATCCCGTTTTAAAAAGAAATCTGACAAAAACACTACTGATGAGGGTAATGTGGTGCACCTGCTAACGTTGTGGACCAAGGTCGGTCTTCCATGTACGGATTTGTTGAGCCTCAAACCATTCAACCTTCTGGTAACACACTTGAAAACAGACAACATTATTTGCAGACATGGATGGATGAGTCAAAAAGAGACGTATACCTTGTGCCATACATTGATGGGTAGGTGTTGTTATATGTAAAAGTTCATTATTAAAGTTTCCTTAATTAGTTAAATAACTATTTGTCCTTCGTGATAGGTCGCACTGGCAGCTGATGGTCATCATTCCCAAACAATGTAAAATTATATGGTTTTGTTCGTTGTTGAATACATTACAAATCAAACTCATCTTTAAACATATATGAAACCATAATGAATCTTGCTTCATTCAGCGCTTCAAGAGTACATCTCCTATACCAGAGGACACAATTAGGCAGCTAAGGCAGGAGTGAACAACTTATCTTCTGCAAAGATGGAGTTAGGAACACTTATATTTGTTGTTGAACATTACTTAGGTTTAGTTTAGGTTTAGTTTAAGTTTATATCTCGATAGTTTTGGTATTGGATTGTTTTTTACATTAAGTAGAACTTTCTTTATATGAAACGCATATATATATTATATTATATTGTTCTGGGACAATTTTTTGCTTTTCAGGTGTGGTTTTATTACAAAAATAAATTAATTTATAAAAAAAAACACCCAGTAAACGTCAGTTAGGGCACTGACGGACGTCTATAGACGTCTAGCAATGCACAAATCGACGACCAATGAGTTACAGTAAACAAAACGTTTCAGGGCCTATAGACGTCGGATATGACCACATCTGACATCTATATAGACGTCGGATACCCCACTTAGACGTCTATATAGACGTCGGAGATGGCCACAACCGACGTCTATATAGACGTCGGGGGAGCGTACGTGTCGTCTGAGTTACGTCACCCACAAAAACGTTGGATACATATCGAACGTTAAAAGATCAAAAGAACATAAATCTAAAACCTTTTCTATACTAGTGAGAGGTAGAAGGAATTGAAGAAAAGAAAATAAAACAATAAAAGTTTGACTTCATATGGAGAAGATAAAGTCAGACTATTGATTGTTGCATGAGATTTAAATTTTTAGATGGTTGCAAATATTAAAGTGATTTGAGTGTGTCGGCAAAGTTACTTTAACTTTTTCTTATGTCTAAGAGATTTTTCTCTCTTTTCTTCCACCATGTAATGTTTTGAGCACTTTTTCTCATGTCTTAGAGATAATAATTAATATATCTTACTACTTTTATAGTACACAAATTTAGAAACTATAAATTGAAATAAACACTTATTTTAGTAACTTTAATATTAATTTTTATAAAAAAATGCTTAAATCCAGAAGGCATTGCAAAGTTCATAAAATTAAAATAAACAATCGTTTTAAAAAATAATATGTGTGAGGAATTTTATAATTTCAAGAAATTTGATATTTAACTTTTTAGCATGAATTTTTCATTTTTTAAATACTGTCTTAACAAAATAATTCTAGTTTTAATTTCGATGGACTAATGTAACATCCCAAAATATAGTGATAACCATAATCAGAATTAATTACATTAATCATTAAAACAGTGCAGTCTTTACAAAAGATACGAGATCCAAAACGTCGAACGGCTTACAATACAAAAAAAAAGTAATGTAGTCAACGGTATTCAAATTCTAAGACTAAACAAAATATTAACAGCTACCACATGTCGAGCACTCTAGGGCTCGACCTTAATCCCTACTTCAACCGGATCAACATCTTCCGAAATTTCTCCCGCCAACGTCTCTTCCAGCAGCTCACTTCCATCTGCTCCCATCCACATGGATGATCATCGCAAGGACAAGACGGACGTACAAAGACAATCGACACACAAGGAAAAGAACACAGGGTAAGCTTATGTAATTTAATTCATGCATTAAAGTATCAATTCAATCCAGTCAAACATACCACAATGATTCAACATAAATAAATAAACAAATATCCAACAACTATTTCTAGACAGACCGTCCGGACTGTATGAATCTGTGTAGCTACAGGCGTCCTTGCACCCGAGTGGTGTAGTAACTGGGATACACTCGACAGCTGCCACTCGAGGTTAGTCTGTTTCTTACGTCGCCCATGTTAACTTATGGACTAAGGACCTCCTGCCATTCCCACACATGAACCACTCTCCTCTACGTGAAGACGAGTGTCATGGAATATCAGGATGGACCAAGCCAGCATTAGCATGCCCACAGTCATACGTTACCAAATTCCACATTCAACATATGTGAGTCGTTCCTCCCTGGAACGCTCGTACAACATTCATCAACGTTTAATCATCTCATATAATGTTCATCATTCAAAATCTTTCACTTTTATTTTCATTTTTGTCTTTCAGACCGAGTACATAAATATTGAACTTTCAGCCCTCTTTATGATGAGGACAACCGTGAGGAACGAGACTGAAGAATTTACCCCGTTCCAAAATAAAGTAATACCGACTACCAGATAGATGAACGACCTGCGTTAACACGGGTGCTCGACACTATCGGTCGACCCAAATGGACGACCTGTATTAAGAAGGTTGCTCGACACTGTCGGTCGACACAGATGAATGATCTGTATTTCAAGGATACTCGACACAGATGGATGATCTATATAAGGGTGTTCGACACTTTTGATCGACACGAATGAGTGATCTGTATTTCAAGGATACTCGACACTGTCGGTCGACACAGATGGATGATCTGTATAAGGGTGTTCGACACTGTTGAGCGACACGGATGAGTGATCTGTATTTCAAGGATGCTCGACTCTGTCGATTTTAAGTTCTAAGTAAAAGACCTACATAGCTCATGCTCGACCAGAATCCTTCCCAAATGAAAGTATTCCAATTCAAAGAAGTTTACTAGAACACCAAACGGTCGAGAACCGTTTAATGTCGGACATACGTTATCATAGGGATGTTGATATTCAAGTTTCACTTACATTCTCTCGTTCCTAAGCATGTATATTTCGTATTCATACGTATCACTCATATCATACATTTCAACCAACATATATCATATTCATTCAGTACAGCAACGTTCGACCATGCGTACTCAACCGACATACATCTCATACATTCAGTTCATATCATGGTTACATACCACATACAAGTATAAATTAAATTACTAAGCTTCCCTTACTTGGATAGCAGTGTACTCCCGAAAAGCAAGGTTTTGTTCGACCTCTAACAGCGTTCTACCCTCAGGTTTCGCTCAACAACTTTCCCTTAATCTAAAACACCAGAAATCAGAAACAACTCAGACCTATACCCCATGCCTGCAACTGAATCTTAGTTTGCATGTACTACAGAACAAACGTTCAGATCAACGTCCAGAGTCGAGTGACTTACCGGTTACAGAACTAAGATCTGTTTGGTTCGGGTTGAAGCTCACGGTGCCAGGAACATTTCTACGGTTCTGAAACGTGATCGGAGAAGAAGGTGATGAGTTACAGTAAAGAGAAGGTGAAGGCTTCTAGAGAGAAGTTGGAGAAAACGAAAGGTTGGGTTCTGAGGAAGAAGATGAATGGTGCAGGTGAGAGAGAGAGAGAGAGTCTTCAAAAATTCTAGTTGTGTTAACTCACGTTCGGTTGACGAACGTCTCCCAAGTTGACACCTGTACACCGAACTCTGAAATGGGAAGCTTCTCCCGTGACAGGTTGCGTGTGTGCATTGCAGTGTTTGGTACGTTTTTAATGTTTCAGAGAAATGATGGGCGCGGCTTGTCCGGATACGACAGAGAGGGGATCAGATTAGGTAGTGAGTTTTAATGGCTGAGAAATGATGTGGCGTGCATTAATGGTGAGGATGTCAGAAATTATCTTTGTTAAATATCAAGGGTCTTACAAGCTAGTTTAATTTTTTTTATATTTATAATATATATTAAAATCTAATGTAAAATATCATTTAAATTTTAAAAAAATATTCACTAAAAAAATATTTCTAAGAAAAAATACACAGAAACACACATGTTACCATGCCTTTCACATGTATAAAAGAGGAAACATTTAAGATATTTATGAGTAGTCATTTAATTGATGGTTGAAAATAGGTTAATATGCTTGCAATAATGTCACCAACTATATTTGACTCTCTCATGACTTCACTTTTGTACTCAATTTTTCCTTCTTTTTTTTCCCTGTAACATCTCTTAACAGGTAAACATTTTAATTTAATATTTTAAATTAAAAGTAGGTGATAATATTCGGAAGAGATAAAAGTTATAAATCAATGCTCAATGTGAAAAGAAGACATATAATTTCTTGATCAAGAAAATACACTCCCTAAAGCCATCTTGTTCACGACTGACTGGTGGTTCGTGTTTATAATGTAGAAGAAAAATTAATATGATTTTAGCTTATAAAAAATTAAAAAAATAAAAAAATAAAAAAATAAAAAAATATACTTTTAGTTCTTTAAATATGAAATTAAAATTTATTAATATCTCAAATATTAATATATTTTAATTTTTAAATTTTAAAAATAAATAAATATAATCATTTTAATTCAACAATATTGTTTTTTTTATTAAATAATATATTTTCTTAAAACATATTTAATCTATAAATATTTTATAAGTGAATAGATTTTTGTTCTTATATTTTAGAGAATATCTCACTCTCTTTTTTCTATTCAAACAGATATTTATTCATTCCCTGGTATGTGATAATCTTAACTTTCCTTTTTGAAGTTCTGGCTCAGATAATTTGTGAAACACATCAAATTATTTTTTCATGTGCATTTGTTTGAGTTGTTACATCCCTTTTAAACATACATGTCCCATTATTTCTTCATGTGCACATGGCTGAGTTGTTGAGCACCCATATTCATTAAACAACGCATCATTCTTAGCTAACATCTGTTTGTTGGTACAAAAGGTTTTAGTTTTAAGGTTGTGTACAAGGTTGCATTCACAAATTTCAAGAATCATGACTAATTAAAAATATCAATGTTGGTTTTGATTTGGATAGATATGCATGCTTAAATATAATGGTGGGTTGATGTATTTTGATATTTTTGTGAGTTAGATTGATTGTGTTTTTTTTAAACAGATGTGAAACATTTAAAGTTAAATAGATCATTTTTTTCATATTTCTTTAAATAATTGTAATACAATGAATTAAGTTTCATGTATTGATTTGTGGAATTTAAGTAAAATTTATAAATAAAACAAATTAAGAAGAATGGCAAATATTTTTACGGGTAGTGATAAATGATTTTTTTTTGTTAGATAAAAATAAATTAAAGAGAATTTTTAAATTGTGAAGAAGATAATAGAAATAAATTATTGTTGTCATGTATATGAGATGTAAAGTATTTAAAATTGACAATTCATATAATATATAAATATAAGTTTAAATATGTGATAAATTAAATTTACGAAATAGTATTAATATAAATTAATTAATTAAATATTCAACATATAAAATATCATTAAGGAAAATTGTATTTGTGAATATTTACAATATTATAGGAATCTTTCATTAATGAATAGTTTTAGATTAATATCATTGTTTCATGTCAAGAAAAGTTAACATCATTAGTGCGATCCAACTAAGTCCAAAAACATTCATTGATCCAAATTGTTACTATCGAGGCGAAGTAATCGATCGGGAGTGTTCAACTAATACCGAGCAGGTAGAAACAAGTCTAATATGTCCGATCGGGTCTCAAAGTCTAATAGGTCCGATCGGGAGGACCTCCAAAACTGTTTGCTAGAGACAGAGGTTGAATGCTCATGAATGTGTAGTTAATGAGATAACGGTCGTTGTCGAGTATTTAAGATTAGCATTGAAAGCCATTAAGAGGTGAATTAATGTGTAATATTCTCTGAAATCATATAAATAACAATCGAAGGAGAAGGTAAACTCTCTGTTTTTTCTACAATTACATAGACCTGCAAAGACCAATTCTGACTTGAACGTGTGTTTCCTGCAGGTCAACCCCTTTATACTGAGATCGAGCGTAAGGAAGGCGAAGGGCGAAGAACCGATCGACAGAGGAGGAGTGTTTCCGGGCGGAAGCAGCAGGAGTTTTCCCTAGTCCCATTCAGCAGAAACACAAATTAAAAAGAAAAAAAAAAGACCCGTAAAAAGAGAGCTTATAATAACTTTCAGGGGTTGCTCCCTCCACCACCACCACCCCTTATCCCTCTATCTCTCCAATTTATTTTATTTCTAAAACTATCTTTCTGTTTTAACTTTTTTACTTTTACCTTTTGAAATTTTTTAATATATTTCAAAACCCTAATTTTACCACTCACTTCTTCACTCTAGTGACTGCATCCCACCACCACATCTTTCATGGATTCTCTCTCACTTACCATATCTGTTTAAGCTTTTCTTCTTCCTTCTCTTTCTTTCTCTTTTAACCTTCTCTTCCCCACTTCCCTTTTCCTTTTTTGTTTGCTTCCTTCCATTATTGGTGTTGATTTCTGGTGCGGAGGAGCGTAGATCTAGCGGGATCTGGTTGGTTTTAACATGTGTTGTTGTTGTTTGTTCGTCGCTCCCCGTGAAAGCCAAAACGGATGTGGGACATCTGTTTTACCTTCAACGGTTGTTGACATCCGTTGACGGATGCTCACATCCATTTAAGGTTAAAATGTTTATTTTAGGGTTTATCACACACCTCGGAGGGGAGGAACTCCACACCTTCACCTTCAAGCACGACCACCACCAACACCGAACTCTCGCAACGCTGGATTCTCACACCACCAAATGAAAGTCCGCTAGAATCTCACAGCACACACGATAAAACAATGAAAGAGAGGAAAAAGTAAACATTAAAGAGAGGAAGAAGAGCTTGTCTGCAAAGAAGAGCTTTTGATATTGTTGCGCTGCATGCATTCATTTGGGGACCAGAAATAGATTATTGTTGGAGTGGGTAGAAGGTAATAAATATTAACCCTAGAAATAAAATTTTACTAAAAGACAAATTAGGAACGAGGAGGTGCTAGGAGCAAGGGGTGGTGGTGTAGGGAGCAACACCCTAACTTTCATTACGGTATTATTGCGATCCAATCAAGTGCAAAAAATCATTGACCCAAATTAAAAAAAAAAAACCTGTATGACAAAAAGAAGTTTACAATAACTTTCATTACCTTATAATCTATAATTTAGGTTTATAATAAATGTGCAAAATTTTAAAATATTAAATATGCTTCTCATTTTTAATGTATTTATTAAAGTTTTATTTTGTTTTTATTTTAAAGTATGTATCAATTCTGTTCTTTAACTTTATAAAAGAAGGTAAAATATTATTGATAATAAACAATAATTAAGGATGTTAAAGTTGTCATCTCTCTGTTTTTTTTTTAATTCACTTCCTCACTTTAATACTGGAGAGTTATGTTTGTTGGTTGAATCTCCACTCCTATCAAGGTCTATATAGAACTTGTTTTTTTCCACTATAAAGCTTATTGTACCACCTTTCTCTCGACCTCAACCTTTTTGTGTTAGAATTTAAAGTGTAAATTTAAGTTTTATATTGAATAAAAATAAGAAAGTAAGATATTATATAAAGATAAAGATCCATTAACACATTATCTTAAAGTTTTTGGCAGAGAATAATGTCAATTCTTTATATAGTTGGACTCAAATATCATTAATATTATATCTCTCCAATGAATCTTCTTCTCCATAAACCCAACACTGAATCCACTATGTTTTTTAAGAGAGAGAGATTCCCAACAACAATATTGTATTTGGTTGAGGTTTCTTGCAATCATGTGTTCAAAAATGTGAATTCCAAGGTTCATGTTTAAGGGTGGGGATTCGGGGTTTGGTGATCATCTATTTGGAGTTTAAAATTGATTTCGAAGGAAAACTAGTTTTCGATGAATCGAAAAAATCAAAGAAAAATTGGTCTATTATTAAGGGTCACCCCTCCAGTCTCGTTGTCATCTCCTTAACCCCATCAGTTTTCGTAATTATTATAAAGGTAGAGATGACAAATGAATTTGTCTTCACAAATATTGTCTGAACTCGTTTTCGTTTTGACGAGAATCCCCATATTAATCAAGTATGAATATGGGTATGAATAATATCCGATATTTTCAATTAGATAATGAATCGAGATGAATATGTACATACTTGACTTGTCTTATTCTCATACCTTTACCAATATATATATATATATATATATATATATATATATATATACACTAAAAAGGTAAATATTCAAATTAAGAAATAATCTAAATATTAGAATTTACATTTTCATATGATAAAAACAATGGATGTTGGATTAGTCCGAATTCTTAAGCTTCAACCACGATATAGCCGGGAGAATGAAGAAAAAGTTACATTGTGAGTTTGATTACAAACTTAATCATTTTTAAAACTTTAAACGACGATATATTTTTCTTAGTTTCCATTATTAGTAAGAAAAATAACAATGATAAAGGAGTAACAAGAAAAAAAGAATAGCATACCCAAAAGTTTGAAATGAAAATCATCTTTTACTTTGGTTTGGAGATTGAGAAGCAAGCATCCCTATAGCAAGTGGTGGATGAGAGAAAGAGCCATTCACAATGAGAGTGGAAAGCCATTTGTTTGCTGCCTCAGAATAGTGCACACCATCCCAACTAATGTACTTTGATGAATCTTTACATTTGTAGTATTCTTCTTCTCCATTTTTTATCTTCTTTCTTCCACAGTCAAAATAGCTTACACTCCTACTCCCACAGCACAACTTCTTTGGATTAACAAAACCTACCTCATACAACCATGCAATTCAAACTATAAGGCTAATATATATACGTTACTCACTCCAAATAATTTTATTCTATATGTAAGTTTTTAATGTTGTGGCTTCTATATTTTCTTTTATTCAATTAATTTTTTTTTAAAATTCAATTGAGTCTCTATATTAATAAAAAAAAAACTAATTTCTCCTGTTAAAATCTTCACCTTGGTTCCTTGCATTTTTTACTAGTTCATATTTGGCAGAGTAGACATCAACATAGGTGAAGATGGCATTGGTGAAGTTTTTTCTTAGCTCAAACACAATGTCCTTAAGTTGGTTGTTAAACTCCTGAGCAATCTCATTCTCATTTTTTCTGCATCCAGCAGAATCCAAGTCTTCATATGTGAGTTTGTTCATCATGTTTTTTCTTGGCAAACATCCAATTGGACCTGTGTTATGTATCCAAAAGAACCTGCCTCCTTCGTTCAAAAGTTGCTGAAGCAAAAACCAACACAAGAGTTGGATGAAAAATATATTTTTAAAAAAGATGATTGATAAATCACCATAAATTGCCAGACAATAAATTAAAATTAAATTGTGGTACATAAAAAAACATTATAAATAAATTCTAATAAATAAGGAATACATTTGTTAAGAAGTGGGTTTTAACCCTAATTTAATTCTACAAAATTGGTTTGTAAAATGAGATTTGTATTCATTTATATATTTTAAATTAGTCTTATTTTTAATTGATGTGGAATTTCTAACAGAATTTACCTGCAATCCAAGAGAAAATTGGCTGAGTATATTTGGGATTGTTGATCTAAGTGATTTTATGTCTGAGCTCATGAAACCAAAGCTTAGATCATTCTGACCAATATCAATGGTGTACAGGGCATTGGAGAAGTTGATGGACTTCGGTAACCTACTCTTGAAAGATGCATCCACCCCTATTATGCAAAATACATTAATAAATAATATTATTAAAAAAATCAATTATTTTCTTGCAAAATAAAAAGTTAAAATCAATGTGAACTAATTTAAATTCACTCTTTAGATTTGTATAATTAAATAGAGGAAGGAGAACAAACTAGTGTGAGAGGTTTCATTGTAGAGGGCCATTGTTCTGGACTTGAACTGTATGAATTGAGATATTTGAAGCCCAAAGTTAATTGGGCTAAAGCCCGTCTTTTGTATGGATGAACCACCAGCTGCAAAGTTTGCACCGTAACTGAAATTTGACCCAATGGAATCCAAATATGCACTCAAGTATGGCATCTTCAACTCTTCACCTAAATATGCACACATTAAAAAAAACATAAAATAAGTGATAACAACTAGTTTTCTTTATGAAACTAATCATGGGTTTATTACTGGATTTGAGTTTCAACCTAGTTTATTAAAATTTAAGATTTAAATATGTTTATTTTCGATAAACTTAAATACAAAATTAAAATTCTTCTTATATTAATGTTTAATATATTTTAATTCATAAACTTTAAAAGTGAATTAAAATAATCATCTTAATCTAATAATATTTAAATTTGTTTACATGTTAAATAGTATTTTAGACGTTTAAGTTCAAACGTGATGAATCATGTAAATTGTTTAAACGTTACTCTAAAACACTATTTAATAATTAAAAAATAACAACATTTGAGTTAAAGACTATATCTCTTTATTTTTAAACTGTATCAAAAAATTTAAAAATTATATTATATTAAAGTTTGAAACAAATTACAATTTTGTATCAAAATTTAAAAACTAAAATTATATTTAATCAAAAGTTTAACTGGCTAAAATATTAAAGTTGCATAATTTGTTTTAAGTGATTTTTAGTTGTCAAATATTGTTTAGGAAAAAGATAAAATAGAAGATTTGGTTTGTGCTTACAGATGAAATCAATGATGAGTCGGCCATCACAGTTTCTTGTAGGGAATTTTCCTGGAAAGTTTTGACCATTGGGAGGAAAAACCATTGCAAATGCTGCAGAAAATGTTCCTGTGTCTGAATTTGAGTCTCCAAAGTTATAAATTGCTGAGTATTCTTTATGCTTATCATCATCATCTTCTCCCTTTCCTCCTATCATCAATAAACCTACCAAACCAAAAACAAAAAACATCATCTTCAATCCCATGTTTCGTCACACACCAAAAACAAATAAACTTATTCAATATTCACATATAAACAGTTTCTTCACGTTTCAAATCCATAAAATGTATGTTATGTTTTTTTACGTTTAATTAACTTTTAAGTAATTCATAATTAGTGAAATATTTATTACTAGAAAGTTTTTGTCTGAAATTCTAAATATTTTTTTATAACTTTTGTTTAATTAAATATTCAAAATATATATTTTTTCATATTTGTATCAATGTTTGATTTTTTTTTAATATATGAAGTATGTAATTATTACTTTTGTCTTCTAGTCTTTAATTTGCTTTATCACTTCTTGTTTTCATCTCTAGTCTCGTTTAACTTACCAGTCAACTGAAGTTGATCCACAAATTAGAAATGAAAAAAAAAACAATTATTTGTTGATGACAAAATGAATTACTAAGCACTTAGATAAAGATAAAATAAACATTTTAAACATTCAATCGAACAAAAAAAATTAATAAAAATTCAATTGAATGGATAATTCTACTATTGATTTAATGGGAGTGGATTGATCATGTTACTTGTCTTGTTGGTGAATCAGAAACAGGGAAAGCTCACTTAAACAACCATGTTCTACTAAATTAAAATAAAAATAAATAGATTGAGAGATTAATTTGTTTTTATATTGTATGGCTTGTACTTTAAACATAAGAATAATATTTCTATAATTAAATTATTCAATTTTTTTATGATATTTTGAATGGGTAATAATGCTCTAAATTGTAATGAATATATTGCTTTTAAATGAAATAAAGCAACGAAATATAGATGCCATTTATTAAAAGGATTAAAAGGATAAATATTGATCTAAAAAGATAGATAAAGAATCCTTTAAAGATAAAAACAAGAATGCTTATTTACTTTAAGATTAAAAGAGGCATGAGTGTAACAAGGAAAAGTGATAGAATAAAAATTTAAGGCTTTAAATAATTATTTGTGGAAGCTTTGAAGGAATCCACAATGAACTAACAACCTTGATGAAAGGAGCGTGTGTACTTAAGGAACCTTCCTTTTATTGAATAGGTTAAATTCTATTCAAATCTTTAGAAACATTTGACCGACAAAACTCTGAGAATCCTAACTTTGACCATTATGGACATTGGACAATCCCCATTAGGACATTGTGGGATTCATATCTTCCCATACCCACTTAGCTTTTTTCTATTATTATTCTTCATTTTCAAAGCATATCCACACTATAGTTGCTTCAATCATGCAGAAGAAATTTGATAGTACTGGAGGGTTTGGTAGTTTACATGGGATCTTACATTTTCATAATGCCAATCTACACATGGAATTGACACCATACAACTTAATATATATAATGTTGAATTTTCTTATTTTTACTCCATGAAACTTGGATTCACTTATATTTTCAAAAATGAGTTATGTTCAAGTTGAATAATTTTTGTTTTTCCCATTCAAAACTTGAAAATTTCAGCAAGTTTTTATCTTTTTCACTCTGGGCAACATGAAACACACAGGGATGATAATTACTGTTATTCAACATGAGGTCAAGTAGTTCAACAAACTATTGCTTAGAAGGAAGATAAAACCTAGAAGGGAAAAAAAACCCATCAATATTCACTATCTGAATCGCTCTTCTTGAGGTAATATTTACACAAGAGTGCATACAGTAGCAGACTCACTGCACTTAACCATGATAGAAGCCAATAGTAATTGTCCAAACGTGCTTCAACCATATCATCACAGAACCAGCTTGGTATTCCCTTTGAACTTGTGTAAACTTCGACTAGTGTGATCAGCAGTGCACTCACAAAGCTTCCAACCCCAAAAACACTGGTGTACAAGGCAATTCCCATTGTTCTCATTGTCCTGGGAACTTCACCATAGAAGAACTCTTGCATGCCAACAACAGTGAAAATGTCTGAGATTCCAAGAAGAATGTACTGTGGTAGCAGCCAGAAAATGCTTAGAGGCACTGTCTCTGAATGTAATCCTGCACTTCTCATTTGCCTTCCAATCTCAAGCCTTCTAGTCTCAACTAGAGCTGCAATAATCATGGCTATGATTGAGAGAACCATTCCAATTCCCATCCTTTGCATCACACTTATACCCTTGTCCTGCCTTGTAATCACCTGAGTAATTGGTATGAATATTTTGTCGTACAGTGGCATCAGTAGTATTATGGACAATGTTATCGCACTTTGGAGTGTGGCTGGTGGGATCTTGAAATCTGCACCAATGTTCCTCTTCATGGTCATGCCTTGTTTTGTGAAAAATGTTGCAGGCTGCTGGAAAATCACTGCAAACATTAGAAGCATTGTCCATATGGGCAAAAGCCTCACCATAACCTTGACATTTTTTAGAAGATACATGCCACTTTTAGAATCATCATTCAAATCCTTCAGGCTTTCCAAGTTTTCAGGACAAAGGGGTTTCTCTTGAAGCCTAAAACAAGAAAAACAAATATTCATGTTAAGTACATTGAGTATGTCATGGTAGTAAATTTAAAGCTTAATTGTACTTCTGCCACTCCTATT
The DNA here is from genome assembly GCA_027742785.1 of Vigna reflexopilosa. Classification (NCBI taxonomy): domain Eukaryota; kingdom Viridiplantae; phylum Streptophyta; class Magnoliopsida; order Fabales; family Fabaceae; genus Vigna; species Vigna reflexopilosa. Next base: position 2,647,442 of record CM050923.1, read on the forward strand.
ATTAATGAAATTCAATTTTGGTCCTTTAACTGTGCAATTTTAATTCATCTGATAATATCTAGTATGTATAAATGCTTCCTCTCATGCAATGCCACATCTACATTTCTGTCAAATATTGGATGTCAAGTTAAAAGATGAACCAAAATTGTACCATTAAAACAGTAGATGATCAAATTTGCATGATAAAACAGGGAGATCAAATTGAATTGCAGTGATAATTAGGAATGAATGGTGCAATCAAGTCTAAATGTGACTTTCTATGAAAGTGGAACTTACTCTAGCTCCAGCACTTCAGACTTGTCATTAGGTAGGGTAATTTCACTATGGAAACATCTCAATGCAGAAGCTTTTATGGTTTGAAATATGTTCATGATGGGCTTCTTAGCTTCAAGGAATTCATGCTGTTTATATAGATATATAGGGCTTCCAGCAGAGAAAATCAAAATGGACATAATCATTGAAATAGCAGGGATGGCAAATCCTGGCACCCATCCAAAAGTGTCTTGGATGTAGGACATGACTGTAACACCCAGAAGGCTTCCACTGCAAACACCAAAATACCACCATTGGAAGAATAGAGTCTTTTTGTTGTAACTTTTATCATCTTTGCTACAAGGCAGTTCTTCCTCCTCGCCAAGTTGATCTGCTCCAAAGGCTTGCAGAGATGGGTTATATCCACCTTGGCCTAATGAAATTAAGTAGAGAGACAGAGATAGAAATGAAGAAGACATTGTTCTGTTTCTGTGATGCCATGACCGTGCTAATGCTGTTGTTGTTAATGCTACAAGTCCCTAAGAAGAGAACACAAAACAAAATATAGTTACTAGCAGATGCATCCACAAAATGCTGCCATGTCACTGTACATGTTCATAATGTAACAAAACCACATACTAATAATATGAAAATTTGTCAAGCACTTCAAAATCACTGTGTACATTGGTCTTACTTTGTTTCGATGAATAAGTTACCCTATTGATATGAATTCAAGATATCAAATCAGTTCTGCATGACACTATAATTGGTAAATAACTTTAGGTTATTTCACCCAGGGATTTGTTTCAATAATGATCGCCTTTTAGCTAGTGGTGCTATAATTCTTAATTTAATAACTTAGTGGTATGCTTTTTTCTAAAGTTAAAGTAAGACAAAAAATTTATAATAATATAACTTTGTGTACTGTAAATTTGGTGACTTCACTTGAGTTACTTCCATGAAGTCGCATGCCATGGATTCCCATTTCAAAGTCCACTTTTGAAATAAAAATTTATTTGTATTTATCCATTCCATTAGTATTAATTAGTGTTTTTAATAATGCCCTTATTTCAATATAACTTTTTCAAATAAACTTTACACATGTTATTTCATGTTAGTAAGTTAAAAATAATTTTATTATAAATGATGATAACAATTCTCCTGTTCCTTAATATGTGTGATATCCTTCTAACTCAACAGATAAGAATGAGAACAGAAATGAAGGCAGTAACTATTTCAATTATTGAGAGGTTCTCCTAGTCAATAGAGGACATAAATAATGATAAGCTTCTAAATAAGAACATACTGTATCAATTTTGAGTTACTACAGTGAAGGTAACAAGAATAATATATTTATTTCCCAGTAGTGGATGCACACAAAAACAAGATTGTCCACGTGTACCATTTGTGTGAATTACTATAAATGGATATTTATCTATCACGTGTGGCTAAACATATCAAATTCAGTACCTAAGATTTCTTGCTGCAGCTTGCAGAGCTATAAAATAGTGTTTAAATTAAGGCATTTACTCCTACTATGCTTGGAATATTCCATCAGACATTTTAGTGTTTGATAATTTGTTTGTGTGAAGTTTGTTCTACTGATGCAGAAGAAAATACCAGTTCTTTAATATGATGAAGTATCACATGTTCTTCCTCACCAATGAAACTCTTTCCATCGGTTTTCTTTTTTAATCAAAGTTTGGATAGATATTTTAGTGGGGTGTAGACAATCAGATTTCAAAGGTAGTAAAACGTGTGGCACTAAGGTTGACAGAAGGTGAAATGTTAATTAACTGAGAAGGGTCCAAAACACTGATATCTTTTCTCAGCCTGCTTAACTTTCTAATTGGTCCAAAAAACACTGAAATATCCTTTTGTGAGAAGAGTGCATATGACTCGGACTCCAATTTACAGACTCAATGGATATCCTAATCATATGTTACACTGAGTAGGTCAGCTAAATTACCAGCCACATACACGTTTCATATTTAAATTCAGAAGTGGCCAATAAAGTTAGGAGGCAAAAGAATCAAGGGCTATGATAAAGTTCCCATATATAACTAAGAACAAAAGTTATATGCATGTCTTTAGATTTGTTTTTTTCATACTGTTCTCTATTCAGAATTGAAATTGCACCTTAGTGACTTATGCTGATCTTAAATTGAAACCTTTGTTATGCAAATTTTTCAAGAGAAAATTCAACTGTAATTAGAAAACAAACATAAAAGCACCTAGATGAGAGTGCATTTAAGTTTTGTCATGCTACAAAAATACATAAAAATGTGAAAGAAAGGGTGAAGGAAAATTTGTGGAGGGTGACTCACCACAAAATACAGGAAAGATGAGACCATTATGGTGGAATATTTGTGCCAATATGCGTCGGCAATGGGTGCCACCAGCAAAGGCATTATGGAAGTAAAGCCTACCCAACTGTTAACCATCTTTGCTGCAGATGAGTTGCTCAAGTTCACAACATCAGTTAGGTATGTCACCAGATTAGATGCCACCCCCTTGAATGCAAACCTCTCTATTCCTGCAATGGCTGTCAAAGTGCACCAACAAACATCTCAAAGTTAAGTTTTAACCCCAAATAAATTGGCCTAATAAAAAGTCAGAAAGAGCAAGAACACTAGACTTATAATATTTGTTAGACTCTTGACTCTGTCTTTTCTCTGATATTTTATAAGATGCTAGAATACAATACAACTCCTTTCTGCGCTTCTCAGTTTTCAAGGGACTTTTCATTTTTCACATACTCAGAAAATATATTTTGGGTGAATATAGTATCCCAAGACAAGAATCACAACGCAAACCAATCCCTTTAAGTATTAAGATCCGTCTCAGTAAGTTATTCTCAAAAGATGGTGAATAAGACACATTTATTTAGAACCAGAGAGAAAGCCATCATTGGGATTATTTATGATACTTCCCTCTTCTCATCCAAGCATGATTCTCAAGAGCAACTATCATGCTTAATCATAAGCAAATTCAAGTGCAATAAGATGGTTGAAAACACCAAAATGGACAAAAAAATGCTTACCTATGAGAAGAATGCATGACTTATTGAGCCTCTGCTGTCTCTGTCCACCTGCCATGAGAAAGAGATACACCAAATAATGCACTAACCAACCAAACCAGCACTCTGAACTTCAAAAGAGCCTAAGAGGACAACAAGAGAACCACAAAGCGAAGTGGGTTTTGCTTCCTCATGAACATGTTTTGGCACTTTCAGTCACGAATCACTGTGCACTTAGCTCAACCCCCCACCACTACACAGCTTTAAACTCTTTTGGACATTGTAGCACACATATTATACACACACACACACACATATATATATATATATATATATATATATAACAGATGGAGATGGATCATTGTTGTCTTTAGCTCCTTGTAATGGGACACTAGGCTTTTCACTTTGCAGCTGCACCTATAGCATGCCAAACCAAATCACTTGCCACATCAAAACTTTACTCTTTGTTTGTTGCCTTGTTCCATGTAGCAGGTTTCTTTTATTAACGGTCATAAACACAGCAGATAAGTGCAAAAGTTACAGACTTTTTCTGTTGTGAGAATGGCATTACGATTTGCATTAAGGGTTGGAACCAATCGTGCTTAAAATCAGTGGATTCTTCCAAAAACACTCTCTTCTCCTCTCCGACACGTGACTGCTGCATGCCTCAACACGTCCAAAACCATTGTTCCTGTACACGTAACCAAACCCTGAGCTGTGTGAATATTATATGTTATAATGTACGTTACAGCCTACTGTCATAATTCAAAACACAACTATTCCACGTGGAAAATGAACTAGTATTAACCATAGTAATTTCTATGACATCTATTTTTGCATCTCCCCGAAAATACTACACTCTATATTTTTCAGGTATTCTAACTACTTACAAGTTATAATGTAGGCATGGAAACTAGCAAGAGATGATTGATAATAGATTTAACTTGTTTGCTAAATATAAGACAACATTTGGTAGAAAAAAAATCATTTTTATTTTGATTTGAATTAACTTTCTTTGAGGAATGAGCCAAGCAGTCAACTTTTTTTTTTCAAATGTAAATATTTTATTGTAAAAACATTTTTTTTAATAGGATAAAACATGTGTGAAAGAACATTTAATTATTCTTTAGTTTTTAATCTAATCAATGTTTGGCCTACCCTATTTTCTTTACATTTGTTCCAATTACATCATTTGAAGAAGTATGCACATTCAAGGAATGTTAGAGAAATGGCAATTGTATGAAAGCATATATTATATTCCGTGTAAAAATGCATATCTCAATCATCATCAAATTTATATTAAAAAAAAAGAGAGAAATTCCTAAGTGCTGTGCCTACTTTTTGTGCTATGACAATTCCCTTTATCCTTTTTTTTATTTTCATTTTTATGAAGTAAATTGCATTTCCAAATCCAACCATTAATTTTGTTTTTCCTATGGCAAGTATAAATTATTTGGTGGTAATCCTGTGTTTTCTATATGTTTTCTTCTATCTATTTTTTTGTTTTATACAAGGGTTATAATAGTCTATTACCTCTTCATATATGACTTTTTATTGATTGGATGAAATTGTCACTAAACTCAGTTTTAATGCATTACAGTAATTTCCCAAATTTTAAAATACCAGTCAATTCAATTGTATTACAATTATTAAATGATGATCATTATTTATTGTTAAAACGAAAATAAAAAACTTACTTTTAGTCACTATGATATATATATATATATATATATATATATATATTATAATTTGAGAAATAAAGTCAATTAGTCGTATTTATGAATTGATAGGTTAAGTAATACTGGACACAAAATATGGAGGTCTAAAAAGAATTTAACTGATTTGTTTATTCTGACAAGTTAAGCACATGATATTACAGTTATAAAATATTTACTCAACTAACCTATTTATTTTGTATTATTCAAAAGAAATTAATATAAATTAAGATTAAAAAACACATACATAGTCCAATTTTAACCCACAACAACTAATAAATCCAAAATATATATATATATATATATATATATATATATAATAAAATATAATTTATTATCGATTTCCATTTCCAACTTGAAATGAATATAAAATGTGTGTTGCATCTATATTTTATTAAATAACTAATATAAATAATTTTGTTATGAACTAATGTTATTATTTTAAAAACACTATGTTTCTATAAGTTATTTTTAGAGTTCTCTAACTTCTCTTTAAGACTGTGTTCTTTTGGGTAGATTTGGGGGAGATGATTTGAATGGATTTGAGGGTAATTTTTTAGTTCTTTTTTTGAGTGGATTTGTGGGTAATTGAGAGTGGATTTGGAAGTAAAGTTTGTGAGAATTAGTGTAGGATTTGATTCATGTGATAAATTTTAAAAATTAGTTTAATTGGTAGAAATTAAAGATTACCAAAATGCCCCTAGTTATAAAAGTAATATAAAATGTTATATTTAATTGTAAAAATGTTTATAAAGAAAAAAAATTATGAATAACTTATAAAATTAATGTTTAAAAATTATAAAAATTAAATAATCAACTTATTTTTAATAAATTAGAAAATATAATATACCTAATTTTATTAAGATGTACATCTTTTTAAATTATAATACTAAAATAATTATAAAAAAAACTGAAAAATATATATTGCGTAACCGGTTACGTGTTTGCCAGCCATCCCTGTGCCAAAGTTAATAATGTGCACTCGCATGGCCTTTGACCGTGCATCTCCCTGGGTATTATGGAAATGGCTCAGTGCAAATGTGTAAATGTGGTAACAATCCGCTCAAATCATCTCAATAATGCGAAGATCGATCAAACTGTGCCATCCCGCAAATCCATCCTTTTCCGTCTTCGACAATCGCTGCAAACGAACATGTTCGCTCTTTCCATCGTCGCTCGCAAATCACTGTAAACAGTGAATTCCCTTCAACCGAACACACCCTAAGGGTTTTTTCTCTTTACTAGTTTGATTGAAGAACTAAGATCACAGGATTAAGTTTAGGTTATTTTCTCAGTCTTTTTTGTTATCTGTTGGACGTTAGCTTTCTTTCACGTGCATGTGTCTTTTTACTCATTTACATGAATTTTTGTTGATCACTAATCATAACAGGATGTCCTGAGCGTTCTTGTGATGTTTTTATGAGTAGATAAAACATCCTACACGTTGGAAGGAGTTTTGTTGGTTAGGATTTTGTGAGCTATTGGTCAGGTAAGAAAAGTTAATTGCATTATATTTTGTTTAGTTATAGATATCTTAAAATTTGTAATTTCCTTATTGAGTTGTATGATGAAATTTGATCTGCTGAAATTGGTTTGTTGGATGTTTATTATGTTGAATTGTCTTGGTTGAGTTTTATGTTGATTGGAAGACTTAGGATCTAATCAATTCATTCAACTAGTATGTGTCCTAACATTAAAATTTGTTATTGACCAAAGAATTGAGAAGGGAATATCAATTTAATCATTTGGACATGTTCCATTTTTCTAAGTCAAAAAAATTGCATATGTTATTTTCTAATACAACGTTGAGATATCGATGTTGGTATTGTGGATCTTAATTTAGTCCACATCACTTAATACTGTGAGATGTTGTTCTCTACTTAACTATATAAACAACCTTCTGTAAAGCTTGAAAGATACACCAAAAAATAAAAATATACTTCCTAGAGTAGTTCTGTGGTTGCAGCTTTGTCTGATCTTCCACATCAGGAAAGATTTGATTTTCCTTTTTCTTAGGAATCTTAGTTTAGAGAAGTCGTGGGAGTTTTCTTCAAAAGTAGCAGGAGCAATGACAATGAAAGAAGGGAAGGTGAAGATTGAGAAATTTGATGGCAGTGACTTCAAGTTTTGGAAGATGTAGATATAGGACTACCTGTATTAGAAGTTGTATCTACCTTTAAGAGGGGAGAAGCCAGACGACATGGAACATTCAGATTGAGAGTTATTAGATCGGCAGACCCTTGGAGATCCACTTGACATTGGTCAAGAATGTTTCTTTCAACATCATTTTGAACTCTAGTGAACCTCTCCATAGACCCACTAATTGTAGGTTGGCGTTGAGCTCTAGTTGATTTGGCAGATTTAGGAGCATTTTAGCTCCAAGTCACTGAGCGCCACTTTTGAACCATTGAGCACCGTAAATTACATATGATTTGGCGTTTAGCGCTAAGCAATAGTAGGACATCATTGAGTGTCTTCTTACACTACAGGTCTGAAGCAATTTAGTTTCAAGACGTTGGGCAATAAAAGTGTGTTGATTGTTGAGTGCCATGGTTGGTGTTATGTGCCACCTTTTGCGAGAAGTCATGTTGAACACTACCTTTGAGCGCTAATGTGTATGTTTTGTTATTTTCTTCTTTCTTGGTTGTCTGAAATAAAATTTTGATGGAACTGATGTATATTTATAGTATTGTTTATTAACATTTGTGGTGATTATTATAGTTGTGGACAAGTATGATGATGGTGTTAAGAGAAATTCAAGGAGAAATTCTTTAGGGTGATAATCTTAGTGTATGCATTGACATTAGAGGTTCAATAAGGAGGTATTCTGATATTCTACCAATCATTCAACTCATATAGAGAGGAATGGTAGGGGAGAGAATGACAAGAGGTCCTAACCAATGGCTATTTTGGTCCTAGGCGCAAAGACGACTAACCTTGTGAGTGGTAGGGTGATAACCCCTATGATCATGACTCTACAGAGCATAAATACTAGTACAAGTACACGCTTACAGTGAAACCCAATGTTAAAGTCATGTATCCTACTAATTGAGTCTAGTGTCAACGGTTTATATGTATCTATATGATTTATTGTATTTAATCCATGTTTAGCTTATATTTGATACGATTTAATTGTCTTAATATAACTCTTTTGCACATTAGTTGATCTTGTTGTTTCTTTGGATGTTTCTTGTGTTTTTATTTGTTTCTTTTTACGATGATCACCTTATAAGTGTGAACAAATAAGGAGTAGATGTTGAAACATCTCTGATAGAGGACAATGATATTGCGAAGTGTTCTTCCTAATCGTCTAATAATTTGCTTTAGTTGCCTTAAATATATTTCATTATTACAATTATTTTTTTTAAATAATTGTATTAATACCATATATTTATAGTTTAAGACAATCTACTTGTTTATCAACATTTTAATGTTTTATTTTTTTAATTATAAGGTGTTAAAATTGAAATGTTACCCATATTATTCTCTTCTGTCAAATAATAAAAATACACAGTTATATAAATTTAAAATAAAATATTAAATGAATTAAAATTATTTTAATAATTAAAAGAAAAACATATTTGCATATATCACTTTTATACATCATAATAATAATTTAAATATATAACATATGTACATATAAATATAAATACAAGTTTAAATATTATTCATATACCATGCCATAAAAAAAACATTCCCACCCATCTTCTTTTCATGTTATCTGTATAACTAATATATATATATATATATATATATATATGAAGTGATTGAACCATAAAGTTCTTAATTATGTATTAATTACCCTATTTTTAGTTAAAAAAAAAATGTTACCACATATGCACAGACAATATTCACGAGTTACCAAACACATGCACCTTTACATAAAGCACATATTTTCCAACATTAATATTAATAAGATTGATATGAAGTAAATCTAAATAATATTTGAATCTTTATATAGAGAATAATTATCTGTTATATTCTTGTGTCGCTATTTGATATTTACTATCTTTTTTAATATTAAAGCACTCATAATTTATAGTATTTTATTTTGAAATTTTCACAATATTAGAGGAGAAAAAAGTTTTTTTTTAACATTAAATGTTTTATAATAGCACTTCTTTTATTTTATTTAAAAAAATTGGTTACTCAGAATTTTATCCAAAAGATATAACATCGTCATGCATCTATCTCTATTCGTGTCTTTAACTTTGGTGCTTGAGTGAGATGGACACCACTTTGTTTAATTATCATACGAAACTGTAGTGGGTTTCTGTTTCTTACACCTTCTCATCATGCAACAACTACTGTCGTCATAAAATGTTTGGTCCAACCAAAGTTTACAAATGAATTCAGTTTTTCCAAAAATAAAAAAAAAATCAGAAAATGAATTACAATATCTTTTTTCTAAAAGTGAAAAGGATTGCGCAGTATAGAAAATAACAAAGGATTATAAGATTAAAAGTGAAATGAGATGGCGATATGTTGAAGTAAAAAGATCAAAGTTAAAGCTTTCGTAATTATGAGACAAAATTAGTGACTAAAACTTTTTAAAAATTATGAAATTAGAGAATAATCGTTGAAAATTAAAATGTTGTTCTCCCCGTTTTTTCCTTTTCAAAGATCAATTCTATGAAACTCAAACACGAAATGAATTTTCATTAAAGGTAAAGTAAGGTTTCTTTTAGCACGTCATTGTATTCACAAGTTGAAAGATTATTAATTGATTTGAAGCACAACCTTCAAGTCGCTATCCATCTTGTTATATGCCAAATTCACCATACTTCAATGAATATGCTTATGGATTTGGGAACTTAATTTAGATTATTCTATAGTACTGAGAATATTTCTAACCAAAGTTAATTACTTGAGGGATTCTCAAACTTAACAATTAATTCTTCTTTCATTTCTTAGTTATGAAACTCGTCTGAGGTTTGCTCCAAAGTGAAAAGAAAAGAAAATCTATTTTTTTTTAAATTGATTTAACATAATTAAACTAGTAAAAAAAGAAGCTAAACAAAAAAAAAAAAGATACTTAGGGTATTTTAGTGCTATTTGGAGCTTTTATATTAAGTTCATCTTAGAATTATTCCTTGCTAATTAAAATTCTATTGCATTAGGATTTTTCTTTAACAGAGAGAGGTTTATGCCTTTTGTAGACTTAGATATTTTTACAAGTTTCAATTAATTGAAACTAGAATTGTAGACTTAAATTTTATTTATTTTTTAGTTAACCCTTAATCTAGACTGCCCACATTTAATGCTTGTTATATATCCCTTTCATATGACATGTTGTATAAAAATAAAAACTTATATTCTCTCCATAAACTTAGGGTGAGGTAATCAACTCAGACCCTTTAAGTTGGATAAGACAAATTTACAATAATTTCTAAAGCAAAAAGAGAATAAATGTGTATCTATATATATATATATATATATATATATATATATATATATATATATATATATATGAAATAAATTATATTATTAACCAAAGTTAATAAAGTTATTTTACAAACAGCAATATAAGGTATATGGGTGTATTTAGATATACTTTTTCATAAATATATTAAAAGATTATATATGAATTAAAAAAAAAAGTTATATGATAGAATTTTTACCCAAAAAGTAGAAACCAAGATTTATTTGACCATGGCACCATGCGACTGCTACTGTTATTTAAGAAGAAATTCCTTAGTTGACACCTAGGAAAGGAACACTATGTTGGCATGAGTGCGCTAACCCATTTTTCACTTCAGCAAATTGAAGGTAAAAAAGAGAAAAAAAAAAATTCTTTGATTCAGATAATCTCTTTCATATATATTTATTTGTTTTTCTGATAAGTGTTTGTGAAAATTTAAACAAACATATACAGAATTACCTAGTCATCTAGTAATTTGTAAACTGTAAGACTCGTTTTTATAGTTTTCAGACCAAACTCAGCCAAACTTTTTTGCAGAGACAAAATTCTGCACTATGTATGTGTTTTTTGATTGTGTCAATGAAAATTCTATAATATCTTTCTTGTCACTCATGGTCCTGGCTGAACTCAATCACAAGAAAAAATGCAACTAATTAACATATATTACGTAACTGGTCCATTACTTATTTTCTTTTCCATAAAGCAAAAGGTGTTGGAAAAACAAAAGAAAAAGCTGCATAGTCCAAAACAGTTTTTCCAAGTTTATGCAGCATGCACAAACAAATGCTTTATTTCTCTGGTAGATCTAATCTAATCCAATCCCTAAGAGCAGTGTTGTCCATAGAAAAAAAAAACATTTGGAAAAGGAAACACACATAGTCTTGATGTCATTGGACGTTGTTTGAAGTTTTGAACAATCCAAACACTGTGTCGTGAATGAATGAAATTGCTTAGGCAACATGAAAAGCCATGGACAAAGCCATGTATCTCTGCCAAAGAGCAATGAGAGCAATGCATTGCTTTCTTTTCTGACAAAGCAGACTAGGATGCATGGAACAAGCATGTAATGGAAAAGCTTTTGGGACAGAAAGTGATGCCCCCTTAGGATTTTTAATCAAATAATTGTGAAGGGTGTTATCAAGAGATGTTCAAAAAGGTGGTGGTGTTCTAGCTGCACCAACTTTAATCTCCACCAAAAGGGACAGTTAGGAGGTCTTTAATTTGGCAATCTGTTCCAAATTAGGTTATTTTTGAAAGAATCAAAAAGGGATCAGAATATCTGAGTTGATTCCACTTTCTGTGAGTGATCCCAGCATTGAACACTAAAATTTTGGCCTAGGTGTCTCAATGTTCCATCTTTCAATAATCTACATCACTGACCTTCCATAAATCCTTGATGAAAAGTAACCCAATTTACTTTCTACATGTCAATTTATTACACATATTGCAGTTTTTCATACTATTTTAATCATGACACGGATGGTTTTCATTTGGGGTAGTAAATATATCGTACATGTGAAAACATTAACTGTTACATAATTACAAACAGGTAAACGACATTGATGAGTATTTGTTAAAAATAAAGAGATTACTGTTACCTCTAGAGAGTACTTGGAAGAATGCTCTCCCTTTTGAATCCCCAGAACTGTGTTGAGAAATCAAAAAGATCCATGCAACCTCGTAGTTCTCTGATTTCTGCACAAGCACAAAGATTCATCCTCAAAAATTCTGTGATATTCAAAGGAAAACTTCTTTGGAACCAATCCTAAAGAATCTCTATGGAATGCAGAAACTGGTTCATGAGATCTGATTTAACCTCTTGTAACTTCAATTTTCCTTATTTGCTGCTAAATTAATGGTGCACCATACCAGAATACTTCGACAAAAATATAGTAATTCTTGTCACTACCTAATTTTTCCTTTATAGAAAGAAAAAATGAAATGAAATGGTTTGGTTTATCCCCATAAAAGTTCAGCATGGGATGTGCATATTGCAGGCATAGTATTATATTTGAAAATAGTTATATATATGCATGTTTAAAATAGTCTTACTTACTATTACTAATAATGAATAATTAATTTTGCAATTGTTACGCTTTGGCGTAGCAGGGTAGCCAGGGAAATATCTTGGCCCTAACTAACATAAATTATTAATTCAACCAAAAGAGTTGATTTAATTAAAAAATTGTTCGAGGATTCATATATTTAAAAGAGTGACACTTTATTAATATATTTTTTTCATTTCAATTTGGCACAAGTTCTTAAATTTTGTATATATATGAGAGTTTATATGAACATATTTTGTAGTAATTCTATTGAAATGATTTTCCCTAAACTCCTTAAATTTTTTATAATTTTTTTTAATCTCTATTGATATTTGACAATTAATGCTTAGCTACTAGTAGTTGATAAAAACAATGTTTGCTGCATGAATGGCACAGGATTCATGATAACTATTATTGTGTTGGTATTCAAGAATAAAGAAAAAACGTACGTAAAAGAAGTTCTAAAACATCACCATGCATTTCCATAACTATTAAATCTTCCATATTTTAGTGTTTAATTTTCTTTCTTTAAAAAAGGAAAGTGATAAAATTGAGAAAACACTTTTGGAAACTAAAAAGGGGTTTTCCTAAGAAGGGTTTATTCACCTTGTAAGAAAAATGGGGCAAGAGAATTCAAACCCATATCAAAAAAGTGAAAACTTGTTGTAGATTTTAACTATTAATACCAATTTATATTCGAGAGTATGTTTGTATAAACTTACGCACGATGACTTTTATGAAAACAATCCAAAATTAAAATTGATTTACGTATAAGTTAATTAATAGAATCTTTTTTAGATAACTTCTCTAAATTTGTATTTTATTTATACATGAATTAATTTTAACCGTGGAAATTATTTTTCTTTAATTTTTTTTTCCTTTTAAAATTCGTTATAGAAATATTTATTCAAACAAACTCTTGGGTTTTTATTTCAAAGTTTATTTAGCATATATATTTATATATATATATATGTGAGATCCCAGTAAATTAGAGACGTAATTAGGTGTCAAATCAGTATTTATTATGCTGCTGATTCACCTAGTTGCTTCCATAAATGAGCCGCGCCACACGTCCAGTGCATTAATTGCGCACTGAACGCTGCATGCATGAGCGCCACTTGTCACGATGGAAGTTTCCAATTCAGAGTTTTGTATGCAGGTGTCAGTGTGGGAGACGTTCGTTCAAACGAACGTGAGTTAAGCAAAAAGAGTTTTCGAAAAACCCTCCACTCACCTGTATCACTCATCTTCTTCCTCAGAACCAAACCTTCCATTTTCTCTGATCTCTCTCTAGAACCAGTGATCTTCTCTCTTCTATAACTCATCTTCTTCTTCTCCGATTCACTTTCCAGAACCGTAGGAACGTTCGTCCAGCTGTGATCTTTCGTTTGGACCGAACATAACTTGGATCGGAACTGGTAAGTCTTCAGGTGTAAGTTTCGTCTTTTCTGGTCTCATGCGAACCCTAGTTTTGGGTTGCATGCATGGATTCTAGGTCTGAAATATGTTGATTTTTGGTGTCTTAGATTTACGTGGGAACTGTTGAACGAAACCTGGGTGTAAGACGTGGTTAGAGGAAACCCTAGAATCTTGCTTTTGGAAGTACACTGCTATCCAGGTAAGGGAAGCTTACATATATTTAAATTTATACGTGTATGATTGTATGAAAGCATGATGTGGGTTGATTGTATGAAATCTCTGTATACGTTTGTTTCTGATCTGCATGAACGAGCCTGTTGTGCTGTTATGATTTATTTACTGATATGATTTTCTGGGTTGTTGATCTGCATGCTGGTTGAAATGTATGAGTGTTGGATGAATACTATAATGTATGAATTGTTAAGATGTTGATTATTGAATATGAATTAATCTGGAAGTGAAAGTGTAAAGTTCATAAATTTGAGATTCATTTGAAGTATAAAGTATAAGTTAAATTGTTGAAATCTGGAAATTCTTAAGGTTGAGAAATCTGTACTTAAATCCTACCTTTGATAATTGACGCTCGTCACTGTACGGTCTTAGACCGTTCGGTTTTCTTTAAAATAACTTAAAAATGGAATTCTTTCATTTGGAAAGAATTCTGCTCGAGAACGAGCGTCCCCATTTGAGTAAATGAGCGTTCGGCCTTATGTCGAGCGTTCGCCGTTGATAGCGTTCGACCTTCTGTCGAGCGTACGTATTCGATGGCGTTCGACATCATGTCGAGCGTTAGTCTTTGATAGTGTTCAACCTCATGTTGAGCGTTAGTCTTTGATAGCGTTCGCCCTTCTGTCGAGCGTTAGTCTTTAATAGCGTTCGACCTCATGTCGAGCGTTAGTCTTTAATAGCATTCGACCTCATGTTGAGTGTTAGACTTTGACAGCGTTCGATCCTCTGTCGAGCGTTCGTATTCGATAGTGTTTGACCTCATGTCGAACGTTCGTTTTAAATAGCTTCCATCCTGAATGTTAAATAACCTTCGTCCTGATTTTAAATAGCGTTCGTCCTGATCTCAATTAGCGTTCATCCATACAGTTAATTAACGTTCGTTTTTTTTTGAGAAGTGTATCTAAGAATGAAAATGTGATGTTGAGAGAATTATAAAATGAACGAGCCATATATGAGGTGAATTTATGAGTTTGAGATTTGAACGAGCGTTCCAAGGAGGAACGACTCTTGGTTGGAAATTGAGATTTGTAAAGTATGACTGTGGATAAGTTAAGACTCGCTGTCCATCCTGATGTTCCGTGATACGCCTCTTCAAGTAGAAGGGGGTACTCATGTGTGGGAACGGCAGGAGGTCCTTAGTCCATAAGTTAACATGGGCGACGTAAGAACGGACTTACCTCGAGTGGCAGCTGTTTGGTGTTACCCAGTTACTACATCACTCGGGTGCAAGGACGCTTGTAACTACACAGATTCATACAGTCCGGACGGTCTGTCTAGCATTAGTATATTTATGCTTTGATTGATGTTATATGTATATGTGCTGATTGCGTGATGGTTTGAATATAAATGTTGAAGTATGAATTTAAATTACGTAAGCTTACCCTTGTGTTTTCCTTGTGTTGTCTTATGGTCTTTGTACGTTCGTCTTGTCTTGCAATGATCATCCGTTGTGGATGTGAGCAGATGGTGGTGCATCTCTTGAAGAAATGCTAGAAGAAGAAAATTTGGAAGATGCAAATCTGGTAGAAGTTGAAGTAAAGGCCGAGCCTTAGAGCGCTCGTAGATGTTAGGCTGTTAATGTTAGATCGTTTTGGACGTTCGGTTAATCCTTTTGTAAAACCGTTCGTTCCGCTTTATTCCCTGTTACTCTGATACGCTCGTTATTTTGTAATGAAGCCGTTCGGTTTTGAACCACTGAATGCTGTTAATATTAAAGACTGTTTATTTTACTGTTAATTGTAATTAATCCTGATTTATGGTAATTACTGTATTTTGGGATGTTACATTAGTGGTATCAGAGCAGTTTTGTTCTCTTAAGGACGCTGTAGGTTATGAGTGCATTACGTTTTTACTGTGTGCTTATCGTGTGTTTAATAAGTTAATGTTTTAACTGTTAGACACTTCTAACGTTCGTTTTCTCTGGTACAGAAAACGATGGCCCCTAGACTCCCTCCTCCACCCCAACCTAACGAACCTGATGCGTCCAACAACGCTAGGTTGTTGGAGACAGTGATAGACCGCTTACAACAGCAGAATACGACCCTAATGGAACAAAACGCCACCCTGATGCAGCAAAACCAAGCTGCCATGCAAAGTCTGGAAGCTTCCCGTGCTAGCTCGGAAACAACCCAACGACAGCTGATGGAGATTTTAGCATCAACCAGGCACACTGCGGGAGCGTCTTCTTCCAACGCTGCCCCGCCTACTGCTGAGTGGACCCTGGAGAGTTTCCTCCAACACCACCCGGCTAAATTCAGTGGAAAATGCCTTCCTGATGAGGCAGACCAGTGGCTGAGAGATATGGAGCGTATTTACAATGCTAAGAGGTGTCCGGATGAGAGCCGCTTGGCTTTTACAGAGTATTTGTTGACTGGGGAAGCAAGTCACTGGTGGACGAGTATGAAGGCCATCTTAACGGACGCTCAGAATCCAATAACCTGGGCGGTTTTCAGAGGCAAGTTTTATGAGGAGTACTTCCCGGACAGCGTACGTTACGCTAAGGAAGTTGAGTTCCTTCAACTGGCACAAGGAACCAAGTCTGTGTCGGAGTATACCAACACCTTTAAACACCTCCTGAGGTTCAATACGATGGCTACTAACGAGGAGTGGCAGTGCAGGAAGTTTGAGAATGGGTTGAGAAGTGATCTGAAAGTGTTGATCTCAACTTTGTGTATTCGGTCTTTTCCTGCTATGGTCGAGCGAGCCAAGGTTTTGGAGAAGAACATGGCAGAGGCGGAACGGTTGAAGAGGCAGCAACCAGTGAGTAGGGGACCGATGGTGTCCAGGGGAGGTGCTGTTCAGAGGAGACCTCCTTACGCTCGTCCAAATCAGTCTTCTCAGACGAGCGGATCTCAAGCAGTAGTTCCTGTCGGACAGTCTGGGCAGGGAGGTGTTGTTTGTTTTCGGTGTGGAGGGCCACATTATAGGTCTTCATGCCCTCAGTTGGTGGGAGTAAAGCAATGCACTCGTTGCGGAAGAAACGGGCACTTGGATCACGAGTGTAATATGAGTGGGCGTGCGGTGATGAGGCCACCCAATGCTGGAAGAAATCAGCCAAGAGGAGGACGAGCCCAAGCTAGTGGGCGAGTGTATGCCATAACTAGCGCCGAAGCAGCGAGTTCAGGTAACCTTATTGTTGGTGAATGCATGCTGTTTGGTAGACCCTGCTGTGTTTTGTATGATTCGGGGGCAACGCACTCCTTCATCTCGAAGGCGTGTGTTGAAAAGCTGGGATTAGAAGTGAGCGAGATGCAGTTTGATCTGGTGGTGTCGACCCCAGCAGCTGGTGAGGTTAGGACGTCCACTATGTGCGTCAAGTGTCCTATAGAAGTGGATGGACGTAGGTTTAAAGTTAGCCTCATCTGCCTACCTCTTCAAGGTTTGGAGGTGATCTTAGGAATGGATTGGTTGGCTGCCAATCGCATTCTTATTGACTGTGGAGCGAAGGAGTTGATCTTCCCTGGTGAAGAAGAAGAAGTTCTTTCAGTGACGCTCGGTCAGCTGAAAGAAGACATTATGGAAGGCGCCAGCTGTTTCCTGATTATGACTCACGAGGATCAGGAATCCAGAGGAATGGTAGAAGAACGATCGTCAACTATAAACGGTAATGGACGATCGGTTGTGGACGAGTTTGCGGACGTTTTTCCTGAAGAGATCCCTGGACTGCCCCCTCAGCGTGAAGTGGAGTTCACAATTGATTTGGTGACTACAGCGGCTCCCATCTCGGTTCAGCCATATAGGATGTCGCCTGCGGAGTTATCTGAACTAAAGAAGCAGATTGAGGAGTTGATAGAGAAGAAATTCATTAGGCCGAGCGTATCACCTTGGGGAGCACCCGTGCTGTTAGTAAGGAAGAAGGATGGCAGCTCTCGGTTGTGTATTGATTACAGGCAATTAAATAAGCTGACCATCAAGAACAAGTACCCTTTGCCGAGGATAGACGACTTGCTGGATCAATTACATGGGGCTACTGTGTTCTCAAAGATTGACTTGAGATCCGGATATCACCAAATTAGGGTTAAAGAAGATGACATCCAGAAGACAGCATTCAGGTCACGTTATGGGCATTATGAATATGTAGTGATGCCTTTTGGAGTAACGAACGCTCCAGCCGTGTTCATGGAGTACATGAACCGCATATTCAGGCCTTATTTGGATAAGTTTGTGGTAGTCTTCATAGATGATATCCTCATCTATTCCAAGACTGAAGACGAGCATGAAGAGCACCTTAGACTCGTACTTGGAGTGTTGCGGGAGAAAGAATTATATGCCAAGTTGTCTAAGTGTGAATTCTGGATGAAGGAGATCCAGTTTTTGGGTCATGTGGTGTCGGCTGGAGGCATCTCGGTGGATCCCGCGAAAGTGCGAGCGGTATTGGATTGGGAGAGTCCGCGTTCGGTCACGGAAGTACGTAGTTTTGTTGGACTGGCGGGCTACTACAGACGTTTCATTGAAGGTTTTGCTAAGATAGTAGCGCCGCTAACTCAATTGACCCGTAAAGATCAGCCGTTCGTTTGGACTGATCGTTGTGAGGCCAGTTTTCAAGAGCTGAAGGTCAAGCTGACAAGCGCCCCAGTGCTGGTTATTCCGGATACGTCTAAATCATTTGAAGTCTATTGCGACGCTTCTCATCAAGGTCTGGGTTGTGTTTTGATGCAAGAGAAGCGAGCGGTAGCGTATGCGTCTCGGCAGTTGAGGATTCACGAGAGGAATTACCCAACGCACGACCTGGAGTTGGCAGCGGTCGTTTTTGCGCTGAAGATCTGGAGGCATTTCTTGTATGGATCCACGTTCCAAGTTTTCAGTGATCACAAGAGTCTCAAGTACCTCTTTGATCAGAAGGAGTTGAATATGAGGCAGAGGAGGTGGCTTGAGTTCTTGAAGGATTATGATTTCGAGCTGCTCTACCATCCAGGAAAAGCGAACGTGGTAGCGGACGCTCTGAGCAGAAAAGTGGTGCATATGTCGTCTCTGATGGTGCGCGAACTGAGCTTGGTAGAGAGTTTCAGAGATCTAAGGTTACAGTTTGAGTTAGAACCGAACAGCATCAAGTGCTGTAACCTTAGAATATCTAGCAATGTGTTCGACCGAATCAGAATGAAGCAGCGTGAGGATGAAGAACTGGTGAAGATATTAAACGCGCTTGTTTCAAATAAAGATAAGGACTTCAACACAGGAACGGACGGCATGCTGCGTTACAAGGGTAGGACGTGCGTTCCTAACGATGGCGAGCTGAAGCGGATTATTTTGGAGGAAGCTCATCACAGTCGTCTTAGCATGCACCCTGGCATGACCAAGATGTATCAAGACCTACGAAAATCGTTTTGGTGGCCTGGAATGAAGGGTGATGTCGCTCGTTTTGTGGCATCATGTCTAACCTGTCAACGAGCGAAGGCAGAATATCAAAGACCTGGCGGATTGCTTCAACAGTTGGAGATTCCCGAATGGAAGTGGGATAGCATATCCATGGATTTCGTGACTCATCTACCACGCACGGTCAGAAATCATGATTCAATCTGGGTGATCGTGGATAGGCTAACAAAGAGCGCCCACTTCCTAGCTGTCAACTTAAAGATGTCGTTAGCCAACTTAGCTAAGTTGTATATCCAGGAGATCGTTCGTCTGCATGGAGTACCTTCGAGCATAATTTCCGATCGAGATACAAGGTTCACTTCACGGTTTTGGCAGTCACTACAAAGCGAGCTCGGTAGTAGGTTGCAAATGAGTTCAGCCTACCACCCTCAGACGGACGGCCAGTCTGAACGAACCATCCAGACGCTAGAGGATTTGCTGAGGACGTGCGTCCTAGATCACTTAGGCGCATGGGATGAAGTTTTGCCGTTAGTGGAGTTCACGTATAACAACAGTTACCAGGCGAGCATTGGAATGGCACCGTTCGAAGCACTCTATGGGAGGAAATGTCGAACGCCACTTTGTTGGTTCAAGGAAGGAGAGAACGTACTAACTGGACCTGAGCTTATCCAGCAAACGACCGAGAAAGTCAAGCAAATCCAGGAGAGGTTGAAGATGTCTTTAAGCAGGCAGAAGTCGTACGCTGATAAAAGGAGAAGACCGTTGGAGTTCGCTGCAGGAGATCATGTGTTCCTTCGACTCAATCCAGTCACTGGTGTGGGACGAGCCGTTCGTCCAAAGAAGTTATCTCCCAAGTTCATTGGACCCTACCAGATATTGAGGAAGATCGGACCAGTGGCGTACGAGCTTGCGTTGCCACCCCAACTATCCAACCTTCACCCTGTTTTCCACGTCTCTCAACTTCGAAAGTATATAGCAAGTCCGTCACACGTACTGGAGTTAGAAGACATTCAGTTACGTCCGGATCGAACTTTAGAAATGCATCCAGTTCGTGTAGAAGATAGCCGCACCAAGTACTACAAGGGCAAGGAAGTTCGCTTGGTGAAGATGGTGTGGGACGCTAAGACGGGTGATTCAACGTGGGAAGTTGAGAGCGCCATGAAGGACTTGTATCCTAATCTGTTTTTGGGTAAGTCTCTAATTTTCGAGGTCGAAAATTTTTGTAGATAGGTGGAATGTGAGATCCCAGTAAATTAGAGACGTAATTAGGTGTCAAATCAGTATTTATTATGCTGCTGATTCACCTAGTTGCTTCCATAAATGAGCCGCGCCACACGTCCAGTGCATTAATTGCGCACTGAACGCTGCATGCATGAGCGCCACTTGTCACGATGGAAGTTTCCAATTCAGAGTTTTGTATGCAGGTGTCAGTGTGGGAGACGTTCGTTCAAACGAACGTGAGTTAAGCAAAAAGAGTTTTCGAAAAACCCTCCACTCACCTGTATCACTCATCTTCTTCCTCAGAACCAAACCTTCCATTTTCTCTGATCTCTCTCTAGAACCAGTGATCTTCTCTCTTCTATAACTCATCTTCTTCTTCTCCGATTCACTTTCCAGAACCGTAGGAACGTTCGTCCAGCTGTGATCTTTCGTTTGGACCGAACATAACTTGGATCGGAACTGGTAAGTCTTCAGGTGTAAGTTTCGTCTTTTCTGGTCTCATGCGAACCCTAGTTTTGGGTTGCATGCATGGATTCTAGGTCTGAAATATGTTGATTTTTGGTGTCTTAGATTTACGTGGGAACTGTTGAACGAAACCTGGGTGTAAGACGTGGTTAGAGGAAACCCTAGAATCTTGCTTTTGGAAGTACACTGCTATCCAGGTAAGGGAAGCTTACATATATTTAAATTTATACGTGTATGATTGTATGAAAGCATGATGTGGGTTGATTGTATGAAATCTCTGTATACGTTTGTTTCTGATCTGCATGAACGAGCCTGTTGTGCTGTTATGATTTATTTACTGATATGATTTTCTGGGTTGTTGATCTGCATGCTGGTTGAAATGTATGAGTGTTGGATGAATACTATAATGTATGAATTGTTAAGATGTTGATTATTGAATATGAATTAATCTGGAAGTGAAAGTGTAAAGTTCATAAATTTGAGATTCATTTGAAGTATAAAGTATAAGTTAAATTGTTGAAATCTGGAAATTCTTAAGGTTGAGAAATCTGTACTTAAATCCTACCTTTGATAATTGACGCTCGTCACTGTACGGTCTTAGACCGTTCGGTTTTCTTTAAAATAACTTAAAAATGGAATTCTTTCATTTGGAAAGAATTCTGCTCGAGAACGAGCGTCCCCATTTGAGTAAATGAGCGTTCGGCCTTATGTCGAGCGTTCGCCGTTGATAGCGTTCGACCTTCTGTCGAGCGTACGTATTCGATGGCGTTCGACATCATGTCGAGCGTTAGTCTTTGATAGTGTTCAACCTCATGTTGAGCGTTAGTCTTTGATAGCGTTCGCCCTTCTGTCGAGCGTTAGTCTTTAATAGCGTTCGACCTCATGTCGAGCGTTAGTCTTTAATAGCATTCGACCTCATGTTGAGTGTTAGACTTTGACAGCGTTCGATCCTCTGTCGAGCGTTCGTATTCGATAGTGTTTGACCTCATGTCGAACGTTCGTTTTAAATAGCTTCCATCCTGAATGTTAAATAACCTTCGTCCTGATTTTAAATAGCGTTCGTCCTGATCTCAATTAGCGTTCATCCATACAGTTAATTAACGTTCGTTTTTTTTGAGAAGTGTATCTAAGAATGAAAATGTGATGTTGAGAGAATTATAAAATGAACGAGCCATATATGAGGTGAATTTATGAGTTTGAGATTTGAACGAGCGTTCCAAGGAGGAACGACTCTTGGTTGGAAATTGAGATTTGTAAAGTATGACTGTGGATAAGTTAAGACTCGCTGTCCATCCTGATGTTCCGTGATACGCCTCTTCAAGTAGAAGGGGGTACTCATGTGTGGGAACGGCAGGAGGTCCTTAGTCCATAAGTTAACATGGGCGACGTAAGAACGGACTTACCTCGAGTGGCAGCTGTTTGGTGTTACCCAGTTACTACATCACTCGGGTGCAAGGACGCTTGTAACTACACAGATTCATACAGTCCGGACGGTCTGTCTAGCATTAGTATATTTATGCTTTGATTGATGTTATATGTATATGTGCTGATTGCGTGATGGTTTGAATATAAATGTTGAAGTATGAATTTAAATTACGTAAGCTTACCCTTGTGTTTTCCTTGTGTTGTCTTATGGTCTTTGTACGTTCGTCTTGTCTTGCAATGATCATCCGTTGTGGATGTGAGCAGATGGTGGTGCATCTCTTGAAGAAATGCTAGAAGAAGAAAATTTGGAAGATGCAAATCTGGTAGAAGTTGAAGTAAAGGCCGAGCCTTAGAGCGCTCGTAGATGTTAGGCTGTTAATGTTAGATCGTTTTGGACGTTCGGTTAATCCTTTTGTAAAACCGTTCGTTCCGCTTTATTCCCTGTTACTCTGATACGCTCGTTATTTTGTAATGAAGCCGTTCGGTTTTGAACCACTGAATGCTGTTAATATTAAAGACTGTTTATTTTACTGTTAATTGTAATTAATCCTGATTTATGGTAATTACTGTATTTTGGGATGTTACAATATATGAATCAAATAATATGTTACAAAATAAAAACATTATATTTTGTTGAATAACATAATATTTTTGAAATTAAGGTTGAATATAAAAACAAGATTTTATTCTTTTCATTTTTCTGACCAACAATCTAATGGAGAGAAACTTATGTTTTCTTTATAAACTTCTCTTCTAATTCTTTTAGTCAACACAAGCTAAAAGATTTATTAATTATATGATTTTTTTTATTTTCTCAAACATCTCTATCTATTTAAACAGATAATAAATTGTGGTTGCAATATTCTTTGATGAGAAGTTGACATTTCTTTTTCTAAATTCAAGATTGGATCATAGGTGTTCTCGTAGTTGAAAGTCATGGAACTAATCTCTTAAAAAATCAAAATACTAATTAAGAGTATAACTCCTCCTACTATACTAAAACATATGTATAACTAAAAGTTGAACTCCTATAATACTTTTGAGAGATATAAAATTGATTTGAAGGGTTTGAAAGACAGAGTGAAAGTGATTGCGAGTGGAGTGAGTTCAACTTTTCCAGTAATAAAAACTAACAACAAACATTCATCGATAAAAAAAATATTTTTAAAAAAATTGACTAACTTATTATTTATGTCACAAGAATATAAAGTTAACATACACTACTAGAAAAGTAATATATATATATATATATATATATATATATATATAATATGGTGACTTTTTAATTTAGATTCAATTAATTTAACAATGTTTTAAACTATTATTAAAAAAACAAGTATTATCAACAGTCAAAAAATATTAAAAGTATGTTGATAACAACATATTTTTTCGACAAATTTTTATTTTGACGGATTAAAATTTGTTGATAAATATGTAGTTGGTGATATTTACCAACGAAAATTTATACTTGTCAAAAGTTATTGTAAGAAAAATCAATCGGTAATTATTGAAGAAAAATTCGTCAATAAATATCACGAATTAATTTTTTCTTTTCTCCTTCTTTCTTCTTTTTTTTTATCTTTTTATTTCTTTTTGTGTCATCTTTCCCAGAGGTACCACATACCAAAGGGGAGAGTGCATCTTCGTTCCAAAACCAAAACAAAATACCCTAAATAACAACTAATCAAAAATAAAAAATCAGAAAACATCATAGAAGGGAGAAAATGAAGTTCGTTCAATATTGCTGCCAGACACTATGTCATAATTTACAATTTTGAATTAATTTAAAAGTAGATTAACTTGTAGTAATTATCAAATCTTAAGTTTGAAAATTAATGAATATTTTAATTACTGTTTATTTATCCTTTGCATATGTATGTAACTTTTGAGAGCATGGAATGTTTATTTTCTTTCAAAATTTATAATTTCAATTGTTTTCCTTTTTCATCTTTCTCATTGTATTTTTTAGATATTCAATATGATCACTCAATCAGTTTGCGTTCAACTATTCTCTAAAAATATTTAACAATTCTTACTTGACCAATAATTTTTAATTGGTTTATGAAATTTGTTAAACAAATCTAATCAACTTAAAAGTATAATAGCGTTGCAAAGGGACAATGTATTTGTAGTATGACACTAGTAAAAAAACGTCATTTTAATGCGCTATATACACCTCGGTTTTACTAGAACCGAAGCGTATAAAAGCACGGTGGCATTTTCGTAGTTTTATGGAAGTTATATGCCTCAGTTTAAAAAAAACGAAACGCAAGATGTCTACTGCCTTGATTAAGCCAGAAACCGAGGCATAAAGGTTCAATATATTTTCAAAATTGCCATTATACTTTTCATTTTTTTTATTTTCTGATGTAATAGGCACCGGTTAAACTGAATAACCGAAACAGTATGGTTATATTATCTCGGATATATTTTGAACCGAGGCAGTATAGGCGGCCTAGATCCTTCTTAGTGGCCTTGAACTAGTGACCTAATCAAGGGTTCAGCTTTATTTTCGTTTCGGAGTAGTCCAGATCCTCCTCATTCCCTTGAACGCGCACGAGAAGGAGGCAGTACAGGCTGAAGCTTCTTCCCTTTCTCTTCTTCCCTTGAATGCGGAACAGGAGGCAGTACAGGAGAGTGTTGTGATGGAGGTGAGTGGCCAGCGAAGACATGGAGAGACGCGGCGAGGCGCGGCGAGGACGCGTCTGATAGCGGCAAGGCGAGGCACAGCGAGGTCGCGTCTGATATCGGCAAGGCGCGGTGCGGCGAGGTCTTCGATGGAGACGACTGCGCGAGGACGTTGGCCGTTCGCAGTGCAAGTTTCCTTCTCCTCCTTCCTCTGTTTTCGTGTGTTGGGTGCGAATGGGGATGCGATGACGGACAAAGGTGGCGGTGGCGCATTGCGAGGAAGGCGACAGCGAAGTGAATCGTTTTTCAATTTGACATTTTAGGGTTTCTGAAATTGAGAATTAGAATTAGGTTTTTCATTTTCATATTTGGGGTTTTTGTTTTTGTTTCTGCGACTTAGGGTTTCAGTTATTCATCTAATTTTGGGGTTCCAGTTTTGTTATATGAGTTTGTGAAACAACTTGTTATCTGAGTTTGTGAAACAGCGTGGTTATGTCTTCGGATTGCAGAGGATATTCTCTCCAAGCGCGGGTCTTGTTTGTTCATCTTTAACGTTTTTCAGTTTGGGGTATTTGAAATTAGAATCTGGAATTGAAATCAAAATCGAAGCACACTAAAGAAAAAAAAAGATCCTACTGCCTCGGTTCAGGTTCTAACCGAGACAGTAGAGGCAAACAAAATAACTCGGTTCGTAACCGAGACAAAGAGTTTACAACTTTTTGTCTCGCCTGAACATGCCTCGGTTCAGGAACCGGTGCGTATGAGTAAAATTAACCGGTGTCATTTCCTCTTATTGCACTAGTGTGACTTTATTTAAAAGGGTTGAAATACTTTAAATATCTCGTGTATATATATATATATATATATATATATATATGTTCCTTTTTATGATTAAAACAAAATCAGCTTAACATCATGACAAATCCTAAGAGGCTAAATTCTCATATAATATTATCCTATCACTTCAAAATTTGATTATTTATTGTTAATTTAGAATGTATAAAACAATATATTCACTTCTTTTCTTGCCCGATATGTTGATAGCTTATTTGTGAATTTGTGAAGTTAAAATAGAATTGAGAAAATTATAAGGGAAAATATTGTAGAAATTTTTCAAAATTTCAAGGTAAAAGTTATTAAGTTAACTTTTAATTTATAATGTCTTAGTAAAATTATGGTTTAAACATTCGGTTAGTCCTCATATTTGTTGGTGAATCTCAAGTAAGTCTTCGTTTTTTTTTCTATCTCAATTGAGTCTATATACTTGTAAAATTAAGTCAATTAAGCCATTTTCGTTAAGTTTTCACTAACGGCGTCTAATTGTGATGATGTGGTGCACCCTTAAAATGCTTATATGACAGTGTTATATTACGTGGATGTTTTTTAGGTGAAGCTAGTCGTCGCAACAGTGTCATTCCCCACCATCCTCGCCGCCACACCACCATGCTCATCTCATTGGACAACCATCCTCCATCACGCGCTACCACCCACACAATGAATCACGCCATTACCTATCCTTCTCTTGTTGCCAATGTCGCGAGCGATGCAACATCCACCATAAACACCCAGAATCGCGAGCAACCTCATCCCTCCACCATGAACCACCAGCGTTGCCATCACCACAGTCTCGCTGCCGCCAAACCCTAGCACAGTGTCGCCATCACCTCGCGCAACCATCACCTCCTCGCGTAGTTCACCTACAACCCAAATCGCAGCGGCAAAATCATCTTCTTCACCATCACGTCGCGCCTTCATCACCAACCCAGAATCACGAAGAACCTTAAAACCTCAACCTCTCCAATCTCTACGCGCTGCCTCCATTCAAACCTGCAACCAAGACAACACAAAAGATCCAAGAAAAGCCCCAAATCAAAACCCTAAGTCGCGATCTTCAATTCACATATCAATTCGCCCAGAACCGCGACTTCAGTCACCGAGCAAGGACACAAAACGCGCAAAAGGGTCAATGTATCTTAGGCAAAATGGCAAGAACACACACACTTGAAGAACCCCACCTGAAATTCTCTCAGTAGGTTGATGTCGACCCAGCTCCACAGCCCCAATGGCAGGAACAGAAGAAGCCCAAAGAAAGTAAAGGAACCCCACTTTCCAAAAATCCATTCTTTTTTATTCACCCAGAAACTCCTTGATCCGATTAACATTAGTCTGCAACTGCAAAGAAAGGGAGTTGAGATTACAAGGCAAAAGATGAAGTCACAAGGAAAAGTGGTTGCGAGAGATTTCTTCGCAATGGAAGAAAGGGATGTGTGTTCTTCCCAGCAACAATGAGAGAGACAGAGAGAGATACGAAAATATCATTTGAGGACCAAAAGAGAGTGAATTTGCTTTGAAGAAATAAGGAAAAAAGGGTTTTCCTTAGTGAAAGAAACAGTATGAAAAATGGGTTATTGCTGAAGATTGTGCAGCGACGGTGGTGGGTGGCGGCTGGAGAAGAGGCCCCCGCGGTCGGTGGGGCGATTCTGGGAGGGTTTCCAGTGACAGTAGAAAAATTTAACACATCCACGTGGAATGGTTGATTGTACAAAAGATCACCAATGCCACACCATATAAAAAACATACAGCTCAATACAATTAGACACCGTCAGTGAAAACTTAATAGAAAGGGCTTAATTGGTTCAATTTTACAAGTATATGGACCTAATTGAGACAGAAAAAAAAAACGATGATCCACTTGAGATTCACCAACAAATATAAAGACCAATCGAGGATTTAAACCTAAAATTATTTATTACAATAAATAATAAGCATAAAACGGCATAAATAGATATGTTTATCATTATCTGTATGGAAATAAAACTAAAAACCTACTTTATATAAAAGTAGTAAAAATAATAGCGCTTCATCTTATGAGGGGATGAACAATAAATAAAATATATGTAAAAATTAATCACAGATAGAGAAAGATAAAAGTTAAAATTTGATAAATATTTCGATGGTATAAAATACAAAATTTTAGAAACTAGTGTTTTAAAACAATGTTGCTAAAGTAACATTTCAAAAATATTACAAAATGTTACAAATATTTGCTTATCCAACAATATTACTAATAAAGTTTAAAAAAATTAATTAGTGAAAATTATAAATTAACTAAAATGATGTGTAAAACATAAAATTTCAGTACCAAAATAATATTTATATAGTTTTAGTAATTTAATATCATCAAATGATCATGGGGAGAAGAATAAATGAGTCATGAACCACTTATTTATTGGAATAAACAAAATTCAGTGAATGTATTTACTTTTATTTGTTACCATGAATGGAGTATATTGGATTTAAAGTTTTTTTTTAGTAAAATGTTGGATTTAAGTATAGATGAATTGATGAAAATGTATAAGACTTGTTTTAAATGTAGGGGAAATGAGAAAATATATATATATATATATATATATATATATATATATATATATAAACAGATTATGTAATTAATAAATAGATAGTTAAAATGTAAATAGTAAAAAACAACATAAAAGCATATTATAAAATTGAAATAACATATGTTATTGGAAAAAATTTAATGTTTTGTCTTATCTTAAATTGCTCCATGAAAATACAAGTAGGAAAATTTATCCTTCTCCATAAATTGAAGACCTATATGCATAGTGATGAAGATTACCCAGAATTGAAGTTAGAGAGAGATGTCAAAAAATTGAGTAAATTTCAATCCGAAAGACTTGGGCACATAAAGTATCAATTCAAGGTGTGTTTATGTAGTCAATTTAATATCAGAAAAAAGTAAACAACATAAAAGCTTATTAAATGTGTTAGGTGAATATATTGGAATGAATTTTTCACATGTAAATGGTAATATTAGTATACTAGTTAGAAGTTAATGAACAAAAAGATATTATATTATAAGAGTTGACTATGATAATAAACTGTAAATAAAAACATTTCATTTTCAGTGTCCTCTAAGTACCTGATAATATTTAAGTAGTTTAATAAATATATTAAATGTATCATCTCAAATAACAGTGTAATACTCTTAGTTAGAATGTTATATCATCGTTATTCATCAAGCATAAAGAAAGTATATGATTCCTTCATTAGAGTCATTCCAAAAGATAATATGAAACGGAAGTAAGTGCACATACATACAAAAAGAACTAAATCATAATTATACAGTTTTTTTAGAAGATAAACAAACACAATTTACTAATAGAAGAGCTAGACAGATGTAGTATCATTTTCTTCTTAAACAAGATCAATACTTATTTTCTTATGTGTTCACATTCAATCATGATGATCATTGAAAAAATAAAATAACAAACATAAAAAAACACTAAAGCAAGTTAATTTATAAAAGAAACATGCATATAGTAAGTCATATATTTCATAATAAAGTCATACAACTCAAATAGTCAATGATATATGTGAGACCTCATTAAAACGCATTCAAAAACCCCTCTGAACGGACGTCAGGTGTCAAGCAACGAGGATTCGAAAATCAGATAGTGGAATGCAGGTGTCAGTAGATGAGCGGACGTCCGTTTTAAGCAAAACTGAGTTTTTTGAAAGTTACGTCACACTCTCTGCATGCACCTTCTTCTCCGAAAACCCTGATCTTTCAAATTCTCCTCCTTCTCTCTAGAAGCTCTCCCTTCTCTCTACCAAAACTCACACTTTCTCTTTTCCTATCACCGTTCAGGCACCGTAGGAGCACTCCCGACGTCCCAAGTTTCAATTTGAACCGAACAGTTCCGAGTTCTGAAACTGGTAAGTTTCTTACCCCAAGTCGTTCGTTCTTGTGAACATGCAAACCAAGTTCTGGTTGCATGAGTTCTTAGTTTCATTCTGAACTATTTTTGTCTGTTGTTTGATTTTGGTTCGAAGAGTCGTTGAGCGTTGAGAGTAGAAGGAACCGTAGTTCGGCGAACTGAGTTTCGGTTTGTAGGACGTTCGTTCACGCTCAGAGGTAAGGAAAGTTTATTTAATTTAATTTGTATGTTTACTGTGCTGCATGGACGTTCTTTGAATTGCAATGGAGCATGATTTTGTGATAATTGATTATATGATATAGGAAGATTTTTATGATCTGGTGTATGAGGAATATGAAATGTGCTATGATATGAATGTATGAAATTATGAAGTTATATGTTGAGAAATGAGTTGCATGTAAATAAGTTCTGAATATGAAATTTCCCTATGATAGTATGCGTTCGTCATTGAACGGTCCTTGACCGTTCAGTGTTTCTAGTAAACTTGTTTGAAAATGAATTCTTTCATTTGGAAAGAATTCTAGTTGAGGACGAGCGCCTTCTTGTGATAGTGCTATGTTTGAGCGTTCGGCCAAGCGTAGATACACCTGAGTGTTCCGTGATAAACTGAAAATTTTGTAAACATGTATTTGTATATTTAGTTATTCTTAAACACTATCTCCATCATATCTTATTATATTTATTATTATTAATGTTTCTATTATAAGTTTAATTAGTGTTCAGTCTCACACCAAGCACTCGTAATGAGTGGTGCTCGGTCTTATACCCAGCGCCTGTACTCGTTTATAGTTGATCAATCTTGATGAAATAGCGTTCGTCCAACTTCAGTAGAATTTCCTTTTACCGCGTTCGGTCATTGACTGGCATTGGGTTTCTGTATATGAATTATTCTAAGTATGGTTCTTTAATGTCTTGACGTGTCTACATTCATTGTCTCTGGCTTGGAGCCTCCTTACTTGATATATTCTTTGAGTGTTGGTTTGAGCTCACGAAAGTCAGTTCATTTAACTGATTCATGTTGTAAGTAACGTTCGTCATATATTATATATAATTGTATTCGGTTTATTCCTAAATCTAACAGTAACCCTCTCTGTCTTACTCTATTCTGGAACGGGAGACTTCTCAGTCTCGTTCCTAGTGTTCATCCTCGTTTTGAGTGAGGACTGAACGTTTGGTATTTGATGTTCTTGGAATTGGTGATAAAGATGAAATTAAAATGATGGATAATAAAAGATGAAGAGTATATGAGATGGGTGAAATGTTGTGGATTTTGAACGAGCGTTCCGGGGAGGAACGACTCATGAATGAACATTGAAATTGTAAAGTATGAATGTGGTAATGCTTAGCTGGCGGTTCATCCTGATGTTTCGTGAGTACTCGTCCTCACGTAGAGGAGGGTAGGTCATGTGTGGGAACAGCAGGAGGTCCTAGTCCTTAGGGGTACTTTGGACAGATAGGACTAACCTCGGGTGGCAGCTGATGAGATTATTCTAGTTACTACATCACCCGGGTGCACGAACGTCGTAGCTACACAGATTTCATACAGTTCGGACAGTCAGTCTAGTAGTAGGCCTTGCTTGAAACGTATGTTGAAATGTATTTGATGTGTTTGAATATGAGAAATATATGTGTATACTTGAATTAAATTACATAAGCTTACCTTGTGTTTTCCTGTGTTGTCTGGTTTTGTACGTCCGTCCTTGTCGTTGCAATGATCATCTGTGTGGATGTGAGGAGAAGGAGACGAGCTGCTGGAAGAGGCGCTGGAAGAAGAAAATTTGGTAGAAGTAGAAGTAAAGACCGAACCATAGGACGTTCGGTCAGTAGTTTAGTTTGATTTTAGTGTGGTCGTTTGATCACCTTTTCTTTTGATTATATTTGATCGTTCGGTAGTTTCTTTTGTAAACCGATCGGTCAGTTTTGCTTATCCTGTACAGTTTTAGCTGTAACCTTTCTGTAAGGCCGTTCAGCCGTAACCGTACGTTTTCTTAGAGTAAAGACTGATCTGAATTATTAATTAATGTGATTATTCTATTATATAGTTTTGTACTGTATTTTTGGGATGTTACAATATACGAACCACATAATTAAAGACTTTTACAAACTCAATTATCCGCATACATACACTAATATCGGATTCACTATATACATATACTTGTGATGGCTTTTAGCAAAGTCATTGTCAATTAATTTCACCTTACCACACACAAGATTAACCCATTTTGGTCTTAGACCAAGGAAAAACTCCTAGACTAGGATCTCTTCTCTCACCATATACCTCATTCTACTTTATCTGAGTGTAAATGGGTTATTAGAATGTCAAGATATCTCCTTACTTGAATCAATACATCAATGCATACACTAAAGAGAACATAACACTAGATTGTCCTAATAGAATTCCTTAAATCATAACAACATATATCATTACTACAACCATTGGATATGAACTCATATAAGCAACTAAAACCAACAAAAACTATATAAAAAAAAAGGATTTCACATCAAATAGAAACACTACATTGTATGGTGCTCAATAGTATAAACCACTGCTCAACACTTTCTCATGAAATTGTTCTCTAACTTTGAAATTTAAGACTGACACTTAGCAGTCCAAAACCATTTCTTAGTGTTCTATCACCACATGGTTCTCTTAGAATTTAAGATTTGCGCTCAACAATACAAAATCACCGTTCAACGCTCTGTTACCACATGACTCTCTGACTTGGAATTTAAGACTTGCACTCAACGGTACAAAACCACCGCTCAACATCCTACCAATAGATTTTGTAAAATTAGGTTTTCAATTTTGTACAATTGCTAAAATTGCCACCTTCCACTCTCTTTCTTCTCAAATCCATTGTAAAACATTATCTTAATTGTACCAAATTGACCAATTGTTCAAGTAGAAACCTCTAATTCTATCATACCCTCAAATTCATAATTAGTTTCAAACAAATTTGATTTTATAGAATTACCAACAACAATAAATTTAGCACATATTCAATAAAAAAATTAGTATAAAGCAAATCAGGACAAGACTTCAAAATATCCATCATACATCATGCAACTCATCCACACAATGTATTCAACATACATACAACTAAAAACGACAAAAAAACCAACATATAAGTTTCTAAAAAGCCATAGCTTCCTTCACCTTAGAAGACAACCCAACAACTCGGAAAGTTCCAAATTGCCTTCGAACTCATCTACATCAACCTAAACACACCATAAACATGTTTGGATCGAGCCGAAAGAGCCACTAGTTAGCAAAAAGTGAAATCAAACCCTCTACATTAACAGAAGAAAGGTTGCATGCAAAGAAAAAACATATTGAACATCGAATGAGACTGAAATTTCGACTTACCTAAATGAAGAATCTGTTCGATTAGACTTGACGAGGGCTTCACAAAGATTGAGAAAATGTCCTCTGTTCAAGAAAAAAGGGGGGGCGGGAGGAGGGGACTTGAGTGACTTCACAAGGGAAGGAGATGGAGAATTTTAAACACGAAATTGTTTGAGAGAGAGAGCAACTTTTTTCTTTGGCTAAAAGTTGTCAATGATTTAAAAAAAAAAAGGAGTTTTATTTTATAAAATAAAACAAAATTTTACATTTTTCTTAACAACAAAATTTTTGTCTTCCATAATTAAACTTACGAGAGAATAGATGTGAATATGACTTCCTCATGTCCTTCTCTAACTTCCAAATAGAGTCACATGTGTTTCTATCTTAGACAACTTTCATTGTACCGGTGGACTTTACCTCAATATAATAATAATCATATTCATATTTATAAATAGTTTCATTTAGCTTACAAACTTAAACTAAAACATTTTTCTCCTTTATCTTACTAATGTCTTGATGACAATGAAATGTCTTTATTTCTTAATGAAAGTATACATTGAGGTTTCCTTTTGAAATTCAATTCTAACATAGAGACAAGAGGTGTCATGATGAAGAGATTATTAATGTAGAAAAATACTCGAAAAACTAAAAAAATAAAACTGCAAAAACTTAAAAAAAAAAACTAAAAAAAGAATACTCGAAAAAAAAAAACTCAAAATTTAGAAAAATAAAATATTAGAAACACAAAGTATAATGTTACTTTTTTTTTCTTAATGAAGAAACACATATTTTCATTACACCTATGCGTTTACTTCTTCTATTTTCTTCTTATAAAAATAAAAATAGCAATATTATATTGCATTTGTTATAGCATAAACATCATTAAAAGCAACTTAATCGCATTTTTGCAATTAATTAATAAGTATATTCATATTATAATCAACCTTATAGGTAGACATTACGTTATTGTTATAGCAATTAATATTGTATTTAGATATCATACGGTTCTAATACAAACCAATGTTATATATTATAAGTTTGGAGACAGACCTCTTCACTTCTTCTTCACTTTCACATTATTGTTGTTTTTTATAATAATTTATTATTAGACAACTTTTTTTTAGATTGTATCATTTAACCAATAAAAAATCACGGAAATTGAATCATAATTAAATTATAACATTTATATTACTACACTTTATTTAAAAGAATTACACTCTTATTATTAATTATAATTTTAAAAAAAATTATTTGAAGAATTAATATTAGAATCAAAATTTCAAATAATTACTATAACATTTAACAAATTTAACAAATGTAAAACCTTGTTTTATTATAGAAAATCAAACTCCTTTTTTGTCTTTTTTTTTTCAAAGCAAAAACGCAACTTCCTCTCCAACAGCTTTCTCTCCAACCAAGTTTTCTTCTTGAATATAAGACATTTTTTCAATTGTCACAAAGCTCTCATTAAGATTTAAATTTCAAAGTCACAAACCAATTTCGTGATAGAGCGTTGAGCAATGATTTATATCATTGAGCTTCACACCATGCAGTGTTTCTGTGAAATCTTAATTTTTTATAGTTTTGTTGGTTTTAGTTGCTTATACGAGTTAATTTCCAATGGTTGTAGTAATGATATGAGTTGCTATGATTTAAGAAATTTCATGTCAAAAATCTTAGTGTTGTGTTGCTTTAGTATATGAATTGATGTATGGATTTAAATAAGTATGGATTTAAATAAAAAAATATCTTCATACTTTGATAATCATTTATATTCATTTATAAAGTAAAATGTGGTATACGTTGAAAGTAACAAAAAATACTAGTTTAGAAACTTTTTTTTCTTAAAATACAAAAGAGATTAACTTTATGTGTGGTAAGGTAAAATCTATTAGTAATATATAATTCTATAAACCGTACAAATCAATTAAATAAAATTATTTAATATAATAATTATATTTAATTGAATGAAATTTTCACATATAAAATCAAGTTGTAATAATAAGAAAAAACATAGAAATAAGTGGTATCATAAATATATAAAATAAAAGCATATGTTTATGAATAAGTTTCTATTAGAATTTTATTAGTTGTCAAAATAAAATCTACAATAAGAACATATGTTTATGAATAAAAAAAATATTAATAAATATAAACATAAGGATCATTATAAACATATTCCTTCTAATAATATGATTATTATTTCCATTAATATAATATAAAAAGAGATAATATTTTTTCGTACCACAATATTTCACACATTTTTAATGTTGTTTATTTTTCTTGTCTGAAAGCGTATAATTCGTATTAACTTTGTTACTGGTCAAAAAATTATCTCAACTATCAAATAATAAATATACTAATTACTTAAAATAATTCCATTCCATTTATAATTACATTATTTTTGTGAGACCCTGAAAATTTCTCTGTAATTACCTGTCACATCACCATTAATACACCCCTCAATCCATTCTTATCTCATTTTAAAACCCATTTCCAAATCTGATAAACTCTCTGACATACACTGAAACCACACCCATCATTCTCTGAAAACGTACATGGCTGCACCTGCACACCCGCCACGTGTTGCAGAAGAAGCTTCCAGTTCAGAATTTAGTGGGCACGTGTCAGCTTGGGGTACGTCCGCTCAAACGAACGTGAATTTCACAAAACTGGATTTCCTAGAATTCTCTCTCTTACCTGCACCACTTATCCTCTTCCTCTGAACTCAAAACCTTCATCTTCTCCAACCTCTCTCTAGAAACCTTAAAACTTCTCTCTACTGTTACTCATTCATCTCTTCTCACCGTAGGAACGTTCCTTACGCCGTGAACTTCATTTTGGTCCGAACAACTTCAGATTCTGTTGACGACTTAGTTGAAGAGAATAAGAAAGATCTTGGAGGGTAGAAAACCATAAGTTGGGCAAGTCCAAGTGATACTTTTAGAACGAACACTGCTATCCAGGTAAGGGAAGTTTATATGTTTAATTTATACTGTATGTTGTATGATCTGAGATGTATGAATGAAAAAAATATAATGTTTGAGTTGTATGGATGATCACTGTTATTGTGCATGTATGAACTGCATGATGTTTGAGCTGTATGGTTGACCACTGTTATGGAAATTTTACTAATATGATTTCTGGTTTTGATTTCTCTGCTATGAACGAACACTGCTGGTATGAGTTATATTTGATGTTGATTTTGATTTAAATGCATGTTGATTTGATCAAGTATGAATGGAGTATGGTTATGGTGTGGTTGGATTGATTAAAATGTTGAAATCTGTATGATGATGATGTTTGAAGTGAGTTAAATCTGGAAATGAAAGTATAAAGTTCATAAAGTTGAAATCTGGAAAATTCTGCTAAAGTTGAGAAATCTGGAATTTTACTCTTTCCCACTGATAAAGGACGTTCGTCCCTGTACGGTCTTAAACCGTTCGGCTTTTAGTAAGATTACTTAGATTGGAATTCTTTCATTTGGAAAGAATTCTGCTCGAGAACGAGCGTCCCCAGTTGATGGTCTGAGCGTTCGTCTAGCTCAGCAATATTTAAATATTTAAGACTTTATAAATAAGTGACGTTCGGCCTTAAGTCGAGCGTTCGTCCTTAATGACGTTCGACCTTATGTTGAACGTTCGTTCTACAGAGCGTTCGTTTTTATATTGAACGTTCGTTCAAACTGGCGTTCGGTCATATACCTAAACGTTCGTCCTAAAATAGCGCTCGGTCTTATAACGAGCGTTCGTTCTAAATTGCGCAATGTCTCAGACTAAGCGTTCGTTCTAATTGAATACTTAATTGATAAAACAGCGTTCGTCCAAAGTATTAAGTACTCAATTTTCTTTACGTTCGTTCCATTCCTGGCAGTGGTTTTCATATACAAGTCTCTTCAAAAATAATTCTAAGTGTTCTTGATCCTCCATTGTGCATTAAATCTGGTGCAAGTTTTTATCCCAAATATTTTTCTAAGTACCAGTATACTTCAAAGTTGAGTCCGTTCATTTAATTGGTCAAACAGAAAGTACGTTCGTTATATATCTTTATTGATTATCCAGTAACTTCATTTGGACGTTCGTCCTCACTCTTCATTGGACTGAACGTTCGTCATTTTTGACTCCTGAATATAATGATGCAAAAGATGATGGAATATGGTAGATTAAAGTGTGAACACTATGAGAACTGAATTTATGATGTTGGATTTTGGACGAGCGTTCCAGGGAGGAACGCCTCATATATATATATATATATATTGAAAGATTGAATTGGTAAAGTATGACTATGGTTAGCTAATGCTGGCTTGGTCCATCCTGATATTCCGTGATGCTCATCTTCACGTAGAAGGGAGTAATCATGTGTGGGAATGGCAGGAGGTCTTTCGTATCCCTCACTTAGCAGGGGCGAAGGATTAACCTCGAGTGGCAGCTGTTGAGGGTATCCCAGTTACTACATCACTCGGGTGCAAGGACGCCTGTAGCTACATGGTTCATACAGTCCGGACGGTCGTCTAAAATATACATATGTTTATAAATTACTATGATGGATTATGTTAAATTGTATGTTAGGCGTGTGCATTGAAATGTTGAACGTGTATGTTGGATGTATGAATTAAATATTATAAGCTTACCCTTTCGTTTTCCTTGTGTTGTCAATTGTCCATGTACGTTCGTCCTGTTTTGCAATGATCATCCGTTGTGGATGTGAGCAGATGGTGGTACGTCCCTGGAAGAAATACTAGAAGAAGAAAATTTGGAAGAGGCGAATCTAGTTGGAGTAGAAGTGAAGGCCGAGCCTTAGAGCGCTCGTTTAGATGTTAGAGTAATTTGAACGTTCGGCTATATATTTTGTAAAGCCGTTCATCCTAATGATCTCCATTTCTGTTTAAGCGTACGCTATTTTTATTATCCAAGTCGTTCGGTTTTTTTTTGAACTCTGCTTTATTAATGTAAAGACTGCTTAATTACTGTTAATTGTAATTAATTCTAAATTATGGTAATTACTATATTTTGGGATGTTACATTAGTGGTATCAGAGCAGTTTTGTTCTATAAAAAGGACACTGTAGGATATGAGTGCACTGTGTTTTTGCTGTGTGCTTATATGTTTAATGAGTTATTGTTTTTAACTCTTGAACAATTCTAACGCTCGTTTTCTGATGAACCAGAGAACCTATGGCGCCTAGACTTCCTCCTCCCCCACCGCCGAATGATACTGACGCGTCCAACAACGCTAGGCTGTTGGAATCCGTGATAGATAGGTTGCAACAGCAGAATAATACTCTGATGGAACAGAACGCCACTCTGATGCAGCAAAATCAGAACGCCATGCAGATTATGGAGGCCGCTCGTGCCAGTTCGGAAGCCACGCAGAGGCAATTGATGGACATTCTTGCTGCTACCAGAGGCACGCCAGGAGCGTCCTCTTCCAATGCCACCCAGCCCACTACGGAATGGAGTTTGGAAAGTTTTCTACAACATCATCCTGCCAAGTTCAATGGAAAGGGACTTCCGGATGCAGCGGATCAATGGCTAAGGGACATGGAGAGGATTTATGATGCCAAAAGGTGCCCAGACGACAACCGTTTGGCATTTACGGAATATTTATTAACTGGTGAAGCTAGCCACTGGTGGACGAGCGCAAAAGCTCTCTTGACGGACGCCCAAACTCCCATCACTTGGGAAGTGTTTAGGAATAAATTTTATGAAGAATACTTTCCAGATAGCGTTCGGTTTGCAAAAGAAGTAGAGTTTCTTCAATTGGTTCAAGGAGGGATGTCTGTTTCTGAATATACGAACAAGTTCAAACACTTGGTTCGTTTCAACACAATGGCCACAAATGAAGAGTGGCAGTGCCGGAAGTTTGAGAACGGCTTGAGAAGTGATTTGAAGGTTATGATTTCAAGCTTGTGCATACGAACGTTTTCTGCCATGGTGGAGAGGGCCAAGGTGTTGGAGAAGAACATGGCCGAGGCGGAAAAGCACAAGAAGCAACATCAGGGTGTAAGGGGACCAATCGTAGCAAGGAATAATACCAGTCAGAGGAGATTCCCTTACGCTCGTCCAAATCAACTCACGAACGCAAGCGGATCGCAAGCATTGGTTCCTGCCGGACAGTATGGGCAGCAAGGTGGTATTACTTGTTTTCAGTGTGGAGGACCACATTACCGTTCGTCATGCCCTCAATTGGTGGGTGGAAGACATTGCACTCGTTGCGGAAGGAATGGGCATGTGGCGAACGAGTGCAACTCTGGAGGTCGAGCAGTAATGAGACCACCAAATGCTGGAAGGAATCAGCCGAGAGGGGGACGAGCTCAAGCAGTGGGACGAGTGTATGCGATCACTGGAGCGGAGGCAGCGAGCTCAGGTACGCTCGTCACTGGTACCTGCTTACTTCATGGAATATCTTGCTGTGTGTTGTATGACTCGGGGGCAACACACTCCTTCATCTCGAAGGCGTGCGTTGAGAAACTGGGGTTAGCAGCGAGTGAGATGCAGTTTGACCTGGTGGTGTCAACACCAGCCGCTGGTGAGGTTAGGACGTCTACCATGTGCGTTAGATGTCCTATTGAGGTAGAAGGGCGTAGATTCAAGGTAAATCTCATCTGTTTGCCTCTCAAAGATTTAGAGGTAATTTTGGGAATGGATTGGCTGAATGCCAATCGCATTCTCATAGATTGTGGAGCTAAGGAGTTAATTTTTCCTGAAGAAGACGAAGAGGATTTGGGTGTGACGCTCGGCCAGTTGAAAGAAGATATTATGGAGGGCGCCGCTTGTTTTCTCATAATGACGCATGAAGACCAAGAGCTGGGAAAGTTGAGGCAAGAACGAACGTTCGTTATTGGCAGTAAGGAACGAACGTTTATTTTGGAGGAGTTTCAGGACGTTTTTCCAGAGGAAATACCTGGGTTACCTCCTGTTCGGGAAGTTGAATTCACCATTGATTTGGTGACGACAGCCGCACCTATCTCAGTTCAACCATACCGGATGGCGCCTGCAGAGTTGGTTGAACTTAAAAAGCAGATTGAAGCGTTGATGGAGAAGCAGTTTATTAGACCGAGCGTATCACCATGGGGAGCGCCTGTGCTCTTGGTGAAAAAGAAGGATGGCAGCTCTCGATTGTGCATAGATTACAGACAATTGAACAAGCTGACCATCAAAAACAAGTACCCGTTGCCAAGGATTGATGATTTGTTGGATCAACTGCATGGGGCAACGGTATTTTCAAAGATAGACTTGCGTTCGGGATATCATCAGATTAGGGTGAAAGAGGACGACATTCAGAAGACAGCGTTTAGGTCTCGTTATGGACACTACGAGTATGTAGTGATGCCATTTGGAGTGACGAACGCTCCTGCAGTGTTCATGGATTATATGAACCGCATCTTCAGACCTTACTTGGACAAGTTTGTGGTCGTTTTCATAGATGATATTCTCATCTACTCTAAGACACAAGCCGAGCATGAAGAACACTTGAGGGCAGTGCTGAGAGTGTTGAGAGAAAAGGAGTTGTATGCAAAACTGTCCAAGTGTGAATTTTGGATGAATGAGGTACAATTTTTGGGCCATGTGGTCTCGGCTGAAGGTATTTCAGTGGATCCTTCTAAGGTGAGAGCAGTGTTGGATTGGAAGAGCCCGCGTTCGGTCACAGAAGTGAGAAGTTTCGTTGGGCTTGCTGGCTACTACAGACGCTTCATAGAGGGATTCGCCAAGATAGTGGCTCCGCTTACCCAATTGACTAGAAAGGATCAGCCGTTCGCTTGGACTGACTTGTGTGAGGAACGCTTCCAAGAGTTGAAGAATAAGTTGACGAGCGCTCCAGTTTTGATAATTCCAGACACGACCAAACCTTTTGAAGTGTACTGTGACGCGTCCCATCAAGGGTTGGGCTGTGTGCTTATGCAAGAGAGACGAGCGGTAGCATACGCGTCTCGTCAGCTGAAGATTCATGAACGCAATTATCCAACGCACGACCTAGAGCTGGCAGCGGTCGTCTTTGCATTAAAGATTTGGAGACATTACTTGTATGGATCCGTCTTCCAAGTCTTTAGTGATCACAAGAGCCTCAAATATTTATTTGATCAAAAGGAGTTGAATATGAGGCAAAGACGTTGGTTGGAGTTCTTAAAAGACTATGAATTTGAGTTGCTTTATCACCCTGGAAAGGCCAATGTAGTGGCGGATGCTCTAAGCAGGAAGGCAGTGTATGTCTCGTTGATGATGGTGAAAGAGCTTAGTTTGGTTGAGAGTTTTAGAGATCTAAGGTTGCAGTTTGAGTTGGAGCCGAACAGCATTAAGTGCTGTAACCTTAGAATATCTAGCAACATCTTTGATCGGATTAGAATGAAGCAACGAGAGGATGAAGAGCTGGTGAAGATCTTTAGCGCGCTCGGTTCAGAACGAGCCAAAGAGTTCAATGCTGGGACGGACGGCCTACTGCGTTACATGGGTAGGACGTGCGTTCCCAATGATGGCGAACTGAAGCGGATCATATTGGAGGAAGCACATCACAGTCGTCTTAGCATACACCCCGGTATGACTAAGATGTACCAAGATCTTAGACGCTCGTTCTGGTGGCCTGGAATGAAGAGTGATGTCGCTCGTTTTGTGGCATCTTGCTTGACCTGTCAACGTGCAAAGGCTGAACACCAACGACCAGGCGGCTTGCTTCAACCATTGGAAATTCCAGAGTGGAAGTGGGACAGCATTTCTATGGATTTCGTGACCCATCTACCACGTACGATTCGAAATCATGATTCAATCTGGGTAATCGTGGACAGATTAACAAAGAGCGCCCACTTCCTAGCAGTAAACTTGAAGATGTCAATGACAAATTTGGCTAAGTTGTACATCAAGGAGATCGTTCGTCTTCATGGAGTGCCTTCAAGCATAATTTCTGACCGAGACCCGAGATTCACATCTCGGTTTTGGCAATCGTTACAAGGCGAGTTGGGAAGCAAACTGCAGATGAGTTCAGCGTATCATCCTCAAACGGACGGTCAGTCCGAACGTACCATCCAGACGCTGGAAGATTTACTGAGGACGTGCGTCCTAGATCACTTGGGCGCCTGGGATGAAATACTGCCGCTAGTGGAGTTCACGTACAACAACAGTTTTCAAGCTAGCATTGGTATGGCGCCGTTTGAAGCTCTCTATGGAAGGAAATGCCGAACGCCACTTTGCTGGTTCCAGGAAGGAGAGAACG
The DNA here is from genome assembly GCA_027742785.1 of Vigna reflexopilosa. NCBI lineage: Eukaryota > Viridiplantae > Streptophyta > Magnoliopsida > Fabales > Fabaceae > Vigna > Vigna reflexopilosa. The sequence continues at coordinate 2,689,882 of CM050923.1, forward strand.
TGTTAACTGGACCTGAGCTCATCCAGCAAACGACTGACAAAGTGAAGTTGATTCAGGAGAGATTGAAGACGTCCCTGAGTAGGCAAAAATCTTATGCGGATAGAAGAAGGAGGCCATTGGAGTTTGCTGCAGGGGATCATGTATTCTTGAGACTCAACCCAATTACTGGAGTAGGCAGAGTCGTTCGTCCAAAGAAGCTGTCGCCAAAGTTCATAGGACCGTACCAGATTTTGAGGAAAATTGGACCAGTAGCTTATGAATTAGCATTGCCACCTCAACTATCAAATCTACATCCGGTATTCCATGTGTCTCAACTCAGAAAGTATATAGCCAACCCCTCTCATGTATTAGAACTGGAAGACATTCACCTACAACCGGATCGAACGCTGGAGTTGCAACCAGTTCGTGTTGAGAGCGTTCGCACAAAGTTACATAAAGGGAAGGACGTTCGTTTAGTAAAAATAGTGTGGGACGCTAAGACTGGTGACTCAACTTGGGAAGTAGAGAGTGCGATGAGAGACTTGTATCCCCACCTATTCACGGGTAAGTTTTAAATTTTCGAGGACGAAAATTTTTGTAGTTAGGGAGAATGTGAGACCCTGAAAATTTCTCTGTAATTACCTGTCACATCACCATTAATACACCCCTCAATCCATTCTTATCTCATTTTAAAACCCATTTCCAAATCTGATAAACTCTCTGACATACACTGAAACCACACCCATCATTCTCTGAAAACGTACATGGCTGCACCTGCACACCCGCCACGTGTTGCAGAAGAAGCTTCCAGTTCAGAATTTAGTGGGCACGTGTCAGCTTGGGGTACGTCCGCTCAAACGAACGTGAATTTCACAAAACTGGATTTCCTAGAATTCTCTCTCTTACCTGCACCACTTATCCTCTTCCTCTGAACTCAAAACCTTCATCTTCTCCAACCTCTCTCTAGAAACCTTAAAACTTCTCTCTACTGTTACTCATTCATCTCTTCTCACCGTAGGAACGTTCCTTACGCCGTGAACTTCATTTTGGTCCGAACAACTTCAGATTCTGTTGACGACTTAGTTGAAGAGAATAAGAAAGATCTTGGAGGGTAGAAAACCATAAGTTGGGCAAGTCCAAGTGATACTTTTAGAACGAACACTGCTATCCAGGTAAGGGAAGTTTATATGTTTAATTTATACTGTATGTTGTATGATCTGAGATGTATGAATGAAAAAAATATAATGTTTGAGTTGTATGGATGATCACTGTTATTGTGCATGTATGAACTGCATGATGTTTGAGCTGTATGGTTGACCACTGTTATGGAAATTTTACTAATATGATTTCTGGTTTTGATTTCTCTGCTATGAACGAACACTGCTGGTATGAGTTATATTTGATGTTGATTTTGATTTAAATGCATGTTGATTTGATCAAGTATGAATGGAGTATGGTTATGGTGTGGTTGGATTGATTAAAATGTTGAAATCTGTATGATGATGATGTTTGAAGTGAGTTAAATCTGGAAATGAAAGTATAAAGTTCATAAAGTTGAAATCTGGAAAATTCTGCTAAAGTTGAGAAATCTGGAATTTTACTCTTTCCCACTGATAAAGGACGTTCGTCCCTGTACGGTCTTAAACCGTTCGGCTTTTAGTAAGATTACTTAGATTGGAATTCTTTCATTTGGAAAGAATTCTGCTCGAGAACGAGCGTCCCCAGTTGATGGTCTGAGCGTTCGTCTAGCTCAGCAATATTTAAATATTTAAGACTTTATAAATAAGTGACGTTCGGCCTTAAGTCGAGCGTTCGTCCTTAATGACGTTCGACCTTATGTTGAACGTTCGTTCTACAGAGCGTTCGTTTTTATATTGAACGTTCGTTCAAACTGGCGTTCGGTCATATACCTAAACGTTCGTCCTAAAATAGCGCTCGGTCTTATAACGAGCGTTCGTTCTAAATTGCGCAATGTCTCAGACTAAGCGTTCGTTCTAATTGAATACTTAATTGATAAAACAGCGTTCGTCCAAAGTATTAAGTACTCAATTTTCTTTACGTTCGTTCCATTCCTGGCAGTGGTTTTCATATACAAGTCTCTTCAAAAATAATTCTAAGTGTTCTTGATCCTCCATTGTGCATTAAATCTGGTGCAAGTTTTTATCCCAAATATTTTTCTAAGTACCAGTATACTTCAAAGTTGAGTCCGTTCATTTAATTGGTCAAACAGAAAGTACGTTCGTTATATATCTTTATTGATTATCCAGTAACTTCATTTGGACGTTCGTCCTCACTCTTCATTGGACTGAACGTTCGTCATTTTTGACTCCTGAATATAATGATGCAAAAGATGATGGAATATGGTAGATTAAAGTGTGAACACTATGAGAACTGAATTTATGATGTTGGATTTTGGACGAGCGTTCCAGGGAGGAACGCCTCATATATATATATATATATATTGAAAGATTGAATTGGTAAAGTATGACTATGGTTAGCTAATGCTGGCTTGGTCCATCCTGATATTCCGTGATGCTCATCTTCACGTAGAAGGGAGTAATCATGTGTGGGAATGGCAGGAGGTCTTTCGTATCCCTCACTTAGCAGGGGCGAAGGATTAACCTCGAGTGGCAGCTGTTGAGGGTATCCCAGTTACTACATCACTCGGGTGCAAGGACGCCTGTAGCTACATGGTTCATACAGTCCGGACGGTCGTCTAAAATATACATATGTTTATAAATTACTATGATGGATTATGTTAAATTGTATGTTAGGCGTGTGCATTGAAATGTTGAACGTGTATGTTGGATGTATGAATTAAATATTATAAGCTTACCCTTTCGTTTTCCTTGTGTTGTCAATTGTCCATGTACGTTCGTCCTGTTTTGCAATGATCATCCGTTGTGGATGTGAGCAGATGGTGGTACGTCCCTGGAAGAAATACTAGAAGAAGAAAATTTGGAAGAGGCGAATCTAGTTGGAGTAGAAGTGAAGGCCGAGCCTTAGAGCGCTCGTTTAGATGTTAGAGTAATTTGAACGTTCGGCTATATATTTTGTAAAGCCGTTCATCCTAATGATCTCCATTTCTGTTTAAGCGTACGCTATTTTTATTATCCAAGTCGTTCGGTTTTTTTTTGAACTCTGCTTTATTAATGTAAAGACTGCTTAATTACTGTTAATTGTAATTAATTCTAAATTATGGTAATTACTATATTTTGGGATGTTACAATTTTTACATGACAAAGATACAAACATTAACATAATTTATTTGGTATAGTTAAAAAAATATTTATTTAAATTTAAGAACAACAATTAGTTTTTTTTTTTAAATTGAAACTATAATCATGTTGAGACGGAGAAGTAAACTTATCATTATATAATTTAATAATACTAGTATAAAATTCCTTTACTGAGTAGTTCTATAAGCTATTTCCTATTTTTAAGAATAATAATAAAGTAACTTCCAAAACACAAGTTTTTTTTTAATTTATATTTTAAAATTTTCCGTGCATGTTTGTTTTGTCTATCTCTCAAAATGTATAACTAAATAACTAAATCAAACTTCAATTCAATTGCATTCATAGTTCATTTATGATCGTAATTCTTCGTTGATCTGATCCCAACTCATTAATAGTCCAAAGTCCAACGTGGAAATTTGAGTCACACAGCACAACCTTGGATCCAACACTTTCACCTGTGTCTCAAATTCCATAATTCAATCAACCCCATTGTTCTTATCAGTCTCAAGCTCGGATTTTGAGTGTAAAGATCTGTGCTTTGGCCATGGAGAACTCGGAGAAGGTGGTGGCTGTGATCATGGTGGGTGGGCCAACCAAAGGTATTTGAAATCTTTGCATGTTTTCTAATCAAAGTTAGTGTCTTTTTTCCAGTTTTGATTTTGGGGTTCTCTTAGTATCTATCTTACATGGCTTTGTTCGATTGTGTCTGCAGGGACCAGATTTCGGCCTCTTTCGTTCAATATTCCCAAACCCCTTTTCCCTTTGGCTGGCCAGCCAATGGTTCACCATCCTATTTCTGCTTGCAAAAGGGTTTGTTTCTTTGCCTCACCTCAATTACCCTTCTCACTGTTTCTCATCAAATTGAGGGGAAAATAAATTAAAAGGACTTCAATGTCAATGTTGACTTGCATACTTGTGTGTGTGTGTAATTACAAATGGTCTTCATTAGTTTAAACTCTAAAGTTCAAATGTGTGTATGTGCTATGCTTTAATCTATAGTCTAAAATTCAAATTAGATCAAGTTGGAAAATAAAAACAAAAAACTAGAATGAACTTCAATTTATGTGTGTATGTGTGTGCGCTCACGCAGGCCAGTGTATGATCCATGTAGCCAATCTCGTAATGAGATAATAAGACTTTATGGTTGTTATGCTGTGGATGTGTGTACTAAAATTTGATCAAATTGAGAATGAAAGACCACAATGAAATTCAATTTCAATGTGTGTGTTCTACATTAGTCTAAAATTCAAATATGATCAAATTGAGGGAAAGAAAACTAGAAGTAACTTCAGTTTCAATGTTGACATGCATACTTTTCTGTGTGTGTATAAATGTCCATGGTTTCCATTTGTTGAAAATATTGAAGATCAGCTTAAAAACTGATGAAAAGGAGAGGAGAGGGGACGTGTGACTTACAAGGTGTGAAGTGTTTTTACTTATTAGTGTTGTCTTCTACAGATACCCAATTTGGCTCAAATATATCTTATTGGATTCTACGAGGAGCGAGAATTCGCTCTATATGTCTCTTCAATCTCAAATGAGCTGAAATTACCAGTAAGGTGACTAGTGCATTAATATGCAGCTTTAATAAGAGAAAGTATGCTTGTTAACTTTGTTAAATTCTGGACCTCACCTGACCATGGCTTATTACTGATATCAATCTAGATATTTGAAAGAAGATAAACCGCGTGGTTCAGCAGGTGGCCTTTACTACTTCAGAGATATTATCATGGAGGACAGCCCAGTTAGAAACACTACCCTTATCTGTTTTTGCCATTTTATGTTATATTGTTAATTAACATAGTCGCCACATTTTTATTGCAGTCACATATATTTCTGTTAAACTGTGATGTTTGCTGCAGTTTTCCACTACCAGCAATGCTTGGTAAGTATGTCGCTCTTAAACTGTAGTAGTTCTTCAGATGTATGTCACTACTGAAATATTTCTTTTTTTCTTTTTACAGATGCCCATAAAAGATATGGTGGGATGGGGACAATGTTGGTGATCAAGGTTGGTGCATAAGAAAATGGGTATACTTAAATAGCACTTAAAGTGGTAAAATCAGAGGCAGAGACAGACTAGGGATTAAGAGATCAATGCTTTTTCTATACACACAATTCACAGTAGGACATTATGGCATTGTTTTATTATAACAACTTCACCTACAACCTAGTGGAAAAAGGGCTTCATTGTTGTTCTGTCTATGGGTTTTCTAAATACATTCAGATTATACATATCTATAATGATCATTGCTGTGTTTCTTTACAAAACCACTTTCATTCTCTTTTTGGGGTTGTGGATGTCTTGTGTAGGTTTCAGCTGAATCAGCTAACCAATTCGGTGAGTTGGTTGCTGATCCAACCACTAATGAGTTGCTGCATTATACTGAGAAACCTGAGACATTTGTAAGTATTCGGTTTGGTTTGTTTCTCTTCATTTTCTTACTAAGAAAAAAAAATCACAATTCAATTTATTATCTTGATTGGTATAATATGTGTATGTGTGCTCTGCTATTACACCTTAACAAAACTAATCACTGTAATTGCAGGTCAGCAATTTGATAAATTGTGGTGTGTACGTTTTCACCCCTGATATTTTTACTGCAATTGATGATGTATATATTAATCGAGAAGGCATAGGTTGGTCACTTTCAATCACCTTTTATATACTTTCAATCTTGAAAGACTTGTGTTGCATGAATTGATTCTCTGAAACATAAGATTTAACTCGGTTCAACCTTTAGAATTTTAACTAATGAGTGTTGCATAGAAGTGGTATATATTATGAACCAAGAAGGCATAGGGTGATCTATGACAATTGAAGTTTAGAAAACTTCACTTATAAAAGGCTTGTGTTTCATTAATTGATTCCTGATACTGAAGATTGAACTTGGCTCTAACCTTCAGAAATTTAAACAAATTTGTATAAGCAGGTATATGATATGAACTGAGAAGACAAATTTTATTTTTATCATAATTTAAAAAGCTTCACCATTAAAAGGCTTGTATTCCATCAATTTGTTCCTTAATAGACAAGATTTAACTTGGCTTCAACCTTTAGACTTTAGACAACATAGGCACAATACACAAAATTGCAAAAGTTGAGAAATGTTGTTAGTAATAATGATTCTATTTCCAATCACTGTTTATATTGTTCCCTTATAGGCACACTCACACACATTTGGTAGCATATGACCAGCTCCTGTAATTGGTGAACCCATATAACTTTTCGCTCCAAATAATTTTCTTTATTTATTTGTAAGGGTCTGTGTTTTATTAGTACCTACCAGATGTTGCATACCCTTTTCATTGCAAGAACTATGCTGATAGGTTTTGAAAACGTTTGGGCAACTTAGGACTACAAAAAATATCAACACAAGGACTAAATCAAAATTGTGCGAATTGTATAGAGACCAATATATATCTTAATAAAAAATGTGTAACTACCATGTCATGTCACCAACAACTATTAGCCACACCAACAAGGGGAGAATGGTTTTATGGCATACAAAGGCTGGTGTCTATTTTGAAAACTTTTTCTCTTATAGGAACAAAAAAGATATAGAAATCAAATTTAAGTTGTGACAAGGTGACCCATGTAACGATGAAATACGTAGTTTAACCCATTTTATTCTGTCATTTATTATATTTCTTATAGTTATTACTTAAAAGAAAAATTGGGATGCTTCATAATGGAATATGATGAGAAAAGGTCCTCTGCATACTAAAGCTATCAAACATATTTTTTTTTTAACTTGGCTCCATTATATATGGTGTATTTGTAGCTTTATATATTTCTAACATCGATTTATGGCATTCATGTCTAAGAACTTGAAAATCTTTCATACCTTTTGGTTTTTTCACTATATCTACTATTGGAAATCCTACATAGACTAAAGATAAGGTTAATTTATAATATATAAGTGGATGCAAACTTCACCTAACCAACTAGTTTTGTAGAATTGAGTTAGGCTTAAAGTTCATTTCTTAACATGGTTTGAGAGCCATAGTTATCCTAGTGAATTTTGTTGTTTGTTGAGTCTATTATTCCACCCACTATCGGATCACTCTTTAATGTCTAATCTCCCATTCAAATTGTATATGCCTCGACATGAGGGGGAGTGTTGGAAGTCCCACATAGACTAAAGATAAAGATAATTTACAATATATAAGTGGTGCAGATCTCACTTTTCAAACCAGTTTTGTAGGGTTGAGTTAGGTTTAAAGACCAGTTCTTAACATCTATCGACTTTGTTTGCTGTTTGGTTACATCATTGGAAATTGACTTAATTTATTGACACCTTTGCAGCTAATCTACGACGTCTCTCCAACTTTGAAACACTCCAATCTGCCTCAAGGTTGACTAATTACCATTTTTTTTTTATTTTGAAAAGAATTCAAAACTATTTTTAATGGGGGCATGGATATTGGCTCAGATGAGCTAAATGTAAAAGAGTCTCTACACTTGACTATAATTTTCTCTTTTAGGGATTAAGTTAATCTTGCTCAGCGTAAGACAAATATCTAGCCCTCATTGCTTTTCTTCCTCTACTTGTCACATTGGCTACATAGAATTCACCCTTTTCTTTGCACATCTTTTCCTCGTTGAAAACTACAATATCTTCAGAGGCTCATGGACACATTTTCCCTTCAGGAATATTCCTGCAGATTTTGTAAGACTGGATCAGAATATATTATCACCTCTAGCTGGGAAGAAGCAATTATATACGTATGAGACAATGGATTTCTGGGAGCAAATTAAAACTCCAGGGTAGGGTTGCATTGTATCTTAACACTGTCTCAAGATTTAATATAGGAAACATTATTAGGTTTAACTTATATTATACACTTACATGAACAGAATGTCATTGAAATGCTCAGAATTGTATCTTGCTCAATTCCGGTATACTTCACCTGATCTTTTGGCCAGTGGAGATGGTATTAAGAGTGCAACAGTTTCTGGCAATGTATATATTCATCCCTCTGCAAAAGTTCATCCATCTGCGAAGGTAACTCCATTGCCTTCTCAAAATTGTAAATACTTTACCTTTATAGACAAATTAAATTTGCTGTAGTATGCATTTCTGCTAAAGTCGTAAAGATTATATAGATCTGTTCTTGAAGGGAAAAAATACTTGACTAGAATTTATACAATATTTCCAAATAATTGTTTTAAGGGTGCATTGATTCCATTGCAAGTTAGGAATTTATTTGTTAGGTTAAACTGTTTGTTGGACAGATGATGTTGGAAAGATTTTTATTCAGACTGTCAATCAAGATTGAATAAACAGTGCACATTGCATTATTGCAATTATAAAATGTTAGCTGCAAGTAAAATGAAAACAAATTGTGGAGAAAACCAAAATTTCTGTTTATATGGCCCTGAATAGTGATAAGAACTTTAGGTGAAAGACACCACAAAAGATAGTAAAACTATAGTATAGTTGGAGAACCCTAAGTCTTATGTAGACAATACTTTTTTTATGGGACTCACGCTTCATACCTTGCAATTGGATCCCAAACAAATACTTGACATGAAATATAAAGTAAGTTTTTCTTCTCTTCATTGAACAGATTGGTCCCAATGTTTCTATCTCAGCAAATGTTCGTGTAGGTGCTGGCGTCAGGTTAAGCGGGTGTATCATCTTGGATGATGTTGAAATTATGGTAAGGAACTGAATGGTTAGATGTGAATAAGTATTTACGGTGTATAAGAAAATGCAATTGTTCTTCTGACAGGAAAATGCTTTCGTCACAAACTCGATTATTGGATGGAAGTCATCACTTGGAAGATGGTCACATGTGCAGGCAAGTTCAGTACATTTTTAATTAAACTGGTGAAAATGTGAAAGAGCATAAAGCAAAAAGATGGAGAAAATTTTGAACAAAAGAAAAGTTCCATTTCAGCCATCAACATGTCTAAGGCATTTGAATTTTAACTTTTACAAGCACTCTTGCTTACTGTGGCTGACCTATAGTCATTTTAATGGTTCAGGCTGATGGTAACTATAATGCAAGACTTGGCACAACCATTCTAGGTACAAACTTCTGCTTTCTTAATTTGTTTATGAAGAAAACTGATTTACAGTTTTGGTAGGTACTTTTGGTGATGTTCTTCAGTTAAACATATAAAATTGAAGTTTTAACTTATTAATCTGTGTTGATCTTAATGAAAACTTCCATTTTGAAAATTACTGAGGTAAACTCTAATCTGGATTAGAAAACAATGCCAAAAGTGTTTAAAGAACTGTGTCCTATAAACACCATTTCAGTTGTGACCTTTTTCCTTTTCTCCTTTGTGATAATGATCATTTAGGGGAAGCTGTAACTGTTGAAGATGAGGTGGTAGTGTTCAACTGCATTGTTCTTCCCAACAAAACTCTTAATGTCAGTGTGCAAGAAGAAATCATCTTGTAATCTGAAGAAGGGAGTTTTACATCCTAAAAAGAGGCTTGGAGCATTTTGGTTTTACCATTTCTTTCTCTAATTTGTTTGATCTAGGAATGCAAGTTAAGTTTGGATACAACATACAAGAAGAGTAAGGAATTTTGGCTTAATTATGGAGTTATGTACATTACAATATTTTTTTTCCCTTGCTTATTTTATGTACACAAATGGATCAATGTGTAAATCACACTGTTACATCAATCCATCACTAAACTTTACATCATAAACTTAAACGTTACAGTTAGATCATGACTCCAACAGATATTACATGTTTGACTTAAACTTTACAAAGTTTGGATTGAACTTAAGTTTATAAAAACTACTGATGTTGTTTCTATAAAATTGAGGTTTTAAATGAAAGTTTGGATTGAACTTAAGTTTGTAAAAACTACTGATGTTGTTTCTATAAAATTGAGGTTTTAAAAAATTTTGATGCACTTTCGTAAGTTTCCTCTTAGACCCTCAGAGAGATCTATTATCTTTTCTGAATTATACTAGGTTATTTTTTGATTTTTAGATTATGAAATCCAATAAAAAAAATTCTCAAAAATGACTTTCAAATTATGAAATTCAGAAATTAAGTAATTTTCAGATTATACAATTTCGAAATTATTTTTAATTTTCGAATTATATAACTTAAAAGCTATTTACTTTTGAATTATGCAAGTCATTTTTAATTTCTGGATTATACACTCTAAAATAATAAAATGGAATGTTTTTTTAAATGGGGGTACAGGAAGAAACTTGCACTTGTAAAATGTAGAAAAGAATCTCCTGATACTACATGACAATTGCTTCTTGTACATCCGTATTTTCTTTTGTGCACCATTTTGTAGTGTGATGACAAAAATGATTTATTTTTCAAATAGTCAAATTTTCTAGGAAACTATTTCTGAAATGTTATTAAAAAGCTTTCAAGCTACGCGTTTGGGAAATATTTGGAAAATTCTGTACTAGTGTTGCGAAAATAATTAATGACATGGTTACACCTCTTTTTTGCATACAATATTTGTACAGTATAAAATATTAACCGAGTGGTTACAAACAACCAACCGGATATTCAGGTAATCTGTTTATATCTTATTCTGTTTATATTTTATTGGCTTATATCAGCTTAGGATCCATGAGGTAAAGGGTGTTGCTCCCTCCACCCCCACACATCTCTTCCTCCACCTTCCTTTACTATTTTGCCCCTTCCTCCACCTTTTCTTTACTATTTTGCCCCTCATTAAAATTTTATTTTTAAAATTATTGTTTTTTAATTTTATTCATTTATAACATATTTTACTGATAACCTGATAACCTACGTAGTTCCTTCTATGAGTAAAATATTTTTCTGCAAAGCTTGGTAATCGTGAAAAGAATTATCAAGCAATCTTCCTCTTGTTCTCGGTGCACTACGTGGTGCAGTGCGTTTGTGGTGTAGTGTCCTTGTCGTAGTTCATCTTCAGGTACGTAGTCATAATCCTTCCAATAATCCTAAACCTTAAACCCTTCCCATACTTCCAATAATCCTTTTAATATCCAAGCCTATAATCCTTGCATGAGCCGTAAAACGTAGTAAAATAAAAACGAAACGTAAAACGAACGCTGCCTCTGGACGGATGATATCCTTCAACGGATGTCAACATCCGTTTAAGGCAAAACGGATGTCAACATCCGTTTTCTTACCCTTCTTGTTGCCTCTGCGTTGTTGTTCAGACTTTGGCATCAGATGCTTAAGAAGGCCAAGCAAAAGCTCCTTAACTCTGCACTCGTTTGAGACATAAACCCACGCGTGACAATCAAAGTGGTTCTTCACCTGGTCGCTATTATAGACCTTTCGGGCAAGAGTGGTCTTTCCCAATCCCCCCATGCCAACGATAGAGATAGCTTTACAATTTGAATCACCTTCCAAGAGTCGCTTGACGACATCCTTGGAGTCCTGGACAAAGCCCACCGCATGTTCTTCCTCCACGTCTCTTCTTAGCTTGTGCAGCGATTGCAACCTTTTCTCCTCCTCCTCATCTTCTGTTGCGGATTGATTAGTGGCTTCTCTGAAAACATCATATTTGTCCTTGTTGTCGCGTATCTCGTTGAGAGTGGTTTTGAGCTTGTCTATTTTTTGGGCTACGTCGTGGAGCAACCTTGCTTGGCCAAAGCCATGGAGCATCCTCCCCAGAACGGTTCTCCTATTGTAAATGGCAACTTTTGCTACGAATGTGTCGATGACATCCTCAGCTACTTGGGCCACATCTCTGATTTGGTTCAAAACAGTATGTTCCATTCCCTTCTTTCTCTTTGTGGTGTTGAGGAGGTCTTTGATCATTTGAAGTTCGTATTGGAGGGACTGGACTGTATCCTCCACGCCATACAGCAAGTTAGCTTCTCGTGCGGCAAGCTGACCTAAGTGATCTATAACAAAGGAAACTACATTCTCTGCCATTACAGCGTGGACGAGCGTGTAGATTTGGATACTGGGTTTGTGGTCGGTGATGGAAGAAGAATAACAGGATTTAACAAGGTACCAGAAAAAGCAACACAGTGTAGCTTGCAGCCAGATACGAAAGAATGTCCAAATATATATATATTATGCAAAGCGATTGCAATAAAGAATTTATAAAGACTTCGGTTGAAGACTTGAGGTTTTAATTTTCCATTTATTACGATACAATATTTAATTTTCAAAGTTGCTAAGTTCATACTATCGGTAGTTAGGCGCCTTCCTGTTATGTGCACTGTACCTTCAACTCATTTCACTTACAATATTTATATATCAACATCATTCTCCACAATAATTAGCTCTTTTTTATTAGATTTATATGTTAAAATTTATATATCAAATTATTTCATCTAAAAGTTTAAACATTTAAATTATTTCATCTAAAACGACCGTTTTGCCTTAAACGGATGTCGACATCCGTTTTGCCTTAAACGGATGTTGACATCCGTTGAAGGATGTCCAGAGACAGCGTTCGTTTTACGTTTCGTTTTTATTTTATTTGTTTATTTTATTTACAGTAATTTATATTTAAATTTATAATTTTAAATGTTATATATGGTTAGTTTTTAAACGTTGATGAGGCTTGACGGAAGAGAAAATGATAAACGGTGGAGAAGAAGCTTGACGGAAGAGAGAAAGGTAAACGGAAATGGAAGAGAGAAAGAGGTGCAGAGGGAAGTTAATCAGAAGTTTTAAATAAATTAAAATATTAAAATAATAAAAATAAAAAATTTTAACTTTTGAGGATATAATTGTCATTTTAGAAGGATATAATTGGTATTTTAGAAAATTGGGGAGGTGGAAGAAGAGATGTGTGGGGGTGGAGGGAGCAACACCCTGAGGTAAATTATAAATACAAAGCCAGGACCAAAAGCCAGGTACGTTCCACTTACGCATTATTTACTCTACGTTACACTCAAATACTCAATAGTGATAATCATTCACTAAATATTCAACCAATAGCCGAGGCTCTTCAAATCACACGCCTAACTTGGGCGTCGGAGTACCTTTTGCAGGTACATCCTCCCTCGTCAAGAAGGAGACCGATCGGTTTGTGCCAACACCGATTGGCCAATAGCAGGAGTTTGGAAGCAAGCGAACGACCCAGACACGTCACCAGGTTAGTCTCTCGGTCCCGCAAAATATCTATCGAAACATTTTGGCGCCCACCATGGGGCCGAGCGTCAAACCCAATGGTGACCACGAGTAGCATGGAGGAAGAACAGAGCACCAGAAAGATGATTAGAAACCACAAGAAACCAAGACGAGCGTTCGGTCTCGACATCACTATTTCAGATCAACACTAGAAACTTTCGACAAAGTGAAAACTATTTTACGTGAACGTCATCAACAAGATAAGTATTTTTTGAAATATGAATATTTCATAAAATATCTAATTGCTAATAGATATTATAACAACTATTTTATAGATATTTTAAATATATATAGTATAATCCATAATATATTATATGATATATGATATAGTAAATATAGTTATCTAATTATTATAACCGAAACAGTTTTTGGCATGATTAAAATAGTCAAAGAAATTGTTGTGTTAGAGATAACTATCAACAGCAATCTTATAAAATCTCAAGACGGTTTTGATACCTTGTTATTATATATGTTATTTATTCGGTGCAATTCATAATATCTAGTAACCGAATCATTTATTATACGGTTATATACCATAATATATATCATCATGAGAATTTTAGCAATACAACATCTTGAAGAAATATATATCAAAATCCACGCCATCAACTAGGCAAGTGTAGACTAAGATCTAGTCATAAACGGACTTAATGGAATTCAATTAACGAAGGGGAAGTCTCCTATTGCAAACGCTGATTGCCAATTTCGTCAGCAAAGTTCATAATTAACGATCAAGTCCAAGACCGAGCAGTAAATCCCTCTCGGGAGAGAGGTAAAGCCCTCTCAAAGCCGAACGGTAAAGCCCGTTCCCTAGGAAGCACTCCTAGGTCAAATACCGAGCGGTAAATCCCTCTCGGGAGATAGGTAAAGCCCTCTCAAAGCCGAACGGTAAAGCCCGTTCACTAGGAAGCACTCCTAGCTCAAAACAGAGAGGTAAAGCACTCTCAAAGCCGAACGGTAAAGCCCGTTCCCTAGGAAGCACTCCTAGGTCAAAGACCGAGCGGTAAATCCCTCTCGGGAGAGAGGTAAAGCCCTCTCAAAGCCGAACGGTAAAGCCCGTTCACCAGGAAGCACTCCTAGCTCAAAACAGAGACGAAAAGCCCTCTCAAAGCCGAACGGTAAAGCCCGTTCCCTAAGAAGCACTCCTAGGTCAAAGACCGAGCGGTAAATCCCTCTCGGGAGAGAGGTAAAGCCCTCTCAAAGCCGAACGGTAAAGCCCGTTCACTAGGAAGCACTCCTCGATCAAAGCAGAGAGGTAAAGCCCTCTCGATTAATGTTGAAGACCGAGAGGTAAATTCCTCTCGGTTCCTGTTGAAGGACGAGCGGTAAATCCCGCTCGGTTAATGTCGAAGGTCGAGAGGTAAAGCCCTCTCGATTAATGTTGAAGACCGAGAGGTAAATCCCTCTCGGTTCCTGTTGAAGGACGAGCGGTAAATCCCACTCGGTTAATGTCGAAGGTCGAGAGGTAAAACCCTCTCGATTAATGTGGAAGACCGAGAGGTAAATTCCTCTCGGTTCCTGTTGAAGGACGAGCGGTAAATCCCGCTCGATTAATGTCGAAGGTCGAGAGGTAAAGCCCTCTCGGTTAATGTCGAAGACCGAGAGGTAAATTCCTCTCGGTTCCTGTTGAAGGACGAGCGGTAAATCCCGCTCGGTTAATGTCGAAGGTCGAGAGGTAAAGCCCTCTCGGTTAATGTCGAAGACCGAGAGGTAAATTCCTCTCGGTTCCTGTTGAAGAAGGAGCGGTAAATCCCGCTCGGTTAATGTCGAAGGTCGAGAGGTAAAGCCCTCTCGGTTAATGTCGAAGACCGAGAGGTAAATTCGTCTCGGTTCCTGTTGAAGGACGAGCGGTAAAAACCGCTCGGTTAATGTCGAAGACCGAGAGGTAAATTCCTCTCGGTTCCTGTTGAAGGACGAGCGGTAAATCCCGCTCGGTTAATGTCGAAGGTCGAGAGGTAAAACCCTCTCGGTTAACGTAGAAGACCGAGAGGTAAATTCCTCTCGGTTCCTGTTGAAGGACGAGCGGTAAATCCCGCTCGGTTAATGTCGAAGGTCGAGAGGTAAAGCCCTCTCGATTAATGTTGAAGACCGAGAGGTAAATCCCTCTCGGTTCCTGTTGAAGGACGAGCGGTAAATCCCGCTCGGTTAATGTCGAAGGTCGAGAGGTAAAGCCCTCTCAATTAATGTGGAAGACCAAGAGGTAAATTCCTCTCGGTTCCTGTTGAAGGACGAGCGGTAAATCCCGCTCGGTTAATGTCGAAGGTCGAGAGGTAAAGCCCTCTCGGTTAATGTCGAAGACCGAGAGGTAAATTCCTCTCGGTTCCTGTTGAAGGACGAGCGGTAAATCCCGCTCGGTTAATGTCGAAGGTCGAGAGGTAAAGCCCTCTCGGTTAGTGTCGAAGACCGAGAGGTAAATTCCTCTCGGTTCCTGTTGAAGGACGAGCGGTAAATCCCGCTCGGATAATGTTGAAGGTCAAGCGGTAAAACGCTTTCAATTCCGCAAACGCAGCCTCCCTCAAACTCAGCAGTCCTATAGTTAACCACGGTTAAAGCCAAACGCTTAACTCGGACTTGGGGGGCATAGTGTACAATATAAAATATTAACCGAGTGGTTACAAACAACCAACCGGATATTCAGGTAATCTGTTTATATCTTATTATGTTTATATTTTATTGGGCTTATATCAGCTTAGGATCCATGAGGTAAATTATAAATACAAAGCCAGGGCCAAAAGCGAGGTACGTTCCACTTACGCATTATTTACTCTACGTTACACTCAAATACTCAATAGTGATAATCATTCACTAAATATTCAACCAAGAGCCGAGGCTCTTCAAATCACACGCCTAACTTGGGCGTCGGAGTACCTTTTGCAGGTACATCCTCCCTCGTCAAGAAGGAGACCGATCGGTTTGTGCCAACACCGATTGGCCAATAGCAGGAGTTTGGAAGCGAGCGAACGGCCCAGACACATCAGCAGGTTAGTCTCTCGGTCCCGCAAAATATCTACCGAAACAATATTTATTACAAGGAATTGGTTGTGTGATTGATTTTGTAGAATTTGGTTTAGCAAAATTGATCAAAGCTATGGTGCAAAAGCTAGCTAGAGTATAATATGGTATTATGTGTCCTTGGTTTGAATGAGTCTTGATTATTTGCATTTAATTTGTAATGTCGACATCAATTGGGCAACTATGAATATGGGTATTATGTAATGAAATACATGCATACCATTGTTTGTACAAACATTACTGAATCATGAAATAAGATATTAAAAAACTAATTAAATACTTATCTAATTATTCATTACAATATTTTTTTAACTCCATTATTTTACTTGTACATCTTTAATTATTCATTTCCATGAAAGCTGCAGACATTAAAGACATTAGAAATTCTATTATTTTAAGTGTTAATAGAAATTTGGCTACAATTCAATAATGTATGTACATTAATGGAATATTTGGATTTAATATATAGTTTCATGTATAAATGATATATTAAATATTATTAGACAATTTAATATTTGAAATGAATTCTATGTAGCTCAATTGAATTTGTTAAAAAACATATATTATGACGTACTAAACAATGTACGTCATAATACATCGAGTCTGCAAACCATTTATTATGATAGGTAAAAATTGTACGTCATAATACATTCAATATGTTAAATTATGCATATTATGACTCTGGGTTACTGGTTTACCTGTCATAATAGGTCATTTTTACCCGCTATAAAAATATTTGCATTAACTTTTCTTTTAAAATGAAATATTTAGATATTGTTTATTTTTATAGTATTTTTATCATCTTTTAATTTAGGTTTAATCCTTTACTACATCCCTATTTATGTACGAATGTCTCAATTGGGTCCTCCTTTTTTAAAGTGTATCAAAATGGTCCTTAATTTTGAAAATTGATATCAATTGAGTCCTTTCCGTTAAGTTGGCTGGACGGCGTTAAAAAAATTGATGAGTGGATGCTGAGATGCGAACGGACGCTCCTCCACCAGCGAACGAACGCTCGTCCATCAGCGAACGAACGCTCATCGACCACCGAACGAACGGTCGTCCAGTGTGGAACGAACGGTCGTCCAGCAGTAAGAGGTCGACGAGCGTTCGTTCTCTGGTGGACGAGCGTTCGTTCGCTGGTGGACGAGCGTTCGTTCCCTGGTGGACGAGCGTTCATTCGTCATCTCAGCATCCACTCATCAATTTTTTTAACGTCGTCCAGCCAAGTTAACGGAAAGGACTCAATTGATATCAATTTTCAAAATTAAGAACCATTTTGATACACTTTAAAAAACGAGGACCCAATTGAGACATTAGTACATAAATAGGGATGTAGTAAAGGATTAAACCTTTAATTTAATTATAAACAATTATTTTTACAAAACTTTATTATCGTATTATATGATTTTATACACGAATGATTTGGGAATTAAATAATACTTATTAATCTTTTAATTGTTAATACCATATAAATAATTAATATTTTAAGATTTTTAACACGAACAAATATTCCACACATTTTATATATGCTCTTTTAAGGTTAAATCAGTTATAAGTTTCTTATATACTATCATTTTTTTTTATTTTGAGCACCTAGTAAAAAAAAATTCAAATTAAGTATCTAATTTTTATTTTTTTTATCAACAAAAAACATATTAATACTAGGGTAAAAAAAAATATTTTTACAAGACTATTTACAAAACTTTAAAAAAATATATACCATGAAGGATAAAAAAACAAATCAAAAGATTCTAACTGTTAATTCTAATTAAGCTTTCACATCTTTTTACTTGTGTCTCTACCATATGTCTCTTCCCTTTCCTTGCCTCCTTTGGTGTTTTGTTGGTGCAACTTCATATTGATTGTCTCACTCCAGCATGTTATTTGTATATTCATTCTTGTGACATCCCAAAAATACAGCATAAACCATAAAATCGGAAAATCACATTTAATAATATTTCAATACAGTTTTCCAACTAAAAACAAAACAACGCTCAAGGACGAACGTCCTTGAGTATAGTCTTACAATAATAACAAAACAGACGCGCAATGCCGCACGTCTTCAAAGTTACAAATGAAAAAGCCGAACGTACACGAAACTTGACCGAACGGTTTACACAGCACAAATACCGAACGGTCTATCAGAATAAAATAAAAAGACAAGATGGTCGAACGACCACTCTAATACAGGTTACATAACTGGCCGAGCGCCTCACTGCTCGGTCTTCACTTCGACATCAACCAGGTTCTCTTCATTCAGCGCCTCTTCCAAACGCTCGTCTCCCTCTGCTCACATCCACACGGATGATCATTGCAATGACAAGACGGACGTACAAGGACAATAGACAACACAAGGAAACGAAAGGGTAAGCTTACTTAATTTAACTCATGCATCAGTCATACAATTCATTACATAATTCATCACATATCAAGGCATTATAACGCATGCACAAAATAAGACTCGACACGACTGACTGTCCGGACTGTATGAATTCTACGTAGTTACAGGCGTTCATGCACCCGGGTGGTGTGGTAACTGGCATTCTCATCAGCTGCCACCCGAGGTTAGTACGTCCGTCCAAAGTACCTCTAAGGACGACGACCTCCTGCCATTCCCACGCATGACGTGCGCCTCTACTTGAGGACGACCACTCACGGAATATCAGGATTGAACAGCCAGCATTAACTTCCCATAGTCATACTTTACGAATTTCAACTTTCATCTGAGTCGTTCCTACCTGGAACCCTCGTTCAATAATCATAGTTTCATTTTCATCTCGTATACTGTTCATCATTCATTACTCATCAATTCATATCCATTTTCACCATTTATAAGGAAATCATCAAAAACGAACGTTCTGTCCCGAATAAGACTAAGGACGAACGCTGTGAGCAAGACCAAAAGACGCTCGTTCGAATAAGAGCACGAACGGCAGAATTTCCATGACGTACACTGTTCATTGGACGAACGTTATTTACCTGAAAATTCAATTGAATGAACGGACGCTCGTTAAGAATCAGAAAACGAACGTGGTAAATTTGAAGTTGGACGTACGGTTTTTCGATAAAACCGAACACCATTTTGAGCGAGCGCTCAGTGTAAGACCGAGCCTCATTTTTAGGACGAACGCTCCTTTCAAAACCGAGCACAATTAGGACGAGCGTTCAGTATAAACCGAACACACTTTAGGACGAACGCTCAATCAAAACGGAGACCATTAGGACGAACGCTCACTTCAAAACCAAACACCATTTGGACGAACGCTCAGTGTGAGACCGAGCGCTTATTAGAGGGAGCGTTCAGTATAAGACTGAACACCAATTCGGACGAACGTACAGTATAAGACTAGAACGAACGTTCAATATAAGATTAGGACGAACGTTCAATTTAATATATGGACGAACGCTTAAGCATAGTTTTTAGATAAGAGGACGCTCGTCCAAAACAAGATAAAAACCGAACGGTGAATGACCGTTCAGTACGGATGTGCATTTTCATAGGGAAAATTCTTACAAAAATCCATTTTTCAGTTCATTTCTCATTATACAAGTTCATAAATTCCATTCGTTCATGTCATGGTACAATTTACAATCTTCATATAATCCATATCATCCAAATCTCATATATTTCATACAACATACGTAAACTTAGTCATATATCATTTTTCACTCAGTAAATAACGAACGTTCATGCAACTCAAATCACACCATCATCATGCATTATATTCACACAGTAATTAACGAACGTTCAAACGAAGCACACAACATGAATTAAATCAAATAAGCTTCCCTTACCTGGAAATGACGAACGTCCACTGACGCACCACACTCTTCCCTTTCCCACGCTGGTAACGCTCGTTAACCAAACTACAATGGACGAACCCCAGACACTATCAGATCTACCCCTCGTTCAGAATGGTGATCAACGTACGCACACAAAACTGGATTTTGCATACCAGTAAGACGAACGACAGAGACGGAGAACGAACTTACCAGTTCAGTTTCTCCAGACGAACGTTTCCTCTGAAATGCTTGACGCCGAGCGTCCTTCAATGGTGCAGGAATGCTATACGGAGGAGGGTAACGGTGGTTCTTAGAGAGAAAGTGCAGAGAACGTAGAGAGAAGAAAGAGAGAATTCAGAAACGAAAATGGTGGAGCGTGTGGAGGGTGGAGGATTTATCAGAATCTCGGATCTGTTTTTCCACCTCGCCAGCGTGCGTTCCCATTGCCAGCGCATGTCCACTAACGCTGACAGCCTTCTGCCAATTCCCACTACTTTTTGACTAAATTTCACGCGCATGGTTGACGTCCGTTAGCGGATGTCAGACGCTGCTGTCTCCACGTGCGTCGCTGAGGTGGCGCGCTCTCAGGCTGCCACGTTTTTTTTTTTTTTTTTTTTTTTTTTTTTCTCTGAGGCCTGACAATTCTCATCTCAATCAACATTAATTCACAAAATTTGTAATTTTAGCACTTTCATTATTCTATTTAGCCTTCTTCAAAGGTCTCAAAAGTGCTTGTAAAGAGCTTAAAGTACAAAGGCACTTTCTCTGGGACTCGGGGACTAAGGATAGAAAAAATAGCTTAGATTGAAAATTCTATGCAAATCAAAGGAAGATGGGGGACTAAGGATAGAAAAATAGCTTGGATTAAATGGAAATGGAAACTAGAGGTGGAAAACCAAGGTATGTGGAAAGAGGTGTTAGAGTCTGAGTATGAATCTTGGAAAAATTTAAATAGAGTAAATAATGGTAAAATTGAATCCTAATGGCAAAGAGATTTATGTATGGTAAGTGGATGCAACCAGCAAGGTAATTGGTTTGAAAATAGTGGTATGAAGAATAGATGAGGTGATAAAATTTTTTTTAATTTTTTTGTTCACTTTCAAAAGATATTTATCAAAAAGTTATTTCTTTCATTTCTCAAAAAATTTGGATCCAACATATTTATCATTTTTTATGTTATCAATTAATAAAAACTGTGACCTATAAATTTAGGGATTAATGTTTATTTCTTTAACAAAACAATTTTCTGGTAATAATTAATATAGGAAACATTTTTTACATTTGTGTATTCCAATTGTGAATGTTTTTGTTTGGTTGTGTTGGATTACGTATAAGAATGTTGTTTATGTTTTGTAACCGGAATGTTACCGTGTCTTGTGGGATGGTATTATCTAATTTTTATTTTTTTTAGTTTGTTTGTTATTTCAATACAGCATCTCTCAAATCGTCAAAATCAGTTTACTTCAATTAGTTGAACAGAATAATGAGTTGTTATAAACTTCTTGTGTTTATTACTCTGATAAAAGATTTCAAGAATGACAAAGGTAAACCTATCATTTGCATGTATGACCATATGAAAAACCATCACAAAACTCAATACCATTGTCATAATCAAACATGAGAAATTATGCCTTTTGCCTTATTTTTTTTACCAAAATATACCAAGAAACCAAACTCAATACCAATGTCATAAAATACTAATTAAGAACACCAAAATTAAAACCGTAAAAAACATTATAGTATACCTTACCATAATTGTTAATGCAACGTACATTCAATAAAAACTTTCTATTATTGATTCCATGACCAACACCAGATAACAAAACCTGACAAACAAGTACTCAGTGAACTTTTGAAATTTGTCCTTAATGGTTATTTCATCCTTTTTCCAGATTAGATTATTTTAATAGTGGTGAAGGATAACAACTATGATTTTGCAAAATGTTGAACTCAAGTCAAAAAAAGATTACACTCTCCCTAGCACAGAGGTATAAATCTGTACATGTACCTAGTCTGTTAGAGACATGTTATACAATAACATACGTGGACAAAGCAAAACTCATCTTTCAGGTCCATGAAAAAGGTAAACAAATGCTACGGCAAAGCACAAAACAGACAAGGAGCCGCAGATGCTACAATATCTCATTCATGTTATCATAACAGCACTCAACAAAAGTCCACTGTCAAGCTTCCTCAACCAATGCAGCTCCTTTTTGCTTGGACATTCTCTTACCTGCACCAGTGAGAAAGCAGTCCAACCCTATCACCAATGGGGCAGTGCAGTTAAAAAATTCAGCAAAAAATTCATCTTAAATGAGTCCAAGAATTCCCTGTGGTTCAGCTTAAACCAGAAGCAGCCACTCATAATGAGTACTCTATTGTGGCCTCAATTCCAACTTGTAAGCTTGTATTTCCATTGGAGATATGGCCACATGCCCCTCTTGTGCAAGATCTCCAAATTGCTCTGAGAATCCCATCACTTCAGGGTCTTCATGCAAGAGATTCAAGGAAGTTGCTTTGGCTTTTGAGACTGTAAGATCCTTGAACATGCTGAACAGATTCACAGTCACATTACCTAGATTAGTGCATTGTGATCTTCCCTTCCGACAGTATGAAGAATCCCAATGTCGTCTGTGCAAAATTAGAGCGAATCTAGGACCTTCAAGTGGTAGCTGCAAAAATTTTAAAGGCTTGGGAACCTTAAAGTTCACTATGTGCAAGTCACACGGCAAGGGAGCAGCAAGAGGAGAAAATGATCTAGGTGGTGGCTTCGCAGACTTGTCCTGTGGTTTCTTGGAAATGAATGTATGTAATGGATAGTTCAAATGAGAACCAACACAGTGAGATAAAAGAGAAGGGCTGTAAGGGAATGGGGTGGAAGCCAAATTTGATGTGAAAGAAACATTGTTTTCCATGGTTAGATGGAAGACAACATTCATCACACGGTTATCCATCACTCCTTGTCCGAGACCCCGACCATCATCTCTTACCAACCGACGATCAAGCATTATCTCTAGCCATCCGTTTTTAAGGCTTGCCACACCTAATGATTGCCGGGAATGGACGGAAAACCGACGACCATTTGACCCCTGTATGAATGCAAGAGAGGGCAGAGGGTAGTAATTGCCTTGCAGAGGAATCTTGTCGTAGGTTTCTCTTCGGCTCATTTGAAATCCATTTAGATCTGAATAAAAAATCTTCTTGTTATCAATATCTGTTTTATATCTAACTATCAATTCCTTATCATTGAATTCATGGCCAAGGAGCTCAACATGATATTCCTTTTCAATGACGAACCCTTGGACTGTACTCTCTCCACTGTATATTCGGGTGCTATGAGAAATGGGAGCTTTCTCCCAAGTTGTCCTAGGATAAGAGTATACTTCCTGCATCAAAGGGCCTTCTGAGACCAGCAATTTCCCACCTTCTTCAATAATTGGCTGGGCATCACCATTGGGCTTGAACAAGTATGCCCCACCAGAACTAGAATACAAACCAATTTCCTCTCTTACAGTATTTGGGGAATTATTTTTTGAGATTATCTTCTGTAACAAACCATACTTTACATCAAAAGTTAGTCTATGATTCTTATTCTCAATTTCAACCTCATCAGCCTCTATTTTCACACAAGAATAGGGTTTAGGACAGGCAATTGAGTTAGACTTAGAGAAGATTTTCAACTTTGCAGGCTTGGCCTTTTCACACTCATCAAAACCATTGGAAATATAATAAGTTTCCAATCCCAAAGCAGGAACAGAAACTTCCCAGTAAAGTCGATGTTTCCCAGTAAAGATCTTACTATTATGATGCTGCAGCTCTGGCAAAATTTGGCTCTGAACACAACTCCAGTTAGAGTCAACAACAGTAACATCAGGACTGTCAACAACTAGCATCACAACTTCTTCGCTAGTTTGCTCCAAAGGATTAAAAAAAACCACTGATTGGTAAGAACTCTCATGAACACCAATCACTTTATGCAATGGCTGAGCATCATATTTAGATCTGATTATTGCTGGCTCAAACTGGGAAGGACTGTGATCTAATTTATCGTAGCGGATTCCAAGAAGAGCCTCAACTGCCTTGGACATAAAAATCTGCAAGTCCAGTAAAGAAGTATGCATGCGCATTCCATAGTCCATAACCACGTGATCTTTTGCAGTACCAGTTACACCGTCATGATGCTGAAAAAGAGCCAAGTTCCTTCTAGCAGCTGTCAACTTATAGGAAAACCCCATGGCAAACTTTTCACAATGTGATCTCCTACAGCAGCTAAGTATTAGAGCTACCATCATTTCAGTGGCTCGAAGTGTCTGTTCTAGTACCCTATCAACAGCCTTGAAGAAGGGTCGTGAAACATAATAACCGCTCCAATAGTCTTGTTGCCGATCAGAATAAGTGAAAAAGTCACCTGATAGAGAAGGAAAACCTTCAACCAGTCCAGATCCTATTTCACCAGGAAATGAGTAATTTATTCTCTCTGCTTCTTCACGCAGCGTTACAAAGTAGTCCTCCAAAGTACCAAACTTTGCCTCTGCATTCAAACTGGGGTTTGAATTGATATAATCAAACAACATTTGGTAATTTCTGAATTGTGCTTCTGCTTCTTCGATATTAATATACCGAAAATCATCTCCAAGAGGAACAAGAAGTGTATTGGTTCGGTACAAAGTTGACTTTTTCCTGTATTGATCCAGCAATTTAAGAGCTCTTTCCTGAACATTTTCCTGAGTGGTCTCCACAGGATATTGCCCCCATGGACATTGTTCATAAACAAAACCCTGCATGCGTGCAAAATCAAACTGACAACAAACAGCAGGTTCTGGGCCACATGTATGAGGTATATCATATGAATAAAAGGGCATCATGTGGACAAATATATCAGTGGTTTCATCTGTGTCCCAGCTTTGACGCCATATGTATTCTAACTTTTTATGCCATGCAAGCTCCTTCTTCACCTCATAATGAGTTCTCTGTATAAGCATATTGTCAAAACCCATGCGACGGAGAAGATATGCCATGGTAGACGAGTAGCCAAATGGATCTATAGCCCAAGAATTTTTTGGAACAAAACCGATGGTGTCATTCAACCACATATTCCCCTCTGTTACCTGTTACACAATAGTCTAAAGATTAAGGACACACAAAATACACCCTAAAGCAAAAAGATCATAGTTTGATATGCACATGAAATCACAAACACATGGACAAGCTGAAACAAGGAAACATAATTTTCTCTTCTAATGAATGAATACCATGTTGCCCAAACTTGAGAATGCAGTCCAATAAAAATGAGTTTAGGAGTATTAAGAAAAGGAACGCTCACTAGAAATTTATAGTATACAAAGTACCCTAGGCTTTATGTGTTATTGAAACTTATTTGACATCACTGTTTACAAGCTCTAACTTGATGCTTGAGATAGCAATTATAATAATAAACTAAATTCATAAAATACAGCTCATACAACAGAATATTGCACGTAAAACAAACATGTTGGTTTATATGTGTGTCTGAGTGTGTATGTATATGAGATGCTTTTGCATCAATCTATATAAGCACATTATAAGACCTGATTAAGTTACCTACAAAATGAGAAAAACAATAGTTTTAAATTTTGACCACCACTATATTATAGGTACATGATAAAATGCATTCCAACAAACTAACTAAAAGTTCTAGTTTTAAAATAATAACTAATAAAAAGTTGTAGAAATAGACAAAACTTTCAACATACCTGTTCAATTATAGCAAAATAATGGGAATTGGCCTGCAGGAATGAGAAAACCGTTAAAAAGTCAATTTTCCACAAGCAATAAAATCACCTGTAATCATATTTGTTTACAGGAATTTTCATTTGGACATTCCATAGACATGCATGTCCCTAGAGCATAAACTTCATTAAAAAGAGAGCAAACTTGAAGGTCCTAAAATTCTAAAAGCTTAAACAAAACAATATGATGAAAAGAAAAGCATCACAAAACCTACCTTCCACAAATTCTCATGTCATAATAATTACCTCACCAGGAATGAAGTATCAACATATGCATACGTGCTACTAACAGTAAACAGGAAAAGTGTCAAAATCAACATAATATTACCTCATCATTCATCACCCAGCCGCCTCCAACAATTTCTAACTGTCCATTTTTCACCAAATTGATGAAGGATTCCTTCATCTCATCAGATGCATCCCTCCACCATCTCTCTAAGTACGACATTTCCTCCCATATGAACTTCCGGCGAGAATCCTACATACCCCGATCATCCAGTCAATATTATAGCAGAACTTTCTCCGAAACACAAGAAGAGAATAAAAGGAGCTACCTATGGAACTGACAGATTTATCAGCCCCATTTCGTTGAGGCTTATATTTTCCTGCTCTACATCCTAACATGCAAATGTTATCAAATTAAAAAATAAAAACATACTTTCAATGTCTACCACTTTTGTTATCACATGCACTACCAGTGCGTAATCAACTGTTTCAAAGCAGCAAGTTAACTACTTCAATCCAGCAACACAAATTTACTCAACTACTCTGTTGTTCATTCAAGTGGGGCACTTGTTAACTTAATCACCATAATCTAATCAAACATTTAAATAATAACATTATAATATTTAATTTCAACACATACCATTTTAGTCGTAACATGCAGTGCCCTATCATTCATTCTAAGCTTTAAAGTGCTTAATTAAGTAGTTCAAACGTTCAACCAAGAAAAAATTGTACCATATAACCTCCCCCAGTTTCACTGACAACATAAGTCACAACCCACTAACACAAAATCTACTTGGTCATGGTAAATCACTCAACAAATAAACTAAAGCCATATCCACACGCACCTCACATCACTTCTCATGAACCAAAATCCAAACTTACTTAACCAACTGCAGACACCCACATAAAGTGTTAACAATCATGCTTTGTTAACGAAGAAGTTTTTATATCGCCAACTAATCAGAAATCATCCTTAATATGACTTTCAAATCCACTCTATCATGAAGGTCAACAGACTTGTCAAACATGACAATCTGTAATTGGATCATAATGCTATAAAGTGTCAACAAGCTTATTTCCACAGATACATAGACAATACACTCTACTATGAAAGTCAATAAACTTGTCATACACAAAATTTGTAATTGAACGACAATGTATACAGAGTTAACAAACCTATCATACATGGTGATCTAAGTTAAGTCGTCGACATAAGAACTCTTTACACTGTCAGTAAATAGCTTAACAAATCAATTAAGCCAGCTTGTAATTGAAAGACAGTGTATACGGGATCAATACTAATACTCTGAGTTTTAGTAAAATTTCTCTCCACAACCCTCCATTTTGTAACCCAACACAAACTCTCGAGGGTATGTTTAAAAAAACGTTACACTTACACCTATTGATATTTGAAAAACAGTGTAACTTAATCAATCATTTACAATTCAGAAAATATAAACTCCAAAGCCCATAAAAAGCAAGGATGAGATATGACTTGACCTTGGTCAGTGTTTGCACAATGGTGTCAAGTATGTGTCTTGATTGCCTATCGTAGTACTCCTCCACAGTGAGCTTCCACCCAGGATCGTTGTGCGAGTGGGGCACCACGAACACCTTCAGCTTCTCCGCGTCCCACTCGTTCCCCCGGTAAGTCACGCTCCAACCCTGCTTCCACGCGCCGCCGTCAACATCCAAAAACTCAATTTTATTGTACAGCGCCTTGGTGGTGATGTCAACAGCGCCGGCACCGGCGAGCGCGCTGGTGTTCAAGACGTTGGGAAGGGGTTTCCGCCCAGAGGGCTTCCGGGCTCGTGAAGAGCGCGTGCGGAAGTGCGTGGCGATGGGTTTGGGGACCCCGAATCGGAGGAGGATGAGGAGGAACAAGGAAAGTGAGATAACGAGGCCAATAGTGAAGAAATTGGAAAAGATGAAGTCTGTGAGCCAGGCGCGTCGTCTTCCCTTTCTGGGTACCTTGGATTTGGGGTTGGAGGATGGGAGGATCGATGAGGCCCAGGGTGTTCGGCGAGAGGAGAAGGGCATGTTTGGTTTGGTGAATTGGGAATTGGGTTGTGCAAAAAACGAGGTTTTGGGTTGGTTTTGGTGGGGATCTGTGAGAAAAAGATGAAGAGAGGGTTTGGAAGGAAATGAATTCAAATCATGGGAGTTTTCGACCTGGGACTGTGTTTTTTGGGGTGTGTTTGTGTTGTGGAGTGAAGTGTGTGCAAAAGGAAATGCAAATGGAAATGGAATTCATAGGATATTTTGATGCTTACTTTGGAATTGTCAATGTGTTTTGGTTTTGGAAGGTGCCAATGTTGTGTTGTGTTGTCTTCTGTACTGCAAAGACTTTGGGAACTTTGAAAGTTATGCAGTCTGTGGTCACGAAGAGAAAATAATAAAATATAACATTTCAAAAGAATGGTTTAATGTCTCAATAGGTCTTTATTTTTGTTCAGAATTTGAAATAGGTCTCTTTATTTTTTGGCGTCTCAATTGGGTCCTTATTTTTGTTAATTTGATGCAAATAAATCATTTCCGTCAATTTCATCAAACGGCGTTAATGAATGTGTGACGTGGCCTTACACGTGTCAATTTTCAAAAGGCCTTAAAACCTGCTACATTAAACCAAAACCTCAATTTATTATGTTTATCACTTCAGTAACACAACTTCATTCCTTCACATCTCGTCATATACATAAACAGTTCCATCCTAACAAACAGAAAAACCCGGCTAATTTCTTCCTAAGAATACGATCAACACTACTACATTATGGATTTATAATTCATATTGAAATTACAATAATATTAAGTAAAAAAATAAAAATAACCAATCCTGTCAACACCTTCATCCATTTCTCCACAACGTTGACATATTTAATCAAATCACTCATCATCTTCGATCCACCTCCCATTTCTCCTGTCTTTGACAAACACTCATGCTTTTCTTCCCACTTCACATTCGTATAGCTTTTGTCATTACCGTCTTCACAACATCATTTGAAGAAATTGCAACCACCTTCATGTCCAGTCTGTGAAAAAAATAACAATTAAAACGACTTTCCACTCAAACAAAACACTACTTCTACACGTTCTTACCTTGTACTTAGGGCAGCTCCAGAATTGTTTCCCTCTGTTCTTAGCAGTTCTAGCTGTTCTTACCACTGTTTTCTCTCCACAGAGGCAAAGGGGTGATACACCATCAATGGTAGATACTCCACCACCACGAAAAAACGACATCACAGTTTTGATTCCGCCACCCATTGCATGTCGAAGATGAACAAGAATGCGACTTCTGCACTTCATTATCCATCACTTCGAATCGAACAAAGAACGCACACCCTCCCACTTCCAACTACATAATCTTCACCCACGAACACCGGCGCTTCGAATCCAAGAAAGAATGAGATTTTTTCCCTCACGCGAACCCTAGTAGTAAGAACCCCCAATTTCTTTCCCCAATCTCAGTTGCATTCCTCAATTAAAACGTCTTGCCCTTTATCGCGATTTTTGGCCTCTCACGCGAACCCTAATAATAAAAATCCTCAATTTCTTTCCCCAATCTTAGTTGCATTCCTCAATTAAAACGTCTTGCCCTTTAATTTTTTCAAATTTCCTTGTTTGCCCTTACCCAAAACTTAATATACATCTGTGCATACCAATTATTTAACACAAAAATCGTTTTAAATGCCACGTCTGATTAGTAACTGCACTGAACCATGCCACGTAACCAATACTGTAACGGCCGTTTGTCCAATTTAACGGCAGGCCTGTAATTGATTCAATTTTACAAAAACAAGGACTCAATTGATACGCCGAAAAGAAAGAGGACCTATTTGAAATTCATGACCAAAATAGGGACATACGGAGACATTAAACCATTAATCTAAATGTATACATTTTACCTAAGATAACCAAATAATATTTGTAAAATAGATCAAAGAATATTGTTTCGGCAGGATTTAGAATCCTAATCCAAAACATTCAAAGTTGTTTGTTCCGATGTCTAGTTGTGTTGTCTTCTCTCTTCTCCTTGTCCAAGCCGTGGGGGAGGGTGTCTGCAAAAGACACTCCGATGCTCAAGTCAATGACCTCGCGTAGTAATCTTGTAATCAAGATTAGTTATCAGAGCTCTTTCGTGAACTCTTATCGCAAAACCCGTTCGGACGATAAAGAATACATGCTAGTATGAATTGAAACTCAGGTAAAATCCTCTACCGATCGATATAAATTTATAAACCCAACGCAACATCAAAATTTTTGCTAGGGCTTGGGAGGCTTATGTTACTATGGGCTCATAGCCGACCGATCGGTGAAATCAGCCCGACCGATGATACCTCTCAGGTGAACCAATCGATTAAATCAGTCATTAAGGTAATTAATAGTAATAACTGTCGGGGAGTTAATGAAAATAATTGTCATTTATTGACAATTAATATTGTCATTCATTGGTAGCTAATGAGTCAGACCTAACGGTAAGCTCATTATAATTTATAAATATTTGTCTGGCAAAGGAGTCACATAACTTAACTTGAACTGAAATTAGAGCTCTGATAACTAATCTTGATTACAAGATTACTATGTGAGGTCATTGACTTGAGCGTCAGAGTGTCTTTTGCAGGCACCCTCCCCGCGGCTTGGACAAGGAGAAGAGAGAAGATAGCACAACTGGACATCAGAGCAAACAACTTTAAATGTTTTGGATTAGGATTCTAAATTTTGCCGAAACAATTTCTTTTAAATTTTTTTTTCTCTTTCTAAAAGAAAATTATGTTGAAATAGAAATATAATAGTATTATTGAAAATTATATTTAAAATTACATTTTATTCGAGAAGAATTAACACATTTTTTATTGATATTCAAATTTATTTAAAATTGATACTAATAATAAGACCTAGTAATTATTAAGTATTTTACGTTTTATTGTCTATGATGGGATATGTGCGTTAATCTAAACAAATAAACTAATTATATACATAGTCTTAATTACATCATTACTTTTATTGTAACTTTGTTTTGTTTGTGTTTTTTTAGTAATATTGATGACTGTATATTAACACATTTAGATGAGACACATATATTTAAATTTTGGTAAATTTATCTTTCCTTTTTGGAAAAAACGAAAACCCATATGTTTGGTAATTATTTTATATGATGTATGTATATTTATTTATATACATGCATTCTTATTTAGTGCTTTTATATTTGATCTGAAGTCACAAAGTTTGATTGTTACATATATAACATGCCGTCTAAATAAGTTATTTCCAAAACCAAAAGACATTAACTAAAATTGAAACTCAGGACAACTTAAGCAACTAAACTTTGAATTATAATTTACTCTTAATATGCTTGGACAAATCTATTAGTTTACTCAGGACAATCTATTAGTTTTTGACACTTTTAATATGCTTGGACAAATTTCTCTGACAGATAAAGGAAAAAAAGAAGAAAATAATTATAATTCTTTTACCAAATGTTTAGTTTATTATGTTTTCGGAAAATCACAACATTTTCTTAAAGAAAGAAAACTTAATGCAAAGTCTAGTCAATTCAAAGAATGACTGAAAGATAAGATTTAAGAAGGAAACTTGGTTTAAATTACTTCACATATCACATCCTAATGAAGTCTTCTTTTTACATTTTTCCTATTCTAATTTCTCATGAAAGACCTTTTCATGTAAAACAAAAAGGATTTGTCTTATTCAGAGATAATAGAGTTAAAAATACACTCAAGGTTACTTGGCACTTTATCTACAGTTTTATATTGTTTTAATTTTTTTCTTCAAAAATTTATATAAAAAACTGATATGAACTTCGACTTAAAACTTTAAAACAATAGATTTATAAATTTTATTTTTTTATACGTAGTTCAATTTTTTCACTTTTATTAATCACTTCGACTCATACTTGATTTTTCTAACAAATATATATAATTTTTTATCTTTTTGACATGTGAATAGTTCTTTTTTTAAATATTTTAAACTCATTGGTTGATTCTTTTCTAAAACAACGATTAGAGGCTGATGTGCATACAAATTTTAATCTTGAAATATTAAAAGTAAATTTACTTTTACAAACGAATAAAAAAGTGGAATGAAATTTTG
Source organism: Vigna reflexopilosa (assembly GCA_027742785.1). Taxonomy (NCBI): domain Eukaryota; kingdom Viridiplantae; phylum Streptophyta; class Magnoliopsida; order Fabales; family Fabaceae; genus Vigna; species Vigna reflexopilosa. The sequence goes on from CM050923.1 coordinate 2,722,083, forward strand.
AAATTTTCAGATGTGTGTTTAGCAAAAGGGGGTGCATTTAAGAAAAGCCCCGTAAACTATTAGTAGCTAGGGCCAGGTTCACCCGAACATATGACCAGTGCAATCAAGTTTGTGCTAATTTTAAAGAATTTATCTAATTTTATCGTCAATTTAGCCTCAGTCTACATTAAATCATGTTGTGATTGACACTAATATTTAAAAGATAAAACAAAAACAATTTTTAGTGTGTTATGTGTTTCTTACAGCTTTATTTTCTGAATTTGATGAAAAAAAAATCCAATTTTTCTATTATTTATCCTTGACTACATATTATATTTTATTTCCACCTATGTTATAATCAGATTAAGACCCTCTTATATTTTAATCATTACAAATTCTACGGTGAAGAAAATAAAATGTAGATCCACAAGCCTAGATAAGAAGATATTTCTTGAATCTATATATTGTTTGTTTGTAAAGATATTGTATTCTATTTTAACTCAATTTTCTTTTCAGCATCTTAAATTTTAGAACGAGTCTTGCTTTTTAGTCTTTTATGTTCTTACTTAGAAAAAGTTTTAGAAGGTTTTAACTTTTTAAAAAAATATTTAATAGACTTTTTGTTTAAGATTTAAAAAAATTATTTCAGTCTCTTAAATTTAGTGTTTAGAGTTTATACATGTAATACTTGTAATTTAAGAAATTAAAAGACATTATTGATAAAAGTTATATTAGTCTCGAATTTCACACATAATGACCTTGTTCTTATCATATTAATTTTAATTTATTGAATAATGTGAGACCCTGAAAATTTCTCTGTAATTACCTGTCACATCACCATTAATACACCCCTCAATCCATTCTTATCTCATTTTAAAACCCATTTCCAAATCTGATAAACTCTCTGACATACACTGAAACCACACCCATCATTCTCTGAAAACGTACATGGCTGCACCTGCACACCCGCCACGTGTTGCAGAAGAAGCTTCCAGTTCAGAATTTAGTGGGCACGTGTCAGCTTGGGGTACGTCCGCTCAAACGAACGTGAATTTCACAAAACTGGATTTCCTAGAATTCTCTCTCTTACCTGCACCACTTATCCTCTTCCTCTGAACTCAAAACCTTCATCTTCTCCAACCTCTCTCTAGAAACCTTAAAACTTCTCTCTACTGTTACTCATTCATCTCTTCTCACCGTAGGAACGTTCCTTACGCCGTGAACTTCATTTTGGTCCGAACAACTTCAGATTCTGTTGACGACTTAGTTGAAGAGAATAAGAAAGATCTTGGAGGGTAGAAAACCATAAGTTGGGCAAGTCCAAGTGATACTTTTAGAACGAACACTGCTATCCAGGTAAGGGAAGTTTATATGTTTAATTTATACTGTATGTTGTATGATCTGAGATGTATGAATGAAAAAAATATAATGTTTGAGTTGTATGGATGATCACTGTTATTGTGCATGTATGAACTGCATGATGTTTGAGCTGTATGGTTGACCACTGTTATGGAAATTTTACTAATATGATTTCTGGTTTTGATTTCTCTGCTATGAACGAACACTGCTGGTATGAGTTATATTTGATGTTGATTTTGATTTAAATGCATGTTGATTTGATCAAGTATGAATGGAGTATGGTTATGGTGTGGTTGGATTGATTAAAATGTTGAAATCTGTATGATGATGATGTTTGAAGTGAGTTAAATCTGGAAATGAAAGTATAAAGTTCATAAAGTTGAAATCTGGAAAATTCTGCTAAAGTTGAGAAATCTGGAATTTTACTCTTTCCCACTGATAAAGGACGTTCGTCCCTGTACGGTCTTAAACCGTTCGGCTTTTAGTAAGATTACTTAGATTGGAATTCTTTCATTTGGAAAGAATTCTGCTCGAGAACGAGCGTCCCCAGTTGATGGTCTGAGCGTTCGTCTAGCTCAGCAATATTTAAATATTTAAGACTTTATAAATAAGTGACGTTCGGCCTTAAGTCGAGCGTTCGTCCTTAATGACGTTCGACCTTATGTTGAACGTTCGTTCTACAGAGCGTTCGTTTTTATATTGAACGTTCGTTCAAACTGGCGTTCGGTCATATACCTAAACGTTCGTCCTAAAATAGCGCTCGGTCTTATAACGAGCGTTCGTTCTAAATTGCGCAATGTCTCAGACTAAGCGTTCGTTCTAATTGAATACTTAATTGATAAAACAGCGTTCGTCCAAAGTATTAAGTACTCAATTTTCTTTACGTTCGTTCCATTCCTGGCAGTGGTTTTCATATACAAGTCTCTTCAAAAATAATTCTAAGTGTTCTTGATCCTCCATTGTGCATTAAATCTGGTGCAAGTTTTTATCCCAAATATTTTTCTAAGTACCAGTATACTTCAAAGTTGAGTCCGTTCATTTAATTGGTCAAACAGAAAGTACGTTCGTTATATATCTTTATTGATTATCCAGTAACTTCATTTGGACGTTCGTCCTCACTCTTCATTGGACTGAACGTTCGTCATTTTTGACTCCTGAATATAATGATGCAAAAGATGATGGAATATGGTAGATTAAAGTGTGAACACTATGAGAACTGAATTTATGATGTTGGATTTTGGACGAGCGTTCCAGGGAGGAACGCCTCATATATATATATATATATATTGAAAGATTGAATTGGTAAAGTATGACTATGGTTAGCTAATGCTGGCTTGGTCCATCCTGATATTCCGTGATGCTCATCTTCACGTAGAAGGGAGTAATCATGTGTGGGAATGGCAGGAGGTCTTTCGTATCCCTCACTTAGCAGGGGCGAAGGATTAACCTCGAGTGGCAGCTGTTGAGGGTATCCCAGTTACTACATCACTCGGGTGCAAGGACGCCTGTAGCTACATGGTTCATACAGTCCGGACGGTCGTCTAAAATATACATATGTTTATAAATTACTATGATGGATTATGTTAAATTGTATGTTAGGCGTGTGCATTGAAATGTTGAACGTGTATGTTGGATGTATGAATTAAATATTATAAGCTTACCCTTTCGTTTTCCTTGTGTTGTCAATTGTCCATGTACGTTCGTCCTGTTTTGCAATGATCATCCGTTGTGGATGTGAGCAGATGGTGGTACGTCCCTGGAAGAAATACTAGAAGAAGAAAATTTGGAAGAGGCGAATCTAGTTGGAGTAGAAGTGAAGGCCGAGCCTTAGAGCGCTCGTTTAGATGTTAGAGTAATTTGAACGTTCGGCTATATATTTTGTAAAGCCGTTCATCCTAATGATCTCCATTTCTGTTTAAGCGTACGCTATTTTTATTATCCAAGTCGTTCGGTTTTTTTTTGAACTCTGCTTTATTAATGTAAAGACTGCTTAATTACTGTTAATTGTAATTAATTCTAAATTATGGTAATTACTATATTTTGGGATGTTACATTAGTGGTATCAGAGCAGTTTTGTTCTATAAAAAGGACACTGTAGGATATGAGTGCACTGTGTTTTTGCTGTGTGCTTATATGTTTAATGAGTTATTGTTTTTAACTCTTGAACAATTCTAACGCTCGTTTTCTGATGAACCAGAGAACCTATGGCGCCTAGACTTCCTCCTCCCCCACCGCCGAATGATACTGACGCGTCCAACAACGCTAGGCTGTTGGAATCCGTGATAGATAGGTTGCAACAGCAGAATAATACTCTGATGGAACAGAACGCCACTCTGATGCAGCAAAATCAGAACGCCATGCAGATTATGGAGGCCGCTCGTGCCAGTTCGGAAGCCACGCAGAGGCAATTGATGGACATTCTTGCTGCTACCAGAGGCACGCCAGGAGCGTCCTCTTCCAATGCCACCCAGCCCACTACGGAATGGAGTTTGGAAAGTTTTCTACAACATCATCCTGCCAAGTTCAATGGAAAGGGACTTCCGGATGCAGCGGATCAATGGCTAAGGGACATGGAGAGGATTTATGATGCCAAAAGGTGCCCAGACGACAACCGTTTGGCATTTACGGAATATTTATTAACTGGTGAAGCTAGCCACTGGTGGACGAGCGCAAAAGCTCTCTTGACGGACGCCCAAACTCCCATCACTTGGGAAGTGTTTAGGAATAAATTTTATGAAGAATACTTTCCAGATAGCGTTCGGTTTGCAAAAGAAGTAGAGTTTCTTCAATTGGTTCAAGGAGGGATGTCTGTTTCTGAATATACGAACAAGTTCAAACACTTGGTTCGTTTCAACACAATGGCCACAAATGAAGAGTGGCAGTGCCGGAAGTTTGAGAACGGCTTGAGAAGTGATTTGAAGGTTATGATTTCAAGCTTGTGCATACGAACGTTTTCTGCCATGGTGGAGAGGGCCAAGGTGTTGGAGAAGAACATGGCCGAGGCGGAAAAGCACAAGAAGCAACATCAGGGTGTAAGGGGACCAATCGTAGCAAGGAATAATACCAGTCAGAGGAGATTCCCTTACGCTCGTCCAAATCAACTCACGAACGCAAGCGGATCGCAAGCATTGGTTCCTGCCGGACAGTATGGGCAGCAAGGTGGTATTACTTGTTTTCAGTGTGGAGGACCACATTACCGTTCGTCATGCCCTCAATTGGTGGGTGGAAGACATTGCACTCGTTGCGGAAGGAATGGGCATGTGGCGAACGAGTGCAACTCTGGAGGTCGAGCAGTAATGAGACCACCAAATGCTGGAAGGAATCAGCCGAGAGGGGGACGAGCTCAAGCAGTGGGACGAGTGTATGCGATCACTGGAGCGGAGGCAGCGAGCTCAGGTACGCTCGTCACTGGTACCTGCTTACTTCATGGAATATCTTGCTGTGTGTTGTATGACTCGGGGGCAACACACTCCTTCATCTCGAAGGCGTGCGTTGAGAAACTGGGGTTAGCAGCGAGTGAGATGCAGTTTGACCTGGTGGTGTCAACACCAGCCGCTGGTGAGGTTAGGACGTCTACCATGTGCGTTAGATGTCCTATTGAGGTAGAAGGGCGTAGATTCAAGGTAAATCTCATCTGTTTGCCTCTCAAAGATTTAGAGGTAATTTTGGGAATGGATTGGCTGAATGCCAATCGCATTCTCATAGATTGTGGAGCTAAGGAGTTAATTTTTCCTGAAGAAGACGAAGAGGATTTGGGTGTGACGCTCGGCCAGTTGAAAGAAGATATTATGGAGGGCGCCGCTTGTTTTCTCATAATGACGCATGAAGACCAAGAGCTGGGAAAGTTGAGGCAAGAACGAACGTTCGTTATTGGCAGTAAGGAACGAACGTTTATTTTGGAGGAGTTTCAGGACGTTTTTCCAGAGGAAATACCTGGGTTACCTCCTGTTCGGGAAGTTGAATTCACCATTGATTTGGTGACGACAGCCGCACCTATCTCAGTTCAACCATACCGGATGGCGCCTGCAGAGTTGGTTGAACTTAAAAAGCAGATTGAAGCGTTGATGGAGAAGCAGTTTATTAGACCGAGCGTATCACCATGGGGAGCGCCTGTGCTCTTGGTGAAAAAGAAGGATGGCAGCTCTCGATTGTGCATAGATTACAGACAATTGAACAAGCTGACCATCAAAAACAAGTACCCGTTGCCAAGGATTGATGATTTGTTGGATCAACTGCATGGGGCAACGGTATTTTCAAAGATAGACTTGCGTTCGGGATATCATCAGATTAGGGTGAAAGAGGACGACATTCAGAAGACAGCGTTTAGGTCTCGTTATGGACACTACGAGTATGTAGTGATGCCATTTGGAGTGACGAACGCTCCTGCAGTGTTCATGGATTATATGAACCGCATCTTCAGACCTTACTTGGACAAGTTTGTGGTCGTTTTCATAGATGATATTCTCATCTACTCTAAGACACAAGCCGAGCATGAAGAACACTTGAGGGCAGTGCTGAGAGTGTTGAGAGAAAAGGAGTTGTATGCAAAACTGTCCAAGTGTGAATTTTGGATGAATGAGGTACAATTTTTGGGCCATGTGGTCTCGGCTGAAGGTATTTCAGTGGATCCTTCTAAGGTGAGAGCAGTGTTGGATTGGAAGAGCCCGCGTTCGGTCACAGAAGTGAGAAGTTTCGTTGGGCTTGCTGGCTACTACAGACGCTTCATAGAGGGATTCGCCAAGATAGTGGCTCCGCTTACCCAATTGACTAGAAAGGATCAGCCGTTCGCTTGGACTGACTTGTGTGAGGAACGCTTCCAAGAGTTGAAGAATAAGTTGACGAGCGCTCCAGTTTTGATAATTCCAGACACGACCAAACCTTTTGAAGTGTACTGTGACGCGTCCCATCAAGGGTTGGGCTGTGTGCTTATGCAAGAGAGACGAGCGGTAGCATACGCGTCTCGTCAGCTGAAGATTCATGAACGCAATTATCCAACGCACGACCTAGAGCTGGCAGCGGTCGTCTTTGCATTAAAGATTTGGAGACATTACTTGTATGGATCCGTCTTCCAAGTCTTTAGTGATCACAAGAGCCTCAAATATTTATTTGATCAAAAGGAGTTGAATATGAGGCAAAGACGTTGGTTGGAGTTCTTAAAAGACTATGAATTTGAGTTGCTTTATCACCCTGGAAAGGCCAATGTAGTGGCGGATGCTCTAAGCAGGAAGGCAGTGTATGTCTCGTTGATGATGGTGAAAGAGCTTAGTTTGGTTGAGAGTTTTAGAGATCTAAGGTTGCAGTTTGAGTTGGAGCCGAACAGCATTAAGTGCTGTAACCTTAGAATATCTAGCAACATCTTTGATCGGATTAGAATGAAGCAACGAGAGGATGAAGAGCTGGTGAAGATCTTTAGCGCGCTCGGTTCAGAACGAGCCAAAGAGTTCAATGCTGGGACGGACGGCCTACTGCGTTACATGGGTAGGACGTGCGTTCCCAATGATGGCGAACTGAAGCGGATCATATTGGAGGAAGCACATCACAGTCGTCTTAGCATACACCCCGGTATGACTAAGATGTACCAAGATCTTAGACGCTCGTTCTGGTGGCCTGGAATGAAGAGTGATGTCGCTCGTTTTGTGGCATCTTGCTTGACCTGTCAACGTGCAAAGGCTGAACACCAACGACCAGGCGGCTTGCTTCAACCATTGGAAATTCCAGAGTGGAAGTGGGACAGCATTTCTATGGATTTCGTGACCCATCTACCACGTACGATTCGAAATCATGATTCAATCTGGGTAATCGTGGACAGATTAACAAAGAGCGCCCACTTCCTAGCAGTAAACTTGAAGATGTCAATGACAAATTTGGCTAAGTTGTACATCAAGGAGATCGTTCGTCTTCATGGAGTGCCTTCAAGCATAATTTCTGACCGAGACCCGAGATTCACATCTCGGTTTTGGCAATCGTTACAAGGCGAGTTGGGAAGCAAACTGCAGATGAGTTCAGCGTATCATCCTCAAACGGACGGTCAGTCCGAACGTACCATCCAGACGCTGGAAGATTTACTGAGGACGTGCGTCCTAGATCACTTGGGCGCCTGGGATGAAATACTGCCGCTAGTGGAGTTCACGTACAACAACAGTTTTCAAGCTAGCATTGGTATGGCGCCGTTTGAAGCTCTCTATGGAAGGAAATGCCGAACGCCACTTTGCTGGTTCCAGGAAGGAGAGAACGTGTTAACTGGACCTGAGCTCATCCAGCAAACGACTGACAAAGTGAAGTTGATTCAGGAGAGATTGAAGACGTCCCTGAGTAGGCAAAAATCTTATGCGGATAGAAGAAGGAGGCCATTGGAGTTTGCTGCAGGGGATCATGTATTCTTGAGACTCAACCCAATTACTGGAGTAGGCAGAGTCGTTCGTCCAAAGAAGCTGTCGCCAAAGTTCATAGGACCGTACCAGATTTTGAGGAAAATTGGACCAGTAGCTTATGAATTAGCATTGCCACCTCAACTATCAAATCTACATCCGGTATTCCATGTGTCTCAACTCAGAAAGTATATAGCCAACCCCTCTCATGTATTAGAACTGGAAGACATTCACCTACAACCGGATCGAACGCTGGAGTTGCAACCAGTTCGTGTTGAGAGCGTTCGCACAAAGTTACATAAAGGGAAGGACGTTCGTTTAGTAAAAATAGTGTGGGACGCTAAGACTGGTGACTCAACTTGGGAAGTAGAGAGTGCGATGAGAGACTTGTATCCCCACCTATTCACGGGTAAGTTTTAAATTTTCGAGGACGAAAATTTTTGTAGTTAGGGAGAATGTGAGACCCTGAAAATTTCTCTGTAATTACCTGTCACATCACCATTAATACACCCCTCAATCCATTCTTATCTCATTTTAAAACCCATTTCCAAATCTGATAAACTCTCTGACATACACTGAAACCACACCCATCATTCTCTGAAAACGTACATGGCTGCACCTGCACACCCGCCACGTGTTGCAGAAGAAGCTTCCAGTTCAGAATTTAGTGGGCACGTGTCAGCTTGGGGTACGTCCGCTCAAACGAACGTGAATTTCACAAAACTGGATTTCCTAGAATTCTCTCTCTTACCTGCACCACTTATCCTCTTCCTCTGAACTCAAAACCTTCATCTTCTCCAACCTCTCTCTAGAAACCTTAAAACTTCTCTCTACTGTTACTCATTCATCTCTTCTCACCGTAGGAACGTTCCTTACGCCGTGAACTTCATTTTGGTCCGAACAACTTCAGATTCTGTTGACGACTTAGTTGAAGAGAATAAGAAAGATCTTGGAGGGTAGAAAACCATAAGTTGGGCAAGTCCAAGTGATACTTTTAGAACGAACACTGCTATCCAGGTAAGGGAAGTTTATATGTTTAATTTATACTGTATGTTGTATGATCTGAGATGTATGAATGAAAAAAATATAATGTTTGAGTTGTATGGATGATCACTGTTATTGTGCATGTATGAACTGCATGATGTTTGAGCTGTATGGTTGACCACTGTTATGGAAATTTTACTAATATGATTTCTGGTTTTGATTTCTCTGCTATGAACGAACACTGCTGGTATGAGTTATATTTGATGTTGATTTTGATTTAAATGCATGTTGATTTGATCAAGTATGAATGGAGTATGGTTATGGTGTGGTTGGATTGATTAAAATGTTGAAATCTGTATGATGATGATGTTTGAAGTGAGTTAAATCTGGAAATGAAAGTATAAAGTTCATAAAGTTGAAATCTGGAAAATTCTGCTAAAGTTGAGAAATCTGGAATTTTACTCTTTCCCACTGATAAAGGACGTTCGTCCCTGTACGGTCTTAAACCGTTCGGCTTTTAGTAAGATTACTTAGATTGGAATTCTTTCATTTGGAAAGAATTCTGCTCGAGAACGAGCGTCCCCAGTTGATGGTCTGAGCGTTCGTCTAGCTCAGCAATATTTAAATATTTAAGACTTTATAAATAAGTGACGTTCGGCCTTAAGTCGAGCGTTCGTCCTTAATGACGTTCGACCTTATGTTGAACGTTCGTTCTACAGAGCGTTCGTTTTTATATTGAACGTTCGTTCAAACTGGCGTTCGGTCATATACCTAAACGTTCGTCCTAAAATAGCGCTCGGTCTTATAACGAGCGTTCGTTCTAAATTGCGCAATGTCTCAGACTAAGCGTTCGTTCTAATTGAATACTTAATTGATAAAACAGCGTTCGTCCAAAGTATTAAGTACTCAATTTTCTTTACGTTCGTTCCATTCCTGGCAGTGGTTTTCATATACAAGTCTCTTCAAAAATAATTCTAAGTGTTCTTGATCCTCCATTGTGCATTAAATCTGGTGCAAGTTTTTATCCCAAATATTTTTCTAAGTACCAGTATACTTCAAAGTTGAGTCCGTTCATTTAATTGGTCAAACAGAAAGTACGTTCGTTATATATCTTTATTGATTATCCAGTAACTTCATTTGGACGTTCGTCCTCACTCTTCATTGGACTGAACGTTCGTCATTTTTGACTCCTGAATATAATGATGCAAAAGATGATGGAATATGGTAGATTAAAGTGTGAACACTATGAGAACTGAATTTATGATGTTGGATTTTGGACGAGCGTTCCAGGGAGGAACGCCTCATATATATATATATATATATTGAAAGATTGAATTGGTAAAGTATGACTATGGTTAGCTAATGCTGGCTTGGTCCATCCTGATATTCCGTGATGCTCATCTTCACGTAGAAGGGAGTAATCATGTGTGGGAATGGCAGGAGGTCTTTCGTATCCCTCACTTAGCAGGGGCGAAGGATTAACCTCGAGTGGCAGCTGTTGAGGGTATCCCAGTTACTACATCACTCGGGTGCAAGGACGCCTGTAGCTACATGGTTCATACAGTCCGGACGGTCGTCTAAAATATACATATGTTTATAAATTACTATGATGGATTATGTTAAATTGTATGTTAGGCGTGTGCATTGAAATGTTGAACGTGTATGTTGGATGTATGAATTAAATATTATAAGCTTACCCTTTCGTTTTCCTTGTGTTGTCAATTGTCCATGTACGTTCGTCCTGTTTTGCAATGATCATCCGTTGTGGATGTGAGCAGATGGTGGTACGTCCCTGGAAGAAATACTAGAAGAAGAAAATTTGGAAGAGGCGAATCTAGTTGGAGTAGAAGTGAAGGCCGAGCCTTAGAGCGCTCGTTTAGATGTTAGAGTAATTTGAACGTTCGGCTATATATTTTGTAAAGCCGTTCATCCTAATGATCTCCATTTCTGTTTAAGCGTACGCTATTTTTATTATCCAAGTCGTTCGGTTTTTTTTTGAACTCTGCTTTATTAATGTAAAGACTGCTTAATTACTGTTAATTGTAATTAATTCTAAATTATGGTAATTACTATATTTTGGGATGTTACAAATAACGCAAATGTTTTAAAAAGTATAATATTTTAAAATTGATAGTATCTTAAAATTGTGTGACTCGATTATTTTAAACAATTTTCATTACTTTAAACTACATTATCTTTCTAAAATCATTTTTCTAAAACTTCTTTATCTTTTATCTATTCTTTCTTACTTTCCTTTAATCGGGTTTGAAGTGATTATCTTGGTAAGCTCTTCCTATTAGTTCTTTTATTTGAGGAAGTTTAATTTATGTTATTTTTCCCTTTGGTTGAATTTGTTTATTATAGTTTGCATGCAATATTTTCTTGGTTACATGTATTGTTTGAATATTTTATATAAGTCTTTAATAGGTGATCATAACTGTATGATTTGATTATTTTGAGATGTTTTTATGTATAGATAGAGCATCTGTTAAGTTATAGGTGTTTTGGAGTTAGAGTAGTTAGAATTGTCAAAAACAGGAGAGAAAAGCTAAGTTATATGTTTTAGGCTTAATACCTCTTTTGGTCCCTCTTTAGGGGGACAATGTTCAAGTTCGTCCTACCTTTTTTAAAATGTTTGATGTGGTCCCAATTTGTGAAAAAAAGTGTACAATTAAATCCTTTATGTTACAGCGTTAAATATTTAACGATCCAGCTGACAGCGTAGAGTGATCTATGCAACGTGACTGTTTAGGTTCATAACGTGGCAGTGGCAGTGATTTTCATTACGAGGGGTTAGGGTTTGGTTTCCTCCCAATTGGTCTTTGAGGTTTGGGAAGTGTTTTGGGGAGACATAGGAATGGGTTCCCAAGGGTGTTCTTTGTTCTCGAAAAGTTGGGCCAAAGGATCTTCTCGTTCGTCCCATGGTGGTGCTTGTAGGGGAGGTGGGTTAATCCCTACTTGTTACTGTGGTGATATTGCAGTAATCAAAGTGGCCAAAACTACGAAGAATGTTGGGAGAAATTTTTGGGGTTGTCCTCATTACAAGGTTTGAAGTATACCCTTCTCAATTAATGTTTTCTTGACTTGACTTGATGCATTTGTTGATAGATTCCCTAACTGATTTGTGGAATTCAATTTGCTCTGCAACCATGTTGCACAGATCACTGCACGGTGTCAGCTAGATCGTTAAATATTTAACGCCGTGACAAAAAAGGATTTAATTGTATACTTCTTTTTTCACAAGTTGGGACCACATTGAACATTTTAAAAAAGGTAGGACGGACTTGAACATTGCCTCCCTAAAGAGGGACCAAAAGAGGTATTAAGCCTATGTTTTATCATGTTAAAAATAATTTTACTTATTGATGTAAATTTGATGTCGTAAAACCTTAAGTTTGTCATTAATGTTTGATTTAGTTTGTATACAGTATGATTTACAAAATACGTCATTCAAACTTTAAATTGGTGAATATGATGATTGCATAATTTAAGTTAAACATGTCAACATAACTATATTATATTTTAACAATAAATATAACAAAATAAATTGCAAATTGCAATCTTAATAATAAGACCACGAGACTTAAAAAGAAATATAAATATAGAAATTATAACCTACTTTTTAGAAAAATTACTTAAACTTTATTTTAATTTTATGATTAAATTAAAATTGCCATACATTTTGTAAAATAAAAAGTCATTAATTTCATATCTCACCATCTTCTATTCTTGATCCCTTTCCTTTATAACAAAGAGATCAAATAAAAATTAACTTAGATGACATTAAAAAAAAACTTTTTTTACTATTGAAAACTAAATTTTCATGAAGAAGCTTGATTACTTTCTTGAAGAATAAGAGTCTAAACACGATTAAGTTTATAAACTATTATATCTATTAACATTCATAATAAGGAACGCAACATCCAAAGTTATATATCAAACATGTTTCTTTCTCTAAAAACATATCTCACAATAAATACAAAAAAAATAATCACTATAAGTGTCGAATTATGCAAAAATAATTGATTAGGAAATTAGATATAAAATACTTTCAAGTATTAAATCAACCTTGCACATAACAATGAATAAGATTAAAGAGGTCCATATTACAAACATTCCACTAATTTATGTTAAAATTTGTTCTTCTAATCATGTTATCGAATTTATAATTGCATTGATAATCAACTACTTACAATTATTTAGTTGAAAACACCATGAACGGTAACACATGAACTTATTGTCCCATCATGTTATATTTTATCGTAACACTGCTGAATGTGCTCAAATTAAAGTCTAATTACAACTTTTAGTGGGCCTAACAGCTTGCTGCACAACCGTTAAAATTCCAAGTTGAACATAACAATATATTGATAATAAAATTGGAAGTACTTAAATTATGAAAAGAAACCAATGTATATTTATAAGTTTCAAAGTCTATGATAAAGTATTTTTAATTAATTTTTTTATTGAATGTTTAAAATACATGTTTTTAATTAAATTTTTATATTAAGTGATTAGTGTGATTATTATTTTATTTTATTTTATATTAATTACTTGTTTGTTTGTATGAGTTAAAAATGTGAGATTTTATAATCAAGTAAAACTAATTACAATTTTTATTAAAAATATGTTGGATAATAAAACCATCATCGTTATACGATCAAGACGATGATGTCTGTGACACCCGGGCACGCGGGGAGTGACACCGGTGAAGGGGCACAAACAAGGAGCGGCTCCTGGCAGACTTTGAGTGGAAGGGACACATGGATGAATCGAACATAAATGAGAGGGATCTAGAGACTATATAGGTATGAGACTATACGGTTGAAGGATAGCTTAAAGGGATTGATTTGACTACTTATATCACCAAATGCATTTGAACTTCATGGTTAAGCGTGCTTAGCCCCTAGTAATTTAGGGATGGGTGATCTGTTATTTTAAAAAAAAATTCATATATTATCCAAAACATTCTAATAAAAACAATAAATATTATTTATATATTAACAAAATATCATTTTATATTAGAGACATAGTGTTATATTTAATAAAATTCAATTAAAAAAATATAAAAAATTATAAATATTTAATATAAAAAATTTAATACATACTCAATTATAAATAATTAAATTTGTAAAAAACTTAAAACTTCCGTCAAGTTTTATTTTAAAATATATATTAGAAAAAGTTTTATGCAATATTGTTTTAAGCTTTCTATAAAATACTTTATATAAATAACTAAGTAAAGGAATTTGAACACTTATAGAAAATCTATTACATCTAATGGATAATAATTTTTAAATTTTAATAAAGAAAATTTTATAAAGTGAATTTTAAATTTAATTTAATCTTATAAAATGACGTTTATACTATATAAATAAATTTATCTTATATGTGAGATATTTAACAAGAATTTAGTTTGTTTATTTATTTTTTTCATAAACATTACTTTAAGAATTTTATTAAGTACAGAATAGAAAATTCAAAACTAAATCAATTACTTGACAACTTTTAACAACTATATTCATGTTACCTAAATTGACCTGTAATTTTTGAAATAGAAATAAAACAAACTTTTTTGCTCAAATTGTCATGTAGGTCAAATCACGACGGATGGTACCCATGGAAGAAGAGTCACATTAAAATCTAGCACATGAAATTATATTATTATTATTTTTATAGAAACTTATTATCTTGTAACATTTTGTTCTAGAAAATTTTTGATTTGATAACCGATTTGTTTTCTAAACAACTAAACCAGAAATGTCTTTTAATAATAAAATATTAAATTGAGTTATTTAATTAAAGGATTATTAAAAAATTAATAAAAATAGTTGTAAGATAATAGGGAACCTTAACCAATTTTTTAAATTCTCTTAACTAATTCTCTCAAAAATCGATTAAAGAATTTATTTAACCCGTTTTCAAAAATAAAAAATTTATTTAATTAGTTTTGGAAATTTGGATAATAACAGCTTTAAAATCGATTAAAGTTTTAGTAGTTTTTGAAATCTATAAAACTTTTAATCAACTTTGAAACCGAATGACTTTTAATGAAAAAATAGAGTTAAAATTTTGGAGATACGAAAAAACAAATGCATGAAGATTTTTTTTTTCTAGCACTTTGTGTGAGACCCTAGAAAATCAGCATTTCAAATCCATGTCACATCACCATTAATACACGCCACATCATTCTCTGAAAACGCACATGGCTTCACATGCACGCACACCACGTGTCACGGGAGAAGCTTCCAATTCAGAATTTAGTGTACAGGTGTCAGCTTGGGATACGTTCGTTCGAACGAACATGAATTTAATAAAACTGGATTTTCTAGAACTCTCTCTCTCACCTGCACCACTCATCCTCTTCCTCGGAACCCAAACCCTTCATCTTCTCCAACTTCTCTCTAAAACCAGTAAACTTCTCTCTACTGTAACTCACCAAGCTTTCTCCGAATTCCATTTCAGAACCGTAGGAACGTTCGTCCAGCGGTGAGCTTCATTTTGGACCGAACAAATCTCAGTTCTGAAAACGGTAAGTCTCCCAACTTAGGTGTCGTTTCTGGATACTCCTGCGAACCCAGATTTAGTTGCATGCAAGGGTAGGAGTTGATATTTTACAATTCTTTGGTTAGGTTTAGTTGAAAGAAGATTAAGGGATCATTGAGTATAGAAGAGCTGTGGTTGAATGAGTTAAAGTCGTACCCTTAGGACGTGCACTGCTATCCAGGTAAGGGAAGCTTATTAGATTTAATTCATGTGATTGTGTTGTACTGCATGTGCGTTTAAGTGTTGCTTGAATGTATGATTCATGATATTGTATTTTGGTATGCGAATATGATTCTAAAATGATGCGTGTAAATGATGAAATGTGCTATGGTTGGATTAAATTGAAAAATGAGTTGTATGATGAGATGATGTATGATGAAGTATGAATTTGTGCCATGATATGAGTGATTAAATGCATGAAAGTTTATACTGAAAAATATGGTTACTGTATGTTGAAATTGAATATGAAAATCATATGAAAATGAACGTTCGTTATCTAAACGGTCTTTGACCGTTCGGTAGTCCTACGTAAATTCTTTGTAGTAGTTGAACCCTTTCATTTGGGAAGGATTCTCTTTGAGGACGAACGCCCTCTATTATAACTTTACGTTCGTGCGTTCGGCCAGACGTAAACATCTTGAGTATTGTGTGAGATTTGAGAAGCCTGATAATATCCCTTTGAACACTTAGTCAAATTGTAAGACATAAATTTTAAGTATCTTATCTTATATAAATCCCAAACTTCTTTGATTTTGAATCAGTGAAAAGTCTTGACCTAAAAGCGTACGTCCTTAAGTGGCGCTCGGTCTTATACCGAACGCTCGTCCCAAAGAGTAAGTAATAAGTAGCGCTCGGTCTTATACCGAACGCTCGTCCCAAATAAGTATGTGATAAAGAACGCTCGGTCACATACCGAACGTTCGTTTCTTCTTTAATTTTCAACGAACAGTAATAGCGTTCGTCCTGAATTGAAATAGCGTTCGTCCATAAATCTAAACAGCGTTCGTCCAATAGTTATATTGACGTTCGTCCAAGTCCTCAGTGACGTTCGTCCAAAATTCATTGAAAGCCTATTTTCGTGCTCGGTCATTAACTGGCGGTTTGTCTCCTGAATTAAATCTTGTCCAGTTTATTTATCTAAACAACTTGTGATTTTACCTATCCATTGGATTCGCTCAAGTGTTATTGAACTTAGATTTTTCTAAGTATTATTTGAATCGTACTAGAATCAGTTCATTCAACTGATTCGAAGGAGTCTTTCTTGGTCTAGCTCTTGACGTTCGTCCTCGTTATGAAGGGGAGTGAACGTTCGTCTTTTTATGCAAGAGAAATAACGAATGAAAATGTATTTAAGATGATGAATTAAGATGTGCGAACACTATGAGAAATGAAATTGTGATTGTGGATTTTGAACGAGCGTTCCAGGGAGGAACGACTCATGGTTGAATATGGAATTTTGTAAAGTATGACTGTGGGCATGCTAATGCTGGCTTGGTCCATCCTGATATTCCGTGATACTCATCTTCACGTAGAGGAGAGTAGTTCATGTGTGGGAATGGCAGGAGGTCCTTAGTCCATAAGTTAACATGGGCGACGTAAGAACGGACTAACCTCGGGTGGCAGCTGATGTGATTATGACAGTTACTACATCACCCGGGTGCAAGGACGCCTGTAGCTACACAGATTCATACAGTCCGGACAGTCGTTATTTATGAGAATTGGATGATTTACTCTATGCTAATTCATTGGTGGATGTTTTGTATGTTAATTTCTATGTTAAAATTGTATGTGATTTGTATGAATTAAATTTCATAAGCTTACCCTTGCATTTCCTTGTGTTGTCTTGTCCTTGTACGTCCGTCTTGTCTTGCAATGATCATCCGTGTGGATGTGAGCAGATGGTGGTGCGTCCCTTGAAGAAATGCTGGAAGAAGAAGACTTGGATGACGCTAATCTGGTGGAAGTGGAAGTAAAGACCGAGCCTTAGAGCGCTCGTTAGATTAGGGTTGTAAATGGTAGCTTAATTAGACGTTCGGTTAAATGTTTTGTAAAACCGTTCGTCCTGTTTATCTCTGAATTCTATTTTGGCGTACGTTATTGTTGTACTTGAAGCCGTTCGGCTCTAGAACCTCTTTTGTGAATTTAAAGACTGCATTGGTTACTGTTAATTGTAATTAATCCTGATTTATGGTAATTACTATATTTTGGGATGTTACATTAGTGGTATCAGAGCAGTTTTGTTCTTTTAAGGAACACTGTAGGTTATGAGTGCACTATGTTTTTGCTGTGTGCTTAATACGTGTTTAAATGAGTTATTTCTCTCAACTCTTTGCACGTTACTAACGTTCGTTCTCCTCTGTGTCCAGAGAACGAATGGCACCTAGACTCCCTCCTCCACCTCAACCTACTGAACCTGATGCGTCCAACAACGCTAGGTTGTTGGAGACGGTGATTGACCGCTTACAGCAACAAAACACGACTTTGATGGAACAAAATGCCACCCTGATGCAACAAAATCAGAGTGCCATGCAGAGTTTGGAAGCCTCACGTGCCAACTCTGAAACCACGCAAAGACAGCTGATGGAAATTCTTGCTGCCACAAGAGGTGCGCCTGGAGCATCCTCTTCAAACGCTGCCCAACCAAATGCTGAATGGAGTTTGGAGAGTTTTCTCCAACACCATCCGGCGAAGTTCAATGGAAAGGGTCTTCCTGACGAGGCAGATCAATGGTTGCGGGATATGGAGAGAATATTCAATGCCAAGAGGTGCCCGGACGAGAACAGGTTGGCGTACACTGAATATTTACTGACTGGAGAAGCGAGCCATTGGTGGGCGAGCGCGAGAGCTATTCTAACGGACGCTCAGAGTCCGATCACTTGGGAAGTGTTCAGAAACAAGTTTTATGAAGAATACTTCCCTGACAGCGTCCGGTTTGCGAAGGAAGTAGAGTTTTTACAGCTGGTTCAAGGTGGGATGTCCGTTTCAGAATACACCAACAAGTTCAAACACCTTGTCAGATTCAATACAATGGCCACCAGTGAAGAGTGGCAATGTCGAAAGTTTGAGAACGGACTGAGGAGTGATCTGAAGGTATTGATCTCTAGTTTGTGCATCCGTTCGTTTCCTGTTATGGTTGAACGAGCGAAGGTATTAGAGAAAAATATGGCGGAAGCGGAACGACAGAAGAAGCAGCAACAGATAGCTAGGGGACCGGTCTCGTCCAAGAACAATATGAATTTGAGCAGAAGTCCTTACGCTCGTCCTACACCATCCTCTATTTCTAGTGGGTCTCAGTCACAATCTTTGGTTGCTGTCAATCGGTCTGGACAGCAAGTGGCAGTGACGTGTTTTCATTGTGGAGGACCACACTACCGTTCGTCATGTCCCCAATTGTTGGGAGGAAGGTTTTGCACTCGTTGTAGGAGGAGCGGACATCTGGAGAGCGAGTGTAACATGGGAGGACGAGTGGCAATGAGACCGCCAAACGCTGGGAGAGCACAACAAGAGAGAGGTGGACGAGCGCAGGCAGTGGGGAGAGTGTACGCAATTACGGGCGCTGAAGCTGCTAGCTCGGGTATATTCTTCACTGTAATTGCTTATTGTATGAACTGCCTTACCATGCTTCATTTGATTGTTGTGATAACAAAGTTGTTTGGTCTGGTGGTGTAAACACCGGCAATTGGATTAGTTTGGATACCCGACCCGTGAGATAGATGTTCATTACTCTGTTAGTAAGAGTATTATTTTCTAGAATTGACTAACTTAGGAGATACTTCACGTGAATGCGTTTGCATTCGGTATCTATTAAGTTAGACCGTTCGGCAGCAAGAGAGTAACCGAGCGGTGACTGTAAACGTCTGAATTAGTGAGTCGTCCTGAAGGGGCGCCAAGGTTATCTACTCAGAGTAGAGTTGAGTTTCTTTTGCATTAAGGCCAGGTGGTAGATTAACATCAGTAACTTCCTACAAATTAACACTAGTAGAGTGGATGGAACTCAAGAAAAAGTCTAGTTGGATTGGACGATTCATTATGTAGGACGCTCGTTTTGCTGGCATACAAGAAGGATGAATCAGAGTGTTTCATCTCTTGGATCTGTGCAATCATCTAAGAGTAAGTTGGGCAACCAGTTGAGGATTCGTTCAACTTATTACTTCAGACGAACGGCCAGACGGATAGGACAACCCAAAAACATGAAGACCTGGACGTACGCACGTTTTGAATCGAATTGGGGTTAGAGGTGAAGTCTAGTTTTCTCCAATGACCAAGAAAATCCACTCTCTGCCTAAACCTAAGATGTTTGATACTTCCTTTAAACCACTCGGGAATTCCTTATATTCCCTTCTTCAAAACCGTAACTGTCATCTAGAATCAACCTTATATTTTATTCATTACGTTTCTTGTGATTAATCGTTCGGTTTTCGTCTGACAAACGTTCTCTTTCTTCTAGGCGTTCGGTTATGAACGAACGTTCGGGTCTTTTGGCTGCTCGGTTTCGCTCGTTCTTTAGCGTTCGTTATTTATGTCCTTTATTTGGATTAACTATACAAATATATATAGTTCACCTTGTCTTGTTTTCATTAATAACCCTATTCCATGATATTCATATTATTCTTTCGGTGTGTCTCTTCTCTGTTTCTCTGTTTCTTCTGTTTCATTGTTTCACACTCGACTCCAATAGAAACAAACTCCCATATTAATTCTTTTCCTCTTGAAAGACTTGTGACTTTTCCTAATAGTAAATTTTTCTCGTTCGGTAATTATGTTACCGATCGGTCAACCTTTCAAAGCCATTATTTCCTTATTTAAATGTTATCAACCGTTTACTTACTTCAGAGTTCTTCTGTAGCTCACTCTCTTTCCATAACCATTCAGCCTTACCCAAATTTTACCGTTCAGTATAGTTGAAACCGGTCAGCCTCGAATATTTACTAAGGACGCGCGCGGGTAGGTAGAGCCGTTCGCCTTAAAAGCTGTTTCTCAAATTCATTAGTATTACCAAATCTTAAATAGAATCTGGCGAGTTGCGTATGAAGATATCATTGCCTCCTCAATTAGCGAATCATCATTTAGTTTTTCACGCATCACCTCTCTGGAAGTATATTGGAGACTCGTCTAATGTACTAGATCTAGAAAACGTTCGTGTTTAGGAATATCGATTTGTATAGATCCAACCAGTGTGTATTGGAGATACCCCAACCAAGTGTTTCAAGAGAAAATCCATCAGATGGGTGAGAGTGGTCTGGAACGAGAAGAATGACGATATTACGAGAGAAGTTGAAGATTTGCAAGCAGGGACAAAGTATTCCCGTATACCCTTTAGTATCCCTTAATTTTCGAGGACGAAAATTTTTGTAGTTAGGAAGAATGTGAGACCCTAGAAAATCAGCATTTCAAATCCCTGTCACATCACCATTAATACACGCCACATCATTCTCTGAAAACGCACATGGCTTCACATGCACGCACACCACGTGTCACGGGAGAAGCTTCCAATTCAGAATTTAGTGTACAGGTGTCAGCTTGGGATACGTTCGTTCGAACGAACATGAATTTAATAAAACTGGATTTTCTAGAACTCTCTCTCTCACCTGCACCACTCATCCTCTTCCTCGGAACCCAAACCCTTCATCTTCTCCAACTTCTCTCTAAAACCAGTAAACTTCTCTCTACTGTAACTCACCAAGCTTTCTCCGAATTCCATTTCAGAACCGTAGGAACGTTCGTCCAGCGGTGAGCTTCATTTTGGACCGAACAAATCTCAGTTCTGAAAACGGTAAGTCTCCCAACTTAGGTGTCGTTTCTGGATACTCCTGCGAACCCAGATTTAGTTGCATGCAAGGGTAGGAGTTGATATTTTACAATTCTTTGGTTAGGTTTAGTTGAAAGAAGATTAAGGGATCATTGAGTATAGAAGAGCTGTGGTTGAATGAGTTAAAGTCGTACCCTTAGGACGTGCACTGCTATCCAGGTAAGGGAAGCTTATTAGATTTAATTCATGTGATTGTGTTGTACTGCATGTGCGTTTAAGTGTTGCTTGAATGTATGATTCATGATATTGTATTTTGGTATGCGAATATGATTCTAAAATGATGCGTGTAAATGATGAAATGTGCTATGGTTGGATTAAATTGAAAAATGAGTTGTATGATGAGATGATGTATGATGAAGTATGAATTTGTGCCATGATATGAGTGATTAAATGCATGAAAGTTTATACTGAAAAATATGGTTACTGTATGTTGAAATTGAATATGAAAATCATATGAAAATGAACGTTCGTTATCTAAACGGTCTTTGACCGTTCGGTAGTCCTACGTAAATTCTTTGTAGTAGTTGAATCCTTTCATTTGGGAAGGATTCTCTTTGAGGACGAACGCCCTCTATTATAACTTTACGTTCGTGCGTTCGGCCAGACGTAAACATCTTGAGTATTGTGTGAGATTTGAGAAGCCTGATAATATCCCTTTGAACACTTAGTCAAATTGTAAGACATAAATTTTAAGTATCTTATCTTATATAAATCCCAAACTTCTTTGATTTTGAATCAGTGAAAAGTCTTGACCTAAAAGCGTACGTCCTTAAGTGGCGCTCGGTCTTATACCGAACGCTCGTCCCAAAGAGTAAGTAATAAGTAGCGCTCGGTCTTATACCGAACGCTCGTCCCAAATAAGTATGTGATAAAGAACGCTCGGTCACATACCGAACGTTCGTTTCTTCTTTAATTTTCAACGAACAGTAATAGCGTTCGTCCTGAATTGAAATAGCGTTCGTCCATAAATCTAAACAGCGTTCGTCCAATAGTTATATTGACGTTCGTCCAAGTCCTCAGTGACGTTCGTCCAAAATTCATTGAAAGCCTATTTTCGTGCTCGGTCATTAACTGGCGGTTTGTCTCCTGAATTAAATCTTGTCCAGTTTATTTATCTAAACAACTTGTGATTTTACCTATCCATTGGATTCGCTCAAGTGTTATTGAACTTAGATTTTTCTAAGTATTATTTGAATCGTACTAGAATCAGTTCATTCAACTGATTCGAAGGAGTCTTTCTTGGTCTAGCTCTTGACGTTCGTCCTCGTTATGAAGGGGAGTGAACGTTCGTCTTTTTATGCAAGAGAAATAACGAATGAAAATGTATTTAAGATGATGAATTAAGATGTGCGAACACCATGAGAAATGAAATTGTGATTGTGGATTTTGAACGAGCGTTCCAGGGAGGAACGACTCATGGTTGAATATGGAATTTTGTAAAGTATGACTGTGGGCATGCTAATGCTGGCTTGGTCCATCCTGATATTCCGTGATACTCATCTTCACGTAGAGGAGAGTAGTTCATGTGTGGGAATGGCAGGAGGTCCTTAGTCCATAAGTTAACATGGGCGACGTAAGAACGGACTAACCTCGGGTGGCAGCTGATGTGATTATGACAGTTACTACATCACCCGGGTGCAAGGACGCCTGTAGCTACACAGATTCATACAGTCCGGACAGTCGTTATTTATGAGAATTGGATGATTTACTCTATGTTAATTCATTGGTGGATGTTTTGTATGTTAATTTCTATGTTAAAATTATATGTGATTTGTATGAATTAAATTTCATAAGCTTACCCTCGCATTTCCTTGTGTTGTCTTGTCCTTGTACGTCCGTCTTGTCTTGCAATGATCATCCGTGTGGATGTGAGCAGATGGTGGTGCGTCCCTTGAAGAAATGCTGGAAGAAGAAGACTTGGATGACGCTAATCTGGTGGAAGTGGAAGTAAAGACCGAGCCTTAGAGCGCTCGTTAGATTAGGGTTGTAAATGGTAGCTTAATTAGACGTTCGGTTAAATGTTTTGTAAAACCGTTCGTCCTGTTTATCTCTGAATTCTATTTTGGCGTACGTTATTGTTGTACTTGAAGCCGTTCGGCTCTAGAACCTCTTTTGTGAATTTAAAGACTGCATTGGTTACTGTTAATTGTAATTAATCCTGATTTATGGTAATTACTATATTTTGGGATGTTACATTAGTGGTATCAGAGCAGTTTTGTTCTTTTAAGGAACACTGTAGGTTATGAGTGCACTATGTTTTTGCTGTGTGCTTAATACGTGTTTAAATGAGTTATTTCTCTCAACTCTTTGCACGTTACTAACGTTCGTTCTCCTCTGTGTCCAGAGAACGAATGGCACCTAGACTCCCTCCTCCACCTCAACCTACTGAACCTGATGCGTCCAACAACGCTAGGTTGTTGGAGATGGTGATTGACCGCTTACAGCAACAAAACACGACTTTGATGGAACAAAATGCCACCCTGATGCAACAAAATCAGAGTGCCATGCAGAGTTTGGAAGCCTCACGTGCCAACTCTGAAACCACGCAAAGACAGCTGATGGAAATTCTTGCTGCCACAAGAGGTGCGCCTGGAGCATCCTCTTCAAACGCTACCCAACCAAATGCTGAATGGAGTTTGGAGAGTTTTCTCCAACACCATCCGGCGAAGTTCAATGGAAAGGGTCTTCCTGACGAGGCAGATCAATGGTTGCGGGATATGGAGAGAATATTCAATGCCAAGAGGTGCCCGGACGAGAACAGGTTGGCGTACACTGAATATTTACTGACTGGAGAAGCGAGCCATTGGTGGGCGAGCGCGAGAGCTATTCTAACGGACGCTCAGAGTCCGATCACTTAGGAAGTGTTCAGAAACAAGTTTTATGAAGAATACTTCCCTGACAGCGTCCGGTTTGCGAAGGAAGTAGAGTTTTTACAGCTGGTTCAAGGTGGGATGTCCGTTTCAGAATACACCAACAAGTTCAAACACCTTGTCAGATTCAATACAATGGCCACCAGTGAAGAGTGACAATGTCGAAAGTTTGAGAACGGACTGAGGAGTGATCTGAAGGTATTGATCTCTAGTTTGTGCATCCGTTCGTTTCCTGTTATGGTTGAACGAGCGAAGGTATTAGAGAAAAATATGGCGGAAGCGGAACGACAGAAGAAGCAGCAACAGATAGCTAGGGGACCGGTCTCGTCCAAGAACAATATGAATTTGAGCAGAAGTCCTTACGCTCGTCCTACACCATCCTCTATTTCTAGTGGGTCTCAGTCACAATCTTTGGTTGCTGTCAATCGGTCTGGACAGCAAGTGGCAGTGACGTGTTTTCATTGTGGAGGACCACACTACCGTTCGTCATGTCCCCAATTGTTGGGAGGAAGGTTTTGCACTCGTTGTAGGAGGAGCGGACATCTGGAGAGCGAGTGTAACATGGGAGGACGAGTGGCAATGAGACCGCCAAACGCTGGGAGAGCACAGCAAGAGAGAGGTGGACGAGCGCAGGCAGTGGGGAGAGTGTACGCAATTACGGGCGCTGAAGCTGCTAGCTCGGGTATATTCTTCACTGTAATTGCTTATTGTATGAACTGCCTTACCATGCTTCATTTGATTGTTGTGATAACAAAGTTGTTTGGTCTGGTGGTGTAAACACCGGCAATTGGATTAGTTTGGATACCCGACCCGTGAGATAGATGTTCATTACTCTGTTAGTAAGAGTATTATTTTCTAGAATTGACTAACTTAGGAGATACTTCACGTGAATGCGTTTGCATTCGGTATCTATTAAGTTAGACCGTTCGGCAGCAAGAGAGTAACCGAGCGGTGACTGTAAACGTCTGAATTAGTGAGTCGTCCTGAAGGGGCGCCAAGGTTATCTACTCAGAGTAGAGTTGAGTTTCTTTTGCATTAAGGCCAGGTGGTAGATTAACATCAGTAACTTCCTACAAATTAACACTAGTAGAGTGGATGGAACTCAAGAAAAAGTCTAGTTGGATTGGACGATTCATTATGTAGGACGCTCGTTTTGCTGGCATACAAGAAGGATGAATCAGAGTGTTTCATCTCTTGGATCTGTGCAATCATCTAAGAGTAAGTTGGGCAACCAGTTGAGGATTCGTTCAACTTATTACTTCAGACGAACGGCCAGACGGATAGGACAACCCAAAAACATGAAGACCTGGACGTACGCACGTTTTGAATCGAATTGGGGTTAGAGGTGAAGTCTAGTTTTCTCCAATGACCAAGAAAATCCACTCTTTGCCTAAACCTAAGATGTTTGATACTTCCTTTAAACCACTCGGGAATTCCTTATATTCCCTTCTTCAAAACCGTAACTGTCATCTAGAATCAACCTTATATTTTATTCATTACGTTTCTTGTGATTAATCGTTCGGTTTTCGTCTGACAAACGTTCTCTTTCTTCTAGGCGTTCGGTTATGAACGAACGTTCGGGTCTTTTGGTTGCTCGGTTTCGCTCGTTCTTTAGCGTTCGTTATTTATGTCCTTTATTTGGATTAACTATACAAATATATATAGTTCACCTTGTCTTGTTTTCATTAATAACCCTATTCCATGATATTCATATTATTCTTTCGGTGTTTCTCTTCTCTGTTTCTTCTGTTTCATTATTTCACACTCGACTCCAATAGAAACAAACTCCCATATTAATTCTTTTCCTCTTGAAAGACTTGTGACTTTTCCTAATAGTAAATTTTTCTCGTTCGGTAATTATGTTACCGATCGGTCAACCTTTCAAAGCCATTATTTCCTTATTTAAATGTTATCAACCGTTTACTTACTTCAGAGTTCTTCTGTAGCTCACTCTCTTTCCATAACCATTCAGCCTTACCCAAATTTTACCGTTCAGTATAGTTGAAACCGGTCAGCCTCGAATATTTACTAAGGACGCGCGCGGGTAGGTAGAGCCGTTCGCCTTAAAAGCTGTTTCTCAAATTCATTAGTATTACCAAATCTTAAATAGAATCTGGCGAGTTGCGTATGAAGATATCATTGCCTCCTCAATTAGCGAATCATCATTTAGTTTTTCACGCATCACCTCTCTGGAAGTATATTGGAGACTCGTCTAATGTACTAGATCTAGAAAACGTTCGTGTTTAGGAATATCGATTTGTATAGATCCAACCAGTGTGTATTGGAGATACCCCAACCAAGTGTTTCAAGAGAAAATCCATCAGATGGGTGAGAGTGGTCTGGAACGAGAAGAATGACGATATTACGAGAGAAGTTGAAGATTTGCAAGCAGGGACAAAGTATTCCCGTATACCCTTTAGTATCCCTTAATTTTCGAGGACGAAAATTTTTGTAGTTAGGAAGAATGTGAGACCCTAGAAAATCAGCCTTTCAAATCCCTGTCACATCACCATTAACACACGCCACATCATTCTCTGAAAACGCACATGGCTTCACATGCACGCACACCACGTGTCACGGGAGAAGCTTCCAATTCAGAATTTAGTGTACAGGTGTCAGCTTGGGATACGTTCGTTCGAACGAACATGAATTTAATAAAACTGGATTTTTTAGAACTCTCTCTCTCTCACCTGCACCACTCATCCTCTTCCTCTGAACCCAAACCCTTCATCTTCTCCAACTTCTCTCTAAAACCAGTAAACTTCTCTCTACTGTAACTCACCAAGCTTTCTCCGAATTCCATTTCAGAACCGTAGGAACGTTCGTCCAGCGGTGAGCTTCATTTTGGACCGAACAAATCTCAGTTCTGAAAACGGTAAGTCTCCCAACTTAGGTGTCGTTTCTGGATACTCCTGCGAACCCAGATTTAGTTGCATGCAAGGGTAGGAGTTGATATTTTACAATTCTTTGGTTAGGTTTAGTTGAAAGAAGATTAAGGGATCATTGAGTATAGAAGAGCTGTGGTTGAATGAGTTAAAGTCGTACCCTTAGGACGTGCACTGCTATCCAGGTAAGGGAAGCTTATTAGATTTAATTCATGTGATTGTGTTGTACTACATGTGCGTTTAAGTGTTGCTTGAATGTATGATTCATGATATTGTATTTTGGTATGCGAATATGATTCTAAAATGATGCGTGTAAATGATGAAATGTGCTATGGTTGGATTAAATTGAAAAATGAGTTGTATGATGAGATGATGTATGATGAAGTATGAATTTGTGCCATGATATGAGTGATTAAATGCATGAAAGTTTATACTGAAAAATATGGTTACTGTATGTTGAAATTGAATATGAAAATCATATGAAAATGAACGTTCGTTATCTAAACGGTCTTTGACCGTTCGGTAGTCCTACGTAAATTCTTTGTAGTAGTTGAACCCTTTCATTTGGGAAGGATTCTCTTTGAGGACGAACGCCCTCTATTATAACTTTACGTTCGTGCGTTCGGCCAGACGTAAACATCTTGAGTATTGTGTGAGATTTGAGAAGCCTGATAATATCCCTTTGAACACTTAGTCAAATTGTAAGACATAAATTTTAAGTATCTTATCTTATATAAATCCCAAACTTCTTTGATTTTGAATCAGTGAAAAGTCTTGACCTAAAAGCGTACGTCCTTAAGTGGCGCTCGGTCTTATACCGAACGCTCGTCCCAAAGAGTAAGTAATAAGTAGCGCTCGGTCTTATACCGAACGCTCGTCCCAAATAAGTATGTGATAAAGAACGCTCGGTCACATACCGAACGTTCGTTTCTTCTTTAATTTTCAACGAACAGTAATAGCGTTCGTTCTGAATTGAAATAGCGTTCGTCCATAAATCTAAACAGCGTTCGTCCAATAGTTATATTGACGTTCGTCCAAGTCCTCAGTGACGTTCGTCCAAAATTCATTGAAAGCCTATTTTCGTGCTCGGTCATTAACTGGCAGTTTGTCTCCTGAATTAAATCTTGTCCAGTTTATTTATCTAAACAACTTGTGATTTTACCTATCCATGGGATTCGCTCAAGTGTTATTGAACTTAGATTTTTCTAAGTATTATTTGAATCGTACTAGAATCAGTTCATTCAACTGATTCGAAGGAGTCTTTCTTGGTCTAGCTCTTGACGTTCGTCCGCGTTATGAAGGGGAGTGAACGTTTGTCTTTTTATGCAAGAGAAATAACGAATGAAAATGTATTTAAGATGATGAATTAAGATGTGCGAACACTATGAGAAATGAAATTGTGATTGTGGATTTTGAACGAGCGTTCCAGGGAGGAACGACTCATGGTTGAATATGGAATTTTGTAAAGTATGACTGTGGGCATGCTAATGCTGGCTTGGTCCATCCTGATATTCCGTGATACTCATCTTCACGTAGAGGAGAGTAGTTCATGTGTGGGAATGGCAGGAGGTCCTTAGTCCATAAGTTAACATGGGCGACGTAAGAACGGACTAACCTCGGGTGGCAGCTGATGTGATTATGACAGTTACTACATCACCCGGGTGCAAGGACGCCTGTAGCTACACAGATTCATACAGTCCGGACAGTCGTTATTTATGAGAATTGGATGATTTACTCTATGCTAATTCATTGGTGGATGTTTTGTATGTTAATTTCTATGTTAAAATTGTATGTGATTTGTATGAATTAAATTTCATAAGCTTACCCTTGCATTTCCTTGTGTTGTCTTGTCCTTGTACGTCCGTCTTGTCTTGCAATGATCATCTGTGTGGATGTGAGCAGATGGTGGTGCGTCCCTTGAAGAAATGCTGGAAGAAGAAGACTTGGATGACGCTAATCTGGTGGAAGTGGAAGTAAAGACCGAGCCTTAGAGCGCTCGTTAGATTAGGGTTGTAAATGGTAGCTTAATTAGACGTTCGGTTAAATGTTTTGTAAAACCGTTCGTCCTGTTTATCTCTGAATTCTATTTTGGCGTACGTTATTGTTGTACTTGAAGCCGTTCGGCTCTAGAACCTCTTTTGTGAATTTAAAGACTGCATTGGTTACTGTTAATTGTAATTAATCCTGATTTATGGTAATTACTATATTTTGGGATGTTACACTTTGTCTCATAGGTATAATTTATTGAAAAGTGTAAGATTACCAAAAAATTCAAGTGGGATTTAAATATTTTAAGTTTTATTAAATTTTAATTAATAAACAGCGTAGGTTTTTAGCATTTCTCATGATATAGTTGTGACTTAAATCTTAAGAGTTAATTCTAGACATTGAGAAAACCGCAATAAGTTTGAATAATTTAGTTAATTTTAAGAAAAATGTTAAAAGTGTATAAATTAAATTTAATATTTATTAAAAATTAAAATGGTTTTATTTGTGATGTTTGGAGCTAAGAATGAATATAAGCCACAATTTGAGATTCGAAAAGTGGTCCATTTTGAAATATTTAATGAGTTTTATTGGTGTTTGGAATAGGAAAGGGGCCTACTTTAGATGCATACTTCTTGTTTTCTTTTAATGTCATTTCATTTTCATTTTAGATATACCTCTCTTTTTTTTTCAATCATTCAACCCTTGAAAATTTCGTATTCCAATTTCATGATTATCATACATAACTAACGTTTTCCTTCTTTTTTTTTTTAAAAAAATTGGTGTTTAATTTCTTTTTATCCCAAAAGTGATATAAAATGTCTAATAGATATTATTATAAACTAATAAATTCTAACAAAATATTATATTTATGTTAGAATATCAGTCAAAACAATAAAACAATCCAACTCTATCAATAAATTAAATTATAGTTAATTATATTAAAAATAATGTAAATGGAATAATAGTACATAATTTTTTAATTATAGAACAATTTAGGTTTTTTTTTTCTTATAAAAATTAAAATAAAGAAATAATAATAATAAGTATTTACAAATAAATACCATAATTCCTTCTGTCCATTATTTCATTAATTTTTAATATTTTTAATTTGACTCTTTATTAAATTAAAATATTATTCTCTATACAATTAATATCTAATAACATATATATTTTTAATCACAAATTTATCTAATCCATTTAATAAATAAACTAATAAAATATAATAATCTTAACCCATTTAATTATTATTATATATATATAATTTAAATTGCTAATATTAAAATCACATCTAATTTCTTTATAAACATTTTTTAGTTTTTTCCTATAGAGCTTTATATGTCCAAAATTTCTGAGTAATAGGATACTATTTTGTTTCTACTTTTACATGAATTAGCATAAATTATTTGGATTAATAGTTTATTTAATCTTATTAATTTTAAGTACGATTTCAATTTTGCCATACTATTTTTATTTTTAAATTCATGAAAATAGGTTTGTTTAGTTTTTCAAATTAAATTGATGAAAACGCTTACTAGGAATTATTTGAAACTGTGTGACAAGTTAATAATATTTATCATTATTCTATTTTATTAATTTAATAAAATAAATTAAAATATTATATTTTTGAAAAAAAAGTATTATTTATTTGAAAATTGAAAAATGATTATCTTTAAGTTATTTTAAAATCAATTTTACACAAATAGACTGTTATATATTTTCAATTTCTATGTACTTTCTTCCCTAATTTTTTTGGGTTGGATGTTGTAGTTTGGGGTTGGGAAGGCAAGAAAGAACAACATCAGAAGATTCTTCTTCTCAAATTCAGAACAATCAGTGTAAAGAGGGGAATCTGTAATTATGTAAAATATCAGGGGCACCTTGCAATAATGGAGAACTTTTATTTCATATTATAATGAAAAATTCATAAAAACTTATTTGCTTAGCAAACAACGGAAAACAAAAAATATTATACAATGAAAACTAATAAATAATATCAAAAGTATGAAATGGTATAAAAAATTATAGAACATTTTTGTGTGTGTATAACACTTTTAATAAAACAACAAATTATACTCTTTTTATTCTGTTATTTTAAAATGATATTTTTTTAATAATTTTGAATTAGTTAAAATTTTATTGAAACTGAATTCACTGATACTATTTTCTTTCATTAACACAAAACGAATCAAAACAACCATTAACAAATTACAGTTACGCAAGCAAAATAATAGATCATGACCAAAAATAAAATAAATAAAGTTGATAAAAAGAAAAATAAACCACAAAACTATTTTTTTTTACTGCATGTGTGAATACATGTTTCTAATTAATATGTTAAACTATTTGTTTATAGAATAATTTGCTTTAAAAATGTTAAAATTAATATGATGTGTTACTATGCGCTTATAGCCGACCGAACGGTAAATGTGCAAGAGAATTTCTAAGTTATTTTGAGTTCATGGTTGACTGATGATAACTTCTAGGCAAATGAACTGAGCGCACAAATAGTTAACTGCTCGGTAAAATGGGCTCTCAACCAACCGAACGATAAAGGGACAGAAGAGTCGACAAATCGATGATACTTCTCAAGTCAATAAATCGATCGGTAAAAAGAGTCGTTTAGAAGAGAGAAGACATTACAACTGGACATCGAAGCAGACAATTTTAAATGTTTTGGATTAGGATTCTAAATCTTGCTGAAACATGATGCATAATTCAAAGAAACAATAAAAAAAATCTTATTTTCAAAGAAATAATGAATAATTCTGCCAGAGATAATTTCGAAGATTAAACTGGTAGTTACTAATTAGTTTCTTAAAATCAGTAATGGACGATTGCAAATCCGGTTCAGTGTTAGAGCGGTTGAATCGAACCGAATTGAACCGTTTGGTAGAGTAGGCAAGTAATAACAGATCAGAACAGAAGATCACTCTGTGAATAAAATCGCAAAAATAGATAAGCTGGCTTTACCTCACCCGCCTGTAGCACGATTCCATGGCACTCTCCTTTCGGTCCGTCATCCAACCCCGCGTCACCGACCGGTCACTCTTTCAGTTTCTCCCTTCCAAGCCTCCTCCTATTCCCCCACCGTCCGTTCACCTCCTTCCGCTCACACGCCGCCGCCGCCGCTTCCTCCTTTACTGCGTCGTCGACGGCTTCTCTGACGACGCCGTAACCACGCGCAACTTCAACCGCGGATTCACCGTCATCGCCGCCATGCTCCGCCGCATCGAGCTCCTCGACAACTCCGCCATCTCCAAGGGCGTGTCCCCCGCTGCGCGCGACTCCATGAAGCAGACCATCTCCACCATACTCGGCCTCCTCCCCTCCGACCACTTCGCCGTAACCGTCACCGTCTCCAAACACCCCCTCCACCGCCTCCTCTTCTCCTCCATCGTCACCGGGTAACGAAAGAACAACAACTATCTTCTCTAATTAATTTGTTTGAAATTTCTTTTCTCGTTCAATTCAATTGCTACTCCAGTACCAATTTCGTGGCCAAATCTGTTCAAGTGTAAAATTATTGTTTTCGATGAATTTCTCCCTTAACATTCGTAGACCTAGAAAATAAGAAGTTAAATGAATTTAACTTTTCTCCTGAGCTAACTAGCTAAAATCAACTTAGATATTTCATCTTTCAAAGAAGTTTGATGAGAGAGATTTTGTAATAGACATGTACATGAGTTGATTTTAGATTATGAGAGAAGCTTAATTCATTTTATTTTCATCTATTTCATGTTTTAGCACTCTTAAGAGAAGAAAATAAGAAAGTAAAACTCAAATTAATCTGTATAAGAATTGATTTTGGATTACGAGATAGAAGCTTAATTCATTTTATGGATTTCATGTTTGAGCACTTGTAAGAGAAGAAAATAAGAAGGTAAAGTTAATTGAACCGTTCTTGTGAGCTAACAAGGCTAAATCAACTTGTTTACTTAATGTTTCAAAGATGTTGGATGTGAGAAATCTTGTAAACGACTGTTGCAAGAATTGATTTTAGGTTAAAAGAGAACAAAATTCATTTTATGATGTACCTCATAAAATAAGAAGGTAACATGAACTGAACTACTTCTCTTATATCATCACGAGCTTAATTCATTTTAGCTCATTAGCTCACGGAAGGTTCAATTCAATCTAGTTTCTTGTTTTTTTCTTCTTCTCTAAGTCTTTGTTTTGTTTTGAAAAAATAGTTTATAAGCCCTTATGAAGGAAAGGGGACAACGAATTGAGTTGAATTTCTTTATAAATTGAGTTTCTTGCTTAAACAACACTGGGGAAGATCAATGCATACCTTTTTTTTGTCATTCTATGAGTGGTTATGGAGATTTATATTAAGACAAAAATTTATACTTTTCCCAGAATTTAAAATGAAATTATGCACCTTGAATTTTGAAGAACTTAGGTAAGAGAATTTTTGTAGAAGTTAAAGTGGCCAAATTGATTTCCACCCATGGGAAAAGCTTCGTTTTGTTTTGTTCTTTTCCCCTTGTAAGTACCTTGAAAGAAGTTTATCCGCCAACATTCAAAACAGTGACACAATGAAAAAATGTATGATAAATTTAGTTATTATGCTTTTTAAGATAATATCACGGTGAAAATATGATTTTGGGAGGGGCAATCACTTGATAGTTTATGTGCTAGATTGAAGGATTTTGTTTTCATTGAACTTTTATTCTCTTCCTTGTTAGGTATACTCTGTGGAATGCAGAGTACAGGATGTCTCTGGCAAGGAATCTGGATATATCTGGTACCAGGGATGAGGGATCGGATGGTGGAACACATTCTGGGGTTTTTGAGGTGAAGGATGGAGCAAAAACAGAGGGTAATGAGAAAATGGAGGTTTTTAATCATTTTGAAAATTGCAACGGCAATGGTAGCCTGAAAGAGTTTGGTGATTTGCCTCCTCAAGCTTTGAGTTACATCCAGCAGTTGCAGTCTGAGTTGACAAGTGTGACAAAGGTAGCTCTTTTTCTTTTTATTTAGTCCAATTTTCTAAACACAATGATTGCTGATTAGCTGCATTTATAAATGTTTTCTTCTTATGTGTGCGCCTGGTAAGTTGGATTTTGAGTTGGAGTATTTGGAATTTGGAACAAGGATCTCATATTGATGAATGAACTATTATTTAGAACATGTCAAATATATTCTTCTGTTCCTGCCAAATATACGTGGTACATCATGGTTTCTATTGATAGTCACTTTTGTTTTGGATGGGGGATTCTGGAGGGGAAGGGAAGGAGATAACTTTTCATTTTTAAGTTGAGAGAATTATGAAATGATGATGGTTTAAATTGAATAATGAATGAACTTGTTTTGTCATTTTTTTATAAAATTTCGCAATCAAGGGGGAATTTAACGTAAAAATGAAGAAAAACTTCCTCGTCTCTGCTCTTACTTTCAGTCTCTTTAGTCCGTGCTCCTCCAAGTGGACGGAAGAAGTGTTTTATAACTCTGGGACCATTTAAAAGGAAAGCTCAAAGAATGAAAGTTGACGTAGATATGTTCCTTTTGTTTTCAGGAGCTGAATGCCCAAAAGAAGGAAATGATGCAATTAGAACATGACAAGGGAAACTGGAACAATTTGTTGGAATATCTTCGATCTCTAGATCCTGATATGGTAATGTCTCGCTGCTTGTATTTATTTTGTATTTCCTTGCAATTGAAAGTTTGCATGAAGTCCTTTCCCTCCCCCTCTCTCTCCCTTGTTTCCATTAATTTTGGCACTGTCACTCGTTTCACTTTATGAATCTTGTGCTGTGTAACTTGTGTGGCAGGTGTCTGAAATGTCTCGACCTTCCTCAGTAGAAGTGGAGGATATAATTAACCAACTTGTTCGGAACATACTGAGAAGATTCTTTGGAGATGATGCTAATAACTCTAATGTAACGGAAAAATCAGTTGAAGGAAACCTGGACAATCACTCAGACAGTAGTGAGGAGTTTAGTGATACGTTAACCACTTCTCGAGATTACCTAGCAAAGTTGCTTTTCTGGTTAGTACATTTTATTTTCATTGTCCTTTTTAAACTGTTAGTGTAAATTTGAATGATTCATATTCTAAAATTAATTACAAACATTATTGTTATCAAAACTTGATTATCCATTGAACCGGTGAAAACACCACATTTACATTTCAAATAAGATTTGAATCAATAATAAATAAATGTTAGAAAAATATTTATTCATAAACTAATATAAAATTATCTTTTAAATATATATTAGCCGGTTTGACCCAATTTATGAACAATGATATACATGATTCTTAAAATTTGACCCAATTTATGAACAATGATATGCATGATTCTTAAAATCGTCCATACATTTTGTGAGCACATGTAGACATATTTTCGATACTTTTCTTAATGAGTAGAACCCTTAGTTACTTTAGCCTATTAAGTGTTTTTGTGTGTAATCATCTGAAGATTTGTTTGTGTTGGCAGGTGTATGTTATTGGGTCACCACTTGAGAGGGTTGGAGAATAGACTGCATCTGAGTTGTGTCGTTGGACTGTTGTAGGGAAGGTCATAGACATGTATATTCTTTTCTTCCTCTTTTTCTATTTATATCCCTTCTCCCTTCCCATAATTTTTTTTTTTCGTTCAATGAAAAAGTCTTAGTGGGAAATAAATAATCTCCTTGCTCCTGGCTCTGTTTCTCTTGATTGTGAATACTCATTTATGGGTCTTACTCTATACTTAGGTTGTATGAAGTGATTAATCTTTTTTAAATAATTAATATTAGATTAAGTAAAACTGAAACCCTTGTTTAACAGACCTCATTGATTTATAATTTAAAATTAAAAGAAACTATTATTTTAAGTATGGTTATATAAAATTGTCTAATTAAAAATTACAATGAAGATAATAAACAAATATATTTCCTTACTGTAAGTGGAAACACGTTTAAATATTTGTCTTAACCTTTTTATTTTAATTAAAAAATATTGTTAAAATTAAAAAAAGTGTTGCATAAAACAGTTACATTTTGTTAATTTTTAGAATATCTGTGATTTCCATTATAGTAACTAATAAAGCTAATTGTATTTATAAGAATAAAAATAATAGAAGAGTAGTTACACAAAACACAATTTAGTATTAATTATGTTAATAAGGGTACAAAGGAAAAATATGTATATACTAAATATTAGTTCGAAACTTTTTTATATAATAATTATTATTGTTTTGGAATGTAGGTTTGAAGTCAACGGTACAAACAAGACTAATCTGATGTCAAAATCTACTTTAATCATTATTTATTTTTAAGATGTTTATATTAAAGTTAATTATTTTGATAGATTTGACTCTTTGATTTTGATAATGATTTATTTATGGGTCGGATTTATGGTTGATCCGACTATCATTTGATATAATTATATATAAGTATTAAATGTTAAAACTATCTAATTAGAAAATAACTCCAAAAATTATTACAACAAAATGTACTTGTTCTATCTTTACGGTATTGTCAATTTGTGCAATTTTTTAAATGAGTTTTTTTTTTTTTTACTTATCTATCTTTTCAAAATATAAATACTAATTTTCTTCTTATTCAAATAAGTCCTAAATATTTTACAAACTCATCACAAATAAAAGGCAATAATAATACAAATTATACAAGAAAGTTAAAATTACTTTTAATATAACTCATTTCCCCGTCAAATTTATTATTTAAAAGATTAAAAAGGTTTTTTTTTTCAATATTAAAAAACCTAAAAAATTGTTTTAAATTTGGAGTATCTAAATCAAAATCACCCTAATCGAACTACAATTATAATTAAACATTTTCCAAATGTAGCACGTGATAATTAAACATTTTCCAAATGTAACACGTGATGTGAATTTGGTTTGGCCAATGTTGTTTAGCTTTTGTTAGGTGGAAGCAGACACATTCAGCAAGACATTGTTCCAATATTCTATGTTTTCGACATGTGCCATACTTATTAATTGTAGGGTCCTAATGTCATATAATCATATTTCTTCTTCTCATTTATATCTTCTCTTTTCTCTGTGACTTACAGCTAAGTAATAACTACCATCTTTTCTTTCAGAGAAATCTATTGTCACCCACAATAAAATAAATATCTTTTTTCTGTACCATGGACCAATAATTTAGACCAACATTCTCTTATAATAGTTTTAGAATTTAATTACATTTTAACTTTTATATTCAAGGCAATAGTTCTCACATTTTGCCTTTATACTCTTATTCATTTTTATCAAAATATTAAATTTTAGAGAAATCATTTAAATACGATAATTTAATTTACAGATATAATACTTAATATTATTTAATGGGTGTTTTTGTTGTGGTCTCATACTGTGAGACCCTAAATAATTAAGCTCTGAAATACATGTCAAATCAGAATTTAATTTCCTCTTATCCCTCTGCTGTGTACTGAAACCGAGTCAAATCATTCTCTGAAAATGCACATGGCTTCACATGCACTCCCTCTGTCACACTGCCAAGTGTCACGGCTGGAGCATACTGTTAACGTTAATGGAAGACAAGTGGCATGCGGAGAATGGACGCTCGTCCTGCGTTGGAAGAGAAAAATATTTTCTGGAAGACTCTTCTCCATTCCTTGCATGCTTCATCTTCTTCCCAGAAACTCTGATTTCAAATTCTCCCACTTCTCTCTAAACCGTCTTCATCTTCTCTCTAAGATAACTCACCATCAACATCTCTGCTTCCATTTTAGAAACCGTAGGATCGTTCACGGTGCCGTGAGCTTTCATTTGAACCGAACACGTTAGGATTTGGTGACTGGTAAGTTCTCGACCCTGAACGTTCTCCCCTTTTGTTTCTGCGAACCAATTTCTAGTTGCATGCAGGAGTTATAGGTCTTAACTGTATATGATTTTGGTATCTTAGATTTAGTGAAGATTTTGGAGTGATTCTTTGGGTAGAAAGCTGTGAGAGAACGAGTGAAACCCTAGCATTTGGAAGTGCACTACTGAACCAGGTAAGGGAAGCTTTAGTAATTTAATTTATACTGGTATGGTGTGTATGAAAGCATGAATTGAATTGAATTTATGAAATGTATGATGGTTTAAGCATGCGTGAACGAACTCTGTTGTTGTACTGGATGTATATTTGTAAGATTGGTTGCACTGTATGTTGAGAATGAAACGTATGATCTGGAATATGATTGAATTCTGTATGAGATGAAATGATAATATGAATTCTGTAATGTCTGAGATTTATGGTGGAGATAAATTATAAGTTATAAAAACTGTGAAGTTATCGTGTATGAAAAATCTGGAAAATATCATAGTCTTTGCTTGATAATGCACGCTCGTCATCGAACGGTCTTATACCGTTCGGTTTCCCTTGAAAATAACTTAGAATAAGAATTCTTTCATTTGGAAAGGATTCTGATTGAGAACGAGCGTCCTTTGTGTGAAGGGTTAGGTTTGAGCGTTCGGCTCAGCCTAGCGTGTCCAACGATTGAAAATAAATTGAAGTGTATTTAGACCGCTCGGTTTTGTTCACCAGCGTTCGTCATAAGTAGCGCTTAGTATTACACTGAGCGTTCGTCCAAATGAACCCTCGATCTTAGACTGAGCGTTCGTCCTAAGTTAGCGTTCGGTCTAATACCGAACGTCCGTTCTAAAAGCGCGTCCGTTCTATTTGAGTGCTCGGTCATTGACTTAGCGTCCGTCCAAAGCAGTGTTCGGTTTTATAACTGAACGCTCGTCCTTATCATTGCTTCCTGAGCGAACGTAACTAGCGTTCGTCCGAATTCTTAATTGACGTTCGGTCATTGACTGGCAGTGTTCGTTTCCGAATTTAATAATACTCTGGTTATTTATTTAAATATATTTAAAATGTATTTATCCTTCTGATTTAACCTCAAGTCTGTATACTTAGAATTTTTACTAAGTATTATTCAGATCTTCTAGACTCAATCTCATTTAAATTATTAAGTATTCTTAACGTCCGTAAGTGGATAAGGGTTCGTTTCTTTTGTTCAGAAACGATTATTTCTTTGAACTGAACTAACGTTCGTCCTTATTTTGAAAAGGATGAACGCTCGTTATTTTACGAAAGTGGAACGAAGCATGAAAATGTGAATAATATAAATGGTTAAGGTGTGCGAACGTTATCTGAAGTGAAATATTGAAAGTGGAATTTGAACGAACGTTCCAAGGAGGAACGTCTCTATGATTTGAATATGAGAGTCTATATGGTATGACCATGGTAAAGCTGCTGATGGCTGTTCATCCTGATATTCCGTGAGTGCTCATCCTCACGTAGAGGGGAGTAGGTCATGCGTGGGAATGGCAGGAGGCCCTAGTCCTACTGAGTACTTTGGACTGATAGGGTTAACCTCGGGTGGCAGCTGTTGAGTGTTTCCCAGTTACCACACCACCCGGGTGCAAGAACGCCTGTAGATACATGGAATCATACAGTCCGGACGGTCGTTAATTATGAGAATTTGGATGAGTTACTCTATGCTTTGATATGTTGTTATGTGTATGGTTTTGTGATTTTATATGTTCGATTTTATATTGGGTGTATGAATTAAATTACCTAAGCTTACCCTTGCAATTCCTTGTGTTGTCTACTGGTTATGTGCGTCCGTCTTGTCAATGCAATGATCATCCGTTGTGGATGTGAGCAGATGGAGAGGCACCACTTGAAGATATACTGGAAGAAAATTTGGAGGACGTCAACCTTGTTGAAGTAGAGGTTAAAGCCGAGCCTTAGCGCGCTCGTTAAGTTTTAGTCTTTAGTTTATCTGTATAGCTTTTTGGGGACGTTCGGTTATTTATTTTGTAAAACCGTTCGTCCTGAATCTTGTATATTTTGGAAAATTTTACTGAACCTAGTATCCGATTAACGTTCGGCTTTTAATAGCTGATTTTAGTTAAGACTGCACTGTTAAAT
Source organism: Vigna reflexopilosa (assembly GCA_027742785.1). Lineage (NCBI taxonomy): Eukaryota > Viridiplantae > Streptophyta > Magnoliopsida > Fabales > Fabaceae > Vigna > Vigna reflexopilosa. Next base: position 2,761,761 of record CM050923.1, read on the forward strand.
CTGTAAATGTGATTAGTTCTAATTAATGGTAATTACTATTTATTGGGATGTTACACATACAAACTATAGTATAATGATAACGAATCATGGGGGACTCAACTTTAACTATTTTCTTCCCATTTAAACCTTTATAATTACTGGGATTCCTGTTATTTTGCATTCATTTAAATCATTTCAAAATAATTCCTTGACATACATTCTAATTTCATAATCAATTATTTAATAAGGAAATTATACTCTTTGTATTAAGAACATGAACTTAATCAACTAATCATCTTAAATTCTTAACTTTTAAGATCATTAGGTGAATTGTTTTGAAGTCGTTTCCGAGTTGTACATTTCATAATTTTTTTAAAAAAATTATCAATTTTAATAATTTGGAAAAAAATGCACTGTTTTGATAAAATGGATAAATTTCATAAAAATATAAAAAAAAATTGTGATAACTTAGCATAATTTTATTATAAAAAAATTGTGTCATTATTGTATTATATAAATAGAGTCAAAAAGTTACACTAAGTTAACAAAACTTGTTCATTTTCATAATTTTTTAAAATTTATTCTCAATTCTCACTCTTTTATACTATTTATACATGGGATAGATTTTTCTCGAATAAGTCATTCTCTTTCAAATTAAATTAGTATTTCATTTTTAATTATTTTAATTAAAAGTTAGATAAGAAGTATTTGTGAAAGAGATTTCGAGCAAATCATGATCTTAAAAAATACTTTTACTTATGGACAATTATATCAATGTGTTGAAGTCATAAAAAAATAATCAAATTAAAGGAGTGAAGAGCATATTGCCTGTAATGAAGTTGAATGGGATGAAATGGTGAAGGGGAGAAGAATTTAAAGAAAGTGCTTTCAAGACATAAAAGGAAAGAATGACTACATTTGACATAATGTGAGTTTTAAAGCATTTCATTTATGTAATTTTTCTTTTATTTTATTAGAAGGGGGAAAAATATTCAAATGTAACGAGAAATTGTGAATACAATTTCAAACATTATGAGAACACCACAAACATGAAGAAATGAAAAATCTAATGTTGGTTATAGCAATTTGAGTCATCGTTTTTGTCACGCCCCATTTAATGCCTCTGTGCCTTATTAATACACCCACGCCCCTCCACGTGCTGTGCCATTAATGTGCACTCACATTCTCTGATTTCTCTCTGACAAGTGTCACTGTGGAACATTCTAAAATGATAGTGGGATCCAAGTGGCAGCATGCGGATGGACGATTGTCCTACGTGGGAAGAGAAATTAATTTCTCTGGAAAACTCTTCCCATTCCTCTGAACACTTCATCTTCTTCCCCAAATTTCTGATCTCCTAAATTCTCCATCCTCTCTCTAAAACCTTTCTTCTTCTCTCTTCTGTAACTCACCATCCTTTGCTCCGTTCACGTTTCAGCACCGTGAGAAGCATCCCTGCACCGTGAGCTTTCCATCAAACCGAACAGTTTTGGATTCTGAAACGGGTAAGTTTCACGTCCTTAACTGCTCTTCATTTATCCCCATGCAAGCCTCGTTTTGAACTGCATGCACTTTCTCTGAACCCGTGTTGGTTTGCTGAAATTTTAGTTTAAGGAGTTTGGGTTGAAACGTAAAGGGTAGAAGAGTTTATACTGGGATCTGGTTTTCCTTTTGAAGAACGAACGCGCAATCCGGGTAAGGGAAGCTTATTAAGTTTAATTCTTGTGATTTACTGTGATGTATGAATGTGCTGGAAAGTATATGTTTTGTAGTGTATGAACGTTCTGTAAATTTGTATGCAGTGTGATGTTTGATGATTGATTTTAAGTATATGAGTATGATCCGAATTAATGTGTGGAAATGATGAAATGGTTATGTTTTGATTAAGTGGAAATGAACTGTATGATGAGATGATGTGTGAAAATGCATGGATTTGTATAATGATTTGAGTAATTTGATGTATGAAAGCTTATACTGGAAAAATGTGTATACTGTAAGTGATTTTGAAAATATAAGATTATGAAAATGAACGTTCGTATCGATACGGTCATTGACCGTTCGGTAGTCTTGGTAAAGGATTTCCCTTTTAGGACGAACGCCCTCTTATATAGCTTTACGTTTGAGCATTCGGCCATACGTATACTTCATGAGCGTTGCGTGAGAATTGAGAAGCTTGATAACATCCTTTTGAACACTTAGTCAAATGGTACGACATAAATTTAAGTATCTTATCTTATAGAAATCCCGAACTTCTTTGATTTTGAATCAGTGAAAGTTCTCGACCCCAAAGCGTACGTCCTGAAGTGGCGCTCGGTCTTAGACCGAACACTCGTCCTCAAAAGAGTAAATGATAAGTAGCGTTCGGCCTGCTACCGAACGCTCGTCCCAATACGTATGTGATAAAGAACGCTCGGTCATCTACCGAACGTTCGTTCCTTCTTTAAATTATTGGCGAACGGTGATAGCGTTCGTCCGGAAATTTAAATAGCGTTCGTCCAATAGTTCTATTGACGTTCGTCCAAGTCCTCAGTGACGTTCGTCCAAAATTTATTAAAAGCTTATTTTCGCGCTCGGTCATTGACTGACAGTTGTCTCCTGAATTAAAATCTTGTCCAGTTTATTTATCTAACCAACTTGTAATTTCACCTATCCATTGGATTCGTTCAAGTGTTACTGAACTTAGATTTTTCTAAGTATTATTTGGATCGTACTGGAATCAGTTCATTTAACTGATTCGAAGGAGTCTTTCTTGGTATAGCTCTTAACGTTCGTCCTCGTTATGAAGGGGGGGTGAACGTTCGTCTTTTTAAGAAAGTGGAACACAGAATGAAAATGTATTTAAGGGGATGAATTAAGATGTGCGAACTCTATGAGAACTGCAATTGTGATTGTGAATTTTGAACGAGCGTTCCAGGGTGGAACGACTCTTGGTTGGAAATTGAGATTTGTAAGTATGAACGTGGTAAGCTTAGATGGTGGTTCATCCTGATATTCCGTGAGTGCTCGTTCTCAAGTAGAGAGGAGTATGTCATACGTGGGAATGGCAGGAGGTCTAGTCCATAACTGTAACTTGGACAGAACAGACTAACCTCAGGTGGCTACTGATGAGCATTCCAGTTACCCCATCTGAGTGCACGGACGCCTTAGCTACACAGGATTCATACAGTCCGGACGGTCGGTCTAGCATCAGGATTTGGATGGAATTATTGTATGAATTGAATGTATATGTTTGTGAATGTACTTGCTGTATTTGATAAGTATGAAATACCTGTCTGACTTGAATTAAATTCAATAAGCTTACCCTTGCATTTCCATTGTGTTGTCTTGTCTATGTATATCCGTCTTGTCAAATGCAATGATCATCCGTGTGGATGTGAGCAGAGAGAGAGGCGTCTTTGGAGCAAATACTTGAAGAGGAGCTCATTGCTGAAGAAAACTTAGTAGAAGTTGAGGTGAAGGCCGAATAATAAGGGCGTTCGGTTTTTTGTTAGTGTAGATAGGATATCGAGCGGCTGTGAGCGAGCGCTCTTTTGTTGCTGTACATATTTGGACGTTCGGTCAATTTTTGGAAACCGTTCGTCCTCATTTCTTTTGTAAACGCTCGTTATTTTATACACGAAAGGCCGTTCGGCCATTTATTTAAATCCGTTCCTTTACTTTGAAAACTGTTTTGAGTTATTGATACGTGTAATTATTCTAAGTATATGGTTGATGACTGTATAATTTTGGGATGTTACAGTTTTCATTGATTTCTTTTATCAGTTCTTATTTTATCCTTGATAATTTACTTTATACAAAAATGTAATTTACATTTTTACAAAATTTTCATCTCCACTTTCTTCATCTATTTTCTTTTCAATTTTATCTTTTTAATCTATCTATCATTTCATCTCTAAATACAAAAATTATAAAAAGAAATTGATTGTTGAAGATGCCTGAATTCTTAACTAAAATATATATTAAAGAAAGAATTTAGTGATTTAAAAATATTTGTAACATTAATTCATAATACGAGTAAACTATTAATTGTAAATAGTAAATTTATAGACACTAAAACACTCTAATATGTTTTGTTGAGTTAGTTTATTTATCAACATTTTAAATAATATGGAAGCATAATCATAAAAAAAACACAATATATAAAGAAATTTACACTTAAAAACCATTTTCAAGGATTCAAGTGTAAAATTGAGAGTTTTATAATGATTAAACTTACAAAAATAACCATATACAACAAAGAAATTTACACATAAAAAACCATTATCATCAAGGATTCAAGTGTAAAATTGAGACTTTTATAATGGTTAAACTTAGAAAAATAACCATATACAACAAAGAAAAAAAAGTAAAAAAACTTATAATCTCCTTAAAGTTTTGAGCAAGAAATAATAATATTATTTCTTATATAACTTCATTCATTTATTTTGGATAAGAAAATATATTAAACGCCTATCTCATTTCCATTGAACTTATACGTCTTGTAACTCGTAAGCTAAACAAAGAAATGTTTTTATGCTATTCTTTAATCGTAACTGAAATTTTAGAGAACCATTTAATACAACATTGATCACACAACTAATGAAAATGAAATTTCGTTATTTTTTGATGGAAAAACAACACAAGCAACTTAATAAAATTCTTCAAGTAAAATTTTTCACTTTATAATTTACATAATCCTTTAATGAAAATCCAATTAAAACTTCAATTTTGATTGGAAGAAAGTACATCAAATTTTGTCTAAACAGTGCTTATCAGTACCTTAACTCCTGAAAACTAAACTCAGTATATCTAATTGCATCGACATGTTCCCTGTGATATATTCTTTGTAACTACACTATTGAAAAACTATGAACAAACATTACAAAATCTGTTGATTGTTCTGTCTGTCAAAAAAAATCAGAACAGATGAATCAGATAAACCAATATAAACTTATGTGCTAAAATGGCGAATGCATTGTAGCAGTAGCAGTAGCAATTCTCTTATGCTGAGAAGGTATATAGAGATCGTAAGGTGCCCAGAGAAAGTCCACTGAGCAAGGCTTCTTAGCATCAAGCCTTGTCCATGGCTTCCCTTTCCCACTCCAATGCAGCAAACTGACAGAACCAGGATGCAAAGTTCTGCAACTGTTTCTAACATTATCCCCTCCAAGACCATGTTGGTTCCATCTATGATCAATAGCCTCAACATCACCACCAAAAACTAACAAAAAAGGAGGGAGTGACCCTAACTTGTAGATCCTTCTCTCCTTTTGAATCTCCATCCACTTCTCAATCTTCCTTGTGTAATCACCATCTCTCCACCTCAACAAGTCCATCACCATCACCCCAGTGTTGAAGTAGCAAGGCCTTTTCCCTTCAAACACCTCAGAGAACTCAGCACTGGACCAAAACTCATAGGAGAAGTATCTGGTGAAGTTTGCATAGCAATATTCAGGAGCACCAATCACCCTTGACCCTGTCAATGGAACCTTCCAAAGCTCTTGAACATCACCAACAACTATAACATCAGAGTCCAAGTATATAACCCTCTCAATGCAGGGATCAAGCAAATCAGCCAGGTAAGTTCTTGCATAGTTAAGCGGGTTGTCAAGTGCTTCCCTGATGGAAGGAGATATCAGGTTGCCAACAAGACTTTCCTCAAACACATAAACTTCAAACCTCAAGGAAGGAAAGGAGGTTTGAACAATCCTTTCAAACTCATCCCTGCTCTCCAATCTTGCATCTGATGCTATGAAGTGAAAGAACAGATTCTGAGGGCAGGAAGTGTGTTTCAACACAGAGTGCACTGCAGCAATGGACCCTCTCAAGTAGTGCCAATCAATGGTCATTGCAATATGCACAAGTGAAGGATCACATGAAGATGCCATTGGAACATTGCTTGAATCAAGCAGAGTACACTTTTTCTGGTTTCTGTATTCAGGGGCTTCTCTGAATTGCACAAAGGAATCAACTTCAACCTCAGTTTCATAACCAGCAAAAGATCTAATTCCATTGGCTGGAAACAGAAGAAAGCAAGCTGTGAACACAAGCACAAAAAATCTAGAGAGAAACATCACTATTCACTATTCACAATTCACTGTTCACCAGTACCCTTTTCAATGAAAGAACAAAACGGATTGAGAAAAGAGAAATTGAGAGAATTGGATTTGAAAAAGCAAGAGAAAAGGCAAAAGGGTATGTTTTTATATACATATATAAACAAATGGAACACAAGAACTGAAACGCGTTTGTGACAGATAAACGCGTTTTCTTGTGATGTGGTGTGACCGAGTAAAATAAGTTCTACAAGGAACCTTCTTATTATGTGTGTTTCTACCATTATTACCTTTGTGTGTGTATTGAATTATTCTATGATCGAAAAGGTGAAGAAGAAAAACATCGGTTTCACCTTCGATGCTAAAACGTTTCCACTTTTTGAGTGAAAAACAAAAACCGGTTCCCACTTTCGGTTTGGTTCATAATGCATTGAAGTCAGATACCACTGTGACCACGTGCTTTGAATTTTCATCACAGTACATTGCACTTTATTTATTATTTTCCAGAATTCGTATCTTATTTAATAGGAAAATATACTTGAACAACCTCTTTTGACAACATTTAGACACGGGACACGTGTCTAAATGTGAGTGGTCCGCGTGAAAAATGAAAAGGAAAATGATACTTGAACAACCTTTTTTGACAACATTTAGACACGGGACACGTGTCTAAATGTGAGTGGTCCGCGTGGAAAATGAAAAGGAAAATGATACTTGAACAACCTCTTTTGACAACATTTAGACACGGGACACGTGTCTAAATGTGAGTGGTCCGCGTGGAAAATGAAAAGCCAAACGAAATCTGACAGGGAAAGGGGGCGGGCAGGGTTTTCAAGTTGGTGTTTCAAATTTGAAATTCATTTTTGAACAATTGTAGAGAGAAGCGAAGGTTGAGAGAGAGAGAGTCTAACCTAGAGAGAGCCCGAGAGAGTTGGAGAAAGGGAGTTCGAGAGAGAGAGGTCCGACGGATTGCTTGCCGGAGTGCCGCCGGACAACGTTGAAGGCCGTCGGAGGTCCTCAACCCCTCCAGCCGGTTCCGATTCACGGTCGCCGCAGCTCCGACGTTGGCGAACGAACCGAAGACGGCGTCGTCTTCCCTCCGGCCCAGCAAACTAGGTGCGCGTTCTGAGTCTCGCTTCGTCCCACCTGCTTCCCTCCCTGTGCCGGACCTTTGCATTCACCGCCGGAGCATCGCCGGAGTGCCGCCGGAGTGGCGACTGTACGGTGGACGAAAAAGAGGGGTTTTCCGGGTTGTTAGTCCCACCCACACATTTTTCTTCCTGTGTGTTCCAACCGGCACACGTTGTGTTCCCTGAAGGTTCGTTTGTTTTATTTCAGTGGAATGAAGCTTTAATGTATGTATGATGTTGTTTGTGGATGATTTTGGTTATGTATGATATGTTGTTTGTAAGGTGTAAAAATATGACTTGTTCGATGACGGTGGAATGTTGTTTATGTATGATGGAGGTGGTTTGTTAATAGTATTTGTTGGATGAATTAAATGTGTGGTGATTGATACTATGGACATGACACATGGGTTATCACATGGAATCATTAAAAGTGTAGAACCGTAGCACACTGATTCACATTTTATTCCAATTGTTGGAGAAACAAAAGTGCATCATTACATTCAAACTGTAGCAGACTGACTGGAAAGAAACACACGCAGCTGCCACGGTTCACATTGGACAATTGGGCTTTGGCAATTTAAGGAAGCAGCTACTAATTCACTTGAGCTGGGAGGGTGCACTCGGTCCAAACAACTGATGCTTGTCCAGCTTAGTAAAGCCACGGTCCAACACAAGATCACACATCCCGCACCAAGGCAATGAGGCCCACGGAAGAAGGGAATGTAGCACTCCAGCCGAAGAGAAAACAGAAGAAAGCAAGAAGTGGTGTACTCGTGATGTAGAGCTGGACACGGTGCATTCCATTTTGGAACAAGAAGCACACTACACGTTGGAGGCAGCAGAGCATACAATAAGCGTGGGAGATATTATTTTCTTTGGTTCAACTGGAAGATGCATGGCCTGCACACTGACGCCCCAAGAGAATAACAAACACATCCAGCATGGTCCGGAGGAAGAAAATAGAAAAGAAAGAGGCTGCACTCATTCACGCTCGGGGACTGATAACTGCCACCTCCAGAAATGCAGAAAGAATAGCTGCACGCTTGCTTCCACTTTGGTTCAGGAATTCTCTGAAAAGAGGAGTGGAGAAATTATTTTTGTAAGAGAGGTGGAGAACAAGAGAAGGTGGACGGCCAGGAGCAGGGAGATTCTCCAACAACAACTCTAGGTTCTCATATTTTTTCCAGGGGCTCTGGAAGAAAGGGGGACGACATTCAGCATGCAGATGGGGAATGGAGAACTCTCTCATATTGTTTTTGTTTCTTGGAGAACGTTGCCTTGAGAGAGGAGAACTGCACCCAGCCCACACCTCAGTACACATCCAGCTGCCATATACTTCTCAGACGGACTCTCTCACCTTTGGCTCTTGGTCTTTGGAACGTTGCTTTTGGAGATAGGAGGACTGCATCCAGCTGCCAACTTGGAGGCCCACGTTTACTAGCCACCGCGTACGTACACATCCAGCTGCAAATGGTTTCGCTTGGAACGTCTTTGGAGAGCTTGGAATGAGAGGTTGAAGCAGCACTGCATCCAGCTTGGAACGTTCTCTAATATTAATTTTATATTTTCATGTATAGAAAGTTGAAGCAGCACTGTATCAAATCCAATTTTTAAACAATTTAAGATAGGATATTTTAAATCTATTTAAACTGATAATTGTCAACACCTAATTTCGTCCGGATTGACTAATAGATTTGTTTTATTCATGAGTGTAAAATAAAAATAAAAAAATAAAATAAAAATAAAATTAAAACATAAAAATAAAAAAAAGACCGTTCGTCCTCCACCGTTCGTCCTTTGCCTTATTCGACCGTTCGTCCATTCATTCCTTTAGGACGTTCGGCAATTCTCAGCTTCAACCGTTCGGTCATAGTGTTTTAGTGAACATTCGGTCTTCATTTGAACGTTCGGTCTTGGTGAATTCTCATTTGAACGCTCGGTCTCCATGATGTTTCTCTTCAGCGTTCGGTTTTGAGCGTTCGGCCCAGTATGGTATGATCAGCAAACAATATGTTGTTTAGAGAGCGCTCGTTCTTAACTTTCATACCGTTCGGTCACCTGTACGGCCGTTGGGCCTTTACCTTACTGTTTAAGTTGATTTAACCGTTCGGTTCGACTTTGGTCCACATATATTTCGTTCGTTATGAGGCCGTTCGTTCTCCATGGTTACCTTTCGGCCCATTCTTAGGGTCGTTCGGTTTCTGCTTCCAATGATCCGTGTTTACTTGTGCTTTACTTTTTACTTTTAACGTTCGACTTGTGTTGTTGGTTGTTAGGACGCTCGTTATTTAGCGACCGTTCGCCCCATTCTTAGGGCCGTTCGGTTTGTGCTTGAAATGATGGGGTTTTACTTGTGCTTCACTTTTGACTTTTAACGTTGGCCTTGTCTTGTTCGTTGTTAGGACGGTCGATATTTAGCGACCGTTCCCTAATATCCTTTTTCATACCGTTCGATCTCAATGTTAATAGCGGTCGGTTTTGACTTCTGTGCACATAATGTGGTTTTTAGTGTTCTGTTTTCCATTTAATGTACCCTAACCACCACGTCAAAAAGATTGCCACAATTACAACTCATTTATTATGAAATAAATGGTTGTTGAAACGGTTCATTACTTTGTTCCTTCTTCCTTCTATCACGTCCTTTACTTTGTTCAAGTTCCTCCATCACACTACACCAACACAAAAAGTGAAATTACATTACACCAACACAATCAAGTAAAAGAACAAAATGGAAATGATAACAAACATTGTGAGCATTTGTTAAAAGACAACCAAAAAGAGAAAAAAAAATAATAGTAATTTATTAATTCATATCATTCGTGCCACATAAAAATACATTTTGTAAGACTCGTGGTACAGGAACAAAACTGGTACCTAAGGCAAATTAACTGGGTACCTGGGTTCAAGTTTTAGCACACCGAGGCCAACTACGACCACCACACTAATTTTGGGGTGCCTTGTTTATTTTCCCTCATTTGATCTACTTCTAAGTAATCTGGGAACAATTTCTTAACATTTTTTTAACAAATTCGTGCCACATAAAAATACATTTTCTAACACTCATGGTACAGGAACAGAACTGGTACCATAGGCAAAATAATTGGGTACCTGGGTTCCAGTTTTTGCACAGCAAGGCCAACTACGTCCACCACTCTCATTTTGGGGTGTCTTGTTTGTTTTCCCTCGTTTCAGCTACTTCTAAGTAATCTGGGAACAAAATTAACCAAACAAAATTACAACATCATCTACTTCAGCTACGTCTATCAATCCAACAAAATTACAACAACAATGTAAGATTAACCAAACAACATCTATACAAATCAGTAACACAACAAAATCCACTTGGGAGACATTTCATACATAACCAAAACCATCCACAAACAACATCATGCATGTATTAAACCTTCATTCCACTGAAATAAAAAAAAAACGAACCTTGAGTGAACACGAGGTGTGGCGGTTGGAACACAGACGAAGAAAAAGGTGTGGGTGTGACAGACAACCCGAAAAACCCCTCTTTTTTGTCCACCGAACAGTCCACACTCTGGCGATGCTCCGACGGCACTCCGGCAGCACTCCGGGACAGGGACGGAAGCATGTGGGACGAAGCGAGACCTTGAACGCGCCCCTAGTTCGCTGGGCCGGACCGGACGGAAGACGATACCGTTTCGTTGGCCAACGTCGGAGCTGCGGCGGCCGTGAATCGGAACCGGCTGGAGGGGTTGACTAGCTCCGACACGGCCTTCAACGTTGTCCGGCGGCACTCCGGCAAGCACTCCGTCGGACCTCTCTCTCTCGAACTCCCTTTCTCCAACTCTCTCTAGGTCACAGTTTCCCTCTCAACGTTCGCGCTTCTCTCTCTACAATCTTCCAAATGAATTTCAAATTTGAAACGGCAACTTGAAAACCCTGCCCGCCCCCTTTCCACGTCAGATTTCATTTGGTTTTTCATTTTCCACGCGGACCACTCACATTTAGACACGTGTCCCGTGTCTAAATGTTGTCAAAAGAGGTTGTTCAAGTATCATTTTCCTATTTAATATTCTTGGTTGGATACAAGGAACGTGTCTAAGTTCAACAATATTAATGTAAGAGAAATTTCAAATTTTATTCTCTGTCTTCACGTTTTTATCTCAGTTTTAAAAAATACATTTTAGTTCTAATCAATTATTAAAAATGAGATTTGTACATGTTTATACATTCTTAGACAATATTATATCTAAAAACCAATTTTTAACTAAAATTATGCAAAACTAAAGAATTTAAAGAAAAACCTAAAACTAAGCTAATTCTACAAAATTAACGACAAGAATACACTATCCTAGACTCCTAAGCACATAAAAATATGTAAAATTAGGGAGTTATCATTGTATCTTAGTGCAGTAAGGTTAATCAGACATTTAATTTAGTGCGGTCAAGTGTGGAAAATGGTGTTGGCGCTTGTCAGGATTGTAATACTATAAAACTTCCAAAAATAATATCTTACTTTAGGATCGTGACATTGCTGTTTCCTCCGAATGGGAAGAAAAACTGGGGCGATGGGAAGACACCACAGCTCGAGGGGATTGAGACATATATGGATGTTTCGGTGTAAATGTTTTCCGGTGTGTCTTTGTTGCTTCTAGATGTCTGGGGCGCTCTCTTCTCCTCCATTGTTGTCGTTCGCGTTCCTTCAGCTCGTACCGCTCGTCTACTTTCGCCAAGGGAGGGGGAGGTACTTGCGAAGATACTCCGACGCTCAAGTCAAATGTGAGTTATGGAGCCTCAGCTCTCAAGAAAGTGATTATATTATCACTATAGAATATTATCTAGAGTTCCTCTGGCATAAGTGGAACGTAGAGGGAACGTACCTGGACTTTTGCCCTGTCATTGTATTTATAGGCCAATAAAAATAACCTTACCTAAAAATGTGGTTAGGTACTCATAAATATCTTAACCGTTTAAAATATCTAAGATATTTTATCCAATAAATATCTTACGATACATGCCCCCCAAGTCCGAGTTAACCGTTCTGTTTTATGGACGTGGTAACTATAGGACTCATGAGTTTGTGGGAAGCTGTATTCGCTGTGTTAGGGAGCGTGTTTCCGGTCGTTGCTCATCTGTGGACTGAACGACGAGTTTTATGGGTTTTCTTTTTGCCCTAGACCGAGCAGTTGAACGTTTTAACACCTGAGGCCAAGGATGACCGAGCGGTTGAGGTTGAAGGACCAAAAAAGATGCGAGGCCGAACGACAAAAAGTTGGAATGCTTAAGGCCGCGAACGGCTGAACGATTGAGTGTTAGAGGCTGTGTGGCCGAACGATTGAATACGTGAGGACATGTATGGCCGAGCGGTAGAGGCTGTGTGGCCGAACGTCAGTGAGGCTGAATGCTGGAACGCTTGACGCCAAGGAAAGCCGAACGATTGAGGCCGAAGGGTTGAGGCCAAGCGGCCGAACGTTAGTGAGACCGTCTAGCCGAACGTTTGAGGCCGAATGGCCGAGCATCGGTGGGGTCGAATGGCCGAACGCTGGAGTGCTCGTGGTCATAGATGGTCGAGCGGTTGAAGCCAAAGGGCGAATACCTTGGAGGAAGCCAAAGGGTGAATACCTTGAAGGAAGCCAAAGGGCGAAGACCTTCGAGGCAGAACGGCCGAACGGTGGAGGCCGAATGGCCGAGCATCAGTGGGGTCGAATGGCCGAACGCTGGAGCGCTCGTGGCCATGGATATTCGAGCGGTTGATGCCAAAGGGCGAATACCTTGGAGGCCGAACGACCGAATGCTTGAAAATTTGAGGTCGAAGGACCGAAAATCTGCGAGGCCGAACGACCAAATGTTGGAACGCTTGAGGCCGCGAAGGCAGGACGTTTTGAGGGCGAGTTGACGGACACCTACCAGGTTCCATAATAGGTATATTGCATTTATATTGGCGTGCGCTAGGTGTTCTTCGGCGAACATAAGCTAGGCTAGGGAATGGTCCCCTAGGTTTGATGTTCTGGGTGTTCTGGGGCGAGCATCTACCAGAGGGAGTGTATCCCTTTATTCAATGCACCTGGGTGTTCTAGGGCGAACATCTACCAGAGGGAGTGTATCCCTTTATTCAATGCACCTGGGTGTTCTAGGGCGAACATCTACCAGGTCTGGGAGTGTGTTCCTGGTTTTGAGTGCTTCAGCATGGACGACTCTCTGGTGTCCGCCTTTGTATGCAAGATGTGCTTATCTGCACTGTAGAAAAAAAAGAGTAGCCAAACAAACCAATGCATTTACAAGATTTAGAAAATTAATATAAAAAATAGATTATGTTATAAGGCCGATCGGTAGAGAGAGTAACATCGCTCGGTCTTCGGTTGATTGTCTCTTGTGACTTGTAAGATACATAATATCAAACATATAGGTTAATCAGACATTTAATTAGGGAGTTATCATTGTGTCTTAGTGCAGTAAGGTTAATCAGACATTTAATTTTGTGCGGTCAAGTGTGGAAAATGGTGTTGGCGCTTGTCAGGATTGTAATACTATAAAACTTCCAAAAATAATATCTTACTTTAGGATCGTGACATTGCTGTTTCCTCCTGTCAGGCCTCGTTAAATGCACCCAAAAACCCCTGCTCAGACTCATTAAAAACGCACCCAAACCCTCTGCGAAAACGCCAAGTGTCAAGAATCGAAGTTTCGACAAGAGAGCGTACGTCCGTTTGGACGTGGGGTAAACAAAAATGATTTTCTGAAAACCCTGCCCACTCTCCTCTGCATGCACCCTCTTTCCAAAATCTGATCTTTCATTTGGGAAGGATTCTAGTTGAGGAAGAATGTCCGCACTTCGGAGTACTGTGTATGAGCGTTCAGCCAAACACAGTTTGGCATTACCGTTCGGTTATAGATCTAAGAATATAAGTGATTGTATGTTTTGTTGTTCGTAAGCACTACTTCAATAGTATCTTACTATATTTATCAAAACGTTTATTATAAGTTTATTAGTGCTCGGTCTTACACCAAGCGCTCGTGCTGAGTAGTGCTTGGTCGTACACCAGGTACTCGTCCTATCACTTTAAGCTAAATTTCTTGATATGAGCGTTCGTTCAGGCCCTTTAGGGTTCGCTCACTGTAGTGTCCAGTATTAAACTCAAATAAACAAAGTATTCACAAACGTTTGGTTTTCTTCATATGAGACAATTCTAAGTCTTATCTTTCGTGTCTTGAAATATTCCTATTCATTGATTTCATCCTAGAGTCTACGTCTTTGGTTTGTTCTCTTTACGTTCTGAGTGAATTATCAAGAGTCCGTTTATTTAAATTGACTCAACTTGAAATGGACGTTCGCCCCAATTTCCTTGGAATCTATTACTATACTCACTATCTTTTCTTATTATTCGATGTCAACCCTTGGTCTTAATCCATTCTCAAATTTGGAGATCTCTCACTCTCGCTCTATGTGTTCGGCCCAGTTTTACATTCGGGTTGAACGTTCGTTATTTGTAATCCTTATGAATTTTTGAACGAGGTGATTAAATGAGATATGTATTAGTGAGCGATGAAGAAAATGTGATATTGAAATGTTATGGTTTATGGACGAGCGTTCCGGGGAGGAACGACTCATGTATGAATATTGGAATTGGTAAAGTATGACTGTGGGCATGCTAATGCTGGCTGTTCATCCTGATGTTTCGTGGGTACTCGTCCTCACGTAGAGGAGGGTAGGTCATGTGTGGAAACGGCAGGAGGTCCCGTCCTTAGGGGTACTTTGGATGAATAGGACTAACCTCGGGTGGCAGTTGATGAGAGTATTCCAGTTACTACATCACCCGGGTGCACGAACGCCTGTAACTACACAGAGTTCATACAGTCCGGACGGTCGGTCTAGTGATAGGCGTTGCAATGATACTTATGTTGAAATGTTCTTGTTTTGGATTGTTTAACGTATATGTTGAAGCATGAATTAAATTACATAAGCTTACCCTGTGTTTTCCTTGTGTTGTCTGGTCTTGTACGTTCGTCTTGTCGTTGCAATGATCATCTGTGTGGATGTGAGCAGAAGGAGACGGGCTACTGGAAGAGGCGTTGGAAGAAGGAAATTTGGAGGAAGAGAATCTCGTAGAAGTTGAAGTTAAGGCCGAACCGTAAAACGTTCGGTTAGTAGTATAGTTTAGTTAGTATAAGGTGTTGTTCGATCACCTTTTCTTTTGGTAGGAATGACCGTTCGGTGACCCTTTTGTAAAGCTTTCGGTCTAGTCTTGTCTATTTTGCGCAGTTAAGTTTATAGCTCTATGTAAGGCTATTCGGCCAAAATCATACGCTTGATTAGTATAAGACTGAAATGATATATTTCCAATTGTAATTATTTCTAATGTATGGTTTATTAGTGTATTTTTGGGGATGTTACACCTCCGAATGGGAAGAAAAATTGGGGCGATGGGAAGACACCACAGTTCGAGGGGATTGAGACATATATGGATATTCGTTGTTGGGAGATATTCAAGTTATGCTTGCAGGAGTCTTTGAAGTTTCACGGCTCTTGGAGTATGCCCCGGAACCTCCTACAAACTGTTCAGTTTGTTGCCAGAGATTTACTGTCACTGCTAGAAGACACCTGTATTAGTTCAGGAGAAGTTATTATATCCGAAGAAAGGTTTAAACTGTATGGTACCGCTATTGATTGTGTTTCGTTGGTATTCTTGTCGCATGGTGGGTTGTCAAATAAAAACTTGGACTTGTGGGTTGAGACAGCAAAGGTGTTGCTTGATCTTGTGCTGAAAACTTATAACAATAGCCTTGATGACAACAATGTCGGTGCCCTTGCACATCCTGTTTCATGTTTAATAGTTCAGCTGGAGTCATCTCCTGTCTGCGATTGGTCGCGTACTGCCTCCTGAAAAGAGTGGTTAACGTACCAAAACAATCCACCAAATTTGGAGGGAGAGTATGGTACCACTCTAACGCCTCGTCTCTCAAAGAAAGAGAGAAAGCTCTACACTTTACCGGATTGTTTTCTGTGTAGAAAGCCATTGAATACAGGAAGTTTCTGATGTGATTGTCTGGATCTGTGCTACCGTTGAACCTTTCCATTGTCGGAGGCGGTCTCTCCGGCATTGGGGTTTGCATGATGGCGTCTGTGAATGGTAACAAATTGGGAGGTCGAACGGTGTGGATGGGAGTAGGCCGGTGTGGACGCTTTCCTCGTTTCGACTACCTCTGTTATTTCTGTTGGAAGCGGATGCTTCTGGTGGAGGGCGTTGTCCCCTTAACCTCGCGATTACTTCCTCTTGCTTACGCTGGGTTTCTTGTTGTTGTTGTATGACTGGCGCTTGCGCTTCTATTTGGACCTGTAGTTCCCTGATCAGATCCCTGCCTGGTGCTATTGTTCTCCATATTCCTTGTGGTGACCATTTAGTATTCAAATCCTCGGCCCCACGGTGGGCGCCAAAATGTTTCGGTATGAATTTAGTGGAACTGAGAGACTAACCTGGTAGACGCAACTTTGACACTGAACCGTTCGCTTTAGCATCCGGACTCTCGCTCTCCTAGTATTTCTGTTCGTTCGGCGGGCCTTGATCTTTAACGCTCGCTCCCATCGTTCAGCAAACTCCAATCTCCAACCGAGGGGGGAGGTACCTGCAAGGGTGCTTCGACGCTCAAGTTAGGCGAATTGTAAACGAACCGTGGTTCTTGATTGAATACTTTTTGGATGTAAATAATCTATTGATGTAAATGTGAGTGTGAATAGGACTTACCTGGCTTGTGGTCCTGGCTATGTATTTATAAGTTGTTTTATGGACATTAAGTTGACATAAGCCCAATAAAATATAAACAGAATAAAAATATAAACAGAAATGAAAATATAAACAGAATAAAATATAAACTTATCATAACTGCTTAGATTTTATTTGCGTCATATGGGAACGTTTTATCCTCTGCTGGATTCATTAGCTTAGTTATACGATCGCGGGCTTGATAGTGGTACCACTCAATTAAGAGCCAAAGTTCTTCAAAACACAATCCTAACTTGGGCGTCGGAGTGCCTTTTGCAGGTGCGTCCCCCTCTGCTGGTGAATGAGAGCGATCGATGCGAGTCAAGGGACGAACGTGCGGTCTATATTGTAGGAGAACGAGCGGCAGAGACATCCGGAAGCGGCAAAGTCACGTCAGAAAGGTTAGTGTCTCGGTCCCACAAAATATCTACCGAAAGTGTGCTCACAAGACTTGACAAGAGCTGGAACTTGCACTTGAGAACCGAACGGTTATGACTATTCATGACCGAACGTTAATTCTGAAGGTAGAGGTTGTGGAGGAAGGAGAGAGAGAAAAGTAAAAGTATTTAATAAAGATATAGGAAAGAGAGAAAAAGGTGGGGCTTTGCAGGAAAAGCAAAGGAAAGAGAAGAAAATGTGCACATTCCTTCGCCACGTCAGGCATTTAAGTTTTTGTTTTTGTTTTTGTTTTGTGGGCTTTTTTTGCCCCAACCCACACGGGTGTTGCTCCCTCCACCACCACACCTTTCTCCCTCCACCTCCCATTTACTATTTTGCCCCTAAGTAAATTTTTTTAGGGTTATTTTTTAATTAGGTTTAATCCTATACTACATCCCTATTTATGTACGAATGTCTCAATTGGGTCCTCGTTTTTTAAAGTGTATCAAAATGGTCCTTAATTTTGAAAATTCATATCAATTGAGTCCTTTCCGTTAAGTTGGCTGGACGGCGTTAAAAAAATTGATGAGTGAGATGCTGAGATGACGAACGAACGCTCGTCCACCAGCGAACGAACGCTCGTCGACCTCTTACCGCTGGATGACCGTTCGTTCCACACTGGACGACCGTTCGTTCAGTGGTCGCCGAGCGTTCGTTCGCTGGTGGACGAACGTTCGTTCGGTGTTGGACGAGCGTTCTTTCGTCATCTCAGCATCCCACTCAACAATTTTTTTAACGCCGTCCAGCCAACTTAACGGAAAGGACTCAATTGATATGAATTTTCAAAATTAAGGACCATTTTGATACACTTTAAAAAACGAGGACCCAATTGAGACATTCGTACATAAATAGGGATGTAGTATAGGATTAAACCTTAATTTTACTCATTCACAACCTATTCCACTAATAACTTATTTCAGTCCTTCGTATATGAGTAAAATATTTTTCTTTTATTTTAACATTATATTTCTTCCTCTCTTCCTTTTGTCGATGTGAAATACTACAAATTGTAAAGGTGAATGGTGGTGGAAAGAATTATCAAGCAATGTCCCTCTCGTGGTGCAGTGTCGCCAAAGTAACTAGCTAAACTGAGCTGCAACACTGCTGTCCCCATCAAGAGCTGCTTTCAAAGTATTTCCTCGCCATCTGCTCCCATCCAAGTGGATGATCATCGCCAAAGAATCATACCCAAACAGCACACAACACAAACAATGCAAGGGTGAGCTAGATATAAAAAGCATGTTATACAATCCAACATGATATACAAAAGTCAATCATACATGGTAAATTAATATCACAAGACTTATTACATAAAACCCCGACTTGTTACTTTATAACCCGACTCGTCCGGACCAGAATGATTACCGAGCTATGGCGGGTTATGCACTCGTGGTGGCCTCTACTGCTTTGCAAAGCCATTGCCAATGGGTTCCACCCTACCACACTCACGAGGTTAGTCCGTTCCGCGCCTTGGAGCATACTGGAAGCCTCCGAGACTAGGACCTCCTGCTACTCCTCACCACATGGATCGATCCTCTCTACTTGAGAATGAAAGACCATTGGAGCGTCAGGAAAACCCCCAAGACTGAGCTACCATGCAATCATTCTGTACAACCCAAATCACCACCATGTCTCCTTTTCTTGAGGATCATGGAATTACGTCCACCACCATGTATCCCCTCCTTGAGGACCATGGAATTACGTCTGTGAATTATACTGTTACTGACAAATACTAGATATCCCCATATATTACAGTAAATCCAACACACCTCATAAATTCACATAATTCATTTCACCATATATAATTTCCAAACATTGCATGTAATTCAATTCATGAGAAAAACAATTTAAAACTCAACATTTTCAAAACACCAAACGGACGAGCACTGTTCTCCACGGTCCATGGACGAACGTTCACTGTTGAACGGTTTGGACGAACGTTCACTGCTGAGCAATCCGGACGAACGCTCGTAATCTTGAACGAACGCTGATGAACACTCAATTGGACGAACGCGGACGAACGCGGATAAACACTCCTGGACGAACGTGGACGAACGCTCACTGGACGAACATGGACGAACGCTCACTGGACGAACACGGACGAACGCTCAAACTGGACTAACGCGGACGAACGCTCATTATAACACTTAAGGACGAACGCTCAACCCATTCCTGCCGACCACTAATTGGTCGAGCAACTTGGACGAACGTGCCAAAAATTGGACGAACGCTTGGGCAGATTTGTGGAGGAACGTTCAATTCGACTTAATTTGGACGAACGTCCAATTTGAAACCAAATTGGACGAACGCGATTCTGCAGATTCTGCAGAATCACAGGTTTTCCAGAAAACCAGAAAAACCTCCATTTTTAACTCTAAAGCTTTTAGATTTCTACGAAAACAGTAAAATTAACTAATCAAAACGAAAAATCTAGCTCCCCTTACCTCTTGAAGACTCCCTTTGTGAATTCTTTGAGTCTATCCTCCTCAAGATGTGCAGCTCCAATCAACTCCCAGAACTTTGAACTTCTCCTCTCTTCACAAAATTTGCAGCAAAGCAGCAAGGATTCTTCCTCCTCCCGTGCAGAAACTCTCCCAGTGCAGAACCCCTCTTCTCCTTTTATTTCCCACGCATAAGTGTTTGCTGAATGGTGCCAAAAATGTGAGTAAATGCTGGACGTGTGCTCCCCAAAAAAACAAAGTTTTCCTCTTTCTATGGGTGGCTGCGGTTTTTCAGCACCCCTGCTCCCCAACTTCCATATAAGACAAAAGCCTCCTCTTTTTATGGTAACTGAAGCTTCCCTTGTGTCCCCCCACCTCTTAATAAAATAATAAAATAAAAGATAACAGGGCCTTACAACATCCGTTGAAGGATGTCACCTACGTTTTTAATTTTAGGGTTTGTTTTATTAGTTTATTCTTTATTTTAGAAATATTTTAATAATTTAATTTAAATGTTTTGATTTATTATTTTTGAATATATTTTTAATGTATTTTAATAATGTAAGGAAAATGAAGAAGAAAGAAACATAGGAGGAGAAGTGAAACGAAGAAGACAAATGGAGTTGTAGAGTAAAACTGAAGACAAATTGTTAAACGGAATTGAGAGATGGAAAGATTGAGTGCAGGGAGCAAAATAGGAGAACTAGGTGGACGAGCGTTCATTCGCCGGTGGACGAGCGTTCGTTCGCTGGTGGACAAGCGTTCGTTCGTCATCACCGCATCCACTCATCAATTTTTTTAACGCCGTCCAGCCAACTTAACGGAAAGGACTCAATTGATATCAATTTTCAAAATTAAGGACCATTTTGATACACTTTAAAAAACGAGGACCCAATTGAGAAATTCGTACATAAATAAGGATGTAGTAAAGGATTAAACCGAAATAAATTAAAATAGTATAAGTAAGAAATTTTAATTTGAGGATATAATTGGAATTAAAAAAAATTGGGGAGGTGGAGGGAGAAAGGTGTGGTGGTGGAGGGAGCAACACCCAACCCACACAGGCGAGGGTCCAATCTCATAAAATAGGCTGTCTTGACAGGTCTAGTAAGGTTTTTTAAAGGTTTATCACCGTACCAGTTCGGAAGCCTTTCAATTCGAAGAAAGCTCAACCATGGTCAGTTCGAAAGCAAATGCAAAGTGGCAAAATCAGAAGCGAAAACAAAGATTCGATGCCGAACCTCAAACTTCTTCCAAGCGGCACCGTTCTGATATTGCTCCGAAGCGTCATGGTCCCTGGAACAATCTTCAACTCATACTTTGCATCCAAGACAAAGACAATGATCTTTCCAGGTTACTTTCTATTTTGTAATCATATTTTCATTTCGTATCATAAAAGATTCAATTCAATGCTTTGGACAATGCGTGTGTGCGTGAGGAGGGTGTTACAAATTTTAAACTGTTTTTAATAGCGAGTCATCTTCAACAATATTTTAATCCTTTTTTTCCGTTTTCTACTAGCTATTTGAATGGGCACTGAGATATTTTTTTTCTATTCTTCACAATGATTGTGTCTTAGTGCAGTAAGGTTAATCAGGCATTTAATTTTGTGCGGTCAAGTGCGGAAAATAGTGTTGGCGCTTGGCAGGATTGTAATACTACAAAACTTCCAAGACTAATATCTTACCTTAATGATTGGATCGTGACATTGCTGTTTCCTCCGAATGGGAAGAAAAACTGGGGCGATGGGAAGACACCACAGCTCGAGGGGATTGAGGCATATATGGATATTCGTTGTTGGGAGATATTCAAGTTATGCTTGCAGGAGTCTTTGAAGTTTCACGGCTCTTGGAGTATGCCCCGGAACCTCCTACAAACTGTTCAGTTTGTTGCCAGAGATTTACTGTCACTGCTAGAAGACACCTGTATTAGTTCAGGAGAAGTTATTATATCCGAAGAAAGGTTTAAACTGTATGGTACCGCTATTGATTGTGTATCGTTGGTATTCTTGTCGCATGGTGGGTTGTCAAATAAAAACTTGGACTTGTGGGTTGAGACAGCCAAGGTGTTGCTTGATCTTGTGCTGAAAACTTATAACAATAGCCTTGATGACAGCAATGTCGGTGCCCTTGCACAACGCTTTCTGTGGTCAGTGCTTCTGCCATTCTCTAAGTTGAGTGTCCAGCGAGCTAAGAAAGGATTTCATAATTTTGTGGATAAACTTCTCGAGCCGCTATTGCATTTATCTAGTGAGTTGCATCTTCGGGTTAATAGAAGTAATCCCATTTGGATGTCGAGATTAAAAGAGGCAGTGGAAGAAGTTCTTGCTCATGGCCTTTTTCATCAAGTGCATATTTCTGAGTTCTTAAGCCTACATGGTTCAGAAAATGATGTTACTGCATGTGATGAAAAATCAAATGACTCAAAAACAACCATTAAGAGTTATACTAGACATTTATTTGATGTACTGAATAGAATTATAGCTAGGAAGAATGCTATGGCAATGGGTAGCTTAGGCTTGTTATTTCATTTATATGCTACTTCAGCAAGAAAATTCAAACTGGATGAAGGGCTCAAGACAACAGAGAAAATAGGTGATTCAAGGCAACCAGTGCTAGGAAAACATTCTAACTCAAATAATATTTCTGCAGACATTCAAAAATCACTTTTTAATTTTTTTGTACTTATTATGGAACCCCTTTTGCTGAAGATTAATGCCTATATTGAAGTTGAAGTAGATGCCAATACCCTGTTGTTGGATCTTCATGGTTTACTAAAGTCTATTGGTAATTTGCTTGCTAGTTTTATGCGAGAGAAAGTTTATTTGAGAACAGAAGATACATCTGGAGGAGCTTGTCTCAATTTCTTGAAGAAAATATTTAAGACACTGATAACTAGTTCTACTAGTGTACTCCATTTCTCCAATTATGATACAACTAACAAGATGGAGATATATGTTTTGCCTGCTAATGAGATTCTAGTCGCTATGGGATATCTTTTGCAGATTGGATATGAGGTTATTGGTGAAGGCTTGGTAAATTTATGGCTTCTTATCTTGTCATTCTCTGCCATTAATTGCAATTTGGGGAATGCTTTTGATCAATGCTCGTTACCTTGTGCTATACCTGCCCTGGAGTGCCAAACAATTCATCTCTACAGTCAACTACGCCAGGTTCGTATTAAAACTTTTATTACTGGTCATTTATATTTTATTTTTTCTCACCAGATCCCTGTAGAGCAAGTTATGTTTCAGAGGTTCTGCATGGTTCCTCTTTGTTGGTGGTTTTATTCCTTTGTATCTTAGTCTCTTGGTGTTATTATAGGTATGATGTTTGGAATGGGGCAGGGGATGATGTTCGGGTGTAGGGAAATCTTTCATAAACTATTGTATTTTTGCTTTAATTCAGCTTATGTTGTATTTGTCTGCTTCTTATTGTTCTTATTGTCCTCCAAGACTTGAATTGGAATCAGGCTTGTTCTTTACATGTTTGAAATGCTATAGGTGGAAGTTGCTATTTTAGCACTGTGCAAAGCTATAAGGCTTATTATATGTCCTGAGGGTTATACTGAAGAAAGTTCTTCTAGGTTCTTGACATTTCTGTCTAATGAAGTTCATTTTGAAGCAGTTGAAAGGCTCTTATCTTCACAGAATTTCATTCATGCCATTTATAAGGCTGTTGAATCTATTCCAGAAGGGCAGGTGTGTGGCTGTATTAGACAGATAAGAGATGATATTTCAGAATCTCTCATGTGGATGAAAGATTTCTGTCCATTGGTTGATGGCAAGAAATTGCATTTTTTTAATCTGCAAGTGGAACTGTTTGGTAAAGGGCTATCCAGACTATATTGTTTAGTGCTTGGTTCGGTGACGGTCACTGATGGTAACCGCAATCTTTTTGGAGTTTCTGTAAAAGAACTTATGGAATTAATGCGTCCCTACTTGAGTATTCTAGTTGGAAAGCAGCAAGATACAATCTGCAAGTTCTTTTCTTCTGTCACAGGTCAAACGGTTGATCGAGTGGTTAGAAAGGGAAACTTTTTAAAGAAATTTGGTATGTCCAGCCAATGGGTTCTTGTGTTCTTCTTTCAGTTGTATGTGTGTTGCCAAACCTTATATAGGCAAGCAAGCCTTATGCCTCCTGATTTGCCAAAAAAGTCTGCAGAGGTGGTAGATTACACAGCATATTCTGCTTGTGAGTTGATGGACAGGATTGATGAGATAGACTTCGGCTTTTTTTCTTGGATTGTTCAACCCTCAGGTTCCCTCCTTGATGTTATGAAATTTATTTCTGACATATATCTTAAACATGGCCCAGATGATTCTTCCCCTTTGATCTATATCTTTCAATATATGGCTCTTCGAAGGCTTGTTGACGTGAATAAACAGATTATATTGTTCAAGTATATGCAAAAGAAGCATTATTTGCAGAAGCCTTATAGATCCCAAATCAACACACTGAAGGAAGAAGCGGCTGGACTTACTAATTTTATTATGGAAAATTTATCATGTGTGTTTCAATCCCCAATCTTTGTTTCTGAATGTGTAACTTGTGAAGATGTAGTTTTTGTGGCTACTCAAAGCAACGAATGTGATCTAGGAGTTTATTTTGCTGACAGAAAGTCGTTGCAAACACTCATTTGGTCTAATCTTTGCAAAAGTGTTGATGTTTGGAGCAACCATGCTTCAAAGAAGCAAATGAAAAAGTTCTTCTCACATTTACTCCATACTTACCTTCAAAGTGTAACAAGTAGTTTTCAAGAGTCAGGTGTGCAAGAAATTGACAAATTTAAGCTGCTCAAGAGGGTCACTTTGTCACAAATATCATCAGAACTTTTAAATGATTCACTTTTTTATAAACAAAAAGTAAGATCCTCCTTTTGTTATACACAGTTCCTTTTACCCTTCACACACAAACACCCATATTTAATCTTTGCAGTATTTGGTTTAGCTTTATAGCCATCTTTAATTTGTTTCTTGTTTAATGCTCTGGTGTGATATTTTGAGAAAGATAAAGTTACACCTATATGTCTTCATTTCATATTTTTGTTTCAGTTTGTCCACAGGAATCTGGCCTCAATATTCTGTGATGCTTTAGAGAAATCTGCATTTCCATTATTTAGTAATGTTCCGTGTACTGATGTGAATCTTCGGTCATTGCCTAATTGGGTTGAGTTTTTAAGCGCCCTTGACAAGTCAACAGTGCTTATTGATGAGAATAAAGAGATTCCGGTTGATTATTCTGCTGTGGAAAGTTCAACCACTCATTCAGACAGCAAACTTCCTGTGAATATCAGCAGGGAAGAAAAGACTTTCCCTGTCACAGACAAAGTTTTTCGAGATTGCCATCATTTACTTGATCTCTTATGTTGGATGCAAGATATAAATGCAAGATCATTTTCATATCTCATGACTTGTATTTTCAACCTTGAAAGGTACACTCATCTCTCTGTTGGATACTGTTAAGATATTTATCCTATTTTATCATCATTATAGTGTGTCAAGGGTTACCCTATTTATCATGATTATATTATGTCTAGGATTACCCTATTTATCATGATTATATTGTGTCTAGGGTTACCATATTTATCATGTACTTGTGTATCAATTTGTTCTTATATATAGAAGATTGTGAGAGGGATCAATCAAGCCCTCTAGAATTATTTTGCAGTTTCAATCTTAAGTTGGTATCAGAGCGGGTCGATCCCGCTCTGGTTTCTATCTCATATATATCTGTCCGGCGCCACATTCTTCGTCGCCCGCCGCTGCCCGCCGCCAGCCACCGTCGTCCGTCGCCGGCCACCGTCCGGCCACCGCCGCCGCCGTCCGGCCACCGCCTGCCGTTGCCGGCCACCGTCGTCCATCACTGTTACAGTTTCTTTGGTCTAAACCCTTAGGGTTTTCTTGTTCCTCACTAGTACTATTCGTCTTCTTCAGAAATGGCGTCTGACAGTACTCTTTCCTTCTCTGGAAGTCCATCAATTACCTCCGAGAAGCTAAATGAAAAAAATTATCTATCATGGTCCTCCACTTCTATGTTTTCTGAGGATGAATATCAGGAGTATTTAAGGTTAAATTCTAACAGCTTGGCACAACCATCTCAATCTCCCAATACATCAACAGCCTGCGTTTCTCAATCTATGGAATGTCAAAATTCATGGGTAATTGACTCAGGTGCTTCTGATCACATTTCTGGTAATACCTCTTTGTTCTCATCTATTTCCTTTCGAGAAAAACCTCATTTCATAACCCTTGCAAATGGATCTAAAACTTCTTCCAAAGGAGTCGGTCATGTTTCTTTGTCTCCCTCCCTCAATCTCAACTCTGTCCTTTTTGTCCCTAATTGTCCTTTTAATTTAATTTCCTTAAGCCAGTTGACTAAAATGTTAAATTGTTCAATAACCTTTGATCATAAATCTTTTGTTATACAGGAGCGTGGTTCGGGGAGACAGATTGGAGAAGGATATGAAGCTGGCGGATTATACCATTTTGGATCTCGTCCAAGGGTGTCTTGTGTTGCTACTCCTAATCCTAAAGTGCTACATGATCGACTTGGCCATCCTCATTTGTCCAAATTAAAAAAGATGTGTCCTGAACTTAGTGGTCTCCAAACCTTAGAATGTGAGTCATGTCAATTGGGAAAACATGTTAGATCTTCCTTTCCTAAAAGGTCTCAATCAATATGTAATTCTAGTTTTTCCATCATCCATTCTGATATATGGGGACCTAGTCGTATCTCCTCCTTTGGTTTTAGATATTTTGTTACCTTTATTGATGAATATTCAAGATGTACTTGGGTTTATCTTATGAAAAATCGTTCTGAATTGTTAGCTATCTTTACATCATTTTTGAATGAAATCAAGAATCAATTTGGTCAAGTAATCAAAATATTAAGAAGTGATAATGCAAAAGAGTATTTCTCATCCTCCTTTTCTGCCATCTTGAGTTCCCATGGTATCTTACATCAGTCTACTTGTCCTCATACACCACAGCAAAATGGTATAGCAGAACGAAAAAATAGACACTTGGTTGAAACTGCTCGTACCCTTTTGCTTGGTGCCCATATTCCTGTCCATCACTGGGGAGATGCCATCTTAACTGCATGTTATCTTATTAATAGGATGCCCTCCTCCTCTCTTGATAATAAAGTCCCTTTCTCCATTTTGTTTCCTAATGATCCTCTCTTTCATACATCTCCCCGAGTGTTTGGTTCCACCTCCCCAAGACAATGGTGAATCTCCTACTTCAGATTCTTCTCCCTCGTCACCTCCTCCCACGCCTCCTGGTGCAAATGATTCAGCATGGCCTATTGCCCTCAGAAAAGGTACTCGTTCCACTCGGAACCCTCATCCCATTTATAATTTTCTAAGCTATCATCGATTGTCGCCCTCCTATTTTTCTCTTTTATCCTCAGTGTCCTCTGTTGTTATACCCAAGAATGTGAAAGAAGCACTTGATCATCCTGGATGGCGACAAGCTATGATTGCAGAAATGCAGGCTCTTGACCACAGTAATACTTGGGAGCTGGTGCCCCTTCCCCCAGGCAAAAAGGCGGTTGGTTGTCGATGGGTGTATGCAGTTAAAGTTGGCCCTGATGGTGAAATTGATCGACTCAAAGCTCGGCTTGTTGCAAAAGGTTACACTCAGGTTTATGGTCTTGATTATTGTGACACTTTCTCTCCTGTAGCCAAGATGACTACTATTCGTCTCTTCTTTGCCATGGCAGCCATTCGTCATTGGCCACTTCATCAATTGGATATCAAGAATGCCTTCCTACATGGTGATCTTGAGGAAGAAGTTTATATGGAGCAACCTCCTGGGTTTGTTGCTCAGGGGGAGTCTGGTATGGTATGCAAATTGCATCGATCTCTATATGGCCTCAAGCAATCCCCACGTGCTTGGTTTGGAAAGTTTAGCTCCATTGTTCAAAAATTTGGGCTAAAACGCAGTGAAGCAGACCATTCAGTTTTTTATCGTCATTCTTCTCTCGGGAAATGTGTTTACTTAATAGTATATGTTGATGATATTGTCATTACAGGAAATGATGTTGTTGGAATATCTCAATTAAAAGAGTACTTGTGTAGACATTTTCAAACCAAGGATCTTGGAAGTCTCAAATACTTCTTAGGCATTGAAGTAGCGCAATCAAAAGATGGAGTTGTAATCTCCCAAAGGAAGTATGCTCTTGATATATTACAAGAAACAGGCATGATTGATTGTAGACCGGTAGACAGTCCCATGGACCCAAACCAGAAATTAAGGACAAAAGAAGGTGAATTATTCTCCGATCCAGAGAGGTATAGGAGGCTGGTTGGCAAACTGATTTATCTCACTATTACAAGGCCAGATCTATCCTTTGCAGTTGGAGTGGTTAGTCAGTTCATGCAGGCTCCATGTGTTGACCATTGGAATGCTCTCATTCGCATTCTAAGGTATGTAAAGAAGGCTCCCGGGCAAGGATTGTTATATGAAGATAAAGGAAGCATACATGTCTCTGGGTATTGTGATGCAGATTGGGCAGGTTCACCTATTGATAGACGGTCTACAACAGGATATTGTGTTTTTCTGGGAGGAAACATTATTTCATGGAAAAGTAAGAAACAGAATGTAGTAGCTCGATCAACCGCGGAAGCCGAGTATAGGGCAATGGCATCACTAACATGTGAACTTATATGGGTGAAACAATTCCTTCAAGAGATTAAATTTTGTGACATCCATACTATGAAGATGTATTGCGACAATCAAGCTGCTCTCCACATTGCATCAAATCCAGTGTTTCACGAGAGGACTAAACATATAGAAATCGATTGTCATTTTGTTCGTGAAAAGTTGTTGACCAAAGAAATATGTACTGAGTTTATTGGGTCAAACGATCAACTCGCAGATGTATTGACCAAGTCATTAAGGGGTCCTCGGATTGAGTTTATTTGTTCCAAGCTTGGTACATATAATTTGTATGCTCCAGCTTGAGGGGGAGTGTTAAGATATTTATCCTATTTTATCATCATTATAGTGTGTCAAGGGTTACCCTATTTATCATGATTATATTATGTCTAGGATTACCCTATTTATCATGATTATATTGTGTCTAGGGTTACCATATTTATCATGTACTTGTGTATCAATTTGTTCTTATATATAGAAGATTGTGAGAGGGATCAATCAAGCCCTCTAGAATTATTTTGCAGTTTCAATCTTAAGTGATACCTTATGGTATTTTGTCCAGATAGAGAAGAACTTGTGTGTGCTATAAAGGTGAAAATTTTCAACTAGTGTTGAAGTAGGGCATTTCATGAAAAGACAAACTAAAAGCAAACAGAATGTTAAAGAGCTCAAAAGGCTTAATAGCAGACACATTGAGTCCGTTAACATTATCTATTTCTAATTTAATAGGAACCAGGAATTTAAAATAAAGAGACTAAATGGATGATTTTATTTCTTGATTGTGAGAATGAAGATAACCAGGAAAAAATTATCTGGAATGTGTTTCCCTTTTAATAACTAAGTACTTGTTCAATCCCCAAATGCTAACAATTCATAATGTGTGTTTCCCCTTACATCCTCCTATTTATTTATCTAAATAACCCTCTATTACTAGCTAATTGGCTAACTACTATAGCTATTCCTAACTAATTTTACTTTCCTTCCTGTCCTAATTCCTAACTAATTCTACTTTACTTCCTGTCCTAATTGCAAATACAATCCTATGTGTAGGTCGGAAAGAGTCCTTTTTCTTTGATAAGTTGTGTTGGAATAATTATTAAGTCTACTTATGTTAGTGTAGTTAGAAGGACTAAAGTAGTGAGCAGTGTGTTGGGTTATGGTAGGATACTACGTGCTTATGAGAGAAGGAAGACAAGGGGGAGGTTAGACCGAACGGTGGGGAAGAGAGGTTAGACCGAACGGTGGGGAAGAGAGGTTAGGCCGAACGGTGATAAAGAGAGGTTAGACCGAACGGTGGAGGAGGAGAGGCCGAACGGTTGGAAGAGATGCCGAGTGGTGAGGACGAGAGGTTAAGCCGAACGGTGGAGGATGAGAGACCGAACGGTAGTAATTGTAAAAGGCCGAACGGTTGTTTGTTAAAGGCCGAGCGGTTGTTTCAGCTAGGAGGGAGCTGAGCGAATGAGTTAGTATAATGCAGCACTATAAATAATCTTCTTGGATTGCTGTTGGTTACGTTATTTCTTTTGGGTATAGACTGGACATTTCTTGCCAGTGGAGGAAGGGAGGCTTCCTTGGGGATACTTACTTGTAATTCTGTTTTACATACTTTACAGAATTAATAGAAAACATACGCATACATGCTTTCATTTCTGTTATAGTTTTTGAGTGAGGAGTGAACATCGATTTAGGTTTCTCGCTTAAAGAAACCTAACAGGTTATCTCTACTTACTGTACCTAGTGGTCTAGGACAGTTCCTTGACCTTCCATTTCCCTACTGTATCAACTCTTTATCAATATAAATAGTATTTTATGAGAAGGGTCCAAATAGCCCCCTAAAAATATATTTTTCTGTTTTTAATCTCAAGTGGTTACTTTTATTCTAATAGACTTGTCACTGTTTGTAATTAATTTTACTTCTGCTACTACCTAACCTATCTAACAGCCAACTAACATTGTTTTTCTATTTATATTTTCTGTTAGGACTTAGAGAGTATAGGAGTAATGTTAGGACTTAGAGAGTATAGGAAAGGAGAAAAGGGAAACAGAACACTTAACTGTTAATCAGTTAAGTGAGGGGGCGGGAAAAGGCCTATATATTAGGACCCTTTATTGTTTCAGTTAGCCAGTTGTGTAATTTGTATGTGTTGACCGGTCTTAGCACCAGGTGGAGGAGGTTAAGCTCTTAAGATACAGTGTATTCTTGATTCATTGTTGTGAATACCATTCCTTCTTTACAAGTTCTTGATTGTTGTGTTTGAGATAGAGAGAGAGCTTGTTAGGAATTCCTTCCCGAATCTCTAACATTTTCACAACTCTATATTTGTCTTATATGTTTAAAAGCAAGAAAGTAATTGGATGAAAAGACAAAACCATCTCTCTTTGCACAGAAAATTTAAGATTTGTTTATGGTACATTCCTTTACCCTTACTGCAGAGAAAGAAATCCTCTACCTGTGATAAAAATGCTTTCCACACATACTTCAGTTTTTGTCCCAAAGATTTGTCTGAAATTTATTATGTGAAACAAATGGTTCCTTCTCAGTTCTGTCTACTTAAATTTTGCAGGCTTCTTGTCAGTGCTCTTCTGTATTTTCAGTGTACAGTGCAGCAGGATTATTATTGTGAGTACTTAAGATTATTTGTCTCGTGTCGGAAGGCATTATGGTATATATTAATTGGATTCTATGAGAAGGAGGAGACTATTCAATCATTACCAAACACAATTGTTTCTGAAAGTTCATTCCCTGTTTTATGGATTACAAAGTCATTATCTGTGGTTGTGGGGATTACAGAGGCATTCTCTGCAAAAGACACTATTTTATGTAAATCTATGATGTTTTCCTTGTTGGATTACACATCACATGTCTTGTCCAGCATAGGTAAATATCAAAGTGTAAATGCTTTTTCCATTAATAAAGAAGCTGAAGTGTCACGTGAAGAGATCTCTAATCATATGATTTGCCATGAAGAGAATAATTTGATTCCATCTTCTCAGAACTCCCCCAAGCTTGAGGCATTGAAATGTTTAACCTTTATGGGTGAGAATTTGAAAGAGCATAAACACAGTTTGCTTGTTTCTATTAACAATTCCCCTCATAATGTCAGTGTGGGATTTGGTCTTACCATTGAAAACATCATTAGATTGTCGTCTGCAGTTTGTTGCTTTAGTAGAGTGTTGTGGGGCCTCACATCCTCCACTGGCCTAACAGATGCTAAAGATATTGATGAAAAACAATTATTGATCTTGAAAAGTGAGCATGCCTCTGAACTAAATAGTTGTATATCTTTTCTCATGGAGCTTTCTGATGTTTTTGTGAACAAATTTCTTGTTGAGAGTAACCAACTTTCCAAAAGTTCACATAGTAGACAGCATTCTGAAGATCCAGTGATGCAGGTGTCTTTGTCACTTACTAATTTGGCACCTAAAGTTGTTGTTTCTAAGGCTAATACCTCAGCTGGTCCACAAAATGAATGTAAAGCTGCTGCAACTTGCTATACTTTATCAGTTGATAATGTCTCCAAG
Source organism: Vigna reflexopilosa (assembly GCA_027742785.1). Classification (NCBI taxonomy): domain Eukaryota; kingdom Viridiplantae; phylum Streptophyta; class Magnoliopsida; order Fabales; family Fabaceae; genus Vigna; species Vigna reflexopilosa. Next base: position 2,793,696 of record CM050923.1, read on the forward strand.
GGTGTCAGTGATCTAGGAAGGGCTTTGAATCCAAAAGGTGAAAACTCTGTTGCCAGGGTTTTGGCCGGGGTGGATTACTTTGAGCCACAGGGTCTAAATAAGCATTTTTTACGAAGTTTGGTAAAAGCTGATCACCCTGAAGTAGCTTTATTGCTGAGACAACTGCTAATTGCTTTCTCATCTCTTTTGAGGTTAAATTTGCATAGAAATGATCGTTTCTTACCTTCTAGTCTTGTATCTACTTTCATTGAAATTTCACAACTCCTATTACTAGAATTTGCAGAGATGGTTGTGGTCCCACAACAATCTGCTTTGCTGTTGTTTGATGGCGCTTGCAGCTATTTGAGAGAATTGGTGGGTTATTTTCCTTTCACCGATCCTACATCCTCTAGAAAAGTCCACACAGAATTGATTCAGGTTCACATGAGGGCAATAGGCAAGTCCATTTTGTTGCAAGGAAAAGGGCGAACACTAACCTTTCATGAAAGACAGTCAAGTGCAAAGCCACTTCATTGTGGATCAGTTGAAGCTTACTCTTCTACTGAATTGCACTGCTTTGCCTTGGATGAATTTATAACCAGGCTGCGGAAGTCATTTAAAGCATATATAGAGAAGTCATCTGAGCTGCATCTTTTGTCTACTATACAGGTCATTGAGAGATCTCTAGTAGGTATTCTAGAAGGATGTACTGTGATTTATGATGTAAAAACAAGTAAAGATGGGGAGGAAATTTTGTTAGTTGTGGCAGGTGGCATTGATTGCTTCAGAATGATTCTTGAATTTGTTTCAGGTAAATAAGAACATGGCTATTTTGAACTAACATTTCTTTTAATCATTTAATTAAATTCTGCAAATTACATCCTTTATGTTGTATCCTTTTACTTGTACTTAAAGTCATTACATGAATACTATATTCTGATTCACTTCAGAAATTTTGTAAATTTCAGTTGATAATTAACTAAAATGTTATTACAGTTTTATTCAGAAAACAAATCTGCATGCTTTTCCTTATGAAAGTCAGTTTTAGATAATGGTTAACACGCTCACTGATATACTATGTTGTCTTTGACATTACTTTTTGGGAATCGTAACATTGCCTATTACTTAAAAACATTGTCCTGAACTCATTCCTTTAATCCTTAAAGCAAACCTAAATTGACAAGTACCTGGTTATGAAACAAAGACTATCACATGTTGGATGGAATCAATGCAAAATGCTGAATAAGGCAATACATTCATATTATCATTATTTAATCACAACTTTTTCTTTTTGAAGGTCGGAAAGGCTTGAAGATGATTAAAAGACACAGTCAGAATTTAGTATCTGCTGTTTTCAACATTATTGTGCATTTACAGACTCTCCTTATTTTTTATGATAACTTGGCATCTGGAACAGCTGTCAGTACTCCTGATCCTATGTCAGCCATTGTCATGGGTGTTGAAGTACTGGTTACAGTTTCTAGAAAACAGGCTCAATTCCCAATGGATGTGGGTCAAATATTACATATCCCTGCCGTACTCTTTCAGAATGTTTGTCAGTTTAGGGTTACTAAAGCGCCTGGGTCATCAGAACCATTGATGATTTCAAAAAAGCATATTTGTGATCCAGTAAAGAGAGTGGGTCACGTTGATCACCCGTTCTTAGTTAGACTCTTCATCGTGTCTTGTCAACTATTGTGTACCATTATTATGCATCGTCCAAGGTTTGTTTTATTTTATCTAGTAAATCGCTCAGCAAAGTGCAGCTTCTCATTATTGAACGGCTTGAAATGACAGATTTGCTATGGAATATATATTTGATGTATTTTGATAGCATCTATCTGCAATCTGCTATTGTAATCTTTACAATTAGATATTCCTTTGCCTTATCGTTAACCACATCTTGTGCATTTTTTACAATCATTCCAGTGAGTGCAGACAGTGTGTTGCCCATCTTGAAGCTTCTGTTGCTGTTCTTCTTAATTGCTTGGAGACAGTTTCTGATGATGAATCAAAAAGGAATAAGGGTTGCTTTTCTTCAGATGAGGAATTAAAATGTGCCTGTTTTATGAGAAGAATTTATGAAGAGGTTTGTGAGATCCATATTTGAATGAATTACGGCCTTAATTTAACAAATTAATCTCCTTTTGCTTACACCCGTTTGTTTTGGTATTCATGATGCAGATAGAACAGAAAAAAGATATCTTTAGTCGTCAATGTTCTCTGTTTTTATCCAATTACATATGGGTTTATTCAGGATATGGTCCCAAGAGAAGTGGCATCAGAAGGTTTATTTACGTCTCACTGTTCAGTTATTTCATTCTGTCAAAAGTTTACCAGTTGAGGATTATTACATTTCCATCCCACTGGAGAGCCCCTTTTCTGTTTGATTTTTTATTAAGCGTTGTCCATCTGAAAATGCATCTAAATGTCTAGAACAATTCATCTATATAAAGTCTGTCTTGCTCATGCATATCTTTGAACTGAATAGCAAGTAGAAAGTATTAATAGAGTGATGTAGTAGATGACCATAACCATTACAAATGTTAATTATTGCATAATTAATTACAGAAAAGTAGATGAAGCTCTACGACCGGGTGTCTATGCTTTAATAGACGCTTGCTCAGTTGATGATCTTCAATATCTTCATTCGGTTTTTGGAGGTAAGTAATTACGACTCACTCAAATTTTATGAAAGGAATTAAAGGAACAACCTAATTTCAATTTTGCTTTTATAGAGGGACCTTGCAGAAACACCCTGGCCAGTCTTTTGCATGATCGCAAACTCAACAAATACGAAGGAAAAGTTTGATCTTGAAATTTTATTTGCTGATAGTTTTTTTGTGCACTCCTCTCTTGGCTGAGAGCAAGCTATTCTTATAACTGGAAATGATGTGATTATTTTCCCAAGGCGGAGACGTTACCAGATTCTACGCACGCACGATGAGAAGATACATCTCTCAACATGTTTAAAGAGATTGGCTATGTATCAACTGGGTCGATGTGCAACACTATTTTCCTTAGAATATTTTCAACCGAGATTGAAAACGTGTCAACTAATATAACGGAAAGCCAGTACCGAGTCTCTACAAATTGAATTTATATTTCTGGTCGAGGGACGATAATCTTTCCATGTTCAATATTTTACACGTGTGCATGAAAGATCAATGTATTCTAATTACTTTATGATGAATCCACTGTTTATGATAGCATGCTTTTCATGAGTTAGGTAAAATCCAAAATCAAAAATAATAATAAAAAATTATAGTAGATTATTTTTTCAGGTTATTTGTGGACAAAACTAGAAACTCTTTTCATAAAATTTGTACCAACAAAACTAAAATAGTTAGATGATACGATAAAATTGGTACAACAAAACTATAATAGTTAGATGATATGATGTAATATCTTTTGGCAAGATGATTCAATAAAAAAAACCATATAAAACAAGCTTATAACATAATGAAGAATTGTTGTGATTAAAACAACCCTCAACCCCTTAACTTGGTTGTTTCTTCCTTCTTTATTTCTCGAAAACAATATAATATGGAACGGTCCTAAATACCGAACAGTCCTAAAGAGTGAGACCGAGTGGAAAACAAAAATGAGTGCAGAAGAAAGTCGAACGGTCTCTAACAATGAAGCATGTTAGAGACCGAACAGTGTAAATGTAAAACCGAACGGTAAGTAAAGGCAGAAACAGTAAAACGTGCAAAAAAGAAAACGCCGAACGAATCTACACGTAGTAAAAGACCGAACGGTTTTAACATGCAGAAATGCAGAAAACGAAATTTGATGCATAAACTAAATGCAGTGCAGCGGAAACGAAAATGCAACCGCGCTAACCGTTCGGTGTAGCAGTTCTGACCGTTCGGTTTAATGAAATTCATGTACCAAGGCTCTGCCGTTCGGTTCAGTAGTGCTCGGTGTCCACTACAATTCGTATATGCTTCCACTGACCGTTCGGTCATGTATTCTAAGCCGTCTGGTGCATGCTGAAATAGTTGGTTGCCGTTCGGTTGCTTAGTGCTCGGTCATTAGTACTCAGCAAGTCAGTTCGCTGGTGACCGGTGCAATATTTAGCAGACCGTTCGGTAATGCACTCTCACAAACACACACTTAAACGTTCGGTTCTATACCCCATGTTATTTCCTCCCGTTCGGTAAAGTATATAAGTGTGCAGAATCGAACGGTAAAGTGTGTTTGTGTGGAGGGCCGAACCGGCTGGACTAATGATAAATGATCAGGCTTAAGCATGAGTCTGTTAAGCATGTTAGACTAGATAAGCTTGTTCTATATGCTAGATGTGATTGAATCAACACGAACTTAATAATTATCATTGATTGTGTTTAGCTAAAAGCAAGTGTGGGTATGGTAGGTGTTTCGGCAGGATTTAGAACCCTAATCCAAAACAGTCAAAGTTGTCTGCTCTGATGTCCAGTTGCGTTGTCTTCTCTTCTCCCATCCATCCAATTGCGATGTTCTCTGTTCTCCTTGTCCAAGCCGCGGGGAAGGGTGCCTGCCAAAGACACTCTGACGCTCAAGTAAGTGACCTCGCGTAGTATGGATAAGCATTGTCCGAGATACGTTAAACAAGATTTGAAGTGTCCTGTATAGGTTCGAGCGATAGTCAAATCGTTGAAGCCTGTCAAGTGTCAAGCTTTTTATACATAATTTTATCTGTAAGTCAAATATATGAACTCCAGGAATGATGCGCCGCCTTGAAGGTGGCATTTTTCTAAAACTGAATGTCCCCTATACCGAGCGATTACCTCACGTTACTCCACTGACGCTAAGTGCATATTTTGAGCCACTAAGCAATTCTTTCCAATGATGTACTTCTATTCTAGCGGAAAAAGTAAATAATTTGACAAATATAATTGTGCAATAATTCTAAGGCAGAGGAAAAGAATAATGTTTGGTTAAGATCTGAGGTTCTCCAATGTGCATCAGGCGGAGGAATTATTATGCCGATTTACACCACCACTATTTAAGCAGTTTTGAATTGGGACAGCAGTATGCATTAAGGTTGCCACCACAGCCATTTCTCCCCCTCCTTTGATAGAAACTTCAACTCAGATGGTTTTCTGATGCTTCTAGAGTATCTTGCCTGTAATTCGGTTTTAAGATAAGTATGAGGCCTCTCTCTCTCTCTCTCTCTGTTTGTGAATTTTGCTTCACCACTTTCATTTGAGTTGTTGAGCGTCACAGTGATTCCTGAGGAAAGCACACAAGGCAGTAGAACAGTATAAAATGTTTTTAGCAAATAAGAAATAAGTACTATTTTTTCTGAAATCAATCTGAGTAAATAAGAATATTGGCTCAAATCGCCTCTAGACGCTGCCTGCAACAGTGTTGTCTGAGCACGCGACGGCGCTGCACTCGCCGGTCCATAAGATCAATGTCTGGGCACGCGGCCCCTTGAGGTCACTACCCACGGCCAACAGCTGCGCTGCAAGTCCCTTCTTCACCGCCACGAGCTCTTGCCCGCCCGAATCCGATGCAGCTCGGCGCTCACTTCGGCAACGGCGGGTACCTCATCAGTTTCTGAGCAAGAAGATTCAAAAAAATTCTAAACCAGGAGACTATAATAACGCTGGTCCAATGGTCTTAAACCTTTCTCGTGATAATAAAAAGGGGGAATGTTAGTGAATATGGAAGGCAATGACGCGCGATCATCGCCGAGACGATCGAGCTGCTCGGCACGGCGAATGGCGCGGACGTAGGGGCGTCCTCAGGGTCTTTGGCGAGACGATCGATTTGGTGTTCAGAGGCACCGTTTGGCTTGGCGATGACGGTGGAGAGGCCATCGTCTGTGAGAAGCAGGTTGGTGGGGGACTGGAATGAGTATGCGACTGTTGATGCAGAGGCCACCGAAGTCGCCGACTGCGCGGTCCTTGCCGGAACTGGGGTAATAGAAAAAACTTTCGATGTGAACCTTGACTTGGAACTTATAGGCGAAACTGGTGCCTAGATGAATGGGAGCAGTTTGTGCCTCCTACGCCTTCTTGCCATGAGTGTTTCCTTTGCTGGATCCCAGTCCAAAGGAAAAGTAATGGCTCGTCAAGGTTGCTGAAAACTTTCATGAAGGCGTTGTTGCTGCTGGTGAAATAATTGTACATGCCAAAAAATTAAAAATTTTGACTGGACCGTATGGTCCTCCTGGTCGAACGACTCTCCCAAGACAGACCGAACGGTTGCCAAAAGGTCGTCCACCCAGGTCACCATCAGGACCGAGCGTCGAAGCAAACGTTGTCCTTTGACCGACCGTACATAAAACGAGCGATCCTCGAAAGGTCGCCCATCCGGGTCAGGCGTCCAAACTGACCGATCGTCAGAACCAAGAGACCGTCCACCCAGGTCACCATTAGGACCGAGCGTCGAAGAAAACGCTCTTCTTGGACTGACCGTACATAGAACGAGCGATCCCCCAAAGGTCGCCCATTCGGGTCGACCATCAAGATCGAGGGTCCAAGCTGACCGATCAGCAGAACCGAGTGCCGCCCACCCAGGTTGACTTCCCTGGCTGACCACCTTTCTGACCTACCGTCCTGATCGACCCTCACTCGGTCGACTACACGGTTAGACGCTAATGACTCATTAAAGCCCTTAAATGAAGATTAAGGTACGATTGGGCCGTTATCAAGCCCACGAATGGTAAAAGCCCATTACAATCAGTATAAATAAAGATTCCAGGTATTATTTCTGGACAGATTGCTTACAATGCAATATACACATGCCTTACAGACCACTTGGTCATGTTACTGACTTAAGTGTCGGAGTGCCTTTGACAGGTACACGACCGCCCGACTTGGAGAGCGAGGAGAGAAGACGAATACTACAACCAGGACTTGAAGACGAGAGAGCCCGTTCGGCCCTTCCCAGCGCGTCTAGCCCTCAGCCAAGAGGTAACAGTCCGGTTTTCACCAGCCTCTAGTGCCCCTTAGAGACAGAGCCGCTCGGTCTGCTTCAGCTCGTGAGAGCGTCCGTCCGTCACCAAGGGTCCGTCCGATCCGTAGCATGCGATATTATTAGTCCGCCAGTCTTTACCGTTCGTGAGTGTTTTAATAGGTCCTACCAGATCCGGTCGAAACATTGACTATGGTCACCTAGGTTATGACTGCTCCAGTACAAGTTTCTATACAAATCCTGGATTTTGTTCCTTGTAAACGATTACAAGTGTATTTTTTGGTGCAAAAGTTTCAAGACTTCATCTAAGTTGTTCATCTCATAAATATTGTTCTTTTCCTCAATCATGGGGTGTCCAAACATGACTTTCCAGCCTTTACTCACACTTAAACACCAAAATCAACGGAAAACCAGTGGATTTATGCCAAAAAATTAAAAATTTTGACTATGGTCACCTAGGTTAGCAGACTCCTGTAATACAAATTTCTGTACAAATCCTGGATTTTGTTCGTGTAATCGTTTACCAATGAGTTTTGGTGCAGAAGTTCCAGGACTTCACCTAACTTCATCATGTCACAAGCATTGTTTCATTCCTCCATCAAATACATCATTACTGATCAAAGTGGCCACTTTATTCATTAACAATTCAAACAAAATCTCATTTCAAAATGGCAATAACAAAGGAAATTCAATTAACATTAATAATATGTACAATTTTGTATTAGTTTCTCTTAACATTGAACAAAAATATATTCCAAATTACAAACATTTGTTCATCTATGTACAATTTTGTATTACTTTCTCTGAAGAAATCTATACAAATATCACTCATATTTTATTCTAAGGAATTGAGTGTAAGGAGTCCTAAGCACTCTGCTCTTGTAACGCCTTCGTGACCCCTCCTCACATAAGTCTTCATTGGAGGTGGATTGGTGGACATGCCTCCCGGGAAAAAAAATCCAGTGTTCATGGACGGTTCTTTACATAAAAGACTCTGTCCACCATCTCCGCAATCAGTGACCGGTGCTCCTCTGTCAAATGCTCGTTCAAAGTAGAAATATACTTTGTTAAAAAGGAGTGACTAACCCTGAACTGCATCAACAACAAACAAAATAACCAAAACATAAAAGCCCTAAAACAAAAACAACAAAAAATTTAACAGGGAAAACCCAAAACCCAAAATCCAAACCGAAAATGCAATGTACAAAATGAAGGAAGAATGCATTTACCTTGCTCGTCGAAGGAACATGGTTACCGGAACTTGCCATTTTACACAATACACTCAACAAAGAAGACGACATTGACCAAAACGAAGAGATGTAATGAAAACGTACAAGGATAACAACAAGGAAGAGCGACAACCACAAGGAAGAGGAAGACCGAAAACCAAAAGGAAGAGCTAGAACGAAGATGGTGAACGGGAAGGAAGAAAGAGAACGATGATTTCTAATGAATTAGGGCAAGGGGTATATTTGGAATCTCAAATTTTCTGAAACTCTCGTCAATTTCAATGTCACAATTTCAGAAATAAAAGAAAAAAAATTGGACCAATGCACTACACCTGCCGTTGTTAAAAATGTGTTAAAATTTTGTTGTTAGAATATCGCGATCCTTTTTTATATACAATGATGATAATATTTTATGATTCATATTCATAGTAAATTAAAATAAAGACTGTCATAAGAAACTGTATAAAATAACATCAATAATGCATATGCATAAAGCATATATAAGTGAATTATGTAATAATAGAAAATAAAATGTCATATATATATATATATATATATATATATATATATATACACACACCAGCAGGACCGGACGCCGTACGGAAAGACACACACGTCGCCAAACGGACCAGCCGCCCATGTCATCCTCCTGATTGTCGAGAAGGTGTCAGTGCGGACGCCCATTTATGTACCAGCAGGATCGGGCGCCGTTCGGAAAGATATCCGCAAACGGTTAACACAGTCACCTGCCAATGTACCGACCGGTACTCTGTAGTCATGTACCGAGCGTCCACCCTGGCTGAGCACTAGGACCGAACGTCCACCCAAACAGGACCGAGCGTCCACTCGGACCAAGCACCCAGGCCGAGCGTCCAATGCGACCAGACAGCAAAACCAGATGGCCACCCACCCAGGTTAAGATCCCTGGCCGGCCATCCTTCCTAACCTACATGGTTAAAAGGTGTGATTGGACCGTCATCAGGCCCACTAAAGGCAAAATGCTCGTTATCAGGCCTACTAAAGGTAAAAGCCCATTACAATCAGTATAAATAAAGGTTTCAGGTATGAGTTCTAGACCAACTTTCCTTACGATGCAACACATGCATCACATATTGCTCTGTCATATGACTGACTTGAGCGTCGGAGTGCCTTTGACAGGTACCCGACCACCCGTCTTGGAGTAGGAGAGCCACCACTGGGAACGCATAGGGAGAAACCCGTCCGGCCTCCAACCTAGAGCGTGGAGTAGCGTCAGTCTGCTGCCGTGCCGCCCGCCACACGCATGCCTGGCCTTCTTCAGCTCGTGGGATTCAGAAACGTTCGCCCGATCTGCATCAGTTAGCAAGGAAGCGTCCGCCAGCCTTCACCGTTCGTTATCGTCTGCCCGACGAACTTGTGTGTTTCAACAGGGTCCTCACGGATTCGGTCGAAACATTTGGCGCCCACCGTGGGGCCGGGTGGATATTCCCCATTGTAGACACAAGGAACCAATGAGGGGCACCTCAGAAGAACGTCAACACCCGGCCTTAATTCCTGGGTGTACGACCTTAATTCATGGTCGTCCAGCCCCAAGCACTCGGCCATCCGGCCTCGTACTCTCGGCCCTCCGGCCTTAGTAAGTTTTCGGCCGTCTGGCCTCATCTTTCAACCAAATTTGGCATCCGTCACCCGGCCATTTGTCCGGTCGCCCTTTTTATCGTTCGACTCAGCCGGACGGCTCCAAAAGAATCTGGTCATCCGGCCTGAACTCCCGGCCGTTCCAACTCCACTCCCGGACGTCAAGCCTGAAGTTCTCGGCCGTCCGGCCTCAGCCAAAGTTGGCGTCCGCCATCCGGCCATTTGGCCTCCAAGCTCCACCCCCGGACATCCCGCCTCAAGCTCTCAGCCGGCCGTCCTCAACGAGCACTCGCCCATCAGGCCGCCAACTCTCGGCCACAAATCCTCAACATGCGCTCGTTCATCCGGCCTCATTAATCGCCTGTCCGTCCGGCCTCAGAGTGCTCGTCCATCCGGCCTAAACATGCGCTCGTCCCTCCGGCCTCATCGAGCGCTCGGCCATCAAGCCTCAACTCTCGGCCGTCCGGCCTCAGCGTACGTTCGTCCATTCAAACAATGAATTTGGCCATTTGGCCTTCCGTACATCCGTTTTGGCCGTTCGGCCTTGCAGGTGTCCGGTCGCTCGACATCTACTGCTTGGCCTTCTGTGGCCTCAACATCCAGGTATTGGCCGATCGGCCTCACAAGAGTTCGACCGTTCGGCCGCACAGGTACTTGGCCACCAAGCCTGTCATCCGTCCGAAGATTGTCCAGGAACTCATGGGCCAGTGATGGTCATTAACGTCTATTGGAAAGTTCTCCTGGGCCACGGACCATTATTCTCATAAGGGTGTTGCTCCCTCCACCACCACACCTTTCTCCCTCCACCTCCCATTTACTATTTTGCCCCTAAGTAAATTTTGTTTAGGGTTATTTTTTAATTTCTCATTCACAACCTATTCCACTAGTAACTTATTTCAGTCCTTCGTATATGAGTAAAATATTTTTCTTTTATTTTAACATTATATTTCTTCCTCTCTTTCTTTTGTCGATGTGAAATACTACAAATTCTAAAGGTGAATGGTGGTGGAAAGAATTATCAAGCAATGTCGCTCTCGTGGTGCAATGTGTGGAGTGGTGCAATGCATGTGTTACTTCCTCAAGATGCGTATTCGAATAAACCCTCAAATAAAACCCTAAAATAAAAAACGTAACCTTTAAACAGAGGTGACATCCTTTAACGGATGTCAACATCCTTCAACAGATGTCAACATCCTTCAACGGATGTCAACATCCGTTTAAGGAAAAAACGGATGTCAACGCTGTTGGACGGACGCTATCAGATCCTATACTATCAGGCCGAACGCTAAAACCGAGTACCATATTAAATTGAACACAATTTGGCCGAACGTCATGAGATTAAGTACTTAGGCCGAACGCTAAACCATTGAACAACATACTGAATTCATCACTGTTTGGACGAGCGCTCAAAGATCAAACATCATGAAGACCGAACGCTGCCTAAGGCGTGTACTACAAACGTCATCAAGAACGACCGTTCCATACGAACGATCACCAACCAGAAAACATCACCAAGATTGGACGCTCACAATGGACGATCACTAATTGCAAACACTAACACGACCGAACGTTCACTAACACAATATGACTGAACACATTAGATTCAAGCCTTAGACTATTGGATCAAGATCGAACGCTAAAAATCACTGATACACCAAGGCCGAACGTTTACAATCTAAACCTCAGAATACCTGATCCAGGTCGAACGCTATCAATCAATAATCCCATAATAATACCGAACGCTCAAGATTCAAACTTAAGACTATCAAATTAAAACCGAACGCTCAAGATCACTTCCTGAGTATACCAATTTAGGACGAACGCTTATAATCACTAGTTCACCATGACCGAACGATTAAGATTCAAACCTAAGATTTCAATTTAAGGGCGAACACCTACAATCACTAGTACATCAACACCGAACGATTTAAGATTCAAACCTAAGAATCGAAATTAAGACCGAACGCTCACAAGCTAAATCTGAAAATACCTCAATAAATTCGAACGCTAATAATTTCTAATACATAACCAAGACCGAATGCTAAATAGCACTTTCTGAGAATATCAATTGAAAGACGAACGCCTACGATCACTATTTCACGAAGACTGAAAGCTCAAGATTGAAGCCTATCAATTTAAGACCGAACGCTTAGAATCACCAGTTGAGACCACCAACTCAAAACCGAACACTTATTATATCAAATACATCAAAACCGACCATTTAAGATCCAAACTTAAGAATTTCAGATTAATACCGAACGCTCAAGATTGATGTACTTTTGTCTTGTTAAACGGATGTTGACATCCGTTGAAGGATGTCACCTACATTTTTAATTTTAGGGTTTGTTTTATTAGTTTATTCTTTATTTTAGAAATATTTTAATAATTTAATTTAAATGTTTTGATTTATTATTTTTGAATATATTTTTAATGTATTTTGATAATGTAAGGAAAATGAAGAAGAAAGAAACATAGGAGGAGAAGTGAAACGAAGAAGACAAATGGAGTTCTAGAGTAAAACTGAAGACAAATTGGTAAACGGAATTGAGAGAGGGAAAGATTGAGTGCAGGGAGCAAAGTAGGAGAACTAGGTTTGAAATAAATTAAAATAGTATAAGTAAAAAATTTTAATTTGAGGTTATAATTGGAATTAAAAAAAATTGGGGAGGTGGAGGGAGAAAGGTGTGGTGGTGGAGGGAGCAACACCCTTCTCATAAGTGCTCTCTGGGAACAACCATTCTCATCCGAGCATGTTAAACCCACCGGTCTACCTTACACGGTATAACCATCTACTTTCTTTAAACTTGAAATTCGATTATATTCCCTTCGTAATGCAGGTAACCCGCAATAATTGCACAAGTGTATATTCGCAAAAAGGGCTCTCCTCAATCATCCCGCATCAAACATAGAAAAAGACCAAGTTGATGAACAGAGTGTTCCACCGAGAACCACTCTCAACTTGGCCGGACGGTGAACGGAGAGTTCCACCGAGAACCACTGTCGTCCGTGCCAAAAGTCCAAGTTGATGAACGGAGCCACTCCTGTCAACTTGGCCGGACGGTGAACAGAGAGTTCCACCGAGAACCACTGTCGTCCGTGCCAAAAGTCCAAGTTGATGAACGGAGCCACTCCTGTCAACTTGGCCGGACGGTGAACGGAGAGTTCCACCGAGAACCACTGCCGTCCGTGCCAAAAGTCCAAGTTGATGAACGGAGCCACTCCTGTCAACTTGGCCGCATGGTGAACGGCGAGTTCCACCGAGAACCACTGCCGTCTGCGCCCAAAGTCCAAGCTGATGAACCACTGCCTCAGTTTTTGATCTGCAATGAACAAGGTCTGAGCCGAACGGTCGCCCTTTTCGTTCGACTCAGCCGGACGACTCCCAAAGGTACGTATTCGACCTCTACCATTCGGTCGTTCGACCTTAGGTACTTAGCCAAATCTGGCATTCAGCATTAGGCCGTCCGGCCTCAACAGACTCTCGGCCATCCGACCTCAACTCTCGGCTATGAAGCCTCAAGTCTCGGTCGTCCGACCTCAACCTTAGCCAAATCGGGCATTCAGCATTTGGCCATCCGGCCTCAGACTCTCAGCATTTCGGCCTCAACAATTGGCCGTCCAGCATCCACATGCTTTCGGCCATTCGGCCTCAACTATCTCCCGTCCGGCCTCAACAAGCTCTCGGGCATTGGGCCTTAGCTGTCGGTCATCCGGCCTCAAGTCTCGGCTATGAAGCCTCAAGTCTCGGCCGTCCGGCCTCAAAGTTAGCCAGATTTGGCAATCAACATTCGAGCCTCCGCCTGTTTTTCAGTTGGTACATTTTAGCAATGTGTATCGGGTTTTAGTAGACAAAAATATCTTTATATATCATGGATTCTAAGTTTTAAGGTTAAGTGTATTTTAATAATTTTCATTCTCAAAACTAAAAAAAAAAAGAAAGAAATCCCCCAAACCCTTACTCACCTCTCTCATTCCTCTCAATCCTTTCTCTTTCCTCTTTCTCACTCCAATCTTTTCTCTGTCATCCCCTACTGTAGCCCCAATTAAAAAAATCAGAAACACTCGTCGTTAAACAACCTTACAAAAAAATGATTTTATAATGAGTTTTCATCTTATAATTTTTGTTTTATCTAATTTTCACAAGAATAAATGAATTAGTAATTGACCTGGAAAAAATCAGAAATACTCACGGTTAAACAATTTCTTACAAAAAATGATTTTATAATGAGTTTTTATTTTATAATTTGTCTTATCTAATTTTATCTAATTTTCACAAGCATAATGACATCAAAGGAATTTGTAATTGGCCTGGAAAAAAATTAGAAACACTCAGTTGTTAAACAATTTCTTACAAAAAATGACTTTATAATGAGTTTTCATTTTATAATTTTTGTCGTAGATAATTTTATCTAATTTTCACAAGCATAATGACATCCGAAAGAATTGGTAATTGGCCTGGAGGGTTTTTTTTAGAGATGATGATTCAACAAATACAAATGATGAAATTAGAGAGGTTAGTGAAGATGGTGAAATTGAAGAGATCTTAAATGAACCTTTGTCTTGAAGGTGAATATGTTAATGACTCAACTCTTTACAAAGGCAAATTTTTTAAAGGCAAGTGTTTCTGATTTTTTCAATTGGGGCTACAGTAGGGATGACAGAGAAAAGGTTGGAGTGAGAGAGATGAAAGAGAAGGGATTGAGAGGAATGAGAGAGGTGAGTAAGGGTTTGGGGGGTTTCTTTTTTTTTTTTTTAAGTTTTGAAAATAAAAATTATTAAAATACCCTTAACCTTAAAACTTGGAATCCATAATATATAAGGGTATTTTTGTCTACTAAAACCCGGTACACATTGCTAAAATGTACCAACTGAAAAACAGGCGTACGCGCGTTAGCAAACCCCATATATATATATATATATATATATATATATATATATATATATATATATATATATATATATATATATATATATATATATATAATTGTTGTTAATTTTATCTTATTCACTATAGAAACATGTTCTTTGTAATAAAAATATAATTTAAATATTTATTATTATTATTATTAAAACTGTGTATATATTTAAGTTATTTGCATGTGAAAAATGTATTTATGAAGCTATCATGTTTAAATCATATTTGTGAATATATAGTTCGAATGTTTGTTAATATCCATTGTATATATTAAAAAGAATATTTCTATTAACATATATTTATGAAAAATTGAAATGTAATGTACAAATTATTTAAAGTATATACTTCCAAATTGTAAAGTCAATATTTATGCGTAATAAAAGTATTTAACTGGTATTAAAAAAATCTAAATTGCAATTTTGTCTCCTCATTAATTTCCAATTCGTGATTTTTATTCTTAATTTTTTTTCTCGATTTTAGTTGTTTAGTTTTAGTAAATCACTATTTTTTTATTTTTTTATTTTGAGAAAATTAGACTTAATATACCCATTTAAGGCACTATGAAGAAGTATTTAATGGATTAAAATGTAAAATAAAAACTAAATACAAACACAAATCTTGATTTGTCAAAAACTCTGAAATTTCTAAATGTAAAAACTAAAATTGTGAGAAAAAAAAAATAGTAAATGAAAGCCCTAGATAAAAATGAAAAGAAAATTAAAAGTGTAATTTCACTAAGAATGTTTGTTGAATGTCGAAATAAAGAGGGTGAAAATATAGTTTATTCTTTAACTAATGTTTGACAAAATTGCAGTTGAAACATGAAATTTCTGTCTAAAACTATGGTAGTAGAAATATTAACTATCATGTTTGGTGTGAAACCATGATTAAATATTTGGCTTAATTACCTACTTAGTCCCCATGTTCGGAGGTAATTTGCTGTTTAGTACCCGGTTTTAAAAATGTAGGCATTTGATACCTATGTTTTGAAATTTGTATCAATTGAATCCTACCCACTTAACGCCGTTATAAATCTAACGTTTTTCTGACTGTGTATGTGATTTGTGGACGAGCGTTTGTGGACGAGCGACGAGGACGATCGTCCAGCGAGGCAGAAGAGGACGCTCGTCCAACGAAGCGAACGCTCGTCCATAACCGCTCGTCCACAAATCACATACACAGTCAGAAAAAACGTTAGATTTATAACGGCGTTAAGTGGGTAGGATTCAATTGATACAAATTTCAAAACATAGGTATCAAATGCCTACATTTTTAAAACCGGGTACTAAACAGCAAATTACCTCCGAACATGGGGACTAAGTAGGTAATTAAGCCTAAATATTTTAACTATATGATTTCAGAAATTTAATCAAGTGATAGAATAGACTAATCTGTGTTGGACTTGGAATGAAGTTTTTTTTTTTAATTTTATAAGACCCCAAAAAGACTAACAACCCCACTTTCTTGAATTGAACAAAATCTTGGTTCTATTGTAGCTTTCTCCATCAAGATTGTTTTGCCCACAAAAAGTTCTTGCTATTAGCCAATGTTAATTTAATACAAATTGTTTCGGTATGCGGGTTTGAGATCAAATGCTTGGGTTAAATATGTTTTTAGTCCCTAAACTATTGGCCATTTCTGATTTTCGTCCCTCTTCCAAAGTAAGGTACACTTTAGTCCTCATTCTTTAGAAAAACGTTCGTTTTAG
Organism: Vigna reflexopilosa; assembly: GCA_027742785.1. Classification (NCBI taxonomy): domain Eukaryota; kingdom Viridiplantae; phylum Streptophyta; class Magnoliopsida; order Fabales; family Fabaceae; genus Vigna; species Vigna reflexopilosa. The sequence continues at coordinate 2,810,053 of CM050923.1, forward strand.
TCCTCAAAATTTTGTTTTTAGTCCTCGTTTTAGTCCTCAAAACGTTCGTTTTTTCGACTAAAACGAACGTTTTTTAAAGATTGAGGACTAAAGTGTACCTTACTTTGGAAGAGGGACGAAAACCAGAAATGACCAATAGTTTAGGGACTAAAAACATATTTAACCCCAAATGCTTCTTATTTCGCTTGTAGAAAGTATTTTAATATCAAAACCGGCATACTTGACAGTTTAACAATAAATACATATTAAATATAATGAATATACCATAATACCTCAACCTATATCTGTAAATTTCAGAGTAGACTTCAAATTAAGGCCGATTTAGTTACGATCTAACTTGTAATAATCATATTTTGGTTTAATATAATCGTCTTTAGCTCTAAGTCATGTTTAAGTTCTAACTGATGAGACCGCTCGATTCATGATGCTTAACCGACCGGATTCTTGACATGTGGGACTGTTCGGTTTTAGCATCTCGAACGGTCATATGATACAACCATGTTTAATATGTAAGCAACTAAGCACAGTCTTCACAAAACATTCATAAAGAAAACAAGTTTTATTTTTCATATAAGTTGAAGTTGGATATATAGTGCACTGCAATTCTACAACCAAATAAGAAAGCAAGAATCATTCAAATTTCAATCTTCAAAGTTAACTATCTTTTCTGCATTAGCATATGACTAAAACAATGGTAATGCAAATCAAACTTCCCAAAGATCTAACTAGTTTATCTGCTTGGTTTAAACCTCTACCTATTCACTATTATACTCATATTCTTGATTGATGAAACTTGTCTCCTAAAGTTGATCTTATAAATCAAGCGAAAGGAGAAACATAACATTTACATGATGTTTTCCAGAAACAAAATCTGTCATCTAGATCCTAGCACCCTGTACTCATACTGAAAGATTGTGCAAAGGGGAAAGCCTTGACTCCCATGTCGAATTCAACATTTCCATCTGCATGATCATACGGTTTTCTGCAGCCCGGACATCGGCTGTCTGCTTCAACAATCTTTTTGTGACAAAATAGGCAGAGATGGAACCCACATGAACAAGGAAGAAAACTTGAGTCTGTCATGTCTAAATCTTCATAACAGATGGGACATTGAGGAGGTTGTGACATTATTGTTTGCCATGAAAAAGGTACAGTTTTGTGGTTACCATGCCAGTTTGTGTTTAACTGAGAACCATGTTGCTTTGAGAGGTTTGGCAAACCCTGAGGCCGAAGAACATCGTCAGGTTTCCACGCTCGACGGTTTGGATGTGATTGATGAACTGCTGATTTGAACTCTGGTTTTGTGAAATCTGCTGTGAGATTCTTGGCAGCCTCTTGAACTGGAGAAGATTCTGAAACCACAGAACATAGATTATCATTTGCATATAAAGCATCAGCTACAACCTCCCAGTCATCTAGGCTTCCATCCATTTCTTTGTCACTGACATTCCCTGATAAACAAGCACTCATGCTGCTGCTGCTGCTACTCCCAGAGAAATCACTCCCTGACTCATCAAGATCAACACTATTTTGAACGGAACTATTTATAATGGATCCTGAATCATTACCCTGGATGCAAGAGCCTTCAATATCCTCTCCTCTTTTCCTTCTATTTTCCTTGATTGATGATTTATTCTCCTCAATGACAATGTTCTTTGATGAAGGACAATGATCAAGCCTTCCATTTGAGTCAACTTCACTTCCCTTTTTGACTAACACAGAACAATGTAACAGTGACAGACAGATGAACAAAATTTAGTATCTTCCAAAGGATTTTGAAACAATTCATTAGTTATTGTTTATACCTTCTTTTAAGTTAAGATATAATAATATGAACATTCTTACACTCCTTTAATGAATAAAATTCAGTCTAGCTTTACTTTGTTTTAGATTTCACGTACTCATATTCATAGTGAAATACGAAACATGGTCACATGATGCATCAAATATGTCAGATAAGATGCACCAGCCCTGCCAAACCTAACCATGCCAAGCTATGAAGATCCACTCAGTTTTAAGGCTACATTTTAAAAGTTCATACAAAGAAGATCTATCTATATTATATGTGTGCAATTACATTAAAAAAATTGTAACCTTGAAGATTGATAGAGCAAAAAAGTTGTTGGAAATGAAATACAACACTATCCACGTATCTTCACCTCACAACTTAAGCTACATGGTAGCAAAAAGAAGGAAAAGTTTGTATAATTTCATGAAACCTCTGAAGTGATTAGTGTAATTTACTCTATAAAAAATAGAACATGTCAAAGTCTTATTAAAAGTACTTTGGTGATATTTTTAAACAATTCAGGACATTTGCACACAACTACGTGATTTTTCTTTTTGTATCAGATCGATTGCATGTTTTTATTAAAGTTTGAATAGGCCAAAAAGGTACTTTGCAAACTTTAATCCAAACAAATCCCAGGTTAAGAAACCATAGATGAAACCAATAAAGTAAAGACAAAAGCAGCAGCAAGAAAAAGAGACAAACGATGTCATTTGTAGAGAATTAACAGAAAAAAAAGAATCTGCAAATTGATTCTATCTGTATAAAATTGTTCATACATTCAGCATTAGAAAAGGGAGAAAATCAATACAGTAAATTCAATGTCAATGATGGATTAATGAACATGAAAACAGCATCCATTAGATGAACGATTTGCAGGTGGAAATGAAGATCATAGAGGTACCTCGAGAAAGCCATTGTTCACGCCGAACATCAAGCTTGATTTGCTTCAGTTTCGCAGACCCATTTGTCTGAACAACCACAATGCCATAAACCAACAAAAAATTGAAACAAAACGAAAATCACAACCACCATAAAAAAAAATGAAAATTTCAAAAGCAGAAAATGCCAGAAAGTAAAATTGCTATACCCTTGATACCATTTGTCTGAACATTCACAACGCCAAAAGCCAGTTAAATGGGAAAATCAAAATTTTCCAAACCATGAAAAAGAAAAAAAAAAAGATTTTTTCCCCAAAAACTAGAAAAAAAGATGAATGAATAAATTACTACCCTTTGATGCCCAACAAAAGAGTAAGCAATGCAATGTATCAATGCCTTCACGGGTTAACAAAAAATCAAATCTTTAATCCAACAGGTTACAAATATTAGGTGAGAAAATGGTTTGAAGAAATACAGAGAAATGGGATAGTCAGAGAGGAATAAAGGTTACCCTTTTCTTCTTCGTGGAGAGTGAAGGATCAGATATGGAAGCAGAAGCCATTGAAATGAATGAGATAGATTGTGATAAAAGGAAGGACAGAGAGAGAAAGAGAGAGGTGAGGAAGATAGGGAGGGAGTGGAAGTTACAAAAAGATGGTTTGATTCTCTTCTATTTCTGTGTTTGCATCAACGTGGCTTAGTAATCACCATAACCTCCATATGACATTAGGAATTTGATTGGAACAAAAACATTAAGGAAAATGATACTCAAACAACTTAATTTGACAACATTTCGACACAGCCTAGGTGTCAGCATGTGAGCGGTCCACGTTTTGATGGGAAAAAGCTGCTGAAATCTGAGAAAACCTCCTTCAATTGTGACGTGGCGAGGGACGGGCACGGGCAGAGTAGAAATTTTTCAAATTTGAAATTCATTTTCGAACTTCGTAGAGAGAGAAGCGGCGCGAACATTGGGGACGGATGCTGTGACCTAGACAGAGAGACGAGAGAGTTGGAGAAAGGGTTCACGAGCGAGAGAGAGAGAGACGGAGTGCTTGCCGGAGTGCCGCCGTTCACTGTTGAAATCCGTGTCGGAGAGATCGAACGCCTCCAGCCCGTTCCGTTTCAGGGGCGCCGCAGGTCCGACGTCGACCGGTCGAAGCGAACACGGCATCGTGTTCCGTCCGTTCCGGCCCAGCGACTTAGGGAGGCGTTGAAGGTATCGCTTCGTCCCAGGTGGTTCTGTCCCTGTCCCGGAGTGCCGCCGGAGTGCCGCGGGAGCTTGGCCGGAGTGTCGCCGGAGTGTGGACTGTTCGGTGGACGAAAAAGATGGGTTTTCCGGGTTGTTAGTCCCACCCACACATTTTTCTTCGTGTGTGTTCCAACCGGCACACGTTGTGTTCACTCAAGGTTCGTTTTTTTATTTGAGTGGAATGAATGTATAATATATGTATGATGTTGTTTGTGGATGATTTTGGTTATGTATGATACGTTGTTATTCTAATATTTTTGGATCTTATTTGGTAGTGTAGGTATTGTTGCAATGGAGGAAGTTGATCACGAGGATGAAGTTTATTAAGACAAGAAAAAGGTATGTTGAGTTATATTATATTTTCATAAATTTAGGATTTTTATGTATTTAAATAGAAACCATATTTTTGAGCTTGATTACGGAAGAAATGGAGAATATGCATTGAGTGATGAACTTGAAAAAATGAGATTGAAAATCTCTTATAAACTTCCTTTGAGTATTAAGTTTGATCCGGATGAGTATTTTAATTAATTAGTTAATTGTTAATTATCTAAAATGAACAGAGAGACAAGAAAAGGTTTAATTTAGAGAGGAGAAAAACATTGTCTTGTCGTGCCTATGTGCAGAAGCTCAAAGCATTGAACTCATTCTCCTTGGGCAGCATCAATGGCGGCAGAATCATCTCGCAGAAACCCCAAACGTCCATTTGTGGAAGAAGATGATGAATTAAGCAAAAAACCACCGTAATTTCTTTTCCTTTATTCTGGCAAGTAAACCCTAATTCCGTTTGTTGTTATTCAGATAATTGCAGTAATAGGTAGACTTGATTATCGGGATTAGGTTATTATACATTGAATTCTGTGTTATTTTGATTTGGGGATTACTGTCATGTTGGTCACCTCCTGTCTAGTTCAAATATCTGGCATTTCTTAAAGAGAGTTTAAATTAAATTCATTGTGCTTGAATATGAATACTATGTATTAAGTTTCCGTTTTCTGTTCATTAACACCCCATTCGTGGTAATATGTTGTGTGTGTATGAGTCCCCTTGTTGGGGCTTTAACTTTAGAGGCTGTAATGATTGGCTTGTGGAACTGAATTTTGAGATTTTCTGTTGAATTTATACAGAGCAAAAAGGGTTAGGTTTCCAAAGGGCAAGAAAGGGAAGCCATGAGATGAAGTTGTGGACAAAGGAAATGTCGAGGAGGGTGAAGTTGACTTAACGAATCCCCAAGTAGCTGCCAAAGAGCGGGCAAATCTAAGAAATAAATTTACTGCTGAACTCTTTAGTGAGGACACTGGAGGTATCGGAATAGACTTATCAGTTGGTGAAGTGACATATGAGGTTTGTTTTGAAGTTTTCTTTAAGTTTTGAACCTGGACGAACTTTTTTATCTAAACTAAATCTTTACTCTTTCTATCAAGTGCTTTTTCATGGACACTAGTAGAGTAAATATTTTGCTTGTAAAGCTTATTTCATGTGGGCTTCTGTTCAAATGTATTATTGTAGTGTGATTTATTCCTAATTTGACATAATTTTTATAGTAAGTTTATTGGTGCAATGAGCTGTTACTGGATACGTAAAAGATAGGCAGGCAGTGATGTGTGATATCTTGTGGCAGGATAGCGAGAATTTTGTCGATGACGGGATTCAAATTGAGCCTTTCAACCTAGATAAAGAAAGGAAGAAGGTTATTTTCATGCAGCAGCCAATTTTGTTGAATATGTAAGAGAGAATGAGATTAAGGTGAGGGATTTATGTTGTTTTCTTTCTTTATTTGTGATATTTCATTTGAATTCTGTTAATAAATTAGGGATCCTTGCAGGATGCATGGCTTGATAATATTGAATTTGATCCAAAATATTCTTCATTAAAATCTATACCAACTAATGATGTGGATGAGGGCATGCTTGACCTTTCTTCTAAAGATATTGCCGTCATGAAGAGGCGGATTGCAAATGTTCTTGAACCTGGGGAAACGGTATGTATGTATTTTATCATTCTTAATTTTCTGATTTTTTATTTCTTTGTTCTACTGAAGTATCATTGTAAAATACAATATTTATTTTCCAATTCACTCCAGAGTAGTTGTAGATCATCCATTTGTTTTAGGCAATCACTGGTTTTTTATCATGAAAAGCGAGGGGTTTTTGATCGTGAAGCGGGTTAGTGTTATACACTATGCTTTATTCTACTTATATTATGTTTTGTTGTTTCATTATGTTTACATTGTTAACAACATGATGTAATATGCTGTTTGATTTTATAATTTATTTGATTTAACTACTTGGTTTTACTATTATAATACTGTTCAACTTATGTTGTTATTATGGTCATGATGCAAGATAGAACTTATTGTTCTATTATTAATATCATACATGGTGTTTGTTTATTCTTAGTGTTTGGAGAAACTATCTTTGGGCCTCCATATTAGTTAAGTGTTGGATTTTGGGGCAGGTTATTAATTTTCAATTTTTCCTTGGCTCTTCTTTCTTCTTTCTATGATGTTGTCGATATTTAGGTTTATGAGGAGTGAAGGGTGCCTGTTTCGTGGTATTAACTGCTTAATGCTTATGCCTTCTACATTCTCCCCTTTTCAGAAGGATATGAGAAGTTAGCCCGGGCAAAAGAAGGCCCATCAAATCAACATTTGGCTAGTGGAGAAGCCTCTAGCATGGGTGAAGGTGATTATGATATGTTTGCTGACGAGGATGATAACAGTAAGCCATCTACAGATGAAAATAATACAGTTAGTCAATCTTCATCGGACGCCATATTGTGTGGAGGAATGAAGTGTTGCAACATTTAGGGTTGTTACAAAATGGATAGTACGAATGTCATTTATGGATTTCTTATCACTATTTGAAATTGTGATGATTAGGTTTGAATGTACATATTTTTTGTTACAAATCATCAAAGAAATGTTCAATAAATGACATAATCAATTGTTGAAGATCATTTGCATGTCCAATAAGTGTTAAAAAAATTCATTAAAAAATCAATGTCATTTTGAAAGTTGAACTATCTCTGCAAAAACTTTGCTTGAACTCCCCACTTATTTGGTCTTTGCTACCAATGTTGTTTCTGTACAACGATTTTTACAAAGAATGGTTCCTTGGGCATGGAGTTTGATATAAAGGTGATAATCAATGTCTGAACATCACTTGTATGTCCAATAAGTCTTTAAAAAAAATTGGTTCACTTAAAATCAATGCTATTTTCACAGTTGACCCCTATGTGCAAAACCTTTGCCTGAACTCTCCACTTATTTGGCCTTTGCTCCCAATGTTGTTTCTGCACAATGAGTTTAACAGAGAATGGTTCCTTGGGCATGAAGTTTGATATAAATGTGATAATAAATGCTTGAATATCACTTGTATGTCCAATAAGTCTTAAAAAATTTGGTTCACTTAAAAATCAATGTCATTTTCATAGTTGACCCTTGTGTGCAAAACCTTTGGCTGAACTCCCCACTTATTTGGCCTTTGCTCCCGGTGTTGTTTCTGCACAATGAGTTTTACAAAGAATGGTTCCTTGGGCATGAAGTTCAATATAAATGTGATAATCAATGCTTGAACATCACTGATATGTCCAATAAGTCTTATAAAAAATTGGTTCACTTAAAAATCAATGTCATTTTCACAGTTGACCTGTGTGTGCAAAATCTTTGCCTGAACTCCACACTTATTTGGCCTTTGCTCCCAGTGTTGTTTCTTCATAATGAGTTTTACAAAGAGTAGTTCCTTGGACATAGATTTCAATATAAAGGGTTAAATATGTTTTTAGTCCCTAAACTATTGGCCATTTCTGGTTTTCGTCCCTCTTCCAAAGTAAGGTACACTTTAGTCCTCAATCTTTAAAAAACGTTTGTTTTAGTCGAAAAAACGAACGTTTTGAGGACTAAAACGAGGACTAAAAACAAAATTTTGAGGACTAAAACGAACGTTTTTCTAAAGAATGAGGACTAAAGTGTACCTTACTTTGGAAGAGGGACGAAAACCAAAAATGGCCAATAGTTTAGGGACTAAAAACATATTTAACCCCAATATAAATGTCATAATCATTGCCTAAACATCACTTGTATGTCCAATAACGATTAAAAAAAAATTTGCACTTAAAAATTAACGGCATTTTCTTTGTTGACCTGACTGTGCAAAACCTTTGCCTTAAGTCCCCGTTATTTAGCCATTGGTACCAATGCAATTTTGCATGAAGAGTTCTGCAAAAAATGGTTCCTTGGGATAAACTTTGATATAAATATCATAATCTTTGCCTAATATTTCACATTATCATGCTTATATTTGTGATTCCATTCATCAACTTTGTTTGGATCATGTGCCCAATGGAATCTGTTTTTACCCAATATTCAACCGTTTGGCGAGCAGCATCTATTCGCTGACCGAGCGTCCACTGTTGAGTCACGGGCATGCGCTCGCTGGGCGAGCGTCCACTTCTCGCTAGGCGAGCGTCCACTCTGGGCGACAAGCGTCTGGACGAGCGTCCTCCGCCAGCTGGGCGAGCGTTCTCCGCTCTCTGGACGAGCGTCCTCTGGGCGCTGGACGAGCCTCCTCTGCGCGCTGGACGAGCGTCGTCTCCGCTGCGCGCTGGACGAGCGTCCTGGCTTGCTGTTCAATGGACGTTCGTTCTCTGGTTAACGAGCGTCCACTCGCTGGGCGACAGGCGTCCACTCGCTGGGCGACGAGCGTCCCCGCAGGCTTATTTCATCCTTCTAAGTCGCGCCTGGCGCCCCTTCTCTCGCGCCCGGGCGCTAGACTCTCTGTAAAATCGCGCCCGGGCGCTAGACTCTCTGTAAAATCGCGCTCGGCGCCTTCTCTTTCGCGCCTGGGCGTGAAACTCTCGGAAGAACAGCGTCCTCTTCTCGATGCCGACAGCCAAATGATGCGCTCCAAGTCTTTGATAGTATCCAATCCTTATTCTACTTCGAAATAAACAAACAAAAGCATCAAAAAACATTTAAACAGTCAAAATTATACTTGGGACAAAGGTAGTGTATTATAGGACGAAATTGTTTGTGGGATTGTGACCAAATATTTTTTAAGCTTTTGCATTCTTTGTTGCAGTTTGGAAGACATTTCTCCTGCCAGTTCTTTAGAAAAGCAAGTGATGCAGCCTTCCTCAATATAGCAGACCCAGCAATGCATCCCAAAACTGTTGGATTTTTACAACTGAGATTCGACTTTGAATCAGTAGCCAAGATATGTTGACATGCCCATGATAAGAAGACAGCCACACTGCACCACTTAAGATAAGCATAAAAAAAACTTCATGTTCCAACTGCACAATTAATGATATCAATGGAGCTAAAAAACGTCTGCAATGGAGTAGGATGTCAAGAAATGGGTTAAAGATATCACTCGATATCCAACGAGGACTGGAGTAAAGATTTTAAATCATATTAAATAAAGTGTAAGTGGGTTCCATAATCCCCAAAAACATTTGGGAGGTCAGAAGCGTCGGATGGAATGGATTCTACCATGTTTTATTTTATTTTATCTTAATTTTGAAAAACTCAAGTAATGAGGATAGTAATGTCATTCCATTTTCTTCCCATCAATAAAAAGATTAGCCAACAGCATATAAGCAAATACTTCCTGCCAATCAGTAATTGAGTCACTTTACTTCAATTCTCAGAAGAACTAATGAAGAATGTCTAAACAGCATTACCGAAATAATCTCCTTCCAGAAGTACTTTTAAGTATTAGATATAGTTGTGTTCCAGCCAAAAAGATGAGGATATGATTTATTCATTTAAACAGGAAATCAATATTCTACTTGAAAGTTCATCAGCAAATTTGGCACTAGAAAAATCAACTACGGAAAATAAAGAAATTTCCATCTCACAGAGAAGAACCACCCAAACATAATATAGCACACGAGAATTTTGAAACAAGAACAGAGGACTTGCCTTCCAGAAAGGATATCACCTTGGCCACCGCAACGTCTAGGAGAACCATATATGCTCACTGATTTGACTGCATAAGTGAAAATAATACCACAATCACAAACGACTTCTTAGCATTTGCAAATCTCTATTAATATTCTTTATGCGGATACAATTTATCCACTGGAGTCGTTTGTACCATGACTAATCATGGATAGAAAATTTTTGAGTTCCAAAACCTGCTAAATTAATATAGCCATAGGAGACACCCAACACGTGCACCGAAACAGACTAATTTAAAATGAAAGACTTCTTTGTTGCCATTGCAGAATATTGTTATTCAAGCAAAATCTTTGATCCCCTCCTCCAAAATAAAGAACAAAATAAGACTTACATTGGTGAAAGAACTGCCTGTGTCACCATCACTTACAAGATCAGAATTTCGTTTTCTTAGGATAGTAACACCTACAATCCTGTTCATTAACAACACTCCATAATTGTAAATAAAGTGGAGCATTGAATCACAACATAGATAATAGTGAGAAATAACTACACATTGGGGATCAAAGCAAACTATTTAAGCATTACGCTATTATCTAACTCCCTTCATTGTTAAAAGATATTAATTTTCTTTTAGCAAAATCAATCAGAAGGATTATATACTGCTTTTACATATTACACAGACTCGAGTGAAAACTAACAGATGCTTTTTTACTACTCTGTTAGTCCAAGTACATGTGTGGATGCACAGAATTTTACAACTCACTCGTTGTCTGGATACATGTTTCATAAACATCATAACACAAAGAGCAATTGTCTGACAGCATTGACAAATAAAGAATGTAAGAGTGTCTAAATATGTAGTGTCACGTTTCTAATACCTCTATTACAGTCCTTATATAGCTAACTACCTAAGTAACTAATCAACTACCAAGATACTGTCTATAGCAGGTCAGCTTAGTGTCAAGAACAAGTTAGCTTCCCGTGCAATCAGTCCTCACCGCATGCTTCTGCTTCAGCGCTTGTCCAGGTAAGCTTGACAGCTAAGCACAATACAAATAGACAGCTTTGACTTCAGTTATCCAGCGTGGCAGCAGGCTTGCAAGCCTTCACAGCAGCTGCACTTTCTCCAATTCTGCCAATCATCTCATCCAGCTCATATTGAAGCCAATTGCTCTCTCAAGTGCACTGCACAACTCAAAACAGCACCAAATCACTACCATGAACTTGCACATCAAAGTTTATTAACAAAATATTCTACATATTGTCTAGAATTAAAGCTACAAATAACAAGACTAAACTGAAAGTAACGTAAGCTCTACTACTACTTAAACTATATTGCTAAAATAGAATGAGGACTTTAAACTACTCTTAAAATAGAAAATGGATCCTAAAAACAGCTCTACAACTTTTAAAAACGAGAAAACTAAAATCAAGGATAACTAAAGCAGCAGGTAATATAAAAACGCACATAAAAACTATAATCAACTAGGAATCAACAAAATATCATTAGTAAACTAAAAAGGAAAAACAACTATCTAAGCAAATTTGAAATGCTAAGAGAAATCTAAAAACAAATCCAAACACTAAAAACAGTAAAGAATACAACATTTCACTATGAGTTGCTCATTGTCATAACAAAATCGTTGATTGCACAACCTGGTTTATAAGTGTCAATGCAGCCAGTGGCAATGGATGAAGCGTTTTTGGGGCATTTCTTTGACTCACAAACAACTTTACGGTTGGAGGAAGAATTATAGCATTTTGTGCTGCAGTCGTGCCAGAGGTTCTCTCCTCCAAGATCAATGGCTAGATCCGTGTTGTTTTGGGGAGTTCCTAGGCCAATTGTGGTGTAGAACATATGGCTGACATGCTATAAAGGGTGTTTTTTCCAGAGTTCTATCAATTTTTTGAGTATTTTCAGTTATTTTGAAATGAACTTCTTTTAAATGTAAAAGATGCATTCCAAGATGAATGAATACATTTGCGGGATGTAGAAAGTTTAGCCTGCTATAAAAGAGTACACAGCACTATGTCATTACTAACCCAGTTAAAGTAGTGGCCTTCGGGGACAGGCCTGACGATCTAAACCATTTTCGGCATTCTAAACGTTGATCTTTTCTTTGTAAACCATATTGTATAAAGAAACCGTTGGCTTTAGTCCTGAATTTATCATCTTTTCTAAGAGAAACTCTGCTTCCTTCCACTTTCCATCATTGCAAAGAAGCCCTATGGTTGAGCAAAAACTGGCCACATTAGGGACCATTCCATTGTGAACCATTTCATTGAGTAGCCTAAAAGCCCGGTAAGAGCTTCCTTCTTTGCAGTAACCATGAATCATCGTGTTATATATAACATTGTTTGGTTCGAAATGCAGCTCCCCCAATGATTTGAATAGTTTTGAGGCTTCTTTCATGTTACCAGTTTTACATAACCCATGTATTAAGACACTGTATGTGTGTACGTCTGGAACCAAACCAGACTTCTCCATTAAAGCATGCATTTTGCGTGCTTTTTCCATATGATTTAGTCTTGCAAAAGCATCAATCAGAATGGTATATGTCACTTTGGAAGGAGCAAAACATCTCTCTTCCATTTCCTTGACCAAGCTAAGAGCTCCAGTTAAATTCTCAACCTTACAATACCCTGCAATCAGAGTATTATAGGTTACTAAAGTTGGTGAAAGTCCATTTGACTTCAATTGACTGAATAATCTAACAGCAGTGTCTATTTTTCCAACACCACAAAAACCGTTGATCAGTATATTGTATGTAACAATGTTAGGACTGAGGCCAACTTTGCTCAATCGATGAACTAACTTTATTGCTTCACCGAACTTCTTCCCTCGACACAGCCCACCTATTAAAATGTTATATGTCATAACCCCACACATAACACCTTTCTCACGCATTTCACCAAACACCTTAAAAGCTTTATCCACCATCCCACCATTACAATATTCTCCAATCACACAGCTGTAGGAATAAACATTTGGCACTATTCCACTTTGCTTCATATTCTCATACATTTGAAACCCTTCCCTTTGAAGTCCTTGTTTGAAAAACCCGTTCATTAAGACACTATAAGTATGTTGATTAGCAACTACACCCAACCTATCCATCTTGCAAAACAACTTCTTCGCCAGCATGACATCTCCATTCTTGCAGCACCCGTCAATCAACGTAGTGTATATAACAACATTAGGAGACAAACCAAACTCCTCCAACATGGTCACAAGCCGAAACCCTTTCATTAAGTCACCAACCTCACAACAACCCTTGATCATAATCCCAAATGTGTAGACATCCATAACAACTTTAATCTTGAATTGGTTAAAAACCCACCAAGCTTTATCGAAACAGTTTGACCTAACGAGCGAGCACAGAAGATTGTTGAAGGTGTTTGATGTAGGAAGATGACCCTTGTGAATCATCTGGTGTAGAAAAGTGAGGGCCTGATCAGGGGAGTGAGAATGAACATAAGCATTGACAATTGTTTCACAGAGAGGAGCATAAGTTGAAGAAGAGGTGAAATGGGCTTGTGTTAGTTGAGGTATTAAGGAGGAGGGAGAGAATGTGTAGAAGGGGATTCGACCAGAGATTAGACGCAAGATAAGAGATTGAGCTTGGGGTAGCATGTCATGGGATAGGAGATGGTTTAAGATGAAAGAGATAGAGTGAGGAGTGTGATGAAGGCCCTCATAGGTTGAGGAATTGAACAACAAAAGTGCTTTTGGTGGGGGCACTTTCACCATTTTTTGGATCAGTATTAGAGTTTTTTCATGAGACTGAGACATCTTTCTCCAACCCTTCCTACGTCTCAAAACATCACTGAACTAAGCTAAATTATAAAGTTCAACCTGTTTTAAATTCAGAGACCAATCTAATCTAACCCATTTTACCTAAAGGTACGTAAATATATGTTCAAGAAAGCTTGTTCCGATAATTTTATTCCAGAATGCTTTTTCCAAAATATATTTTATATGCTTTGAAAAACTTATTTCAAAATCATATTTTAGAATTATTTTTTCAGAAATTATGTTCTGGAAATCCAATTTTAAAATACATGTTTAAAAAATTATTGAGAGCTTATTCTATAAGACTTTCATAACAAGTAATCTGAAACACGGGTCATTTTAAAAAGTATGGGAATGCGATTAGAAATTTTGGGGGTGCAAGAACAAAAGCCGCTTTAGTTTTGTATTTGAGATCGAATGAGATTATTTTGTCAAAAAAAATGGGCAGGTTGATCTATAACGAACATATGTCCCAGACCCAAATTGTTCAATGCACTCATGATACTACTCTTCATTTTTTGAAATTGCTTTTTATGGGGAGAAATGAGTAATCTAGTTATTATATGGTAATGTTTTTTTTTTTTTTTTACTTATGAAAGATTTATTTCTTCCAATTTTAAATGATTTTTTTTTGTATAGGATGGTATCTTTATATTCTTTATGTAAGACCTTGTGAGACCCTAGATAATTAACGCTGCAAATATATGTCAAATCTCAATTAATGCACCCACGTCATTGCTCAGTATCATTAAAACGCACTCACATTCTCTGCTGCACGTCTGCCATGTGTCACGTTAGAACATTCTGAAAACAGTAGTGGAAGACAGGTGTCCGCGTGTGAGAGAACGTCAGGTTGACTTGGGGAAGAGAACTGAATTTTCTGAAACACTCCTTCCCATTCTCTGCATGCACTCACCTTCTTCCTCAAAACTGGGTTTTTGCACCAAACTAGGCAAATATGCCCTCTTTATTAGCAAAATTGGCAAATTTTGACCAAAAGTGAAGTCGTGGGGGCCAAAACGACTTCAATTGAAGAAGTCGTGCCCCCCCTGCACGACTTCACCCTGTTCATTTGACCAGGGTTGAAGTCGTGCACCCCCAACACAACTTTACTTTCTTTTAATTTTTAACTTTTATTAATCTGGTGCGATTCGGCAAAATTCTACAGAAACGAGCGTGCGTCCGAACAGTGCTCGACAAAATCGTGGTCGGCAAAATATAGGTGATGTAAATGGAGCGTACGTACAAATAGTGGTAGGCCAAGTGAGCGTTCGGTTTTGTATTCTCATGTAACGAGCGGTAGGATTCTTCCTTGAATAAAAGTTAGTAATATATTAGACGTTCGTCCTTAATTTAGTACTCTCATGAAGCAATCTCGAGCGTTCGGTCTTGGTAGATTAATGATTGTCAGCGTTCGTCCTAATTTGGTAGTCTCGGCTGGTGAACCTGAGCGTTCGGTCTTAAATTGGTAGGTTTCAATCTTGAGCTTTCGGTCTTCGTGAAACAGTGATCGTAGGCGTTCGTCTTTAAATGGGTATTCTCAGAGAGTGATCTTTAGCGTTCGGTCTTGGTTCTGTATTAGTATTTTAGGCGTTCGGTCTTAAGTTGGTGTTCTTAGGCTTCAATCTTGAGCGTTTGGTTTTGGTGTAATAGTGATCATAAGCGTTCGTCATAATTTGGTATTCTCGGATAATGATCCCGAGCGTGCGGTCAATCTTGAGTGTTCGGTTTCAATCTTGAGCGTTCAGTCTTTGTGACTTAGTGATTGTTTAATTGTGATTGTGAGCGTTCGGCCTTAAGATAGTATTCTTAGGTTTAAATCTTGAGCGTTCGGCCTTGGTGAATTGTGATTGTGAGCGTTCGGTCTTAAGTTGGTATTCTTAGACTTGGATCTTGAGCGTTCAGCCTTTAGTTGGTTTTAAATAAAAGTATAAAATTTATTTATTTAATAATATTAAAAAACTTTAATTATTAATTAAAGATGATTTTACTTATTTTAAATACATTTAAAAATATTTTTTAGAAATTATAAATGATTTTAATTACTAAAAGTTAAAAATTAAAATAAAGTAAAGTTGTGTTGGGGGTGCATGACTTCTCTTATTGAAGTCGTGAACCCCCCTACGATTTCAATTTTTTTTATATTTTTTTATTAAAAACGGTATGGTAATCGATTACAACATGTGGTAATCGATTACCATACCCTAAAGTCGTTTTTCGGGTGCACGACTTCAACTCTGGTCAAATGAACAGGGTGAAGTCGTGCAGGAAGGGCACGATTTCTTCAATTGAAGTCGTTTGGGTCCCCCACAACTTTCCCATTTTCGTAATTTTGGTTGAATTTGTCCATTTCGGTAATATTAAAGGCAAATATACCTAGTTTGGTGCAAAAACCTCAAAACTGATTTCTCCATTTTCTCCACCTTCTCTCTAGAACCAGTTCACCTTCTCTCTACTGTAACTCATCACCTTCCTCTCCGATCACGTTTCAGAACCGTAGAAACATTCCCTGAGACGTGAGCGTCATTCTGGACCGAACAAATTGGGATCTGAGCTGGTAAGTTCTCGTCTTTGACCGTTCGTCCATTAGGTTTCATGCGAAACCAGGTTCTGGTTTCATGCATAGGTTATATATCTGAGTTATTTTTGATTTTGGTGATTAGACTAAGTGAATCTGAGGATAGAAAGCTGTAAGAGGGCGAACCATACCCTTGCATTAGGACGTTTCACTCACTGATCCGGGTAAGGGAAGCTTATTAATTTAATTTATACTTGTATGTTGTATGAAAGCATGATATGGACTGATTGTATGATATATATATGTATATGGGCTGATTGAGTATGCATGAACGAACACTGTTGTACTGAATGAATATGATTCCTGTTGGTTGAACTACATGTTGATTTTGATACGTATGGATAGAAAGATGGATGATTATTGTATAGTTTGATTTGTTAATATGATGAATTCTATAAAGTATGTGAATTAATGATGGATATGAAGTTATAAAGTATGAATTATATGAGAAATATTGAGTTAAGATAGATGAAAAATCTGAATGGAAATTACTCCCTATGATAAATTACGCTCGTCATCGTACGGTCTTATACCGTTCGGTTACCTAGTAAATGACTTAAAAATGAAATTCTTTCATTTGGAAAGAATTCTATTCGAGAACGAGCATCCTCATTTAAAATACTATGTTTGAGCATTCGGCCCAGCGTAGTGATACCGTATACCTTAATTTAAATAGTGCTCGGTCTTATACCAAGCGTTCGTCTTAAATAGCGCTCGGTCTTATACTAAGCGTTCGTCTTAAATAGCGCTCGGTCTTATACCCAGCGTTCGTCTTAAGTAGCACTCGGTCTTGTACTAGGCGTTCGTCATAATTGGTGCTCGGTCATCTACCCAGCGTTCGTTCTAATGTAGTGTTCAGTCTCATACCGAACGCTCGTCCTTACCTTTGATTTCTTAACGGACATAAATAGCGTTCGTCCAAATACTTAGTAAATGTACATTGTCGCGTTCGGTCATTGACTGACAGTCGATTCCTTTAAACGAAAGATTCCCAATGTAGTTAAGTACTCCTCTTGTTGTATCTTCATCCAAGTTGATTTGACCTAACATCTTGGTACTTAAAATATTCTGAATATTGATTGTATCGGTTTTTGCACCAAACTAGGCATATTTGCCTTTAATATTACCGAAATGGGCAAATTCAACCAAAATTACGAAAATGGGGAAGTTGCGGAGGACCCAAACGACTTCAATTCAAGAAGTCGTGCCCTCCCTGCACGACTTCACCCTGTTCATTTGACCAGAGTTGAAGTCGTGCATCCCAAAAACAACTTTAGGGTATGGTAATCGATTACCACATGTTGTAATCCATTACCATACCGTTTTTAATAAAAAAATAAAAAAAAAATTGAAATCGTAGGGGGGTTCACGACTTCAATAAAAGAAGTCGTGCACCCCTAACACAACTTTACTTTATTTTAATTTTTAACTTTTAGTAATTAAAATCATTTATAATTTCTAAAAAATATTTTTAAATGTATTTAAAATAATTAAAATAATCTTTAATTAATAATTAAAGTTTTTTAATATTATTAAATAAATAAATTTTATACTTTTATTTAAAACCAACTAAAGGCCGAACGCTCAAGATCCAAGTCTAAGAATACCAACTTAAGACCGAACGCCTAAAATACTAATACAGAACCAAGACCGAACGCTAAAGATCACTCTCTGAGAATACGAATTTAAAGACGAACGCCTACGATCACTGTTTCACGAAGACCGAAAGGTCAAGATTGAAACCTACCAATTTAAGACCGAACGCTCAGGTTCACCAGCCGAGACTACCAAATTAGGACGAACGCTCACAATCATTAATCTACCAAGACCGAACGCTCGAGATTGCTTCATGATAGTACTAAATTAAGGACGAACGTCTAATATATTACTAACTTTTATTCATGGAAGAATCCTACCGCTCGTTACATGAGAATACAAAACCTAACGCTCACTTGGCCTACCACTATTTGTACGTACACTCCATTTACATCACCTATATTTTTCCGACCATGATTTGGTCGAGCACTGTTCGGACGTACACTCGTTTCTGCAGAATTTTGCCGAATCGCACCAGATTAATAAAAGTTAAAAATTAAAAGAAAGTAAAGTTGTGTTAGGGGTGCACGACTTCAACTCTAGTCAAATGAACAGGGTGAAGTCGTGCAGGGGGGCACGACTTCTTCAATTGAAGTCGTTTTTGCCCCCCACGACTTCACTTTGGGTCAAAATTTGCCCATTTTGGTAATAAAGAGGGCATATTTGCCTAGTTTGGTGCAAAAACCTGATTGTATCACTCTAGAGTCAGTTCATTTAACTGATTTCAGTAGCAATGACGTTCGTCAAATACTCATGTGTCGAGTTATTCTGATTGGTAACGGGTCCTTCTAAATCTTGCTTTTGACGTTCGTCCTCTTCATTCAGAAAACTGAACGTTCGTTATTTTGAGTAATTGAAACTGAAGATGAAAATGATCACAAAGTATGAAGTTTGAAAAGATGAACACTATATGGAATGATTTTATGATTATGGATTTTGGACGAGCGTTCCAGGGAGGAACGACTCATATATGTTGATTATGGAATTTGGTAAAGTATGACTGTGGTTATGCTAATGCTGGCTTGGTCCATCCTGATATTCCGTGATACTCATCTTCACGTAGAGGAGAGTAGTCATGTGTGGAAATGGCAGGAGGTTCTATTCCTTAGGGGTACTTTCGATAGAGCTAACCTCGAGTGGCAGCTGTTGAGTGTATCCCAGTTACTACATCACTTGGGTGCGAGGACGCCTGTAGCTACACAGTCTGTCTAGTGTATATATATATATATATATATATATATATATATATATATATATATATATATATATATATATTTCTATGTTAAGTTACATGTTGTGTGTGAATTGAAATGTTAAATGTATATGTTGATGTATGAATTAAATTATATAAGCTTACCCTTTCGTTTTCCTTGTGTTGTCTATCATATGTGTACGTTCGTCCTGTCTTGCAATGATCATCCGTGTGGATGTGAGCAGAAGGCGAGGCAACTCTGGAAGATGTCATCGAGGAGGATAACTTAGTCGAAGTTGAAGTGAAAGCGGAGCAGTAGGACGTCCGTCCTTTTTAGTTTTTGATTTTCGCTTTTGAATTGGACGTTCGGTTATTTAAGTTTTGAAAAACCGTTCGTCGCAACCTCTTGTAATTCTGTACTTAAGCCGTTCGGCTTTTGAACTTCGTTTTATTAATGTAAAGACTGCTTGATGTGACTGTTAATTGTAATTAATTCTGAATTATGGTAATTACTGTATTTTGGGATGTTACAGACCTATAGAAAATTAAAAGTAACTTTTATGTATGTTGTGGTTTTGAATAATTAATTATGGTGTCCATTAGTATGTAGAATATAAGGAACCGCACGTTCCTTATATTTTTAAGAAAAGGAGATGGGGAAGGTGGGTGGCTGCACGCTTGAAGTGGTGGGGGAGGGGCTTCAAGTGGTGTGGACGTCTGGTGAGTGGTGGGTCTCTCCACTTTGACTCCAGCCACCAGAAGCATTATTGTTCCACTATGAAGTGCTCTAAACACCATGAGACCACCTTCATCACCTTCTTAAGTGGGCATGGCACTGAGGAAGCAAAGGGGATGGCTAAGGTTCGTCCGGCAACACACAAAAGGAGATTCACTTCTTCATTTTAAGGATTCTTGAAAGAGGAAAGAAGAAGAAGAGAGGGAGAGCTGGACACTATAGCAGAGGACTGGAACGGCAGAGGAGGAACATAGTGCAGAGATTGATTCAAGGTTTGCAAGGAAGTCTTCAAGAGGTAAGGGGAGCTAGATCCATTTCTTAGATTGTTGAATTATACTGTATTTGATGCGAATCTGGGAATTTGAGGATGAAAATTGGGGTTTCTGGGTTTTCTGGATTCTGTTGCGATTCTGTAGAATTCTGCAGAAACGCGCGTTCGTCCAAGTACTGCTCGACCAAATAGTGGTCGGCCAAAATTTGACCGTTCGTCAGTACAGTGCTCGACCAAATAGTGGTCGGCCAATTTTTGAGCGTTCAGTCTTATACTCCCAGGAGATCGTTAGCGTTCGTCCTGCACTAGTGATATTAGCGTTCGGTCTTGATCAGTGATAATAGCGTTCGGACATTAGCATAGGTTAAATCATGATTTGTTATCGTTCGGTTAGGTGTTAATTTGTGTTGTCCGGTCAAGGTTTATTTTATACCGTTCGGTTGATATTTGATTGGATAGTTATCTGTTAAGTATTGATCTGTTACCGTTCGATCTTGAATATTTAGTACCGTTCGGTTAAGAATTGGATTTAGTACCGATCGGTCAGGCTTTGATTTAATACTATTCGATTAAGTGTGGATTCAGTCAGGATTTTAGACGATCGTCCACTTCTTTAGGTGTTCGACATAGTTCTCTAGAAATTCGATCCGTATTCAGAACGTTCGTCCTAATGGTGTCCAATTTAATAATGGTTAAGCTTGAGTATTCGGTCTTGGTGTACTATTGATTGTATGCGTTCGGTGTTAAGTTGGTATTCTTAGGCTTCAATCGCGAGCGTTCGATTTTGGTGTAATAGTTTTGTGAGGGTTCGTCCTGATTTGGTAGTGTCAATTGGTAATCCTGAGCGTACGGTCTTAAATTCATAGGTTTCAATCTTGAGCTTTCGGTCTTCGTGAAATAGTGATTGTAGGCCTTAACGAGCGTCAATAGGAAATAACGAGCGTTCGGTCTTGATTTTGCTTGTTCTCAGGTAGCGAGCGTCCATAAGTTGCTTTTGATCTTGATAACAATTGTTCTCAGGCGTTCTCAGGTAGCGAGCGTCAATAGGTAATAACGAGCGTTCGGTCTTGATTTTGCTTGTTCTCGGGTAGCGAGCGGCCTTAAATCGCTTTTGATTTTGATAATAATTGTTTTCAGATTTCCTCAGGTAACGAGCGTCCATAGGTAGTAGCGAGCATTCATATTAGTAGCGATCGGTCGTAGTGACGTTCGGTTTTAGTGGTGGTTTTAATAGTATTCAACCTAATCGTATTTATTGTAATAGCAATCAGTGTTTTAGCGTGCGTTCGGTCTAATAGTGCTCGATCTGAAAACGTTCGGATGCTACTTTGTTAAGTAGGTGTGATAATGAGAGATTAATTTGGCATAAACCGTACTACTTTGGTAAGTAGGCGGAATATTACCTTGTTGTGCTACTTTGGTAAGTAGACAATATTACCTTATTGTGCTACTTTGGTAAGTAGACAATAATCATCTTATTGTACTACTTTGGTAAGTAGAAGATGTCACCTTATTGTGTTACTTTGGTAAGTAGACAATATCATCTTATTGTACTACTTTGGTAAGTAGAAGATGTCACCTTATTGTGCTACTTTGGTAAGTAGACAATATCACCTTGTTATACTACTTTGGTAAGTAGATCACCTCGTTAGATTACTTTGATAAGTAGTCAGTATCACATGGTTATACTACTTTGGTAAGTAGACAGAAGGATTATTGACTGCTTTGCTTTGGTAAGTAGGCAGGTTAATAATATGTTGCATTGACTCTAGTAAATGTACTGATAGTTCTGACTTGAGAAACATTATATAGTATCAATGTAATATTCTGTTCTTGAGTATGTTCGAGATGTATCTATTGGAATGATTGTCACACTTGTGATATTAGTAAGATTGTGGATAATGTATATTTCTTGATTTGGTTAGCTCACCCTACTCTTTGTGTTTGCGTTTGTGTTTGTATATGTGAATGCAATGATCGTATAATGTGTGATATTATACGGGAGCAGAAACTATTTCAGATGAATTAGCAGATGGTTCTGGACTTGCTTAGAAGATGAGAGATCTGTGGGGGAAAAAGGAGACATGGGGAATTTCTAAAATAAATCTATGTTTGAATTCCCGAACTGTGTGAAATTTTAAATTTTAGAAGTTTATGAACTGTATGGAATTTTATTTTCAGAAGACTTGTGTTGTAATAAAGCACTTAATATTTTGTTGGTGTTGAAAATTGTTAAAGAAAAATTATATATGTATTTTGTGGAAAATAAATTGTAACGCCTAAATCGGGGTGTTACACTTTAAATCGTGGTTGGGTTTAAATTTCGATCCAAATTACATAAATACGTTAGAAAACCTATATGGGAAATTTTTATACAATCTATAAGGTATGTTGAATTAAAATTTTAAACTCTCAAGGAAGCAACCGTCGAATTGAAATGCAAATTCTTAAATCCCACACATCTAATTTAACAATTTTGTTAAAAATTATATATTTGTTTTTCAAATATTTTAATCATATTTATTTTATATTTCAATTTCAAATTCATTGAAATAACATTATTAGAATAAAAATTTATATTTAATATGTTGTATTTTTAAACTTTGAATTTTTTTAATTTTTAAAAAACATTTCAAACGATTAAAGAAGGATTGAGTATTTAAATAATTCAAAATTTGATGTAGCATGGACCCTTCAAATAATCCAAACCCGTGACTCAAGTTACGCTTTCCTCTCGAGTTTTCGATTCCCTTCTTCATTTACGTTTTTGCTTTTAAAGCAGTCTTTAGCTACGCTTCTTATCTTTTCTTGCACATATTCATGTATATCCCACGCATCACACTCAACATCATTTCAAACCAACTTTAAATATGTAGCAATTAACTTTAAATATGTTATAATTTTTTAAGTTTATTAGGTTGATAAAAACATCAATAAGTAATATGCGTTCTAGTGTTTGTTTCTGATAAACTAGTGTGACATTTTTTAAGTTTGACGATAGACATTTCTATAATGAGTATTAAATTAGGTTTCACTAATTTTCAACCAACTCGTCTAATTATTTAGTATTTTGTTGTATTAATCTGATTTAAGAATCACAAAAGCCAAACATGTAACTTGATTTCTCAGTTAAACATCAATGTTTGGCCTAACTTTTTCATGAATGATATCGTTGTCATCTCAATTTGAAGCTATCTTCCAATAAATGAGCATGTTTAATTTTCAATCGCTTTACGCAAAACTTAATTTAATTCTTAATTATAAAACTTTGTTAAGACAATCTTTGCGTATCTTTCGTTAGGTATAAACACTTATTTTTTTCACATATAAAACTATAGATATTTTTAATTTGAAAATGAAAGAATATTGTCTTCCATGATAAATACACTATCTAAAAGTCAATGTTTACTTGTGCATGGAGAAGAAAATATAAGAAAAATAAAAGTGCAAAAAAAAAAAAAAAGAAGAATGAAGAGTGATCGAAACTGTAACATCCCAAAATACAATAATAACCATAATCAGAATTTAATTACATTTAACAGTAAAACAGTACAGTCTTTACACTAATAAAAACCTAATAAAGTCGAATGGCTTAAGTACAGAGTTAAATACAACGCAGCAGTATTTCCAAGTTCAGAGACGAACGGTTTTACAAACATTAATCGAACGTTCAAAAATTTCTAAACAGAATTACTTAAAGACTAAGCTTAACGAGCACTCTAGGGCTCGGCTTTAACCTCTACTTCGACCAGATTGGCGTCTTCCAAATTTTCTTCTTCCAGCGCTTCTTCAAGCAACGCCTCTCCGTCTGCTCACATCCATACGGATGATCATTGCACAGACAAGACGGACGTACAGGTACGAATGACAACACAAGGAAATAACACAGGGTAAGCTTATATAAATTTAATTCATAATTCATTCATACAAATCAACATATCAGTATTTATAGAAATATCTCAACACATAAAATCATCCAAAAACTCTCGTAAGATAGACCGTCCGGACTGTATGAATCTGTGTATCTACAGGCGTTCGCACACCCGGGTGATATAGTAACTGATAAACACACAAAAGCTGCCACCCGAGGTTAGCCCTATCAGTCCAAAGTACTCAGAAGGACTAGGACCTCCTGCCGTTCCCACACATGACCTACTCCCCTCTACTTGAGGACGAGCACTCACGGAACATCATGATGAACTGCCATCAGCGGCTTTACCACAGTCATACCACACACTTCTCAATATTTAATACAAGAGTCGTTCCTCCACGGAACGCTCGTCCAAATTCCACAACCATAGTTTCACCTCATATACTGTTCATCGTTAATAATTTTCCAACTCAATATCATTTTCATACTTCATTTTAATTCCATAAAAAGACGAACGTTCAGCCCACTTCATAATGAGGACGAACGTTAACATGATCCAAAGAAGTTCTCGATTCTGAACGGAAGGAAACGAACGTCTTTTCAAGGACGGACGTTATGACCACTTGAATCAGTTAAATGATCTGATTCTAGAACGATTCACTTTATACTTGGACTAATTTAAGTACACTAACTATAGATCAACTCCAAACGAATAAATACACCGCAAGGCTTTTAGATGCTGATGCCGAGTAGAATTAATGAAAGAGACTAACCGTCAGTCAATGACCGAACGCGGTAATAGATATTTATTAAACATTTGGACGAACGCTATATACATATGTTTGGTCATCAAGGGTAAGGACGAGCGTTCGGTATAAGACCGAGCGACACTCATAACGAACGCTTTGGGTCGAGACCCATAGCTGATACGAAATATTAATAGAATAGAAATTTATAAGATAACCATATGGAAGTGAATTATTTAGGAATTGACTAAGCGGGTGTGCTGATAGATAGTCGAGCCGTAGAGGTCGAGATGTCGAACGTCAGGGAAGCTGAGTGTTGGACGCTTTAGGCCGAGCGTTCGTGAAAACGAATGCTGGAATGCTTGAGGCGCAAATCGCCGAACGACCGAGGCGAAAGGGTGGAGGCCAGGCGGCCGAACGTCATTGAGACCTACAGTTGAAAACTTGAAGCAAGCGGACGAACGTTATTTAGTCCGACTAGCTGATCATCAGTGGGGTCAAATGGCCCAAGGCTTGAGTGCTCGTGTAGATGTATGGTTGAGCGGTAGAGACCGAACGTCAATGGTGAGCGAAGTGCCGAACGCTTTAGGCCGAACGGCCGTCAGAATGAATGCTGAAACACTTCATGCTGATTTTCCGAACGTCAATGAGAGTTGTTGGCCGAACGATTGAGACCAAGACGCTGAACGTCATTGAGGACCAATGGCCGAGCATCAGGTTAGTCGAATGGGCGAACGCTTGTGGATCCGAATGACCGAATACTGGAGTGTTCGAGGCCATGGATGACCAAACGATTTGAGGGCGAGCGGACGAACGTTAATGAGAGTGGGTGGCCGAATGGTTGAGGCCACGGGTGGCCGAACGTTGGGGACCGAGTGGACGAACGTCAGGGGACGCTCAAAAACCGAGCATCATTTTGGTCGAATGACCGAACGCTGATTGAGTCAAGCGTCCGCATGCTGGAGTATTTGAGGATGAAGAACCGACAAAAGGTGAGGCCGGACGGACGAGTAGTGGAACGCTTGTGGCCACAGAATGGTCGTGATATACACTCGCCCTTGTCGGTCGACCTAAATGGACAACCTTGGAGTGCGGCTCGTTCTTGATGGTCGATCTGGATATTGTCGAACGGCAATGAGGCATATTTTATTCGATCGGTCACGGTCGACACTCGGTCTTGCTGCCGACCAAGGTGGACGACCTTGGAGTGCGCCGAATGGTTGATCGCCAGGGAGGTCGAATGGTTGATCGCCAGGGGGGCCGAATGGTTGATCGCCAGGGAGGCCGGATGGCTAATCGCCAGGGAGGCCGAATGGTTGAACATTAGTGTGGTCGAACGGCCGAACGCTGGAACGCTCGTGGCCATGGATGGTCGAGCGTCATTGAAGCCGAAAGGCAGAACGTTTGGCGAGGCTGATTGCTGGACGCTTGAAGCCGCACGTCCGTTAGGTCAAATGGCCGATCATGAGTATGGCCGAATGCTGGAGCGCTCGTGTCGATGTATGGTCGAGTGACATGTGAGGCCGAGCGCGAGAGACCGAACGTCAATGATGAGCGAAGTGACGAGCGCTCCAGGACGAACGACCGCGAGAACGAATCGAACGCTGAGACGCAAATTGTCGAGCGAGTGAGGCAAAATGATGGAGGCCAAGCGTCTGAACGTCATTTAGTCCAAATGACCGAATTCTGAAACGCCTCATGCTGAAATTCCCGAACGTCAATGAGAGCTATTGGCCGAACGGTTGAGGCCAAGTCGCCGAACGTCATTTGAGACAGTTGGCTGAACGGTTGAGGTCAAGTTGCCGAGCGTCAGGGAGGCTCAATAACCCGGCATCTGTTTGGTCGGATGACCGAACGCTAGTGGAGCCGAGTGGACGAACGTTATTGAGGCGGG
The DNA here is from genome assembly GCA_027742785.1 of Vigna reflexopilosa. Classification (NCBI taxonomy): domain Eukaryota; kingdom Viridiplantae; phylum Streptophyta; class Magnoliopsida; order Fabales; family Fabaceae; genus Vigna; species Vigna reflexopilosa. The sequence goes on from CM050923.1 coordinate 2,836,557, forward strand.
TTGCCGAATGGTTGAGATCACGGATGGCCGAACGTTGGGGACCGAGTGGACGAACGTTATGGAGACGAGTGGCCAAACGTGAGCGTGCGGAATGGTTGATCGCCAGGGATGAACGTTGAGGCCACTCGGTCTTATCGTCGACCAAGGTGGACGACCTTGGTGGCGGTTCACTCTTGATGGTCGATCTAGACATTGTCGAACGGCCATGAGGCAGGTTTTGTCGATCGGTCACTCTTGATGGTCGGTTTTGTCGTCGACCAGGTGGACGACCTTGGTGGTCGACCAGGAAATGGTCGAAGGTCGTTCGGAGTTTGAGGTTTGGGGAATAGAAATTGGGTTGGATGACGTGGATACAGAACCGAACGAGGCGTGGATGGCGCGAGTGTTGCGGAAGACGTGGAGAATGGGTCCGCGATCTGTTTGGCGATCTTTCGTGTGGGAATCTTCCGCGCAAACGGCGAGCCTGCTCATGTGACTGGAACCGAGCTCCTGGCAGAATCGCCAGTCAGACTCGATTGTGACCTTGTGACTGCACTGTCGCGGTGGCGGATTCCCCCCAAGGTTTTGGTGACAAAGAGGCGGAGGTTGTCGTCTGGGCGGTTCCGGCCTTGTAAGAGGTGTGCGCGATCTTTGGGTTGCGATTTGGGAATTTAGGGTTTTTGGTTTGCGGATTGTGCGATCGTGGAGACGATGAGGATTTTGGGGTTTTTCCGTTCTCAGTCTCGATTTTGATCTTGGGGGTTTCGATTCCTCTGTGAAGAGCTCGCAATTTTGAATGCATGAAGATGGCGAGGGTAGTGACGCCGCGATTGGAAAAAGCGGCAGCGACATTGAGCTTTGGGTTTAAGGTTCCTGTTGTTCCCCGATTTTGGGGATTAGGGAGTGACGCCGCGATTGGAAAAAGCGGCGGCGACATTGAGCTTTGGGTTTAGGGTTCCTGTTGTTCCCCGATTTTGGGGATTAGGGTTGGTTTTGATTGCGCGTTTTGGGATCTGAGGAGTGGCGCCAATGAAGGTGCTTGTGTGGGCTGTTCTTTGAGATGCATCGTGGATAGGAGTTCGGTGGTCCCCACCACTGTCATAGGATCAGCGTGACCGTGTTTGGGAGGCGATGGGGATGAATTAATGATTCCCCTGTGACAGCGGTGTCCGGTGGCGCGACGGAGGCTAATGGACGGACCCGATTTGGGGGCTGTCTTTGGAACATATTGGGTGTAGTTTTCAGAAAAGATGTTGCCATTGAAGACGAAGAGTGAGAACCTGAGCTCAATTTGGGGATTTAGGGTTCCACTTTTTCTGCGCCTGCTGAGAAACGATCCTCTGCAGCTAGGGATTTCACTAAACGAAAGAGAAGATCATCTAGCCGTTAATCACGCTCTGATCACAGAGTCTTTGTTCATCCACCAGATTTCAGTTCATGTCTCCTTAGAACTTAAGGATACAGAGGTACGAGCCTATAGAACAGATATGTTTTTGCACCGGATCTGACCCGCAAAGGGGTGTGATTTCGCTGAGGTGCTCACTGGCGCGATTTCGCAGAGGTGCTTGCGGTGGCGTCAATGGCTCGCGGAGGAGATTCCTGGCGGTGATGCGGCGACTTCATCTTGATGGAGTAGCTTTATCCGAAGAAGTGATTCGTCGAGGCCGAGGCTCCACTTGTGGCTTCTTTGGGATGGTACTCGGCCCCACGGTGGGCGCCAAAATGTTTCGGTGTACATGTTTTCCAGTGTGTCTTTGTTGCTCCTGGCTGCTTGCTCTTCTCCAATTGTTGTTGTTCATCTCGCCAAAGGAGGGGGAGGTACCTGCAAAGATACTCTGACGCTCAAGTCAGATGTGAGTTATGGAGCCTCAGCTCTCAAGAGAGTGATTATGATACTGCTCTGAAATATTATTCAAGGTCTCTAGAACATAAAGAGAACGTAGATGGAACGTACCTGGATTTTGGCCCATTGTATTTATAAGCAAAATAAAAATAACCACCTTACCTAAAAATGTGGTTAGTGGCTTTATAAATATTTTAACCGTTTAAGATATTTTATGTAATAAATATAATATCTAAGATATTTTATGTAATAAATATCTTACTACATAACAATTAGTATTTTATTAATTTTTATTATCAAACGTATGTGTTTTTCTAATTTTTATTAATACACGTGATTAATTTAATTATTATTATTATTATTATTTGTAATTAAAATTTTGAAATCATCCTTATATAGGTAGTTTAAATTTTTAAAATTAAACTCTTCAATGTTCCAATTTTTTTATTAATATATATATATATATATATATATATATATATATATATAAATATAAATCAGAAATTTGGTAATATGAGGAGAGACAATGTTAATTTTACCTTGAAACTAAATTCATTATTTAATAAATTTCTAAAGCTTAAGTGCATCAATTAATAGCATTTATACGTACTCTTAAAGTTTTTTATTGACTATCTCATTTGAAGTTAATTAAATGCGTACTTAAATATGGTTATATTATCTAATTTAGAAAAAGAAGACTGAATTAAAATGTTAAAGTTAAGGGTGATAAGAAATGATCATGTTTTTAACTGCATACTTATTCAACACCACAAAACAACATTTTTGTTTTAAAATATGAAATATTTGCAGATGAATGAAATAGAAAAATTAAAAATGTTAATATTTTTTAAATATTAAATAGGTGTAAAAAAAGATTAAAAACGTGTATGTTTATAATTTTCCAAAATTAGCACGACGAAATGGGTTGAACTGTTATATCATGAAATGTTAAGGGAGGACGTGGCAGAAATATGAGTCGTAGGATGAAAGTCGCATTGAATCAGGCTGTGGGATCCATTCGCTGATGTTGTCGGATTGCAGTAACGCCGATTTGGGTCCCACGTGTCACCTGTCTAAACTCATCAATTAGCATCATTATTAGATACTCTTAAAATTAAATGACTAAACTACCCTTCCGGCTCCCTCTATAAAACCAATGAACACGCGCTCCTTCTTCCCATCCCATTCTGTAAGAAGATTCTGGTGAATGCGTAGAAAAGGAAAATAAACAGTTTAGGGGTGTAAAATGTTGGGTGTGTTCAGCAGCTCCATCGTTTCGCCGCCGGACGAGCTCGTGGCCGCCGGCAGCCGAACCCCGTCGCCGAAGACGACGGCGGCGGCGCTGTGGAAGCGGTTCCAGGGGAAAAACGCTTCCACAGTGTCGGTGGAGATCGGAGAGCATGTCCACCTAGCTTATACCCATCACAACGAGTCGCCGTTTCAACCCAGGTAAAATAAACCACCGCTCCTCCTTCCTTAATCATTCAACTTCAAAAATATTAATTATAAACTCTAGGAAAAAAAAAGGTAATCGTAAAATGATTGTATGGTTGATGATGCCAAATCTGATCGTCGTGACTCACACACGACGAGTTAGTGAGTGAAATAACTGTAGTTACTGGTTACCGTGGTTGGTTCTTGCGACACGTTGGAAAAGTTGTCAGATTTACTTTTTATTTTTTATTTTTAAAATGGTTTTGTTTGAATAAATAGGTAAAGGTAATTGCTAATTTCAACTTACAAAACTCAAGTTTCTTGTTAATACCGTATGAATTTGTTTATTTTTAATTCCTTAAAATGAAAAATATGTTTTCGTATTTCTTTATAATATGAAATAATATAATAATACGATAATGTGTAAGATTGATTTCAAATTTTATTAAAAGCATTTATAATCAAGTATCGAATGATTGCTTGAAAAATGAAACTATAATATACGAATAGGTTTAAATTTTATTTAGAGACTTTAAATTCCATTTTTTAAACCTCTACGTAGTTTATTGCTTCTATCGTCCCCGAAGAGAATATTCCAAGTGATTGTCTGTGACTGTGATAAGTGAAAGTATGGTTGAATGGATCTGATTATTTTATATGTTCTGATTTTACATGGGGCAATTGGACGGCCCAATAGGCTCCATGGTTCCATGATGGCCCAACGAGTTTAATCAAGCGTACCGGATCTGATTATTTCTCCGTAAATCTAAATCTGAACATTCTACGATCGTTCAGAATATTTTTTGTCTGTACCAACTAAACCTATGTCTTATCGAAACGGTTAATAGGTTTTTGCAGTCAAAACCGGAGATTAGTCGCAGGAATTGGGCAATGAAAAGTTAAAAGTTTTTTTCTTTTTATGTATACGAATAAGAAGAAAGGTTAGTTTGGTTTGTCCAACTAAGTATTGAGTGGAAAATGCAGATCTTTTGCAGTGAAGGATGAGGTATTCTGCTTGTTTGAGGGAGTCCTTGAGAATTTGGGGCACTTGAGACAACAGTATGGACTGGGGAAGTCAGCCAATGAAGTATTGTTGGTGATTGAGGCTTACAAAGCTTTGCGTGACCGAGCACCTTGTAACACCCTTTATAGGATATATTATTAATAATAATAATAATCTTGAAGCATGAATCTTATGAAAGTGTTTTTTTTTTTAAAAACAATACATCACATAAACAAACCATACACACATCATAAGTTCATACATTACAACAAATCAAATCTTAATTGTTTCCTTAAAATAACAAAATCAAACGAGCATAAATAAGAAAATATTATAAAAATCCCAACAAGTTTTATTTCCCGTCTCTCTCGAAAAGTTATTCCAATCCAGCTTTATCTGCAATACCATCTACTCCCGTACAAGTACGATCATCGCAGGTAGAAACCACAACCACAACATACAAGGGTGAGTAACCAGAAATATCACATCATAAACCCATTACATATATACTATAACAATTTCCATGATTTAATATAAATCGACACACATGACATTGCAGACTAGTCTTTCATAAACTAATGTTGTTTCCTTGTAATTCGTTGTCATAACCTGTTCTCAATAACGGGCGACTCGAGTCGTCCTCCATCGCGACTTCAGACCTATCTCCCCGACTCCTCAAGGACTAACGAGTAAAAACATCGATACTACGCATAACGATGCACTATACTCAACACGAGCCGAAGTCATTGGGTGAGACATTCACCTCCTCGCGCAGAAGAAGGTGACACTCGAATCTCAGTCTCACGCGAGACTCACCTTTATTATAATATTAAAATGCTCATAAGACAGACGAAGTTACAAGTAAATAACATAGTGTATGTACCAACATCAAACAAAAATAAACGTGCTCAATCACGGATTCATACATATTCTCAACAACATGTATAAATAAACCAATATTAGATCGAGAAAATAACCAACAATTCTCAATAATTGTTTTAAAATACTACCAAAGAAATTACGGATTCATACATATTCGCCGAACGTTATTTGGACGGGAACTATTCACCAAACGCTATTTGGACGAACACTATTCAACAAACGTTATTTGAACGGACGCTAAGATTGAGTACTTCGACTTATCTGTTTGTACGAACGTTCAATAATCAAGCATCATCAAAGACCGAACGCTGCCTATGGCGAGTACTATCCGAAGACAAACATCATCGAGACCGAACGTTCGCTATAAACGATCACTAACTTAGAATCAACATCATCAAGATCGAACGTTCGCTAACACATAGTATGACCGAACGCTTACAACCTAAACCTCAGAATATCTGATCCAGGTCGAACGCTATCAATCACTAATCACATAATAATACCGAACGCTCAAGATCCAAACTTAAGACTATCAAATTAAGACCGAACGCTCAAGATTGCTATCCGAGAATACCAAGTTAAGAACGAACGTTTATGCTCACTAATACACCAAGGCCGAACGTTTAAGATTTAAACTTAGAATATCAAATTAAGGTCGAACGCTCACAATCACTAATACCGAAGACCGAACGCTAAAATCCACAATTCACCAAATTCGAACGTTCATGATTTAAACATAAGAACATCAGATTTAAGACCGAATGCTACAATAACTAATTCACCAAAACGAACGTTCAAGATTTTAAACCTAAGAATATCAAATTACAGACTGAACGCTTGCTTATACACCCAAAACCGAACGTTCCAGATTTAAACCTAAGCATATCAAATTTAGATTGAACGCTTAAATCACTGAAACATCAAAACCGGACGCTCAGGATTCAAGCCTGATAATACTAAATTCAGTCGAACACTACAGTCACCCATACACGAAGACCGATCGCCGAACGCTCACCAAAACAAGCCCAGAACGAACGCTAATGCTCGTTACTGGAGGATACAAGACCGAACGGTTATTTGGCCGACCACTATTTTCGAGCACTGTTGGGACGAACGTCTAACATGTTACTACTTTCACCCAAGGACGAACGCTAACGCTGGGTACATCAAAAAATAAAACCGTCGCTCATAGTATTTTGGCCGAACACTAATTGGTCGAGCCATTTGGCCGAACGCGCGTTCTGCAGAATTCTGCAGAATCGCTCCAGATTTTCCAGAAACCCCATTTTTTTTCATCCCTTTTTCTCAGATCTTCTTCAACAACACAATTTTACAACCACTCATACAGATTCATACACAGCAAAGTAATTCTAAATACGAAATTTGTTCATCAACAACAGTATATTATAGATTTCAGTACACACATTCATGGTTTATACAATCCAGAGAAAAGGATCTAGCTCCCTTTACCTTCTACCCATCATACAATATGTTATATCCCAAGTTAAACCCCCTTACCTCTAGTTCCAGTGAGTTTCCAAAATCCTTTGAGTTTCAAAGCAAAGACCAACAAGATGCCTTCCTTCCCTTGAGTAGTAACAATGTTCCCCGCCCGTCCAAAACTATCCTCCAAGCCTACTATTTAGTAGATTTTTCCCACTCTCTCACACATAATATGGTTTATATAAGATGGTAGGGTTCTCATTAAGTCCTCGCTCATGTTTTATATGCACCATGCAACTTAACTATATGTTTCTTTACTTAACTCTATAATCTATCCAAAACCCTACAAAACAAAAGAAGCCAAGCTATGGAAAATATTTCAACACCTACTGCCGACATGGTCACCTTCAGAAACTCAAATCATGCAAAAAGAGGAAACACAAATGTTAAATACATCCAAAACTAAGTACTAAACTATGTTTTCTTTCTTATCATAAACATGAAAAGCCAAAAAGCATAAAAACTTTAGAAAAGGACCGCGATATTCCAACAACGGATTTTTAACACTATTTTGACAACGCCACGTGTCGCCACCTCATTGGTTCGTTTAAATTTTTTTTTTAAAACCTATGACCGTAACCCTTATTTTGAGTGAAAATCCTAAAATACCCCTTTCCCTTTCTCTGTTCCATTGCAAACGAAGGTCCGTTCTCTTGAGAGGTCGAAGGTCGCGTTTCGTCTCGCTTCGTTCCATTTGCATCGTGTTGTCTCCGGCCAGTTTGGTCTCCTGTTATCGTGCGGAATGGCAAGTTCCGGTGACGATTGTCCGACGACGAAGGTAAGTGGTTTTCCATTCCATGTCGTAGCTTGGTTATTCAGTTTGGGCATCTCGTAGCATGGTTATTTGATTTGGGTTAATGTTTGGGGTTCGTATCGTTGTGTTGTGGTGCTTGGGTTATTGGGTTTCGTTGTTTTGATGATTTGATTTTGGTTTATGCAGTTGAGTGTTCGTCACTCTTTTTCGACAAAGTATATATGTACTTTGAACGAACGTTTAACAAAGGAGCATCGATCATTGATTGTGACGACTCCATTTGCTTGGTTTTTAGATGTCAATGTCAATGTTAAAGTAGATAGAAATATACTGAGTGAGTTATTGGGTAAGTGGGACGACTGTAGTAGTGGTTTTTTAGTTGGGAATAAAGTTTTGAATATAAATGAAAATGATATTTATTTAGGGTTGGGACTGAGTACAGATGGTGCAAATATTAACTTAAAGGAAGAGCTGGGCAATAGTGAATGTGTGAAATACATAGGCAAAGGAACAAAGGAATTGAATTCAATATACAAAATTCTAATGCGAAAACAAAAGAAGAAGATTCCTTGTTCTTAGTTGGCTTAATTACCTACTTAGTCCCCATGTTCGGAGGTAATTTGCTGTTTAGTACCCGGTTTTAAAAATGTAGCCATTTGATACCCATGTTTTGAAATTTGTATCAATTGAATCCTACCCACTTAACGCCGTTATAAATCTAACGTTTTTCCTGAAATCAACTTTGAATTGTGAACGAGCGGTAGTGGACGAGCGTCCGAGCATCGTTGGACGAGCGTCCTCTTCTGTTGGACGAGCGTCCTCCACTGTTGGACGAGCGTCCTCCTCTTTTTGGACGAGCGTCCCTCACTGTTGGACGAGCGTCCTCCACTGTTGGACGAGCGTCCTCCTCTGTTTGGACGAGCGTCCCTCACTGTTGGACGAGCGTCCTCCACTGTTGGACGAGCGTCCTCCTCTGTTTGGACGAGCGTCCTCCACTTTTGGACGAGCGTCCTCCACTGTTGGATGATCGTCCTCCTCTGTTTGGACGCTCGTCCACAATTCAAAGTTGATGTCAGAAAAACGTTAGATTTATAACGGCGTTAAGTGGGTAGGATTCAATTGATACAAATTTCAAAACATGGGTATCAAATGGCTACATTTTTAAAACCGGGTACTAAACAGCAAATTACCTCCGAACATGGGGACTAAGTAGGTAATTAAGCCTTCTTAGTTTTGTAGCCTTTACCTCCTGGTAGGGATAAGTGAGATTTTATTTCCAAAACGTAGCGGGAAAGTGTTTCCCGTAATGTTTAATCTTGTTGACAACTTAAGTGCTTTGGGTAGTTATTGTTGGGGTAGTGTAGTTTATCGTTTTCTGTTACATAGTTTGTGCAAAGCTTCAAAAGGCTTGAAGAAAGGCAAAGGTATTTCAAACGTTTACGTCGACGGTTGTGTGTACATGCTGCAGGTAATTAATAGTATTTGATGTAATTACTTAAATTGTTATTTGAATTAAGTTTCTTACAAGTTAAGATGATTTATTTGTCTTAGGTATGGTTTTTTGAGCTCTTTGTTCCACCAAAAGGTCCTATTGATAAATTTCCACGAATATTGCATTGGATGAATATAAGTGTTGGAGACAAGTTCGTTAAACGGTGTATGGAGACAGGTTTGGTAAGTTGTTTGTTATCGAAAGTTTTGTTATGTTTTCATATATTGACCAAAGTTGTGTAATCTGTAATGTGTTGTTAAATTTCAGGTTGTTGACGATGTTTATGGTGGTCCTTCAACGAAGGATAAGGAGGAATACAGACCAACACCTAAAAGAAAGGATGCTAAACCAAGAGGAAAGAAGAAACAAAAAAGAATTCGCAGAGAAACTTTTATGCGTGCCTTAGAGGAACAAGAATTTCTAATTGAAGAACTTAAAAGGAGGGTTGCAACTTTGGAGGCACAATTGGCTGAAGAGAAGGCAAGAAGGCAAAATAAAGATGACGTTGGACAAAGTGTGCCTCGTACAGAACCATCTGTGAACACTGGTTTTGTATCCCCTACTGACATTGACGGAAATGAACAACCTTTGAAGACGTATGTTAGGGTTGGATCACGAAGGCGTTACAAGGGAAGAGCACTTAGGACTCCATACACCGGGACCGTAGTGCTTAGAAAAAAAAATGAGTGATCTGTGTATATAGTTGATTGAAAATGTTATTTGGAAAGTAATGAAAATTGTAATCATTGTAAATAGATTAAGAAAACAATGTTTAATGTATCCGATTTGGTTCAATGAAATAAAATTTGAGTTTTGGTTTGAATTGGTCTCATATTTTATCTATTCAATACCATTGTTATTATGAGTTGTGGGTTTGTCGATTTCAGAATGTCGTAATTTTTTTTGTCTCCTAAGTTGCAGGCTTGTTTGTAAGATGTTGGTATTTGAGTGGTCATTTTCAGTAACATGTGATGTGATGTGAGTCCAAGGAGTGTGGGGTGACCCCTCGTGAGTTGGGGGAGCAAGCTGTGCAAGGAATGACTCAGAGTGCTGAAAAAAGGGTCTGGTAATCGTTTACAGCACCCCTGTAAACGATTACCCGAGAGAATTGCAAATTTGTACAGAAAGTCCAACACAGGTTCTCAGTCAGGTGAACAGGGGTCACCATTGGAAAAAAAACTGACTTTTAGGCACTTCTGCACCTGTCTGAGGCTGGTGCAGGTGTTCTAGTGGTGGGAGAGGGTGGCTGGTGATGTGATGTGAGTCCAAGGAGGGTGGGGTGACCCCTCATGAGTTGGAGGAGCAAGCTGTGCAAGGGATGAGTGAGAGTCCTGAAAAAAGGGTCTGGTAATCGTTTACAGGACCCCTGTAAACGATTACCCGAGAGAAAATGCCAATGTGTACATAAAGTCCAACACAGGTACTCAGTCAGTTGAACAGGGGTCACCATTCAAAACAAAACTGACTTTTATGCTAATCTGCACCTGTCTGAGGCTTGTGCAGGTGTTCCAGTGGTGGGAGAGGGTGGCTGGTGATGTGATGTGAGTCCAAGGAGGGTGGGGAGACCCCTCATGAGTTGGAGGAGCAAGTTGTGCAAGCAATGAGTGAGAGTGCTGAAAAAAGGGTCTGGTAATCGTTTACAGGACCCTTGTAAACGATTACCCGAGAGAAAATGCCAATTTGTACAGAAAGTTCAACACAAGTACTCAGTCAGATGAACAGGGGTCACCATTGGAAAAAAAAACTGACTTTTATGCTAATCTGCACCTGTCTGAGGCTTGTGCAGGTGTTCCAGTGGTGGGGGAGGGTGGCTGGTGATGTGATGTGAGTCCAAGGAGGGTGGGGTGACCCCTCATGAGTTGGAGGAGCAAGCTGTGCAAGGAATGAGTGAGAGTGCTGAAAAAAGGGTCTGGTAATCGTTTACAGCACCCCTGTAAACGATTACCCGAGAGAAAATGCCAATTTGTACAGAAAATCCAACACAAGTACTCAGTCAGATGAACAGGGGTCACCATTGGAAAAAAAACTGACTTTTATGCTAATCTGCACCTGTCTGAGGCTTGTGCAGGTGTTCCAGTGGTGGGAGAGGGTGGCTGGTGATGTGATGTGAGTCCAAGGAGGGTGGGGTGACCCCTCATGAGTTGGAGGAGCAAGCTGTGCAAGGAATGAGTGAGAGTGCTGAAAAAAGGGTCTGGTAATCGTTTACAGGACCCCTGTAAACGATCACCCGAGAGAAAATGCCAATTTGTACAGAAAGTTCAACACAAGTACTCAGTCAGATGAACAGGGGTCACCATTGGAAAAAAAAACTGACTTGTATGCTAATCTGCACTTGTCTGAGGCTTGTGCAGGTGTTCCAGTGGTGGGAGAGGGTGGCTGGTGATGTGATGTGAGTCCAAGGCGGGTGGGGTGACCCCTCATGAGTTGGAGGAGCAAGCTGTGCAAGGAATGAGTGAGAGTGCTGAAAAAAGGGTCTGGTAATCGTTTACAGGACCCCTGTAAACGATTACCCGAGAGAAAATGCCAATTTCTACAGAAAGTCCAACACAGGTACTCAGTCAGATGAACACGGGTCACCATTAAAAAAAACTGACTTTTATGCTAATCTGCACCTGTCTGAGGCTTGTGCAGGTGTTCCAGTGGTGGGAGAGGGTGGCTGGTGATGTGATGTGAGTCCAAGGCGGGTGGGGTGACCCCTCATGAGTTGGAGGAGCAAGCTGTGCAAGGAATGTGTGAGAGTGCTGAAAAAAGGGTCTGGTAATCATTTACAGGACCCCTGTAAACGATTTCCCGAGAGAAAATGCCAATTTGTGCAGAAAGTCCAACACAGGTACTCAGTTAGATGAACAGGGGTCACCATTAAAAAAAAACTGACTTTTATGCTAATCTGCACCTGTCTGAGGCTTGTGCAGGTGTTCCAGTGGTGGGAGAGGGTGACTGGTGATGTGATGTGAGTCCAAGGAGGGTGGGGTGACCCCTCATGAGTTGGAGGAGCAAGCTATGCAAGGAATGAGTGAGAGTGTTGAGAAAAGGGTCTGGTAATCGTTTACAGGACCCCTGTAAACGATTACCCGAGAGAAAATGCCAATTTGTACAGAAAGTCGAACACAGGTACTCAGTCAGGTGAACAGGGGTCACCATTCGAAATAAAACTGACTTTTATGCTAATCTGCACCTGTCTGAGGCTTGTGCAGGTGTTCCAGTGGTGGGAGAGGGTGGCTGGTGATGTGATGTGAGTCCAAGGAGTGTGGGGTGACCCCTCATGAGTTGGAGGAGCAAGCTATGCAAGGAATGAGTGAGAGTGCTGAAAAAAGGGTCTGGTAATCGTTTACAGGACCCCTGTAAACGATTACCCGAGAGAAAATGCCAATTTGTACAGAAAGTCCAACACAGGTACTCAGTCAGATGAACAGGGATCACTGTTGGAAAAAAAACTGACTTTTATGCTAATCTACACCTGTCTGAGGCTTGTGCAGGTGTTCCAGTGGTGGGAGAGGGTGGCTGGTGATGTGATGTGAGTCCAAGGAGTGTGGGGTGACCCCTCATGAGTTGGGGGAGCAAGCTGTGCAAGGAATGACTCAGAGTGCTGAAAAAAGGGTCTGGTAATCGTTTACAGCACCCCTGTAAACGATTACCCGAGAGAATTGCAAATTTGTACAAAAAGTCCAACACAGGTTCTCAGTCAGGTGAACAGGGGTCACCATTGGAAAAAAACTGACTTTTAGGCACTTCTGCACCTGTCTGAGGCTGGTGCAGGTGTTCCAATGGTGGGAGAGGGTGGCTGGTGATGTGATGTGAGTCCAAGGAGGGTGGGGTGACCCCTCATGAGTTGGAGGAGCAAGCTGTGCAAGGAATGAGTGAGAGTGCTGAAAAAAGGGTCTGGTAATCGTTTATAGGACCCCTGTAAATGATTACCCGAGAGAAAATGCCAATGTGTACATAAAGTATAACACAGGTACTCAGTCAGGTGAACAGGGGTCACCATTGGAAAAAAAACTGACTTTTAGGCACCATTTTGTATGACATAAAGAAATTCATTATAACACACCATTAATAGAGATTCAGTTACACAACATACACAACAAAATGATACATCTTACGTTTCAAATATTACAGTTATCCATGAAATACTTAGAATGGTGTTCATATAAAATTACAGTTATCCTAAACCCACTATTGGTTGTCTGCTTGATTGGACGTTGATGGTTGGTCAGATGGACGGACAAATTTGCGGAGGATGTCGTCCACATTGAGTTCCTTCTCTGGCCACATAGGAAGTCGAATGACAGGTCAAATAACATTATCAGTGATGTTATTTGGAAAAAGAACTTAATTGTTTGGGTACAAAATTTGGATTCAGTTCTTCCATGTCAAATAACATCATCAGTGATGCAGGCCAACTAAGATACGATACTGGTGCATGCATGTCAATACCACTTACTCCAGTTGGAACATCTGATGTCCTTGTACACAGTCCTGCAACTGTTAAGCGAAAAGGACGTCCACGCAGAAACAGGTTGAAGTCCACTGTTGAGAGAAAAACCAAAAGAAGAAAGTCAACTTCATTCACAAACACTTCAACACCACCCATCGAACAATGCGTGAGTCATTATTTACGGTCAAAATATTTATTAAATAGTTTTTAGTCTATCAATTATGTTTAACTTAGTAGTTGTGTTGTTTCAGGGCGAAAGACCAAGTAATGTTGTTGAATGTGATCACCGTGAACAATTTGAAGCGGACACTATCCAACTATCACAAGATACCGAAATGGGTCATTTTGGATTTATGTCGTTGTTGTCAGCTGTACATAACAATTTCGATAACAACATCAACTGATATATACAACTTGTTTGCTGCTTATTTTGTAACTTTTTTCTGTTTTTGAAAGTTAAAATGGTCTTCCATCAAATTCCTTTAATGAATGTATGTAATACATATGACCACACCAGTATTTGTTATTGTAATCGATTACGAGACTATTGTAATCGATTACGAGGCTCTGGTAATCGATTACTGTGTTCAGTTAATTAAACCAAATTATCCCACTGCATAACGTGTATAACTTGCAATCGTGTTCATAACCGCCCAAAACACATCCTTCCTCAAATTCGTTTCGAAAACCTCTCTTCTCTCAGTGCAAAACCCTAAACGAAATACAATGGCTGATCGTGGAACGAAGAAACAAAAGGCATCTTCTTCCGTTGGTGGACGTCGCCGTCGGCGGAGTCCAACCCCATCACCATCGTCATCCCCTCCAACGCCTACCAATGATCTCTTCTCGTCGGATGAGCAACAGGAGAAATATGCCCAACATTTCGTAAATCGGGAAATTTTGGAGAGTAAGTATCTAGAGGACGAATACTTTCAAGGAAAAAATTTTCAATTCTATGACATATTACACGAAGCTGGGCTGACTGAATTTGTGTGTTTAAGAAGACATTACCACCCACAATTAGTCAGAGTGTTCTATAGCAACATGTCAATATCGGATACTGGGGTTATTCGAAGCGAAGTCAGAGGTGTAAAAATTAGGGTGAGCCCTAATCTTTTTCAACAACTGACTAATCTCCCATCTGATGGTGTTTGTTACGAAGGCAAAGTTGTAGATGAGTGGAAAGAACAATACGATTCTGTCATTGCAAGGCAACTAGTGTGTAGAGATGATGCAGCCATACAATCTAGAATACTAACGGGGCAAATGAAGGTTCAACCAAGGATACTTCATTACGTTCTCACTAGAGTATTAATTCCTCGTGCAACCAATATTGGTCAGGCATCCGAAGAGGATATTATGCTGCTATGGGCATTTTTCAATTTCATTCAAATTAACTGGGGACATCTTATTAGATATAAGATGAAAAGAGCATTAAGGGAGAACGCAAAGTTGCCGTATCCACATTTGATAACCATCTTCATGGAACACTTTGAAGTGCCTACTGAAAGTTATCCCATTTCAGAACTGAAGTTCAAGCAAAGAATTGGTTGTGAAGTTGTAGCATCATTTGGTTATATGAAAAATGATGAAGGAGAATGGGTTCCCAAAGGCAACGCCCCCCATCCCCCCTTACAAGAAGGTCAACATAATCAAGGACAACATGATGAACAAGGCAGTTCATCTACAACACTAGATAATGTCATCAACCGCATAGAACAACTTCAAACCTTTGTTGGTACAAGATTTGATGCCTTTAAAACTCGATTTGATGCCCTTGAAACAAGATTTGGAAACATGGACATGGTCATCACTACAAGGTTTGATGCGTTGCAATCGCGCATTGGGAACATTGAAGAACAACTGCAACACTTGCCAAGTGCTTCTGGAAACAATCCTCAAACTTAAAATTGCTTGTTTAGGCTTTCTTTACTGCATTTTAAAGAACTATGTACTCCAGTTCCTGCTTTGATCATTTCAAGTATTTAATAAAATGAAGTTGTTTAGTTTCAAAATGGTTCCTCAATTCTCGTCATTTATTATGTAATGTTCAATTTATGATACACTTAATACCATGGCAGTTGTGAGTAAAACACCAATAACACTAACCAATACCACTTAATAACACTACAGTTGTCTGTAAAACTAAAAGTCACTTTTTTTTCCAATGGTGACCCCTGTTCATCTGACTGAGTACCTGTGTTGGACTTTCTGTACAAATTGGCATTTTCTCTCGGGTAATCGTTTACAGGGGTCCTGTAAACGATTACCAGACCCTTTTTTCAGCACTCTCACTCATTCCTTGCACAGCTTGCTCCCCCAACTCATGAGGGGTCACCCCACCCTCCTTGGACTCACATCACATCACCAGTCACCCTCTCCCACCACTAGAACACCTACACAAGCCTCAGACAGGTGCAGATTAGCATAAAAGTCAGTTTTTTTTCCAATGGTGACCCCTGTTCATCTGATTGAGTACCTGTGTTGGACTTTCTGTACAAATTGGCATTTCCTCTCGGGTAATCGTTTACAAGGGTGCTGTAAACGATTACCAGACCCTTTTTTCAGCACTCTCACTCATTCCTTGCACAGCTTGGTCCTCCAACTCATGAGGGGTCTCCCCACCCTCCTTGGACTCACATCACATCACCAGCCACCCTCTCCCACCACTGGAACACCTGCACAAGCCTCAGACAGGTGCAGATTAGCATAAAAGTCAGTTTTTTTTCCAATGGTGACCCCTATTCACCTGACTGAGTACCTGTGTTGGACTTTCTGTACAAATTGGCATTTTCTCTCGGGTAATCATTTACATGGGTGCTATAAACGATTACCAGACCCTTTTTTCAGCACTCTCACTCATTCCTTGCACAGCTTGCTCCTCCAACTCATGAGGGGTCACCCCACCCTCCTTGGACTCACATCACATCACCAGCCACCCTCTCCCACCACTGGAACACCTGCACAAGCCTTAGACAGGTGCAGATTAGCATAAAAGTCAGTTTTTTTTCCAATGGTGACCCCTGTTCATCTGACTAAGTACCTGTGCTGGACTTTCTGTACAAATTGACATTTTCTCTCGGGTAATCGTTTACAGGGGTCCTGTAAACGATTACCAGACCCTTTTTTCAGCACTCTCACTCATTCCTTGCACAGCTTGCTCCTCCAACTCATGAGGGGTCACCCCACCCTCCTTGGACTCACATCACATCACCAGCCACCCTCTCCCACCACTGGAACACCTGCACATGCCTCAGACAGGTGCAGAAGTTCCTAAAACTCAGTTTTTTTTCCAATGGTGACCCCTGTTCACCTGACTGAGTACCTGTGTTGGACTTTTTGTACAAATTCGTGTTTTCTCTCGGGTAATCGTTTACAGGGGTGCTGTAAACGATTACCAGACCCTTTTTTCAGCACTCTCACTCATTCCTTGCACTACTTCGTCCCCCTACTCATCACGGGTCACTCCACACTTCTTGCGTTCACATCAATCACCAACACCCATCTCCCCACTCAGAACTTGATGAAATCCTTCCCATTAATTACCATTAATTTTAGTGAAAATGGTCTCGTACTTTTCAAATTTTTATTATAATGCTGCGTTCATTTTTCAATCACTAATTTTGTCATTATAACAAACACAAACACAAAGTAAAAACAATTCATTTCGAAATCCAACCACTAATCTTATTACAAATACATACTGTACATTGTCAAATAACATTAGGTACATACTTGAACATCTTATACATGTCAAAATTGTCAAATAACATTAGGTACATATTTGAACATCTTATACATGTCAAAATTTGATAATTTCTTAGCAATCCTAGACAATGCCGTATAGCTGTAGGGCTTCCATTCTTCTAATGTTGTTGTTGTCCAGGATCCAGTCACACACATATTTCTTTCTAATCCCAAGCAGCTCCTCCTGAAACCAACATTTTCCACATTAGAAACCAGGACATACAAGAATATTATCAAACACACAGTTCCAACTTACAGTTGTATATTCAGGCATGGTTTTCCCGTTGTATTTTTCATCTCCATCCCAGATTTCCATTGCTTTCAACATTATTACTCCACAATCATGTCTGAAATAATATACCCACAACATCAGATTACTTTTGCCCATATACATCACAATATAATCCGGCAGTACAGTTGAAGAAACTTACAAGTTTGGTTGGGATGGGATATTTGCTTGTTTAACTATCAAAGGACCAATACTACCTTCCGGTGTATTCATCAGGATGCAAAAAAACCGTGCCATATTTTCAGCCTACCAGTTAACAAATACAATAAATACTTAAACAATACAGGGTTATGTCATAATCACACGGTAATCAACAATGAAAGATGTCGAATCTTACAACGGCTGTGTCTATCCTTTTGCGGTCTCTAATCCCCTTCCCTAATGAATCAATCACAAAAATCTCCATTGACCTCAATTTCACTGAATAACACCACCAATGATCATCGTGGACAAATGGCAGAAACAACTACAAAAAATATAAACAATTTCAGTAACACATTTACAACCAAAAGTCGACAAAATTTGCAAATTCAAGGTTACTCACAAAGTCCGCTGTGGCTAATTCTTCAAGTCCAAAATGATCGGAACGCAAATAACTGTTATAGTTATGAAGCGTGAATACATGGCGATTCTGTGGACGCTTCCTATAATCTGTAAGAATATGGTGCTGTGGACAATTTCAAAATCATCAATAAAAAATCGATCAAAAATACTTTCTTCAATCAGAAATATGATACAATATCAAATTTTATTTACCGAGTATAACGGACTAAAATGAATCCTCTTAACAACACCGCACAACCTTTTCTCAAAGTACATAAAGATCGTAGAAGCAAATAACACCACCTACACAATAAAAAAATTTCACATTAATAACATAAACTAACACATGAAACACAACCAAATGTGACAATACTAACCATGTTATCAACGTATTTCATTGGGGCCAAAGTGTAAATTGAAGTCGTGCTCAAGCTTTGGCCAATTATTTCGCTTACAACCCTAAACATACAAATATTAGTCAATCACAAACAATACATATTCCTCAACCACAACTACAATTCATACCATATACCTGTGTACGTTCATCTCTCTGATGCTGACTGCTGTATACAATTGGTTTACATCAACACTAGTGCTTGGATCACCAACAAAACTCCGCAATGGGGGTATAGCCAATGGCACGACCTCCGGTTCTTCTTCATCAGCATCATCATCTATTTCAATAAAATTAATGTTACCAACAGTTTCATCATCCCCTCTTACTTCAGCATGTGCACCTAGGGGGTCATCAACTTCATTTCCATCACCTTCTTCTTCTCCCCCAACTTCAGCATTCTCCTCACCTCCAACTCCATGTCCTTCATCAACTCCACCCCCAACCTCTTCATCATGGCCACATGCATCTGCTTCATCAAAGATTGGAGTTTGATAAATTTCAAATAACTCCCTAGTCAGAACTCCAATCTTGGCATTCAATGCTCTTATATCTTCGTTGTTTTTCCTCAATCTCTCCTCCGCACCTGCTTCCCATGCCCCGTCATCAGAGCTTTCGTCATCATCATCATCTTTGTCAACCTTGGATCCTTCACCCAAGGATCCTTCACTCATTCCTCCGTCATCCATGTTGAAAGCTGCACGGATTTCCGGCCTATGACGATCTTCATTTCGTACATACCACTCCATATTTAACTGCACCAATAGCACACAACAAATTCAGACAAAATAGACAATCCATTTTAACATACAAAATAACAAAAACAAAACACTTACATCTCCGGTCATAAAAATATGTTCAATTTTTTCGGTCCTTGATTTAAACGGGAACCACCTCATTATGTGGGGGAAAAACCGGTGCGAAGGATGACCATGCAAAGAAAGTCTCTCAACCGCCCAAGCCTAAAATATCATAAAATTATTTCATCAAACATAATTCACAATGTTCTGCACTACATCAAAATAGTGAACTACATATCATATTACCTGCAACACTGCCACATTGCCACTGAGAGTGACTGACTGGGGGATACCTGCTCCCATAATTTTCTTCTTACATTTATTTAAATTCTCTACAATATATTTATGTACACCGGTGCACCAATCATATAGACACAAACGGTCTAAGTCATCTAACACTCCAAAAGGCATGTTACAAACATGCCTTGATTTCCTAGGGAAATAGAAAACAACCAAACAAACTAATATATATAACCTACACACTACATCAACATCAATGTTTTTATCATCAACAATGACATTAAACATGTCCGTCAAGTCCTTCAAACTGATGGTTTTTGATTTGAACATTTCACCAACCAATCCACCAACTACTTCATCAAAGGGAATATCTAAACCACCCATTTCTAAACCTAAGCTCATCAACACATCAACAACTCTAAAGGGCACCAACTTTTGACTAACTCTAAAACTGTTATCATTTCCAACCCACCTGCAAACCATAACCTTCATTAATTTTAAATTCACCTCCACAGGCCTTTGAATGTTCAAACACCACATAAATGGTGTCATCCTAATCCGATCCACATGACACTGTCGGAGTAAACGATTCATTTCAATAATGATCGATGAATCCATCGAGATAAGAAGTCGCCACTACAAAAAAAATCATAAAAATTTATTACTAACTACAATCCGTAAGATAATTAAATAATATATAAACACAAAATTTAATTTTTTTCTTACACTTGCTTTTTTCCCTTCCATTGCAACGGCCCTAACAAGATAACATTCCACACTCAGTTATATCATTGAACTTAATGAAAACCAAAAACACAGTGTAAAACACAATGTCAGGGCTAGCCCATTTTTACTTACACCAAAATGTAAGGGTTTCTCTGTGGACGACAGACCCACACAAAGGATGGAAGGGTTGAACGCTGTGGGTAGGGTAAAGATGGAACACACAGCCACAGAGATCCTCCAAGGTTTCAACGCACGTTTTGAAGAAGGAGGAGAGAACGAAACCGAGGATGGAAGCTTCGAAGACGGAAAGAGAACGAAGGCTTGAACGAACGAGAAGACGGACGACACAGCGAGACAGAAGACGGACGAGAGGGAAGGCTTGAACGAACGAGAAGAAGGAAGGCTTGAACGAACGTCTTTCGCACCCTAAACCGCCAAACCCAAATCTTAAAAATTTAATCTGGAAAACCCAAAATACCCCTATGACCGTAACCCTTTCTCTGGTTGATTTTCAAATTACTGAGCCAATGCACAGCTGCCACGTGCCGTTGTCAAAACTGTGTTAAAAAAGCGTTGTTGGAATAACATTTTCCTTTAGAAAATTAAAATAAAATTAGTACTCATTAAATTTTTTTTATTCACTTTCTTAATATTTTCATTGCACAAATACATATCATAATTAATTATTTAGTAACACAAAATATAGTAAAATAAAAATATATTTTTATTTTACTCAGGTCTTACACACCTTACCCTGTTAATCACGTTGTTGGCCATCTCAGTGGGAGCTTTGCGTTCATACTGTTTGACAAATCCACTTCCACCCTGTTTTTGGCCTCTGTCAGTAATCACACTCCCACAGCATACACTGTAACTTGTCATTTCTTCCTCATTTTGATTTTATTATTTTTGGCAGGATCAATATGGTAAGGTACCTCTGTATTGGGGAATTACTGCTGATGGCTATGTAGCATTTGCTGATGATGCAGAATTGCTTAAAGGTGCTTGTGGCAAGTCACTTGCTTCTTTCCCTCAAGGTGCTTAACTTGTATCACCATTCCCATTAATTTGTTCTCAATATGTTAAGAATAAAACATTTTCTCTCATTGCTCAAACTCTTGCTCTCTAATTGGACAGGATGTTTGTACTCCACAGCTGTTGGAGGATTGATGTGTTATGAAAATCCTAAGAATAAGATCACTGCAGTTCCTGCTAAGGAGGAGGAAATCTGGGGTGCAACCTTCAAGGTAACAAAATGAAACAAATACATTATTCTTTAGATCAGTGTTAGTGTCTTTTGACTCCTTTGATGAACTGGTTGAATGATATATATACATCAGGTGGAAGGGCCAGCAGTTGTTGCAGCCAGACAATAGAGGTTCCTTTGGAGAAATAACCACTGCAATGAGGCATATGAATGGAGTACCTTAGTTCTATCAGTATTTTTCTTATCAGCACTTGGTTCTATCAGTGTACAGTAACGCTTGTCAATCTAATAAAAACTCCTCTGCTTCTAAATTTCCTTCGACCATTCTATTTCAAAATTTCAAAACTACAAAAAAATCAATTCCATAGCATTGCCACTGAACAATACAAATTGAACTTAGTATCCTTCACTTTTGCTACTCTTTTTAGCACGTGAAGAGATTCGAGTTTTCTGCAGGCGAGAACGCAGCACAACGTGATATTAAAGTTCCATTCCATATTTGGTTTCGTTTTAAAAACGGAACAAAACAGGACACACGAATATGGCAATGAAGAAAGTAAAAATAGGAGTATTTGATTCATGAAAAATAAGAAAGAAGTAGAAAATTACAAAATAAGATGATTAATTATTAGGTGTTAAAGAGGGATTATGTTGTTTAAAGTAATTATTACTCCTTTCTACCAATTTGGGAGGAAGTAAAAATAAGTCTGACTCACTTTTTTATTTCTCTCTTTCTCCTAAAAATGCCTAATTAATTTCCATATTTCTTTATTTTTTTTCTTACTTTACCTTTTGAATAAAAAAGAATATTTTATCTAAGTATTCTTTTAATAGTAATAAATATTCTCTATCCATTTTGTCTGAAAGATTTTGTCTATTATTCATTTATTACTTTTTGGATATTTATTAAAAGAAAAATTACGTTATATATGCGAGTATTTCTATTTTACTTTATTTTTTTATAATTTTTTTTAAAATTATTCTGTAAAATATAAACTCAAATAAAGTATTATCGTAAATCACTAGTAGTCTTTCTGCGAGAATAATTATGACATATTATTTTAACGTTAGACCTAATGTAATTTTAGAATTGACTAGAGTTGTCTTACTACGATTCAATATTATACTTTAAAAAAGTACATATCTCATAACTTGTGTTACTTTTAGAACTTGTTTTAATATTTAATAGATTGAATTTTGAATAATATAACAGTGTTACTTATTTTATATATATGTATGTATATGTGTATATAAACTATTAGAACTTGTGTTAATCAAACATTAACTTATTTTATTTTAAAATTAACTATGCATGCTGGTAATATTGATTTATTATCCTTGAAAATCATATTGATGTAATCTTCAAAGACTACTGTAGAAGATGCAATTCATAGTTGGAGAGTGATATAAATTTGGTAAAGTATGACTGTGGTCATTGCTAATGCTGGCTTGGTCCATCCTGATATTCCGTGATACTCATCTTCACGTAGAAGGGAGTAGTCATGTGTGGGAATGGCAGGAGGTTCTATTCCTTAGGGGTACTTTGGATAGAGCTAACCTCGAGTGGCAGCTGTTGAATGTATCCCAGTTACTACATCACTCGGGTGCAAGGACGCCTGTAGCTACACGGTTCATACAGTCCGGACGGTCGTCTAGTATATATATAAAATTCTATGTTACTTTATGTTAAATTGTACGTTGTGTGTGTGAATTGAAATGCTGAATGTGTATGTTAATTGTATGAATTAAATATTATAAGCTTACCCTTTCGTTTTTCCTTGTGTTGTCAAATTGTCCATGTACGTTCGTCCTGTCTTGCAATGATCATCCGTGTGGATGCGAGCAGATGGTGGTGCGTCTTTTGAAGAAATGCTGGAAGAACAAAATTTGGAACACGCTAATCTGGTGGAAGTAGAAGTAAAAGTCGAGCCTTAGAGCGCTCGTAGATATTAGGTTGTAAATGATTAGTTTCTTTTTGGACGTTCGGTTAAATGTTTTGTAGAACCGTTCGTTAGTAGCGTTCGTTGTTTTTAAGCTGTATATTGAAACGTTGCACCTAAAGCCGTTCGGCTTTTGAAATCTGTTATTTGTAAAGACTGCCTATTTACTGTTAATTGTAATTAATTCTGAATTATGGTAATTACTGTATTTTGGGATGTTACAACGCTCGTTCTCAATCAGAACTCTTTCCAAATGAAAGAATGTCTTTTTAAACATTTTACTAGAAAATCGAACGGTATAAGACTGTACGATGACGAACATATTTTATCATGTTCAGGATTTCATATTTCAAATTTTTAAACTTAAGTTCCAACATACCAGTGCATACTTTATACTTCACCTCAAAATACAAGTTTACAAACTTTATAACATTTACGTTAATGATTCATATTCTCATTGATAAATATCCATCATCATCATACAGATTAATCAACATACACCATAATTATTCAGGTTCACATTCATACATTGCAACCATCATCCATCATGCATTCATACTCATACTGGATACATACATTTACTCAACATGCAATCATTTTCAGCAAACATACAATACCATACGAATTAAATCAATAAGCTTCCCTTACCTGGATCAGTAGTTGATGAAGTTGCTCCAGAAGAGGTGTGGGTTGAAGACAGGGAAATGATGAATTGGATCATTAGCAGTGTCGAAGTTGGCTCACGAGAAGCAACTGGCAGCGGAATGAATTGTGGTTTGGCAGCAGCAGAATAGTGAATTCAGTGGATGCAGAGATGGAGGAAGAGCTCTATGGTGAGTGGATTCTCTAGCTCAGACGGCCTTCACTGGAAGGAAGCTAGAGGGAGAAGGAAAGCTCAATAAGAGGTGACTTTTGGCAGAGTTCTGGTTGCTGGAAAATGCATCAGCAGAGTAAAACTCAATATCTTCAAAAGTGAGCTACAAGCTTTGCTTATGAGATTTTATAGATCAATCTCAAAGCTTAAGCAAGCCTTTTACACGTTTTTTTAGATCTGAAATGCTAACCATGTGCTAAATGTGTGGCTTCTAGAAAGCCTTATGAAACACGTGAGAAATGAGTTTTACATGAAGAAAACAATTACTAATGCCACCCCATAGAAGGATAAGCACACCCCTTCTTGTGTGGAAATGTCCATTTTACCCTTCTCCATGTTTTGGCAAATTTGTAACATCTTCTTGTTCTCCAATTTTCCATCCAAAAATAGCAAATAGTATTTGACCTTGGGGAGAATACTCATCTTGGAGCTTTTTGGCCATCCCTCTTGTGATGGGTCCTATGGTGCTAGACCTTCTTGTATCAGTAGTGAACGTCTTAAGAGTGTGATTTTGACTCGTCCAACTATGGTTTTCTACCCTCAACGTTCTTCTTAAGTTCTCCAACTAAACTAACCAAAAGAAACGCACAGAACTTAGTTTATAACCTTGCATGCAGCTGAATCTGGGTTCGCATGTAACTCAGAAACGAACCTCTAGGGTTGAGAGACTTACCTGTTTCAGAACCTGGATCTATTCGGTTCAGATTGAAGCTCACAACTCAGGGAGTGCTCCTATGGTTTCTGAAACGTGATCGGAGAAGAGGGTGGTGAGTTACAGTAGAGAGAAGGTGGAGGTTTTCTAGAGAGAAGGTGGAGAATTCGAAAGATCAGATTTTTGGAGAAGATGAGTGCATGCAGAGAGTGACGTTATTTTCAGAAAATCAGTTTTGTTTAAAAACCAACGTCCATTCTCTTGCTGACACTTGTCTTTCACTACTGATTTAAGAACATTCCATTCTCGACACATGGCAGACGTGATCAGAGTGTTTGGGTGCGTTTTTAATGCACTGCAGAGGGGTTTTTAAATGCATTAATTTGATTTGACAGAGGTTTTGCAGAGTTAATTTTCTAAGGTCTTACACCAATGATTTTTTTTTAATTATTAAATCTAATTTTCTTATTGTACAACTTTATCATCTCAACTATATCTTTTAATGGATGTAAACTATTAAATATACTCGCGCGTATATTAAATATCTCGGACATGAAAACAAAGAAAGATTCAATAATCAACGTAATTAACCCAAAAAAGCTTGCTAAGATATATTCCAATATCTTTAAAAGGAAAAAAAATTCCTATCTCCCTCTCAAAACCATATTTTTTCTACTCCGTAACTTACTAGTTATGATTGGCGAAAAAAAGTCTCTTTCATCTAGTTTTTACTGTCTTAAATATATCAAGAACATCTATGTGCCTCTTGAAATGACAAACGTTTAATATAGAACATGACGAGGGTTACTTCCTACATCATCACACATTGCTTCCTGTATCACTATATTTTTTTTAAATTTCAAAACTATTCTTTATATTTTAAAATATCCTACACCTCCTCTTTTTTTCTTGAACGGATGTCGACATTCGTTGAAGAAAAAATTCTTCAACGGATGTCCCACATCCGTTTAGTTTTATTTTTAAGTTTTTAGTTTTTTAAGTTTTTAAATTAATATATAAATATTATTTAATTTTTTTAAAATTATTATTTAATTAATTATAAATTAATTTTATTTTATTTAATAAAATAATTATTATTAATTTAATTTATGTATTATTATTTAAATAATAAAATAGTTTTTAAAAATTTATTAAAACGGATTGGCAACATCCATGAAGTTTTTTTCTTTTTAAATTTTTAGTTTTTAATTTATTATATTTTAAATTAATATATAAATATTATTTAATTAATTTAAAATTATTACTTATTTATTTATGAATTAATTTTATTTTATTTAATAAAATAATTATTATTAATTTATTTTATATATTATTATTTAAATAATAATCAAAATAGTTTTAAAAATTTTATTAAAACGGATGTGGCAATCTGTTAACGGATGTCGCCACATCCGTTGAAGATTTTTTTTCTTTTTAAATAAAATAAATAAATCAAAATATAAAATATATGAACGGACGGATGTTAACATTCGTTAAAAGTGAAACAGATGTTGACATCCATTTTAGAGAAGAAAAAAATTGGTATGAAATGATACAGAAAACATTCGGTGATAGTGGAGGGAGCAACTGCCGAACATGATTCATGTCCAATCGTACAAGGTGAAAAGGAAACAAAAAAACCCATATTCGTCTTCTGAATGGGCTTGTCCAAACAACCCAAATAGACAAAGCGTTTTGATCACCATCCAAAATATTGAGGCAATCATGCATGCAATTTCACTTAACATTTCTTACACAACTTAGTATTACATGAGAAAGATGTATTTAGATGTATTTATGTTAGTTTTCAATTTAATTATTAAGAAAATTTGGGACACGTTATTAAAGATTATTCCAACTTCTAAATTATTCATTTAAGAATTTTATGACTCTGTAATAATTTTATATCAAAAGTCGCTTAAATAAATTAAAGAAAGACATAAAATTTTGAAATATAACATAGTAGTTTTTATTTAAGTTTAACTTATAATAAAATAATATTTTTTAGAAGTCTTAATTATTTATAATTTCACCATAAAATAATTTTGAATTTAGAGTTTGATTTACTTCCTCTAAAACTAATTTTATAAAAAAATTTAACATGCCATTTTATTTGGATTGAATTTTACATCAATCAATTTCAGAACTAACATGGAAATAGTCCTTCTGGAAGAGTCATGTACATTGCTAATGTCAAACTATATTTAATATGACTACCTTGTTTGTTTGTAATTATAGCTCTAATTAATATCAAAAAGTGTACAATATACATCGATTATGTTATAACTGATGTAGAAAAAACTTATTATTTTAATGTTATTTGTGTGGGGATGATTCTAAAAGTAAGTCCAAGACACATAATGTAACATCTCAATTTACAGTAATCACCATATAATAGAATTAATTACATTTAATAGTAAAACAATGCAGTCTTTACACTAAAATTAGAGTTCATAAACCAAAAGACTTTAATTACAGAATTTCATACCTTAATTCAGAACTAATAGAAGTTCAGGATGAACGGTTTTACAAAGACAAATAACCGAACGTTCAAAAACTACAAAGATACATCTAAAATTAAACGAACGCTCTAGGGTTCGGCTTTGACTTCCAGGTCTACCAGGTTTTCTTCTTCAATAACGTCTTCTAGCAATGCCTCTCCTTCTGCTCACATCCACACGGATGATCATTGCAATGACAGGACGGACGTACAAGTACAAGACAACACAAGGAAAAACGAAGGGTAAGCTTATGTAATTTAATTCATACATCAACATTTAAATTAAACATTCCAAACAACACACAAGCATATAGTTCAACATGTATAATCATACTAAATCTATCACTAGACGGACCGTCCGGACTGTATGAATCTGTGTAGCTACAGGCATTCTTGCACCCGAGTGATGTAGTAACTGGGATACACTCAACAGTTGCCACTCGAGGTTAGCCCTATCCAAAGTACCCCTAAGGACTAGGACCTCCTGCCGTTCCCACACATGACCTACCCCCTCTACGTGAGGACGAGTACTCACGGAACATCAGGATGAACTGCCAGCATTAGCATAACCACAGTCATACTTTACCAATTCCAATATTCAATACATGAGTCGTTCCTCCCCGGAACGCTCGTTCAAATTCCATAATCGTATATTCATTCCATATAATGTGCACCCTTTATAATCCTTTACTTTATTATTATTATACTCATTAGTTACCTGGACATAAAATAACGAACGTCCAGCCCTCTGAAGGACGAGGACAAACGATAAGAATTTTACCAATGATTTTCCTATTCAGAATAGAATAAGACTAAGAGAAGTACTTGTAGATAAAAGGGACCGAATAAACTAAGGAAATCTGTGACAAACATTAATTTCCACGTGAGTCAGTTAAATGAACTAACTCGTTTGAGCTCACACTGGTACTTAAAGAATAATTCCATTATGGAGATTTTAGATCGGATCCAATGTAAGGAGAAGAACCAAGAATGTTGAGAGCTATCTTTGGAGTAATTCACATACGGAAGTGCGATGCCAGTAAATGACCGAACATGGGTAAAAGGGAAATATTATTATAGTTGAACGAACGTTATTTTATCAAGGTTGATTATACGATAGTACGAGCACTTGGAATAAGACCGAGCACTACTTAGGACGAACGCTAGGTATAGGACCGAGTGCTATTTATTACGAACGCTAGGTGTAAGACCGAGCGTTACTTATTACGAACGCTAGGTATACGACCGAGCGCTACTTATTCTAAAGTACGAGGGTATAAAGATATTATTATTTTATTTCAGATACTCGGATACCACTAGTCTGAGCCGAACGCTCAAACATAGCATTTCACAGAAGGACGCTCGTTCTCAACCAGAGTTCTTTCCGAATGAAAGGATTTCATTTTAAACTGTTTACTAGAAAACCGAACGGTAGAGGACCGTTCGATTACGAACGTACATTATCATAGTGGGAATTTCATATTTCCAATTTTCATCTATTTCTAACTCAGGATTCAATATATCAGTTCATACTTTATAAATTCATACCAAATATCGATTTACATACTTTAGAATTCACATTATTCATTCATACTTCAAAGTGATAAATCATATTCACATTCTTAAATATCAACATCATCATACAGGTCAATCAACATACACCATATTCGTTCAATCAAATAGCGATCGTTCACACAAAACACAAAATATGAATTAAATCAAATAAGCTTCCCTTACCCGGATTCGTGACTGAAACGTTCTATATGCAAGGTTTTGGTTCGTCCACTTACAGCTTTCTATCCACACGATCACTTAACAATTCCAACTTAATCTAAACACATGAAAATCGAAATACTTAGACTATACCCTTGCATGCAGCCAAAACTTGGTTTTGCATGAAACCTAAGAACGAACAGCTAAGGGAAGAAGAAACTTACCAGCTTCATATTCTGAAACTGTTCGGTCCAAATTGAAACTCACGACTCAGGGAACGATCCTACGGTTTCTGAATGTTGATCGGAGAAAACAGTAGTGAGTTGCAGTAGAGAGAAGATGGAAGCTTTCTAGAGAGAAGGATGAGAAAATGAAAGGTCAGGTTTCAGGAGAAGAAGGGTGCGTGCAGAGAGTGGGAAGAAGTGTTTCAGAAAAATCATTTTTCTTTCCCAGGCAAAACGAACGCACACTCTCATACGGACACCTGTCTTCCACTACTGATTTTCGAACGTTCCATTCTTGACACCGGGCGTCAGTGTGCAGAGTTTGGGAGTGCGTTTTAAATGGTCTGAGCAGGGTTTTAGTGCATTAATTTTGATTTGACAGGTGAGTTATGGTGTTCATTTTCCAAGTTCTTACACATAATAATATAATTTAAAATTTAAAGTAATCATATATAAATGTTAAACTGTAGAAATAAAGTATTTACACTATCAATGAAACAAAAATTTCATTTTTGTTATGTATTCCTAACTTCTAATTTGATTGGTAATATATTTCTAACATCTCCTAAGATCATTTTCTCCAAATACCCACAACATGAATTAAAATTTTAATATAATGTAAGTAATAATGAAAATTTGGGAGATGCATTCCACACATGTAAGACTCAATATCCCATTATTTTTCACACTAGCTTTTGAATTTATGAATTCCCTCCCCCATTTAATTAGTTACTCTTAATTTTTCATGTTTAAGTTAAGTAATTATTTGGAACATCTATTTAAAGCCTAATCACCCTTTCATAGTTTAGTGACTTATAATTTCACTTAAAATTTTTAAATGAATCATCCATCTTACTCCTTCATACACTAGAATGTCTTGCAACTTTTATGTCATTAATTAGTTATTATTTATGGATTTTGACACAAAACAAAAATTAGACTTTGATATAAATACATTTTTTATACTCATTTAACGTTATACTTTTTTTTTCTTTTTTTTCTAGAAATACAAAAAATTTATTCTTTTCCTATTAAATGAATATAGATCTATCTCATCCTAATAATTTAAGTGAAAGTGAGGTGAAGTTAACGTAAAAAACAGATTACTTCAGCACAGAAAAAATAATTAATATCCTTTTCACGGAACTTGGTCAGCAATTGTGACCAATGCGTCTTTCGAAACCTAAGCACAACTCTATAAATACAAGAGAAAATGGTTCCTACCATAACAAACCAAACTCTTGCAGACACAATCTAGTCAGAACAACATAAGCAAGATTTTGGTGTGAGATAATGTCAAATAACACATACCAAACATGGACACAAGCAGGGTCATTCATGGCCTCCGTCATGTTCATATACGCCATGTTCATGCGCTTGGTTCCTCCAACTCTTCAAGCCCGTGTTAGACGCTACACCAACAAATTAACCACCTTCGTCTACCCTTACATCAGAATCACCTTCCACGAATTCACCGGCGAACGCCTCATCAAAAGTGAGGCCTACACTGCCATCCAAACCTACCTCAGCGAACACTCTTCCCAAAACGCCACAAGGCTCAGAGGAGAAGTCATCAAAGTCAAAGACACACACAGCCCTGTTGTCCTTAGCATGGATGACAACGAAGAGATCGTACAAGAGTTCCAAGGGGTGAAGCTCTGGTGGGGTTCCTACAAAATCACCCCCAAAAATTACTCCTTTTCGGTCTATCGTTCTTCGGAGGAAAAAAGGTTCTACAAACTCACCTTTCACAAACGCCACAGAACCCTCATCACTCAGACTTACCTCAAACATGTTTTGGAAGAAGCAAAGGCCATCGAGACCAAGAACAGAAAGCTGAAGCTTTACACCAACAGCTCCACAAGGTGGAGCCATGTGGCTTTTGAGCATCCGGCGACTTTTGAGACTCTTGCAATGAGTTCGAAGGAGAAGGAGGGTATCATGAATGACCTTGTGAAGTTCAAGAGTGGGAAGAGTTATTATGCCAAGATTGGGAAGGCGTGGAAAAGAGGGTACTTGCTGTATGGTCCTCCTGGTACGGGGAAATCTACCATGATAGCTGCAATGGCTAATTTCATGAACTATGATGTGTATGATCTTGAGTTGACGGCGGTGAAGGATAATTCGGATTTGAGGAAGCTGTTGATTAACACTTCAAGCAAGTCAATTATAGTGATTGAAGACATTGATTGCTCTCTTGATCTCACTGGTCAGAGGAAGAGGAAGAAGGAAAAAGTTGAGGGTAGGGAGGGGAAAAGTTCTTCTTTCAAAAGGGGTGATGATGAAGATGATGAAGAGAGAGGAAGTAAGGTAACACTTTCTGGACTGTTGAATGTTATAGATGGGATTTGGTCAGCTTGTGGAGGGGAGAGGATCATGGTTTTCACGACTAACTTTGTGGAGAAACTTGATGCTGCTTTGATCAGAAGAGGGAGAATGGATAAGCACATAGAACTGTCATATTGTTGCTATGAGGCGTTCAAGGTTCTTGCCAAGAACTACTTGGATGTTGAGTCTCACCATTTGTTTCCTAGAATTGGGAAGCTGTTGGAAGAGACAAAGATCACCCCTGCTGATGTTGCTGAGAATCTGATGCCAAAATCAGTTGATGAAGAAGTGGACGCTTGCCTGCATAGCTTGATTCAGTTTCTTGAGATCACAGAAAGGAGGCAAGTCAATGCACAAGAGAGTAAAGATATTAAACATGGTGAAGCTGTAGTGGAAGAAAATGGTGTCATCGATTAGTTGCTTTCTTTTTCTCTATCATTGAGCTTGTTTACTTGGAACAATAGTATGTGACGTATATCTGTATTTGAACTTTGACTTCAACGTTGTATGCAGAATTTGAGTATATATAATTGTCCTATGTTTCAACATCTTGTTCGACAGAAAATTAAGGTTCACGTTGCTCAAACGTTTTAGTAGATTTGTTTCACATCTTATGATTTCCTATTCACAATGTTAAAAGGTTTTTTTTTCCATGAGGTTGGTCGAAAATCACTATTAACACTTCTTAACCTTTTCTTCCACCTCTTTAAAGTCATTATCCTTCTTTCTCCATTATCAAATTATTCTGAAGGACGAGTATCCTAACAAAATCTTAAATTCATAATAAACACAATTATTTATCTTCTTATTTTAGCTTTTAATTAGAGTTGACGTAATCAAAATCTAAAAAAGCATAAAAATCAATAAATATGTTTAATATGTAAAAATGTTCAATTTACTATGTTAATGTTCAATAGAAACGTGATTGATCAATTTATGGATGGATTAGAAACGACTTTTCAATATTTTCTGGAAACATTAACTGTCCGATAATAATGAGTCGATCATATAGTAAAGTTTTGTTCCAAAAGATTTGGTTGAAAATCTAAACTTGAGTTAAGTTTTAGATTATGATAAAATTGAGCATATTATAAGATAAAAAAAACTTACAAATCTATTATTAAGCTAAGGTTTTGAGTAAAAGATAATACTAATTTTTTATATAGATAAGATTTAAGTTTTACGAGTGTTATATCTTCTTTAAAAATTACTTGAGTTTTTTATTTGTTCTTCTATGATTTGAACAGTTTGATTCCATGTTTTACATTTGAAAATCATCATTACGAATGTAGGTGTGCACTTGAAGCCAAAGATAGAGAATCATAAGTTCAATTATTGAAAATATAATAATGTTAAATTGCTTGTTAAATATACTGTTAAGATAACTTCTGCCATTATAAATTTAGTTCAAATAAATAAAACAGAAAAATAACTTATAAATCTACTTTTGTTAGAAAAAACAGAGGGATCTGACAGAATCATGCGTCAGTTGTGAAATTCTTTTTTGGTTAATTTAAGTCAGATTAATTCCATACGTTCAGCAATTTTCTTGAAAAACAATGACTTCTTGATGTTATTCATATTCAGAAATAAAAAATATCTAAAGAACTGCATAATTTATCATTTGTGACACAGAACTAGTTAACACTTTTCTGTCGTTTAATCATTTTTTGATCAGAAACATTTTGTGAGAGAAAATGACATTTTTGTTCTTCATATCAAATTTCATTACATAATACCCAAGTAATAAAAGGTTTAATGAGTAATTCTAATGTATTATTTCAAAGAGTAGATTACCATATATATATACATTCAAAAATCCTACAATTCTTCACGTTATTAAAGGAATGATAGGTGCACAAATCTGCATAAATTATAATAATATTTAAATTATAACTAACACAATATTTGATTGTCTAATATCCTTTAATAGAATATTTGACATATCTTAACACCCCACTCAAGTTGGTGCATGGATATCACACATTCCCAACTTGAATAGAGACTCATTAAACAATCTTCTTGACACTCCTTTGGTGAGAACATCAGTCAACTGTAATTCTGATCTTACAAAAGGAAATAAAATTATTTCAGCTTCAAGCTTCTCTTTGATGAAATGTCTATCAATCTCCACATGCTTTGTTCTATCATGTTGCACAGGATTGTAAGCGATTGCTATAGCCGAAGTACTGTCACAGTACAAACTCATAGCTTCATTTTGTTTAAATCCCAAATTTGATAGCACATTTTTAATCCACAAAAGTTCACATACACCTAGTGTCATGCCTCTGAATTCTGCTTTAGCACTAAATCTTACTACTACAGGTTGTTTTTTACTCCTCCAAGTTACAAGATTCCCTCCTATAAAAGTAAAGTATCCAGAGGTAGATCTTCTATCATCTTTTGAACCTGCCCAATCTGCATCAGTGTACCCTTCTACCTTTAAGTTTTCATGATTTGAGAACAAAATTCCTTTTCCAGGAGCGGACTTCAAATATCTCAAAATCCTTTCAACAGCATCCATATGAAGCTTCCGTGGGTCATGCATAAATTGACTAACAACATTCACTGCATAGGTGATATATGGACGTGTATGACACAAATAAATTAATTTTCCTACCAGCCTTTAGTATCTTCCTCTGTCTATGCTTGCTGAATTTGAGCATTGAAAGAGTTTATGATTTTGTTCAATTGGTGTATC
Organism: Vigna reflexopilosa; assembly: GCA_027742785.1. Classification (NCBI taxonomy): domain Eukaryota; kingdom Viridiplantae; phylum Streptophyta; class Magnoliopsida; order Fabales; family Fabaceae; genus Vigna; species Vigna reflexopilosa. The sequence goes on from CM050923.1 coordinate 2,870,760, forward strand.
AGCTGGTTTACTCCCAAGCAGCCCAGTTTCCGATAGTAAATCAATAGTATATTTTCTTTGGCATAGAAAAATATCATGTTTTGATCTAACTACTTCAATACCCAAAAAATATTTGAGGTTTCCAAGTTGTTTCATCTCAAATTCAGATGCAAGGTATTGTTGTAAACTAGAAATCTCATCTTGGTCATTTCCTGTAACAATCATGTCATCTACATATATAATCAAAGCTGTAATTTTTCCTTTTTCTCTCTTAAAAAATAAGGTGTGATCAGAGTTACTTGCTCTATAGCCAAAAGCCTTCATAAACTTGGTAAACCTTCCAAACCATGCTCTTGGGGATTGTTTTAATCCATATAGAGCCTTCTTTAATTTGCAAACATTCATTCCAATTGAATCAGTCATGCCTGGTGGAGAATCCATATAAATTTCTTCTGAAATTTCTCCGTGTAGGAAAGCATTTTTCACATCAAATTGTACAAGAGGCCAATCTTGGTTTGCAGCTAGCGAAAAAAGTATTCTCACAATATTGAGCTTGGCTACCGGTGCGAACGTCTCTTGGTAATCTACACCATAAGACTGAGTGTAACCTTTAGCCACAAGTCGTGCTTTATACCTCTCAATAGTTTCATCAGCTTTGTGCTTAATTATAAAGACCCATTTGCAGCCCACAGTTTTCTTCCCTCTTGGTAAGGACACAAGATCCCAAGTGTTGTTTTTTTCTAAAGCTGTCATCTCCTTAACCATTGCTTCGGTCCATCTAGGATCTGCCAAAGCTTCCTGTATATTACTAGGAATAGAAATTGAAGATAATTGAGATACAAATGATGCATATGACTGAGATAACCTGTGAGATGACACATATTTACTAATGGGATATTTAACTTTGTCTTGGAGGTCTGGATCATATTTAAATGGAGGTTGACCACGGTTAGAACGAGGTGGAAGAATATATTGAACAGTAGTAGACTCAGTGTTTGGTGTGCTGATGGTCTCATGCAAATTCCATGATCAATTTCATCTAAATTAGTATTATCAGAGATAGGATCAAAAGGTACCTCTGAAGAGTCAAGCTGAACCTGTGGAGAAGATTGAGCTAATTGGTTATGATCAGAAGACACTGTATTATCCAAAAAAGAAGGGCCCATATTTAGGATTGGCTCACTTCCTGCAGAATGATCCTCACACGATAATTTATCTTCACAATCAAACATACCAAAATCATGATTATGCACTTCACTTTCATTGCCTCCCTGAAGTGGAGAATCAACATAAAAAAATTCATGCTCATTAAATATCACATCCATAGAAATATAAAATTTCCTTGATGGTGGATGGTAAGCATGATAACCTTTTTGAGTTGATCCATACCCAACAAAAACATATTTGATCGCTCGTTCTTCAAGCTTTGTACGTTGATGTGGGTGTAAGAGAACATATATAACACATCCAAAAATATGAAGTAGTAAATAAACTATGAGAGGAAGGATACAATGATCAGACAACACATCAAAAGGCCTTCGAAAGTTAAGCACACTAGAAGGGGTTCGATTAATTAAATAAACGGCAGAGCTCAGCCTCACCCCATAAATGAGATGAGACATTACCATCTATCAAAAGTGATCTTGTCACCTCTAATATATGTCTATTTTTCCTCTCATCCACTCCATTTTGTTGTGGTGAATAAGGACATGTAGTTTGATGCAAGATGCCTTTAGAGTTCATGAACTCTATTAATTCAGTCTTAAAACATTTTCATCCATTGTCTGATCGAATGACCTTAATAGATGTGTTAAATTGTGTAACAATCAGATGATAGAAAGAACGAACCACATCACACTACAAAAAAGAAGGGCATTACCGAAGGCCAGAAGCCCTCGGAAAAAGCCCAAAACCGTCGGTAAAAGGTGATTACCGAAGGCTTATCGACGGCCAAAAAGCCCTCGGTAAATCCCTTGTCGCTAACATTTACCGAAGGCTTTTGCCCTTCGGTAATTACCGAGGGCCAAAAGCCTTCGGTAATTACCGAGGGCCAAAAGCCTTCGGTAATTACCGAAGGGCAAAAGCCTTCGGTAATTTCCGAAGGGAAAAAAAAAAGTAATTGTGGGTGATGAGCAAGCCTTGACATAACAGTAAAGTTGGTTCCTTTTCACCAAGTCTCAACCCAGAAACAGCAACTACTTGCAAGCATCACACTGCATATCTGCTTCCTCATACCCCACCTGGTGGGAGTCTCACGCACAATCACCTTATGGGTAATATTAATGGAAAATGTTAAACCAAGTTTATAAAAACATGCAACAAACAAAAATAATGCATCTGAAGGTTACAACAAATTAATCATTAATCACTAAAACAATCCTCCAGGGGCAATACACACAAGCTAACAACTAGAAACCTCAACTTTCATTGAACTCTACAATGCAATATGTGGCAATTTTCGACTTTGGATTGAGTGCGTGTTTGGTTTCTCGTTGGATCAATTCAAGCCATGCATGACCCATTGTTTACACCAGACTGGATCAAAATTCCAATTGTCAAACCAAAAACGTACTGAATGTATTTGGATGATTGTTGCTTTTTGTTTTCTTGGCTCAAGTAACTAAGTCATAAATATTCTAACTATCTTAACTAATCTCTTTTCTCCGTGAATCCTAACATAATCTGGAGACACAGAGGAGGCCACTAGAAGCACCTATTATAGGAGTACCCAGTAGATGTGAAATAAGATTTATACGGTTCTTGTGTTTTTCCTTGGAGTAGTAAACTAAAACGTAACACTGCCTCTACCAGGTATTGACATACAAATAGAAATCTTAATGAGTAGTAAACCACCCCCAAAGAACATTCCAAGAAGATTTTAGACATCTAACTTATTTGTCTACCTTATATGAAATGCCAAGGATTGGAATAACAAGTAAAAATATGATAAAAACTATGTGTGTTGTGAGAAACATGTGTTGAATGACCCACTCCAAAAAACAGATAGCAAATTACAGTGGGGTTGCAAGAGCAAAAGGAATAATTACTAACACCCAAATCATTCACTGTTCGAGACTTTGTTCAATAGGGATTTTACAATATATATATATATATATATATATATATATATATATATGTATATATATATGTATGTATATATGTATATATATATGTATGTATATATGTATATATATATATATATATATATATATGTATATATATGTATGTATCTCAAGATATTGCTAAAATTATAGAAATAAATAGCTAATCATATGTAATAAAAAATATCTAAATTATATATATATTATTATGAAAATTCCTATTTATTCCTTTATCATATTTTTGATATCAGAGCATATCAGATCCTCTCTACTTATAATATTGACTCATTTTTCTTAATATAAATAAAGTACTTGTGCTATCTCGGAAACACAATTTCAGCTTAATGTTTCTCTCTTTAACATGGTATATAGAGCCATTATCTCCAAAAGATTTTGTTTTCTCCCAGGTTCGCATTCTCTGTACCAGCTAGTTTTTCCTATCCTTAGGTTATTATTGCCTTTTCTCCAACTCTCTAGGAAAAAAAATTTCTTCCAACACCGTATCAACCTCCAGAACAGATTCTCTGATCTTTCCTAACCATATAGTTAGTATTGAGAAGGACGTCTAACTAATCTACATGGGCTTCCAATATCAGGTTATGGTTAAGTGAGTTGTGTATAAAAAAAACAACACTTTGATATCTTTGATAGAAATAAAACCTTGAAACAGTTTTCTACCTGAGCAACTAGTCGAGCAAGTAGTGGCATCCAAAACTGCTGACCCTTGTAGTGTAATTTTGGGTTAAAAATGCTGCATAATTGGCTATAACAAGTGTGATTTGAAGCATCTGGTTGTTTCTGTCCATTGTGAATGTTTGAACAAGTTTATTTTACCATTTCAAACCTGTGTGCACTGTTCATTTCGTCAAATTTGAGCCTACATGCAAAATCACTTCCTAAACCATCAATATTGCTTAAATTTGGAAGTGAATTAGTGATTTTTGAGTGTAGTGTGATTCCTTGTTGTTTCAATGTTTAAACACCTTTAAATTGATGATATAAAGTTGCTTGAATCATCACTTGAGCTTTAGAAACTCTGCCACTCATTTTTGGGTTTGAAAGCACACTTTTAAAGCCATTTTTCTGGTGCAGTTTTCATTTTTAGTGTGTTTAATTTTGTACATTCTTTAAATTTCAATTCTGGGTTGGCAAGAGCTGGTTACAAGTTTGAAAATGGAATTATATGATCAAAAAAGTATAATCCAATCATAAAAATCATTTGAAAACCAAGCAATCCAGTTTTGAACCCCAAAAACCGAAAATCACAAAATCTGCACTTCTTCTTTGGAGACTTTCATCAAACAGTTGCATTTTTATAAAACACCTTACTGCACTACTTTTGGCTCTTCGTTTTGTACTTTTCTTGCGTGCTTAATCTGATCTAGTGCCTCTCCTAGGTTCCTTTTGTGTCCCTCTATTGATTCAAGGCTTAAAATCATTTGAAATCCACTTGTTTGGCCTTCAAATTGTGCTACAAAGTCTGTTACTTGAAATTAAAATCTGGTGCAGTGCAGATTTTTGCTGTGACTGGTTTAGTGTGTGGTAGGGTGTTGTGACGTTTTGGTGAGGCGTCCAAGGTCCAGAATTCTTGCTCCAAGGGGGTAGCATACTAGGTAATGGAAGGGTTGCTGAATTGGACAAAGAAATTAGCTTGATTTTCAACAGCATTTCACCAACTTGGAACCACTTTTTTAGGTTCTAACAACTCAAACTTTGAGTTTTACCTAATCCTTTGCTTTTGACTAGTTTCCTAGGTTCATTTCACTACTTTATACTTGTTAGGATGTTGACATTACTTAAAATGAGTCTATATTAGGTGAATTGACAATTTCTCACCTTATAAGTACACTTTTTATAATCTAAATACTCAAACTTTGAGTTTTAGGTTATTCTTTGCTTTTCACCACTTCAACAACTTTGTTTGGTGAATTGAAACTTGTTAGAACTCAAATTTAACTCAAAACCAAACTGCTACTCAAAATCACCTTTCTACTTCCCAAAATTGACTCAAAATTGGTGGTTTTGAAAGTGATTTTGTGCCTAAGCCATTCTAACACTTTGCTAATCATTTTAACAGTTTTAAGTCATCAAAATACACTTATTTGAACTCTAATTAGGCATAAAACAGAACTGCAACTTAGATTCACTTTGCAAGTTCCAAAAATGGCTCAAATATGATGGTTTGACATACTAAATTGCATATAGGTCATTCTAACTTCATATCAATGGTTCTAACAGATTTAATACATCAATTTGGACTTGTTTAAACTTCCAAATATCACAGAATCACAGCAGAACGAAATTTGACCTGTAATGACTCAATTAGGTACTTTTTACTACATTTTTTAAGGTTTTAAGTAGTGTCATTTTGAGTTTTAGGGAATTTTTTGCTTATGACCACTTTCCTACCATCATTTCACTACTTTAGACTTGTTAGGATATTAACATTACTTAAAATTACTCTACTTTTGGTGAATTGGCAATTTGTCACCTTTTAAGTGAACTTTTTAGGTTGAAACTACTCAAACTTTGAGTTTTAGGTACTTGTTTGCTTTTGAGTAGTTTCCTATCTTCACTTGACTAATTTAGACTTATTAGGATATTAACATTAGTTAAAATTAGTCTACTTTAGGTGAATTGCAAATTTCTCACCTTTTTAGTAGACTTTTTAGGTTCTAACTACTCAAAATTTCAGTTTTAGGTACTTGTTTGCTTTTGAGTAGTTTCCTAGTGTCATTTCATTACTTGAGCCTTGTTAGAATATTAACATTAGTTATTCTTAGTCTACTTTAGGTGAATTGCCATTTTCTCACCCTTTTAGTACACTTTTTTGGGTTCTAACTACTCAAACTTTGAGTTTTAGGTAGTTTATTGCTTTTGAGTAGTTTTCTAGCTTCATTTCACAACTTTAGACTTGTTAGGATGTGTAGAATACACATTCTTAGGTTACTATAGGTGAATTCCTAATTTCTCACCTATTTAGTACACTTTTTAGGTTTTAAGTAGCCAAATTTTGATATTTAGCTACTTGATACAATTTGACATCTTTCTTAGCTTCATTTGACTACTTTACTCTTGTTAGGATAAGAACATTGCACATTCTTAGGTTACTTTAGTGCAATTTGCAACTTTTGACCTTTCTAGTGCATCTTTCCGGTTTTCATAAGCAGATTTTGATTTCTTTCCTATTTTCATTACTTACCATAGTTTTCAATAGTCTTGTACCATTTAAAACATGTTTAGATAGTTACATTACAGCTTCATCTGTTAGTTTAGAGAATTTTTCATGATTTGAGATTTCTAGCATAGTTTTAGGTTCTCAATAGTCAATTTTTGAGTTTTTGTAGAGAGGTAGGTTTTAGGTTGTTTCTTAACTTGCTTTTAACATTTAAAACTTGTTTACAAAGCTGCAGTGCATTTTACTACACTGCAATTAGTGTAGTCCTCATTTCTATACTAGTTTGAGTGTACTTTTAGGCTTTCTTTAGTGAGTTTTAGAATCTCTTAGAATTAGTGACTTTTGAAGTGCTCTTAGTTTTCTTTAGACATTTAAGACTTTATTAAGAAGTTTCTTTACAAGTTTGTTTCTATTTTAGTTTAGTTCTTACTTTTACCTTGTTTAGCCTAGTTTTAGAGTGCTTTGATAGGTTTTGAGTATTGAAATTTTGAGTTTCTTGAAGATTTTAATTTTTAAGTTGATTTATAGCTTTCTTTAGTCATTCAAAATTTGTTTAAATGGATTTTACCTCTGTTTTTGAATGATTTTTATAGATTTGTTTTTGAATTGATCTTAATAGCAGTTAAGTATCTCAAAATAAACTTTCATTCTCTTATTAAATAGTCCAAACAAATTAACAAATAACTTTAACCCCATTACCCAAATATGATACATTCATGCATCAGTATTTAACATTCCTACATATTAACTTAGTCCTCAAAACCACATGCTCATGACCATATTACAAAAACTTCTCTGCATCTTTATTTCCTAAATATCCCTTGCAACTACAACATTTGCACTACTCGGTTACATTTAATCTTATCAGCACAATAACTAAGAGTATAACTAAATTCAATAATCACCAGCCATCATACAATATTCTAAACTCAAAAGATACAAATTTGATTTTTAGTTTCGTCCAACTCAAACCAGATTTCATCCATTACGTTTAATCCAAACAAGGAATTAATAGCTCTCCATACCTGGAAAATGTGTTCGCCCTCTCCGCAAAATGTTTCCTCCAAACTCCGTAACCTCACCCGTCTCGCACTCAATCCGAAATGCTTCCTAGCTTGCACTCGCACCTTTCTTTACTCTTTAGTTTCTACAATCACTTGCATTAGTCTATTTCTAACCCTCTCTTCATGATTGAACTCCAATAGAGCCTCCCAACCCACCACGTTGCGATATACAGCCCAAAACCACACTGGCAGCTGGGACAGGGATGACTGCAAATCACTCCTCCAAGGTTTCGTGCTTAGGATTGATGCAAAGGACAAGGGTTTTGTGGGCGAAGGGTTTCGAGCAAAGGGGGAAGGGGGTTTTCGTGGCCAGCTTCAAGAGGAGACGAAGATTATTTGGTGCGAAATGAATTCGAGAATGAGAATATCCTATTTTTGGCCCTAATTAATCGAACATATCACCGGCGGCTCACAAGCCTTCGGAAAACGTTCACAAGCCCTTCGGAAAACGTTATTTACCGACGGTCTAAAAGCCTTCGGTAATAAGCCTTCGGTAATTAACGCATTTCTTGTAGTGTCACACACATCACTTTTATATTTAAGCAAATATACACAGGTTACCCGAGTACAATCATCAACAAAACTCATAAACCATTTTTTTCCATTATCTGTAGATAATAGGGCAGGGCCCCAAACATCTGTGTGAATTAATGAAAAACGAAAATCAGTTTTGTTATTGCTCAAAGGAAACACAACACGATGATTTTTTGCCAAAACACAAGTTTCACAAAAAAAAATCAGAAATATTGCATTTATGAAATAGTGATGGAAATAATTTTTTTAAATAACCAAAAGAAGGATGTCCCAACCGTCTATGCCACAACCAAATTTCTTTGTTGTTTTTATCTTGTATGAGATCGTTCGCAAGACAAGCCAACCCTCTTTTATGGTTTGATTGTGAGACATTTTCAAGATAATACAGTCCTTCACTCTCTCTATCACTAGCAATCTTCTCCTTAGAATGGATGTTCTGAAAAAGACAATGGGTTGGGTAAAACAAGGCAACACAAGAATGTGATTTGGTTAACTTGCTGACGGAGATAAGATTACAGTTTAATGTAGGAACAAATAAAATATCAGGAATCGATAAAGAGGGTGAGAGGGATATAGTACCTATACCTTCAATAGGAGATAAGACCCCATTGCCATTAATAATAACAGTTTTAGAACAATTAGAGGAAAAATTAGTAAATATATGAGGATCACAAGTCATATGATCAGTAGCACCCGAATCAATTATACAATCACTACCCTTAGTAACAACAGAAAGATTAAGGACAGAGTTAGATATACCTAACTTGGTCACAAATTCGGCAGCAGTAGAAATATAACTCTTGGAAGCCGCGAAAGTTTCAGAATCATGTTTCTCCCATTGATTGTGATCGGAAGAAGCCATCAGAAATATTCAATGAAAAAAAAACACTGATTTCTATATTGTAGAAGATATCAGTGTTTGGCTCTGATACCATAATAAAATGTTTAAAGACTAATTTTGATGTATTATTCCAAATAGTAGAGTACCATATATACATTCAAGAATCCTATAATTCTTCACCTATTAAAGAAGATGCACAAATCTACACAAATTATAATAATATTTAAATTATAACTAACACAATATTATTGTCTAATATTCTTTAATAGAATATTTGACATATGTAATAAATATAGTTATGATGTTGCGAATCATGCGAAATATTAATATTTACTTGATGCGTATTCGTTATTATATATTATTACAAGTTGGAAAAGAAAGTAAAGCAAAGAAAAAGAGCTTACTTAGCGACACCCACATGTACTAGAATTAGTGTCTGTTTTTTTAGTTTAATAAGAATTATGATCTAAAATAGCTTTTATAATAAAAAAATTATACATGGAATAAATAAAAATGATCAAAAATAAAATTATAACATTTATTTATATTTATTTTTGTAACTATAATAAAAAAATTATTATTCTTTGCTATAAAAAAAACACACATATACTCGTATATATTTTTATAGTCTTTTATAACGAGCTTTCTAGCGATTTTTCTAAGGTAAAATTTTGAAAACAAACTTTCCAGAATATATAAATAGTAGATTATAAAACAGACTTTGAGGAATGAAACTTCCCTTTTCCAATGGGGTGTAAAAATAAGCAGTGATGATGCACAGGCTATAATAACAATGATGTGATAAAATAAAAAAAAAGTATTTTAAGTTTTTTCTTTTAATAAAATGTTAAAAAAAAAGGGTAAAATAATCGCTAAATCCAATCTAGTCTACCAACCCATTAGTCTAATTAATTGATTTATTACTCACCTACTTCTTAAACCTAATAAGACAAATTTACTTTTATATGTTATTATTATTTATTATTATTATTATTTTGCATACAATAGTAAAACAAAATTCTAATTCATGAGAATATCTCTATCTATTTGTTTTTGTGTTTTATAATACTCATTTTGGCAGTGTTCTAATTGCAATTATTAAGATGCACATGAGTTATTGAAGTAACTGTTGGAAATATAATAACTTCAGTTGTTCCAATGTTCCATAAATTTGTTCAATGACTAACTATTCAAAGAATAATATACAGATTTAATTACTCATTTGTTCTATACTTTAACCATTTGTACATTTTAATCCTTGTACCAATAAATCGTTCCTAATTATTTTATTTTTGTATCCATGTTTTTTTTATCTGTCTTTTAAAATGTTTACCAAATATAACAAATGTTAGTGGTCATAATAAAATAGTCACAAAGTTTATTACAAGAAGAAGAAAGTATATCATATATTTTTGGTTAAAATATTTTTTGGCTTTTATATTTGTTAAAAAATTTCAAATAAATTTTCATATTTTTATTGTTCTCAATTGAATTTTTATTTTTTAAAATGCGTAATAATTAGATCATTTATGTTAGAATTATACTAACATGACATCTTTTTCTTTAATTTTTTTAATTAATTATTTATTTTGTTTGAAGAAATTCTTTTTATCGTGTGTCAAAAGTCATGTGGCAAGACATGATATGAATCTCAATTTAATCTATGTATTTATTAATTTTATTCTAATTTTTTCTTTATATTAAATATTTTTATATCTCTTCATATTAATATCAAATTTAATTTTTATATAAATATTATAATGATATTTTTATTAAAATTGATATTTTTATTAGTGATTTTTAACAAGATTATATATTTCAAATAATTGTACATAATTTCATATAAATTTATAAATTTATAAATTTATATTTTAAATATTTCTATAACATTATATATCAATAATTTTTATATAAATGTTAGAGTTAGTTTAAAAATAACAATTTTATAAATTTAAATGTAAAATGTTAAACAATTTTACTATGGTTTAAAATAAATATATTTAAAATTTTAAAAGAAAATTTAAATGAATTTGAATACAAAATATAAATTTTAAAAAAATTAATATTATTAAAAATATCAATTTTAATAAAAATATCATTATAACATGAAATATGATCTCAATTTTAAAAAAATAAAATAACTCAGAATTTAAAAAAATAAACTGAATTCAATTAAAATAAAAAAAATACTAATTTAAAATTTAAACTTGACGCGTGACAAAAAATAATTAAAAGATTAAAAAAATCACAAACTAGTAAAACATTTATTTAACAATGTTATTATAATAGTAAAGAAAAATAACTAATTATTACACTCTTTAAAAAAATAAAAACCTAATATAATTTTTTATGACCTATTTAAAATTTTCAAATAAATAGAACTACTAACGGATTATTTTAACCTATATTTTCTATATAAACTAATTTTTGGTTTATATAATTTATTTTCTTACTTTTAAGTTTCTCTATATATTAACAAGAAAAAAAGAAAAATTGTGAGAGAAATTGTTTTAAAATAAAATACAAAAAAAATAATATAAGTTTAAATGTGTTAAAATAACTAGTGGGTCAGAGTAGATCAAGCTTTTATAGTAAGGAAACGTGTTTGCGTTGTAAAATGGAAGGAGAGGCTGCTATTGTCCCATATGCCAAATGGATAGGAAAGTACCAACGCAATGTCTCTAACCAAAGCGGCTTTCACATTTTCCACCGTCTTTAAACTTCTTTCTTTCCATTCTCACCCAAAACGTAACCTTTTTAATATCGTGGATAAAAAGTTAAAAAAATTTATAAATTCAATATCTCAAAATTTTTAATTAAAACATGAAATCAATTCTTTATTTAAATTTAACTCATGTCTTACTTATAACATAATTTTGTAACATTAAGTTAAAGTTATAATTTATTTCTTTTCAGAGCAATAGGTTCTATTCCTGATTATTATGTATTCATACTCACGGTAATCCTAATACAAGGGAATCAAGTTAGAGAAAAAAATAACTTACCCAATTGAAAAAGTTTTCTTTTTTCTTTTTCTATAAGGAACTTGACAAGAAAGGGCACTTGTATGTAAGAAACTTTGACTTTTCCTTGGAGGAACTTGGCAAGAAAGAACACACACGTGTGTATATATATTCACAGAAATTGAGTAAGATGAGAGAAAAGTGAGAAAAGAAAGAGCAGCAAAGAAGATCTGATAGATGATGAGGGAGCTATGGAGTCAAATGGGATCGTTAATGGCAACTGTGGTGTTCATGTACACCGTTTTTGAGCGATTCTTCCCTTCTTCCTTTCGTGACCGTCTTCAGGCCTATGCTCAAAAAGTGACAAACCATTTCAACCCTTACATCCAAATTACCTTTCCTGAATTTTCAGGAGAAAGACTGAAGAAAAGTGAAGCATACAATGCCATCCAAACCTACCTCAGTACAAACTCATCTCAGAGAGCCAAAAGACTCAAAGCTGAAGTGGTGAAGGATAGCCAAACCCCACTGGTCCTCAGCATGGATGACAATGAAGAGATCACTGATGAGTTCCAAGGTGTCAAAGTGTGGTGGAGTGCAAACAAAGTAAGCTCCAATCCACAGAGGTACAACCCTTTCTCTTACTACGGTTCCTCTGATGAGAAAAGGTTCTACAAGCTCACCTTCCACAGAAGCTACCGTGATATCATCACCATGTCTTACATCAAGCATGTGTTGGAAGAGGGGAAGGAAATTGAGTTGACAAACAGGCAGTTGAAGCTTTACACCAACAATCCTAGCAGTGGTTGGTATGGTTACAAGCAGTCAAAGTGGAGCCACATAGTGTTTGAGCACCCTGCCTCTTTTGAAACACTGGCAATGGATCCAAAAAGGAAGGAAGATATCCTGAAAGACCTTGCCAAATTTAAGAAGGGAAAGGAGTATTATTCAAAGATAGGTAAGGCTTGGAAAAGAGGGTATCTTTTGTATGGCCCTCCAGGGACCGGGAAGTCTACCATGATAGCTGCTATTGCTAAGTTCATGAACTATGATGTGTATGATCTTGAATTGACAGCAGTGAAGGACAACACTGAGTTGAGAAAGTTGTTGATTGAAACTCCAAGTAAGTCTATTACCGTGATTGAGGACATTGATTGTTCTCTTGATCTTACTGGGCAGAGGAAGAAGAAAAAGGAAGAGGTTGAGAATGAAGAACAAAAAGATCCTATGAGGAAGAATGAAGAGGAGAGTAGCAAGAGCAGCAAGGTAACTCTATCCGGGTTGCTGAATTTTATTGATGGGATTTGGTCAGCTTGTGGAGGTGAGAGGATCATCATTTTCACCACAAATTATGTGGAGAAACTTGACCCTGCTCTCATCAGGAGAGGGAGGATGGATAAGCACATTGAGATGTCCTATTGTTGTTTTGATGCATTCAAGGTGCTGGCCAAAAACTACTTGGATGTTGAGTCCCACCTTTTGTTTGGTAGAATTGGGAATTTGTTGAAAGAGACAGAAATGTCACCTGCTGATGTTGCTGAGAATCTAATGCCAAAGTCTGAGGATGAAGATGTGGAGACTTGCCTGGAGAATTTGATTATGGCTCTTGAGAAGAACAAGGAAGAAAATGCAAAGAAAAAGGCAGAAGAAGAAGCACAGAAAAAGTTGGAGGAGGAGAAAGCCAAAGAAGAATCTACTCAGAATATTTGGTAATTTGAAATATCTACCAATTTTTCCAATGTAGCTTCTTGGCTTAATAAGAATCAATTAACCTTCTTGTGTTGCTCAATCTTTATTTTCCTTATCTTCTGGTTTTTCCAATGTTTCTTAGATTACAGATTGAACTCACTTCATTTCAGTCTGTGCCATCTTTGTATAAGGCATAATGTTTGGTTCATTGGAAACCAACCACCTGAAAAAAATGCAGTTCAAAGATTTTACTACACGGAAGAACGGTGTTTTTTTAAATAAAAAAACATCCTAGTCAAATAAATATACAATGATCATTGTCTTACCAATCTAAGTCACTCTTCCAACTCTCTTGCAGGCCAAAAAGAAATTATTTTTATTTGATCTTTGACGTTGTTGATGACTGAAAGGTTCAATGTTTCTTAAATAAATAGTTCTCAGCTACTGGTTCACAAGTTAATTATCAAACAGTTCTCAGTTTCAACCAATACTTTATATTAAATTGTGATAGTCACAAAGTTAAACATGGTTATGGATTCAATGTTACTATTAGACGACAATCTAGCATTTGTAGTTTTCACCAGTTACTGGTTTTTGGACCATTACTGATAATTACCCTATATTTTCTATATTTTGATCCACACTCAAACACGAAGACCTTTTCTCCCTTCCTAGATTCATACATGGACAGTGAAATCAGATAAGAAAACTAATTAGAATTTTTTATATAAACATTCAGAAATATTTAAGCTATAATAGTCAGCTATTAAATAAAAATGATAATAAACAAAAATAAGTCTTTTCATTCTGTTTTCTTGCTCTGTGCCCTCCCTAAACAGAACATAGAGCAGGCCTAATTTACTTTTTCTTGCAAAAGCAAAGGCTGATTTCATCTTTATCTGGTGACCTTTCAAGCTTTATAAGAACCACTCAAAATGAACACTGTGTAGCATAAGAAAGTCAAAAATTGGGATACCTAACCCAATGTTTTTGTTTTTCTGCTCTATTGTATCTTCTTATCCAATTGATTAAGGAACCTGTAGTCGGTGCTATGACAATTTAGCATGCATCAACACACGTCATACACAACAAAATATTTTTCTAAATCTGATCAAATACATAAATAAACTAAAAAACAGCACAGATATAGTGGAAGTGCTTCTAATAAATTATTTATGATAAGATGTAATGAAAGAAAACTTTTTCTAATACACTAGATTATGTGTTTAATATTGGTAATAAAGTTTGATCATGTGAATCAACCAGAAGTCACGAATCAGATCAGTTTACAGTATTATAAAATTCAACAAATTTATTGTATATTATGATTTATGATTTATCCACAGTGTAGTATGGCCTATTTTTATTTGAAGTATATCCGAAGATATTATGAGGTATGAGAGGGATATTTTGTCACACATATCCCGAATCTTCTATATAAGAGAATGTCTGAACCAGAAAGTTGTCTGCAAGAAAAAGTAAGAGGTGGAAGTAAGATGAATCCAGGTGATCTGTTTGGTCACATAGGATCCATAGTTGGTTCCTTGATATTTGTTTGGGCCATGTTTAAGCAATTTTTCCCTTACCAAGTTGTCAACCAAATTGAGAAACACTCCCAAAGATTGGTGACTTATGTATACCCTTACATCCAAATCACATTCCATGAGTTCACAGGTGAGAGACTGATGCGCAGTGAGGCCTATTCTGCCATAGAGAACTACCTCAGCTCCAAGGCATCAACACAAGCAAAGAAGCTCAAAGGTGACATAGGGAAGAACAACCAGTCACTTGTTCTCAGCATGGATGATCATGAAGAAGTAGGTGATGAGTTCAGTGGTGTGAAGCTTTGGTGGGCCTCTGGCAAGCACATTTCCAAGGCACAGTCCACAATTTCCTTCCACCACCCTATGTCAGATGAGAGAAGGTACTACAAGCTCACTTTTCATAAGAGAAACAGAGATGTGATCTTAGGGACATATCTTAACTATGTTATGAAAGAGGGTAAGGCCATTAAGGTGAAAAACAGGCAAAGGAAGCTTTATACCAATAGTGGTTCTTATTGGAGCCATGTGGTGTTTGAGCACCCAGCAACATTTCAAACACTGGCTATGGATCCTGAGGAGAAGGAAATGATCATTGATGATCTCATCACATTCAGCAAGTCAGGGGGGTTCTATGCAAGGATTGGGAGGGCATGGAAGAGAGGGTACCTACTTTATGGACCACCAGGAACAGGCAAGTCCACAATGATTGCTGCTATGGCAAATTTGTTAGGATATGATTTGTATGATCTTGAGCTGACTGCTGTGAAGGACAACACTGAATTGAGGAAGCTTCTGATTGAGACCTCAAGCAAATCTATAATTGTAATTGAGGACATAGATTGTTCACTTGATTTGACTGGCCAAAGGAGGAAGAAAAAGGAAAAGGAAGAGCAAGAGCAAGAGCAAGAGAAGAATCATCCAGGGCAAAAACAACAAGGAATGCAAGAGAAAGATGTCAAAAGTAGCCAGGTAACACTTTCTGGTCTGCTTAATTTCATTGATGGGTTATGGTCTGCAAGTGCGGGTGAGAGATTGATAGTTTTCACCACAAACTATGTGGAGAAATTGGACCCTGCATTGGTCAGGAAAGGGAGAATGGACTTGCACATAGAGTTGTCCTACTGTGGCTTTGAGGCATTCAAGTTATTGGCTAAGAATTATCTTAACATTGATGCACACCATCTGTTTGGCACAATAAGTGAACTGCTCAAGGAAATCAAAATTACTCCAGCTGAGGTTGCAGAACATTTGATGCCTAAAAGTGCTTCTGGGGATGCAGAAATTTACTTGAAAAGTCTGATTCAAGCACTAGAATTGAGAAAGATGCAAGAAAAAGTTGTGCATGGTCCTCATTGGACTGAAAATTAGTCAAATAGTGTGGATACTTTTCTAAATAACTTTTAATAATACTTGATGAAGTATATTTAATACTCAGTGACATCTTTAGAACATTCATGAGCTGAACTTTAAAAAATTGTAGAACTGCTACACCTGTCCTTTGTGGCCTAAAACATTGTTCTATGGTCCAATCTAAGTGGTACCTAATTGATGACCTAACAAAATTTTCCAACAGACATATGCTGATGATTGGAAGCATAGAATATGTATGAAACTAGTGATCTGATAAACTCATGATGTATACCTTTATACGCAAGCACGCACTTCATCTTCATTAGACTGCACTAAATCCAGAATTGTGATAAGAATGGTGTAAAGTTGAAGAAAAGGGAATGCTAATATTATTAAATAACACATACAAACAACAGAACTGATGTTGCAACAAATTCAGATTATATATTATATGGATACAATACTAGTGTAGAAATATCTATTTATTTTTTAATTTACAAAATAAATGTACCCGATTAATTATTCTTAAAATTAAGATAATTTTAAGAATGATTAAAATAAGCCAACAAAAGAATGATTTTAGCCAACCATATGTCTTTAAAAAACACATTTTTCTTATAAAGATGGTTTGAGTTGTATTACAGGGATAAAAAGATTATTTAATTAATTTTTCATTCAAATAAAATTTCTTTTAATCTTTTCAATGACTTTATTAATTATTAAGTCTCAAAATAGAAATAATCAATAGTGAAATAAAGTTATAAAACTAATTTTCTATTTAATTTAAATTTATAAAATATCTTTGCTTTATAATTTATATTTTTACTATCATTAAATAATTTAAAATGTTTTGAATTTTAATTTTTATATTTTATATTTCATAAATATTTGAAAATACCCTTCAAATGAAGGATAGTTCTCTAATATCCTTATGTTAATATGCTTGCACAAGTTGTTCTTCAGGTCTGGTAGTGAGTGGTAGAATGAATAGTATACAATACAACTAGTACAATCATTTTGCAAAAAATAGAAGTACTTCATACCACTTTAAAGGATGAAATAGAACAGTTAACTAAAGAGGAAGAAGTTAATATGCTAATGAAATTTCTGGTGAAAGAGTGAGAAGGAATGCCACAGTCCATTAGTATTTTAGATTAGTTCAGTAATTTCTCCTTTTTGATTGAATAAAAGTTGTACCAGTATTTGACATGTAGTTTTAATGACTTTTCTTTGGTTATACTGTCTTAATACGAGAGAGAGAAAAACCGTTTATGGTTATTGTTTTTTCATCTACTTTGAATATTTGAATCTGCTAAAAAGCTCTTATTACCACCATAATTCTCTGTATACTGCATACTCCTACAGTACCAGCTAAAAGAAAAGGTTTTTTTCACTTAATATGAATGTCAAACTATATTGGCTGGGATATTTCTTATACTTTTTAAATATAAACTACTTCTAAGAATGTATGATAAACAAATATATATTAAACAGCTACAATTAACTAATGATAGTAAATTAGAAACTGGGCATCCCTTGGTATTTTTTAAGGTATCAATAACATGCAATAACCAATAAACAACTTTTATTGCAACAAATATCAAACAGAATCAAATCATTTGATTCCAGAACCAACCTTAATTCCAACAACAGAGGTGTAAACACTTCCTACTCAGATTTGTGTTCACCGGCACCTCCCCATCCATAAGGACAAAATGTTATTACATACTCTGAGGATGCACAACTCACTAATGGAGTAGGTGAGTCAAAAGCATAGCTAAAATAGTTAGGACAAGCATCCTTAAATATCTTTGAGTACACACTAGGCTTGCACTTCCCTGGACTCCCATATTCATTCCTACAACAAAACCTGTCATCATCAAAGGCCAAACAAGCACTTTTGCATCCCACAACTTCTCCCTTGGAATTCAGCACCTCAAGTTCAGGAGGGCACAACGCTCGGACATCCTTCAAGCACCCTTGAATGAGGCATTTGGGGTTTGTGATCTTGGGAGTGACAGACACAGGGATGTTGTAGCCATCAACAAGGCTAACATCATAGTAATTTGGCTTTCCTCCTTGAAGTGAAACTTCAACCAGTGTTGCTGGGGGAGTGCCTATGAGTCCATTGCATGCTAGTCTTCCATCACAGTCCCCAGTTTCACAGGCTGGTTTCCAATTTGAACCAAAATTGCAACCTGTTCTTGCCCAGATTCTACCATTCCATGTCCATGGTGCTATCACACGTTCGGTTTGACCTGGAGCAAGGTAGAATCCTCCATCTGCTATCACTGGTTGGCCACTGTTTGGTGCAGTTGCTGGCCATATTGGAAAGGGACATTTGTTGTGCACATAGAGTGCAACTTGATGCGCCTCTGCATTTCCTGCATATATACTTTTCATTCTTAGCAATTGAATTTAATTTGTTTACATCATCAACCATTGAGAAACATCAAATGAATAACTTTTGAACTAATCCTTATAAATGTCAATAAACAACATGAGATTTTCTGATTAAATGATAACCTAAAATCCATTTGTACTGACTGCTCACACACTAATTTCTATACATTGTTATAGAACAATCAATCAGAGTTCACACAAGTTCCAAAAACTAAATATGTAAACATTAGAGACAACCCACTTCAACTGTTAACCTATAAGCTATATTAACATGAAAAATAAGATGAATATGGAATTACCACAGTAAAGGGAAGAGCAGATCAGGAAGAAAAAGAAAGCCACATTACACTTTGGCAGCTGCATTATTCTGAATCTTGGTAAATGAATGGTATGAACACCTAACACACATTTACTTTTATATATATATGTATGAGAAAATAAGTTTGTTCTTGAATTTTACTCTAAGATTTGATGTGGATAATCTTAACATAAAAGGAAGAAAAAGGATGATGTTGACCCTTAAGCGTACATGGTCTTTGCTTGAAGGAGAACAAAGCAATAGTTAACAAGTGGACAACAGTAATGAGAATGAATGTTTGTTAAGTTAACTGCTACTGTAGACCTAGATTATGCTTAAATTTTATATATATATATTTTTTTTATAATGAGGCATTGAATATGTAATGATTATGTCAAAATGGCCATCTTCTAGTAAGAAAATAACAAATTTAACATTATTGTAGTATTCGCTACTGTTAGTTTAACATCAAAGATAAAAAATATTAATTAATATAATCAAAGTAATAAAAGAATATTTTAAATTAAGAATTTTATAGACACTCACTTTAACTAAAATAATATAAAACATTTAACTTAAATATATTTTAAGTTAAGTCCTACAATTTACAAATATTGTCATGGATCAATTTAATGTTAATAAATTACTTTTGTTACTTTTAACATTTTTTTAATGTTTGTTCCCTATCATCAACGAATTTAGTATGAAAAATATAAATCATTATTAAAAAAAATTGGGTTAGTTTTAATTGTATAATTCAATTATGTAGTATATTTAATATTCTTTTTTAAGTACCATAATCGTATACAATTTTTATAAATTTTTAATAAATTATTAGCGATAAATTATAAATTATGTAATACTTCATTATATTACTAGTTAGTTTTTTATTCATAAAATATTATTTAAAATAATATTTCATATAGTTTTATCATATAATAATAATTGTATTGGTATACAAATATTACTGAGAATATACAATATTAGTATATAATGTGTATTGAAGACAACAGCAACAGATAGAATGTAAAATTAAATTCAAAACACAAGTAGGATCATATTTCAAGTAGGGGTGGGCAAACTCTCCTATAGTCAGTTCACTGCACTGTACAAATTTAATTAACTATAAATTAGTTTATGAAAACTATACTGAACCAAAAAAAGTTCAGTTAACTGAATTAAACTAAGTATTTTTTAATTAACTATAGTTTAGTTCAGTAAACTATTTTAACTCAAACTAACGGAATGTTTTGGCACTGCTGTTAAATATTAGCATTGCGCCCAAAATTAACAGTGATCCAAATCTTTCTGCAAATTGTTTATGAATGGTAATACGTGTCAGGCTTTTGCTCACTACACCCCATAATTATTAATTGTTGTTCTATAATTTTTGAAATGACCATTTTAATTTTTATGATATGTTTTCTTTATTACGAAGCCTTTCGAAATAAGTTTTATTAAACAAATTTTTTTAAATAAGGTTATTGAAACAAGTTTTTAACAACAATTAGTTTTAAATCTAATTTAATTCTATAAAATCAATAGATCTAAAAATAAGAAATCTTATTAAAATAAGTAACTATGATACTACATGTTTCAACTCATTTTTGAAACAAAATTTCTAGAAATTTTTTAGAATCCTACATAAACATCATCTTCCCCTTTTCAATTAAACAATTCGAAAGTATTACGGTTTTGTTTTCAAGTTAGACAATCCAGAAAAGAAGAAAATTACATTTTAATACCTTGGAGATTATACACGAAAACGTGTGTTCATCATTTGGGCACAGTGACAAGCTTTCAGTGGCCTCGAGTTGGGAGAAAATTGAGACAGAGAATGATCTAAACTCCAGTTAACTCCAGTTAACAGCTAACTATACAATAAGTTCAATATTTCCAAATTGAACTATTAAACAGTATAATTGGTTTTTAGTAAAAATAGTTTAAGTTTTTTAAGTACAAAAGAGTATAGATAAACTATAGTTTATGGTTTTTAAGTGATTGCCCAGCCCTAATTTCAAGTAAGTTGGTGATGAATCCTAATATGTGAAAATTATTACTTCTTTGTATTATATATATATATATATATATATATATATATATATATATATATAATATTGTTTGAATATATTTTGATTAAATTTCTATTAATTTTTTTATGATATATTAAATGAAACGTAGGAAAAAAATTGAAAATGAGAGGGTTGAATAGATTTTTTTTAAACTTTTGAAAATAAGTGTTTTTAGAGTAGACGGTTTGCAATAAGTTACACTCTTAAATATTTATAAAAGTAAAAACTTTTAAAACCAAAATTAATAAAGCAAATTTATTTTTATACTGATTCGTTCTAAATTGAGCTATATCCAATTCTTTCTTAAGAGCTTAAAGATTTCACTAAAAGATTATAATGAGTTTA
The DNA here is from genome assembly GCA_027742785.1 of Vigna reflexopilosa. NCBI lineage: Eukaryota > Viridiplantae > Streptophyta > Magnoliopsida > Fabales > Fabaceae > Vigna > Vigna reflexopilosa. The sequence goes on from CM050923.1 coordinate 2,892,121, forward strand.
ACTACTCTTAGTTTTTACAATCAACTCAATAGTTAGATGAGTTTCACCACTCCTCTCAGTGGTCTAATTGATTGGACCATTTAACTTTACTAAGTTAAACAAAGTATTTTAATGGCTTAATTACCTACTTAGTTCCCATGTTCGGAGGTAATTTGCTATTTAGTACCCGGTTTTAAAAATGTAGCCATTTGATACCCATGTTTTGAAATTTGTATCAATTGAATCCTACCCACTTAACGCCGTTATAAATCTAACGTTTTTCCTGAAATCAACTTTGAATTGTTGACGAGCGGTAGTGGACGAGCGTCCGAGCATCGTTGGACGAGCGTCCTCTTCTGTTGGACGAGCGTCCTCCACTGTTGGACGAGCGTCCTCCTCTTTTTGGACGAGCGTCCCTCACTGTTGGACGAGCGTCCCTCACTGTTGGACGAGCGTCCTCCACTGTTGGACGAGCGTCCTCCTCTGTTTGGACGAGCGTCCCTCACTGTTGGACGAGCGTCCTCCTCTGTTTGGACGAGCGTCCTCCACTTTTGGACGAGCGTCCTCCTCTGTTTGGACGATCGTCCACAACCGCTCGTCCACAATTCAAAGTTGATGTCAGAAAAACGTTAGATTTATAACGGCGTTAAGTGGGTAGGATTCAATTGATACAAATTTCAAAACATGGGTATCAAATGGCTACATTTTTAAAACCGGGTACTAAACAGCAAATTACCTCCGAACATGGGGACTAAGTAGGTAATTAAGCCTATTTTAATTTACTTGTGAATATACAAACACAACAAAGGTGTTTTTAAAAAACAAATACAAATTATAACTTTCACAGAGAGGATAAGATTTCATTACAAATAAATTTGAAGACTAGTGATAAACTTTAATTTTTCAAAGACAATGCTAGACAACGAAATTTTGAGAGCATAACCATAATGAATGTATTATGCTTATCTTCTCTTCATACAATTATCTTTATATAGTCTTTTTTGAAAAAGATATGGTCGTAGTTAAGTATCCTTTTGGTATGAAGTCATATGCTATATGTTTTTGCAAAGATAGCTTGTGTGGATGCAGAGTATAAAGCACTTGAAGAAACATTTCCATAATGTCTTCCTATCTCTTAACATTCTTCTGATCCAATGCAAAACATTTGAAAAAGCTTTGTACTTTTGTGATTTGCACATATAAAGAGAACACAACACAATAGATAAAATAATACTATACATACATGCATTTAATTCGTTATACCTTAAGCTTTTAGGCAATGTATGTGTAGTTAACCTTTAAATAGTTTATATTTTTAGAGTAATGTTGAGCGTTTAGACAATGCATGTGTACTTAACGTTTAAACATTTTATATTTTTAAAGTAATGTTGAGCGTTTAGGATAGTGTTCATATGATTACAATGTTTAGTAATCTTATTTTAGAGAGTTTATTTTATTAAATGTTATTTCGTTAAACATAGTTTGTTAAATTTCAAAACATAAGTTAATAGATGATATTATCTCATTAGACGATGTTATCTTACCAATCTTTCCAATTTTAATATTTAGCAAATACTCATGCTAACACGAAATGTATACTATAGAAATTGTAGAATAAAAATAAGAAATAAATTAAAATATTTTGTCAAAACTATCATGTTAGTCGAATTTCATTATAGCTCTGTGTAGGAGGTTCATACTACCGAAGTAAAGCAATTGTTCAATCTAATACTATCAAAATCTTATGTAAAACTTTATTCAACAAAGTATAAAAGCTTTAACGAAATCTGTAACATCCCAAATTATAATAATTACCATAATCAGAATTAATTACATTAAGTTAATAAAACAGTGCAGTCTTACAAAAACCGAACGAGCGATAATAAGTCGAACGACATAACATACAGAAATAAAAACGAATGCGATACAAGCAAAAGTTCAGAGACGAACGGTCTTACAAGACTATGACTGATCGTCCAAAATTAATCTTAACAAAACTAAATACACATACGAGCGCTCTAAGGCTCGGCTTTAACTTCCACTTCCACCAGGTTAGTGTCTTCCAAATTTTCTTCTTCTAGCACTTCTTCAAGAGACGCACCTCCATCTGCTCACATCCACACGGATGATCATTGCAAGACAGGACGAACGTACATAGACCGTATGACAACACAAGGAAAAACGAAAGGGTAAGCTTATGATATTTAAATTATACGTCTACACATACAATAAACATTTCATTCCACACATACAGCAAATAACTTAACATAGAATAACATAAAAATATAAATAAGACAGACCGTCCGGACTGTATGATCTGTGTAGTTACAAGCGTCCTTGCACCCGAGTGATGTAGTAACTGGGATACACCAAACAGCTGCCACTCGAGGTTAGTCCGTTCTTACGTCGCCCATGTTAACTTATGGACTAAGGACCTCCTGCCATTCCCACACATGAACTACTCTCCTCTACGTGAAGATGAGTATCACGGAATATCAGGATGGACCAAGCGAGTCTTAACTTATCCACAGTCATACTTTACCAAAATTTAATATTTCACATATCTGAGACGTTCCTCCTTGGAACGCTCGTTCCAATTCCATAATCGTATAATCACTCAATATAGTGTTCACATGGTAATATCTTATAATTTATCATCATTCTCATCTTTACTTTAATAGCATAAAAGGACGAACGTTCAGTCCTCTGAAGAATTAGGACGAACGTCCAAATAACGTACTGGATGGACGAACGTTAAAACCAGATTTAGCAGAACCCTTTAATCAATCAGAAAGACTCCAAAATAATAAAACAATTTCAGAATATTTTAAGTACCAAGAGGTAAGATTGACTCAACTTGGACAAAGATACATCAAGAGGAAGACATAATTACATTGGGAGCTTTTTGTTTAAAATGGGACGACTGCCAGTCAATGACCTAACACGCCAATATATAATTACTAGCCATTTAGGACGAACACTATTTTCGTTCGTTAAGAAATCAATTATAAGGACGAACGTTCAATCTAAGACCGAACGCTTCATTAATGCGAACGCTCGTTAGATGACCGAGCCCCAATCATGACGAACGCTTGGTATAAGACCGAGCGCTATTTAGGACGAACGCTTTGGTATAAGACCGAGCGCTATTTAGGACGAACGCTTCGGTATAAGACCGAATGATATTTAGGACGAACGTTCAGTATAAGACTGAACGCTACTTAATGCAATATTATTAAATTTAAGGCGTACGACAACTCTATGTGGAGCCGAATGCTCAAACATAGTAATTCAAATAAAGACGCTCGTTCTCAAACCGAACCCTTTCCAAATGAAAGAATTCAACTCTAAGTATTTTTCAGGGGAAACCGAACGGTGTAAGACCTTTCGATGACGATCGTAATTTATCATAGGGAAATTTATCAAATCCAGATTTTCAACTAAGTTAACTCACTATTTCTCATGTGATTCTTACTTCGTAATTTTCATATTCAGGATTATTTCTCATACTATACAGATTTTCATCATATTAATAAATTCAACCATATCATAGTCATACATCTTTCATACGAATCCGATTCAACATGCATTTCAACCAACAGAAAAATATCTTCATACAGCACAACAGGGTTCGTTCATGCAGATCCAGAACAGCACATATACATATATTTCATACAAACAACCCATATCATGCTTTCATGCAATCATACAAGTATAAATTTAAATATATAAGCTTCCCTTACCTGGATAGCAGTGTACTCCCAAGAGCAAGATTCAGCGTTCCCTCTAACAACGTCCTACCCTCAGGTTTCGCTCAACAACTTGCGCTCAACTAAATACCAGAATAATAAACGACTCAGACCTAAAACCCACGCATGCAACCAGAACTAGGGTTCGCATGAAACCAAAAGAATGAACGCTTAGAAACTAGAACTTACCAGTTCTGATCCAATTTCTGTTCGATTCAGAATGATGCTCACGTCTTCAGGAACGTTTCTACGGTTCTGAAACGTAATCGGAGAAGGAAATGGTGAGTTACAGAAGAGAGAAGGTGAACTGGTTCTAGAGAGAAGCTAGAGAAAAAGAAGAGTTGGTGTTCTGAGGAAGAAGATGAGTGATGCAGGTGGGTGAAAGGGTTTTCGAAAATCACTTTTGTTCCTTCCAATTCCAGACGAACGAGCGTCTCACTTTCGGACACCTGTACCCCCACTCTGACTTCAGAAACTTCCAACGTGACAAGTGGCATGCGTGCATGCAGCGCTTGGTGCGTTTTTAATGCACTGAACGTGTGGCGCAGTGCATTTATGGAAGCTGCCAGGTGACTCAGCAGTGCAATAACTACGGATTTGACATTTAATTATGGCTTAATTTTTCGAGATCTCACAAAATCTCATAGCAAATGTCATCGATATGGAACATTTTCACACAAGCTATCAAAATATATGCAATCATTGAAGCATCAAAGGATATTATATATACGTATAATGCTCGTATTATCAAAGCAATATGCATATGAATGATATATGGCTTCTCATAGGTTACAAATCATTTTCTAGAGCATATGTAGATGCATGAATGTAATGTCTCAAAGTATAAATAAAAATAATTATATTAGAGCAAAGAAATAGAAGAGAATTAGAGCGAAATAAATAATAATCAACTGAGAATGAACTTGCATAAATAAATCTTAGGAAAATATTATTTTAACAATTTTTTTATAATTTTAAAATAACTTATGTGATAATTTGTGATTGATCTATTTCAAATATATAAACCAATGCCATAGTTGTCCAAAAAATTATTAAAAAAGATTGTTAAAATATTATGGTAGTAATTCTTATCACACTTTAAACAATGTTAATATGGATCAGACAGCATGTAAAAAAAAATTCTCTAAACGGTAAACTCCCCCTGGTTAACATAGTTCAGAATGCTTGAATTTCTCCCTCGTATTTTAGTTGAGTAAAATAAATTTTAAAACGTTAGTATATATTAATATATATTAAATATTAAATTAAATAAGTATTTATTAATTTTTAAATTAAAAAACAATTTTTTTTGTTAAATATATTAACAGGATTTCAGAAACTGTTTAACAAACTTTTTAAAATTCTGTTTTTAAATTTAAAATGAAATAATAATGTAGTTTAATTTAAAATTTTGATGTTATTCAATATATATTTATATTTTAATAATTATTAAATATCATTTCTATTAATATAATAGTTATATTAAAAGAGTAAAAATAAATTAAAAATAATTAGAATAAAGTAATAATGAAAATAATAAAACAAACATAATAAAAATATAAAATCTGATTTAATATATTTAAATATATTAAATTATATTAGAGTATTAAATTAAATGTTTATTAAAATTTAAATAAAAAACAAAATTTTAAAGAAATTTGTTAAACGGATTATCATGTATTAACAATCCGTTAACATATTTTAACCAATTTTAAAATCTGTTTAATAAATTTTTTAATTTTTTTTATTTAAAATTTAATATATATTCTTAGTCTAATTTAATATTTTAAAATTATTTAAAATATACAATAATACAAAATCCTATTTAATATATTAAATTAAATTAAATATTTATCTGATTTCGAAATCTTATTTAATACAAAATCCTATTTCGAAGTCAGTTAATCAAATCGTTAAAGATGTCAAATATCCATTAAAAGAGATATAGAATGAGTTTAATAAAAAAGAGAAATAAAGTATTCATTAAGATTAATTATGGAATTTTTGAAATAACTGGAGTTGCACACCGAAATCCTTGCCATTATATGAATAAGGCTTAATTACCTACTTAGTCCCCATGTTCGGAGGTAATTTGTTGTTTAATATCCGGTTTTAAAAATATAGGTATTTGATAAACGCTCGTCCACAAACGCTCGTCCACATACACAATCAGAAAAACGTTAGATTTATAACGGCGTTAAGTGGGCAGGATTCAATTGATACAAATTTCAAAACATAGGTATCAAATGCCTACATTTTTAAAATCGGGTACTAAACAGCAAATTACCTCCGAACATGGGGACTAAATAGGTAATTAAGCATATGAATAAAGAAAGTTAACAGAAGAGAGAAAAGGCCCAAATTAGCAGGACCCGGCCCATTCCGCACCCATCTTCTAATTTTAGGGTTTCTCCTTGCTTATAAATACGCAAAGCAAGGACTTAACTCACAGGGTCTCAGTATGTTGCCTCTTCAATCTGTTAAGGTTTCAGTCAAACAGGTTCCTTTCGATTAGGTTTCTTCGTTCTCTTCAATTTTAGGATTTATGTTTCTGTATGCTATTTTCTTTCCTTCTTTTAAAATCATGTGATGAGGAAAAAAACTGCAACAATATGATTGGATTCGTTCCATGATTCCTTGTATTTAAGTCTCTGATGATTGATTTCGACTGCCAACATTGTTTGAAATAGGTTCTTTTGTATTTTTGTTTTCTAATTTTGAATTTGCATCTCCCATTCTTTTCATCTTTATTCGACAAGATCAGTAAGGAGATGTGATGATTTTTACATTGGTCCGTGTTTCTGAATTACCGTGACCGACAAATCTTACCAATTTCTGATCTCCAATTACAGGTAGAACTATTTTGTTGTTGTTTCGTTTCGTCAATTGTTTTCATGCGTATATTGTGATTTGTTTTGGCTCAGTGATTTTTTTGCTTTAATTGCAGTATACGCTATTCCGATTTATTACGTGAGCGGAAATTTAATCGTGTATGAGAGCCATTAATTTGTTAATTTTCCAATTGTTTTTATTGTTATTCACGTAATACCTTTTTTTGATTAACGTTTTTTAATTGTGTTTGATTTACATCTAATTCTGCTATGATGATTTAAGAATAAAATTCACATGTCAGACTTCAGAGATTTTAAAAATCAATGAGAATGACAATTCTTTTTCTGAGCGGATCTTCTGACATTGTTTGTATTATGCTATTTGCTATTATTGTAATGATTTAGTTATTCTGTTTGATATAATTTCTTTGACGGGAGATTTCTGATCTGGAGTCTCGCACTTTTTTGAGGGCAAACAAATTGTGTTTGCATGTTCTCAAGTAACCGTCATAAAACAATTCTCTGGCGTGACGGAGCTGCCCTTAGGGGTGGCATCTCCGCTAGAGTGGTCTCATATTCCATTGCCTTGTGGAGCGGCGTCGCTGCCTTTACCATTTGGGACTGGCCATGAGACAAACATTCTTTCAACTAAGGTATTTTTGTTTATTAGTTGTGTGTTGTTGTGCTAAATGGTGTTTAAAACGTCATTTTTAAATTTTGTTTGCTGTCTTTTGTTGTTTTATATAGCGTTCTTCAGTGACAGGATTGCTCGTGTCGTACAGGATTGCGTGAACAGGTCTTTTGGGTTAAAACATTTTGTAAAGTTGGAAGATTGTTGTTGGAAGTATATAATCGTTCGATAGGTTTTCATAATTTTTTATTTTAAATGTAAATTTTAGTGATTAAAATTGTTGTCATTATTTGTATAATAAATAATTATTTATTTAAATTGTTCTTAGATAAATATATTTTTTATTTATTTTGTGCTGTTTTATTTGTTAGCTAAATTAAAAAAAAGTAATTGGTGCGTATTTAGAGAAATTTCCTTCTATGGAAGTGTAATTTCCATTTCTATACAAAATAAATTCATAATATTTTTAAAAATATTTAATAATGATAAAAAATATAAATTAACATTCATACAAATTTGATAAGTTAATTTGGAATTTAGTTTTAGCACGGCAACAGCTTTATTTCATTAGTGACTGTATCTTATGAGACTTAATAATTAAAAAACAAGTTGAAATTATTTGATTGCAAATTTAATGAAATAATTGTTTACCATTCTTGTAGATTAAGTGTTCTTGAGGACGTGGCCAAAATCGTTATTTTGTTGGTTAAGCTTATTCTTTTAATTGTGTATAAATTAATTTTTAAGAATAAAGAATCGATTGCTTTGAGTTTAGAAAATAGAAGGTTTAATCCTTTATTACATCTTAGCGTTCGTTTGTTATCTCAGCATCTCATTCATCAATTTTTTTAACGCCGTCCACTCAATTTAACGGAAAGGACTCAATTGATATGAATTTTCAAAATTAAAGACCACTTTAAAAAAACGAGGACCCAATTGAGAAATGATACATAAATAGGGATGTAGTAAAGGATTAAACCAAAATAAAAATATAAAATCGAAGGATATTTTTAAGCATTTATCGATTTTAATATATTATCTGGATTTATCTTGTTTCCACCTCCTTTCCGGTTCAAACATCTGATATAGAAGATTCCGGATACGTGTGACAAAATATCCCTCTCATACCTCATAATATATTCGGATATGCTTCAAATAAAAATAGTCCATTTTACACTGGATAAATCATAAGTCATAATATACTATAAATTTGTTGAATTTTATTATACAGTAAAATTTTATTAATCATAAATCATAAGTTGACCCTAGATCGTCTCTCGTTGTTTAAGAATTAGATCAATTGTGGATCAGGAATTATATCAGACAAGATCAAACATTAGCAATAAATTATTTCAAACACTAATCAATGGAAGTTAATTACAGTTACATCGATTACAAGACATGTACATCAACAACTAAGAAACCTCAAGGAATCACAAAAACGCAAGCCTAATAGAAATAGAAATAAAGGAGAAACACATGCAGAAACAAAGAAAACGCAAACCTAATTATAACTCTCCACTGTTAATTTTTTTTTTTCATTGCATCTTACCATAAATAATTTATTAGAGGCACTTACACTATATCTGTGCTGTCTTTCTACTTTATTTATGTATTTGATGAGACTTAGGCTTTGTTCTTTTGGGTGTATTTAGAGATGATTTGAGAGTAATTTTTTAGTTGCTTTTTTAGTAGATTTGTGAGTAATTGAGAGTGGATTTGGAAGTAAGGTTTGTGAGAATTAGTGTAGGATTTGATTGATGTGATAGATTTAAAAAATTAGTTTAATTGGTAGAAATGAAAGATTATCAAAATGCTCCTACTTATAAAAGTAATATAAAATGTTATTTATTAATGTTATATTGAATTGTAAAAATGTTTATAAAGAGACAAAAATTATAACTAATTTTTAAAATTAATTTTTAAAAATTATAAAAATTATAATGTAGTAAAATGAATGGATTTTTAAATGTAGTATTTGTTTGTAATAAAATTTATTACAAGTAGTATCAATTTATTTGTTACGGAAGTGAGAATGATTAATATTAAACAAACAAATAATTAAAGGAAGTTATAATATTACATGGCCTAAAAAAAGTGGCAACAATTAAACATACAAATATATTTGTAATAGTTCATGATGACGTTGCTTCAGTAAGGTATCGTTGCAATGCATTGAAACGATATTGTATTGACATCTCTATTAGACGTCTTGCATGGGATGGATGCGCAGATAAAAAGTCGAAGCATTGTATGAATAAATTATGATCTTCAATGTTCATAGTTCGTAATAAGTTTTCAATTTCTTCTGTACTTAGATTAGATGATTGAATCCTAGCATTTACCAGGGATATTCGACGCTCCATGGCTTGTGTATGTCGTTGAAGAGTAACACATAGTCTTTTTAATTGATTAATTTGTTTTTCTTTTTAATTGATTAATTTGTTTTTGCAGTTCATCAATGATTTCAGAGTCCATATAATTTGCAGATCAGCAGGTTGACAATAAATAAAACTAGCATAGATGATGTGAAAGATAATAACATTGAAAAATAGGTAAGATAATATTTCAAACACATAAGTCAATTTAAGGAAAAAAAAGTAACGTAATACATTATCGGAATAAAAATGAACTTAGTCATCTAAATGGTGAAGAATCAAGTTAACATTTTGATTGAGGTTAGCAAATTGGCGATTCATGTCGAGAGAAAGGTTTGCCAAGTTATCTTCAATACGTTGAACCCGCACCTGCATTTGTTCCATACCCTGCATTCTGTGTTGCAAGTCTTGTACCCCTTCCCACATTTGAGTCATCCTATTAGGATTAGAAAGAGGTGGAGGAGGTTGCACAGGGTTGTCATGATGGTCTGGTTGGTCTTCTTCTTCATCATCACCGACATCGTATTGCCAAACACCGTTGACATTAACAATATTCAACCTCTTCAAAGAATTAATTGAAAAATGATGTCGGGTTCCAATAAGAGTGCTAGCATCAACATCAACATGAACTCCACAATATTGCATGATCTGTGTGATAAGGACACCATATGGTAGGAGTGTGTCACCGGCCTTGCATTTAAACATATGTTGCATGATGTGATGAGGCCAATTGATAGCTATATTATTTTTAAGCATCCATATCATAAAGATATCTTCCTACAATAACCTAGCAAAATTCCCTGGTCGTGGAGTCAACATGTGCACAATAACATAACGCAGAAGTCTATCATTAATATTCAAACAACCAACCGTTTTAACACGATGACGCTGCATTTCTGGTATAACCATAGTAGCTAATGCTATCTCCCGGTTATATGGGAAGTCCTCTGGGATATTTGAAAAACACAATTGTTGACCCTCATATTTCATATTAGCTACATTCAACCAATCAGCAGGTTTCAATCTAATTCTTCTCTTGTTTACCTCACTGAGCAAATATCCATTTCCAGAAATTTTCAGATTTGAATAAAAAACTTTGATTAAATCCGGATAGTAGGGTCCCTGCAATGTAAGAAATTCGACCACCCCTTGAAATAGAAGATGATTTTGGAGAAATAAGCCTAAACCGGCAAATGATTCAAAATTCATTATCTTTGGATCAACAATACTCCTTGTATAGAAATTAGCTGCATAGTTTTTCATCTGATGGCTGTGAGTGAAGAAACGACGTTGATCTAATTGTTCCTCTACAGATGGTCTGATGTAACACCCAAATATTTTAAAGGGTATTACTGATAGTAGAGACTAAATTAATTTGATATCTCATATAAATAATCAAACTTTATTTCAATTACTCCAAAGTACAATACCAAACTTACAAACTTTAAACAATATAGTCTTCACCATTGAAATTTCAACTTATAAGTTTTACACAACATAATCTTCCCAATACAAATTTATTCTTTTTACAAAAATCCCTGAAAGTTTTTCCCCGCATCTCTCTCATCTCTAAGCTTTTTCAACCGCATCTGCAACATTATCTAATCACATATAACATGAGTTATATGATCATAGTACAAACAAATAAGGGTAAGCCAACCATATCATAAAATCATTAAACTTGTAATAAAAATATTATAATCATGTATTTCTGCAATTGATAAAATATCATTATTCCGATGTCCTTAATTCATCATTATCAAAATCATCTTTCTCATTTCCATAAATCTTACAAGTGTACCATGCTTACTCATGAAGCCTTATGGTCAGACCTCTCTCTGCCTGCTTCCTTAAGCCTCACTTATATACTATGTCTTACTTTCTGAAGCCTTATGGTCAGACCCCTCTCTGCCTGCTTCTATAAAACTTACGAATCATATGTTTATGTCAAAGCCTTATGGTCAGACCACTTTCTGCCTGCTTTCATAAACCTCAGGTGTTACTTTGCTCATACCAAACTCTCATGGTATAACTCGAACATACTACTCCCGGTAGTAAACATCATTTCATAAGTAATGATTTCTCATACCCACTCCAACATTTCATAAAACCAACAATTCATACCCTCTTATCCACCTAACTCAATCATGTTCATTCTTTAATCATGAATTCATAATAACCCATTTTGGTATCAATAAATTAAACATATTGTCAGATATCATGCTTCATATTATAAACTCATTTTGCCCATAACGAGTATAACTCAACATATTTTCACCAAACAAAGATCATGGATCCACCAAAATATATCAACATATCTTAAGAACTACATATTAAAGTCTGGGCTCAATGTAATGATAAATAAAATATATATGAAATTTTTACCATGATAAAATTTATGCATCTACAATCAACTTGTTTTATTTTATTTTCATCCTAGTAGAGATTTTTCTTTACCCCAATTGGTCACCGGAGAGGACCCAGATGTCTGAACGCATCAAACTCACCTTCGACGCCAGCACATATGACTAGTCACAACTGACTGGACCAGGCCAGGGCTGCTCTATGATCAGGGATGTGCCAACTCAGGTTTTTAAGGTTCCTCTATCCTACCAACAAGGAAAGGCCCTCAATAATTAACAATTGATTTATTTAAATTATCTACCATGTTCTCTTATGCTCTAAATTTGAAATTCCAAATTTTAATGTGTTCACTTCCTCTCATAGCAACCTCAAACAATATCTGTACATCTATTTAATACCCATATATAAGCTATTTCAGAACCCTTACTTCAGACCTTCCAACAAGATCAATTTCAGCCAACAAACTCATTCAAAACAGATTAAATTCATCACATCACAACATGTACAATTTCACAGTTTCAGTTATCATACCCAATATAATAAAAGTCATAAAATAGTTTCACAAGAGCACACCAGTTCAACATCCATATGCAAATATTTTATAAAATAAATTCATACAAAAATAATTAGCTCCCATTACCATCAAAATAATATTAATATAAAAATTTAGGGGAATCAAGAAGTTGAATCTGGCAGAGCCGGTTAGACAACTTCTCATCCTTCCAGAAAGATGCAATAAAAAAATAGATAAAACAATAAAATTTTTGGGGAAACAAGAAGTTGAATCTGGCAGAGCCGGTTAGACAACTTCTAATCAGTCCAAAAATACAATATAATTAAATAACAAGAACAATAACATGTCTGGGGAAACAAGAAGTTGAATCTGGCAGAGCCGGTTAGACAACTTCTAATCCTTCCAAAAATGCAATAAAATAAATAAGTAAAGCAGTAAATAGTTTGGGTAAACAAGAAGTTGAATCTGGCAGAGCCGGTTAGACAACTTCTAATCCTTCCAAAATACAATAAAAATAAATAAGGAAAGCAATAAAATGTTTGGGGAAACAAGAAATTGAATCTGGCAGAGCCGGTTAGACAATTTCTAATCCTTCCAAAATACAAAAAAATAAACAACTAATAACATACAAATGGCATAACATAATCAACATCACATTTTACAACTATCACACTTGGATATCATCACAGAAGCATACTCTTATTTAAATTTCAAGATCATACAGAAACAAAATACTCCATATTCAAGATTTAAGATCAGACAAAAGCATAATATAGCATATTCCAGACTCAAGATAATACAAAAGGAAATACTCAAAGTTAGCTCCCCTTACCTCTATTCCAGACTTAGTTTCCTCTTCTCAAACCGTTCTCCGGAAACTTCCAGAATTTCCCTCTTCAACTAGAATTTCCTCCAACTCTCTTCTCTCACAATTTCTCTAGAATTTTGGGGCAAATCTTCAGCCTCCCCCCCTTGGCTATTTATAGCCAAAAAATTTTACTATTCATTTTTACTATTCATTTTTACTATTCACTTTTACTATTCATTTTTACTATTCAAAAATTATTTTTTATTCACCATTCTTATCTCTGAATGATTAATTCTACGTGGAATGTTCTCTTCCACAATTTATTTTAATATTTTTTTTTAACTATTCACTATTCACTATTCACTGTTTACTATTTACTATTTACTATTCACTATTCACTATTCACTATTCACTTTTCTTAAAAAAAATCCTAAATAAGTTATCAAAAATTTGAAGCTCTCCCTCTAGAATTACGATAACTTTATATCCAAAAATTTACATTTTTCTATCCATTAAAATTATTATTACTAATAAAATGCTAAAATTTACTATTATAAATATTTTTTTTTCATGGGTCTTACATCTGACATGGACTGCATCTTCTGCCTCAGTGAGGGTTTCTTTTCCCTTACGACTTTTTCTTGGCCTTTTAGTTGATGATGAGACCATTTGACAATTTCTTGAACAAAGCAATTAATGAAAACAATAACAAAGTAAGTTATAAGAAATTATTTATATTTAAAAATAACAAAAACCAAGGACAAACCATTACATCGTAACCATAACCATAACTTACAAATTGAAGATGGATGGATAACCAATAAGTCATAATTACATCATAGAAACATTATTGAATATAATAGTAATACAACTAGTCAGATAACACATCCTAACAATCACCTCCCGAGATCATTTTACATAATTTATTCCACTGCTTGTGTGGTGGAAGTCCCATCAACCTCTTTGTACATGTAGGGTTTCCACATAAGAAATCATAACATTGCTCTAGCAAATTTTCATCAGCAATGTTCATAGCACTCAACATTTCATAAATGCCTGCCTCTATATATGTGTAATTCGAGGTGCGACGAAAGATCTCTGTTTGGGAACGTAGTATTTGATTTCTATCTTCCATTGCTGAGACTTGACGCACGACTGCATCAGAAATTACACCAAAATGTACAAGAGTGAAATTAAGTTTCAATGTTACATTCAACTTTACCACTTTGCTCTACTGATGCACCACAGTTCCCCACTTTCACAACTAACCACACAACCACCTCTGCTACCAATGCATCTGTATAAAAACTGGTTAAGAACTCATACTTAAACTATCCAAGTCATGACACTTTGCTTTCATTTTCAACAAATAAAAAGAAAACACCAATTACTTCCATACAGTACCAAGTACACACAATGATACAAAATGATGTTGTTGATTCACCTCCACCACCTTTCGTAGCTCACACATCGCTCCACGACGTTGGCAATCTCTACCACCTTCACGCACGTACGTCCACCACGATCACAATACCTCCAACCAGTCAACACCTGCATCACAAACACACTGTCAGAGCTCGTGATCTTTCACCCACCACCATCCACTCCTCTGCATGGACTACATATCTTCCACTCCTCATCCGCATTGCATATGCTTGCTTCTTCAGCTTCGTTATCAATGACATTGTTGCTTCCTTCTCCACCTTCTTATCTCTCAGATGGCCTCCGCCACCTTCACGACGTCCTCCATAACAGGCTCCTCCCAAACCTTCTCATTGCTACGAAAAAGACCGATTCCAATGCTTCTATTCAGCACACACAACCACTCACCCCTACCATACCTCTTCACTCCGGTTAATCATCTCCTCCACGGTGTCGTCCAAGAACAACCCTGGTTGAACGCTTCCATCGTCTTCTGCCGAGATCGTTTTTGAACCCAATACCGCAAACTGTAACCGAATATATTTTCTTCCACAATATTTCTTGGCCCGTTACCGGATACACCTTTGAGGTAACCAAATACACATGTGCAGAAAAATCTTCATACCACTGTAGCCGATTACGTTATGCTATAACTGAATACGCCACCCTCTTCCTACACTGTACATCGTCTTCTTCGGCTCTCAAACACACGAATTCATCTTCTTCTTCAAGCCTTTGCTTCTTCATGCCATCAACACGCACAACGTCGTTCTTCCTCCCCGTTTACAAACCTGCAAATGAAAACCAACAATATCTGGTTGCACATACATCATAATAGCTTCTATTAACCTCACCACTTTGTCTTCCTCGTCTCAGCAAAACAGCCAACAACTCTCCCTTCGCACACAACTTTCAACACTAGCAACCAATATATTATGCTTCTGATCCCTCAATAAATAGAACGACCTACCCACTAGCAACCACATGTGAAGTCCGTGTTCTGGTCAATGGTGCTTTCATATCCATACTGCACTTTCACTGTGTGTATGTGCATGAATCTTTTCTGTTGAATGGCTTTATGAAGCAAGGTAACATCAACTAAGGAAAGCTCAGGAATATTTCTGTAACCAAGCCACCACGCCAAGCCAAGCACTCTCGTGTATGTACAATATTAAAAGTAAAAGCCTGACCACCATTCAACTGTTATCAAATTTTTTTGGTTTAATCCTTTACTACATCCCTATTTATGTACGAATTTCTCAATTGGGTCTTCGTTTTTTAACGTGTATCAAAATGGTCCTTAATTTTGAAAATTCATATCAATTGAGTCCTTTCCGTTAAGTTGGGTGGACGGCGTTAAAAAAATTGATGAGTGAGATGCTGAGATGACGAACGAACGCTCGTCCACCAGCGAACGAACGCTCGTCCACCAGCGAACGAACGCTCCTCGACCTCTTACCGCTGGACGATCGTTCGTTCCACACTGGACGACCGTTCGTTCAGTGGTCGTCGAGCGTTCGTTCGCTGGTGGACGAACGTTCGTTCGGTGGTGGACGAGCGTTCGTTCGTCTTCTCAGCATCCCACTCATCAATCTTTTTAATGCCGTCCAGCCAACTTAACGGAAAGGACTCAATTGATATCAATTTTCAAAATTAAGGACCATTTTGATACACTTTAAAAAACGAGGACCCAATTGAGAAATTCGTACATAAATAGGGATGTAGTAAAGGATTAAACCAATTTTTTTTATAAAGTCTTTCGAATCGATTCTGTGTTATTGCACTGTGTTAGGGAATCAATTATACATGGTTAATAGATATACATGGATGAAATTTAGGTAATAAGTGGAGGGCACACATGACTTTTCCCTTACTATCCGCGCAAATCTCTTCCATGTTGCAGGTGACGAAAATGGACCGAATCCTGCAAATCCATCGTCGTTGATCCCTCCTTATCCTCTCAAACGAACAACACAACGTAATTAAATCATCGCTCATAATTTCGCACTAACAGTGTTATCCGATCATGCGAACACAATCTAAACGTTTAAATGTTCTTTCCAACTTAAAGCACCTTTTAAACAAGGTTTAATCCTTTACTACATCCCTATTTATGTACGAATTTCTCAATTGGGTCCTCGTTTTTTAAAGTGTATCAAAATGGTCCCTAATTTTGAAAATTGATATCAATTGAGTCCTTTCCGTTAAGTTGGCTGGACGGCGTTAAAAAAATTGATGAGTGGGATGCTGAGATGACGAACGAGCGCTCGTCCACCAGCGAACGAACGCTCGTCCATCAGCGAACGAACGCTCGTTGACCACCGAACGAACGATCGTCCAGTGTGGAACGAACGGTTGTCCAGCAGTAAGAGGTCGACGAGCGTTCGTTCTCTGGTGGACGAGCGTTCGTTCGCTGCTGGAGGAGCGTTCGTTCGCTGGTGGACGAGCGCTCGTTCGTCATCTCAGCATCCACTCATCAATTTTTTTAACGCCGTCTAGCCAACTTAACGGAAAGGACTCAATTGATATCAATTTTCAAAATTAGGGACCATTTTGATACACTTTAAAAAACGAGGACCCAATTGAGAAATTCGTACATAAATAGGGATGTAGTAAAGGATTAAACCTTTAAACAACAATAAAAAAAAAGTTTTCTCAATTAAACAATAATTTTAAAAATTTAATTTAGAAGCATTAAAAGGTTTTAATAAATGATCCAGTTGTACACTAGTTTGTAAAATTGTTAAGATTTATAATAATTGATTTAAAATTCAATACAAGTATTTTTTTAATTAATTAGCAATGTAAAATCTGTAATCCTTGAATAATGATAATGTCTAAAATTAATCTCTAAATTGTTTTAATTTAATTCAATTCCACTCATTCATTATATTTTAAAATTTCATTATTATATTCAAATTAGAATTTTAATTTGATAATTCACTTTTTCAAGTGCTGTTTTTCAATCCAAAAAATCCATTGCTTATATTGTTTTTCAATCAAAATTAAGGATGACTTTTAGTATAAATTCTGTGAATAATTTTTATACCTTTTTTTCCATCAAAATTAAAATTTCACTTCTATAGTATACAAAATAAGTATTTGTATATATTTTGAGATAAAACTTCAATGGAGAAAATCACAAATACAACACAAGTATAGAATTTTTTCTTTCTTCTAAATCTTCAACCATAGATTCTGTTCTGTCCGAAAACATGCCATTAATATCTCAAATTCCATAATCATAGAACCACCCTTAACCCCTTATCCCTCTTCCTTCCCCTCCCCAAAATTCAGCTTCCAAGTTTGCGTTTTTTTCACTCCAATTTTCACCCCAAATCAGAAATGCAAGTTCTATCAGCCTGCAATTTGTGGTCAGTGGGTGTTCCAACCCGCACAAGAAGAAGAAGAAGCTGTGTCCTCAGCCGCCGTGAGATTTGCTTTGATGGAATGTCCTCTGTCTGCTCTCACTCTCAACACTCCCCAAACGACGCCGTTACACCCGCCAGGTTTGCCCCCATTACGCTGTCTATCCTCATTGGTTTTGCAAATTGAGATTTCAGTAAAAAATTGCACTGGGTGTGGGCCTTTTGTGGTTGCGTTTCAAAAGTTTGAGTCTTTGTGAGTGCATTTTCATTCTCAAACTAGGGGCTGTTTGGTTTGGAAAAGCATTTTCTGTTTTACTGTTTTCAAAAGTTTGCATAAGAAACAGCGGGAAAAAAAAACAAAAAAAAGTGTTATTAAACACTGACATGACAGCAAAAGTCATCAAATTTATCATACATGACAATTTGTGATTGAATGACAATATAAGCTTACATTAGGACTGCATAATTCTTTTTCTCTTTCGTAATTAACTGTGAAAACATAAGTTTTTCATGACAAACTGCAATTTGGTGTGTCTTTTGTGGTTGCGTTTGCAAAGTTTGAGTCTTTGTGCATCCAAGAGTGCGTTTTCGTTGTTGGTGTTGTTTGTTTTATGTGGGATTGAGACTTTGATTGACGTGTGCATGTTTGATTGAATACCATGTAGCGGCAGCACTATTCGAGTTCAAGATAAAACTTTGGATTTTGATGAAATGGTGAAGAATCTTGTTCTATCTCCAACACGACGTGTGTTAGTGGCGAGTTTAACTATGTTTTCCTGTTTATGTTCTTCAAGGTACATGTCAGGTCCGCACGGTTCTGCTTTTGTGTTCAACTTGTTTGATTGGTTATATGTTCGTAAGTTCATAACTATTGCTATGTATGTACGGGATGGTAAAATTGTTAGACTTTCGTAATAATTACTTTGGAAAACATATCTAAAGCAATTTCTAAGAATAGTTCCAATCCAATACTTCCTATATTCTCTTGCTAATAATTCTCCTACTTACTTGATAATGAAATAATATAATATTTTCTATCATCAAACGCATTTTCTTTTACATTTAATACTTTCTTTATAAAGTGTTATGAGGATTTGTAGGAAGATATAATATTATCCAATATAATTATTTGACCATGTAAAAATCTTTGCGCCCATAGTGCATGACAATTAAACTATTAACAGGGTATTGTTAATCTGCTAAAATATTTATATTTATATTTATATTTTTGTAAATGCTAGTAAGATGGATCAGCTTTGGTTTGGTGTATTTGACTAGTAGTTTATAACATGGACATGGAGCTGTGAGTTGCCAATGGTGGGAGGAAAATTTTCTGTAGTCGGAGAGAAAGAAATTTGAATCTTAACCTTTAATTTTATTTTTTTAACTTTGTAAAATTCATATGATATTAGAAGAAAAAAAAAAATAGCCATTAGATCACGATTGTACGCTGGACTGTGTGAAATGTGTCAGCAGTTATTCTAGGAACCCGATGGTGTCAGGAGTTCATAGTTGTAATATGTCATCAATTGTAAATACTAGAGCTGTCAAAGCAGCCCATTTTATAAGATTTGGCCCTAGCCCACATGGGTTAGGGCCAAAAAAGCCCACAAGACCAAAAAAAATTCTTATTAAAAAAGCCCATAGGACCAAATAATCCTAAAGCTCTATGGGTCAGGACTAGCCCATGGGCTTTCCTTTTTACCATGAGAAAAATATAATAATAAAAGTAGAAACAAAAATTACAGTGGAGAAATGGAAATTTGCAATGTTAAACCAAAAATAACAGTATTAATGTAAAAACATATTGTCCCACTTCCAACTTCTGAGAAAATGTAAAGTGAACTCTCCTACCTCACGTATGAACAACAGTTCAACTTCAATCTTCTGTCCAGGCCATTGCAAGTCATATTCTCATGCATATTTTGTTTCTTTAAGTTCTTCACTGGATACAACTTCAGCCATTCTTCACCAATACAACTCCAGCCATTCTCCAGTCACACTCACGAGCCATGCTTTGCTCACAGATCCAGCTTTTTCAGACTTTAAGACAACAACCAGCACATTCATTCATTGGCTGCACCAAGTGATACTCCTGCTTGTTTTTATGATTAGTTCAATTAAAGCAATCTGGACTAGCTAAAAACTGCACCAAAAACTGATATAACAAGACATTTCAATTATATCAGCCTTCGTCTCTTGAGTAATGTGCACTCTATGTACAAGCTTTCACAACTCCTGTTAAACATATTCATTATACGTATAAACAACATAAATGAAGGCTGTGCCAATAAATACCACAGTAAGAAGATTTTTTTTAAAAGGTCTATTATACTTTTTGTATAGAATATATAGTGTTTCATTTGAAAGCTAAGACAACCATAATCCTCAAGTTTTTACATGATTTCTGCTCCTGAAGGTTGGCTAATTTGAAATAAGCTCTATAAATTATTTCCTATACCATGTTAAAGTCACAATTGATCAGAATCTGAAAGCACAAGTACACAAATTTACACTTTTCGACTTAGTAAAGAGTCTACCTGGCGATCACATTCAACTCCTTGGACTGAAAAAATTTCATTGGTGATTTCAATGTCCTTATTGATCATATAACAATACTATAATATTATTTCCAATTTTCATCAGATGTCCATGAAGGGATGCAATGAAAGAATACTGACTTATTATAACTTGACTGGGATATTCTTAGGCAAGTTGCCTTAAACAATTAAAAATATATTCACTAAAATTACACAGAATTTAATTGGGCAATTAAAAATGTCTCTATAAACACAAAATAATTATATTATATACTTCTCAGTTTGCACAGACAACTTCTAATTGTTATATTATTAGATTAAGAAGTAGCTTATGTTAGATTTATATAATGTGATGACATTCAAAGCATAAATATCAAGGATCTTGAGTTATTTATCCAGACAAGTTCTTCTGCTATGCAAACAGAACAAGCCAAAATTAGGTGAGTTGGAAACAGAACAAGCCAAAATTAGGTGAGTTAGAAATACTGTAACTCATCCTGAAATACCAGAATTATCATATTCAATGTAAACATATTTTATTGCCTCTGATAGATATCACAATTTACAAGCACCTAAAGCAGGATTTATCATATTCAATAAAAACCTACCTGTGATCACTTTCATTGCCCACAATGTTGAAGACTTTCAACATCTTCTAAAAGTTTAGACTCATCAATTCCCTCATGACCAAAAATATCTTCAACAATTTCATCTATCACAAGCAATTGAAATACAATCAAACAACTAGCTTAGAATCAATAATTTAATGTAAAGTAATTTTTAAAATAATAACATATACACTTACCACTAGGATTTTCAGAAAATCCATATAGCCAATTTTGAGTACAAATCAACATTTGCACATGCTCAGGAAGAATGGAGCTTCTATATTTCGAAAGTACACGTCCACCTTTACTAAAAGCTGACTCTGATGCCACTGTAGTAATAGGAACACTAAACACATCTCGAGCCATTATAGACAATATGGCAAACTTTTTCTCATTAGTCTTCCAATATTTGAGCACATCAAAATCTTCACTGTCTTCATCATCATCTATTGTTGGTTCATCTAAATAAACATCTATCTCGTTCTTTCCAATGATAGATTTTGACTCACCATCACATAATAAATTTCTATGAACACTAAGATGGCTTTTCAGAATGTCTTGCAAATTAGTATTGGCAGAAGCATTGTCTAGGGTAATTGAGAAAATTTTCTTATCAATACCCCATTGCTTTAGGCAATCAAACACAACACTTTCTAGTTCAACACCTGTATGTGGTGGTTTCATTCGACAGAAGTTAAGAATCTTACTTGTCAATTTCCAGTTTTCATCAACAAAGTGTGCAGTTAGGCAAATATATCCCTCAGAAGTAACTGCAGTCCAAACATCAGAGGTTAAACAAATTCTATTAGGAATCCTAGACATGATTTGCTTAACTTTATCCTTTTGTTCAATGTATTCCTTTTCCACATCTGATACAGTAGTGTTCCTACATTTCATGTCAACATTAGGATTGATGTATTTTATCCACTCTCTGATTCCTTCATATTCAACAAAATTATAAGGAAGGCTATGTTTAATTATGGCTCTCGCAAGTAACTTCCGATGAATCTTTTGATTGATTTTTCGTGTCCCAAACTTTCCTTCTTGATTCAGATCCACACCTAAGTTTGCGATACTTCTACATACATGGACATGTCGACTTAAATGTGAAGTTCCATAATTGTTTTTAGTAACTGGGTTTTTTCCAACTTTGTAGCTATTACCACAATACTTACATGCAGCCTTTTCAATGCCATCCTCATCTTTTCCTATTTTTGTGAAAAAATTCCAAACATTTGAGAATTCCTTTTTATTGGTGGTAGCACTCTCAGATGGACCAGGAGTTTCAGATGCAAGATCATCAACCAAAATCAAAGGGTTACTCTTATGGTGGTCCATATTTAAAAGCTATTGCACACAGCTGCCTATATAAATGAACAATATTTTTAGTAGGTCTTCAATAAATATATTGTTGGGTCAGGAAAAATGCTTTTGAAAAGGGAAAGACATGACCCAGAAAACAACTCGTTAAACTTAAAACCGATTAACCATAGCTGGGATGAGAAAGGGAATTTCCCCCAAACTATAAAACTATTCTTCAGTTTGTCCAATATGTATATGCTCTTATTTCAGCAGCTATTGGAGGTGTGTATATCTATTGGTAGCTATTTTAACTATTGGTTTTGGACAAGTTCAAAAATATAACAGGTTCTTATACATAGAATCTAGGGATATCAAAGTTAAAACAGTTAAGACAAACTAGTTATGTAAGATATCTTTGCATGAGTCACCTATAAACAAATATGACACTAATGATTTCATTAAATTACACCAAACAATCCAAAGCTTATAATTAGTCAAACATACATATGACTATTATCATAGCACAACAAGTTAAATAATTGCTGAACCTAAAGCAGGATTTATCATATTTAATAAATTTCGGCTTTAAAAAAGGATGAATTTTTTAAAAACAAGATAAATTAAGATACATCTTTTGCACATTTAAGCAAGCTGAAAGGATCCTCTTTCAAAATGAATCTGGCACCTTTTTTTATAAAAGAAAAAGTATGCCACTAGTTTCAGTACCCATGTTCTAAGATTAATAAAGAGCATATCTTCATCTGTACTCTGATCTCCACATCTTTCATACTATCCTAATCTTTATTTGTCATCACAAATCAGTGTGGCCAATATATTGTTTCAACTTCCCACAACATTTATACAACAAAATAGCACACACCCAAACAACTACAATAGTATTTGTCTGTCTTTCAAAGACATTTTCAAATACAGTTATATTTTCTCACTTATTTTTATCACCTCGTTTTTCATTTTTTTACTCACGCACCTAAAAAATAAAACCCAAAATAAATGGAGTTTATGTTTTCTTCTGTTCAAAGTTAAACTTCTTTTGCTTAACGTTTTTCCTAGATAAAGATATGAAGAGTCAATGAAATTGAAGCCGAGAGTTAGAACTTTGCATTTAAAAAATTATCAACTAAAGAATGGCTGAGAAAAACTAGTGACATGCAAAGTTTAATCCACCATTCATTCTAATAAACAGACTTGTAATTAGTGTTGAGACAAGTAAAGAAATTTAGCATATAAATGCATAAAACAGAAGACAAAAACATATATTCTTCCACCTATTTACCTACCTTTAAATTCAAATCAGAGCATAAACAGAAGACAGAAACATTATGGTATTAAATAACACTGTTTTCCACTCTACCCATCAACTAGCATAAACAGAGAACTTTTACAGGTTGTATATACAAAATCATGTCTAAAAATTTGCACAAAATCAGAAAGTGGTATATAAAATTTCAGAGGAAAAATAAAACAAGGGTAAAGGACCAACCTGTTGCAACAATGAAGAACACAGTGAAAGAACGTTGAAGGATGGAAGGGAGTTTGCAATAGCCGTGAATCAATTCTTTAGTTGTTAATGCCCTAGAAAATGATGGAGGAAGTGAGCCCCTTGGCCTTGCGGAAGGGAGAGAACGAAGAAACCGAGTGGTGGATGAGTCGTGGAAGAGAAGAATTCGCAACAGATGTTAAGTGAAAAGATGAAATTTCGGATTGAGGGCCAGCCCCACCCCATCCCAAACCCAACCCTCCTCCTAGGGGCTTTGGGGGCTGGGGCTTCTGAAAAGCCCCCCATTAAATGGGCCAAAGAAAATGGACTTAATTTTAAATGGGGCTAGGGCCAACCCATGGGGTTGGGGTTCAGCTGACAGCTCTAGTAAATACATAACTGGTGAAGTGCAGTAATCCAATTCTAGCAGCGTGTTTTAATTTTGTGTTTTCTTTCATTATAAGCGTATTTTTGCATTCTTTTATGCAAGTCTCTTTTTAGTATTTACCAGCAAAGTTTATCTTCATGTCATATCTTGTAAATGTACAGCCCTAGCATTGGGAGATCCATCAGTAACACTTGAAGAAGTAACCCCTCCTGTGTTTTCTTCTGGGCCACTCTTTCCCATAGAGGTCAGCTTTCAACTATAGCCCCTCTTTTGTCTGTGGTGGCTGCATGGCACATTTTCTATACTGTTGTAGCAATAGTTAATTCCAATTCATTTTGGTTTTCAGGATCGAATTGTCCAGCTATTTGAAAGAAACACATATTCTGTTGTTAACATTTTTGATGTGACACTACGTCCTCAGCTTAATATAACTGGTGTGGTTGAGGTACCTCAGTATTTAATCTATACTATCTTATGTTAAATCATTTTAAGGTCTTATCAAGGACTCTATCTATTTTTTAATTATTATATTGCGTCTATCTAATAAGCATGATAGGTTTTTTTATTGTCCTACAATATAATATCAAACAGTTTAATTTGTTTTTTGTATCTATATTACCAGATTCCTGAAGGAAATGGTTCTGGAGTAGTGTGGGATGAGGAGGGCCACATTGTGACAAATTATCATGGTGAGAATCAGGCAGGGACCAGTTTCTATGTTTTGTTTTGCTTCAATCTTTAAAACAACACACACGCATTTAGCTTTTGATCTCTTCAGTAAGATTTTGTTGAGCTCTCCATGTGAACGGGCTTAGGTTTCTCGTATGTGGATCAGGCCTTTCTCCTGTATTTGATCAGATTCAGCTGGACTTCTTGTTTTGGCATGTGTATTTGATGTGACAAGTATTTGTTGAATTTTGTATCGTGCTTTTAAACATCTTTTGATTTATCTCCTCTTTGCTCCTTTCTTTGAATTCTTCAGCTCCATTTTTCTGCTTGCCTACTTGCCTAATGTATTTGCTGTGCTATGATAGAATGCTCTGTACTGTGCGCTTGTTAATTTGTATGCATGTTTTCCCAATCTCAGTGTATACGGTAGGCTTGCAAGACCAGGTGTTCTTGTGATTGTTACATTCTTGTATTATTCAGTAGTTGGCAATGCCCTTTCAAAAAACCCAAAGGCTGGTGAGGTCGTTGCCCGAGTTAATATTCTAGCATCAGAAGGGTGAGGCTCATGTAGACTGTTTTTTCTTTGCATATAATGTCCAAATTCTGTTTGAAACTAACATGTAATTCTGATTTCTACTATATAAAGGTTACAAAAGAATTTTGAAGGTGTACTCATTGGAGCTGACCGTTTAAAGGATCTCGCTGTCTTGAAGGCGTGATTTCTTTTTTACTTTCTGAATTTATTTCTTCTGTAAATCATAACATCTCTGTTGCACTCTAACTTTTTATCTTCCAAGTTGGATATTCTATTGTTGTTACTGAGGTTCCTAGTAATATGAGGTCTTCTCTATGTTAGTTTCTGTTTTACTTTTATAATATTCTATTCTATTCCATCAAATGATTAATTCATCATTCAAATTCTAAAGGTTTGTCTTCTTCTTTAGTTCATCCATGTTACTTGTGCATTAAAGTTATGGTGGCTAAAAGTTGCTTTCTTGTTAATTAAACTCGTTTGGATAGTTAATAAAATTTGAGCATGCATGTAACATACACATGACAAGTATTAACAAATCCACAAATACAGGTAGATGCCCCTAAAGATATTTTAAGGCCTATCAAGGTGGGGCAATCATCTTCTCTAAAAGTTGGGCAGCAATGTTTGGCAATTGGAAATCCATTTGGTTTTGATCACACCCTCACAGTTGGGGTTATTAGTGTACTTAACCGAGATATCTTTAGTCAAACTGGGGTAACAATTGGTGGTGGTGTTCAAACTGATGCTGCAATAAATCCTGGGAACAGGTTACACTAGGCTCCTTTCCATATATGAACTAGAAATAGTTCCCTTTCTTGAGTTTGGTGTTGTTTACTTGGTCAAAATGTTTTCTTTTTCTTTTCCATGATGGTATTGAGTGTTAACTGGTTGTTATATCAAATGCTGCATTTCTTACTTTTCCTATGATGTTTACAGCGGAGGCCCCCTTCTCAATTCGAAAGGAAGCTTAATTGGGATTAATACTGCAATATTTACTCAGACAGGCAAGTTATTTTACCATTACAATAAGAAGGAATTGTACTACTGAACATTGATGTATATATCAAACACTTGGGTTCATTTGTTACCACTCTTTCCTTCATTACATTGTTGATCCATTCACTTTACTTTGCATGGCGAAATGACTGTTTAAGCTGCAAGTTCTAGTTGCTGTTCTAGTTTTGCAGGGTTCATGCTTTTGTTTCTTTTCTTGCTATTGCAGGAACATCAGCTGGTGTAGGATTTGCGATTCCATCTTCAACTGTATTGCGAATTGTTCCTCAACTCATTCAGTTTGGAAAAGTAAGTGTTTCATGGAACCAAAATATGCAAAAAGAATCTAGCTAGTCTTTATATTTGCTGTGATATCCTTATTAATATGACAAGGTTTCATGGTTGGTAGATAGTCCTTTTATGATTTAATGCAAAAAGCACATTATTTTTTCTAGATTTTAATCAGAGAGAAAATGCTTTGTTGTTTTGTTTGGGAAGAAAACACAGGAAAACAACTGTTGTATATAATATTTATATATAGTATCTGTTTTGACAATCTAGCTGCATAATTTTTAAGACCTATATATTTATGGCTACATTTACATTTGGTTTCATAATTTGTCATTCAAGGTTGTTAAAGCTGGTATAAATGTGGATATTGCACCGGACTTAATTGCAAACCAACTTAATGTTCGAAATGGAGCTCTTGTTCTTCTGGTAAATCCACAAGATTCTCTTGTTACACTGTAATTAAACTTTACTTATTGTTAGAGATTCCACGTCGACCCGTTCGAAATAAGACAAATTTATAATATATAATGAGTGAGTGCAAGTCTCACTTTACAAATTGTGAGATTGAGTTAGGTTTAAAGTCTATTTCTTAACACTTATAAATCATTCTTTAACTCTCTTGAACTTGTGTTCCTCAGGTTCCTGCAAATAGTCTTGCTGCCAAAGCTGGTTTAAATCCCACCACAAGGGGATTTGCCGGAAATATAGTCCTTGGAGATATCATTGTCGCAGTTGACAATAAGCCTGTGAGTCCTCTTCTGAAGATTTTTTTTATTAATTTCCTTAAGTGTTTGTGCCATTCTCTCTAATCATAGTTAGAGTTTGATTTCAGCAATGCATATGATAAACTTGTGTTAATTTATTTGATAATAAGTTTGGTGCATCCTTTGCAGGTGAAGAGCAAAGCAGAGTTGTTGAAAGCATTGGATGAGTATAATGTAGGAGATAAAGTGGTGTTGATGGTTCAGAGGGGTAGTGGAAAGTTGGAGCTGCCGTGGTACTTGAGGAACAAAGTTCTTGAAATGGTTTTGGTTTATATGTTTTGATGTGTTGTTATACACCCACAAATGTATTATATTTGCAGCCAAAAGAAAGTAATTCATCTGTGCAATCCAGGGTCTTATAATAGAAGTATGGTATAAATAATTGCATGATTATCAAAATACTTCACTCTTGAAACAAAATCCTGTACATTCTACAACTCATTTTTCACTGATTTATATTTACACAATATATTTTTTTTATGGTAAAAGTTATTGAATAACACTGGTATTTTTGTATCTTTTATGTAAAATTGATTATGCATATAATTAACCCTTGAGTTTGGGGTAATGATGAATTAAGCCACTTGGGTGAAGAGTGAAATTGTTTGAATATACGAAAGAGTAAGTGAAAATAAGTAGATGAGCATATATATTCATTTAATAAATTGGAAACAAATTTGCATCTTTTATTAAAGCAATATTACAATGTGAATTTCCTAACCGGTGAAATTCGTTTTACAAATTAAAATGCACATTATAAAAATAGAGAGGGTGTCCTCTCTCTCCTCTTTCTTTCTTATTCTTTTCAATGAAATCCTTAAATACAAACGTATACAAATCCCTAAACACGTTAAAATTCCTCCTTTCTCTACTCCACAATAAATCTGTAAATGATTGGATCCAAAAACAGTGTTAAAGATAATATTATTTTGTTTTGGTGGAGTTATATGATTAGTTTAGTTAGAATAAATTACATTGTTATCTATGAGATTTTGTGAAATTATATATAATTTCTATTTTCCCTTCCACCAAACTTTTTTAATTATTGAAAAAATATCACACTTACACTCTTTATACATTATAACTTAAAGCATTCCACCATTTCCTTATAAAAGGTTGAAAGGGTTTGTATAATTTCACAATACCTGAAAAAGGTGAGTATAGTTTAATTTTTTTAAGTCAAAAATTGATTCCTTGTGTGCAAAAATTTAGCATTCATGTAAAACATTGTTTTTTTTTTCATTTCAATCTATTTCGACATAAAATGTTCAAAATATTCGATAGGTTATTTTTTAACATAGAAATACAAATACTTTATAACGTAAGAAAGATGATTTGTAATCATTATGTGTGTATAAAGTATAAGGGTTATTAATTAAACATTCAAATAAATGTGTGAACCCAACCATTATAATAGTCATAATTTTAATAAAAAATCTTAATGGTCACAACGGGAAAAATCAAGATTCAAAAAATGTAAAATGAATGTTTTATTGATTATGTTTTAAATTACATTTTTTTTCTTCTGGACGTATTGGATTATGCTTGTTGATTCAAAATAACAAAATTAAAAAATAAACAATCCTTATGTGAGTGAGCCTGTAGGCTTGTGGACCATATGTTTTGCAGGACAGATAATATAAATTAGTGTACATTTCTTATATGGAATGAGTCGGCCTTTGCCACTCATGTCTTTCTTTGTATATGAACAATTTGAACATCAAAGATCCATTAATTGTGTTTCATCCTTGCATTAAATGTTTTTCCCTTCTTTAAGCATTATTATGATAGTTGAATGTACTAATCTCTAATGGATAAAGTACATTTACTTTTAATCATGTAAAACTAAAGGTGTTCAAAGTGGATAAACTTTTTTCAAGTTTGACAAAGCATGTGCTAAGGAGTTGTTGAAGCAAAAACAACTTTAGCTCATATTCCAATAGATCGTTGATGTGGTGTAAGCAAACTTAAGATTATGTATGTATCGTCTAAGTACACAATGATCATCTGACGTAAAAAGAGACAAAAAGAAATTTTACATCATCTCACAAATGCAATACTTGCATCTTCATGATCTATTATTAAACAAAAAGTTTTCATCTTCTAAATGAAATTTGACTATGTTTTATACTTTGTTGTTTATATAACACATAATCACAAACATAAATGTTAAACTTTTCTCTAACAAATTTCAAAATGTTCCTCACAAAAGAAACTTTGGTCATCATTATTGCACAACAACTTCCTTTTAAGTAGTTATTCTCTTATTAGTAATTTACAGGTATAATATTCATATATGCCCAATCCAACCTAACCACCAAAGAAGATATTTTTTTGCAATTACAAAGTCATTAGCCGACATGAGATCGAGACCAAGAACTTGAGATGCGTAATGCATGTTGCTGAGGCCGGGAACCTCATACCAAAAACTTAAGACTAAGAGCGTGAATTCAAGAACGCGAACAATGAAATAGCAACAGTTGTGACTCCTTCGCAAGCCAGAAAACCTCTCGACCACACACATTCGACTTTGACATACCTTAAATAAACCAAGTATTGACAACAAGGGATTAAGAACATGATTTATCACGTTAACTGCATGATTAGCACAACTAAACATAGTTAGAGGAGAATTGAACCTACATCATATTTAAATACATGTAGTTAGGTAGGAGGTAGGGTGTCAAAATGGGTTGTGTCTTGTGGGCCAACCTACTAGTCCACCAAAACAAGACTGGTTGGGTTGGAATTGTCAACCTGTCAACTTGTTTGTTTTTTATTCTTGTATTTTAAACTAAAAATTAAAATTAAAATAATTAAAAAGATTAAATTGTTTATATTATACTTATGCAAAGATGTAAATATGCAATACTATAGTAATTTAAATCATTAATAATTACAAGCTAAGGTTCAATTATTAGTTACAATAAATAATTTTATATGTAAATGTAATAATTATTTTAATTTATTCAATTAAAAATACTAATTAGTCAATTAAAAGCTTAGAAAATATTTATATGATTCAATATGCTTTAAATATTTATTTATAAGTATATACACAAACAAATTTTAAAAATATAATTAATTTTTTAAAAAAAATAGTGATGGGTCAATCTGCCAATTCATAGGCATGTCTTATGGTAGATGGGTGTTGCTCCCTCCACTACCACCTTTTGTTCCCTCTACCTCTCCATTCCTGTTTTATCCCTCTTCCACCTTCTTATTCCTGTTTTACCCTTTAGTATAATTTTATTTTTAGGGTTAATATTTTTTAACTTCTACCCACTTCAATCCCCTATATGAATGCGATGGTCTGGTTTATGCTTAACCAACAAGCATTTGTTATTGACAGTTATGTTGTTTCTTTCTCTCTTCGATCTCATCACCCAAACAACACAACCATTTTAATGGTGGACCCATGTTTCTATGCTTCATTTTCTTCTGTCTCTCTATTTTTTATGTTTCTTTCCATTGTTGTATCTTTTGAACTTTTTGATTGTTTATCTTACCCACACCAACGTACGAAGAGTTAAGCAATCTCACATAAAAAAAAATGTTGATACATGAGGAAGAAATATATGTTGCAATGTGTCAGAAAAAATATTATGGAGGATAGTTAATTTTATAAAAAGGTTGAAACATTTTATATAATCATTTAAATATTGAAATTTTAAAACTTTAAGAGAGGAATTTGATCATTATTGTGAGTCATAAAATATTCATTATCGTTTGGAACCGCAAACACCCTGCATCGTCGCACCAAGAAACCAAACGGATATGGAGACAAGAATATGAAGAAGAACTAAATGGATATGGAGAAGAGAAGTAAGAGTTGGGAGATGAGAAGAAACGGATTCGGTGAGAGTTGGAAGGGGTGGGAATCTGGAAAGAGAAAAAGTGAAACTTGGGAGAGTTGTGGGTGGAGTTGCAAGTGAAAATGGGTGAGTAAAAATAGATAGAAATTTAGGGTTTCAAAATAAAATAAATAAATAGGGTTAAAAGTAAAAAAGGCTACTTTTGTAATTAAATTTTTTTTTGTAGAAGGTTGAGGAGATGGAGGGAGCAAGAGGTGGTGGTGGAGGGAGCAACATCCATGGTAGAGCGAGTTGCAATTTTTGGCCCATTCTTTGTGGTGGGTAAGCCCATTACAAAAAATAGGTCAAATACAATTTGAACCAAAACGGATCATACTGACTATATCTTTCCTAATAAAAAAATATATGATTCATAAAATATTCATTAAATATATAATATATTTTTAGAATGAAGACTTACTTAATCGATTAAGTACTTTTTACATGTATTCAAGCATGCCAAGAAAATCAAACACTTTAATAATTGTTCAATATCAAAAAGATAAAAACAAAATAAAAACTAAGTAAAAGAAAATATGATCACAAAATCACTTAATCTAATATATATACAAGTTATGAAGAATTTTCATTTTTCATATGGCTTTACAAAAATCTTATAGTTTACTAGGTTATATATATATATATATATATATATATATATATATATATATATATATATATATATATAAATTTCCTCCTTCCAAATTCTTTTGTGATTATTATACATTCAAGTTTTCTTTATCTAGTTTTTTTTTTTAGATTTAACAACATATTTTTACTCCTAATAAAATATAATTCTTCGTCAACTAACGTTTAAATTTTATCTTAGTTAGCCGAGACTGTGATTGTAACATCCCAAAATACAGTAATTACCATAATCCAGAATTAATTACAATTAACAGTAAATCAATGTAGTCTTTCCATTAATAAACGAGTTCAAAAGCCGAACGGCTTTAATACAGAATTAACGTGCACGAAACGGAAACAAGGTGATTCTAGAACGAACGGTTTTACAAAATAATGAACCGAACGTTAAAGTAAAAGCTAATCATCTACACTCCTATCATTAACGAGCGCTCTAGGGCTCGGCCTTGACTTCCACCTCGACAAGATTTTCTCCTTCGATGACGTCTTCCAGAGTGGCCTCGCCTTCTGCTCACATCCACACGGATGATCATTGCAAGGACAGGACGAACGTACATAACAGTAGACAACACAAGGAAAAACGAAAGGGTAAGCTTATATAATTTAATTCATAAAATCAACACATACATTTTAACATTTCAATTCACACATACAGCAAGTAACTTAACATAGAATAACATAGAAATATATATATATATATATATAAGACAGACCGTCCGGACTGTATGAATCTGTGTAGTTACAAGCGTCCTTGCACCCGAGTGGTGTAGTAACTGGGATACAATCAACAGCTGCCACTCGAGGTTAGTCCGTTCTTACGTCGCCCATGTTAACTTATGGACTAAGGACCTCCTGCCGTTCCCACACATGACTACCCTCCTCTACATGAAGATGAGTATCACGGAACATCAGGATGGACAGCGAGTCCTAACTTATCCACAGTCATACTTTACCAAATTTAATATTTAACATATCTGAGACGTTCCTCCTTGGAACGCTCGTTCAAAATCCATAATCGTATAATCATTTAATATAGCGTTCAAACATCTTAACATTTCATATTTATAACATTTTCATTCTATGTTCCACTCTCTTAAAAAGACGAACGTCCAACTTTCTGAAGGAAGAGGACGAACGTTAAAAGCCAGATTCCGAAGAACCCATTAACAATCAGAAAGACTCCAGAATAATTAGACCATTTTCATAATATTTTAAGTACCAAGAGATCAGGTTAACTCAGCTTGGACGAAGAGACATCAAGAAGAATACTTCACTACATTGGGAACCTTTTGTTTATAAGGGATCGACTGCCAGTCAATGACCGAATGCGCCAATATTCGTTTAATAAGTATTTGAACGAACGCTATTTACGTTCGTTAAGGAATCAAAGATAAGGACGAGCGTTCGATTTAAGACCGAACACTACATTAAAGCAAACGCTAGGTAGATGACCGAAAATCAATCATGACGAACGCTTGGTACAAGACCGAGCGCTCTTTAGGTCTAACACTCGGTATAAGACCGAACGTTACTCATTTCAGTTTTATTCAATTTAAGGTGTACGACATCTCTATGCTGAGCCGAACGCTCAAACATAGTAATTCGAATAAGGACGCTCGTTCTCAAACCGAATTCTTCCCAAATGAAAGAATTCTACTCTAAGTCTTTTTAGGGAAACCGAACGGTATAAGACCGTACGATGACGAGCGTAATTTATCACAGGGAGAATTATCATATCCAGATTTTCAACTATCTTAACTTTAACATTTTTCATACGATTCATACTTTATAACTTCACATCCAATATTACCTTACCAACTTTATGAAATTCATCACATTAATAACTCATACATTACAGTAATCATCCATCTTTCATACGTATCAAACCAACATGCAGTTCAACCAAATCAGAAATCATATTCAATATCAGTGATCGTTCATAACAGCTCAAACAGTATAATTTTCATACATGCAAATCAAATCATACAACAGGCAAGTATAAATTAAATATATAAGCTTCCCTTACCCGGATCAGTATGCGAACGTCCTAAAGCAAGGGTATGGTGCGTCCTCTAACAGCGTTCTACCCTCAGTTTTACTAAACACTTTCACTTGATCTAAACACCAAAATCAGAGATGACTCAGATATAATCCATGCATGAACCCAGGACTTGGTTTCGCATGAAACCCTAATGGACGAACTACTAGAGAAGAGGACTTACCAGCTTAGATTCTAATTCTGTTCGGTCCAAAATAACGTCCGCGTCTCCGGGAACGTTCCTACGGTTCTGAAATGTGATCGGAGGAGAGGCGTGAGATTTACAGTAGAGAGAAGTTGGGAGTTCTAGAGAGAAGGTGGAGAAAAATGGAGAATCAGTTTTGAGGAAGAAGGTGAGTGTATGCAGAGAATGGGAAGGAGTGTTTCAGAAAATTAAATTCTCTTTTCCAAGTCAAACGGACGTTCACTCACACGCGGACACCTGTCTTCCACTACTGATTTAGAAGGTTCTAAAACGACACTTGACAGGAGTGTGTCAGTGTGTGTGCGTTTTGCAGTGCATGCAGAGAGTATGTAAGTGGGTTTTAATTGTCTGAGTAGTGACGTGGACTGCACTGCAGGTAGGTTTTAATGTTTTTAAATTTGATTTGACTTAAGTTGTCATGTTAATTATCTAGGGTCTCACAGTGATGCTACTCATCCCCTTTATTATACTGAAGTTAGATATAGTTATATCACATCTCACTTGATAAATGTCAATAAAATTTGTAAGGGTTATTTTATTTTTCGATTTTTAACTTGAAAGAACTCAGGTTTCTTTTATTATGTTAACATTATAAGATTTCATTATTTTCAGCATTTTTTGTTATATTTTTCTCAGATATTAAGATTAATAGGTTTCAGAATTTTACAAAATTAATCATTTAAATAAAATTGGTAATATCAGAAATTAAAATAAATAGGGGAAAAGAAAGGATAAATATTGGCATCCGAGACAACACAGGGTGTCGTAAACATGAAGGCAAGGGTGGTGGGTCTGCCCTACATGTGCAGGAAACAACATCTTATTATAATATCTGATTTCATTATTCCAAAATAAATAGCAAAAATGAAAATAAATATGTTTTTCTTTGTCTTATCCCATGATCATAGCATATTAGTGGACCACATGATTAAGTTGCATTTCACTGTTTAATTACTGAAAATGACTTTGCATAAGGCCTTTTTAATTTCTTATCCAAAAGCCATTTCATGAAAGTGTATTGCACTATTTCTTTCATTGATTAAAAGTAAATTATATAACATCTATTGTTATATTAGTTTTTTAATTAAAAATCGGTCATTAAAGTAATCTTTAAAAGATTTAAATATTTATCTATTACTTTTTAAAAAAAAACTATTTAAACTTTTATCTCATCAATTACTTTATTTTTTTTCATATATATATATATATATATATATATAATTGGGTTTGAAAGTAATTCAAATTAATTTGGATTTAGTTTCATCTAGTCTTAATCAAAGTCTAATTTGATCTTGATTAAACTATTATCTACTTAGGTAAACTAAATTTAGGTGAATATGAGTTGGTCTTAATTCAAAAAAATGTAAACTCATTTTGATTTAGTTTGACCCAAACTTAAGCTAATTCGGCTTTATTTAAGTCCAAAGGCTTAGGTTGATTCTGGGTCAACCTAGGATGTTGTTCCCTCCACCACCTCCCCACATTATTTTAAATACAATTATATCCTTAAGTTATTTAAAATAATTTGAAACCCTAATTTTACTTTCCCAGCACCCATCCACGGAACTCTCTTCCCCTTTCCTCATTTCCGTTTCACCTCCCCACCTCCTGCGCTTACATTCCTTTTTCTTCCAAGTTTTTTTTTTGGTTTGAAATCTTCCATTTCCGTTGTAGTGTGAAGGAGTGTCGCCGCCGTGGTGTGGAGGAGCGTCCAGAGCGTCGACCAACGTGAGGAAGTATACATCAACGGAGGTGACATCCTTCAACGGATGTCAACATCCATTTAAGGAAACATCCGTTTTACCTTAAACGAATGTTGACATCCGTTGAAGGATGTTACCTCTGTTTAAAGGTTACGTTTTTTATTTTAGGGTTTGTTTTCAAGGTTTATTCGAATACGCACCTGGAGGAAGCACGATAAGCACTGCACCACAAGAGCGAATGCACCACGAGAGGGAGACTGCTTGATAATTCTTTCCACCACCACCAACCTTTGCAAGTTGTAGTATCTTACAACGACGAAAGAAAGAGAGAAAGAAGTATAATGTTAAAATGAAAGAAAAGTATTTTACTCATGTACGGGACTAGAATAGGTTATTAGTGAAATAGGTTGTGAATGGGTAAAATTAAAAAATAATAACCCTAAAAATAAAATTTTACTGAGAGGCAAAATAGTAAAGGGGAGGTGGAGGGAGAAAGGTATGGTGGTGGAGGGAGCAACACCCCTCAACCTAAACCCAAATACAATAGATTTGACCTAGGCTTGACCGAGCTAGAACCAACCCAAGTCTAGTTCTATTTGGCTAAACGTGAGTTGGCCTAACTAAAATGAACTTGAACTCACCTAACTCGACTAAATGTTTATTGTTTCAATCGAGCACGTGTTACGTCCGAACCAACTTGCTTAGAATCAAGCTAACATTAATCAACCAAAACCTATGTTTATTTGGCTAAAGTTAAGTCCAGTCCGACTCTAGCCAAGACTCGTGCTTATTTGGTTCAAGTTAAGTCTAATTTAACTTAGACAAGACCTACACATACCTAGCTTGAGTTAGGTTCAGACTAGCTCAATTTGACCCAACTTAAATCGACTAGACTTGACCCCAACCTATATTAACTTAGTTTGACCTTAGATAAATCTGATTCGGTGTTATCTTATTTATGATCTAATTTAACATTTCACAGTATTTAAAAATAATCACATTGAAAAAAAGAATTTGTAAATATAAAATGAAAATTTATGAAAAACTTTAACAAAAAGAAATTAATCAAGATCAATTAAATAAGATTATCATTATTGATATTTTTAAATTTTTAATAATTATTTAACGTTTAAATATTTTTTTAATTTGATAGTAATTGAATTACTTTATTCAAATAAGAAAAATAAAATTTTAAAAATTTGAATAATCTTTTTCAAACAAAACATTTGATAAATAAAACGATTAGAAATAAAATCTCAAATTCAATATATTTGAACGTATGTAAGATTATGAAAATTTTTATCCAGGTACAAATATAAGTAATACTTTCTGGATAATATTTTCTTAAATATGTAAAGGAGTTTCAAAAGATAGTTTTAGTTGCGTACCAAATATACTCACAGGGTATACAAAGAATAGTATCAGATGGAGGAAACCAAAAAAATCCCTTTCCTGGAGAGAGATAAGTGCAACATTAGGCTTATGATCGATCTTTATAGGGTTCACTAGGTTTCGAAACGCAAATTAAAGTCATTCCAAGCGACATAGAACTGAAATTTCAAGTTCATCATGCTATAAAATTCGTTGTGAACACAGTAAAGGGGCTTGTGAGATCAAGGAAATGGCAGTGGCCAGTTAATGGGAGAGTATAGTGTCAATGTTCTCTCAGTACAATGGTGTTTTCTCCCATGCCACGAATCAAAGAGCTCGCACAAGATCACGGTTTAGTTTGTTCAATGGTTACATCTAATTGTTGAGGCTATAAGGTCTTTTGAGACTTCATTGTTTGCTGTCAAAAGACCTTATGGACTTTTTTTGTTCTCATAAATTAAGGTTTGGATTTACAATCCTTTTAACCAAACAGTTTGTTCAACAGCAGTACACAAATAAATTCTATTTTTATCAACATAATTAGAGTATGCTAATTTCAAAATTGCTTCTTAAACTACTAAAACGGAAAACACGGTTCAGATGTATGCAGATAGAAATAATAACAAATATCCTATCAGAAGAGGTGTTGAATAACAATGTTTTAACATCACAGGATTTATAACAGTCAATGACCTAAAAAGGACTCAAGTGATGCATCTACCTCTTCCTCTTTTTTGCTTTAACTCAGGAGGAAATGTAAGAGGGACAGAAAGAGTAACACACAAACCGTTAAGAGAGCTTTTCTGACGGATAAGTTTGCAACCCAATTGCTCATAGACTTGTCTCACGGCCAAAACATTCATGCTCAGATCCTTTGCAATATCTGTGCAGTAAGTTTTGAAGTTATCAGCGAAAAGCGTAAGCACCAGCACGTAACTTATGAGAAGAGAAATTTTTTCAGGGGGTAGCCTTCTTAATTCAGAAACAGCAAAAGTATTTGAAAATTTATGTCGCAGGATGTTGGGGATTTTATGGCCCTTTGCAGTGAAAACATCAAAGGAATGCTGATCTTTGAACTTTATTAGATGATTGATGTATGAGAATATGCAGGAAAGCTTCCTCTTTTCTGACTCATCCTGTAAATATAAACAATAGATCACAGATATTTTAGTTGGAAAAGACAAAAATCAAACCTTGAAGAGTATTTGGATCAAAAGAGAATTTTGTACTGAAATAACATACATCTCATCAACATTTGTAAAAGAAAATAAACAGGTAAAAATAAATGAAACTTCTCTCATACCTAAACCATTTAGACTCTTGTCTTCTCAAAAAATGGAAGTGCATAACTTGACTTTGATATGTGGAAGTTCAATTCCTTTTACCTCCCTATTTCTTCTTCTATAAGTGTTGACAAGTTAATCCAAACAAGCCTTAGTATAAACACATTCAGGCCCCCTTCTACCACAAGAACATTGGGGTAATCATATTAACTAACTGTTTACAAATCCCCCGACAAAGACTTCCAGAACGTTTATGAAAAATAAATTCTACAATTATTGATATAACACAAGTCTAAGCATTTCTCATCGTTCTACAATGTAGCCAATTGTAGAGTATAACTAGTAAGAATGGACATTTTCTTTCTATAACCCAAAAAACTCTGAAGTTACTATTTTAATGCGGTTGAAATATAATTCAATTTTATTAATATTTCTTTTTTGTGTAACCAGCTTTATGTTTAGAGTTTTAAGCCAGCGCCTTGTCTTTTTCTTGTAAGCACAACAGTCTAGGTTGAATACAGTATGTTCATCCATCTAATTTGTTCAAGTTAAGCAAAAGGGTTATATTTGTATCAATACCTCAATTTTCCTTAATTCCTCTACCCTGTTGCGAACAAATGTTGGATAAGAACTGAAATCCGCCTTTTCTTCCTGATGCAATTTTTTATAAATGTCTTCAAGATAATTCCATTCTCCTGTAAGGATGATTTTGTCCAATACATATGCCTCCTGAGGTGTAGTTGCAGAAGTATCATATGGTGGTATGTTGCGAGAAACATGAGATTCTGTACTTTGAAGAGCGCTTTTCTTTACAGAAACATTTTTCATTTTCACATTCAGATTCCTTTGAGAATTAGGATCTTCATCTTGTTTGAGAGCTAACTTCTTTTTAGCCTGCAAAATGATACAGATGCCAAGATTAGTTAAAAATAATTGCAATAAAGTCAGCTAAATATAGTTGAGTGAAAAATAATATATGACATTCTTCACATATTATATCCCAAAGCTGACAACCAAAGACTAATTTGTCCATGGACCAATAAGAATAAACAAATGGAAGACACTTAAATGCATTCTTCACATAGTCCCCTTTTACATCTATTGACACTCAAACTAACAGTACCTAGCCACTGCAAATCAGTAAACATCCACACGTTAATATTAACTTTTCATTGTGAATATAGATTTACTACTTGATATTACCATAGCTAGCAAAAAGGGTCAAATGAGTAAAAAAAAATACCTTCTCTATATCCTTCTTTGTTCCCCATATAGCAGTAGTCTCCGCAATCTTCTGCTGTGGAGTCATCTCTTCCAATGTTGAGTTAGCAGGCTCATTGTCACCAGCGTCCACACCTTTAACCTTTGGCTCCAATCTGAATATCTGAACAGCATCCACCAATTAACAAAATACACACTGGCTTATTCGATAGCAAGGCAAATGAAATTGTTCTTCCCCTTCACATTTTACCTTATTACCAGCAATGGGAACAATCTTCAGGGTCCCAGCTTCCTTATCAAGGAGTCCAAGCGCGAACATGGCCCGGTGTCCAGCTGCAGCCTCGCCAGAAAAACTAGTTCCAACAAATTCCACCGAAGATCCAGGAGGGCGAACAACAAACTGCATCCTCTTGGACATGTTCCTGTGCCTGTAAAGTTGAAATTCAGAGGGACCGGAACCACTGGCATGATTCTTAACCGGATCATAACCCGAAGGAAAATAACCAACAACAGGAGCTGTTTTTTTGGGATGCTCATGGACAACCTCCACCGCAACCTCAATTCGATCAGGTTGAGGGGGAACATCTTTTTTCTTCTTGTTCTTCTCCTTTTTGGGAGTTTTGGATTTTGGTGCATCAGTGTCCGAATCCATTACACTGTATCGATTAAAAATTATCAGATTTCACCCAAAGAACAGATAGAGATGTCGACGGTTCTTCAGACACACAAATCGTAGGCACATCACAGATTTTGAAATCAAAAAGGATCTTTTGGTATGCAAAACTTAAATAAAATACACAAATATTGTAATGTATGTCAACATGTTAGAATTTATAATCAATGAATATAACTTACCATACAATACAATTCATTTAAGGAAAAGGAGAATATTACGAGAAAGTGAAACAAAGGAATCCCCATACCACTGAAGCCACCCAGCAGAATATCAAACTTCGAGCAAGAAAACAAAGATTAAATATTTCAACTTTAATAGCAACCTAAAACAAATGAAAATTCAACATCACCCTGAACAATAATGTTGTAGTCAAAACAATAAATTAAGTTATACATCTTCCTATTCAAATGATTGTTTAAAATTTTTGTTTATTTTATAATTTAAATTAGACAAGTCATATATCTTCCTATTCAAAACAAGATTCGACTCTCAATTCAAAATATATAAAAAACGATTCACCATTTGAATCTCACTTTAATAGCCATGTTACAGATCCATCCAGTAAAAATATAGATTGTGATTGGAGCCTGCTCATAATCATTAATAACATTTTCATGGCACAAAGATAAATAGCAAGACAGTAAGAATTTACAACAGCGTTACACAAAAATGC
Organism: Vigna reflexopilosa; assembly: GCA_027742785.1. Lineage (NCBI taxonomy): Eukaryota > Viridiplantae > Streptophyta > Magnoliopsida > Fabales > Fabaceae > Vigna > Vigna reflexopilosa. Next base: position 2,933,422 of record CM050923.1, read on the forward strand.
TATTCACAATTCCAAAAATAAAAATAAAAAAGACTTTATACATCATCACAATCCACAGTGAACCTTATTGGTTTAACAATGCTCGTGACAAAACCAGCAGACCACCCAGTACCCACACATATCTCTACCTTTCTGTGAATATTTTGTTGTATATGTAAAAACATATTCTTTCTTCTGTGCAGGGTAGCATTTTTGTGATTAAGCCTTATGTGTTGGCACCAAATCAGAAGCTAAATGGGTTAGTTAAAGCTGCAGACTGATGAACTGATACGTGAAACTTCAGAACAAATTGCATTTGGAGGCATTGTCTATAGGCTATGGATGTTCTTATTTTCCTTTAACAAATTACCTGTGCCAAGGGATGTTCTTCTTCTCCCACTCCAATCTCACTTCACTTAAAACTCACTATCTACAAAGATCGTGTTGGATCGCCATTCTAAATTGCAACTCGTGCGGAATGCTTCTTGCGATGCAGTTCCTCCCAACAGCGAGGAAGAAGCAGACACAGCTCGCGATTGTGCTTCTCTAGCAGCCTCCCGATGCAATCCCTCCCAGTGTAAGGGATAATAAGCGGACAGACCTCACGGCTGCTTGGCGCCTCTATCAGTGGCAACTCTCACAGCATCGGTGTACCTAGCAGTGGCAGCCATAACGCTGTGGCAGCCATAACGCTGGCCTCTCTACGAGTCTCTTCATGGAAGGTGAGCGTGACAACTCCAGGGTGTTTTTTATGGGTTGGAATTGTTTTCTAACCTAAAAGGTTTAACCCATTAAGCTTAAGCTCAATTATTAAAAAATTTATTAGTGTTACCAACTAAGTAACATACCAGTAGAGGATTCGGTGCATATTACTGGAATTTTGGACTGAATCAGTATTAATTACAGTGAATGAGACTAGAACTGAATCAGAGTTCGAATGCTTAGAGGCTAAATTTAAGGATTTTAAAATGTTGATTTAGTAATAGAACGAGAGGATATAACAGGTTATTCAGTAGTTTTTAAATTGGAATACTATGGAATGAAAAATACATTTATGAAGATTTCGCACATATGATCATGACTAGAGTATTAGATAAATAATTCTCACGTCTTTCAATGCATTCTCATTCCAAGTAAGAGTTCTAATCATGCAGAGAACAAACATCAACAATCAAGTCATTCAACAAGTAATCTTATATGATAAACCCAACAAAAAATGAGATTCAGAAATGTAAATAGTTTATGGTTGGCATGTTTCATTACCTGGTAATGGTCAATTAGTGGAGATTTCCTTGCGTTGCCCGTTTGAGTCAACTTGCCACCAAAGCTAAATGGCCTGCTCAAGTACACTGAAAACTTAAGTATATATGTTTGCGGGAGGATAGAATTAAATTTAGCAAAAAACTATCTGCATTATCAAGAAAATTGACCACTTACAGCATTGAACAAGACATCTCCAAAATTAACTTGTGAAACACAGTTTACCTGGTTTACACCAACCCAATTCCTTACATGTACTCAATTTGTCATATAATTTGTTCAACTTAAAAAGGGTAAGGTAAGATAATACAACTTTGGGACACACCAAATCACCCCCACCCACTTAGTTTCAAGTTCAAACAAAATCCATTTTTTATTCCTTTTTTTACTGGTATTCATCTCAGACAGTTAACAAAATTATAAAAAAAATTAACAATCTCAAGATCCGTTAGGTAATACGGCATCATGTAGAAAGCTTTAAACTTGGATGCCTGGAACCCTACACGATAAAAGATATTCGACGTGTGTTACGAGAAAGGGAAAGATAGGCACCTCCCAGCAGCGAACAACGTTGAATAGTGTTCAAGTCCCCAACTTTTTGGAGTCACGTTTTGAAAACGCGATTTGGGGACTCGGAATCCTCAGGTATTTGAAGAACAAACAAATTTGGGAACAAATTTGGAAGTGGGATTTAGGATGGCGATTTGGGAACGACTCTGCCTTAGTGCACGAAGCTGGGGTTTGGGAAATTTCGAATGGTTGGTTCTAAAAAATGATGAAGATTGAAACTGGGGATTTCAATTCCGAAAGAGAAAATGCAAATAGTTGTTTTGTGTTTTTTTCTGGTAATAAAAACTTATTCAAATACCATGGTAATTGTGATTATTTAATTATTGGAAAAAATTATTTGAATGATTTATTAGGAGACCCTTCTAATTAATTATCTTTCGGAATGGGTTAAATTAATATGCAGATCCCAAAATCAATTGAAAATTTTAAGTATTTCTCCATATCAAAATTCTTTTATATTAGATCTTTTTAAGTTTTTGGAGTCTGTTAAAAATGATTTTGAAATTGGTTTTCCGTGAAATAGTAAAAATAAAAATATGGCAATTTTAAAAATCATCACCACTCAATTAAAGAATTATAAGATTAACGACTTAGTTCTACCTTACTTAATTTAGAGTCCTAATTAAAATTATCAAATAATTTGAAGATTTAAAAATTAATTTAAAACTTAAAATTAATGTGCTTGGAGATTTAATTCAAATACAAAACATATGTACTAACAGGCATATAGTTCTTTTTTTGGTTAAATATGTTTTTAGTCCCTATTTTATCAAGCGAATTTGTTTTTAGTTCATCTTTTAAAGTAAGGTACATTTTAGTCCTCCTCCTTCACAAAATCATAAGTTTTCGTCCTAAAAAACTAATGGCGTTAAAAAAAAGCTAAGCTGACTAACGATAGAGTGTCATGTCATTTTTTTCTCATAGAGTCAATCTATCCCTCACCGTATGGTAATGACCGAACAGTATTGTTAATGGTCGAATGGTTATGATGACTAAATGGTGATGGTGACTGAATGGTATTAGTAATTGAACGGTATTGGTAATAGTCGAACGGTTATGACCACTGAATGGTGATGGTGATCGAATGATGATGGTGACTGAATGATGATGGTGACCAAATGGTCAACATATTTAAAAATATAGTCGTTGTAACATTTAATTCAAACATTAACCGAATTTCAAAACTGTAACAGACTTAGTCGAATGCAGGTTGCATGTAATCGACTTTAAAACGCAGTTAAACAAAGTTTTGAAAAATTTTCTCTTCAAAAATACTCACAGCACACTTTGAAAAAATTTGTGCAAAGCCACGAGTTTTAATCGACTTACTTTATAATGAAGTCGACTTAAAATTATTGTTTTGCCATATATTATAAGTTCAACAAAAGTGCATGTGATTTTCCTTTTCTCAAATATATGTCATGCATTCACAGATAAGATCTCATGTAAAACAGAGTGAATTGCAACAATGACATAATCAACACAAACATGTTCTCAAATAATCATAAACATGAAAGTTATGAACATGTAACACATAAACACATGTGTTATTAATAATGTGTTGTCATCATCAAAAACCAAAAGCTTTGAGATTGTAAGGTTTAGCTAAACCAGTACTCTCCCTATCAACAATCTCAACACGATCATTCACTCATTTCACTCGGGTTACTTCAAATGTTCTACTGAGTAAAAGGTTATGAAGTTCCATGGATGATGAGTTTTTCTACGAAAACAAAGCGCCATCTAGTGTCATAAAAGCGATAAAGAGTGTGCCACTTGTGGTTCTAAAGACAAAAAGTTTTATGAAGGTCATTTTGGAGTAATCAAATTTCCTTGTCCCATACTCCATCCGTATTTTATGTCAGAGATTGCACAAATCTTGAAAAAGATTTGTCCTGTTTGTAAATCTATTTGTCATAAATATAAGGGTGGTCAATTAATCTTTGGAATCAAGGACCATATTAAATGCAAATATTGTTCTGGAAATGAGATGGGTCGTGAACCATCGATGAAGTTTAAATTTTCGTCCAATGATCTCTATAGAAGAATAACAATTATTGTTGAAGTGAATGATAAAGCTTCAAAGAAAATTTTGGGATGAAGCCTACCAGTTGATTATTGGGATTTTATTCCTTAGGATGCTCAACAAGAAGAAAATTATGTGAATATAAGGGTTTTATCACGAGGACAAGTTATTTCTTTATTGAATGATGTTGATCCGAACTTCATTGAAAAATATATTCCAAGAAAAAATTTGATCATTCTTAATTGCTTCCAAGTGATTCCAAATTTTCATCGAGTTATAGAAGTCCCTTATGCAATTTCTAGTGGAAACTGATTAAGTTTTGATGACAGGACTCGATCTTGTAAGAAATTGGTTGATTTTAGAGGTACAACTAATGAGTTAAGTTCTCGTGTTTTGGATTGCCTTAGTATTTCTAAGCTAAATCCTAATAAAACACTTAATACTTTTTTTGCTGATATCCAAAAAAAAAAAAGAAGTTGTCGAATATGCTTATAATCCTTCTTGTTTAAGATGGATAAAAGATGTGGTTCTTTGGAAATCGCAATGATAATACGTTTCGTTATGTGTTGTTGGTGATCCATACCTTGAGTTCAGTGAAATAGGTATCCGAACCAGATTAGAGTCTATCCTAGCAAGATTTGTGTGGACATATTTTTCCACCCGCTATTGGGTCATTATCGGACCACCCATTAATGCTTATTCTCACGCTCGAGATGTATATACTTCGACGTAAGGAGGTGTGTTGGAAGTTCCACATCGACTAGAGATAAGACATATTTATAGTATATAATGGGTGTAAACCTCACCTTACAAGCCGATTTTGTGGAGTTGAGTTAGTCTTAAAATTCACTTCTTAACGAGAGATACACATTTTTAGTGTAATAAGACGATACAAAAACTATATACAAAACTTTACTTTTACTTTTGTTGTAACATTCGTGATTAATGATTCATTCATATTTCATTTGCGTTAATTCTTGATATGTAGTTAATTACTTGTGAATTTTATGTTGTTAAGATATAAAAGAGGAAAATTATACGTGGTAGTACACTTTACTTCTTAATTTGTATTTTGATTTTTTTTTATGGACTAACACTGATATCTTTAGTATAAGCTAGATTTGAATGAGATAAAATTTGATGCAAATTGTAAACCAAAGTCACAATAAGACGACTAACCAAAAAAGTCTTTTACAAGGAAAGAAAACACTTTGACAGGAGTCGTCACCATAATTTATTGATGAACACTATGAGAAAACTGAAAAGAATGGTCTAAGAAGCCAAATTGAGTTTGTAGTCTATCACTTATACAATATTAAAACAAAACACATACAATTTTGAAAAGCATGTATAATAATCAAAATTAAAAATGCATTAATAAAAAGAAAAAAATGGTAATGACATACCTTCCAAACTTTTCAATTATCTTTTTCTCCATTGATATCGCTCTTTTGTTCCGTACATAAAATGTAACTTTTCTCCTCTTTTTTTCTTGCCTCCTTCTGTAAGTTTTCTTTTTGTTTTCTCCCAAAAGAGGTAAAAAAGAGTTGTGTCTGTGTGAGTGATGATGGGAAAAAAAGGAGAGAATTGTAGAGAATCCCCTTTAAACGACAAATTTTGTGCTTATATACACATATTGTAATATAATTGTAATCGACTAGAGATAAGCCCAATTTATAGTATATAAGTGAGTAGAAACCTCACCTTACAAGCCGGTGTTGCGGGGTTGAGTTAGACTTAAAGTCTACTTCTTAACATACGTCGAGTATAGAGCTAGACCACGGTAAAAGCTTTCTCACTCTTTCACTCACTATAATTAGATTCGATTTTTCCCTTCGATTTTGTTCCTCGCAAAGCATTGTCGTGCAACTTCCATAAACACTCATTGCGTGCTATTCTACTCGATCATTCACTCCTTTCACTCGGGTTACTTCAAATATTCTATTGAGTAAAAGGTTATCAAGTTCCATGGATGATGAGTTATTCTACGAAAAAAAGCACTATCTGGTGCCATAAAAGCCATAAAGTTTGATGTTTTAATTGAAAATGATACAGAGAAAGTCTCTCTTTTGGAGATAAATGGAGTCGACCAAGTCACAGGGTCTACATTGGGATTTCCAAATACATCTTACGAGTTGTGGTTCTAAAGAAAAAAAGTTTTGTGAAGATCATTTTAAAGTAATCAAATTTCCTTTTCCCACACTCCATCCATATTTCATGTCAGAGATTACACAAATCTTGAATAGGATTTGCCCTGTTTATAAATCTATTCATCATAAATATAAAGGTGGTCAATTAATCTTTGGAATCAAGGAGTCTATAAATTGCAAATATTGTTCTGGAAAGGGGATGGGTTGTGATCCATCGATGAAGTTTAAATTTTCGTCCAATAGTCTCTACAGAAGAACAACAATTACTTTTGAAGTGAATGATAAGGCTTCAAAGAAAACTTTGGGACGAAGCTTGCCAATTGATTATTGGGATTTTATTAATGCTCAACAAAAAGAAAATTATGTAAATAGAAGGGTTTTATCACCAAACGAGTTATTTCTTTATTAAATGATGTTGATCAGAACATCATTGAAATTTATATTCCAAGAAAAAATTTGATCATTCTTAATTGCTTCCAAGTGATTCCAAATTCTCATCGAGTAACAGAAGTCCCAATGGAAATCAATTGTGTTTTGATGACAAGACTTAGTCTTGTAAGAAATTGGTTGATTTCAGGGGTACAACTAATGAGTTAAGTTCTCGTGTTTTGGATTGCTAGAAGATTTCTAAGCTAAATCCTGATAAAACACCTAATAATATTTTTATGCATTCTTATGCCTCTAGAGGCACACATTCACATGATATGTTTATTCAAATGTGATGCAATCGGAAATTAACTACATGGTGTTATGAATAATGAAAAGAAGAAGAGAAAGATAAATAGATGATGTGCCCTCTCATGTTACTCTTAAAGGCCTCTAGAACTGATGTCAACTTCATAGAATAATCCACAATGATAGGAAACCTGGCATATGTGGTATGTCAAGAGGAAGCAAACTCTAGATAAGGTCATCATCATAATAAGTAAGTAGATCTAGGAACTAACATAATAATCGTTGGACCTCCACTCTCTAACACTCACTTAGGCTCGAGTATAGGACCGAATGTCAAAATGAATGAATATCATAACATGTGTAGTTTGTTAAAAACGTATAACCTAAGACTACCCAAACCCACACCTACAAAACAACCAACAAATTTCCAGATAGATGCTATAGTTGTCTTTTACCCTAGGTTTCAATAATTTCAATAATACAATCATATGACGACGTTAAAGCATGACATCAACACAAACAAAGATATATATATATATATAAATTAAACGATTCTTTTAGTTTACTAGAGACATCAACATTTTTTTAGCTCGACGGAAATTTTCTTCTTTTCCTAAAGATTTTATGAAATAGAAATAGAGAACGAAGTAACTAGAAAAAAAACATAGATTGTTAGAATATTGCTCTTCTAGAGGGATCATCTAAAAAGCAAGATATTTGAAACCTATTCATACAAAAAGGCTAACATAGATGTTATGGGTCAATTTTTTTTATTGTCCATCTCTTCATTCCGTAAAGGAGCCGAATGAAACAAAAGTTTCACGTTCGGTTTTGAATTAGAGACGTTAAATCAAAATCATGAATCAACGTCGACTATAACCCTTAGCCTTCCAAGCTAACGATGCGGGTTCGATTCCCGCTACCCGCTTATATTTTATTCTATTTCAATCTATCTTTTTTCTTCTAGAATGAATCTATAATTCTTAAAGAATTTGTCAATTCTTCATTTATATATATATATATATATATATATATATATATATATATATATATATATATATATATATACATTAAATAAAGAAAATGACAAGGGAGAAGCAAATATTTTAAAATAACATATATTTTTGCATACTAAACTAATAAGACCCTCTCTCAAACAAATCCCTAGTAGAGTCGCTATCTATCGCAACCAAAATCGCGACAGGACGACTAACAAGAAGATATTTTATAAGAAAACAAAACACTTTAAAAGGAGTCACCACCATAGTTTATTGGATCACTATGAAAAACCTAAAAAGAATGGTCTACGAAACCAAATTGAGTTCGTGATTTGGTTAGTGTGGGAAATGTATTAGTATCCTGCAATGTCCATTTGAAGACGATTTTCTTTAATGAAGTGTGCAAAATTAATGTAGTTTTTAAAATACTTGTTTTCCTAAAAAAATCAAATAAAAAAGACAAATATAAAATGATAAAGAAAAATATTTTTAAAATTTTTATATTTACCCGAATTGATATTGATACTATGTAGGATGAGAAATCAAAATTACTTAGTTGTTTGTAAAAAAAAACCTATTTGAGAAATGATTTAATTTTTATTTGGTAATGACCCACTGTTCTCCTTAAGACTTTGTTCTTTCGGGTGTATTTGGGGGAGATGATTTGGGGGGATTTGAGGGTAATTTTTTAGTTGTTTTTTTGAGTGAATTTGTGGGTAATTGAGAGTGGATTAGGAAGTAAAGTTTGTGAAAATTAGTGTAGGATTTGATTGATATGATAAATTTAAAAAATTAGTTTAATTGGTAGAAATAAAAGATTACCAAAATGTCCCTAGTTATAAAAGTAATATAAAATGTTATTTATTAATGTTATATTTAATTGTAAAAATGTTTAAAAAGAGACAAAAATTATAAATAATTTTTAAAATTAATTTTTAAAAATTATAAAAATTATAATGTAGTAAAATGTATGGATTTTTAAATGTAGTATTTGTTTGTAATATAATTTAGGCTTAATTACCTACTTAGTCCCCATGTTCGGAGGTAATTTGCTGTTTAGTACCCGGTTTTAAAAATGTAGCCATTTGATACCCATGTTTTGAAATTTGTATCAATTGAATCCTACCCACTTAACGCCGTTATAAATCTAACGTTTTTCCTGAAATCAACTTTGAATTGTGGACGAGCGGTAGTGGACGAGCGTCCGAGCATCGTTGGACGAGCGTCCTCTTCTGTTGGACGAGCGTCCTCCACTGTTGGACGAGCGTCCTCCTCTTTTTGGACGAGCGTCCCTCACTGTTGGACGAGCGTCCTCCACTGTTGGACGAGCGTCCTCCTCTGTTTGGACGAGCGTCCCTCACTGTTGGACGAGCGTCCTCCACTGTTGGACGAGCGTCCTCCTCTGTTTGGACGAGCGTCCTCCACTTTTGGACGAGCGTCCTCCACTGTTGGACGAGCGTCCTCCTCTGTTTGGACGATCGTCCACAACCGCTCGTCCACAATTCAAAGTTGATGTCAGAAAAACGTTAGATTTATAACGGCGTTAAGTGGGTAGGATTCAATTGATACAAATTTCAAAACATGGGTATCAAATGGCTACATTTTTAAAACCGGGTACTAAACAGCAAATTACCTCCGAACATGGGGACTAAGTAGGTAATTAAGCCTATAATTTACTACCAAGTAGTATCAATTTATTTGTTACGGAAGTAAGAATGATTAATATTAAACAAACAAATAATTAAACTATTTGTTACGGAAGTAAAAATGATTAATATTAAACAAACAAATAATTAAACGAAGTTATAATATTGCATGACCTAAAAAAAAGTGGCAACAATTAAACATACAAATATATTTGTAATAGTTCATGATGACGTTATTTCAGTAAGGTATCGTTGCAATGCATTGAAACGATATTGTATTGGCATCCCTATTAGACGTCTTGTATGGGATGGATGCACAGATAAAAAGTCGAAGCACTGTCTGAATAAATTAGGATCTTCAATGTTCATAGTCCGTAATAAGTTTTCAATTTCTTCTGTAGTTAGATTAGATGATTGAATCCTAGCATTTACCAGGGATATTCGACGCTCCATGGCTTGTGTATGTCGTTGAAGAGCAACACATAGTCTTCTTGATTGATTAATTTATTTTTGCAGTTCATCAATGATTTTAGAGTCCATCTATTTTGCAAATCAGCAGGTTGACAATAAATAAAACTGGCATCGATGATGTGAAAGATAATAACAATGAAAAATAGGTAAGATAATATTTCAAACACATAAGTCAATTTAAGGAAAAAATAGTAATGTAATACATTATCAGAATAAAAATGAACTTAGTGATCTAAATGGTGAAGAATCAAGTTAACATTTTGATTGAGGTTAGCAAATTAGCGGTTCATGTCGAGAGAAAGGTTTGCCAAGTTATCTTCAATACGTTGAACTCGCACCTGCATTTGTTCCATACCCTGCATTCTGTGTTGCAAGTCTTGTACCCCTTCCCACATTTGAGTCATCATATTAGGATTAGACAGAGGTGGAGGAGGTTGCACAGGGTTGTCATGATGGTCTGGTTGGTCTTCTTCTTCAACATCACCGACATCGTGTTGCCAAACACGGTTGACATTAACAATATTCAACCTCTTCAAAGAATTAATTGAAAAATGATGTCGGGTCCCAATAAGAGTGATGGCATCGGCACCAACATGAACTCCACAATATTGCATGATCTGTGTGATAAGGACATCGTATGGTAGGGGTGTGTCACCGGTCTTGCATTTAAGCATATGCTGCATGATGTGATGAGGCCAATTGATAACTATATTATTTTTAAGCACCCATATCATAAAGATATCTTCCTACAATAACCTAGTGAAATTCCCTGGTCGTGGAGTCAACATGTGCATAATAACATAATGCAGAAGTCTATCATTAATATTCAAACAACCAACTGTTTTAACACAATGACGCTGCATTTCTGGTATAACCATAGTAGGTAATGTCATATCCCGGCCATATGGGAAGTCCTTTGGGATATTTGAAAAACACAATTGTTGACCCTCATACTTCATATTATCTACATTCAACCAATCAGCAAGTTTCAATCTAATTCTTCTCTTGTTTACCTCACTGAGCAAATATCCATTTCCAGAAATCTTCATATTTGAATAAAAAACTTTGATTAAATCCGGATAGTAGGGTCCCTACAATGTAAGAAATTCGACCACCCCTTGAAATAGAAGATGATTTTGGAAAAATAAGCCTGAACCGACAAATTATTCAAAATTCATTATCTTTGGACCAACAATACTCCTTGTATAGAAATCAACTGCATAGTTTTCCATTTGATGGTTGTGAGTGAAGAAACGACGCTGATCTAATTGTTCCTCTACAGATGGTCTGACATTGGTTCCATCTTCTACCTTAGTGATGGTTTCTTTTCCCTTACGACTTTTTCTTGGCCTTTTGGTTGATGATGAGGCCATTTGACAATTTCTTGAACAAAGCAATTAATGAAAACAATAACAAAGTAAGTTATAAGAAATTATTTATATTTAAAAATAACAACAACCAAGGACAAACCATTACATCGTAACCATAACCATAACTTACAAATTGAAGATGGATGGAAAACCAATAAGTCATAATTACATCACAGAAACATTATTGAATATAATAGTGATACAACTAGTCAGATAACACTTTCTAACAGTCACCTCCCGAGATCATTTTACATAATTTATTCCACCGCTTGTGTGGTGGAAGTCCCATCAACCTCTTTGTACATGTGGGTTTCCACATAAGAAATCATAACATTGCTCTAGCAAATTTTTATCAACAATGTTCATAGCACTCAATATTTCATAAATGTCTGCCTCTGTATATGTGTAATTCAGGGTGCGACAAAAGATCTTTGTTTGGGAACGTAGTATTTGATTTCTATCTTCCATTGTTGAGACTTGACGCACGACTGCATCAGAAATTACACCAAAATGTACATTTGATGAGCTTAGTACATTTGCGAAACCGTCCAGGCTGGTCGTCAACTTATCAAATTGAGAATCAATGACATCGACCATATGTGTCTTTGTTTTCAAGCCTCGTGAGGATGAAGTTCCACCGGATGGGACGGAAGACACAGATTGAGTCTATCCTGGACTATATTCATCCACAAATGGAGGCGGTGATGATGGAGTTGGGTCTCTATACCCCGTCCACTCAGGTTCTTCTCGAATGTACTCAATATTTTGATTCAAATTAACACTGACACGAGGACCAACCCGCTGTCGACGTGCTTGACGAGCGGTCCGAACACCACTCAGTAGCTTGATCAGCAGCCCATAACTCCACCATTAAATCGTAGTGTTTCATAATATTAACTCTCCACTTTGCCGCAGTTGGCCTCGACTGAAACAACAAATACAATAACTACGAGTTTTGATAATCTCGCCACATATGATCTGCTATAGAATCCCTTATACTACTACCAATCCTATGGTTCTCTTCTCTAACTTGAGATGATGAAACATTATGGTCTTCCCTTTCATTCAACTCATTATCAACTTCAGCAACTAATGAGTCATCGTTATCCATGCCACGAAGGAAGTTGTGTAAGATACAACAAGCTAATATAATGTCTGTCATTGTCTCCAATCCATAGTGTGGTTCAGTGCCACTTCCAATGATAGGGAATCATTTTTTCAAAACACCAAGAGTTCTTTCAATAACATTTCTCAACGATGAATGTCTATGATTAAACAACTCCCGTGGATTTTGTGGTCCTCTACGTGTATATTCTTTAAGGTGATATCTTACGCCTCTATATGGAGTCAAAATTGTGTTTTTCAACATAAATCCAGCATCACCAAGGTAGTATTTTCCTACAATTTTGCCCACATACAAGTAATTAGTCACTACTAAATAAAATCTTCAACATCGCAATGTAGACACTCACCTTGGGGAATAACCAACGGATCATCTCGATCAAGAGCATTTTTTAAAATTCTTGAATCAGATGCAGTGCCTTCCCACCCAACAAGAACGTATGTGAATTTCATGTCAAAATCACACGCGGCAAACACATTTTGAGTTGGTCAATCTTTTCTTCCTCGAAATCTCGGAGCTTCACACCTTGGCACCTTTACCCGAACATGAGTACCGTCTATGACCCCTAAGCAATCCTAAACATACAAATAAGAAGTCATCATATAACTCAAAATTTGTTATCATCCTTTGATCAAATAACATCTACAAATATGTTCATATGAGTACCTTAAAGTTCGGGTAAAATCGATTGTTGTTCAAGACATATGGATGAACCTCATTTCCTGAGGGTTGAATTAGAAATTCATATTACAAAGTTAAGATAGCATCCAAGACATTTCATATCTTTATTATGAACTACATACATATACATATAACAAATCAAATTCATATTTCAAATATGAATACATTCATATATTAAATAACATAGAAATATAAATCAACATAATACATTCCATTCAGATATTGAAACTCTTAAAGCTACAGATAACCATCACTAATTCAATCATTCATATATATATTATAGCCAAATCATCTTTAACCCTTACCTCTTGAAGACATTCAACACGTATGCACAATTGAAGTTGGATTCACTAAGAAATTTCCACAAATGAGGGGCACTAGGATTTTTCGTCCAATCACACAACCAATTTGTCCTTATGTAGATGCTACCTAGAATTCTCAATTTACAAATTCACTCGGAAACAAACCAAACATGAAAATATAATTATATGAGTTCATTAGATAACAGCCCCATTTTTTTATGCTTTCACAAGAGTGAAATTAAGTTTCAATGTTACATTCAACTTTACCACTTTGCTTTACTGATGCACCACAGTCGCCCACTTTCATAACCAACCACACAGCCACCTCTTTGCTACCAATGTATCTGTATAAAAACTGGTTAAGAACTCATACTTAAACTATCCAAGTCATGACACTTTGCTTTCATTTTCAACAAACAAAAAGAAAACACCAATTACTTCCATACAATACCAAGTACACACAATGATACAAAATGATGTTGTTGATTCACCTCCACCACCTTTCGTAGCTCACACAGCGCTCCACGACGTTGGCAATCTCCACCACCTTCACGCACGAACGTCCACCACGATCACAATACCTCCAACTAGTCAACACCTGCATCACAAACGCACTGTCAGAGCTCGTGATCTTTCACCTACCACCATCCACTCCTCTGCATGGACTGCATATCTTTCATTCCTCATTCGCATTGCATATGTTTGCTTCTCCATCATCGTTATCAATGACATTGTTGCTTCCTTCTCACCTTCTTATCTCTCAGATGGCCTCCGCCACCTTCACGACGTCCTCCATAACAGGCTCCACCCAAACCTTCTCATTTCCTACGAAAAAGACCGATTCTAATGCTTCTGTTCAGCACAAACAACCACTCACCCCTACCATACCTCTCGACTTCGGTTAATCATCTCCTCCACGGTGCCGTCCAAGAACAACCCTGGTCGAACGCTTCCACTGTCTGCTGCCGAGATCGTTTTTGAACCCAATACCCCAAACTGTAACAGAATACATTTTCTTCCACAATATTTCTTGGCCCGTAACCGGATACACCTTTGAGGTAACCAAATACACATGTGCAGAAAAATCTTCATACCACTGTAACCGATTACGTTTTGTTGTAACCGAATATGCCACCCTCTTCCTACACTGTACATCGTCTTCTTCGGATCTCAAACACGCGGATTCATCTTCTTCAAGCCTTTGCTTCTTCATGCCATCAACACGCACAATGTCGTTCTTCCTCCCCTTCTACAAACCTGCAAATGAAAACCAACAATATCTGGTTGCACATACATCATAATAGCTTCTACTAACCTCACCACTTTGTCTTCCTTGTCTCAGCAAAACAGCCAACAACTCTCCCTTCGCACACAACTTTCAACACTAGCAACCAATATATTATGCTTCTGATCCCTCAATAAATAGAACGACCTACCCACTAGCAACCACATATGAAGTCCGTGTTGTGGTCAATGGTGCTTTCATATCCATACTGCACTTTCACTGTGTGTATGTGCAGGAATCTTTGCTGTTGAATGGCTTTATGAAGCAAGGTAACATCAACTGAGGAAAGCCTAGGAATATTTCTGTAACCACGCCACCACACCAAGCCAAGCACTCTCATGTATGTACAATATTAAAAGTAAAAGCCTGACCACCATTCAAGTGTTATCAAATTTTTTTTTATAAAGTCTTTCAAATCGGTTCTGTGTTACTGCACTGTGTTAGGGAATGGTTATTCATGGTTAATAGATATACAGGGATGAAATTTAGGTAATAAGTGGAGGACAAACATGTCTTTTCCCTTACTATCCACGCAAATCTCTTCCATGTTGCGGGTGACGAAAATGGACTGAATCCTGCAAATCCATCGTCGCTGATCCCTCTTTATCCTCTCAAACGAACAACACAACGTAATTAAATCATTGCTCGCAATTTCGCATGAACAGTGTTATCCGTTCATGTGAACACAGCCTTAGAGAAATGTTCTGTGGTGTGTGACGTGTGTTGATGCATGCTGAATTGTCACCGATTACTGGTTCCTTAATTTGATATGTAAGATACAATAGAGAAGAAAAAAAAACATTTGGTTATGTCAGAATTTTTTACTTATGCTACACAGTGTTCATTTTGAGTGGTTCTTATTAAGGTTGAAAGGTCACCAGATAAAGATGAAATCAAGCTTTGCAAGAAAAAGTAAATTAGACCTGTTCTATGTTCTGTTTAGGGAGGGCACGTAGCATGAAAACAGAATGGAAAGACTTATTTTTGTTTATCATCATTTTTTTAATAGCAGACTTTTATAGGTTAAATGTTTCTGAATGTTTATATAAAAAAAAACATTCTAATTAGTTTTCTTATCTGATTTCACTGTCCATGTATAAATCTAGGAAGGGAAAAAAGGTCTTCGTGTTCGAGTATGGAACAAAATATAGAAAATAGAGTAATTATCAGTAATGGTCTGAAAACCAGTAACTAGTGAAAACTACAAATGCTAGATTATCGTCTAATAATAACATTAAATCCATAACTATGTTTAACTTTGTAACTATCACAATTATATAAAGTATTGGTTGAAAATGAGAACTGTTTGATAATTAACTTGTGAACCAGTAACTGAAAACTATTTATTCAAGAACCATTGAACCTTTCAGTCATCAACAACGTCAAAGATCAAATAAAAATAAATTCTTTTTGGCCTGCAAGACAGTTGGAAGAGTGATTTAGATTGGTAAGATAATGATCATTGTATGCTAATTTGACTAGGATGTTTTATTATTTTAAAAAACACTGTTCTTTCATGTAGTAAAATCTTTGAACTACATTTTTTTCAGGTGGTTGGTTTCCAATGAACCAAACATTATGCTTTATACAAAGATGGCACAAACTGAAATGAAGTGAGTTCAATCTGCTAATCCAAGAAGCATTGGAAAAACCACAAGACAAGGAAAATAAAGATTTAGCAACACAAGAAGGCTAATTGATTCTTATTAAGCCAAGAAGCTACATTGGAAAAATTGGTAGATATTTCAAATTACCAAATCCCAGTAGTGGTAGTGTACTGCAGTCATTACCCACTAATAGAAAATCTAACTGGCTAGATCAATAACTGTTTGTTATTTGCAAACACATTTTCGATTTTCCTTCACCCCTAGTTTTTTTCTTTGATTATTTCCTTATTCTGAGTAGATTCTTCTTTGGCTTTCTCCTCTTCCAACTCTTTCTGTTCTTCTTCTTCTGCCTTTTTCTCTGTTTATTTCCTTATTCTGAGGAGATTCTTCTTCGGCTTTCTCCTCCTCCAAATTTTCCTCTGCTTCTTCTTCTTCCTTTTTATTTGCATTCTCCTCCTTGTTCTTCTCAAGAGCATTAATCAAATTCTCCAGGCAAGTCTCCACATCTTCATCCTCAGACTTTGGCATTAGATTCTCAGCAACATCAGCAGGTGACATTTCTGTCTCCTTCAACAATGTCCCAATTCTACCAAACAAAAGGTGAGACTCAACAGCCAAGTAGTTCTTGGCCAGCACCTTGAATGCATCAAAACAACAATAGGACATCTCAATGTGCTTGTCCATCCTCCCTCTCCTGATGAGAGCAGGGTCAAGTTTCTCCACATAATTTGTGGTGAAAATGATGATCCTCTCACCTCCACAAGCTGACCAAATCCCATCAATAAAATTCAGCAACCCAGATAGAGTTACCTTGCTGCTCTTGCTACTCTCCTCTTCATTCTTCCTCATAGGATCTTTTTGTTCTTCATTCTCAACCTCTTCCTTTTTCTTCTTCCTCTGCCCAGTAAGATCAAGAGAACAATCAATGTCCTCAATCACAGTTATAGACTTACTTGGAGTTTCAATCAACAACTTTTTCAACTCAGTGTTGTCCTTCACTGCTGTCAACTCAAGATCATACACATCATAGTTCATGAACTTAGCAATAGCAGCTATCATGGTAGACTTCCCAGTCCCTGGAGGGCCATACAAAAGATACCCTCTTTTCCAAGCCTTACCTATCTTTGAGTAATACTCCTTTCCCTTCTTAAATTTAGTAAGGTCTTTCAGGATATCTTCCTTCCTTTTCTGATCCATTGCCAGTGTTTCAAAAGAGGCAGGGTGCTCAAACACTATGTGACTCCACTTTGACTGCTTGTAACCATACCCACCACTGCTGGGATTGTTGGTATAAAGCTTCAACTGCCTGTTTGTCAACTCAATTTCCTTCCCCTCTTCCAACACATGCTTGATGTAAGACATGGTGATGATATCACGGTAGCTTCTGTGGAAAGTGAGCTTATAGAACCTTTTCTCATCAGAGGAATCGTAGTAAGAGAAAGGGTTGTACCTCTGTGGATTGGAGCTTACTTTTTTTGCACTCCACCACACTTTGACACCTTGGAACTCATCGGTGATCTCTTCGTTGTCATCCATGCTGAGAACCAGTGGGCTTTGGCTATCCTTCACCACTTCAGCTTTGAGTTTTTTGGCTCTCTGAGATGAGTTTGCACTGAGGTAGATTTGGATGGCATTGTATGCTTCACTTTTCTTCAGTCTTTCCCCTGAAAACTCAGGAAAGGTAATTTGGATGTAAGGGTTGAAATGGTTGGCCACTTTTTGAGCATAGGCCTGAAGACGGTCACGAAAGGAAGAAGGGAAGAATCGCTCAAAAATGGTGTACATGAACACCACAGTTGCCATTAATGATCCCATTTGTCTCCATAGCTCCCTCATCTTCTCTTAGATCTTCTGTGCTGCTCTTGCTTTTCTCACTTTTCTCTCATCTTACACAATTTCTGTGAATATATATACACACGTGTGTGTTCTTTCTTGTCAAGTTCCTTCAAGGAAAAGTCAAAGTTTCATATATACGTGTGCCCCTTTCCTTCCAGATTCCTTGCAGAAAAAGAAAAAGGCTTAATTACCTACTTAGTCCCCATGTTCGGAGGTAATTTGCTGTTTAGTACCCGGTTTTAAAAATGTAGCCATTTGATACCCATGTTTTGAAATTTGTATCAATTGAATCCTACCCACTTAACGCCGTTATAAATCTAACGTTTTTTCTGAAATCAACTTTGAATTGTGGACGAGCGGTAGTGGACGAGCGTCCGAGCATCGTTGGACGAGCGTCCTCTTCTGTTGGACGAGCGTCCTCCACTGTTGGACGAGCGTCCTCCTCTTTTTGGACGAGCGACGAGCGTCCTCCACTGGTGGACGAGCGTCCTCCTCTGTTTGAACGAGCGTCCTCCACTTTTGGACGAGCGTCCTCCACTGTTGGACGAGCGTCCTCCTCTGTTTGGACGATCGTCCACAACCGCTCGTCCACAATTCAAAGTTAATGTCAGAAAAACGTTAGATTTATAACGGCGTTAAGTGGGTAGGATTCAATTGATACAAATTTTCAAAACATGGGTATCAAATGGCTACATTTTTAAAACCGGGTACTAAACAGCAAATTACCTCCGAACATGGGGACTAAGTAGGTAATTAAGCCAAAGAAAAACCATAACTTTTTCAATTGATATAAGTTCTTTGGTTTTTCTAACTTGATTCCCTCGTATAAAAGTACTGTGACTTTTAATACATAGTAATATTTGGTTGCGTTATTATGAACAGAACCTATCCCTTTAAAAAGTAGTAAAATTTTAACTTTAAAAGGTAAAGATCATCTTACGTGTCAAGATATTATTAATTTTTTATAATTCATTTTCAGGAATTTTAATCATTAAAAAAATAAAATTTATATTTATAAAGAAAGAGACAGATTGAAAAACGAAATAATAGATGTAAAATACGTGTTAAAATTTTGTAAGTGCGAAAGCTGCTTTAGTTAGAGGCATTGGGTTGATATTTTTCTCAGCATTTGGCACGTGCCAGACAATAGCAGCCTCTCCTTCCACTCTACACGCAAACACGCTTCCTTAATATAAAAGCTTCATTTATTCTGACCCCACTACTTATCTTAACACGTTTATACTTATATTATTATTTTTCTATTTTATTTTAAAATAATTCTCTTACATTTTTTTTTCTTTTTCACATTCAGAGAAACTTTAAAATAAGAAAATAAATTATATTTACTAAAATTAATTTATTCAAAAAATATGAGATACTTTCTTCTTGCACTAAAATTTGTGACTGTTTTATTAGGATGCCTAACATTAACTATATTTTGTAAACATTTTAAAAGACAGATAAAAAAACATGTATATAAAAACTAAATTAATTACGAATGATTTATAGGTACAAGGATTAAAATATACAAATTGTTAAAATATAGAACAAATGAGTAATTAAATGTACATATTATTCTTCGATTGGTTAGTCACTAAATGAATTTATGGAACTTTGAACAACTGAAATTGTTATTTCCAGCAATTACTTCAATAATTCATGTGTATCTCGATAATTGAATTATAACACAAACAAATTGACAGAGATACTCTCTTGAATTAGAATTTTGTTTTATAGTTCTATGCAAAAAAAAAAAAACGTAAATAAAAGCCATATTTGTCCCATCCGATGTAAAAGGAAGTAGGTGAGCAATAAATCAATTAATTAAACAAAAAGGCTATAGACATTAGATTGAAACTTACAATTATTTTACCCTTTATTTCAATGTTTTCTTGATCTCTTTTTATTAACCTCATTGTAGATTTTTTTTTTCTCACATAGCAAATTTTTTTATTTAGTAAATATGGATAACACGATTTTATGAAATGTTAGAATTCGAATTTCAAAAAACTGAATTCTAATTTCTTATTTCAATAATTTTATAAAAAAACTATTAAAATTCGATTTTCAGAAAATTAAAATCTAATTTTATTCATTTAATGATTAAAACGATTTTTACATAAAACTCGAAAACCGTTCAAACTAAAAACAGTTTTAAAAAAAATTAAAAATTAAAACAGTTTTAAAAAATAGTTGAAGAATACGGTTTTCGTAAACCACTTAACATATTTTTAAATTTTATTTTTTAATTTAAATATTAATAAACAATTCATTTATTTTAATATTTTAATATATTTTTTTTAAATTACTTTTATTACAAAATTTTAAAATATTTAATTTATTTTAATAAAAATTAATAATATTATAATAATATTGAAACTAACAAATATTTTTTAAATTTCATAATAAAAATAATTTAAATTTTTTTATATTTTCAAAAAAATTATATTACAATATGTAACATCCCAAAAATACAGTAATAAAACCATATAATAGAATTGATTACAATTACTGATAAATCAGTTCAGTCTTAACATTAAAGAAAACATGCGGTTCTGACCGAACGTCCATAAACAGTAAGAATTCAAATTGACTTATACATCAATACGAAACTGACCGAACGGTTTACAAAAGGGATTACCGAACGGTTGTTCCTAACAAAAGAAAAAGGTGACCGAACGACACCTTATACTAACTAAACTATACTACTAACCGAACGTACTACGGTTCGGCCTTAACTTCAACATCCACGAGGTTCTCTTCCTCCAAATATTGGTCTTCCGGCGCCTCTTCCAGTAGCGCGTCTCCTTCTGCTCACATCCACACGGATGATCATTGCAAGGACAAGAACAGACGTACAAACGAGACAACACAAGGAAAAACACAGGGTAAGCTTATGTAATTTAATTCAAGTGATAACATACATTTCTCATATACAACCACATCAAACACATTCCAACATACGATTCAATCCAACCCATACATTTCAACATATATTTCAATCCAACCCTGATACTAGACTGATTGTCCGGACTGTATGAAATATGTGTAGCTACAGGCGTTCGTGCACCCGGGTGATGTAGTAACTGGAATACTCTCATCAGCTGCCACCCGAGGTTAGTCCTATTCATCCAAAGTACCCCTAAGGACGGGACCTCCTGCCGTTTCCACACATGACCTACCCTCCTCTACGTGAGGACGAGTACTCACGAAACATCAGGATGAACTGCCAGCACTAGCATAACTACAGTCATACTTTACAAATCTAAATTCTCAATTCTGAGTCGTTCCTCCCTGGAACGCTCGTACAAATCCACAACATTCTATTCATCTCATATTTTCTCCATCATTCATTATCAATCATCTCACGTTTGTCTTTCATTACCAATCATTTTAGTTTCATCTTTCACCTTCCACCATTTCAATTTCCTCTTTGATCAAAAATTTATAAAGACATCAGACCGAACGTCAATCCTCACTCAGAACGAGGACGAACACTTGATACGAGACAGATAGGTCTCCAGATTCAGAATAGAATAAGACCGAGAGGTTTACTGTCGATTTGAGAGAGAAACCGAGTGTAATAGATATAGCAAGGAACGAATGAACCGAGCGTTCATTACAAATTGAATCAATTATGAACTGACTCTTGATAACTCTGACCGAACGCTGAAAAGACCTCGCCAAAGGCTACGAATCTAGGCTAGAACCAATCGATACAGACGCTTCAAAATATTCCAATAATAATACTTAGAAGAATTCTCATGAAGAAACGGAACGCTTATGAATATTTAACTTATTTGATTTTACATCGAGAAATCCGAATGCCAGTAAATGACCGAACATGGTAAAAGAGATTCTACTGAAATTGGACGAACGTTGTTTCATCAAGATTGATAAACTAAAAACGAGTGCGAGCTCTTGGTATAAGACCGAGCACTACTCAGTACGAGCGTCTGGTGTAAGACCGAACACATTTAAACTTATAATAAAAGGCTTAATAAATATTATAAAATACTATCAAAGCAGTGTTTACGGACAACAAAATATACTGTTACATATAGAACTTTAGTTTATCACAGGATACCCAGATACAACTGTGCTTGGCCGAACGCTCAAGCATAATATTACCACCCGAGGACGCTCGTCCTCAACTAGGATTCTCTCCAAATGAAAGAATCCTGTTTCAACTAGGTTTGCCAGGAAAACCGAACGGTCAATGACCGTTCAGTAACGAACGTACACTTTTATATGAGACGTTTCATACCAGACTTGTTTATTTTCAAACTCATTTCTTAACATATAGTTTCATAACTTTATACATTTATATCATTCTCAGCTTTCATACTTCATACAACCCATATCATATAAATTTCATATTTTTCATACATCAGACAGGGCAACCATCATATATCATATAGTCAAATATCACAATACTCATACTTCACTTTAATTTAGTAACTCAGCGAACGTTCATTCAACCCAATCACAACATTCATCATGCATCAAAATCATTCAATCAACTAAACGAACATTCAAACATTTCAACAACATACAAATTAAATTAAATAAGCTTCCCTTACCTGGATACGTGATTGAAAGTCCTAAATGTAGGTTCTTGGTTCGTCCGACTACAACTTTCTACCCTCAACGATCAACAATTCTCCAAACTAAACCGAACAACATAAAATCCAAAAATAACTTAGACTATACCCCTACATGCAACCAGAACTTGGTTTGCATGTAGCAAAAGAATGAACGACTGAGGGTAAGGAACTTACCAGTTTCAGAACTCGAAGCTGTTCGGTTCAAATTGAAGCTTGGGACGCTGGGAGTGCTTCTACAGTCTCTGAATGATGATCGGAGAAGAAAAAGAGTGAGTTTTGGTAGAGAGAAGGGAGGGTTCTCTAGAGAGAAGAAGGAGAAATGGAAAGTCAGAGTTTGGAAAGGAGAAGGTGCATGCAGAAGAGAGTGGATACGAGTTTTCAGAAAATCACTTTTGTTTTCCCCCGTCCAAACGGACGTCCGCTATCCTGCTGACACCTGCCTTCCACTATCTGATTTTCGAAACTTCGCTGGTTGACACCTGGCGTCCGCTCAGAGGGGTTTTGGGTGCGTTTTTAATGAAATTAGACAGGTGGGTTTTGGGTGGGGTTTTCCGAGGTCTGACATTAGACAGGTGGGGTTTGGGTGGGTTTTTTTTTTTTTTTTTTCCGAGGTCTGACACAATAACTTAAATTATTTATTAAAATTTTAATTAAAAAAAATTAGAAAGATAAAGGGTTTCCTTTAACATTTTTTTAAAATTTTATTTTTAAATTAAAATTAATTTATAACTAATTTATTTTAATATGTTAATATCATTTAATATCTTATGATATATTAAATTAAATTTTATATTATTATTATTATTATTATTTTATTTTTATTATTTTTACAATTATTATTTTCATAATAATTATTAAAATAATAAAATACATTAAAATAAACTAAATATATATTAAATTTTATAATAAAAATAATTTCAAAATTTTGTTAAATTCAAAAAAACTTATAATAATATATTATAATAAAAAAATTATATATTAAATATTAAAAAATATGTTAAACATTTAATTTAAAGTAAATTGTATTATAATTTTAAAATAAATGAAATTTTTAATAAAATTAAAAAACAAAATTTTTAAAAATATGCTAAATGATTTTTGAAAATCGTTAAGATTTTATTAACGGTTTTCAAAAACAGTTTAATATAACTTTTTAAATTTTATATTTTTTAATTTACATTTTTATAAACAATTAGTATGTCAGATCTCATTAAAAACGCATTCAAAATCCATTTGAGTGGAAGCCAAGTGTCGAGAAGAGAGTTTAGAATTTCAAAAAGTGGAAAACAGGTGGCTGCAAGAGATTGGAAGTTCGATTTTGGATGGTAGAAGAAAAACTTAGTTTCAAAAACTTACGCCACTCTCTGCATGCAACCATCTTCTTCAACCTTTTGAGTTTCCATTTTCTTCTCCTTTCCTCTAGATTTCTTCATCTTCTCTCTAAGAAACACTCATTTTCTCTTCTACGATCACCACTCAGGCACCATTTCTACTCTTCCGGCGTCGAGGGCGTCCATTTGAACCGATCAGTTTCGGATTCCGGGCCGGTAAGTTCATCTCTCTCAGCCAAGTGATTTTCTGTACATGCAAACTCAGTTTTCGGTTGCATGAGGTTCTTAACCCCTTTCTGAACGCCTTTCTGGTCTTTCATTTGATTAGTTTCGTAAATCACGATCTTAGTCTTCTAAGAAATTGGTGGTGAGCTATTCTGTTCAAGCTGTGAACGTTCGGCGTTAAGAGGTAAAGGAAGCTTATATAATTTAATTTATATTCTTATTTGAACGTTGGTATGTTTGCATGATATGTTCTTTGGGTTATTGGTTGAGTATGAAATATGTACGTGCTGCTTGTTTGGAAGTATGGATGGATGACTGATGCATGTTGTGAATTGAGTTGAGATAGAATTGATATTCAAAATGTGATAGTATGGTCGAACGTTATTAGCGAGGGTTCGGTTCTTCTTGGGAGTAAAATGAAACCTCTTAACAACACCGCACAACCTTTTCTCAAAGTACATAAAGACCGTACAAGCAAATAACACCACCTACACAATAAAAAATTTTCACATTACTAAAATAAACTATAACATGAAACACAACCAAATGTGACAATACTAGCCATGTTATCAACGTATTTCATTGGGGCCAAAGTGTAAATTGAAGTCGTGCTCAAGCTTTGGCCAATTATCTCGCTTACAACCCTAAACATACAAATATTAGTCAATCACAAACAATACATATTCCTCAACCACAACTACAACTCATACCACATACCTGTGTACGTTCATCTCTCTGATGCTGACTGCTGTATACAATTGGTTTACATCAACACTAGTGCTTGGATCACCAGCAAAACTCCGCAATGGGGGTATAGCCAATGGCACGACCTCCGGTTCTCCTTCATCAGCATCATCATCTATTTCAATAAAATTAATGTTAGCATCAGTTTTATCATCCCCTCTTACTTCAGCATGTGCACCTAGGGGGTCATCAACTTCATTTCCATCACCTTCTTCTTCTCCCCCAACTTCAGCATTCTCCTCACCTCCAACTCCATGTCCTTCATCAACTCCACCCCCAACCTCTTCATCATGGCCACATGCATCTGCTTCATGAAAGATTGGAGTTTGATAAATTTCAAATAACTCCCTAGTCAGAACTCCAATCTTGGCATTCAATGCTCTTATATCTTTTGTTGTTTTTCCTCAATCTCTCCTCCGCACCTGCTTCCCATGCCCAGTCATCAGAGCTTTCGTCATCATCATCATCTTTGTCAACCTTGGATCCTTCACCCAAGGATCCTTCACTCACTCCTCCGTCATCCATGTTGAAAGCTGCACGGATTTCCGGCCTATGACGATCTTCATTTCGTACATACCACTCCATATTTAACTGCACCAATAGCACAGAACAAATTCAGACAAAATAGACAATCCATTTTAACATACAAAATAACGAAAAACAAAACACTTACATCTCCGGTCATAAAAATATGTTCAATTTTTTCGGTCCTTGATTTAAACGGGAACCACCTCATTATGCGGGGGAAAAACCGGTGCGAAGGATGACCATGCAAAGAAAGTCTCTCAACCGCCCAAGCCTAAAATATCATAAAATTTTTTCATCAAACATAATTCACAATGTTCTGCACTACATCAAAACAGTGAACTACATATCATATTACCTGCAACACTGCCACATTGCCACTGAGAGTGACTGACTAGGGGATACCTGCTCCCATAATTTTCTTCTTACATTTATTTAAATTCTCTACAATATGTTTATGTACACCGGTGCACCAATCATATAGACACAAACGGTCTAAGTCATCTAACACTCCAAAAGGCATGTTACAAACATGCCTTGATTTCCTAGGGAAATAGAAAACAACCAAACAAACTAATATATATAACCTACACACTACATCAACATCAATTTTTTTATCATCAACAATGACATTAAACATGTCTGTCAAGTCCTTCAAACTGATGGTTTTTGATTTGAACATTTCACCAACCAATCCACCAACTACTTCATCAAAGGGTATCTCTAAACCACCTATTTCTAAACCTAAGCTCATCAACACATCAACAACTCTAAAGGGCACCAACTTTTGACTAACTCTAAAACTGTTATCATTTCCAACCCACCTGCAAACCATAACCTTCAATAATTTTAAATTCACCTCCACAGGGTTAATAATATTCAAACACCACATAAATGGTGTCATCCTAATCCGATCCACATGACACTGTCGGAGTAAACGATTCATTTCAATAATGATCGATGAATCCATCGAGATAAGAAGTCGCCACTACAAAAAAAATCATAAAAATTTATTACTAACTACAATCCGTAAGATAATTAAATAATATATTAACACAAAATTTAATTTTTTCCTTACACTTGCTTTTTGCCCTTCCATTGCAACGGCCCTAACAAGATAACATTCCACACTCAGTTATATCATTCAACTTAATGAAAACCAAAAACACAGTGTAAAACACAATGTCAGGGCTAGCCCATTTTTACTTACACCAAAATGTAAGGGTTTCTCTGTGGACGACAGACCCACACAAAGGATGGAAGGGTTGAACGCTGTGGGTAGGGTAAAGATGGAACACACAGCCACAGAGATCCTCCAAGGTTTCAACGCACGTTTTGAACAAGGAGGAGAGAACGAAACCGAGGATGGAAGCTTCGAACACGGAAAGAGAACGAAGGCTTGAACGAACGAGAAGACGGACGAAACAGCGAGAGAGAAGACGGACGACAGAGAAGGCTTGAACGAACGAGAAGAAGGAAGGCTTCAACGTACGTCTTTGGCACCCTAAACCGCGAAACCCAAATTTTGTCAAATTTTAATTTGGAAAGCCCAAAATACCCCTATGACCGTAACCCGTTCTCTGTTCCATTTTCAAATTACTGAGCCAATGGCAAGCTGCCACGTGCCGTTGTCAAAACTGTGTTAAAAAAGCGTTGTTGGAATAACATTTTCCTATTCTAAAAGTAAAACAAATCATGGATTGTTGTTGTTCATTGTTGTTAGCCGTTGAAATTACCATCACCTAATTTCCTGTCATCCTCGTCCCCGTGCTGTCACTATTGTTGTTTTTATTTTTGTTACAATTTTCATCTTCTTTTTTTTCCACTTTGAATGTGAGAAATTTTTTTAAAACAGGAGAACTTATACATTCTTACATTCTTATATGTCATTGAAATTCTAATAACCGTAATGTTTTTAACATAAAAAAGATTTGTCTTCTCTCAAAGGTGATTAGGATAATATATTTTGGAACAAGTTTTCTTTTTTAAGCTTCGTCCTCTTATTGGAGGAGTCTTCCATGCATGCTGCCAAAGGAAGACTTGGTAAGTCATTTAGTGCATTGTCACCATTTAAGCAAACCAATGACGTTCTATGCACGCCCTGCTTATACAATAATTTAAGATGAATTAAGTAGAAAAGTAAAAATATCAGTATTTTATTAATAGAGTTAAACATATCTCAGACATTTGAGTAACCTTTAATTCGATCTATTGCTTCAGAAAACTAAGAGTCATATAACAACATAAAATACAACATCATAGGTATTGTGTCACTAACATGACTAATCATAATCTAAACTAATGGATGCCATTTTCTTTCACCTCTTCTCCAGATTTTTCAGAAGCTTCAACTTTTTCATCTTTGACTAACTCTTTCTTTTCATTCTCTTTCTTATCCTCCTTGGCCTTTTTCTCTGCTTCCTCTTCTGCCTTCTTCTTGGCCTCTTCAAGAGACTCAATCAAACTCTTCAAGCAGATTTCTGGATCTTCATCAGCTGATTTAGGCATTAGATTCTCAGCTACATCAGCAGGTGAAATATTGGTCTCTCCCATCAACTTCTCAATAGTGGGAAACAAACTGTGTGATTCAACCTCCAAGTAGTTCTTGGCCAGCACCTTGAATGCTTCATAGCCACAGTATGACATTTCTATGTGTTTGTCCATCCTTCCCCTCCTTATGAGAGCAGGATCAAGCTTCTCCACAAAGTTTGTCGTGAAGATTATGATCCTCTCTCCACCACACGCTGACCAAATCCCATCAATGAAATTCAACAACCCTGATAGAGTCACCTTACTTTCCTTCTTCTCTTCTTCCTCAGCTTTCTTCACAGGATTATTTTTCTGCTTCTCCTCTTCATCCTCATCTTTCTTCTCCTTCTTCTTCTTCCTTTGCCCAGTCAGATCAAGAGAGCAATCGATGTCCTCAATCACTATAATCGACTTGCTTGATGTTTCAATCAACAACTTCCTTAACTCCGTGTTCTCCTTCACTGCTGTCAGTTCAAGATCGTACACATCATAGTTCATGTAATTCGCCATAGCAGCTATCATGCTTGATTTCCCAGTTCCTGGGGGACCGTACAGTAAGTATCCTCTCTTCCAAGCCTTCCCTACTTTAGCATAGTACTTTTCTCCTGTCTTGAACCTCTCAAGGTCCTTCACTATCTCTTCCTTCTTCTTTGGATCCATTGCAAGAGTGTCAAACCTCGATGGATGCTCAAAATTCACATGACTCCACTTGGTACGTTTCCAACCATACCTGTCAGGAAATAATCCAAACATAAATCTAAGTTTGATAAAAATCCAAAAAAACATGATCCATACCAATCGTTGCTGGGGTTGTTGGTGTACAACTTGAGCTTCCTATTGTCAACTGCAATGGCCCTTCCTTTCTTCAACACATGTTGGATGTAAGAGGTGGTGATGAGGTGACGGTGGCGCCTGTGAAACGTTAGGGTTAGAAATCTCTTCTCTTCTGAAGAAGGGTAGAATGAGAATGACTGTGTTCTTGGGAGTGTGTAGTTTGCACTCCACCACAGTTTAACACCGTGGAACTCATCTGTGATCTCTTCATTGTCGTCCATGGAAAGCACCACAGAGTCTTGCCTACCCTGGTCAACTTCAGCTTTGAGCCTTTGTGCTCTTTGAGAAGAGTTTGCACTGAGGTAGGTTCTTATGGCAGTGTATGCTTCACTTCTCTTCAACCTTTCGCCTGAGAACTCAGGAAAGGAGATTTGGATATAAGGGTACATTAAGCGTGTGAATCTTTGTGTGTATTTTCTGACATAGACTCGAAGGTGGTGCGGGAAGAATTGCTCATACATGGCATACACAAACATTATGGTAGCCATGAGTGAACCTAGTTGAGACCATAATTCACCCATTTCTCTCATTTTTTCTTTTCCAGAGATTCTGTTCTGTTTTCTGTTTTTCTCTGGTTTAATAGAGAATATGCATGGAATTAGTGTGGTATTAATAGAGTCAGATAGTACCATAAGGAAAATAATTTTGTGAACTTAAAGAATCGTGTGAATGTTTTTATGGGTAATGTGTTAATTAAAGTAAATAAATTTTTATAATTATATAAAAAATAATTGACAAAAGTGGTGGATGTGAACACAGAAATATGAATTTGAGGTGATGTGACACATATTTGGACTCTTTCAAATTTGTTTTCACCTACTTTAGATAAAAAAAACTTATATTTTTACATCTTCGAAAATAGACAGTTAATATATTAAATGTTAAATAATTTTTTTAATTGGTGGGTATAGAAATATTCCTTCACTTTTATCAACAAAATTCTTGTTTTTCTAATATTTATTAAAAAATCATTAAATGTAAGTCAAATTAAAAATTAAAATAATTAATCAATATATTAATTAAGTTAAATAGTATTTTATAAATTAAAAATTATTAATATTTATTAACAAAAAGAAGAGGAAGTTCAACAAAGAGTTTTGATGATAATAATGATATATGAAGAACCAGTGAAGAATTAAACAATAGCTTGATTCAAAATATTGCTGAAGACTTAAAAACTGTGTATTGTATTTAAAATAGTAGTTAAAGAGTCAATGGGCATAACCTAAGCACTCAAAGAAAATTTTACTTTTCATAAAACCTAGGAGATAATCCATTATCATAATTAATTTCAGAAAAAGCTTCCAGAATAATCAATTATCATTGCTGGTAATTGATTATCACAACGGAAAAATAATTTTTTAAATAATTTTTGGTAGTAGGTGTGAAATGAACTCTTCAATTTTTTACCTAATTTTAAAAATATATAAATATTTAACTTAAACATAGTTTCAAAAGAACTTTTCACTTAGGTTTAAGAGTTATGTGCTAGAAAAACTCAATATGTTTGTGAAAAAGGAGACTTCAAAAAAACCTAGTATGGGTAGAGCGAGAACTTTCACATAGTGTGTCTAGTGATTGAGTGTTGTTGTTATTGCTAGAAAAGTTATTCATCCTTTGTGTGTCGAATGAGGTGTTATTCATCATTTGTGTGTCGAAGGATGTGTTATTCATCCGCTGAAATTAGAAGAGCTCAATATGACGTAAAAGAAAGAAACATAATGTCATATGTCTTAACTCTTGATGAGTTTTGCAAGATTTTTGTTTGTAAAAGTGCTCATGAAATGTGGGAAGTTTTGAGAGTGACACATGAAGGAACAAATGATGTAAAGCGTGCACAAAAGAACTCCTTGATACAAGAGTATGAAATGTTCAAAATGCAACAAGGAGAAACAATTTATGACATGTATAAGCGCTTCACACATATCGTCAATAATCTCACAGGTTTGGGTAATACTTTGAAACTAATGAAATTAACATAAAAATTTTGAAATCGTAGAACAGATCTTAGCAACTTAAAGTGACTGCAATAACAGAGTCACAAAATCTTAACACCATGTCTATGATGGCCCTCCTTGGTAAGTTGAAAGAACATGAACTGGAACTTGGACGATTAAATAAAGAAGACGACAAAGGAAAGAGAAAGAACTTGGCCTTTAAATCTAAAGTTGGAGGCGCAAAAGCCCCAAAGAAGATGAAGACTCACATTAGGAAAATTTGAGTCACATGATCAGAAAATTCAAAAGTTCATGAAGACCAAAAGTAAGGAACAATTTAAAAATGACACGGAGGAGAAACAAGGATCTTCTCAAAGTATAGGTGTTACAATTGTAGAGAAAAATGACACGTTAATGCAAATTTTTCAAGCATTAAAAAGGATAAAGAAAAGAAAGAAAAGAAATGCTTGATGAAGAATAAAGCTTATATCGCTTAGGAGGATAATGATTCAAGCTTCTCAAGCTTAAGCGATTCTGATGAGGAAGTAAACCTCTGCTTAATGGACAATAATGAATCATTTGGAAGCCAAGTAAGTATTTCTAGTTGCAATAATGATTATGAAAAACTAGATATTTCTCATAGGAAGTTGAAAAAGGATTTTAAAGAATTACAGGTAAAATTTGAAAAAGCTCATGAAGAGGAATTTAAAAAATAAAATTTGTGATCTAGAAAAGAAAAATGTCCCAAATGCTAAAAGTGAGTCATGTAAGAGTCATATGTTTGATATTAATATTCTAGAGAATTTGCTTAAAGAGGCAACTAAAAATAAAAATGTTACAAAACCCAGACTTAAGAAAAATATTTTTAAAAATAAAAATGCTCCTAAATTTATTTATTCAAGGAATCAAAATGTTGTCACCTTTTTTTAATGTATGAAAAAGGGACACACGTCAAATAAATGTAGAATAAAATATTTTGATGTTCCTAATGGACAATATGTTTGGATTCCTATTATAAAGTAATCTTCTAGTAACCTTAAAGGACCAAAATAAGATTTTGGGTACAAAAATTATTTTGTTTTATTTTGCAAGTTAAAATTCAAAAATCAGGAAAGACTCTATGGTATCTTGGTAAATTTTATGAGTCTTGAAAAAATTTAGGAATATTACATATGTCTTAAAGGCTTAAGAATAACTAAAATTTGAGTTTTCTTAAAATTCACGTGTAGATAATCAATTATCAAGGTCTTAAAATGTTCATTTTGGTTTTAGAATAATCGATTACCAAGTTCGATAATTGATTATCTCTACACAACCCCAAAGTACAAATTTTACTCTAGAATAATTGATTATCTAAGGTGATAATTGATTATCTTAAGTTCTAGAACAAAATAAGGTTTTTTTTAATCTTAAGAATCAGTTTTATATTTGGAGGGAATTACTTTTCCTAGAAACATTTATTTTAATAAAAAAAAAGAATATTACATTTACGGGAGTAAACTTTTAATGATTGATGAGAAGTTAAATTATAATCAAATTAACGAATTTAGGGGAAACATAAAGATTAGATACTTCTTTATTGCGATAAAAAAAGGGGAGAAATAATTTTGGTTGTCATCTTATGAGAAATATTTGGGTTGACTCTTTGTGATTGTACCTATTTCAGGGGGAGATATATGAATATGTTGATATCTTGTTGTTTATTCCATTGTGGGTTAACTACTTTTTTCTCTTAAGTTGTTGATTAAGAAACATATCATAAGTCTTCAACAATTTTATGATCATAAAAAAAGAGAGAAATTGTTAGCAAAAGAAGAAGATGTTCAATAAAGAGTTTTGATGATGATACTTGGACACATGTTAAAGACTTAAAGAATGTCTTGATTCAAGAGATACATGGAGAACTGAATAATTTAGTTGTTGAAGACTTGTAATTTATTATCATTGTTGGTAATCGATTATCACAGTGAGGAAATAATTTTTGAAATAGTTTCAGGAATAATCAATAATGAACTCTTTATTTTTTGACCTAATTTTCAAAATATGAGTCTATAAATATTTAACTTAAACCTAGCTTCAAAAGTGCTTTTCACTCAAAGGTTTAAGAGTTATGTGCTAGAGAAACACTCTGTGTTGGTGAAAAGGGGGCATTGAAAATCTAGTATGGATAGAGCGAGAACTTTCACTAAATGTATCTTGTGATTGAGTGTTGTTGTTGTTCCTAGGAAAGTTGTTCATCTTTTGTGTGTTGAAGAAAGTTCTATTCATCCTTTGTGTGTCGAATGAGGTGTTTTCTAACCTTAACTTTATTCTTTGGGATTATAAGTTCTTGGTTATTTTTAGTGTTTGGTTAATCTTTCTTTAAGAGAGATTAACAATTAGAAGTACAGCCTTTTGATCCAAACTAGTATGAAATACAAGTGCAAATTCTCTCTTTTCCTACACTCTTTATCTTTATTGTTTTTAATTATAAAGAATCACTTTTATTTATAAAATCAATTTATAAAAAAGAAATTTTTTTAAAAGGCACATTTTTATTAAAGAAATTAATTCACCTTCCTCTTGATTTTTTTCCACACGCAAACTTTCTAAAGGTAAGTTCTAGGTTTTTTTACAAAAGTAGGCAAATTTGATAGGAAAATTACAAGAATAGATAAATTTTTAAAAAATATGAGAATAGGCAAGTCATGTAGCTCCCACACAATTTCAAATGAAGAAATCGTACACCCCCACACAATTTTAGTTTTTGTGTTGGTTAACATGCAGTCAACTTGGAAGTCGTCAAACACCCCAACAACTTCCAATTACATTTCATGAAAGTGGTCCTTGTGTAACTAATAATCGAGTTGACCTCGTGGAGCTCGAAAAGAGACATAGAGAGCTCGGTGGAGCATGTGAAGAACTTGGTGGAGCATGTGGAGAGCTCGGTGGAGCATGTGGTTTGCTCGGTGGAGTTGTTTTGCCTTTGAATGACTTTTTATTGAAATTAAAAGTCATCAGCCCAACCACCCCCTCTCCCCTCATGGAACCCGAAAAGTAGTGTAGTCAAAATGGGTTGGAACACATGAGCCAACTCGACCTACTACAGGTTTAGGACGAGTTGGGTTTAGGTCGAGTTGGGTTGAAAAAAAATATTGAAATTTGATACGGGTGAATTTTGAACTGACTCACTAAGAACCCAACTCACTAATCCACCTAATGTTCTAATAAGTACTTTTTGTTGGATTAGCCATTTTATAAAATATCGAAATGGAGGCTCGCGAGAAATTATTTTTGTATGGAATAATTAGGAAACATGGAAAATCCACAAATCTAAACTTAGTAACTCAATATTTATGGAGAAACAAATTTGAATTGCTATGAAATTATTAAAAATTTTGTTGAGATTTTGTGATATCTTTTTGTAAATGAAATTTTATATTTGATTTATCATAAATCTAATTTAATACCCTTTCCCTTTATTTAGTATTGAATTAGAAAAATTTTGTTAGTTTTTTAATTGAAAAACAAACTTATAATTAAGTAACCATATTGAGTTTGGTCATTAAGTGACCAACCCGTGGGAGGTCGAGCCACATCGGATCAAATGATTCGTTTTGATAACACTATCGAAAAAGGACAAGGAGAGCTTGGTGGAAGTCGTTCTGGGGGGTTATTCTAGGAACAACACAACTTCAAATTTTCATAAAATAACTTTACTGAACTAACCATGTTCTCCATCGAGCTCTCCATATGCTCTATCAACCTTTCCACATATTTTTCAAGCTTCTCATATGTTTCACTGAATTCTCTATATCTTTTTTGAGGTCAACTCGATTATAATATGTATTTTACCGAAACTTATAATAACTTAGTTACATAAGGTAAATTCTGTTACAAATTGTTTTTAGACAACTTATTAAAAATCATTAAGATCTAACAACTGTCAAATTTAATTATGTGTTAGCGGATAAAAACAAAATTTACGTAAAAAATATACTACTTTTTAATTTATGTAGAAAATATACTACTTTTTTTATTTAAAATTGTGTAAGGATTACACAATTTATTTATTCTCGTAATTTTTTTAAAATTTGTCTAGAAAAACACTTTTGCGCATGTAGCATGACATCAGACCAATGAATAAAAGGTCCACATGATGCGAGTAATACGAGAAATAAGAAAAATAAATAAATAAATACTTTCTTCAATAAATAATATATATTTCTTTAAATCTCTAATTTTCATAAAAATATCATTTGTTTTTTTGTTCGTTATGTTTTATGCAACTGATTATGTAGTTTTCAAATACGTCATAACTAAAAAATATGTAGAGTACGAGTACATAGAAGCAAATAGTAAACAAATAAATAAAAGATTTAATAGAATTTTTATTTTGAGGAGTTTGTTTAATATAATTCATTTTTTGTAATTTAGTATTTATTTTATTAAAAAAATATAGTTATTTTATTAAATTAGTGTTAATAATGTCTACAAAATAATTACATATTAGTGAATTTATTATTTTTAAAATTTTATTTTTATTTTTACTCACAATATCTCCACAACTATCTTAGAAAGAATAGAAAAACGGATACAGTAAATAAAAATTAAAAAAGATAACTCAAAATCACAGTCAATTAAAATTTTTTAAATGATGTGAATATCTGTTTAATAAAAAATAATATTTATTATTTTAAATAAAATAGAGACAGAATTAAAAAATAAATAAAACATCATATTATTAAAATCAGAAACCTATTAAACCTGAATAAAATACATAAAATAAAGTTGAAATTGACCACATTAAAAATTGAACACAGTTGAAATTGGCACGTAACCTTCAATTTCTTGAGAGTTTCTAATTTTTTGTCATTTTGTAGAGTTGATTTGACTGATTGATATTTTTAGTGTATTCAGTAGCTGCCATTGTTGACCTTCCAAGATTCTTTTTAAGAGGCTTACCTTTTCCACTGCATGCCTATTTTAGTTTGTCTGTATTTAATATTTTCAAATCATAATTCTTTTTAGCCAATAAATAATTAAGGATCAATTCATGGTTTTATCATTATAAAGTTTTCAAGTATAGAAATCACTACTAATTAAAATTAATCGTATATTTAGTTTTCTTGTTTTCAAAATTAGTAATATATTTTATTTTTATTCATCAATTTAATACTTTTATGTTTTATATTTTATATTTTACTTTATTTTCATTTTTCTGATGAACAATTAATTTTAATAGAATACCAACTCCACAGGAAAAAAAAAAAGCTGAAAAATACAATAAATATTTCTTATTCAACATGTTGTATTATCTTTGGTCTTGAGAGTGTTGATTTTGCTAAGTTGACTAAAGACTATAAGGTAAACAAAGTCTATTATTATTTTCATGCAATGACCTAGAAAAAAAAAGTGTTACCAAGAACTATTATATTTTAATGGTGAACTACTGTTTCAATTAGGAAATAGAGAGTTGTGAACAGTTTTAGAAATATATGATAATGTAAAAAATTGTTAACAAATTTATCTTAATATTTATTTTATTTTTTTAATATTAATTTCTTTTAATTATTTGACATTTTTAATGTTTTTTATTTACTTTATCTTACTATCATATATCTATAAAAATTATTTTATTTATTTATTTTAAACTAATTTGCCAATGCTATTTTTTATTTTTTATAATTTTTAATCAACTGGCCATTTAATAAATTATTAAAAAATAACGTATATTTAAAATATAGTTTTTTATACTATTTTTTCCATTTTTATTTTTTTTTATAATTTATAATTATTTGGTAATTAAAAATTAAATTTAGAAACATATATTATTTATATTATCATATAAAAAGTATTTTTCTAAAAGGTTATTTTAATATTTTATTCATTTAATTTATTTTTAAAATGATTTACTGTAAAAGTAGCAATACATTTCAACTTTATTATCTAATAATTTCAACTTTCTTATCTAATATCTAATAAAAGTTTATTTTAGTTCTTAAATATAATTATTACTTTCTCAAATTTGAAAATATCAATCTTCAAAATGTTAATTATGTATAAAATCCCAATCATATTGTTAATCAATTTAATCCATAATATTCATTTAATAAAGTTAAATTTAGAAAAATATATTTTATTTTATTTCTTAAAATAATATTATTTTAAGAAATATATATTTATTAAGAATACGAATTGTTTATATGGCAATATAAAAAAATTTCACCCATATGAATTATTTTTCTTAATCAACTTAAACTAAAATCAACATTCTTAACAATTATTTTAAAAATTAGTTAATTTTTAAAATAAATAAATTATTACTTCTTTTAATATGTGTCCTTAGATACATGTTAGTCATAATTAAAAAATTTTATCTAATGAATTTTTAATATAATTATTATTAAAAAATAATTTATATTTAAAGTATTAAATTTTTTTCATACTATTTCTTTCATTTATAATTGTATCCTTTCATAATTTCTAATTACTTAATCATTTAATAAATTATTAATGATTAACTTAAATTTAAAGTATTAATTATTTTTCATAATATTTTTTAATTTTTAATTTTATCAATGATTTTTAATTACTTGGTCATACAACAAAATTAAATTTAAAAATATATATTTTAGTTTAATTTCTTAAAATAATATTATTTAAGAAAATAATATAAATTTATTAATAATACAAAGTATTTATATTGTCATATAAATTTTTTTATGTAATAATTTTATCTTACAAAAAAATACTTTCAATAATTATATAAATATTTTTATTGTTGAATATTCTTCATATTTTTATTATGTAAATTAAATTAATATTATTTAATGAAAAATTAGCATGAATTATATATATCTTTCTAAAATGTTTTAAATAAGTGTTAAGTATGTTTTTTTCTCTAAAGTTGAAGGCAAAATTGTAATTAGTTTCTATTCAAAAAATTTATTTATTTTTATCTTTAATTTTAAAAATAATGAATATAGTATTTTAATATAAAGATATTAATGTTTTTTATGTGTTAAACCATCTTCTAGAATGAAATTTTAGTTAGAATAAGTCAAACATTGTAAACAATTCAAATATCAACCTGAAATACCACTTGATGTGTATAAACAATTTATTATAATTGAGTTAGAAAGAGTATATCCATTTATTTTAAAAGTTTGATAATCAAATTGTATAAAGTTTCAGAGAAGAACGAATTTCAATTTTGCATCAAAGTTTAGGAACTAAAAATATGTTTAACCCTTTTAATAATTATATTTGTCACAAAATAAATTAAAAGAATGTATTTAATAGTTCATTTCAAAGGTTTACTCATACAAAAAAAAATCACATTTCTTAATATTATAAATTTTGTTTTATATTCATTGAATTCATATCTTTTACTTTAACTTCAAATTGTTAAAGCTTGTGGCTTTAATAAGATTAAAACAAAAAATAAAATCTAACAAACTAGTTGTCTTTAAATATAGGTTTAATCCTTTTCGACATCTCTATTTATGTACGAATGTCTCAATTGGGTCCTCGTTTTTTAAAGTGTATCAAAATGGTCCTTAATTTTGAAAATTGATATCAATTGAGTCATTTCCGTTAAGTTCGCTGGACGGCGTTAAAAAAATTGATGAGTGGGATGCTGAGATGACGAACGAACGCTTGTCCACCACCGAACGAACGCTCGTCCACCAGCGAACGAACGCTCGGCGACCACTGAACGAACGGTCGTCCAGCGGTAAGAGGTCGACGAGCGTTCGTTCGCTGGTGGACGAGCGTTCGTTCGTCATCTCAGCATCTCACTCATCAATTTTTTTAACGTCGTCCAGCCAACTTAACGGAAAGGACTCAATTGATATAAATTTTCAAAATTAAGGACCATTTTGATACACTTTAAAAAACGAAGACCCAATTGAGACATTCGTACACAAATAGGGACGTCAAAAAGGATTAAACCTTAAATATATTACTAATGTATTTATATTGTAATTATTTGAATCTGTAAATATATATTAGACATACATTGATTAGACAATTCTTTCTAGCAATACACACTAGAAAATATAGCAAAAAACATTATATGAGTCTAACAATATGCACATTAAACAAGTATAACAAAAATCATTAAAGGTGTCTACCAATGTACAATAAAGTTGTTTTTGTTCATACATTAATTAGATAAGTATAACCAAAAACATTAAATGAGGTATTTCATACATTAATTAGACGACTCTAAATGTACAATGATTAAACGAGTATAACAAAATTATTAAACGAGTTTGTTAATGCACTGATTAAACAAGTGTAACAATATACATTAGACGAACATGTTCATATAATTAGTAAACAAGTATAGCAAAAAATATTAGATGAATTATTTCACACATTGATTATATGGGTCTAAGAATACCCATTAGACCAATATGTGCATACACAAATTAAACAAGTCTAGCAATAAACACTAAACAAGTTGTTCATACACTGACTAGACAAGTTTGACAATATTCATAACACAAGTTTGTTTCTCTATATGCAAATTATACGAGTCTATTAATACACATTAGACAAATTTATTCATTCGTTGGTTAAACAAGTCTTACAATACAATTAAATTAGTCTACAAATACATTGATTGGATGATTATGCCCAAACTCTAATTAAACAATTCTAGCATGTATATATACTGATTAGGAAAGTTTAGCATTATACATTATACAAGTTTATTTATATACAAATTAGATGTCTTTATTAATACACATTAGATGAGTTTGTCCACTCACTAATTAGACGAGCATTGCAATACACATTACATGAGTATAACAAAAATTATTAAATAAGTCTAGGAATACATTGATATATATATATATATATATATTATTTGATAGATTAAATTTAGATTTCACTTCTAATTTTGCAAACTATAAAATTGACCAATGTCTAACCAAGGGATCAAACACCATCATGTATGTCGAAGTAAAATTTGATATCGGGGGCCTTATGTTCCTATCATGTTCAATAGTCTCACATCGCTTAGGAGTTGATGTTTAAGACAATTTAAATCTCCTTCCTCCTTCCACCCTCTAAGACACCTTTTAAGGATAAAATCGTGACAGAGTTTCACACTCCAAAGCGAACAATACTTCAGATGTATGATGATTGACCTTAACGATGTCACTCGACGGACTTGGGATCGAAACATTAGTGCCCACCGTGAGGCCAATAATGAGGTTCTTAAATGAACGATCGATAATTTAAGCCCTCCATTAAAGATGAACAATCATTTTCCTTATACCTCGACTAAGGGACTTATGTTCCTACCACATCCAATAGTTCCACATCATTTAGGAGTCGAAGTCTAAGGCAGTTATAATCCTTCTTCTTTTTAAAGACAAAACTGAAAT
Organism: Vigna reflexopilosa; assembly: GCA_027742785.1. Lineage (NCBI taxonomy): Eukaryota > Viridiplantae > Streptophyta > Magnoliopsida > Fabales > Fabaceae > Vigna > Vigna reflexopilosa. The sequence continues at coordinate 2,973,513 of CM050923.1, forward strand.
GGAGTTCCAGTCTCCAAAGTGAACAATACCTTGAAAATGCAGTGATTGATCCTATCAACCTTAACCATATGATGCTTTTGTAAGATCATTGTGATAGGCACAAACAAATGAGAGAAATACTTGGTCTTCAATGATCACTCATTAAACTCATTCATAAATAAATCTAATAATTGATAAAAGAGGTTTTTTAATATTCAATAGTGATAAACAAGTTTTATTATTATATATATTACTATTATGTATTAATATTATTATAAAATAATAATAATTAAATTGTAATAATAATATTAATAATTTGAGTGACATTTTTATATATCAAGAAAGGTGACATGCATATTTTAAGAAATGGAACGATTGTTGGGATTTGAAATGATAAGAAAACCTAATAAATTAATAGGTGTTAAATTATAAGCTAAGTGAATTGATAATATTATTATATTATAGTTTATATTTGATGAGAGAGTGTCATGTGTCATAAACACACATTGTCAAATGTTAGTACCATATTTAACCACATATCGAGTTGTATACTGTGTTTAACTTTTTTTTAGTAAATTTTGGTACTTTTGATTATTGTTTTTGTTATAGATTTAAAAAGTTTTTTTTTTGTGTTGGTTTAAAGTGTAAAATTTATAAATAAATGTCTTAATAGAGAGAAAAACAGTTTATGGTTACTGTTGTTCATCTACTTTGAATATTTGAATCTACTAAAAAGTTCTTATTACCACTACGATTATTATTATTATGGAAAAAAAAATATTTTGACAGATTTTTTACAATACTTTAACAAAACACAGATATTATTTCCTCTTCTACATACCCCGGCAGTAATGATGGCTTAAAAAGAAAGGTTTTTCTCTCTTAATATGAATGATTAAAAGAAACTTTATTTTGCCAAGCTATATAGGCTGAGATATTTCTTATACTTTTTAAATATAAACTACTTCTGTCGATTAAAAATATGTGAGAAACGATATTTGATTAAAATTAAAACATTTATTTTGAGAATATATGATAAACAAATATATCAAACAGTTACAATTAAGTAATGGTAGTAAATTAAAAGCTGTGCATCACTTAGTATTTTTCAGGTATCAATAACATGCAATAACCAATACACAACTCAACATGTATCAAACAGAATCAAATCATTTGATTCCAGAACCAACTTTAATTCCAGCAACAGAGGTGTCAACACTTCCTACTCAGATTTGTGTTCATCAGCACCTCCCCATCCATAAGGACAAAACGTTATCACATACTCTGAGGATGCACAACTCACCAATGGGGTAGGTGAGTCAAAAGCATAGCTAAAATAGTTAGGACAAGCATTCTTAAATATCTTGGAGTACACACTAGGCTTGCACTTCCCTGGACTCCCATATGCATTCCTACAACAAAACCTGTCATCATCAAAGGCCAAACAAGCACTTTTGCATCCCACAACTTCTCCCTTGGAATTCAGCACCTCAAGTTCAGAAGGGCACAAGGCTTTGAGATCCTTCAAGCACCCTTGGATGAGGCATTTGGGGTTTGTGTTCTTGGGAGTGACAGACACAGGGATGTTGTAGCCATCAACAAGGCTAACATCATAGTAATTTGGCTTTCCTCCTTGAAGTGAAACTTCAACCAGTGTTGCTGGGGGAGTGCCTATGAGTCCATTGCATGCTAGTCTTCCATCACAGTCCCCAGTTTCACAGGTTGGTTTCCAATTTGAACCAAAATTGCAACCTGTTCTTGCCCAGATTCTACCATTCCATGTCCATGGTGCTATCACACGTTCGGTTTGACCTGGAGCAAGGTAGAATCCTCCATCTGCTATCACTGGTTGGCCAGTGTTTGGTGCAGTTGCAGGCCATATTGGAAAGGGACATTTGTTGTGCACATAGAGTGCAACTTGATGTGCCTCTGCATTTCCTGCATATACACTTTTCACTCTTAGCAATTGAGTTTGATTTCTTTACATCATCAACCATTGAGAAACATCAGATGAATAACTTTTGAACTAATCCTTATAAATGTCAATAAACAACATGACAATTTCTGATTAAATGATAACCTAAAATCCATTTGTACAGACTGCTCACACCCTATTTTCTATATTGTGATAGAACAATCAATCAGAGTTCATACAAGTTCCCAAAAATAAATATGTAAGAACATTATTAGAGACAACCCAATTCAACTGTTAAGCTATAAACTATATTAACATGATAAATAAGATGAATATGGAATTACCGCAGTAAATGGAAGAGCAGATCAGGAAGAAAAAGAAAACCACATTACACTTTGGCAGATGCATTTTTCTGAATCTTGGTAAATGAATGCTATGAACACCTAACACAGACAAACTTACTTATATATATATATATATATATATATATATATATAAGTATGAGAAAAGAAGTTTGTTCTTCAATTTTACTCTAAGATTTGATGTGGATAATCTTAACATAAAAGGAAAATGATGATGTTGACCCTTAAGCGTTCATTGTCTTTGCTTGAAGGAGAACAAAACAATTGTTAACAAGTGGACAAGAGTAATGAAAATGAATGTTTGTTAAGTTAATTGCTACTATAGACCTATATATAGATTATGCTTAAATTTTATATTTATCTTTTTTTTAAAATGAGGCATTGAATATGTAATGATTATGTCAAAATGGCCATCTTCTAGTAAGAAAATAACAAATTTAACATTATTGTAGTATTTGCTACTGTTAGTTTAACATCAAAGATAAAAAATATTAATTAATATAATCAAAGTAATAAAAGAATATTTTAAATTAAGAATTTTATAGACACTTACTTTAACTAAAATAATATAAAACATTTAAATGTTTTCTAAGTTAAGTCCCTAGAATTTACAAATATTGTCATGGATCAATTTAATGTTAATAAATTATTTTTGTTACTTTTAACATTTTTTGTTGTTTGTTCCCTATCATAAACGAATTTAGTATGAAAAATATAAAATATTATTTCAAACAATTGGGTTAGTTTTAACTGTACAATTCAATTATGTAGTATATTTAATATTCTCTTTTAAATACCATAATGGTACACAATTTTTTAATTCTTCACTATATTACTAGTTAGTTTTTTATTCGTTAAATATTATTAAAATAATATTTCATATACATTTTTATCATATGATAATAATTTTATTGGTACTGAGAATGTGCATTATTAGTATATAATGAATATTGTAGAAAACAAAAACAGATAGAATGTAAAAATTAAATTCAAAACACAAGTAGGATCATATTTCAAGTAAGTTGGTGATGAATCCTTATATGTGGGAATTATTACTTTGTATTAAAATTAAGACAAGTTCTTTGGTGATCCAATTATATCAAGTTCTTTGTTTGAATTTCTATTAAATTTTTATGATATATTAAATATTAAAAAAATTATATTTTTAATTGAACGACGATATTATTATTTTATCCGTTACTTTATTTAATTGTCGTAAGATATTGTCTTACAATTTTATATTTTTTCATATTTTAAAAATTATTTTCATGACTCCTTAAATCTTAATATATTGATCATTAAGGTCTTTAATCGAAGTTTCCACGGGTTATGATGGTTAACATGTTCAGCATAGAAGATCACAATTATAATGGCTATCATCTACCATAAATATCTGTTGACGAAATCAATCGGAATAGCGCATACTGCATGTATAGCAGAAAAATCATTCATCCAAAACAAATCACAATACATAAACGAAAAGAATTACAGAGACGAATACAAAAAAATTATAGTTGTTATTAGAGATCAGAAATTGGTAGTATTCGTCGGTCATGGTGATTCAGAAACACGGACCAATGTAAAAATCATCATATCTCTTTTCTTGCAGATCTAAACTAATAACTACAAGATGAAGACGAGATGTAAATTCAAAATCAAAAACCAAAAACAAAAAATATGATTTCAAAATGAAGTAACAGAGTTGATGATGAAATCATGGGATGAATCCAATCATTTTGTTGTAGTTTTTCTTTTTTCTTCTCATCACATGACTTGGTAAAAATGAAAATAATTAAAAAAACAATAATTCAAAAATCCAAAAAAAGGAGCAAAGAACAAACCTAATTAAAAGGAAACGATTCAATCGTACGAGCGACCTAAAACCCTAGCAGAGTGAAGCGCTTGCTTTTCGTATTTATACAGGTAAGGATATTTGAACGGTGAAGCTTCTAGAAAAGAAAATCTTAAGGTGTTTTTTGTTTTCACTGGATTTGAGGGAGTGAATTTGAGGGGATTTGAGAGAATTTGAAGATAAAATTTTTTGTTATTTATTTGAGTGAATTTGAAGGTAAATGATAGTGAATTTGGAAATAAAATTTGTGAGAATTAATTTAAAATTGTATTGACGTGATAAATTAAAAAAATTTATTTCCAAATTCACTTTCATTTACCTCTAAATTCACTCAAATAAAGGTTAAAAAAATTTATCTTCAAATCCTCTCAAATCTACTCTCTCAAATTCACTCAAAAAAACAAGACCTAAAATTGAAAGAGAGACGGAAATGGGCCGGGTCCGGGTCATTTTGGATTTTTTCTTTATTTATTTGTTTACTTTCTTCATGTTGAAGGGTTTTAAAAAATTTGTAGATTTTAGTGTAAAAAAATAAAATGAGTAGTTATTCATTTTGACTTTTATATGCAAAGTATTTAATGTTATATAATTAAAGACATTAAGTGTATGCACATCATTTTTCAAACACACATTATAGTCCTGTATTTGACACATAGTTTTCAAAACATTAAATAACTTAGAGTTAAGCTTAGTTATTAAACCTTTTAATGTCCATTTGCAAGATGACCATATGAAATACGTAATAGAATGAATTTAATGTGTTAATTATAAAGAAAATTGTTTTAAGTGAAAAAATAAATTACTTTGTTTGTAAAATTTTAATAGCTGATTTTGTCTCAAAAACTAAAGAAAAAGGTAAAGATAGTTAACTTATATTAATTAGGCATCCAACATTTTAAAAAGAAGTGAATACGAAAATAACTTCGTTATAATATTTTAATTAAAAAAGTTAGCTTAAAAGTTAAGAGGATAAATATGAATTGAAAATATAACAATAGGTTAAACTATAACTTTTCCCATATTCTTAATTCGTTATTACTAATAAAAATATTTTTGTTAATAGTCTACTTTTCATGATTGGAAAGCATCAACACCTTGCATTGACAGTATACTATTAGCCTTATTAGTATACTTATAGTCATCTTATCATCAATTAACAATTGTGTAAATATTTTTTAAAACTATTGTTAATCAAAGTGTTCTATGCAGTGATAACAAATGTCAATATATTTTGAACCTGAATAGAATGAGATGTTTTTGAATGTGAATAAAATAAGAGATTTTTATTAGAATGAATTTTGATCATTATAATTTAATGCGTATTTATATTTGTTATTGGTATAATTTAATGCATATTTATATATATTATTGGTATGTTATGCTAAATAGTTTCACATTCTTTAAAAATTAAAAATAATTTAAATACATTTAATTTTTTAATTATTTGAAATATTTTTTAAAAATAAAATTGTGAAAAAAGAAGTTTTAGGTTCTAAAAGATTGAGCTAATAATGTTATCTCTACGAATTTTAGGTCAAAACAACTATATAATCCATTTAGGAAATTATTTATCGACCTTATCTTTATAAACTTCTGTTACAACAATATGTTATGTTCCATTGTTTGATAAAACAATACTCATAAAAATTTAAGTTATCAATAAATAATTCTTCTAAGAAAAGTAATTAAATGACATTGAAGCATAATTTCTATAATCAACTTTGACCATATGTAAATAAATAATTTCTATAATCAAATTTAAGTTATCAATATCTTATCATGTGTGGAGTTCTATGTGTGTGTCGAACCTCCCCCAACACAATGGACCTTAATTAATCTATATTGCATGAACAACAAATGTCTTGCTTTTTTTTAAAAAAGAATTGCCAATATTTTCTTTCATGGAAACCATGGAAAATAAACCTATAATACAAAAATACACCACAAAAATTTTCAGAATTTTAGAAGTAGTATTGGTATCTAAAATAAAAGTGCAACAACTAGTATACATAAAAAAACCAAAAATGAAACCAATCGTGATAGTGAGGGAGTAGACAGGCGGCACTGTGAGGGTGAGGAGAAGATAATTGTCATCAGTGAGGGAGAAAAGAAAACTCAATGGTGCTCCAAATGGAGTTTATGCATGAAACCAATCGATTAAAATGAAAGGAAATCATACATAAAGTCATCATATTTGTGTTAAGTGGAAGGAACATTACCTTTGGTGGTCACTAAAAGCTTCGTTGGAGACGTTTGACTTGCAATGAAGAAATAGCACATAAAAACAATGAAACAAATATTCTTTCTTGAACTGTTTTTTTTTTCATGATTAAAGGGTATATAGACGTCAAATGCACTTATATATACAAGATACAAAAAACGGATGCACTTAATCGATTTAAGTTAATTCCTTAATTGATTCGGTCCAACTCTTTGTTTTAATCGATTATGTTAATTCCTTAATCGATTAAAATAGACACTACAACCCTATTTTGTTTCTGACACACACACTTTAACTGATCGTGGACTTTGCTTAATCAATTAATACAACCAGATTTATGCATTCTTGCTATTATATGCACCTAAGACTCTTTCATACATAAATTATGCATCTAAGACTCTATGTCCTACATGAGTTTAATTTTATTCTAACAATTTAAGCACTTAAGAAAAAAAAACATTTTACACAATTCATCATCAAAAATAATTTTACCATACTTAAGAAGACTTCCCCTCTCAACAAATTAAAATTTGAAATTTGTCCATTTTGAAAAATTCATATATAATTATTATTAAATTTATATAAAATATATTAAAAGAATAATTATCTTTTAAATTTTTATTAGATATAATTAGTTGGATTAAAAAAATATAATTATTAATCCAAAAAAATAAACTAATTTATATTCTAAGTATGTTTTTAGTTCTTTAATATGTGAAATTGGAATTTGTCCATCTCTCAAAATTAAATATATTTTGGTTCTCATATTTAAAAGAGAAATGAATATATTATCCTTTTAATATAATGATGTTAATTTTTTGGGTTTGTTAAACGATATTTTAGACTAACATTTAAACTAGATCGTGTCAAACAATACCAACAATTCAAACCTAATGCTTTAAAAAAATTTAATGCAGTTAAGTTATAGGAAATATATTCATTTATTTTAAAGTTTGATAATCAAAATACATTAAATTGACATAAAAAGAGAAATTCTAATTTTGTATTTAATTTAAAAACTAAAAATCTATGTGTATTTTGTATTGATAAAAGTAAAATCGATAGTAAAATATGTATTAGAAAAAACAATTATCAAACATTCAAAAGAAATATTCTTTATTGATAATTATAGATAAAAAAATTTAATTAAACAAATATACTCCTATATTCAAATAAATTAAATTTTATAATATAGATGATGAAATCTTAATTTCCTATTTTTTAATCATAATTTATATTTTTTTCTTCACAAACTAACAGATAAATGTATATTTCATCTTCTTAATTATTTAATATTTAAAACATATTATCAAAATTTAAAAATTCTCAAACCACAATTTATCTAATTTATTTATATAGAGAGACACACAATTTCTTTCCTCTCACCACACCTTAAGCATGGGAGAAAGACGTGGTTGGACTCTCAAGATTGTCCACTTCTCAAAATTGACTTCTGAAACCGAAAACATATTAAAAAATAATTTCATTTTGATTGAGCATAAACTAAAAGAATCAAATTTCTAAGTTACAAAAAATGTTCCTGTTCATTTATTTTTTAATCCAAACATCCATTTGATAAAATATAGGGTTAAATTAAATTAAATGTTTAGAATATAAAACTATATTAAATTAAAATAAATGAATAAATAGCGATTTAACCTTAGAGAGACTACATATAACAATAACAGTATATTATTACAAACTGGTAGAACATGTTTTTTTTTTCCGTGTTGATGCGGTAAACGAAGGTTCGAGAAGGTGGGTTTAAGCACACATTAGAAACAGACAGAGGAAGTAGAAAGCCAAATCAAAACCAGTGGGCGTTTCGTAGAATCCTCATTGCTCTGAAAACGACAAACCGAGATTGAAAAAACGCCCACATTTTCACTTTCAACTCTTTTATTACATTGCATAAATTTCAACACTCTTCTCAGATTGCCCACCGAAAAAGCCTTTCACCATGGTTTCTAGCCGTTTCGTGTCGCTCTTTCTCTGTTTCCTCTGTTTTGAGATCTCTGTTTCCTCCATTCGGTTGCCTGGTGTGGACCAAGAAGCCAAGGCCACGTAATGATGATGATAATTTTATTTCTGAATGCACTTTTGCCATTTGGGTATCTCTCTGCCCGTGAATGAGTTTAAAATTTTACATTTTTTTATGTTTTGGTTTGTGGGTGTTTGTTTTCAGCCATGGATCGGGGCTTGGGTTGAACAAAGGAGTCTGTTCAGTGAAATTTGATCCCACACGGGTCACTCAGCTCTCATGGAATCCCAGGTTTGACCTTTTCCTTTGTTAGACAAATGGGTCGATTTTATTTTCTTTTGTTGTTGAACTTTTGTGAATTATGTCATGCAGGGCTTTTCTGTACAAGGGATTCTTGAAGGAGGAAGAATGCGACCATGTGATAGCTCTGGTTAGATTTAGTTTTTGATCTTAGTCCTTATACTTTTAAAACAATGACTGGATTTTGGTCTTGGTATTTTTTGTAATCGATGCATTTTGATCTTATTTTCTATAATTGTTGAATTCCGTTCGTCTTTTGTAAAGCATAGGAACTACGACCAATTTTGACCTTAAATTGAGGGAACTAAGGCATTTTTATCCTTTTGTTTTTATTATCAATACATTAGAAAATCAAGGCTTTAGAAAAGGGTCTGCGACTGTGATCTAGGCTGCAACTTAATGGTTTTTTGGGATTTCTGTGACTGCAATCGCTTTGTGGTTGCTGAGGCTGCATTTGTCCGCAATTTATCGCAATATTAAGGGTTGTGATGAAATTGTGGCTACAATTTAAAACCTCTATCATTGGGTTTATGTGAGATTTTTTATGGGATTATATATCATATTTTGTTTTGTGTCTGATTTTTTGTGATATTAGGCCAAGGACAAGCTGGAGAAGTCTATGGTGGCAGATAATGAGTCTGGTAAAAGTATAATGAGTGAAGTCAGAACGAGTTCTGGAATGTTTCTGAACAAGGCACAGGTGTGATGAATCAAAATTTATTTTATGCTATGTGAAAACCTTCAATGCTTTTATTTGATTATGATTAATTATGTAGGTTATAGAGAAGTATGGTTGGTGAAGTTCTTTTTTCAAAATTTTTTGGCTGCAATTTTATATGAATACATCATGTTTTTTAATAATGCTAGATTGTGAGAAATGTTTTAGCAATTAGCTTGGAGATTTTGATGATAAGCATAAAATGTATTGATAGATTCTTGACTTGGAGGTCTGATTGATCTTAGGAAAACAAGTATAGATAGATTCTTAACTTGACTAAGTTAAATGGAAGTGTATGCAAAATTTGGATTGAATTATAACTACAATGAAGTGAAGATGTACCAAACCACAAGTTAACATGTGAATAGGGAGATGTGTGTGCTACAGAATGTTTGCACTCGCTCTTGCTAAATGCTAGAAATGGAATTTTATCTCTTGCACATCCACCTGTGACTTCTGTGTAGCTTTTTCTTTAGGAAAATGAGGTGGTGAACATGCTCAATGTCTGTTTGCTTGTTTGAGATGATTACAATCTAGGATAGACTTTGATACTATCTTGCATTTAAATGTTTAATGTGCATGCATGGAGGGCTGGTACCGTCAGTTCTACAGTGCTGTTATCAGAGGTTAATGGTTTACTCTTTCAGGGCATAAGAGTAACAAGTTAATAATTCTGTCTCATGACCAAATATATCCTTTGAAGTTATTGGGCAAGATCTGTCAAATCATGAGATTGAGATCCCGAGAGAACAAACTGGGGGTTAAAAAAATGATTTGAATCCTGTTTGCTGTTAACAGTAGAGGTTCTGTTTAATAAATAATAAATGTTTATTATGTTTATTACTTATTATATATGGTTGAAATATAAACTAGTAAATAAATCCACTGTCCCGCAAAATCAGACACATGTTTTCCATTTTTCTTTCATAGTTTTAGATGGTGTTTATTTCAATGGTAAGTAAAAAGCTTGAGGAATGGTTGAGAATGATTTATCAGAACCTGTCATGTTAACATCATATATAGGAGGGGGTCCAAATCCTAAAAGTAGACCACAAGCAAAGTGTGTAGAGCCCATAAGCTACTTGAAAGAAAAAGTAGTCTGATGATTCATATTTTTTAAATAGCATTTATAGTTAGAGTGCCTATATGAATCTAATATAGTTGTCAATGGTAATTCACCTCTCCTCTCAGAATCATCTACTACTGATTGTTGGGAAAATTAGCATAATTTCTTTGCAACTTTTATATTTCAATTTGATGAGCTGAAATTTATTTTAACAGAGCTTTGTGACACTTGCATTTAGCTATTGATTTCCTCTTTTTTCTATATTTGATCTTTTAAGGATGAAACAGTTGCTGATATTGAATGCCGAGTTTCTGCATGGACATTCCTTCCTGTAGGTTAGTTAGTAAACAATATCATTCTTTGATCCAGTTCAGTATTTGCTTTTCTTTTCTTTAATTTAAACGTATGTCCATTGCATCAGAGAATGGTGAGTCAATGCAAGTATTACACTATGAGAATGGTGAGAAGTATGAACCACACTTTGATTACTTCCATGACAAAGCTAATCAAATTATGGGTGGCCATCGAATTGCTACTGTATTGATGTATCTGTCTAATGTTGAGAAGGGTGGGGAAACAATTTTTCCCAATTCTGAGGTAAATATTTTCTCATGGCTTTGATTCTCTGATGTTTCATTCTGAATCCCTTCCCTCAATCAAAAAGAAAAATTGAAATCATGATCAATTATTTTTCATTTTCAGGGAAAGTTGTTTCAGCCAAAAGATGATACCTGGTCCGAATGTGCTCACAAAGGATATGCAGGTATATATATTTGGATGCCTTTACAAAATATTAGCAGTTTTTTTTATATCGACTTAAATGTTTTTTATTTTGAACTACATCAGAGAAACATTCCTGGAGGTCTCTGGTGTATAATATCATGTGGTGTACATAATTTCACATTCTCCTTCTTAGTACGATGAATGTTGCAATCTCATATGCTGAGACTCATTGTTTTTAGGGCTTATGAAAATAGTTTGTGGTATAATTTTTAGCTTATTTGAATAACCTTCTTAGAGAAACTTATCAACACGAGCTCTCAAGTTTCATGATGTAAGCTCATGTGACAAACACACTTCCAGTAGGCTTGGGCTTTTCCTTTTTCTAGTAACAGTACAGTAGTATTTGGCTTAGTCATTAATCTTTAAATAGGACCATTGAATTAGTAGTTTGCAGTATATCTTATTTTCTCTTACTAGATCCTATAATTTCAACATATATAAAATATCAATTTGGTCCTTTCTCACTAAAGTTGAAACAGGTGAGGCAAATGAATATTTCCCCTATAATTGTAATAATTATAACGGAGTTTTTTGCTTAGCTGTTTCATTTGGTATTTACTAACTTGGTTAAAATCATATAGGTTATGTGTGGCTTTGTAGAGACATCTTTCTTTCTCTTGCCATCAAAATTGCCATGTGACTGTTAATATTTCACACACTAAGAATTCAATGGTTTTCAGTACTGAATGAACTTAACTATTCTTATCCTTGATATTTCAGTGTCACTATTATTTTAATCTCACCCATAAATGTAACAATTTTTTTTGTCTTTTCAGTAAAACCTCGTAAGGGTGATGCCTTGTTGTTCTTCAGTCTTAATCTTGATGCAACTACTGATAGCAATAGCTTGCATGGAAGCTGTCCAGTCATTGAGGGTGAAAAGTGGTCTGCAACCAAGTGGATTCACGTGAGTGACTTTGAAAAACCTGTGAGATCACTTGAGAGTACTGGAGACTGTGTTGATGAGAACGAGAATTGCTATAGGTGGGCTAAAGTAGGTGAATGTGAGAAGAATCCACTTTATATGGTTGGAGGTGAAGGAGTCAAAGGAAAGTGCATGAAGAGTTGCAATGTCTGCTCTTCTTAAAGAGTCTGTTACCTTTTCTTCTTTGCACTTAAATGCATGTAGAAACATACTACATTGTGAAATATAATGTATATATATATATATATAACATTCATTTTGTTGTGAACTATAACCATGAATTCTGCCAGTACATTTCATTCTGTTTTCTTAGAACACAAAGGATTTAATTTTTAGCCATATTTTAATGGTCAAAGATAAAACTGGATACACCATTCTCTGTCTAGAGGGTGTTTTTATTGCCTGATACCGCTTTTCATGCATTTTGGATATATGTTGTGTTTGAGTAGAACTTGATTAAGTGCCTATAGACAATTGATTATCATTGTTTGAGTTGTTTTAGTAATCAAAGGTGAAATAAGATGAAGTTATATTATAAGATATTTTTATAAACTATTATAAGGAGTTAACTGAAATACTTTGAAAAGAAGTTTTGATTAAATTATAAACTATTTTTATGTACTCAATCATACTTTTTACTGTTTCTGTTGTTCTCACTGCACTTCCGTAAAAATATTCTTGTTTGAAAGTACTCACAGTTGAGTCTTTTACCGTGAATAGAACAATATAAAGAAGGTTTAATCCTTTTCGACATCCCTATTTATGTACGAATGTCTCAATTGGGTCCTCGTTTTCTAAAGTGTATCAAAATGGTCCTTAATTTTGAAAATTGATATCAATTGAGTCTTTTCCGTTAAGTTGGCTGGCCGGCGTTAAAAAAATTGATGAGTGGATGCTGAGATGACGAACGAACGTTCGTCCACCAGCGAACGATCGCTCGTCCATCAGCGAACGAATGCTCGTCGACCACCGAACGAACGGTCGTCCAGTGTGGAACGAACGGTCGTCCAGCAGTAAGAGGAACGAACGGTCGTCCAGTGTGGAACGAACGGTCGTCCAGCAGTAAGAGGTCAACGAGCGTTCGTTCGCTGGTGGACGAGCGTTCGTTCGTCATCTCAGCATCTACTCATCAATTTTTTTAACGCCGTCCAGCCAACTTAACGGAAAGGACTCAATTGATATCAATTTTCAAAATTAGGGACCATTTTGATACACTTTAAAAAACGAGGACCCAATTGAGACATTCGTACATAAATAGGGATGTCGAAAAGGATTAAACCTATAAAGAATGGACTTTAATGAAGTGATAGTGTATGAGAACTGAAATGATATTATAAGTGTTTTGCTTAAGAGAAATAGGACAAAATAAGGATATAGTAATGAATAAAAATAAGCTAAAAATAGAGTGTAAAAGAAATAGAAAAATATGATTCCTCGTAAGAAATTGAAATTGTTTTACGTGTAATTAAGTTTTAAGTTTATACATCAATTTTATTTAACTTTTAATTTATTGAATTCTCAAATATTTTATATTTTTTATTAAGTTTTTATTGTTTAATTTTTTTATTCAATAATTTATGTGATTTTTTTAGAAAAATAAAAACAGTTAAATTTTAAAATTTAATTAAAAAAGTGAAAAAAATTAAAGTATTTAACAAATTAAAAAGAAAAGATTCAATTAAAAATATACAAATTTATCAAAGATTTAAAATTTGATTAATTCTATTTCGTGCGTGCGTGCGACAAAATAAAATCAGTCATAATATGGATGGGATAGCTTTGATGAATAAAATTTACTCGAAAGGATAAAAAAAACCTTTTGTTAAGACTTTCCTCTTCTCTTTGGAACACAAAGATATACCAAATACATGTATGTGTATGTGATACAAATGGAAGTATGATTACATGTTAGCATTGTATTCATGGTAGCTCACAGGTTCACTTAAACAGCATTTATGTAGAGTAGAATTTATTTTTCATAATTTAGTGGTAATGATGCTTACACAGGCTCTCTGAGAATGAATCTATCTAGTGACAGGGTCTATGTGTACTTTTTCATTATTGTTTTGTCTTAAGCAAAGATTTTGTACTATTAAGAGGCCAATCAACTATAAGATGAAAGAATTTGGATTGCATTACCAAATTAAATGAGTTAATGTTGTCAGTTCTAACCAAAGAGGTCATTCAAATTGCACCCGAAATAGATATTGCTTTTGGGAGAGGAAGGAATTGGGAAGGCACTTGCATTATGTTTCTGATGTCATACAAATGGTTTTGGTTTTAAATTTTTGTTTACAGAAAGATGAACATAATCATGCAATTGTTGTTATTAGGAGCCAATATTTGCATGCTTTTCTTGCCTCTTCATATCTTAAACATTAGCCCCTTTCACCACTTTAAAGTTACCCTTCAATGCATATTGCATCACCATTACATAATTCACTCTGCATTTCTGCTTTTTCTTCTGTCTCTCTTTTCACAAAAAATGGGAAGGCCTCCTTGTTGTGACAAATCCAATGTGAAAAGGGGTCTTTGGACTCCTGAGGAAGATGCTAAAATACTTGCCTATGTAGCCAATCATGGAACTGGAAACTGGACATTGGTTCCAAAGAAAGCAGGTTTCTTCTACCCTTTTCTTTCCAAACAATGTAGGAATAGGAATTTAGAGACATAACTATGTTATGATGCAACTTTACTCTCTTTTCTTTAATTATTTGCAGGTCTGAATAGGTGTGGTAAAAGTTGCAGACTAAGATGGACCAACTATCTAAGACCTGACCTCAAGCATGATAGTTTTACTCCCCAAGAAGAAGAGCTCATTATTAACCTTCATGGCGCCATAGGAAGCAGGTATCTTCCACTCTATATATTTGCTAAAATGCTTCAATGGCCTCAGTGCATTCTATGAAACCAATATGAAAGGTGGCACAGATGAAATAATTTATCAGACTGTAACATCTGAAATTTCAGTTTAATTTCTGTATAAAGAGCTTATCTGTCATCATTTTTTGTATTTTAAGTTTTTAACTACATGTGTAATTAGAAATCAGTCTGAGATAAGATTAATTTATAATATAGAATAAATACAAATTTTATTTTATAAGTTAATTTCATAAGATTAAATTAGACTTAAAACATACTTTTTAGCATGTATCAGAGTGTATCCTAACATAAGTTATTTCATCAAGAGTTAAGTAAATTTCTTAACATGTCATTCACCTAATGATTTATTAAAGGGGATTTAATTTCTAAAATGATAATAGTTAATTCCAAGTTGTCTAATCACACTATAGGGTGCGATGCAATTTAGTAAATTCTGTTTTTATGATATAGCTATTAGCCTCACAAAGTAAGCAAAATTAGCATGACAAAACTTAATGCACTTGCTGGTATATGTTGCATGAGGAAAATATAAACTGTGTTGTCTTGGTTTATTGAGAGAATGAACTAACCATAAACTTTGACATGCATCACAAATGTGCTAACCATATAACCCCATTTTTTTCACTTTGCCTTTCTTTTAACCTTTTTTTTATTTAAAGGGAAAAAAAAATCTGATCTCCTTATTTGTGACATCTAATCACATTTTCTTTTCAGATGGTCTTTAATTGCAAGAAGATTACCTGGGAGAACTGACAATGATGTGAAGAACTACTGGAACACAAAGCTAAGGAAGAAGCTTATGAAGATGGGAATTGATCCAGTGACTCATAAACCAGTATCACAAGTCCTCTCTGATTTGGGAAGCATCAGTGGCTTCCCAAACACCACCACCACTAACCAAATGGCTTATGTTAACAAGGATTTGATGATGAACAACATGGCACCAACCAAAACTGAACCATCAGGTTCCAATAAGTCAGTGGTGGAGAACACACAAGAGGGTCAAGTTCACTCATGGCAACACCACATTCCTTACCAAGTCCTCACCACAGAAAATGTGCAATCTCAAGTCTTCAGTGAAACTGCATCCTCCACCTCATCCTCATCTTCTTCCAACCTCACCCAGTTAGGCTCACCACAGTCCTACTCTTGCCAAACCCCTCAGGCTCAAACTGCCCCTCATTGTTCCTCCTTTGATTGGAGTGAGTTTCTTCACAGTGACTCATTTGTGTGGTCACTGAACCCCTCAAGTCTGGTGCAAAGTGAAGCTGATCTTTCCATCAATGCCAAAACCAATGGCCATGACAAACAAGGAGTTGCAGCAGTTGAGGGTTGTTGTGGTGGAAGCATGGAATATCAAATTAAAAAGCAATGTGAAGGTCATTCATTTGTAGATGGTATTCTGGACACGGATAGTGAGTTAAGAGCAGCATTTCCAGAACTTTTGGATGCGTCTTTTGACTACTAAGTGTCTTTTTCTGCTTATTGGTGATTAGCAGGGTTATTAAGCTCAGCACTCTCACATCACTAGGATGTAGCAAAAAGTTAAACCATTCATTATGTTTTTCCAGTTACAGATTTTGTTATGATTTACCATTTTGCAATGCTTCTTATACATGATTTAGCTCTTGTTAATCTTTTACAATGTTTTTTTAGTTTTTAACACTTTTTTAAAAGATGTGTATTTCATTTAACAAAATAAACATGTACTGAATTTTGGATGTTAATGTGTAAGGATATAATTAAGATTAATCCCTTTTAAGGTTTTGGGTTTGATATAGCTATGCCGATTTAGCATCCATGTACTAGGAAATCCTTAATATGAATAAATATTCAAAGTAGTTTTCTTTTTTTTTTATCATGGATCAATAGAAAATGCACTTTGTCGACTGCTAGAATGTTTGCTAGCCCACAAGAAAAAGTGAGATGAATTGAGTATTTTAATCACTGATTTGTTGAGGCAGAATAGGATATATGACCCGCATAACTAAAAAAGCAGTTGTTCATATTTTAATCTCAAAATTAAACAATTTTTTTCTATTATTTTATTAATCTTTCACTTTATGTTTGACATATTTATTTGATATAGAGATCTTAATTTTATGTATATTTAATTTATTTTAATTTTACTATCAATCATAGAATGCAACAAAGATAGAAATAAAAGAAGATTATTGTTAAAAAGTTTTAAAATTTTATCCTTAAAATCAGTTAGAAAAATCATGTTAGGTGATCTTCAAATAGATATAATGTAAAGTTAGCAAACATACCCTATATAGTGCTATACAAGACAGGATAAAATTACATAGGAATTTTGCTAAAATCATGAAGAAAAAACTCTGCTACCAATAACTATTCTAACTGTATAGATAAGAATTCAAATGCTAATAACCTTAAATCCTAAAATGAAAAACCCGAGACCTAAAAATGAGCAAGAGATATCAGTGGTTCAATTATTATGCAATCCATAACAAGTAGCATCACCAAAAGTAGATAAGACACTTAGTAATAAGTTTTCAGATATAGCAACTAACCCAAATGAATTAGCCTAAAATTATGGGGATAAGAACTAAACATAGAAGGCTAATTACTAAATTTGCATGAACAGGCTAAACAAAAGAGATTATTATAGCCAAAGATGAATGCTTTTCTCCACTATCCAAAACCATATTGAGAGAAGGAAAGAGAAGACACATTTTTCCATTGCAATCCAGAAAAAACTTAGATTCATATCATGAATTCATTGCAAAGATCATCGTTTTCATTTCGAAGACAAGGATCTTCTGGTAGAATATGGCAAGATCAAATACAATTCGAGGAAGCAAAAGCCAATGGTCATGCTGGTACTGCTCCATTTTCTTCGGGGAAGAACAAGATGAAGAAGAACAAGGAGGCAAATGTGCCACAAATTGAAGAAACCATAATGGGAAGAACATATCAGGGGAATTATGAAGGTGACACACATTCAAATTCTTCACCTTCTTTATCTAAATCTCAGAATAAGGTACATGGAAGTTTTTTCTCTTCCATTTGCGGATTATGTATCAGTAATTCTTCAGGTCGTGATTGATCACCCTTGTTTTTTTTATTAGGGTCATCTCTTTTGTATCAGTTTCTTGGTTTTTAATGTTGTGCAAATATGTGTCTTTTTTTTATGTTCAATGAACATTCTTTTGTTTTTCTTAATAGAATTACTATGTATTCTTTCGTTTTATGTTTGCCAATGTTCAATGCAACAAAGAAAATAAGCAATATATGCGAAAATTGCAGATGCGGTTTAAGCCGTTCGGGAAAATGATAAAGGGTTTTTTTGTTTTTTTCCCGTGTACATACACCCTTTGATTGTTTAAAAACTCTTGGTAACACGAAAATATGGGTATTGGAAAAGTAAAAAGAAAATGAACAAAAAAAGACAAGTAACTAAAATGTAACCTAATGAATAAGGACTAAAATAAACCAATTATTTGTTAATTGAAGCATGAACGATGTGAAATTATTTATGAGCTTTTTTAGGTGAGTATGAACAATGCTACAAAAGTTAAGATGTTCACACGAGAGGTTTAGTGGAATCTTCTAGTTCTAATCTTGGTTTAACATTGAGTGTTGAAAATAAAGGAAGAAATAGATAGAAAGGTCATAATCAAGGCCGAGACAGATCAAAGTCTAAAGGAAGACCATAAACAAAAGTACTAAATGATATTACTTGTTGGAATTGTCAGAAAAATGGTCACTTTACAAATCAATGTTGGGCTTTAAGAAAGAACAACAACAACAAGAAACTAGATTATAATCAATCAGCAAATGCAGCAACAAATAAAATTTGCAGATGCCTTATTATTATGTAGTTTAGATAGTTCTATTGACTCATGGATTATGGTCTCAGGTGCGTTATTTCATACAACACCCTCTTTAGAACTATTATCTAACTATGTTTTTGGAAAGTTTGGGAAGGTTTACCTTGAAGATGGAAAATCTATATATATATATTGTGGGAAGAGGTGATATTAACATCAGAACCTCTAATGGAAACGTGTGGACTTTGAATAATGTTAGACATATTTTAGCCTTAAATAGAAACTTAATATCTGTTGGACAGTTAGATGATGAGGGGCAATACACCACCTTTAGAGATGGACATCGGAAGGTAATGAAAGACAATTTTGTTGTTGCTCGTGAAAAGAAGCAATAATCTCTTTACATGATTGCAGATGAGGATATGATATCAGTTGCAGAAGTTGACAACAGTTCCTCTTTTTGGCATCAAAGGCTTAGGCATATGATGAGAAAGGAATGAAACTACATGATCTCGAAAGGTAAAATACCTAACTTGAAGCATGTTGACGTTGGGTCTTGTGAACATTGTATCTCTGGAAAGCAGGAAAAATGTTACCTTCTCCAAAAGAGGAAAGACATCTCTTTCCTCTTTTATTGTCTTGTTCCTAATAGTAATAACTCATTAAACTCCTAATAAAAATTAAGGTATGATTGAGCCATCATTAGGTTAATAAAAGATAAAAGTTCATCCCAATTACTATAAATAAAGGTCTTAGATATGATTTTAGGAGAACATGCACATAATATGCATCTCTTATCAATTGAGCAGTCATCTATTGAATTAGTCATCAGAATGCCTTCTGAGTATACCCTTTGAGGAGTTCTGAATGAGTAGGAGACCCAGGTGAAGGAAGGAGGACCTCAATAAGTTCTGTTTGGGCTGATACAATGCTCGGGCAGCCCTCAACAGGTTTTGTCTGAGCTGTTACAGTGCTCAATCAACCTTCAATAGAGCCTCCTGAGTTATTATAGTGTCCGACCAATCTTTTGCACAGCCCGTCCAACCTGCTCCACAACTCTTCTACCAGTGTTAACCTCAAACCCAATTAAAGACCCCTATCCTCAAACAATTGGTATCAAAATCAAGTTCACAAGTTCCATGTCCTGACAATTGTTCAGAGGAGGCCTAGAGACAACTTTCACATGAGCTTTAGCTAATGTCGTCCCTTTTTCCGGTAGCATTCATATGTATACCGCATTGTAACACTCACATAATAGAACATGCACTTTTCAATTTCTTTTTGTACCACATACAACTTACTGATAGAGTCTTTAATAACCCATTAGAGTGTTATCAGTACAAATTTCCATGTAATAGCTTCCAACCAAAAAAAGCATTAACAAACTATTTAGCATTTCACCACAGTAACAAAGAGGCTAAGAAAATCTACTTGCCTAAACCCCCTTTTTGTGGTATGAACTCATTAGTAAGACTTACATTTACCAACACCTAAATGAGTAGAAATAAGAAATTAGCAAATCCAACCAATCTACTTTTTCACAAAAATCCAATCTTTCTAGCATGTAAAACAAAAAAGTTCCAAATATGCCTTTACATATAATAAAACCCTTTTTCTTTCTCTTTAAAGTTTCTTCCACCGTCTAATTAGCTACAATATTCCTTACTTTTAGAAAGGTAGTTTGACTCAAGTTAGTAAGTCTTGGAAGCACCCTTTTAACCTCCAAGACAAGATTTTTTAGGGTGTTTTGTGCATGGAACAAACAAAAAATATTGGTTTATAATTACAAGATTGTGAGAATCATGAATTTTTGGTACAAGAGAGATAACTCATCTTACATTTAAAATGACCTTATCTCATCTTTACATTCCCAAATGTTTTAACAATTTTAAAAATAATTAATGGAGACAGGGAATTTTCAAGGAACCTTCTTTATGGAGCAAGACTTTGTGATATAAAAAACACATGCATAAATTGTAGGGTATAAAAAATAATAAAAAACTGACCCACATGCCTTCCAATCAATCCACCAAAATGGACTTGACAGGTTACCCATTTCATAGTTCTAAAGTCAATTGATTCGCTTTTGTTCTTTTTACATTGCCAAGAAAAAAAAAAAAGTCAATTCAAATAATGGAAAAATAAATAAGAAATAAAATTAAATTAAAAATGTTTAGTTGGAAAGTATATGAAAGTATAATAAAGTTATGAAGTCGTGTTTAATTTAAATGAAATAAGATAAGAATTTCCCTTTTACCAAACAAACCCTACAAATAGGTCAAATCTAAACTGTTTGAAAAGCATGTTTGGTGTAAAAAGTCAGATTTTAAATCATTAAAAAATGTTTTATACTTATTAGGTCAAGCTATTTAAGTAAATATAAATAATTTTTTTATATTATGACTAAACCAAGATATTGAAATCATACATTTACACATTTCTCTTGAAAATGTGATGAGAATGGGGGTTGGGAAGTGAAAATTAATGAATTTAAAAAATTATAAAAAAAAAACTCTATCAATTTTTCATCGCATTCCTATAACAATTTAGGATAACATGTTAAAAAAAGGGTTAAATTGATTTGGTTTACTTTTCTTTTGTGAATATTAGATTAAAAGGACTTAGGAACCTCATCATATGGAAGAGACCGAAAAGGAAAAATAGATTAAAACCCCTTCTAACTACAACGGTGTGCCTTCCATATTTTTCAAAATCATTGTAAAAGTTAACAAGTGATTTTATGTATATTTCATATTTGATAGACCAGTTGATAAGATCATAAGTAGTTTGGATTGTATTAGTAAGTTCAATTTAATCTAATTTTCAATTCAATCAGATAAACTCCACTCGATTAAGTTGGATTTGTCTTATTTATTCATCAGTTTACTTCGGAGAGAAAGTAATAAATGAAGTATAAACTTAGTGATTAAATGAAGTTGGATTTGTGATGCTATTCATGTAGTTTTGCAAATATATAAATAAAATAGCAATGGCTTAAATTCAGAAGTGATTATGGATCTGAGAGATAAGTTATTCATTGATAATTTCTAATTTGATTATTCTCATTACTATACACTGTACGAATCTTATATCAATGAATCGATTAATTCAAGGATACATTGCTGTTAGCGACCGAATTTTCTTCTTTTTTCTTTTTAAAACAATCTGTGAGTGACACTCTTGTAATCATTATGGAAAATATTAAGGTTAAAACTCTTTTATGTTGAAGACTAGCAAATCTGGTTGAAGTTGCTGTAGTCAAGTTTGTTCAACCGTATTGCACATAATAGATGTTCTGGCAAGTCTTCAGCCTTGTTTCCCTACAATCATGAACACAATAGAAAGTAAATTATATAACCAAGACTTGAATCTTCCAATTGTAAAATAAACTAAATGGTATGAGCAGAAGATAATTAGTAAATAGTTAATGCAAAGAACTTTTACACTATCATCCAATTACCAACAATTATGTATGATAAATTTGATGGATTTTATAATAATTATCTTAAGAATCACACTAATCATAACACAGAAGAAAAGCTTATTTATGTTGTGAATAAAATGGTAAGTTACCTGAATTGTGAGACCAAAATCCAGGTTACATAGCTTCAGTCTTTCAATGAAGCCTTCAAATCCTTTTCTTGCAATATAGCTAAATCTGTGCACATCCAAATCTATCTCAAGATAGTTTTCTCCCTGTGGAAGAAATGGCATCAGATTAGGAATCTTTCAACAGCTCAAAAATATCACTCAACATAACAAACTCAAGCTAAAGAGAGAAGGAGAAAAATATATGGGCTAATATGTTGACAGATTTGCATGTGAAAACGAAGGTTCATGGTGACAACAGATAAAAGTGATGAAAATAAGACCAATGGTCCAAATAAGCTTTTAGAAACGCTACAGCAGAAAAAAGAGGAATGAATCTGTTTGTATGATTTCTACTGAATCAGACACTTTACAAATTCATTGATGATTGCTTCAATGAAAGATTAAAAGGTTCCTCATAAAATTTATTGAAGGATATTAAATCTGAAACTAGAATATGCAAGTGTGTACCAGGTAAAATTCATGCTGAGGACGTGAGAGAACTGGTTTTTCGTTGTAAGCATTCATAAGCTTCTTTTCAGTTGTGCTTAAACACAGATTCTCCAAATTTGCCACTCTACCTAAAATTTTTAATCTCTCCCTAAACGGCGCGATTGTATCGAGAGGGAAGCCTTTGACTCTTTCAACTTCGTCGTTGATCAATTTCTGCCAAGGAAAACAAGAACATGCACACATGTTAATGAAGTGTCTAAAACTACATATAATGTAACGGAGGACATCTTCTGTAACATGAGGCACAATGGCCATAAAAAGGATAAAGATAATCCCCCTTACACTGATACTTTCGCGAAATTGGTCTGGAAGATCTTTAGAGTACTTTTCAGATAATTTGAAGTACAAAACCACATTCATTCCTTCACCGTCATTTTCACTTTGGAAGATAGAGGCAGGATATAATGGTATCTGCATTTCAAAGAGCAAAAATATTTCAATTTCTTGGGTAAAAAATCCAGATTGTGATGAATGTGTATTCCACTGATGTTTTTCAGCACATATGACACAGAATTATTGATAAAATGGGCATCCCTATGCAGAATGGTAAGAAACTCTGAACTTTGGGCACACAGCCTAAATTTGCACCTCAGTGATATGGATGAGAAATTCTAAAAAAACAAAGACATGCAGCTACCTGAAGGTTTACAATAAGAATTGAAGGGACGTCCCCAGGTACATTTATTGCAGGAATTTGTATAAAGCGAGCAATATGATCAATTTTTCGAGGAGACAAAAACAGGTCAGCACCAAGAGGATAGAAAGCAGCACTGCTTGGAGCAGAATCTTTCTTCTTATCCCTGCCAGCCATGCAACAAACGAATTATCGCATTATCAAAAATGGAACAGTGTTTGATTGTTAACATAATGAATGACATCTATTTGAGGGGCATCCCTAGCAAAATGTTCAATCTCCAAAAGAATATTCAGCACAAATTATGAACTTGGTGCCTACCTAAAGTAGTTTTTGCCTCTGACTCTGAATGAACTTGGCTCAATTTGCGACCATGAACCAGGGGTTTGCTTCTCTATTGAACAATATGGAATTGATGAACCGGCCAAATGTTTTTGTTTAAATGCCTTAGGGGAAACTGCAATAAAAGAAAGCCATGAATTAGTAACATAAAAGAACTACCACCAAACATCTAAAATGATACAGAAAATTCAACAAATTAAAGCTTTTTACATATTCTTTCGCGTTTACTATGCTGTAAACACGGCAGGAGAAATAAAATAAGATCAACCTTAAGCAAACAAGGTATCTTCACTTTCACAATTTCACAGTTGTGCTAAGAGTCTACTCGATTTCATAAACAATTACTAAAATGTCACCTTGTTTCCTGTTTTCAAAGATCTTTTTACGAAGCAAAATGCCACCAAAGAGACATTTTCGTAATAATATCTGAACACACAGAACAAAGCAGAAACAATTTCCTCAAACAAACATATCCTATTTCATTCATTTGCACCAAGTTGGAAAGTATGCAAACACCAAAATACAAAGCAATTCTTGCAGGGAAAGAAATATGCAGAATACTCACGTAAAGTCATATCTGAAGACCCTTCTCTCCATTTGAAAGAGAGTTTGGAAAGCGACTTTCTCTGTGAACTCGGTGTATCAGGACTCATTGGCCTTCTTTTTTCAACAGCAAGTGCACTGGAAGAGAGGCAAGGCAAACAGGTATTTGGCAGAATCCCACAATGATCCAGGCTCAGCTTTCTGTCCTCTCCAATTTCATCTGCGTGACCTGAAGATGCTTCTCCTGTCAAAATAGAGTTGAAATAAGCTCAAGGGCCATCTGATTGCAATGTAGAATGTTTTGGTTTGCCTTGATTCTAAGCAATCTTCAAAGAAGAATTGCTACAAAAATAATTATACGGGTGCACTCTAACTGTCTGGCTGTGGTGGCGGTGATCAACAAACGCAGGATCAACTCCTTCAGGAGATGAATAGTTTGGCCTTGACAAAGTTTCACTCTCATTCAAAGTTTCAATCTACCAAACATTCATGTAAAACTATATAACCACACTGACAACAAAAATAAACAATAATAAATTGAAACTCCAATCAAGGTTTCAAAAAACAGCCCACAGACACAACTTCAGCCTTAACATAAAGGTTTTTGGGGACTTTGTGGCCACAAAAAACACTGCTACAATTCTAGCTACATTAGTCACATTCATCAACAATTTCCCCCAACAACTACAACTGCACCCGCATCCACCACATTTGTCTGTAATTTCCCACAACAAAAAGAATTACATAAAATTGCGATCTCTACTCTGCCCCAATTCAGAACATTGAATTCGAATCTCCCCAACCACAACCGACCACAATTTCACCCGTATGAGACATGTTTGTCCCCAGTTACCCTCAATATCAAGGATTATACCAAAGGCTCGGCAACCCCCATTTTGAAAACCTGAAATATTTACTCCAAATTTACAGAAAAAAAAAAATCACTTACCATCATAGACACTGTAAAATTCGTCATCACACTCAGAATCCAACGCCGAAGTAGAATCAAACCAAGCAGCATCTGAACCAGAAAAAAAAAATAAGGATCTCCACTTCAATGTTAATCAAACATTCATTAAAACTAAAATACAATAATAAACCTCAATTAAGACTAAGTCCACATACATGCAAACCTAAATTAAAAACCAGCAGCATTCATTAAACTATGGTGTCCAATTTTGGTCTCAAATAAAGTAAAACAATAAATTCAAATTTTAAGGAGAAAAAGAGTCACAGAAACTGAAGCACCTGAAGCGCGATTAGAAGCTTGCAAAGCGGAATTAGAGTGAGCAACGTTGTTGGCTTCGATCTTTCTCGAAGAGACGCGTCTTCGGAGAATTCTCCTCCGTCGTCTGCGGTGGTTCTTCTTCTTCGCGGCAAGGTCCTCGTTCGCCTTGGGCCTCGACAAGCAAACACCCATTACTTCTTCTCCCCTTCTGGCCCCGACCCTCTTCGCTTTTAGCGCCGCAGTGTTCCAAAATCGGTGCTTTACAAAAAAGGGTGTTCAAAGAATGAAGATGGAAGATGAGGAAGAAGAACGAGAAATGGGTCACCAGCAAAGCATCGTCGTTGAGCAAGCTGGTGAAGGGTCATTCATTAGCTTTCATCATGATGCAAGTGCACTTGAGAGTGTGGGGTCCACTCCAGGATTTGATCAGACGGCGAAGGGAGTACCACGTGGACAGTCGTAGGGAGAGCAAAGGTCGAAATTTATGAAAATGATTATGATAAGGAAAATAAAATATCACCTTTTCTATCTTTTTTCTTTATTTTCTATATTTATGCCAAGCACGAGGCTAAATAAAAGTATACGTATCTCCATTACCAAAAAACAAAGTAAAAATAAAAGTGTAACTTTGAGGAAAGAAATCTATATCTTGGAAAGAGTTAGTTGAATTGCCCTTTCCAAATGCTATAATTCAGACTTTTTTTTATTTGTATTTTATTTTTAAATAAGCTAAATTACACCTAATAAAAATAAAATATTTATTGGAAAGTTATAAGTGATGTGTGTAGAACTTTTAATGTAGAACTTATAATATTTAGTTCTCTAATTATAAGCTAAATTACACCTAATAAAAATTAAAATTAAAATTATTTAGTTCTCTAATTATAATATGTAGAACTTTTAATGTAGAACTTTTAGTGTAGAACTTATAAGCTAAATTACACCTAATAAAAATAAAAATCAAAATTATTTAGTTCTCTAATTATAATATTTATTAAACTTTTAATGTAAAACTATGATTTTAGATGAAAGGAATGTGATTGACTAATATTTTGTTTTCTTGAAGAAGATGATTTGAATAGGGTGAGTAGATGGATTTGAGAGGATTTGAAGGGAGATTTTCTAGTTTATTTGAGTGGATTTGAAGTAACTGAAAGTGAATTTTAAAATAAAGTTTATGAAAATTAGTGTAGGATTTGATTGATGTGACAGATAAAAAAATTGTTTAATTGGTAAAATTTGAAAATTATCAAAATATCCTAATTATTAAAGTAATGTAAAATGATAATTGTTATTATTATTATAGGGGTGATATTGTAAAATTTACTAAATTCTTTCAAATATCTCATTAGAATAGATACTGATCCCTCAATTTTATCTTAAGCATCATCCATATTTCATCTCAAACAAACAAAAAAATTTATATTTTAATTTCTTAAATTTTGGATTAAAAGAAATTCGCTCAAGTAAACAAAGACTAAAAAATAATTTTATTATATTTTTAAATTCGTCCATATTCATCAATTTAATTCTTTTTGTTAGTTTTTCACAGATTATGTCAGGGTTGTTTCTCTCTCTATATACCAAATTAACACACTTCTACCAAACTGAAAACATGTCTTAATAATTAAGCCTAAACCTTTTATCCATTTTCAATTAAAATGTATAAAATATAAATCAGGAGAGAAAAAATATATATAATATGGAAGTTATCGAATGAGAGGAAGAACAAAATGTACTGTTACTGTCACAAATCTTTATAAAAAAGTAATCAATACCTTGAATTTTTAAATTTTTATATACCCATTAGGAAGAACAGTTTATAACTTTTATTAAATCAATTTTAATATTGTCTATACCTAATTCAAATATAGATATTATTGGATACTAGTTAGTTTAACTCATATGAATGATACATTAGTTTCACAATAAAGAAAATTTTAATATAATTTAAGATTATTATGAACTGTAGATAAATTTTTTAAAGATTATACGAACTGCATTTTGGTTTACAAAATAAATCGTTTTTTTTTTCTTTTTAAGATTCCTATTCGATCATAAAAATCTCTAGTTAAGTGAACCAATTTAGGATACCAAATAATGATAAATAAAAATATTGATTTGAAATACTATTTTCTTATATTTGTTAAGATAAAATTTATTTAGTTAAAAATCTACCAAGTTCAATGAAATTATTTTTTTCATAGATAGTGAATTTAGTGTTTAAAAGTATAAAGTATTTTCAACCTTATTTCTTAATTACAAAATTTATTATCCTTATAACCGAAAAGTATATTCTCTATTTGATCCTACCATTATTCCTGCATGCCACATGTCTGTGTTTCTTATATATATACCATGTGAATCTATTCAATTGTTGAAAAATTGAAATTACTAAACTATTATCTTCATATAATATTATACTATTTATAATAAGTTTTATCGTTTAAGCTTAAAAATATCAATTTAACAATAAAAAATTTCGTGTTATCATCTTTAACTTAATTAAATTTTTGTAAGAACTTTCAAGATAAGAATAATAAAAAAAGGTTTAATTCGTATTTTGGTCCCACTTTCGTAGGGTCTGTTCAAATTGGTCCTACTTTTTTTCAAAAGTTCACTAAGATCCCACTTTTCGCAAAAACGGTGCAAGTTAGTCCTTTTTGGTTACGGCGTTAAAAAACTAACGGCACAGCTGCCCAGCTGAAAGAAAACTGATGAGCTGTACATTTTTTTGTTGACGTGGCACTGTGAATTGGTGATTCATCCTGAGAGCAGAGGATTCATGGCTGTTTTACCCAAATTGAAAAGCAAATTGAAAAGCTCTTGGGCAATGAAGTTTGTGAGGCATATACGTGGATGAAAGCATTCATAATCAAAGCAATCAGTTTACTTAAACAAACCCTCGTTAATCTATTAAAAAGTAACAAACTGCAAACAAACCAGGGAAATGTCGAGGAAGTGTGGCCATAAGAACAGAAGAGACAATCCATTGATACTTAGAAGTAAGGTAACTTCTTTCTCCTTCAAAATCATGTTTATCCTCTAACATCTGGTCCTGGTAAGATTGCAAACCATGCACCAACATCAAAAGACACTTCTCCTGATACTGTTTCTCCAAAGTAACCTCTTCCAAAGCATTATACAACACACTCTGAATTTCATCCTCGTCAATCTGTTTCAACAATTCATAAAGCAGAAGTAAACACCAACCACAACGAAAAAAGAAAAAGAAAGAAAGAAGTGAAGTAAGGATAAAAATCACTAACATCAAGATCGTCATTCTTGTTCAAACCCGCAACATGAGAGTAGGGATCAAAATGGCGCCAAAATCTTGATGCCCAATTTCGTTCAAAAGTCTCCTACAACCAAAATAGTCGATAAATTTTCAAACTTTGGACCACTGTCGGTGAAATAAATTGTTAGGTACCTCGAGGACTCGAAGAAAGTGGTCTTGAACGAGGGAATGGAGACGGTGTTTGCAGAGGGCGTGAACGTGAGAAACGAAGTCGGGAGCGACGGAGAGATCGCCGTTCCCGGTGAGAAGGGATTGCGTCACGTCGCAGAAGCCATTGTAGCTGCCGATGATTTTGTGAAGAGAATCCTCAGATAGGGAATCCAAATTGAAAAGCTCTTGGGGTCAGACATCCACGTATATACCTCACAAACTTCAGAACCCTAACTTTGCTTTTCAATTTGGGTAAAACAGCCATGAATCCTATGCTCTTAGGATGAATCACCAATTTACAGTGCCACGTCAACAAAAAAATGTACAGCTCATCAGTTTTCTTCCAGCTGGGCAGCTGTGCCGTTAGTTTTTTAACGCCGTAACAAAAAAGGACTAACTTGCACCGTTTTTGCGAAAAGTGGGATCTTAGTGAACTTTTGAAAAAAAAATAGGACCAATTTAAACAGACCCTACGAAAAGTGAGACCAAAATAAGAATTAAACCATAAAAAAACTATTAGTATAAGGATTAAATTAAAAATGAGATATTATATCACTAACAAGTCTTCTATAAAATTTAAAAAATCAAATTTTATTTTAATTTATTTATCTATCTACAGTATCATTTGTTTTCCACATGTACGATATTGACTACATTAATTCGTTCTACCTTTTACACAATCTACTTTACACATATTTTTATAGTATTTAATTGGTGAAATATTAAATAAATTCAAGACGTGGATGAAAGTAAAGAACGAAATTGTGGTCAAAACGTTTGCACAGAAAGATAAAATAAAAATATGAAAAATAAATTGTGGTCAAATTTTCGGAAAAAAAGAAGAAGTAAAAGAAGAAAGAAAGCGTGTGCTTGCGTTTATTGGGAAGTGACGTGCAGACATTTATGTCAGAGTTTCCGACATCGGATACTGTTTCCACGTGTTCATCTTCCTAATCTACTTCTTATTTATTTTAGTTTTAGGTTTAACTATTGTTTTATTTATTTTTTAAATATATTAAATTTCTTAGCATTAAATATGTTTTTTATTTTTTGGATATATGAAAATGAAATTCATCTGTAAAAAACTTAATTATTAAATTAAAACGTACTATATTAATTTATTTTTAAAATTTAAATGCTAAAATGTATTAAATTTTAAAAAGGAACAAATTTAAAATTCTTGTTTAAGTTGAGAGACTACAAATTATTTAATCTAAGTTTTTAATATATTTAAATCAGTAATTTTTAAATTATAGTAGAAAACTATAAAGCACGAATATTACGTTTTTTAATTATTTAAATGAATGCATTTTAAAATTAAAGTAGAGAAATATAAAAAAACTAGTTAAATAATCTAGATTATGTTTTCTAAATTATAAATCCTCTTTCACCATTTTCATTTTAACTTTATTTTAAACAAAATAGAGGGAAAAAAAATAATCTGTCGTTATTTTTCTTATCTAATATTAAAAATGTTTAAATAGTTGAACCAAAAAAATGAGGCATCAATTTCAAAAAATTATAATAAACAAATGATATTTTATTTAATTTAGAATAACTTTATTTTAATTTATACAATTTATTAACCTTTAAAATCTTCCTTTTATTTTCTTCAATGTACCAAACGAAACAGCATAAAAGAATTGTTCTCTTTGGGAACAAAAGGACAAATCAATTTTCCAAACGGTCTTTCCCTCTTACTTTTTCTTTCGATTTATTTTATCTTTTTCATTCAAATTTTCATAATTTCATTTATACTCTTCTTTATAAGATTATGAACTTATTAGTGTATATATTTTTTAATTACATTACTTTATCAATTTCAAAATTTTTTTGGCAATTTCAACATTTTACTTCCATTCCTAAAAAATAGTATCATGCCAATATTTACGTAAGTGTTAAAATGTGAATTAAATTAAAGAAAAAAAAAATCTTATAAGCATATATTATGAACAATTTAGAAGTAAAGAAAAATATTAGACTATAGAATTCTTAAAAATAAATTAAATTTACTTTTAAAATATCGCTATCTTATGATTACGTTCCATCTGTTCCATTAATCTATTTTTTATATTTATACTTAAAATAATCATTTACTGTTGACAGGTAATAGAAAGCGTAGATTGACTTTAGTTTATGTTTTCGTTTGCAGTCATCCCAAGGTGATGGCGGGAGTAGATTTGAGAGTTCGTTCATTCATTATTTAAGAATAAAAAAATATAACTTAAAATTATATTAATGTCTGTCAAAATATATCCACAATAATGAGATGTATTTTTTTATTTATTATCACTATAATTTTTTTAAAAATTTATTGAATTACAATTTTTAAAAAGTAATTTTCACTCATTCAAAAATTATTTTATATTACAATTATTATCAAAGATAATTTAATAAATTTTTTACATATTCATTAATTTTTTATCTATTACGTAAATCAAATCAATTCACGAATTTTACTTTAAATCTATTATTTTCATTTTCAATTTCTTAAAAGGAAAAAAATAATAATTTTACTTTCAAATTTACATAAATTATTTATTAACTCTTCCTCATATTCATCTTTACAAAATACCTGTGACACCCGAGGACGAGGAGTGATTGCCGGTGCAAGAGGCACGAAGTGCAAGGGGCACAAACAAGGAGGAGCTCCTGGCAGGCTTCCAGTGGAAGGGACACATGGATGAATCGAACATACACCAGAATCAGAGGGATATAGAGATTGTATAGGTATGGGACTATACAGTTGAAGGATAGCTTAAAGGGATTGCTTTGGCTACTCATATCACCAAAATGCATTTGTTTTTCGGTAGCCTAACCCATAAGAACTTCATGGTTAAGCGTTGTCGGGGCGTTACAATACCAATGTAAATTCTAAGTTATGTTTTCGTACTAAATGAATAAATTGAATAAATGCATATCTTATTTATTTAAATTTGATTTTTAAATACTAATCTTGGAATATAAAACTTTGAAAAGTCATTTTGATATCTTAGAGTTGGAAAAATAAGTGTGATATGATAGATCGTGTTTCGGTAGATTATTTTTACAGGACTGAAAGACTAACCTGTTCCGACGTGTCTTCCTCACCTCTGAACGCTTGGATGCTTAAGTTAGGCGTGTGATTTGAAGAGACTCAGCTCTTGTTGAGTATTTAGTGAATGTGTTTGAATATCTGAGGATATGAGTTGAGGGTGAGTAGACCCTGAATGGAATGTAAGTGGAACGTACCTATCTTTCGGCCCTAACTTTGTATTTATAATTTACCTCATGAATCTGATTGGTTGTTTATAACCTGCTTATCAATATCTTTAATTAGATATTCTTTGATTATTTTATCATCTCCTGGATTGTTGGTCCAACAATAGCTTAAACGTTGGCCCAATTGCAGCCCAATCTTTGACTTGAGTGGATGGACCGAACGGTGTTGAATGTTAACCGTTCGTCCACTGAGTACGATACAAATTGCATTCAAAATGTACATCAAATAATTCGGTTAAATAAAATAAAATAACAATTTAAATTAAAAATGAATTTATTTTTGTTATGTTAATTTATAAATTTCGAGGTGTTTGGCTTTTAAAAAATAATATTTATAATTTAAAATATTAGAAAGTAATTATAATTATCAAATTATTATATCTAAAAATTAATAATTTTGTTTACGTGATTTGTTTTAAAAATATTATGTGTTTTCTAAAATAGAACAAATTTTGTTTTTTTTTTAACCAAGTAAAAATTATAATCTAGAAAACGATATTTTAAAGTTAAAAGTGATTTAAAAATAATAAGACTTAATTATTTTGATATTAAAAAAGTTAATATAAATAGTTTTGTTATAAACTAGTTTTATTATTTTAAAACATATAATCTTTTTATAAATTCTTTTCTAAAGTTAAAGCTATGTAACTTTTCTTTTATTGAAGATCTGAGACGGTAGTTAGTTTCTCCATTCGCATAAGTTAGTTTTCTGTTATTTTCTCTCCGTCCAGTTTGTTTTGTTCTTGAATGTAGTCATCTTTTGGTTGCATGTATCGTTGAAGTCATCAATATGAGTCATTGTTTACCAATGATCATAATAGTATGTTTTGATCATTTTTGTAATGTTTTTATGTGTAGATATAGAGCACCTTGTAGAGATAGAAATGTTTTGAGAATCTAAAATTGTTTGAGATGTTTAACCGGTGAGGAAGGCTAAGATTTTTGTTGTATATATGGTTGCTTATGAGATTATGTGTTGTGAAATTATTTTAATATGAAGTTGAACTAAGTAAATTCTTTGTTAATTTAGTATTGGTGAATATGTTATGTTATAACAACTTAGTTCGACATGTTAAATATTAAAATTGATCGAAAATTTTAAGAGTGTTATGATTTGCTTGTATTGATGTTAATTGTTGATTTTATGTATTGTTGAATAAAAGAGTGTTAGACTTAACAATTGGATCAATTAGTACTAGTTAAAAATGTCTTAAACCATTTAAATTTTTTATAAAAGTGAAGAGTACGCAATTAGTATAGTTGAACAACTTAAAATTATGATATTTTTGGTTTATGCTAATGTGGCGTTGAGTGATAGTATAGTGGCGTTGAGCGTAAGCTTTAAAATCCCAAAGTCAGGGGCATTTTCATGACAAGACGTTCAGTGGTAGTTTCTGCCACTAAACACGCTCAAGTCAGAGAGCTCAAGTGACCTTAATGCTGACCGTTGCTTTCATTGTTGAGTGTTCTCAAATTAGAGAGCTCTAGGGATTTCCAAGGTTGAGCGTCAGTTTGTTCCATTAAGCGTTAGTTTGTTCCACTAAGCATTAGTCTGTTCCACTAAGCGTTTCCTTGATAGCAGTCCTTGTGAGCTTTAGTGTTGAGTATTAGAAAGTGGGTTTAAGCCTAACTCAACCCCACAAAACCAACTTGTAAGTTCCAACATTGAGTGTGCCTTGTTACGGTAGAGCATACGTTCTTCTATGTGTTTTGATACACTATTTACTATATTTTTAACTACTTTTGGAGGTTATAATGTTTGATATTATTGTTTTTCGTGATTATAATGGGGGACATAATTGATGTTGAAAATGTGATATTAAATATATGAGTTGATGAAATTAAAAGAAATTCTATGAAAAAAATCTTATTGTTGTGTTTTCTTTGTTGTATGTATTGATGTGTGGATTCAAGCAAAGAGATATCTTAACATTCTAATAAGCATTCACACTCATATAAAGTAAAATGAATTACGTAGTGAGAGTGATAGGAGATCTTAGGATAATAACCTAAAACGTGAAATGAATTAACATTTTGGGTAAATATATCCATATAATTTTTAATTAATTAAAAATGGAAAAATTATTAAAAAATAAAACACCATAATATATTATTCTATTATAATAATAATCAAATTAATTATAAAAAAGTAAAATTATAAATTACTTTTACTTACTAAAATCAATTATACTCTGTATTTAAATTAAAATATTTATAGTGAATACCACCTTCTTTCTTTAATACTTCATTTATTTTGTTTTTAGAAAAGAGTTACATTTATCCTAATATAACTTTTTTCATTTACACATTAAAATACTAAATTACTTTTAGGTAGATAAGGTTTCAAATATAATAAGGTTTTAACTCAATTTTAAAAAACTAATTTAAAATTAGGATTTACACTTGTTATTTGTATAATATAAATTAGTTTTTTATTTTTAATTTATATGAAATCGAAACATATACATGAATATGAAAATAACATGTAATATAACAGAGTCAACAATCAACACTTTTTATATTATAGTAAACTTTAAATTATTTTGATATCAAATTAATATATAAAATAAAATTTTAAGTCTAGTTTAACCACAACACACGTCCAATTATATCTTATCAATTATCCTTAACTATTACTATTTTTTTTGTCTTATCTTTTGTCCCTCCCTCAAAACATCTCACATTACAAAATTGATTTAGCTACCAACCCAAAATGAAATTAATTTGGGGAATGTATACTTTTAGAGGCTTACTTTTAGAATGAAAATAGATTTTGATGAATGACATTTTAGTGATTTACTTTTAAAAAAAGTGATTTTTCAATAGTTGTAGATAAGCATTGAAAGGTTGTTGAATTAAAATGAATAATATTAACAATTTGATTCTTAGCCAAATAAACATTAAAGAATCTTATCTGCTATGTATAAGTCACATAAATGTCGACAATTTTCTTAGTCACTTTTTCACAAACTTGTTTTTGCTTCTTTTTTGCTTCTTGCTTTTCCTTAATCATCTCTTCAACTTCCTCACACTAATCATTATCCACTAATGTCCCTTTCTTATATATTAAAAACTAAAAGCAGTTTTTTTAAATTAAAAAATATTTTGTACGAGTTTTCTTTTTTTGAGTAAAAAATAATGATTTTTTTTCTCTTTTCATTCACTCTTCAATATGAAATTTCCATTTACAAGGTGTAATTATTAGCTGTTATCACAGGTGACTTGTGTTTCTAAGTTTCTTTATGCAAAGAGCGTCAACAACAAAGGGAAAAAACAATGATGAACATGTTTGAAAATTGCATTTGAATAATTTTCCTAACAATAGTGAAGATGCTGCCACAAAACACAAGCTATGTTTTTGGTATTTTGCACAATCCAAAACCAAAATAGATAGATGTATAAGGATAAGGGGAAAGGAAATAAAATCATAACTAGGATGTTGGATTCTTAGACAAAAATCAAGAGGTATAAATATTTGAAGTCTTACATAAACTAGGGATAAGACTAAAGTATATATATATATATATATATATATATATATATATATATATATATATATATATATATATATATATATATATATATATATATATATATATATATATATATATAAAAGTGAGGCACAAATCTAATTATACAAACGGATTTTGTGAGATTGGGTTAGATTTAAAATTCACTTTTAAAATAGTATTAGAACCATGTTTAGAACATACAACAAGAATATGTTGGAAATCTCACATCTACCAAAGATAAGAGATAAAATTGAATTAACTTATCACTTCTAATAATATATCAATTAAAAATCAACACAATTATTCACAAATTTGTATACTTTAAGCACTCATGATTATTCAGATATAATCCTTGAACTTTGTGTTTTATGATTACTCATGTTTGACAACGAGCTAAATTGTTTTTTTCAATAAATATAAAATTTATTTATAATTTTTTTTTTTATAATTATATGGTCTCTTATATTTTATAATTATACGACTTATAATATCTGATAACTATATCATTCTTTATATTCCATACTTATATAATATACAATTGTATGATTATAATATTTCATAACTCTACGTCTCAGTTAAATATATATCAAATTCTCCAAAATAAAAAATACGAAATTGTGTATATTGTACTAACTTTGAATATCTCCAAAAGAAAAATAATTATAATTAAAATCCAACTACACAATTTTTCTTACCCAAGAGAGGAGCAATTATCCCCAAATTATTACCATTTCTAAATTATGTATACATAACAATAATAAAATTTGCACAAACAATCTTAGTATGTAACATAGGGATCGGAATTCACTTTGGGTCCTATTTTGCTATTATTTTTTATTCTTTTTTGAAATTGTAACATAAAATTATGTTAAATTTTTTAAGCTTAAATCCTTAATTAAAAATAAATTAAAAGATTAAATATTATAATCTAATGTTTTTGAATAAATAATTATTTTATCATAAAGTTTTCTAAATGAAAGAAAGATTTAAAGTTACTGAAATTAACTATCTTTGTGAAAGTTTTTTGTTGTTTGATGTTTTTCACTGAAATAAACACATTCTTAAAATTTCATTTTCTTAAAATTTTGTTTCGCCCGAATTTATTTAAAAAACAAGTTGAGAGTTAAACATCAATGATATAAATATTATAATTTATCCAAAATTTTTAAAATTTAGCAACATTTTGTTTCACATCTCAATCATACTATTATTATTATTTTTTCTCAACGCCTTTTTCCTTTTCCTTTTTATTTTTTATCATTACCTATTCAAATCACAGGAACTCAGTTTCATTTTTATATTATTATATTGTAAAGATAACAATAGTTGAATTATTTCTGTGGATGATTCACCACTTTAATGATTTCTCAATCACTTTTCATAATTGGTGTTTCAAATATCTAATCAAGCTGAAATTGGAATTATTATCTGAAATATCTTATCTGTCACTTTTGACATTACTTACCTCAAATCATGGAAAGTAAAAATGGAATTTTTTTTTTTCTGATTATTTCTTTTGGAGTTTTTTGGCTTTTTTTTTTTTCATTTTGGTGGTATTTATTTGAGGAATGTGGTTTCCATTGATGATATACATTTATTTCTGCCTAATATTCTCTTAAATATAGCACTTAACCAAACATTATTATGTGAGTGTGACTGTAGCTGATTCAACCAAAATTACCACCATACGAATTTGTTTTTCTATAAATATGTAGTGATACATCAATTATGGCTATTTATTTAATACCTAACAATTTATTCATTAGGGTTTGGCACTATGATGTGGATACCGAGTTTGATATGACATTATGATGTCTTAATTCATCATTAATATGATGTTATGGTATTTTAGGTTATCTTTAATATGAATTTGAAATACGAGATTTAAGTTTATGTTTTTTGTGGTCTTTATTTGTCATATTATTTTTAAGGTTTTATTTCAATTTTAGTGTTATTTTAATATTAATTTATTTTTATATTTTTATCAAAATAT
This sequence comes from Vigna reflexopilosa, assembly GCA_027742785.1. Taxonomy (NCBI): domain Eukaryota; kingdom Viridiplantae; phylum Streptophyta; class Magnoliopsida; order Fabales; family Fabaceae; genus Vigna; species Vigna reflexopilosa. The sequence continues at coordinate 3,011,354 of CM050923.1, forward strand.
ATCAAAATTTAAGATAAAAATAAATTCTAATATTTTATCGCGTAAAACTAAAAACGTGTTTGGTATTAATTTTATACTCTACATTATGTGAGTTATAGGGTATTATGATGGAATGTATAAACCATGAAATATTATTAAAGGTTATAATTTAATTTTGAAATGAACAAAAACAAAGGTACAGAATAACACAAGAAACAATGTAAAAAAACATGTTTTTATTTTATTTTATTTCACACATTAATTCTCAACCATCAACCAAAGCACCACACATTATTTCTTTAGATTATAAATATATCACAATAATTATATATATATATATATATATATATATATATATATATTTGTATTAAGGTAAATTATAACTAATGGATCTTTTATTTTAATTTTAATATATTGTCATAATTTTGTTATTTTATTTAATTAAAAATATAATACTATTACTTAAAATTAACTAATTTTATTATACTGAATTTGTCTATTTTGAAATAAAGTGATACCTATTTTTATAATTTTATACTTAAGTTATGGATTAAATATCGTTCTAAATTGTATAATAATTTGATTTGAACTTTACTTTATTACTATGATTTCACTTATTTTCTTATGTAAATAAGAATGTTTGAGATTTGTCTCTTTTTCTCTTTTACCGTATTATGTTTTAAGACTTCATAGATATGTCAATTCTAAGAAAAAATTAAACCAAACAACTCAACTAAGAACACTAACATATATGTCTGAATTAGACAAAACACACAATAAATGAAAAAGTAGAATGAAAATCAAATGGTTAAGGTAAGAATATAAGTTAAGAATATCAAGATACAAAATTAAATAATTCATATATACTCTACAAAATACAAGGAAGAAGTTTTCCATTCATAGGATCATAAGACATATTCAAGAAGCTAACCAAAAAGTGTATAAGAAAATCCATGTAACTAATTATAGGAGAGACAAACTATTCTTGCTCTTGTATATATGTATGCAATAATGCAATAATTAGGTAATTAGGCATGCATATAATAAGTAGTTGAAGTTAGTTTATAATACTTACTCACTTTATTATAAAACATCCTAAATACTTGTAAAATAATTTAAAAGATGTTTCTTTAAGAAGATTTTATTCAATATATATAATCTACGAATTATGTGATATTTTAAATTTTCAAATAGTCTTCAATTTTTTTGTATTTTTTTCAATTCCAACGTATTTAAAACAAAGGAGTCTCATTTTTTCAAAAGGAATTTTCCATTATATATTTATCATTGTCCATTTTCTAACTTCTTTATTTTCCCATCTATCTCCCTTTACATATTTACATATTTTGTGTTCAAATTTTTATAATATGTGTTATGTAGTAAGATATTTATTACATAAAATATCTTAGATATTATATTTATTACATAAAATATCTTAGATATTTTAAACGGTTAAGATATTTATAAGTAACTAACCACATTTTTAGGTAAGGTGATTATTTTTATTTTGCTTATAAATACAATGACAGGGCTAAAGTTCAAGTACGTTCTCTCTATGTTCTAGAGACCCTAAATAATATTTCAGAGCAGTATCATAATCACTCTCTTGAGAGCTGAGGCTCCATAACTCACATGAAGTATCTTTGCAGGTACCTCTCCCTCCTTTGGAGAGTATGAACAACAACAATTGGAGAAGAACAAGCGTCCCAGACAGCCAGGAGCAACAAAGACACACTGGAAAACATCTACACCGAAACAATATGCTTCATGTTCGAATGAGATCTCATCACTAAATATTTTCATTTTAGTGTAAAGAGGTACTATTTGTGACTTTATTTTCAAATCACCAATCAAATCTTACATCATAATGAAAAAGCATATGGTAACATACTTAACTAAAAAAAATGGATTATATTTGACGTTTTCAGGGTTTTGATCCCTATTAAGTACGTAACATAAAAAATAATGATAATTAATAACATTCAAAATAACAATATAAAATATATATTAATTTAATCAAAATTTAAATATTATCGGTGATGTATAAAACATAAAAAAGTTGAGGCAATTTTACTTAATAAAAAATTGAACATTTCAACATTGTAAAACACAAAATTAATCAAAACAGTCAAAATAATCAAAATAGTAAAAATAACTCTATTATTTTACAACTCACTTTTTAACTATAAAAAATATAGTTAAAAATTAATAACCATAAAGAAAAAACTATGCATATAGCGTTGTATGATCTTTCCAATGACATCAACAAACCATGCTCTTTTTCCGGGTTGCAGGCCTTTGTTGATGTAAAGCCCAAACGCAGGCCCAAGGCAGTTTTTTCTTTCTCTTCTCCTATTTTCTTATTCTCTCCCATGCCTCGATAGCCACACAGTCAAAATGAGAGCTAGAAAACCAAACTGAGATAAAAATTTGATAGAGAAAGAGCGGACTGAGCTTCAAACTGATACAACAAGGAGCCAAAACATTGCTCAAATTATTCAAAAATATTTACTTTCTCACAAATTTAATTTAGTTTATACATTGCTCAAATTATTCAAAAGTACTTAAATTTAACAAATTAAATTAAACAATATCGCATTAAATATGTTGTGTGATTATTTATTTTCATCACCATTTACAAATATTATAAATTTTGTTTCAATTTATTATTGTCATTATTATTAAAAAATAAGAATAATATTTTTGCGTTTCTCCATAATAATACAATAAGAAAAATAGAAGTTAAAGAACAATGAATCAAAGTTTTTATGGAGCCAGTCCTAAAGCTTAGATAATAAGAAAAATATATTAAAAGTTAGTATAGAAATCAAAGTTTATAATTTTTTGTTGGTTTTAAAATCTTTTACAACTTTTACTTTATTACAAATCTTTCATATTATGTAATTAATGTTTTGTTTATTAGTAATTGAAATACACATTTTAAAGATTTTTTTATTAGATTTTATGTTGTTAATATATTTCAATAAATATTTAAATTTATAATTATTTTAGCTTTTCTTTAACTCATCTAAGTTGTAAACAGTAACAACATTATCATGTACCTCTCTGAAACTTATCTCTGTTTTCTCTTTCTCTTCGTTTAATCCCTTGCCTCAAACTCCACTGCTTGTTATTTCTTCCAACATTAAAAATGGCGGTTTTGTCGCCTCCAACACTGTCGCCACTGCTTCTCAACACCAACTCAGAGTTCGGTTCGCCACCATCGTTTCCTCTTCTCACCTTCTCCTCCGCATCCACCACTCGCTCCTCCTCACCCCTCTCTGTCTCTTACAGTAGTAAGTTCGTTCTTGCCACTTCACCCACTTGGAAAGTGTTAAATTTTCATGTTCTGAGATCAATGGAATCTCGTCTTTCTTCTTTATTTTGTAGAATCCGAAAATGGGTTGGCCAGTGAGCAGAAAAAAATCTTGCTTGAGCGCTATGGTTACGATATTGATGCTGATGAGAACTTTTCTCACTCGTCTTCTAAGGTCCTTTATGCTTGAAAATTTATGTGCCATATTATATCTCAATAGGATAAACGGCCAATTTGGTCTCAAGATATTGCCATTTCTCTTAAGTGGTCTTTAAAGCAATCAAATTGTTTAAGTAATTCTCAAAGTATTGAACATTTATCACTTAAGTCTAAGTGTATGTTTTAGTTTCTGTTAGGAGAAGTCAAATGTACTTTTACCATGGCAGCAACAAAATTCAGTGCTTGTTTGATTAGAGTTACATAAGTACGTGTTTCAACATATGAATTGAGGAGAAAGCATTTGTTGCTTCTGGAGTCAAAATATTTTTTAGTTCTTGCAACTTTAGTCTAAACATACTCTTGTTCATATTGTACATTGGAATTTGCACAACATTTCCCAATTTTATCAAAACATTGTTGATATTTTTAAGTAAAGCTCAAGGACCCATTTGAAAAATATTCGGGGACTAATTAGGTAATTTCTAATACTTTACTTAAGGGACACTTTAGCGAGTGCAATAGTTCATGAATGAAACTAGTGGTTAGCTATCTTAATAAAGGCTTTTGAAATTGTGTTTTGTAAATTTTACTGTGTTTTCCCTTATGTTTTAATCTTCTGAATGCAACATTTTTTTAGTCCAAGAGGAGAAAGGAGCCTCTGAAAAGAAGAGGAGGGAAGCAAGTACAGGATCCACCAGAGGACCCCAAGCCTCCGCGTACTACCCATAAGTTGCTTCAGGTATTCTCATTTTTAGGACTTGCATCTTTTAGAGTGCTAATTGATGATGAAAATAAATTGCTAGTGGGCCTTTGTATTTTGTAAACAAAACTGTGTAAGTGATGCGTTCCAAGTAAAATGCGCTCAACACTCAACAATTGTTAATTTAACCCCATTTTCATGCTTAGCTCACTTTAGTGTATGACGAATTTCCTGCATTCCGAAAGGTTTTAAAATAATAGATGTTGGACTCTTCTTGTTTGTGAGTCTTTTTCTTTATATATTGATCATTTCACTTATCTCCACTCAATATAGAACTCCTGACTCCACACTTGAATTCTTCACAATAGTGATGTATGAAATTTCTTAAAATTTGAGTTTGAACATACCTCAGCTTGAAAAACTAGATAATAGGCTGTGGATTGTCATCCACTTTTATATACACTATTGTTACCTTATTACTAGTCAATGTGAGATCTTCATTAGACTCAATCACACCAAGAAACTAAACATCTCAAGTGTAGTGTGAAATTCTGGACTACATCTGCTATTGTGAGTAGTCTAATAACCAGTCCAATAGGACTTGAAACAACCATTTAGACAGACTTTTTTTGTACCATTTTAGATTTTAGATTTAGGACCAACTCAACCTCAAAAGCTAGTTTACAGGGTGAGCGTTTCCCTCCAGTGATAATATGTATATCACTAGTGACAAGCCAATACGATATTTCCAATGGAATTTTATCACTTTCATGTTATAATACTCTCCCATATTTATAGGCTTCATATTTTCCTCGTTGAAAGTCATTCTTGATTTTTAAAGAGTAAGAATAAAGACAAGCTTATGGAGTATATCAGTATGATTCTATCATATTCGCTTCTTAACTCCTTAAAATCTTAAGTTGGTTATTTATTGGATGGAAATGAAAGTTATGACTGGTGGTATGGTTATCAGCCCTGTTTCATCTCATACTGAAAAATAGTATGGTAATTTTACTCCATTTCTTTCTTGCACCCATTGTTGCCTAGGTATGTTCATCTCTCGGATATTAAAAATTTAACGCTGCCTCATCTATTTTTTTATTGTGAACTATATCACTTGAACATTTTATTGTTTTATTTTGTTTTGAATGTTGTGTTCAAGTCTTTATCGCTTAAAGTATTTAACTTGTACAGCAATTAATGCAGTGCGTTCCGATATTTAACTGTTGTCTTCTTTAATTGGTTTTCATGCGTTTTGTTAATTAGTCATGTGCTTTAGTTTCACTTGCCTCTAGACATTCAAAACTCAAGGGGATATCACCTTGATTTACTGATATTAAATCCTATAACAAATAGTATTTGAAAGTGATGAAACCTTGGCCTTTTCTTCCAGTACTACAAGCCTGGTTGGTTGATTTCAAAACAACGGAGGGGGTGACTAAATCTGAGTCCTACAGTAACAATGGGAGTTTGGCTAGTTTTTAGTTTTGCAAAATCATATCTAACTCAATTTCGTTGTGGGTATGATTGATTGTGAAAAAAGTCAAATTTTTTAACTTTTCTATTGGCATAACTGATTTTGGATGTGAAATGGACCCCACATAGGTTCTTGGAGGAACAGCTCGAAGAGTGAAGCTACTCTCACCAAAGGGCATGGATGTACGCCCCATGATGGAAGTGGTGAAAGGTGCAGCCTTTGATATATTACAGGTACCAGTTTCATGTTTGTCTCCTCTGCAGCACACTTGTTTTTTGGTAATTAGGTACAATTCTGTTGTGGCAGATTTCCTGTTTATGCTAATAATTTCATTTTTCAATACTAAGGCAGCTGGTGGCTGTCCTGCAGCGTTGAGACCTGGTCGGTGGTTAGATTTGTATAGTGGCACAGGTTCTGTTGGAATTGAAGCGCTTAGCCGAGGATGTTCTGAGGTATTAATGTTTTCAGTAACAAGTTTACACTCATTATGACTATAGGTTGTGTGAGTTTTGCAAAAACTATGATCACTTATCTTATTCTCTGAGCTATCTCCTTAGTGACAGACTAAGCCTTCTGTGTTGAAATGATATTAACAGATTTTCATCAAGTTCAGGGAGATGCACGAAAGGATTTTTAATAATCTGTTTTTACATTTTCCTGAATAAAATAATACTTTTTGCTGAACTCCCTTGTTTATATGATCAATCAGGTGCATTTTGTTGAGATGGATCCTTGGGTTGTATCAGATGTTTTACGTCCAAACTTAGAGGAAACTGGTTTCCTTGATGCTTCGGTCATACACACTGTCCGTGTGGAAAAATTCTTTGAACGTGCAGAGCAATTTGTAGGCATGTGTATCTTTTCCTTTCAAATCCATTCTATGCATATCTTTGTTGTGGGATTAGGGGGTTACACAAAATTATAGTGTTACAAAATCATTTATAACTCATACTTCGAATTTAATTAGGATGCATTGATAGTACAAAGATTTTTTACAATAATAGTACACTTATTTTTTACGACTTATTTCTGGTAATAAGGATTTACCAGAAAGAGTTTTAGAATTTGTTCATTATTTGACTGGTGTTCATACTCTTATTTAAGAAAATGCAATGAATATTTCTGTCATCATCTTCCACCACTGACAATCAACAAAGTGAGTAAGCTAAGACCAAATTAACATGGAATTTCTTCTGCTGCTGTAAATTTGAATTGTTTACATGCAGGTAACAGTGGCCCATTTGATTACATTAGTGTCACCCCTCCATATACACAAGTTGACTATGGGGTGCTGATGAGGCAAATATCAGAATCACCATTGCTTGGAGAGAACACGTTTATTGTGCGCACTGTTTTCATTCTTTCAATATTTGTCATTGTATTGGTCTTCTTCTCACTAATTTTCATGTTCTGAATCAGGTAGTTGAGTATCCTTTGAAAACTGACATGCTGGATTCTTGTGGAAACCTTGTGAAGGTAATTTAAGTAACCAATACTGCATCTTCATAGCATATTATATATGTACTAATTGTGAACCATTATTTTTTTCTTGACATTCTTTTACCCTGATGGGATGCAGAACATGGGACCTACATTTATGAGTTTATGTTATACAATAAGGAACGGAGGAACGGATTCTGTAACTTTAGTTAACTTTGTTCAATTTTTAACTGGTTGGTTTTATATTTTTTTTCTAGAAAATTGAAGTTGATCATTCAACACATGAAAATTAACAAGTTACGTGTCACTGAATCCGTCCCCTATGCAATACATGTGGATTTTAATGATATGCAGTTCATACAGATAACTGACAGACGGTTTGGCCGCACGCTCTTGGCGATTTATGGACCAACATGGTCCCAGAAGAAGAGATGACACATTCATATGCCACAGTTGCATTACAGCTGAAAAACATGCTGATGCAGTATTTTATCTGTTTCATGTGGCAACAGGATTAGCTTTTGGCACCTATCTCACTTCTTCAAAGGCTGTTATACTACACAGTCTAATGTTGTTCCCTGCAACAGGCCATGTTATGTCATGTAATGTGGTGAATTATAAGAACCTTGTGTTCTTTGCTATTATGATATGTGATCCCTCTTCAGCTGGAAATTTCTTTCTTAATTGTAGTTTTTTAAGGTTCCATTAACCAACAGTGGTTGGCCATAGTAGAAGTGGATTGTGATTGTAAAACGAAAAAAGAAAACCCCTTTTCCCCCATAACTTTTTGGTATTTGAATTTGAACAAAAGTAAGAGATTGATCATGTATGTGATCGTGTGTTGAAATTGAGCATATATGATATGATACAATGTATCGTCAAACAATGTAATCACAACAATTACGTAACTTTCGAATCACGGGAAAAAAACGTAATCTGTCAAAAGCTGCTTTTCTCATCTTTCTTTAAGAAAAATCACCTCCTTTTCTCTTTACACTAAAATAGTTTTGAATATATATGAACATATACTTTTAGTACTAATACAACTCAGTACTGATACAAGTTATGGTAGAAATACTTGCATAAATACTTCGATGTTTAAATTGGTAAGTGTTTGAGAAACAATATGTGCAAGTGTGAATATTTGCTGAATTTGTAATCTTAAAATTCATGGTCCACAACAGAACCTAGATTTGATCTCTAACATTTTCTTTCTTTTCTCATCATAGCACTAACTTATGACAGTTTTTTCTTTCAATTTCTCTCTTCTTCTCCCACTCGTGCATCCCACTTTTAGATATAAGTTCATCATCACCCCATATTTTTGGCAATAGTTTCCAAATTCCAATCATGTTAAATGTTGGTACGATGTATGATCAGATGATTTGTTAGGTGACCGTCTGGGTTGAACAACGTTTCTAGGTAGTTTGGTCTATCATCTAATCTGATATATGATCTGATAATTTATTAAGTAATATTTCGAGTTTACCGACTTATCTAGATGGTTTGGTTGATTATTAAGTATGTTAAGTGATTATCCAAACTCAATAATCTTATAGTCTATGATTGACTATTTGATTTATAGTTAACTGAATGGTCATTTGGTATATTAAACATATAAAAGCTTGATTAAGATATCAAACTACAAAATATAACACAAAACAAGAGACTTGGGTTGTTACGAAAAACCTCATGGTCAAAACAAGTCGCATAAAGTTCTCTTACCCACTAACACTTCATTCATTGAATTTAGCCTTTCTTCGCAGTTGAAGTTGCATTCATTTGTTTCACACTATGCAATGGCAAATCCAAACACCATGCTAATTAGAATAACCATTTGCACACCAAATTCTGTCTTTAATTTTTAGTGATTATCATTATCATTTATACCATCATATAAATGATACACCTTTTTTCTTAACTTTTTTTATGTCATATTTTAATTCGACAATTTTATTCTTCAAAAACTTTTTAATTAGTAAAACAAGTAATTAAATAACTTATCTCTACTTTAAATAACTAAATAACTTCTCTATTTAAATATTACTATCGGATACATTTTTAATCCTATTATTATGTACTTTAAATTGTATTGTTTTAATGATTTTCAATATTATTCTTACAACAAGAATTATATATATATATATTAAATTTTATTATTTTGATCTAATGAAAAAGTGAATATAAACTAATAATTTTTAATTGTGCATAAATTAATTTAGTAAATGTTTACATATTAGGAGCCCATTAAGAAATATGCAAACAAACTCAATTATGCGTTTATAACCTATTTGAAAATAAGAAAAAAAAACAAATAAACATAGATAATCTTTTTTATTAATTTATTTAAACTAATTATATTTTAGTGTGCAAATAATATTCTATAGTTTGTCATATTATAACTTTATGCAATGCTTCAACTCCCAGCAACTTCCCAAGTTCAGAATCCTTGTTTTCAGGGGTTCCTCCAAAGAGTTGTACCAATATTTAGAAAGAAGGCTAATCCATTTTTGCCCTACCTGTCCAATAAAAAAATTAATCAATATATATTATCTTTTCTTAAATTAATTAGTTATGGATATAAATAATATTTAGTTTTTTAAATTTACTAAAAAGATCACTAATACACCTTTAGTCATTTATTTTAAATTACTAAAATATAATGCATTTGATACTCTAATTGAACATTTATATAATTATATATATTTTTATTATTATTTAACTTCAAATTATATAAAATATAAGTCTTTTAATATGAATTTTTAATAATACTATACTTTTTTATTTAAATCATTTTAAAAATATTGTGCTATCACACAGACATGGTAAATATTTATTTATTTTTATATTAAATATTCAAACCTTCTAGCTCTCCAACTTATTTTTATCACTTAAAAGAACTTTAAAAATCAATATATACTTTTTTAAGAGAATCGCAATAAAGAAGCACAAAATAAGATGGAATGATTGGTTGAACTACGTAGGGTAGAAAGAACTTAAAAATTAGGGGCCCCAAAACTATAATAATGTCGACTACAATATAAAATACTAATATACTTATAAAATATAATAAATGATTTTTTCAATTTCAAGGTGCTTTATATACTTTTAGCAACTTGATGACTGGGATAAATATCTCTAATATATTATAATGTCTCTTGAGAGAAAGTGGGTCATAAATATACTTTTAGGATTGTTTGTGTAAACCTCTTCATAGGTATTTATAGAAAAAAAAAGGAATAAAAAGAAAAGAACTTTTATAAAAATCTAAAATCAAACATGTGTACAAATTAAAATTTAACTTATAGAGAAGTTAATAAGAGAGACGTTAGAACTTATATAAATTAATTATACATAAACTAGTTTTAAATTTTGTGTGAATACTTTTTGAAAAAGAAACTTGAATTTATATTTTGAAGGAAACTTGAACTAGTTATTATTGAGTTTTGATGTGTTTCTAGAGTATATTTATAGATACTCATATAATTAAGATATAAGTTTATTTCATAAAAAAATTAACATTAGTTTTATCACAAAATTTTAAAATAATAACTTTATTTTATAAATACTTTTTTTAAGATATTTTAATTAAGTTTATTTTATAAATACTTTATTAAGATATTTATTTTTTTTATTTTATTTAAGAATGTCTTTTATACTTAAATTTTCAACAATATTTTACATTACTTTGATCAGTAAAGTTTTTAACACTTTTGAAATAACACATTTATATTTATTTGATATACATTATAAAAATTAAATAATTATAAAAGAGTAAATTTATGTATTTTTAAGAAAAAAGAGAATAAAAAATAAAGAAAAATAAGATCAAATAAATATAAAAAATTTGTGTATAAAATTATTATTTTTATATTTCTTTTCTAAGTTTTATGAAAAAATAATGAAAAGCTAATATATATTTCCATTCATTTAAGACACGTTACAAAAATAAAATAGTGATAAAAAATAATATTTATAATTAGAAAAAAAAAATAGAAAAGAGTAATATTAAATGAATATAAAAAACATGTGTATGTGAAACTTTCTCTATCAAAATTCACAAACCCAGTAAAAGACACATGGAGTGGATACTTTTCTTACACCTAAAGAGGCTCATATAACTACCTTTTCTCATTCATTTTGGCCTTTTATGTTTGTCCATGCTCTCTTCACCCTTTCTCCAATTCCCATATTTCATTTCTCTCTCTTCCCCTGCCCCCACACAACACAACCAAGCAATCTTTTCTTACTCTCTCAGACACTGTCAATTCATTACACAGCTTCAATTCTGATAAACTCTGATTACAACCATATCTACTTTACATAATTAGAAACTATTCTAAATGCATCTTTTGCATAATCATAATAAAAGTCATTTACATTATTAGTATACTTTAATGATACTGCATTCATCATTGCAGAGAACTAACACAAAATGATACATGGAGTTTCCTTCCTATTATAACAATCTATATTTGATCCCTTTTACCAAAATGCCTCCAAACTGTAACATATACTCAATGGTTTTGAAGTGTTGAGAATTCAAGCATGAGTCAAAGTTCCACGTTGTATAAAAATAAAAAAATAGAGCACTATATAAAGATAATAAAGATAAAAGACTCGTTAACCCGTTATCTTAAGGTTTTGGATAAAAAGTGGTGTCAATTCTTTATGTAGTTAGACTGAGATGTCATTGATGTCTATATCTTCCCAGTGAACTTCCACTTTAATAGACCCAACACGAAGAAGGAGTTTGAACACACCACAGAAAGAGGGAGTGTACCAAAGTTCTTAAACATCATATAACTTACATTAATTTAACACTTTTCTCATTTTTACCTAAGAAAAAAGTACATGTAAGCTGTCATAGTTTTGATAGAAGGAGTACTTGTACACTAAAAGTATTGAAAATCTTTTCCATACACACCACATAGAGAACAGTTTTTGTTGTCTGTCTTTAAATAGAGCAAGTTTCTCCAAGCCCGCCAAGTTAGGAATCAGATAGTCCTTCCCTTTTGCTCTTTCTTTTCTTCTCTTTTCTCTCTCTTTCTTATTCCTCTTATATCATCTTTCTGTCATCAATGCCACAATGTTGCTGAAACATTCTCACCCTCTTGCCTACACTTGCCATGGAAAGTCACACTCGTAAGAGGAGTGAAGAAATGGGTGTTGGTGGTGTTAAAAGGTTGCTTCTTGGAGCCTTGATATCTTTAGGAGTCATCTGGTTTATGTTTCTTGCAATCTCAGTGAACCGTCAAACCAAAAGAACAGTGCTGGTTCCAATGAATGTTATCTCCAAGCATTTGAAGTTGGTCAGCATGCAGAGACATGGCTTGCATTCAAATCCTAGACTCTTCATAGTGAGCAAGAGAAGAGTACCAAATGGACCTGATCCAATACACAACAGGTACACACATTTATCATCTTTTGAAATCCTTCATGATGATGCTTTTTCTTTCATGTAATTTGCATGGCTTACCACATTAAAACAAAGAAAAGAAATCATGGGGTGCTAAGAGTTTTGGTAAAGCTGCTGGATCATACATACAGTGTGTCTGATTTTCCATTTTTCTCAAGAATCTTCATGCCCTCTTATTAGACTCAATCAGTTGTTACATTTTTGCATTCATCTTAGTTATTTGGTGTTAAAATGAAGCATGACGTGCATGCTTAATGCATCATGCTTGGAAAAACATGAAACAACATGTTTTACAGATACATTAGTTCATGTCAAATCATGAAAATGAACGAAGAAGCAGCAGACAGTTACTTACTCTTCATTGGAAACACATTGCATGAACATGAGATAGAAAGACAAATCTTAAACGCCATGATTTTGTTTCATCTAGAATTTGGTTCTGTGGGTAATCTGTAGCAGCCTGTTTTTCACATGTTCAAAAGAGGTTAAATCAATAATATAGACAATGTTGAAGTTAATTTGATTTGATTGAATTCTTAAGGCATAGATAGGTAGCCTTGGCACTTAGCTAAAGGGGGAGCTGAAGCATGATGGGCTCATACTTGATAATTTTCACTCTTTATCAAAAGCTCCTTTAACTAACAATCTTTCTCTTATTTTCATGAGAAACCAAAAAAGACATCGGGTGAAGAACTGTGCCACTTTAGTTATTGGGGGAAAAAAGAAATCGGTGCCTCCTTTTCCTTTCTATGGAAAGCTTGATTAATTTATTGGCGGATCATGAACTACTTTTAACCTTATTTGCATTAAACAATCCAATTCATGTCTTATTTGAAAGTGGAATTTTGCTTCCTATTGATGATGTTGTTGTTAATTGTTTTGAAAACCCATTATGATGATCATCACACTGTTGCACTATGCACTGCACAATTCGGCCGTACCATGGAATTTCATGTCATTTCATTTCTTTTCATCTCTCGTATTCTGAATAACTTTGTGTGGATGAATTATTATTCAGGAGAGCAGTGAAAACCAGACAGCCACCTACACAAGCCTGAGCATTGCATTGTGAAGTTCCACAGCAAGTTTGAGGTCAAATCATAGAAGAATTTTTGCTATTCTCTTGTCGAAGAAGAATTCAGAGTGTGTTCTATAAGATCATGTTATTACTTGTTACATGGTATGATTGCAAGTGCTTTTGGAGGTTATAAGTGTGATCCTTAATGATTTCTACTTTTTTTTTTCTTCTCTTTGAAATGTACCCTTTTGATGGTGTTGTAAATCAAGGCCTTAGGAAATGAAGTAACCAAATTTTGGATGCAATTCAATCATGTCCTTAAATTCTCAAAGTGAAAAAGAAAAGTGTGCAAGTTATGGCTATAGGTGAATTAGTGGATGATTTTCTCATCATTCATATCCTAAAATTTACACGTGAGAATATTGATAAAGACTACCCTTTTGAATACTATTTACTTTTCCCCCTTATTTATGAAAAAAAAAAAACTTTTTCCCTACTCAAATCTAGAGTGAGGGAGAGAGATTTATCTAGATTTTTTTATATGTTGTAGGGGGAAAAAACAAGACAAATCATTATAATTTTTGGATTATTTGGAGCATTACACAAGAAGAAAGGGCAAGTCTCCATGCATCATATTATTAGGCTTTAATTTTTGAGAATTCCTTTTATGGTGGCACCCTCTTTCAAGTGCCTTGTGTTCAACAAAGCACTTTCCTTAATTTAAAGTTCATACATATAAACAATTCCTTTTCATTTTCCTTTTCACCTTGATCAATGCATCAAAATAAACATGGCTTCTCTTTGCCCTGCCAAGTGGACCATATAGTGATGTTACTCAGTTAATATTTAAGATCACAGAAAATAAAACACACACATAGATATAGGGCTCCAAATAGACTCTAGAATAGCCTCAAATACAGGAAGGTTCCTACTGCAATATAGAAATCTTTTTGCAAATCCTAGAGAAATGATGTTTGAACTGTTATAGATTATAGATTAATGGATTGAGGAGGTTTTGCAAATAGAGGTATGGAAGTAAAGGTAAATGAGCAAAGGAGCAATCCCTGGGTGGTGCTTTATCTTTATGTTTGCTTTTTCTTTCTGGTCTGATTTTCTATAGATTCGAGAAGGATGTGACTTGGTCCAAAGTAACTGAGATTGAAATTATGAATCTGTTTGATCTTTGTTCCTCCATTGCATGGGAGACAGATTCTCACCCCTGCCAGTGTTTGTTTCTCTTTTCTCAATATATTGGCAGATGCAAAACCAGATCAGTCTGCTCAATTCCATCACAATGTCCTACCATCTCTTTCTTTACCATTATCAAACACCTTGTAGATCTCTAAGGAGGGCCCCATTTCTCTCATTGTCCCAATTCTACTTACTATTTTCACTATTTTATCATTTCACTTCCATAGAAAATAATAATAAAAAATTAAAACATATTAGATAAAAAATTATTGAAAATCCCAATTGATTAAATATATAATTGAATTATAATGTATAAATTGGTGCAAATATTATATTTTATGAAATTATTAGTTTTTGTGAGGTTGATTTAAGTAAAGTTCTACCATTTTAATAAAAATAAAAACCAAGTTAATTTTTTTACACCTTTCATTTATATTTAATTTTGATAATAATAAAAATTAAATATATTATTCTTCTTTAAAATTATTAAAAAAAAAGGGCTTTCTTCCTTATACGAAATTATATATTATTTCATTTCATGTAAAGTTATTTTGTTTTGTTCTTAAACTAAATTATATATTATTTTGTTTCTATATTATATGAAAGTCTTATAAAATATCACTTTTAACAAATATATGATAACTGAAGTGTGAGAAATAAGATGTTTTTCCGTGTGATACAAAGAGTTATGCAATGGACTATAATATAATATCTATGTGAAGTTTGTTGAAAATAATATTTTATATAACTTTATAAAGTATATTAACAAAATTAATATATAATTTAATTTAAAGAATAGTTTGGAAATAAAATAAAATAAAAAGTCAATATTAAAATAATAAGAAGAATCTTTGATTAAAAATAATGAGGACCTTCAATTGTTTATTTATTTGAATTGAAATTTCCATATTCCTCCCCCCATAGTACGCAAGAGAAGGTTCAAAGTCATTGATATAATCATTTTGTTTAAGACATTGATAATAATGATCCACATAAGTTGCCATCACCCAATACTTTTCTAAGCTATGAACATTGACTCATTAATTTCATTTTATTAATTGGAGAATTTAGACAAAGGAAATTCCTCCACACCAAGTATGTCTTTGACCAGGCATAAAAGTGTCCTACAATTTATATTTTATATTTTTAAAACTAATATAAATATAAGAAGAAAAACAGTTAATCAATTTATTATGGTTATACAAGCAAAATTTTTCCTATCTCAGACTAAAAAGACCAATAATCTCTGATAATTTTGGATTAGATTGAATAGACTCATTTTCACTACTTGATTAAGAGTAGCCTAATCTATCATTTAACAGCTCTAATTAGAAACTTGGTTGTTTGTGTCAAATAATCACACTTCGTTCTAATTTTTAAGTTCCCACATGAAAGACATTGTTCTCTTGATTGCAAGAAAACAGTCTTCTATAAGTGAAGAGTAATTTACTACAAATTACATTGTATAAATTATTTTATATATTTTATCGAAAAACCTTTTAATTATTTAATTTATGAAAACCTTATATATTAAATTTCTTTTATGTATCATAGGAAAAAATTACGTGTCTATAATAAAATGATTGGTGGCTTGTTTTCACCTCGTTTTAATAAATTATTCGGTCAAAAGTCTTCAAACGACAACTGTTTTTAATAAAGAATAGATTCGGCTAAGACACAAATATAACTAATATAACTTGAATCAACGACACATGTTAGAAGAATAGATTATAAATGAATGAGATGATGCAACTTAATGCATTACAGAATAGATAAAGAGTTTACTTAAGGGTTTATTCATCATGATATTATGAAATTCACTGCAAATAATAAATCATTTTAAGATCCATGTAACAAGAAACTAAAATCAAATGCTTCAAACTTTCCAATCAATTAGATGTAAATGAACATAACATCATGAGATGTCTTTACAGAGCACAAGAAGATGTCCGATGTTTTTGGTCTTGAGGACATGAGATGTATATATTATACTTTGAGGATTCAAATCCGAGGTATGTATTCCAAACATCTTGGACATCATCAGAGAGATTGCATTTGAATACAACAAACAGTGAAAGAAATAGATCTCATAAAATCTAACCTACCAGAAAGTTTATTATATCATACAATACAACTATACCTGATTGATTAGGGTCACCAATGGAGGAAATGCTCAAACAAACCATAAACACTAGCACCACCTGAGAACTCTCCACTCTGATTCATATGGCAGTTCAATGACAACAATCTCATCATCATCAACTACTACGCTGCCTCGTTTTCTGGCTTACCAAAGATCAAGGGAAAATCATCATCATGTTCAAAGAAACTCTGATCTTTGGATAAGCCCTTTAAGGAATGATAAACCTGATACATAGACCACCTATCTTTGGGGCGTGAAACCACACAATTCAAAGCAATTTTCAGAAACTGAAGAATCTCCTCATCATGCCCCCTTCCACATATGGCTTTATCAATGCAATCCTTGATCCTTCCCAAACTAGAATGCATGTTCACCCAATCCACCAAGCTACCCTTGAACTCTTCATCCCCATTGCTAACATCAAGTGGCTTTTGCCCTGTCACCAACTCCAAAAGCAAAACACCAAAACCATACACATCCCCTTTCAATGAAGCAACCAAAGTACTTGGATACTCTGGAGCTATGTAACCAATCTCCCCCAAATCTCCATTCACAAAACTACCATTTGAGTCTGAAGCCATGAGCCTGGCTAGCCCAAAGTCCATCAACCGAGCATCAAACTCCTCATCAACAAGAATCACATTGGAGCAAATGTTCTGCTGTATAATGGGAGGGTGGCAGCCATGGTGCAGCCATGCAAGCCCCCTTGCAGCTCCTAACCCAATCCTGAACCTCATCAACCAATCCAGCACCCCACCATTCTTGTGCAACAAGGAATACAAAGTTCCATTAGACATGTGCTTGTAAACCAACAACTTCTCCTCCTCCACCACACAGTACCCCAACAGAGGAGCCAAATTTGGGTGCCTAACCTGCCCCAACCGGTTCATCTCCATCCCAAACTGCTTCTCCCCAATCCTACATGCACTCAACCGCTTCACTGCTAGCGTGGAACCATCTGGGAGATCAGCCTTGTACGTTGTCCCTGTTCTTGTCGCAAAAAGAACATTCTGCCCACTGAAATTATTGGTAGCAGCCATCAAATCCCCCAACTTCACCTTCACAATAGGCTTCTGAAAGAGACTAACTTGCACAAGCTTATACCCTCTTAGCCTCAAAGCCCAATCACCAGCAGCACCCACGCTAGAACCAACCCCATATCCCTTCTTCTTCTTCTTCCCACCCAAATGGTACCACCACCACAGGCCAAAAGCCAGCAACAATGAAGCAGCAGCGCCAAACACCCCAGCAGCAATGATAATAGCAAGGTTCTTCTTACTCATCCCACCACACTTGGATCCGAGAGGACCCCCACATAACCCACTGTTCCCCTCAAAACCCTCCCTTTCAAACCCATGGAAAAACTCAGGAATTGTCCCACTAAGTCTATTATTGGCCACAGAAAACTTCTTGAGCCTACTCAAACTCCCCAGCTCAAAGGGGATTGACCCAGAGAGCTGGTTATCCGACAACATCAACTCATTCAAATATGAACAATTCACAAGTGTGGGAGGAATAGGCCCAGAGAGTTGGTTACCAGACAAATCTAGAGCAACCAAAAACGGCATCCACTTGCAGATCTCGTGCGGGATCTCGGAGGAGAAAGAATTTGAAGCAAGATTCAACCTTTGGAGGCTCTTCCCACAGTACTGCAAAGCCTCGGGGATCCGACCCGAAAGTTTGAAACCTTGGAAGTCCAAACTCAAGACCCGGTTCTCCCTTTGGTTCCAGCAAGTCACACCCACGAAGTCGCAGATGAAACCCACGGTGGTGTTCTCGAACCGCCACAGGGAAAGGTGGCCCTGCGGATCCGAAACAGCTTCCTTGATGCCACTGAGACATTTGACATCGTCCTCGACCTGCGACGAAGCGAGGAACACGTGAAACCCCAACAGGGTTAGCAGAAGGAACGAAGAGGAAAACGTGTTGCTGTGATCCATGGAGGGGAAAGGGGGTTGTGGGGTGGGTGAAAGGTTTGATTTTTATGGTGGGGTTTGGTCTAACACAGTTGGAATGGTGCCATTGACTTGTGGGGTGTGAGAAAATGCAGAGATAAAAAGTGCAGAGAGAGATAAATGGGTGGAAGATTGTTAAAAAAGAAATTGTAGGTGTTGTTTTGGAGCTGTGTATGCATACACAGTGAGATTTGGTGATTGAAAAGAGCTTCTTTGACTGAAGATGCTGATTGGGAGAGGTTGTTTGACTGTGGTTTTCTTCCATTATCAATGAATGCCAATGGTTTAGTTTGGTTTATTGATAAATTTATTAACATAAATGTTACTTAAATCCTCTCTAAACCATTACAATTTATTATAAACAACAGATTTAACTGCACCATCTTCTCACTACATACATTTTCTAAGGTAATTTTGTTTGATGCACAACTAGGTATTAAATGTGAACATATATTAATAAGGTAACGAGGATTTAACGTTAAACGTTACTTCATGTTGTGTCTTGTGCTAGATTTGTGTTTAATGTGATTTAATATTATTTTCTTATTTAGTTTTTCATCAAATCTATATATCTTGTTGTATAACTTCATTTTATAATGCAATGGTTCTTTTTAAGGCATGTTACATATGAATTTTGTCTTGTGTTAGATTTATGTTGAACATGGATTAAGATGGTAAATGACGTATTATCTCTTCTTGAGTTTTCATCGAATCAAAATTTTGTAAGATCTTAATATTTGTTTGCTTTTTAGCTCGATTTTTTTTACATTGTCTCGTGTTAAGTTTACCCTGATGTTATTTAACAATGTTTTTAGAAAATGTATATATTGGTGTGTAATTTATTTGTAATTAAATGGTTTTATACAATTATTTAAATATAAATCATGACATTTGATAAGTTTGTAAAAATTTTACTAATTATCTTAAAAATTATATTAACCATAATTTTGATGAAATGATAAAATAACAGTTTGTATACTGCTCATAATCATTAAACTTGTAATATTATTTAAGTTAGACTTATCAATAATAGAGTGGACTAGTTGGCTTTAAATGTCTAACGTACATTTATTTATCATTACAATTTAAGATCTATCTTATTTGCATTACTGTATTTTATATATTTTTTCCCCATTTTATGGTACAAGTGATAATCTATCTAAATTTTTAATTTATATTGCATTCACTAAATTTATTTTATTAAGTTGTTAAATAACGTGTTTTTTTAACTTATTTTGTTATTCAGGTATATTTTTAAAAAAATTACCCATAAATAAATTATAGTCTAACATTAAATAGACCTAACCTAGGCGAACTCAAAAGTGTGTTGTTGGCCTACAATGAATCAATAAATTGGACGGACTCAATTTAACAGCCATAGGTCCAGACCTAGCTAACATGCATTAATACGAATGTGAGGGGAAAAAAAGTATGTGATTTATTATTTATATTTACATAAATAAATTATTAAAAATAGTAGTTTAATTATGTTTTTTTCTCTATACCATTATGTGTTTTTTTTTCACATATTTTTAAACTTTGTTTTATTTAGGTCATTTTCTTCTAAGAAAGTCATGGATTTAATTTTTTATAACTATTGTAATATAATTATAGTAACCATATATATTTATAACACTATAAATATTTGAGAAATTTTTTCTATATTAAAGAAATTATAATCAAGTGGGATTAGAATAATGTCACGTAATTATATTGTCAGAACTCATTAAAACCCACTAAAAAATCTCAAGTAGTAGAAGCCAAGTGTCAAGTAAAGGGGATCTGGAAATCCGAAAGTGGAAGGCAGATGTGAGTAGCTGAGTGGCCGTTCGGTTTTGAGTGTAGAAGAAAAACTTAGTTTTTAAAATTCACGCCACTCTCTACATGCAACCATCTTCTTCAACTTTCTGAAACTCCATTTTTCTCCTCCTTCTCTCTAAAAACCCCCTACTCCTTTCTAAGAAATCTTACTCTTTTCTTCCTCCGATCACCACTCAGGCACCATTTCCATTCTCCCGACGTCGAGGGCGTTGTTTGAACCGATCAGTTTTTTATTCCGAGCTGGTAAGTTCATCTCTCCCTCAGCCGAGTGGTTTTTCTGTACATGCAAACTCAATTTTCGGTTGCATGAGTTTCTTAACCCCTTTCTGAATGCCTTTTTGGTCTTTCATTTGGTTAGTTTCGTAAATCGCGATCGTAGTCTTCTAAGAAATTGGTGGTGAACCATATTCTACATCTGTGAGTGTTCGGTCACGTTAAGAGGTAAGGGAAGCTTATATAATTTGATTAAGATTCTTGTTTTGAATGGATGCATGTTCGTTGATTGCTGAATGAATATGAAATATGGTTGTTACTACATTGTTGGTTGTATGAGTATATGAATCCAAAAGATGAGAAACGGGAATGATATTGTGTTCGATGATTTGGTTGATGATGAAATATTGTATGTTATTTAAAAGTATTGATGATTAATGAAAGCCATGAAATGGGTAGGGATGTTGTCTGAGAGTCATTCTGTAATACTCTGCTGTATTATGTAAACTGTGATCGAGAGTTAGTATTGACCATTCAGTTATACTTGAGTAATCGGTCTTGGACCAAGCGTTCATTTTTAGTAGCGTTCGTTCTTAATAAGTGTTTGGAATTAGACCAGCGCTCGTTCGATATAGTGTTCGGTTTTCTTGTGGACTCAGTTGGAACTGGATTCTTTCATTTGGAGAGAATTCCAGTTAGGGACCTAGCGTTTTCATTTTGGTTATATCTGTAAATAAGCGTTCAACCAAGGATATTCGTTCCTTGGTATTTGGTTGTAAACTTCAGTATATTTATATGTATTTGTATATTTCGTTCGTTCTTGAACACGAGTTAAATGGTATCTGATATTTATCAAGCCTTTATTCTATAAGTTTAGTGGTACTCGGTCTTACACCAAGTGCTCGTACTAAGTAGTGCTCGGTCTTACACCAAGTGCTCGTATTAAGTAGTGCTCGGTCTTACACCAAGCGCTCGTACTAAGTGGTGCTCGGTCTTAAACCAAGCGTTCGACATTGATTCCTTCATCTAATTTTATAATAAGAGCATTCGGCCAATACCAATAGCGTTCGGACTCTACAGTGCTCGGTCTTCGACTAACACTCGTTCTCCTTGATGTTAAACTCATAAATAAGCTAAGTATTTATAGCGTTCGGTTTCTTCATATAATTATGTCCGTTATTATTATTTGATGTCATACAGTATCAGTTTCTAATGGTGTTCGGCCTAGAGTCTTAGTACTCAGCCTAGACTTAGTTGCGTTCGGTTTAAACTCTCAGGGGTCAGTTATATGAAACAGCTCACCTTGTAAATAACGTTTGATTCTATCAATCCCTGAGAAGTATCATTGTATTCGGTCTCTTTCACAACCTCGATAGTAACTCTCTCGGTTTGATCTGTTTTGAGCGGGGAAACATCTCGGTCTCACTCCAAGTGTTCGGTCTTGTTTTAGGTTGAAGATTAACGTTCGTTATTCAGTATCCTATGGGATCTTTAGTCAAATTGGTTCGGTTGGAGGTTTTGACAATGAAATATGATGGAATATCATGTAGATGAAATGAGTAGGAATATGAAAGAGTATTTCGGGGAGGAATATTTCATGAATTGATACTGGAATGGTAAAGTATGAATGTGGGCACGCTAAGCTGGCGGATCATCCTGATATTCCGTGATTACTCATTCTCACATAGAGAAGGGTAAGTCATGTGTGGGAATGACAGGAGATCCTAGTCCTTATGGTTAATTTGGACAGATAGGACTAACTTCGAGTGACAGCTGTTGAGGGTATCCCAGTTACTACATCACCCGGGTGCACGAACGTTGTAGCTACACAGAATTCATACAGTTCGGACAGTCAGAGTCAAGTGGTCGTTATTTGCATGCCATGATGTATGAATTATGATTTGGTTAATTTTTGATTGAATGATGAAGATTGTATGTTTTATTGGATGAATTAAATTACATAAGCTTACCCTATTTTCTATCTTGTCCGTTTTGTAAGTTCGATCGTTTCTGATCATCCGTGTGGATGTGAGCAGAAGTAGAATAGTTGCTGGAAGAAGCACTAGAAGAGGTGGAAGTGAAGATTGAACCTTAGGACGTTCGGCCAATTGTTGGCCTCTTCTTTTATGGGAACGTTCGGTATAAGTATTTTGTAAACCGTTCGTTCTAGTTATAGTCATTGTATAGTTTTAACTCCCTGTTATTTAGTAAGGTCGTTCGGCCACAACCGTACGTCCTATCTTTTGTAAGAACTGACCTGTAGTATTATGAATGTGATGTTTTTATTATATGGTTTTACACTATATTTTTAGAATATTACATATATATTTATAAATATTTAAATATACAAAAAAATTATTGAAATCTCCTTCTATAGCGATAGTAAACTGTTAAAAAAATACTAAAAAAGGTCAAAAATTTTGTGTAAAAATACATTTTGTAACAATCCTAAACAACATGTATTATACTATTAATCATGTCATTAGCTAAACAGTAGTAGCCGACAATATCACTAAAATATTAACATATAATTATTTACGATATATAATATTGTTTTTCAAAAATAATAACCAAGTTATTTTAACACCAAATATACATTTGTATTTACTTTTTTTCATATCAACATAACTTAAAACAAAACTCTATACATGCAGTGGTGCTACTCACTACCATATGTAGAAATATCTGGAAAAAAAATAAACTAATGAAGATTCTCAATATTTCTTACAAAAATATTATTATAAAAGACTCAATCCCTCAATTTAATATTTATTTACTATATTACCGTCATTGCACACAGATGTATAAACTTTTACTATATTTCCGGAAGTCAAATATATTAGTGACTCAAATAAGGTGTATTTGTTATGTCTATCAAAGAGTTATAACAATAGATTTGAATATTAGATTTTTAATCTCATGACTATGGTAAATTTCTATATACATGACTCCAATTCTTTTCATATTTCAAAATAGAAACTTTCATCGACTTTCATTATTACAAAACATTTTTTACTTGAATATGGTATTAGTCGAGGCAGGATAGTCTCCACATGAATCTATTCTCAATATATCACCTATCACCACATCACATCTAAGTAATACTCCTTTCCTAGGAGTCATTTCATACATATCTTATGCAAAATACTCAAATTAAACTTCTATCACTTCACTTTAATTTAAAACACAATAAAATATATTTTGCTTAAACTCCCACCCAGCGAGACCCCTCCCTCGTCCAGCACCACCAGATTGTTGGTCCCAAGGGTGTCTCACCACCCATGGGGCTCTCTACAATGGTTGCCCGATGTTCTCTAGCTAGTTGACACTCGATGCTAGAGTACCTAGAGCTCTATGTGGTCCATTTTTTGAATAACATCCAACCATATTCAGTTGACGTCTAGCGATCCAACCCTTGAAACTCTGAAATTCATATTTAAGGTAGCGCTCGACACTATAGCAAATAATAAGAGTTTTAGTGTGTTTAAAACTAATTAATGGGGTATATTTAAGTTATTTCAAAACTTCTCTATGCCATATATAGGTCCATTACTTTTAAAAAAATGTCTCAATATATCAATGCACCAATTTGAAACACACCAAACATAAATCATATATTTTATCCAATATCATTTCTTTACAAAAACAACACCCTAAATACTCAATTCAACACAAGGAAAAACAACTCAATAGAACAACTCAACAATCATGCCATCAAAGTTCAATCTCTTTCACTACTCTCATAATCATCACAAATAAAAGAAATCAAATCATTCATTCTAACATGAATAATCAAATAACATCTAAACAAAAATCAAATAAATGAATTCAAACCCCAAAAGTTCTCATCATAGGCGTTTCAATTTTATTGTGATTTTTAAAATAATTTTATTTTAGAATTCTTACTAACTCTCCTTATCTAAAAAATAGCTTGTTTCCAAACTTATCTCTAAACTCAAGAAATTAAGTTATCCCCAATTTGAGACCTATACCCAAATGTTCAAACAAAGTCAAATTTCAGTATAACAAAGGGGTTATAACTCTACTACTCATTAGGTTAATTCATTTCACGTTTAGGACCAAACCAGTTGTCATAAACTAGGATTTCTCTTGACTCTCACCATATGACTCATTATAATTTATTTGAGTATGAATAGTTATTAGAATTCAGGATACCTCGCTTTCAAAACTCTCATACGTCAAAGCATGCACTAACTTTACCACATCACTAAATTTCTCCTTTAAATTCTCTCAACAACATCTCAAATCATATTCATCCATAGAAACAACATCACACATATCAAGCATGCATAAGCACCATAATCAATCCCAAATCTATAATAATTATGCATAGAATCTAAAACAAACCAATTCAAACAAACAAAGAATCAGAAAATTAAGAAAACCACACTAACACTTAAACTAACGCTCAACACAAAACTTCTCTCAACAAGGAACGCTCAGCGCCAAAGCTCTCGTAAATTGTCTTGCTCAGCGAAACCAACCTATTGTTCAACGAAACAAGATGAAAGAGGTTCCAGACCTGCAAAGAAAAGTGACGCAGAACGGTACTTTACCACAGCTTAGCGTCAGACCATTTGCAACATTTGGTCCTCAACGATACAAACCTGATGCTCAGTGGTTTGGAGCTAAAATGCTCGTAGACCTTCACAACTAAGCTTACACTCAGTGCCACACTAATGTCGCTTAGTGCCATGTTAGAAATCAACAACTTTAACTCTATAATTTTGGGAAACAAAGACCTATTCAGATAATCAAATTAATATTCATGACTCAATGTTTGGTTCAAAAAACAGGTTTAGGTATTAGAATGAATATCAATTTGCTCATATGACCATATCCTTAATTTTTCTCCTTAACACCATTTTCAACAAAAAAAAAGCAATACCCAACAGGAAACATAACAAAAACTCTACATGCCAAACTACTAAATTTAGATCAACGAGCATGCAACACAATTCATCAAAGCATCAACAACTTTAAAAGTGGTAGTTAGTTTTCCTTACCCTAAAAGATGACCACAATGCTCTAGAAAACCTAAAACAACTCCAAGAGTACATGAACCTCTATTTATTCATACAAACAACAGAAACATGATCAGAGCATACCGTTATAATCATTGATCAATAGAGACTTAAACTGATGAGTAAAAAGACACATGCTAGCTGAGCGGGACCCACATGCAACATATACAAGAAAAGACCAAGAAAAAAGGATTAAAACTCAACTTACTCAAACGGAGAAACTGATCGGTCCAAATTGAAGAGTTCGTTGCTAGGATTAATCCTACGATCTCGGTTCTTCAATCATACGAACAAAGGATAAGAACTACTAGTGAAAAGTCAGAGAACTCTAAAAAAATAGTTTTTAGATAAATAATGTGTTTTAAAATTACAAAACTCATTCATAATAAAACTATTTATATTAAAATCTTTTAATATTAAAATAGTTGAGTCTCACTATTTTTAAACCATTATCACTCTTAAAATATCATTTTCTTGTTCTTTACCTCTGTAATATATTCATTTTTTATATTTTAATTTCATTAACATTTGAGTTAACCCCTTTGAAAGAAATGGTAGAAACTAGAAGCAAATTATTGAATGTTACAAGAAAAGATTTCAAAAAATATATCATAAATACTAAAACAAAATATAACAAAATAAAGAAGGAAAAAATATCAAATAAATAATTTTATAAGGAAATAAAAAAATAATGTACTATACCTTCACCAAAATATATTTAAACCCAATTTTTTCATTGTAAAATTTATAGGTATAAAGCTTAAACTTAGAAGTTAATTTATATTGAAAGATATTAAATAATAGTCTTTTGGCCCATGTGAAAGATATAACTTCTGCTGTGCATGAAGATCAGTTCCATGAAAGTTATCTTCAAATGTGTAAGTTGGTGAAGAAAAAAGGTGTGGAGGATATAATATTATAAACATTTTTCTATGAACTTCTCAATAAAAGATTTAAGAAAAAACAAAATTAATCTCTTTAGATATAAGTTTATTTACTGAAACCCCTTTGTGTAATTTTTTATTTCTTTTAATTTGTTCATAAACTAATTTTAACTTATAAGAAATAATTTTATTTTTTTTCTCTAAAAAAATTATGGAACAATTTTATGTCCACATCATATATTTCATTTTTTATTAGTTGCATGGTATAATTAAGGTAATAGATATACCTCGCTTTTAAGTCTTTCACTTTGATTTCATAAGGTAATAAGTCACACTTAAATAATTGATTCATTTTACATGAACAATGTATGTACTTAACATACAGAGAAATAATTGACAAAGTATATTGTTTCAACTATTTCTGAAACTTCTTAATATAACTTATTTTATATTAAAAAAATATGTCATCCAAATTAAGAATAAACTACTTGATTAAGAGATAACGGTTGCCACATTTTTTTGATAAATAAAAGTTGATACCATTATAACCATCGATGTTAGAGTAAACATGCATTTTAATTAACTATATTTATTAAATAACATATTGTAATAGTTTTTATTAATAAAATCTATTTTCTTTTAATAACACTCACCTCAATTACTAGAACAATGAATTAATGTATATATATGTATATTTAGAATAAAACCTTTTTAATAATGACGGCTAAAATCTATTAATATTATTAAAAATAATCATCAGGAAGCATTTACGGTTTTTAGCTACAATACAAATATTCAAATAAAATAAAAATGTATAACATTACAGAAATTTGGAAACAAAAATCGCAATAAATAGATAAATTAAATATAAAAAGTATAATAAACCTTTAAGATGTTTGTGCGAGATGTGACAGTTTAGTTGATCTAACAATAATTGACGAGTACTTTATTACCAAAAATCTGTAGTTTATATTTTAATTTGAAAGACATGACCCGTTTATTTATGGAGTAATTCGTAAGTAAAGAAAACATCAAAGTGATTGTGATTTGGGAAGGATATTATATAAAAAGAAAATAATATTAAAAATTTATTATTGAGGAGAGTGTTTCATTCAAGGATTTGAATTTTTTGAAACATGTTATGGCTTTGGACAAACCTCTTCTCATCAAGAATTATTGGTAAATTCTTGTCTTAACCGTACAAGACAAATTTATATGATAAAGTTAAAAGAAGTGCTTAATTATTTGAAGAAATAATCACTCATTTAAATAAAAAAATAGTAGTTATTAATTATTTTTGTGTTGAAAGTTTCACACTAACTAAAAATAAAGTCAATTTAAAATATATAAATAAGTATAATTCTTATTTTATAAACTGATTTTATATAGTTGAATTACTCTTAAAATATACCGGTTGACATGATATTATGATATAAGAACCAAATTATAACTTATCTTTGACAAGATTTGATAATCCAAATTTAATGAAAAAAAATTACTTGAATTTATTAACTATCTTAACAATCAAACCATCATTTAACCATTCAATTATTAGTAATGAAAAAATTAATATTGAATTTTCATGTTGCTTAAACATTACACGATTGTTGAAGTAATGTGTTTAAATATAATAATTCAGAAATTGAATTGTAGTTTAAAGTTTAAGATCCTTATAACTTTGAGAGATAGAAATAAATGCTTTTATAGCATATTCTAGTTGAACATATGTAAGTTATTATATCTCTTTAAAAACGGATTGTCTTGCAACAAAAATAACTTTCAAAGTATAAAAGCTTCCAAAGTAATTAATATGATATAATGTCCAAATATTTAACCAACATCCCCGTTTATCCATCACTGTACCATTTCTATTCCTTAATTGATTTCAAATATATAGAATATAAAACTCAACTATAGAAAAAGAAAATAAAAATTTAATAAATTTGTCTTCTCATTACTCTAATTTAATAGTAGAAAAGATTATTAATGGGTCGATAATATTAAAGAAAAAATAGAATATTTAGAAATCTAAAAATATTATATTTGGAATAAATACAAAATAAATTGTTTTAAATCTATATAAAATATATTTTCCGTTTACTTCAAAACCAATCTTTTGATCTAAATAAATAAAGTCTTATCAATAAATTTTGTCAAATAATAAAGTATTTTTTAATTTGTTGTTATTATTTAATTAATGTTACAAAAATATATACTTTACATGTTATAATGAAAAAAGTAAGTTTGAAAGTTTATTATAAAATAATGTTTATTTTTATCTCAAAATACCGTTTTCCACATTTGGAACCAGAGGAGTTAAAAAATTTCAAACTGAATTGTTATTGGTAGGATGATTTATTTTACATTGTGTTATTTAAAAAAGAATTAAATATGTTTTTATTTTTTAATTTTTAATGAAAATTAATTTTTTTTAAATTTTAATTAAATTTAGTTTTTCAAATTTAAAAATGTGTGGATTTAACTTTTTAGATAAATTTTGTTAAATTTTTTTAACATTTCAAATAGATTTTATGATATCATTTGAGTTATTTATATTATTTGACATTTTTTTAATGTTAATTAAAAAAGTTTGAAATATTAAATAAATTTAACAAAATTTAATTTTGAAATTAAACTAATTTAAAATTTTGAAAAAATACCCATTCCAATTTATAAAGTTAATAAATAAAATATATATTTAACATTAAAAGAATCTGGACAAATAATAAGGGATTAATTTGAATTGTAATTTATTCAAAGTTTAGTTAAATCAATCCATAAACACTTTTCTAGGTAATTCTTTTTCAAAACACTAATTATGACCTCTAATATAAACTAATTAACAGTCAAATGTTTAGAAAAATGGTCAA
This sequence comes from Vigna reflexopilosa, assembly GCA_027742785.1. Lineage (NCBI taxonomy): Eukaryota > Viridiplantae > Streptophyta > Magnoliopsida > Fabales > Fabaceae > Vigna > Vigna reflexopilosa. Next base: position 3,040,984 of record CM050923.1, read on the forward strand.
TGAAAGTTAATAATTAAGAGAAAAGAATTAAGCACTTAAATACCCTAATAAAAACCTCATATTATTACATCAATTTCAGTTCCACTTCATTGAATGAATGGTCCATCTACTCTCCAACTATATTCAGATTTTTCAATTCACTTTTAACCCAAAAGTTAATTATAGTTATGAAGTCCACTTCTTCAATTTCTTTTATTTGCCAAAAGTTGATTTAGACACTGTGGTGAGTTGGAAAGTGAAAAGCACTTTTGAAAAGATTCTTAAGGTGAGGTTGGTAAAGTCCACGGTCAATGCAAGCCAATTGCGATAAAGAAAATGCATAAACTATTTTATATATATATATATATATATATATTTTTATCAATTTAATTAAATTTTAATTTTTCTTGCAATTACTTGTATGTTACTGTTTCAATCTTAATTTATTGATTTAGATAATTTAGATAATTTATTATTATTCTATCATCTTAACGTTTGTTTTTTTTACATCGTTTTATTTCCATCTCTTGTTCCTTCTCCACCACATAAATTATATTATGTTATCTATTTTATGTATTAAATTAAAATGGTAAATTAAATAGTAAATATTGGATAAAATTAATATTTTTATTTTCGGAAAACATTTTTAAAACATGATAGTAAATTGTCAAAGATAAAAGAATCACTTGTACCAATCCTAAGGAAACTATACCATTGTTTAATGAAGTTGACTAAGTCATGGACACTCGTGATCAAATATTTTAGATGTGTTTAGGATTCATTTTGTTAATTTTAAATTGTTACTAAATTTTGTATAATAAATAGACAAATAAATCCATGTTACCTTCTATCAAATTCATAAGATACTCCATTTTTATTTTCTTAAATATAACCCCAACAAGAAAAAAAAATCAAATTAAAACTTTCACATACTATTACAATTTTTTTTTCTTTGTTGTAGCACATTGTGCCTTTTAATTATAGAATTAGTATGGTATATTGTTTCCGATAAAAAAATATTTTTTCAGGGACCAAATTCTGACTGTGAAATTAGCTTTCAAGTATTAAAAATCAGTAAAAGTTTAATTATTTGGGAATAGAATTTTGAACTGAACTTTTACTTTTTTCGTTAATATAATATAATAAATAAATGTGATAATTATTTTAGAAAATTAAGTACTTTTATTACAATAGAATGAATATAATAAATATTAGAATTAAAATATACATAAATTTAATAATTATTTAAAAACTAATTGAAATGTATTCATGTAAATACAATAAATATATTAAATATTACAAATAAAATATAACAATAATGTAATAATTATTTTAGAAAAAAATTCACTATTTCTTGTGATGAATTAGAATATTAAATATTAATATTACCTTAATTATAGTAGATTAGGTCATGTCTATTTTTGAAGTTGTATGAAAGATATTAAAAAAAATACTCATTTAAAATTAACACGCATACAATCTTGAATAATAAAAATGATATAAAATTCTTGATTGAGAAGATGGTGAAACTAAGAAGAGTTTAATTAACAAAAGAATTTGTTGTCACATTAGAAAAGAGATGGTGCGATTATCATTAAACATTTGAGGCTCAACTTTTTATGAATAATTACTTATATTTTTTTCTTTCTAAAATGTCATAAAAACAAAATAAAAATGAATAAATCATTTAGTTATTGTGAGACCCTGAAAATTTCTCTGTAATTACCTGTCACATCACCATTAATACACCCCTCAATCCATTCTTATCTCATTTTAAAACCCATTTCCAAATCTGATAAACTCTCTGACATACACTGAAACCACACCCATCATTCTCTGAAAACGTACATGGCTGCACCTGCACACCCGCCACGTGTTGCAGAAGAAGCTTCCAGTTCAGAATTTAGTGGGCACGTGTCAGCTTGGGGTACGTTCGCTCAAACGAACGTGAATTTCACAAAACTGGATTTCCTAGAATTCTCTCTCTTACCTGCACCACTTATCCTCTTCCTCTGAACTCAAAACCTTCATCTTCTCCAACCTCTCTCTAGAAACCTTAAAACTTCTCTCTACTGTTACTCATTCATCTCTTCTCCGTTTAATATTCAGAACCGTAGGAACGTTCCTTACGCCGTGAACTTCATTTTGGTCCGAACAACTTCAGATTCTGTTGACGGTAAGATTTCAACTCATAAGCTCGTTTCTGGAATTCCTTCGAACCCAGATTCAGTTACATGCAAGGGCTTAAGTTGATATCGTTTACGTTTCTTTGGTTAGACTTAGTTGAAGAGAATAAGAAAGATCTTGGAGGGTAGAAAACCATAAGTTGGGCAAGTCCAAGTGATACTTTTAGAACGAACACTGCTATCCAGGTAAGGGAAGTTTATATGTTTAATTTATACTGTATGTTGTATGATCTGAGATGTATGAATGAAAAAAATATAATGTTTGAGCTGTATGGTTGACCACTGTTATGGAAATTTTACTAATATGATTTCTGGTTTTGATTTCTCTGCTATGAACGAACACTGCTGGTATGAGTTATATTTGATGTTGATTTTGATTTAAATGCATGTTGATTTGATCAAGTATGAATGGAGTATGGTTATGGTGTGGTTGGATTGATTAAAATGTTGAAATCTGTATGATGATGATGTTTGAAGTGATTTAAATCTGGAAATGAAAGTATAAAGTTCATAAAGTTGAAATCTGGAAAATTCTGCTAAAGTTGAGAAATCTGGAATTTTACTCTTTCCCACTGATAAAGGACGTTCGTCCCTGTACGGTCTTAAACCGTTCGGCTTTTAGTAAGATTACTTAGATTGGAATTCTTTCATTTGGAAAGAATTCTGCTCGAGAACGAGCGTCCCCAATTGATGGTCTGAGCGTTCGTCTAGCTCAGCAATATTTAAATATTTAAGACTTTATAAATAAGTGACGTTCGGCCTTAAGTCGAGCGTTCGTCCTTAATGACGTTCGACCTTATGTTGAACGTTCGTTCTACAGAGCGTTCGTTTTTATATTGAACGTTCGTTCAAACTGGCGTTCGGTCATATACCTAAACGTTCGTCCTAAAATAGCGCTCGGTCTTATAACGAGCGTTCGTTCTAAATTGCGCAATGTCTCAGACTAAGCGTTCGTTCTAATTGAATACTTAATTGATAAAACAGCGTTCGTCCAAAGTATTAAGTACTCAATTTTCTTTACGTTCGTTCCATTCCTGGCAGTGGTTTTCATATACAAGTCTCTTCAAAAATAATTCTAAGTGTTCTTGATCCTCCATTGTGCATTAAATCTGGTGCAAGTTTTTATCCCAAATATTTTTCTAAGTACCAGTATACTTCAAAGTTGAGTCCGTTCATTTAATTGGTCAAACAGAAAGTACGTTCGTTATATATCTTTATTGATTATCCAGTAACTTCATTTGGACGTTCGTCCTCACTCTTCATTGGACTGAACGTTCGTCATTTTTGACTCCTGAATATAATGATGCAAAAGATGATGGAATATGGTAGATTAAAGTGTGAACACTATGAGAACTGAATTTATGATGTTGGATTTTGGACGAGCGTTCCAGGGAGGAACGCCTCATATATATATATATATATATTGAAAGATTGAATTGGTAAAGTATGACTATGGTTAGCTAATGCTGGCTTGGTCCATCCTGATATTCCGTGATGCTCATCTTCACGTAGAAGGGAGTAATCATGTGTGGGAATGGCAGGAGGTCTTTCGTATCCCTCACTTAGCAGGGGCGAAGGATTAACCTCGAGTGGCAGCTGTTGAGGGTATCCCAGTTACTACATCACTCGGGTGCAAGGACGCCTGTAGCTACATGGTTCATACAGTCCGGACGGTCGTCTAAAATATACATATGTTTATAAATTACTATGAGGGATTATGTTAAATTGTATGTTAGGCGTGTGCATTGAAATGTTGAACGTGTATGTTGGATGTATGAATTAAATATTATAAGCTTACCCTTTCGTTTTCCTTGTGTTGTCAATTGTCCATGTACGTTCGTCCTGTTTTGCAATGATCATCCGTTGTGGATGTGAGCAGATGGTGGTACGTCCCTGGAAGAAATACTAGAAGAAGAAAATTTGGAAGAGGCGAATCTAGTTGGAGTAGAAGTGAAGGCCGAGCCTTAGAGCGCTCGTTTAGATGTTAGAGTAATTTGAACGTTCGGCTATATATTTTGTAAAGCCGTTCATCCTAATGATCTCCATTTCTGTTTAAGCGTACGCTATTTTTATTATCCAAGTCGTTCGGTTTTTTTTGAACTCTGCTTTATTAATGTAAAGACTGCTTAATTACTGTTAATTGTAATTAATTCTAAATTATGGTAATTACTATATTTTGGGATGTTACAATAGTGGTATCAGAGCAGTTTTGTTCTATAAAAAGGACACTGTAGGATATGAGTGTACTGTGTTTTTGCTGTGTGCTTATATGTTTAGTGAGTTATTGTTTTTAACTCTTGAACAATTCTAACGCTCGTTTTCTGATGAACCAGAGAACCTATGGCGCCTAGACTTCCTCCTCCCCCACCGCCGAATGATACTGACGCGTCCAACAACGCTAGGCTGTTGGAATCCGTGATAGATAGGTTGCAACAGCAGAATAATACTCTGATGGAACAGAACGCCACTCTGATGCAGCAAAATCAGAACGCCATGCAGATTATGGAGGCCGCTCGTGCCAGTTCGGAAGCCACGCAGAGGCAATTGATGGACATTCTTGCTGCTACCAGAGGCACGCCAGGAGCGTCCTCTTCCAATGCCACCCAGCCCACTACGGAATGGAGTTTGGAAAGTTTTCTACAACATCATCCTGCCAAGTTCAATGGAAAGGGACTTCCGGATGCAGCGGATCAATGGCTAAGGGACATGGAGAGGATTTATGATGCCAAAAGGTGCCCAGACGACAACCGTTTGGCATTTACGGAATATTTATTCACTGGTGAAGCTAGCCACTGGTGGACGAACGCAAAAGCTCTCTTGACGGACGCCCAAACTCCCATCACTTGGGAAGTGTTTAGGAATAAATTTTATGAAGAATACTTTCCAGATAGCGTTCGGTTTGCAAAAGAAGTAGAGTTTCTTCAATTGGTTCAAGGAGGGATGTCTGTTTCTGAATATACGAACAAGTTCAAACACTTGGTTCGTTTCAACACAATGGCCACAAATGAAGAGTGGCAGTGCCGGAAGTTTGAGAACGGCTTGAGAAGTGATTTGAAGGTTATGATTTCAAGCTTGTGCATACGAACGTTTTCTGCCATGGTGGAGAGGGCCAAGGTGTTGGAGAAGAACATGGCCGAGGCGGAAAAGCACAAGAAGCAACATCAGGGTGTAAGGGGACTAATCGTAGCAAGGAATAATACCAGTCAGAGGAGATTCCCTTACGCTCGTCCAAATCAACTCACGAACGCAAGCGGATCGCAAGCATTGGTTCCTGCCGGACAGTATGGGCAGCAAGGTGGTATTACTTGTTTTCAGTGTGGAGGACCACATTACCGTTCGTCATGCCCTCAATTGGTGGGTGGAAGACATTGCACTCGTTGCGGAAGGAATGGGCATGTGGCGAACGAGTGCAACTCTGGAGGTCGAGCAGTAATGAGACCACCAAATGCTGGAAGGAATCAGCCGAGAGGGGGACGAGCTCAAGCAGTGGGACGAGTGTATGCGATCACTGGAGCGGAGGCAGCGAGCTCAGGTACGCTCGTCACTGGTACCTGCTTACTTCATGGAATATCTTGCTGTGTGTTGTATGACTCGGGGGCAACACACTCCTTCATCTCGAAGGCGTGCGTTGAGAAACTGGGGTTAGCAGCGAGTGAGATGCAGTTTGATCTGGTGGTGTCAACACCAGCCGCTGGTGAGGTTAGGACGTCTACCATGTGCGTTAGATGTCCTATTGAGGTAGAAGGGCGTAGATTCAAGGTAAATCTCATCTGTTTGCCTCTCAAAGATTTAGAGGTAATTTTGGGAATGGATTGGCTGAATACCAATCGCATTCTCATAGATTGTGGAGCTAAGGAGTTAATTTTTCCTGAAGAAGACGAAGAGGATTTGGGTGTGACGCTCGGCCAGTTGAAAGAAGATATTATGGAGGGCGCCGCTTGTTTTCTCATAATGACGCATGAAGACCAAGAGCTGGGAAAGTTGAGGCAAGAACGAACGTCCGTTATTGGCAGTAAAGAACGAACGTTCGTTATTGGCAGTAAGGAACGAACGTCTATTTTGGAGGAGTTTCAGGACGTTTTTCCAGAGGAAATACCTGGGTTACCTCCTGTTCGGGAAGTTGAATTCACCATTGATTTGGTGACGACAGCCGCACCTATCTCAGTTCAACCATACCGGATGGCGCCTGCAGAGTTGGTTGAACTTAAAAAGCAGATTGAAGCGTTGATGGAGAAGCAGTTTATTAGACCGAGCGTATCACCATGGGGAGCGCCTGTGCTCTTGGTGAAAAAGAAGGATGGCAGCTCTCGATTGTGCATAGATTACAGACAATTGAACAAGCTGACCATCAAAAACAAGTACCCGTTGCCAAGGATTGATGATTTGTTGGATCAACTGCATGGGGCAACGGTATTTTCAAAGATAGACTTGCGTTCGGGATATCATCAGATTAGGGTGAAAGAGGACGACATTCAGAAGACAGCGTTTAGGTCTCGTTATGGACACTACGAGTATGTAGTGATGCCATTTGGAGTGACGAACGCTCCTGCAGTGTTCATGGATTATATGAACCGCATCTTCAGACCTTACTTGGACAAGTTTGTGGTCGTTTTCATAGATGATATTCTCATCTACTCTAAGACACAAGCCGAGCATGAAGAACACTTGAGGGCAGTGCTGAGAGTGTTGAGAGAAAAGGAGTTGTATGCAAAACTGTCCAAGTGTGAATTTTGGATGAATGAGGTACAATTTTTGGGCCATGTGGTCTCGGCTGAAGGTATTTCAGTGGATCCTTCTAAGGTGAGAGCAGTGTTGGATTGGAAGAGCCCGCGTTCGGTCACAGAAGTGAGAAGTTTCGTTGGGCTTGCTGGCTACTACAGACGCTTCATAGAGGGATTCGCCAAGATAGTGGCTCCGCTTACCCAATTGACTAGAAAGGATCAGCCGTTCGCTTGGACTGACTTGTGTGAGGAACGCTTCCAAGAGTTGAAGAATAAGTTGACGAGCGCTCCAGTTTTGATAATTCCAGACACGACCAAACCTTTTGAAGTGTACTGTGACGCGTCCCATCAAGGGTTGGGCTGTGTGCTTATGCAAGAGAGACGAGCGGTAGCATACGCGTCTCGTCAGCTGAAGATTCATGAACGCAATTATCCAACGCACGACCTAGAGCTGGCAGCGGTCGTCTTTGCATTAAAGATTTGGAGACATTACTTGTATGGATCCGTCTTCCAAGTCTTTAGTGATCACAAGAGCCTCAAATATTTATTTGATCAAAAGGAGTTGAATATGAGGCAAAGACGTTGGTTGGAGTTCTTAAAAGACTATGAATTTGAGTTGCTTTATCACCCTGGAAAGGCCAATGTAGTGGCGGATGCTCTAAGCAGGAAGGCAGTGTATGTCTCGTTGATGATGGTGAAAGAGCTTAGTTTGGTTGAGAGTTTTAGAGATCTAAGGTTGCAGTTTGAGTTGGAGCCGAACAGCATTAAGTGCTGTAACCTTAGAATATCTAGCAACATCTTTGATCGGATTAGAATGAAGCAACGAGAGGATGAAGAGCTGGTGAAGATCTTTAGCGCGCTCGGTTCAGAACGAGCCAAAGAGTTCAATGCTGGGACGGACGGCCTACTGCGTTACATGGGTAGGACGTGCGTTCCCAATGATGGCGAACTGAAGCGGATCATATTGGAGGAAGCACATCACAGTCGTCTTAGCATACACCCCGGTATGACTAAGATGTACCAAGATCTTAGACGCTCGTTCTGGTGGCCTGGAATGAAGAGTGATGTCGCTCGTTTTGTGGCATCTTGCTTGACCTGTCAACGTGCAAAGGCTGAACACCAACGACCAGGCGGCTTGCTTCAACCATTGGAAATTCCAGAGTGGAAGTGGGACAGCATTTCTATGGATTTCGTGACCCATCTACCACGTACGATTCGAAATCATGATTCAATCTGGGTAATCGTGGACAGATTAACAAAGAGCGCCCACTTCCTAGCAGTAAACTTGAAGATGTCAATGACAAATTTGGCTAAGTTGTACATCAAGGAGATCGTTCGTCTTCATGGAGTGCCTTCAAGCATAATTTCTGACCGAGACCCGAGATTCACATCTCGGTTTTGGCAATCGTTACAAGGCGAGTTGGGAAGCAAACTGCAGATGAGTTCAGCGTATCATCCTCAAACGGACGGTCAGTCCGAACGTACCATCCAGACGCTGGAAGATTTACTGAGGACGTGCGTCCTAGATCACTTGGGCGCCTGGGATGAAATACTGCCGCTAGTGGAGTTCACGTACAACAACAGTTTTCAAGCTAGCATTGGTATGGCGCCGTTTGAAGCTCTCTATGGAAGGAAATGCCGAACGCCACTTTGCTGGTTCCAGGAAGGAGAGAACGTGTTAACTGGACCTGAGCTCATCCAGCAAACGACTGACAAAGTGAAGTTGATTCAGGAGAGATTGAAGACGTCCCTGAGTAGGCAAAAATCTTATGCGGATAGAAGAAGGAGGCCATTGGAGTTTGCTGCAGGGGATCATGTATTCTTGAGACTCAACCCAATTACTGGAGTAGGCAGAGTCGTTCGTCCAAAGAAGCTGTCGCCAAAGTTCATAGGACCGTACCAGATTTTGAGGAAAATTGGACCAGTAGCTTATGAATTAGCATTGCCACCTCAACTATCAAATCTACATCCGGTATTCCATGTGTCTCAACTCAGAAAGTATATAGCCAACCCCTCTCATGTATTAGAACTGGAAGACATTCACCTACAACCGGATCGAACGCTGGAGTTGCAACCAGTTCGTGTTGAGAGCGTTCGCACAAAGTTACATAAAGGGAAGGACGTTCGTTTAGTAAAAATAGTGTGGGACGCTAAGACTGGTGACTCAACTTGGGAAGTAGAGAGTGCGATGAGAGACTTGTATCCCCACCTATTCACGGGTAAGTTTTAAATTTTCGAGGACGAAAATTTTTGTAGTTAGGGAGAATGTGAGACCCTGAAAATTTCTCTGTAATTACCTGTCACATCACCATTAATACACCCCTCAATCCATTCTTATCTCATTTTAAAACCCATTTCCAAATCTGATAAACTCTCTGACATACACTGAAACCACACCCATCATTCTCTGAAAACGTACATGGCTGCACCTGCACACCCGCCACGTGTTGCAGAAGAAGCTTCCAGTTCAGAATTTAGTGGGCACGTGTCAGCTTGGGGTACGTCCGCTCAAACGAACGTGAATTTCACAAAACTGGATTTCCTAGAATTCTCTCTCTTACCTGCACCACTTATCCTCTTCCTCTGAACTCAAAACCTTCATCTTCTCCAACCTCTCTCTAGAAACCTTAAAACTTCTCTCTACTGTTACTCATTCATCTCTTCTCCGTTTAATATTCAGAACCGTAGGAACGTTCCTTACGCCGTGAACTTCATTTTGGTCCGAACAACTTCAGATTCTGTTGACGGTAAGATTTCAACTCATAAGCTCGTTTCTGGAATTCCTTCGAACCCAGATTCAGTTACATGCAAGGGCTTAAGTTGATATCGTTTACGTTTCTTTGGTTAGACTTAGTTGAAGAGAATAAGAAAGATCTTGGAGGGTAGAAAACCATAAGTTGGGCAAGTCCAAGTGATACTTTTAGAACGAACACTGCTATCCAGGTAAGGGAAGTTTATATGTTTAATTTATACTGTATGTTGTATGATCTGAGATGTATGAATGAAAAAAATATAATGTTTGAGCTGTATGGTTGACCACTGTTATGGAAATTTTACTAATATGATTTCTGGTTTTGATTTCTCTGCTATGAACGAACACTGCTGGTATGAGTTATATTTGATGTTGATTTTGATTTAAATGCATGTTGATTTGATCAAGTATGAATGGAGTATGGTTATGGTGTGGTTGGATTGATTAAAATGTTGAAATCTGTATGATGATGATGTTTGAAGTGATTTAAATCTGGAAATGAAAGTATAAAGTTCATAAAGTTGAAATCTGGAAAATTCTGCTAAAGTTGAGAAATCTGGAATTTTACTCTTTCCCACTGATAAAGGACGTTCGTCCCTGTACGGTCTTAAACCGTTCGGCTTTTAGTAAGATTACTTAGATTGGAATTCTTTCATTTGGAAAGAATTCTGCTCGAGAACGAGCGTCCCCAATTGATGGTCTGAGCGTTCGTCTAGCTCAGCAATATTTAAATATTTAAGACTTTATAAATAAGTGACGTTCGGCCTTAAGTCGAGCGTTCGTCCTTAATGACGTTCGACCTTATGTTGAACGTTCGTTCTACAGAGCGTTCGTTTTTATATTGAACGTTCGTTCAAACTGGCGTTCGGTCATATACCTAAACGTTCGTCCTAAAATAGCGCTCGGTCTTATAACGAGCGTTCGTTCTAAATTGCGCAATGTCTCAGACTAAGCGTTCGTTCTAATTGAATACTTAATTGATAAAACAGCGTTCGTCCAAAGTATTAAGTACTCAATTTTCTTTACGTTCGTTCCATTCCTGGCAGTGGTTTTCATATACAAGTCTCTTCAAAAATAATTCTAAGTGTTCTTGATCCTCCATTGTGCATTAAATCTGGTGCAAGTTTTTATCCCAAATATTTTTCTAAGTACCAGTATACTTCAAAGTTGAGTCCGTTCATTTAATTGGTCAAACAGAAAGTACGTTCGTTATATATCTTTATTGATTATCCAGTAACTTCATTTGGACGTTCGTCCTCACTCTTCATTGGACTGAACGTTCGTCATTTTTGACTCCTGAATATAATGATGCAAAAGATGATGGAATATGGTAGATTAAAGTGTGAACACTATGAGAACTGAATTTATGATGTTGGATTTTGGACGAGCGTTCCAGGGAGGAACGCCTCATATATATATATATATATATTGAAAGATTGAATTGGTAAAGTATGACTATGGTTAGCTAATGCTGGCTTGGTCCATCCTGATATTCCGTGATGCTCATCTTCACGTAGAAGGGAGTAATCATGTGTGGGAATGGCAGGAGGTCTTTCGTATCCCTCACTTAGCAGGGGCGAAGGATTAACCTCGAGTGGCAGCTGTTGAGGGTATCCCAGTTACTACATCACTCGGGTGCAAGGACGCCTGTAGCTACATGGTTCATACAGTCCGGACGGTCGTCTAAAATATACATATGTTTATAAATTACTATGAGGGATTATGTTAAATTGTATGTTAGGCGTGTGCATTGAAATGTTGAACGTGTATGTTGGATGTATGAATTAAATATTATAAGCTTACCCTTTCGTTTTCCTTGTGTTGTCAATTGTCCATGTACGTTCGTCCTGTTTTGCAATGATCATCCGTTGTGGATGTGAGCAGATGGTGGTACGTCCCTGGAAGAAATACTAGAAGAAGAAAATTTGGAAGAGGCGAATCTAGTTGGAGTAGAAGTGAAGGCCGAGCCTTAGAGCGCTCGTTTAGATGTTAGAGTAATTTGAACGTTCGGCTATATATTTTGTAAAGCCGTTCATCCTAATGATCTCCATTTCTGTTTAAGCGTACGCTATTTTTATTATCCAAGTCGTTCGGTTTTTTTTGAACTCTGCTTTATTAATGTAAAGACTGCTTAATTACTGTTAATTGTAATTAATTCTAAATTATGGTAATTACTATATTTTGGGATGTTACAGTTATCAACATGATTTAGTCCCAATTCCAATTTATCTTTTCCTTTTTTATTTTATTTAATTATATATAAATCCTTATGTATATTATTAACTTTAATTAAACACATGAAATAATAATAAAATTTAATTCTATTTTTACAAGTCTTTTAAAAGTACAATAATCAATATTTTAATCTATTTCATCATATTTATTAAACCCAAATTTTATTTACCCACATTTATCATTACTCTCATTTTCTGTCTGTTTACCGTAATTAAACCAATATTAATATTCAACATTTTAGTTCATCACAAAATTAACTAATAATCTTATAAGAGTTTGATATTATCTTTTATATTTTATTTGTAGTATTTATTAGGTGCTCCTTGGTAGCATTTTAATGTGCATTGTTGACTTGCATAACAATTCGAGTTTTCCTTCCCAATGGGTTGTTATTATGGCAGTTGCTTCACATTCCCAGCACCGTGGCCGCCGTCATTATGCTGTTTGGGAAGGACAATCATACTTTGGGAGAACATAAAGAAACACAATTTGATTTGGGATTCCCAAATAGAGGAGGAGGGAGAGACTAGGGTTAGGGTTTGGGAGGATGCAATGTCGTTTCAACCATTTTAAGTGTTGTGACGGAGAGTGACATATTGAGAATGTAAGACATTGAATTCGAGCTTCGAGGAGTGCATATGTCTTCCTGAACTTAGGACTTTTGGGTTAAGCTACATTTAAGTTTAACTTCATTTTGAAACTCTTTGGCTTTATACTCATCTACATTGAAAACTCTAATTTCATGCTCACCGACTTTGAAAAACTTGAGTTTAGTTTAGAAAAAAATAACATGGGAAATAAAAGTAATTAATAATTAAATTTTATCTAAAATACATTAAATAGAAATTGAAACTAAACAATCACATATATTGTGTGGTGTGATAATCTCGTATAATTAATAGTTAATCATAATATCTACCTAAATATATTATTATTATTTTAAGGATGTTTGTCTCTCATGAATATTATTTGAATTTGTTTGAGTTTTGATGAAAAATCTTCCTATTAATTAGATACAAGTATGACTGTAGATAATATTTGACTTTTTAAACTGAAGATGTAGATGAGGATAAACATATTTGTCTCGTATGTATACACATACTTTTGTCCTTGTACTTGTCCTACTTTAAATTATTGAAACAACTTACATTTATTAGATAATCTAAAAATATTATATTAATATTTCCTTAGTCGTTAGTTTGATAACAAATTTTCAAAACATGAGCATTTATACTTTTTTATAATTATTTCACATTTATGTAATTGTTATTTGATAATTTTATTTTATATTTATATTTATATAATTTGTTTTCTTTATAATTAATATTGAAAAAAATGTGTATATATTCGATATCATGATTTTGTTGTTGTGATTTTTTTGTATTAAAATTATTTAATTGATATTTGAAAAAGAAAAAACAAACAATTATGAGTGTAGGTATGATGGGTCCATGCCTATCCTTCAATGGAATAAGAATGAGACAAAAATTTCATATTTTTTGAATATGAAAACGAAAAAACGGATATGAAATTTTAGTTTGCGAATATAGATAAGAATGAGACAGTCAAACATATCTCACCCCGTTGCTAGCCATACCTTCTTTAACCTTTAGATACAACTTACATGAAATTATCTTAACAAACTTGAAGTTAGATACTTAATCTCGCACGTAAATATGAAAACGTAATTCTAAAAAACACTACAAGATTAACCAAGAAGCAATCAATATGCATTAAAACATGCAACAAAATTAAAACAAATATCATCTATCTACTTTATCTTTAACTAGGATTACATCAGGATTCTAAAAAGACAGCCGCTTTAAATATAGAAACCAAAATTCAATTCCAAAATGGATAAATAGTAAGAATGTGAGAACCTGATAAATTAATAAACACTAATCAATTCTCTGATCACCCATTAATGCACCTTGCCACGTCAAAACCCACTCACACTCCCACTGCATGCGGTTGCCAAGTGTCACGGTTAGAGCACTCTGAGAATGTTAGTGGAAGACAAGTGGCGTGTGGAGGATGGGAGTTCGTTTCTGTGTAGGAAGGAAGTGAATTTTCAGAAAAACTCTTCCCATTCTCTGCATGCAATCACCTTCTTCCTCACGAAATTCTGATCTTCCATCTTCTCTGCAATTTCTCTGAACTCTTTCATCTTCTCTCTAAGATAACTCATCATCATCTCCTCAAATCCTATTTCAGACACCGTAGAAACCTCCTCTGCACTGTGAGCATCATTTTGATCCGAACAGAACTGAGAACTGAACTGGTAAGTTCTCATCTCTGCACCTTTGTCTGTTTTAGTTCATGCGAACCAAATCTTGGTTGCATGCATGGGTTATAGGTTTGATTCTTATGTTATTTTTGGTATATTAGATTTAGTGAAAGTCGTGGAGTGATTCATTTGGGTAGAAAGCCGTGAGTGATCAAGATAAACCTTAAGCAATTGGAAGTACACTGCTAGACCAGGTAAGGGAAGCTTGAGTAATTTAATTTAATACTTGGTTGATGTTTATGACAGTAATGAAGTGTACTGGATGTTTGAATTGTATGAAATATATGAATTTTGGAGTATGCATGTACGAGTATGTTGTACTGGTTGTATATGACTGTAAATGCTTTGAACTGTATGTTTATGATGTTATTGGTTGAACTGTATGCAGAGACTGAGATGTGTGATTTTGAATATGATTGAATTTCTGTATGGTTTGGAATGAAAATGATTTGACTGTATGTTGATGAGGATATGTTTAAACTGGAAAATTCTGTAATGGTGAGATGATAATATGAATTCTGTAATGTATGAGATTTATGTTGGAGAAAAATTCTAAGTTATGGATTGTATGAAAACCGTGAAGTTAATGTGAATGAAAAATCTGGAAATCTGATCTTCTCTGATTGATCATGTACGCTCGTTATCGAACGGTCTTATACCGTTCGGTTTCCCTGGAAAATCACTTAGAATAAGGAATTCTTTCATTTGGAAAGGACTCTGGTTAAGAACGAGCGTTATTGGTGTCAAGAGTTAGGCGTGAGCGTTCGGCTTAGCCTAACGTGTCCAACCATTGCAAATAAAGTGAAGTATAGTTAGGACGCTCGGTTTTGTTTACCAGCGTTCGTCATAAGTGGCGTTTAGTATTATACTGAGCGTTCGTCCAAATGAACTCTCGATCTTAGATTGAGCGTTCGTCCTAGTTAGCGTTCGGTCTGATACCGAACGTTCGTTCAAATGCACGTTCGTTCAAATGCACGTTCGTTCAAATACGTGTTCGTTCTATTTGGTGCTCGGTCATTGACCTGGCGTTCGTCCTGAGCAGTGTTCGCTTTTATAATTGAACGCTCGTCTTTCATTGCTTCGTGAGCGAACGTATATGGCGTTCGTCCAAATTATTAATTAACGTTCGGTCTTTGACTGGCAGTGTTGCTTTCTGAATTCAATCCTATTTGGTTGTTTATCTAAATACTTTCTTACTGGCTTTATTCTTTGGATTCCACCTGGAGTTGTTATACTTAAAATTTTTCTAAGTATTACCCATAATTTCTAAGATCAAACCCTTCAAATTATTAAGTGTCATCAATTATCATGTGGATAAATGGTTCGTTTCTTTTGTTCAGAAACGTGGACGTTTGAGAACTGTAATATGTTCGTCCCTATCTATTGAGTGATGAACGTTCTTTAAAATAAAGAAAGTGAACACAGACTGAAAATTTGAATAAGATGAATGGTGAATATGTGCGAATGGTATTTGGAATGAATATTATTGGATTGGATTGTGAATGAGCGTTCCAAGGAGGAACGTCTCCATGATGTGAATATGAGAAGTAGTGTAGTATGACCATGGATAAGCTACTGATGGCTGTTCATCCTGATATTCCGTGATTGCTCATCCTCATGTAGAGGAGAGTAGTTCATGCGTGGGAATGGCAGGAGGCACTAGTCCTACATAGTACTTTGGGCTGATAAGGGTCAACCTCGGGTGGCAGCTGTTGAGGGTATCCCAGTTACTACATCACCCGGGTGCAAGAACGCCTGTAGATACATGGATCATACAGTCCGGACAGTCTTTAATTATGAGAATTTGAATGAGTTACTATATGCGTGGATATATGTTTAATGTTGTATGACATGTATGAGTGATTTACTATATTAAATTATGTTGATCGTATGAATTAAATTACCTAAGCTTACCCTTGCAATTTCCTTGTGTTGTCTACCGTTTCTGTATGTCCGTCTTGTCAATGCAATGATCATCCGTTGTGGATGTGAGCAGATGGTGAGGCACCCTTGGAAGCAATGCTGGAAGAAGAAAATTTGGAGGATGCCAACTTGGTAGAAGTTGAAGTTAAAGCTGAGCAGTAGGGGCTCGTTCCGTAGCATTAGTTAATTTCTCTGTATTGTATTTTGAGCGTTCTGTATATAGTTTTGCAGAATGGTTCATCCAGAACTGGTTTTGTATCTTAGATAAATTCTGAACGCTGTAAATTGCAGTACGTTCGGTTTTTATTTTGGGCAGCTGTAGCGAGTGTATTAAGACTGCACTGTATTTTCTGTAAATGTGATTAGTTCTGATTAATGGTAATTACTATTTATTGGGATGTTACATTTATTGGTATCAGAGCAGTTTTGTTCTTTTAAGGACATGTAGGGTTATGAGTGCACTATACTTTCGTTGTGTGCTTATTGTGTGTTGATGAGTTATTAATTTTAACTCTTGAACATAACTAACGTGCGTTTTCTCTGAACCAGAAAACGAATGGCGCCTAGACTTCCTCCCCCACCTCAGCCAAACGAGGCTGACTCTTCTAATAATACCAGGATGATGGAGACAGTCATTGACAGGCTTCAACAACAGAACACAACCTTAATAGAACAGAATGCTGCCTTGATGAGGCAAAACCAGGAAGCACTGCAGAGTTTGGAGGCCTCACGTATCAGCTCTGAAGCAACTCAGAGGCAGTTGATGGACCTGCTGACCTCTACTAGAGGCACACCAGGAGCCTCTTCTTCTAATGCTGCACCCCATGCTGAATGGAGTTTGGAAAGCTTCTTGCAGCACCACCCTGCCAAGTTCAATGGGAAAGGGCTTCCGGATGAAGCGGATCAGTGGCTAAGAGATATGGAAAGGATTTATGATGCCAAGAGATGTCCAAATGAAAACCGTTTGGCATTCACAGAGTATTTGTTGACGGGTGAAGCTAGCCATTGGTGGTCCAGTGTGAAGATGTTGTTGACAGAATCCCAAAGTCCAATTTCTTGGGAAGTTTTCAGAACTAAATTTTATGAAGAGTACTTTCCCGACAGTGTGCGGTTTGCTAAGGAAGTGGAGTTCCTTCAATTGGTGCAAGGCAGTATGTCTGTCTCGGAATACACCAATAAATTCAAGCATCTTGTCCGTTTTAATACCATGGCTACAAGCGAAGAATGGCAATGCAGGAAGTTTGAAAATGGTTTGAGGAGTGATTTAAAAGTGTTGATATCTTGCCTGTGCATTCGGTCATTCCCTGCCATGGTAGAGAGAGCTAAAGTTTTGGAGAAGAACGTTGCTGAGGCCGAGCAACAGAAGAAGCAGCAGTTGAATAGGGGGCAGGTGGTATCCAGAAACGCTACGAACGTAAGAAGGTCCCCATACGTTCGTCCAACTCAATCATCTGGCGGATCACAAGCCTTGGTCACTGTTGGCCAAACTGGACAACAAAGGAGCTTGACGTGCTATCAGTGTGGAGGACCACATTTGAGATGGGCTTGTCCTCAACTTTCTGGAGTAAAACATTGCAACAAATGTGGGAGGAACGGGCACTCGGATCAGGAGTGCAATGTGGGAGGACGAGCGGTAATGAGACCGCCGAATGCTGGAAGAGCTCTTCAAGGGAGAGGTGGTCGTGCACAAGCAACAGGAAGAGTTTATGCTATCACTGGTGCTGAAGCTGCTCGTTCAGGTACACTTATCACCAGTACTTGCTTACTGTTTGGAAAGCCGTGTGGTGTATTGTATGATTCGGGGGCAACTCATTCCTTCATCTCGAAGGCGTGCGTTGAGAAACTGGGGTTAGTGGAGAGTGAATTACAGTTCGACTTGGTGGTGTCAACCCCAGCGGCTGGTGGGATCAAGACGTCTACAGTTTGTGTAAGATGTCCTATAGAAGTTGAGGGGCGTAGATATAAGGTTAATCTCATTTGCTTACCCCTGCAAGATTTAGAAGTAATTTTGGGGATGGATTGGTTGGCTACCAATCGGATCCTCATTGATTGTGGGAAGAAGGAGTTAGTCTTTCCAGATGAAGAAGAGGAAGAACTGTCAATCACTCTTGGGCAGTTTAAGGAGGACATCATGGAGGGAGCAAGCTGTTTCCTTATCATGACGTATGAAGGCAATGAGATAGAGCGTTCATCCAATGTTGATAACAGTGGAGGACGAACAGTAGTGGATGAATTTCCAGATGTCTTTCCGGATGAAGTACCTGGTCTACCTCCCATCCGTGAGGTAGAATTCACAATTGATTTGGTAACCACTGCTGCACCCATCTCGGTTCAACCTTACAGAATGGCACCAGCTGAATTAGTGGAACTCAAGAAGCAGATTGAAGAATTGATGGACAAGAGGTTCATCCGTCCAAGTGCTTCACCTTGGGGAGCACCTGTATTATTGGTAAAGAAGAAGGATGGCAGCTCCCGTCTCTGTATTGATTATAGACAACTTAATAAGCTGACCATCAAGAACAAGTATCCACTGCCAAGGATAGACGATCTGCTGGATCAATTGCATGGTGCGTGTGTATTTTCTAAGATTGATTTACGTTCGGGCTATCATCAAATTAGAGTGAAAGAGGAGGACATTCAGAAGACTGCATTTCGGTCTCGCTATGGCCATTATGAGTATGTGGTGATGCCCTTTGGAGTGACGAACGCACCTGCAATCTTCATGGATTACATGAACAGAATTTTTAGACCGTACTTGGATAAGTTTGTTGTGGTGTTTATTGATGACATCCTCATTTATTCCAAGAGTTTTGAAGAGCATGAAGATCACTTGAGGATCGTTTTAAGCGTGTTAAGGGAGAAAGAATTGTATGCCAAGCGTTCAAAGTGTGAATTCTGGATGAAGGAGATTCAATTCTTGGGGCACGTTGTTTCTGCTGGTGGTATTGCAGTAGATCCAGCCAAGGTGAAGCAGTGCTAGATTGGGAGAGTCCACGTTCAGTCACGGAGGTTAGGAGCTTTGTGGGACTCGCGGGCTATTATAGGAGATTCATTGAGGGATTTTCTAAGATAGTAGCCCCTCTGACTTACCTCACCAGGAAGGACCAGCCGTTTGTTTGGACAGATAGATGTGAGGAGAGCTTCCAGGAATTAAAGAAGAAATTAACTAGTGCTCCTGTGTTGGTCATTCCAGACACGGCCAAACCTTTTGAAGTATATTGTGATGCATCCTATCAAGGTTTGGGCTGTGTACTGATGCAGGAAAGTAGGGCAGTGGCATACGCTTCCAGGCAGTTAAAAATCCATGAGAAGAATTACCCCACACACGACTTGGAGCTAGCAGCAGTCGTGTTTGCATTAAAAATCTGGAGGCATTATCTGTATGGTGCAACGTTTCAAGTGTTTAGTGATCACAAGAGTCTCAAGTACCTCTTTGATCAAAAGGAATTGAATATGAGGCAAAGGAGGTGGCTTGAATTCTTGAAGGATTACGAATTCGAACTGTTGTATCATCCTGGAAAAGCTAATGTGGTGGCTGATGCCTTGAGTAGGAAGGCCGTAAGGGTTTCTGCAATGATGGTGAAGGAGCGGAACTTGGTGGAGAGTTTTAGAGATCTAAGATTTCAATTTGATTTAGGAGCGAACGTTATACGGTGCTGTAATCTTAGAATTTCCAGTGATGTGTTTGACAGAATTTGGAGGAAGCAACGAGAGGACGAAGAGCTGGTGAAGATATTAATAGCGCTCGGTTCGAACAAAGATAGGGATTTTAATACAGGAACGGATGGCATGTTGCGTTACCGGGGTAGGACGTGTGTTCCCAACAATGGCGAGCTGAAGCGGATCATTTTGGAGGAAGCTCATCACAGCCGTCTTAGCATGCACCCTGGCATGACTAAGATGTATCAAGACCTCCGGAAATCGTTTTGGTGGCCTGGAATGAAGAGTGATATCGCTCGTTTTGTGGCATCCTGCTTGACGTGTCAACGTGCTAAGGCCGAACACCAAAGACCAGGAGGATTGCTGCAGCCATTGGAAATTCCAGAATGGAAGTGGGATAGCATCTCTATGGATTTCGTGACTCATCTGCCACGTACAGTCCGAAACCATGATTCAATTTGGGTGATTGTAGATAGATTAACTAAGAGTGCCCACTTCCTGGCTGTTAATTTGAAGATGTCCATGACAAACTTGGCCAAGCTGTACGTTAAGGAGATTGTTAGATTGCATGGAGTTCCTTCAAGCATTATATCAGATCGAGACACGAGATTCACATCTCGTTTTTGGCAGTCATTGCAAGGAGAATTGGGAAGCAAACTGCAAATGAGTTCTGCTTATCACCCTCAGACGGATGGCCAATCTGAGCGAACCATCCAGACTCTTGAAGACTTGTTGAGGACCTGTGTTATAGATCATATGGGAGTATGGGATGAAGTTCTGCCGCTTGTTGAATTCACGTATAACAACAGCTTTCAAGCAAGCATAGGAATGGCACCGTTTGAAGCTCTTTATGGAAGAAAGTGTAGAACTCCTTTGTGTTGGTTCCAAGAAGGCGAGACTGCATTAACCGGACCTGAATTAATCCAGCAAACAACCGAGAAGGTGAAACTGATCCAGGAGCGTTTGAAGACGTCTCAAAGCAGGCAGAAATCGTATGCTGATAAGAGAAGAAGACCCTTAGAGTTCGCTGCAGGAGATCACGTGTTTCTGAGGTTGAATCCGATCACTGGAGTGGGAAGAGTTCTTCGTCCAAAGAAGCTATCACCCAAGTACGTTGGACCTTATCAAATTTTAAAGAAGATTGGAGCAGTGGCGTATGAATTGGCTTTACCACCTCAACTGTCCAACCTTCATCCAGTTTTTCATGTTTCTCAACTCCGGAAATATATAGCTGATCCATCACACATACTGGAGTTAGAAGACATCCAACCTAGCTCAGACAGAACGCTGGAGATGCAACCTGTATGGGTGGAAGACAGCCGCACCAGACTCTACAAAGGAAAGGATGTTCGTCTCGTGAAAGTGGTGTGGAATGCAAAGACTGGTGACTCAACCTGGGAGGTGGCAGAGGCAGTGAAGGAATTGTACCCTCACCTATTCCCTGGTAAGCTTTAGAATTTTCGAGGACGAAAATTTTGTAGTTAGGGGGAATGTGAGAACCTGATAAATTAATAAACACTAATCAATTCTCTGATCACCCATTAATGCACCTTGCCACGTCAAAACCCACTCACACTCCCACTGCATGCGGTTGCCAAGTGTCACGGTTAGAGCACTCTGAGAATGTTAGTGGAAGACAAGTGGCTGTGTGGAGGATGGGAGTTCGTTTCTGTGTAGGAAGGAAGTGAATTTTCAGAAAAACTCTTCCCATTCTCTGCATGCAATCACCTTCTTCCTCACGAAATTCTGATCTTCCATCTTCTCTGCAATTTCTCTGAACTCTTTCATCTTCTCTCTAAGATAACTCATCATCATCTCCTCAAATCCTATTTCAGACACCGTAGAAACCTCCTCTGCACTGTGAGCATCATTTTGATCCGAACAGAACTGAGAACTGAACTGGTAAGTTCTCATCTCTGCACCTTTGTCTGTTTTAGTTCATGCGAACCAAATCTTGGTTGCATGCATGGGTTATAGGTTTGATTCTTATGTTATTTTTGGTATATTAGATTTAGTGAAAGTCGTGGAGTGATTCATTTGGGTAGAAAGCCGTGAGTGATCAAGATAAACCTTAAGCAATTGGAAGTACACTGCTAGACCAGGTAAGGGAAGCTTGAGTAATTTAATTTAATACTTGGTTGATGTTTATGACAGTAATGAAGTGTACTGGATGTTTGAATTGTATGAAATATATGAATTTTGGAGTATGCATGTACGAGTATGTTGTACTGGTTGTATATGACTGTAAATGCTTTGAACTGTATGTTTATGATGTTATTGGTTGAACTGTATGCAGAGACTGAGATGTGTGATTTTGAATATGATTGAATTTCTGTATGGTTTGGAATGAAAATGATTTGACTGTATGTTGATGAGGATATGTTTAAACTGGAAAATTCTGTAATGATGAGATGATAATATGAATTCTGTAATGTATGAGATTTATGTTGGAGAAAAATTCTAAGTTATGGATTGTATGAAAACCGTGAAGTTAATGTGAATGAAAAATCTGGAAATCTGATCTTCTCTGATTGATCATGTACGCTCGTTATCGAACGGTCTTATACCGTTCGGTTTCCCTGGAAAATCACTTAGAATAAGGAATTCTTTCATTTGGAAAGGACTCTGGTTAAGAACGAGCGTTATTGGTGTCAAGAGTTAGGCGTGAGCGTTCGGCTTAGCCTAACGTGTCCAACCATTGCAAATAAAGTGAAGTATAGTTAGGACGCTCGGTTTTGTTTACCAGCGTTCGTCATAAGTGGCGTTTAGTATTATACTGAGCGTTCGTCCAAATGAACTCTCGATCTTAGATTGAGCGTTCGTCCTAGTTAGCGTTCGGTCTGATACCGAACGTTCGTTCAAATGCACGTTCGTTCAAATGCACGTTCGTTCAAATACGTGTTCGTTCTATTTGGTGCTCGGTCATTGACCTGGCGTTCGTCCTGAGCAGTGTTCGCTTTTATAATTGAACGCTCGTCTTTCATTGCTTCGTGAGCGAACGTATATGGCGTTCGTCCAAATTATTAATTAACGTTCGGTCTTTGACTGGCAGTGTTGCTTTCTGAATTCAATCCTATTTGGTTGTTTATCTAAATACTTTCTTACTGGCTTTATTCTTTGGATTCCACCTGGAGTTGTTATACTTAAAATTTTTCTAAGTATTACCCATAATTTCTAAGATCAAACCCTTCAAATTATTAAGTGTCATCAATTATCATGTGGATAAATGGTTCGTTTCTTTTGTTCAGAAACGTGGACGTTTGAGAACTGTAATATGTTCGTCCCTATCTATTGAGTGATGAACGTTCTTTAAAATAAAGAAAGTGAACACAGACTGAAAATTTGAATAAGATGAATGGTGAATATGTGCGAATGGTATTTGGAATGAATATTATTGGATTGGATTGTGAATGAGCGTTCCAAGGAGGAACGTCTCCATGATGTGAATATGAGAAGTAGTGTAGTATGACCATGGATAAGCTACTGATGGCTGTTCATCCTGATATTCCGTGATTGCTCATCCTCATGTAGAGGAGAGTAGTTCATGCGTGGGAATGGCAGGAGGCACTAGTCCTACATAGTACTTTGGGCTGATAAGGGTCAACCTCGGGTGGCAGCTGTTGAGGGTATCCCAGTTACTACATCACCCGGGTGCAAGAACGCCTGTAGATACATGGATCATACAGTCCGGACAGTCTTTAATTATGAGAATTTGAATGAGTTACTATATGCGTGGATATATGTTTAATGTTGTATGACATGTATGAGTGATTTACTATATTAAATTATGTTGATCGTATGAATTAAATTACCTAAGCTTACCCTTGCAATTTCCTTGTGTTGTCTACCGTTTCTGTATGTCCGTCTTGTCAATGCAATGATCATCCGTTGTGGATGTGAGCAGATGGTGAGGCACCCTTGGAAGCAATGCTGGAAGAAGAAAATTTGGAGGATGCCAACTTGGTAGAAGTTGAAGTTAAAGCTGAGCAGTAGGGGCTCGTTCCGTAGCATTAGTTAATTTCTCTGTATTGTATTTTGAGCGTTCTGTATATAGTTTTGCAGAATGGTTCATCCAGAACTGGTTTTGTATCTTAGATAAATTCTGAACGCTGTAAATTGCAGTACGTTCGGTTTTTATTTTGGGCAGCTGTAGCGAGTGTATTAAGACTGCACTGTATTTTCTGTAAATGTGATTAGTTCTGATTAATGGTAATTACTATTTATTGGGATGTTACAAAGAACAAAGTGCTGAAAACAAAAATATTGCAAGAAAAACATAAAGAACATGTAATATATTAGCAGTGAAAAATGAAAAACAAGAAAAACAATTAGAGCTACAATAGCTATACAACATAAAAACAAAAACAAATAGACGACAATGACTCTTCATGAAAGAAAAGTAATAGCATTACCAAAAACACAAATTGCAAAGTAGAACACTGAACACCAATTCTGCATAGTAAAAAAAATGCAGAAAACAGATAGAGTGAAGGAGCTATACCAAAATCTCCAAGCTTACATACTATAGTTTGTATAGCTAGCCCATAAGCTTGACATTTTAAGTACTGGTTTTGGTTTCCGATTTACTTATAGCCAAACAATGTATTGTCAAGATATTGTTGTATAAGGTTTTGAACGGGAGAAAACAAACATATGCACATACATATACACACACGTACATACATATGTACATATACATGTACATAAATACATATATAAATACATATGTATGCACATTCTTACAAACGTACGTACGTAGTACGTATATAAATATATATGTACGTACATATGTATATACATACGTATGTATATATGTAAGTACGTACATACATACACATACCTACATATACACATACGTATAGACACACAAATATATATATGTGCATACATACAAGCGTACATAAATGAGTACATACATACATATATACATGTATACATATATACAAACATACACACGTACATACACATGTACATACGTACGTACATTCTTACACAAATACATATATACGTACATAGTTACATACATACATACACACATGGTTACTACAAAATTAACTAAGAAGCAATCAATACGCATTAAAACATGCAACAAAATTAAAACAACTATCATCTATCTACTTTATCTTCAACTAACATTAGAGAACAACACTCAGGGTTCTAAAAATAGAGTCGCTATGAATATAGAAACAAAAATTCAATTCCAAAATGCATAAATAGTAAGAACAAAGTGTTGAAAACATAAAAATATTGCAAGAAAAACCTAAAGAACAGACATGCAATATATTAACAGTGAAAAATCAAAAACAAGAAAAGAAATTAGAGCTACAATAGCTACCAAAAAAACAAAAACAAATAGACCTGTGACAATGACTCTTTATGAAAGAAAAGTAACAACATTACCAAAAACACAAATTGCAAAGTATAACAGTGAACACCAAAATCTCCAAGCTTACATACTACGACGTTGTTAGTAATAGATTACCAAGAGAAATGGATAAAAGAAACTTCCACCCAAGATTTAATAATTGATCTATTCTTAGCCTAGGTAAAGTCCATCTTGTTGTGATAGAAACGAATATGAATAAATAAATTTTAACTAGTGTAATAAAGATACCAATTATGGTTACAAAAACTCCGTATATTTTATTTATTTCAAAAAAATTAGAAACGAAAGATGTACGGAATAGAGATATTTGAACCACCAAAATAAAGAACTGTTACAAATAAGGAAGAAACAAATAGGTTTAAATAGGAAGCAACATAAAATAAACCAAATTTGATACCGGAATATTCGGTTTGATAACCCGCTATTAGTTCTTCTTCCGCTTCTGGTAAATCAAAAGGTAATCTTTCACATTCTGCTAGGGAAGAGATTAGAAAAACGAGGAAACCCATAGGTTGACGCCACAAATTCCATCCCCAAAAACCATATTTGGATTGTGCATCAACTGTACTTAAACTGTTAGATAATCCTAGTCGGTGATGACATTACTGTTACCATCTCTATTACAGAACCATGAGATGTTCATCTCATACGTCTCCTTTAAAGCCTTCAAAAAATATAAGAACCCGTCCGATTATTTATCCCTTGATATATACCTAAGATAGAGAAGATTCTATTTTCTTGGACGGTTTCTGAATTAGACCCATTGAATTCTGTCTGTTCTAAAAAAAATTTTAAATGAACACACACTTATTTAAAAAATCAAAACATTTGAACATTTATTGAATTTCTTTAGATAAATAAAATATAGAAAAGTTACTTCTGAATTGATCTCATCCTTTAAAAAATTCAAAATTAAATTTGTTGAGTAATAACTTAATTTCATTTTTGCATAAAATACTCTTTTAAAATTATCAAGAACTCCCACATCATTTTCGATTCCGAAAAAGAATTAGATGTCCTTTTTTAAATTCAATTATGACTATCTCCATAAATATGGAGGATATAAGACAAAAAAAGAAAAAGGAGATCATTTTGACCTTTTATCCTTTTTCTTTTTTGTGCAAGCAAAAGAAAGGGGACTTCAAAAAATTAAAGGATTATTTCGTTCCTGATAGTTATTTATTCAATCAATGGATGAAAGTATACTCGAGATCGGAATTGGGGGAGTACTGCCTTATTTTTTCTACCAACTTCAAGTCCCCGTTAGTATTCTTTTTCTATTATACATAAATACTCTTTTGGATAATTTCAAAAATAAATATACGTTACTAATCTTTTGTGTATTTTGGTGTTTCTAGTCATCCATTATTTTTTTATTATATTAATCCCTTTTTTAATTTTGTTAATATATGTATGCTAATTCATACAAATTGGCTAGCCCATAAGCTTGACATTTTAAGCATTGGTTTGGTTTCCGATTTAACTATGGCTAGACAATGTAGTGTCAATATATTGTTGTATAAGGTTTTGGATGAGGGAAAACAAACATACATATACACGTACATACATATGTACATATACACGTACATACATATGTACATATACACGTACATACATAAATATGTACATATACACGTACATACATAAATATATACATACATACGTATGCACTTACTTATATACATACGTACATACATATATACATACACACATACATATGTACGTACATACATACATAGATACATATATACACACATACCTACATATACACATACGTACAGACACGCAATTAGTATTCTTTTTCTATTATACATAAATACTCTTTTGGATAATTTCAAGAATACATATGTCCCCATTAGTATTCTTTTTCTATTATACATAAATACTCTTTTGGATAATTTCAAAAATAAATATACGTTACTAATCTTTTGTGTATTTTGGTGTTTCTAGTCATCCATTATTTTTTTATTATATTAATCCCTTTTTTAATTTTGTTAATATATGTATGCTAATTCATACAAATTGGCTAGCCCATAAGCTTGACATTTTAAGCATTGGTTTGGTTTCCGATTTAACTATGGCTAGACAATGTAGTGTCAATATATTGTTGTATAAGGTTTTGGATGAGGGAAAACAAACATACATATACACGTACATACATATGTACATATACACGTACATACATATGTACATATACACGTACATACATAAATATATATATACATACGTATGCACTTACTTATATACATACGTACATACATATATACATACACACATACATATGTACGTACATACATACATAGATACATATATACACACATACCTACATATACACATACGTACAGACACGCAATTAGTATTCTTTTTCTATTATACGTAAATACTCTTTTGGATAATTTCAAGAATACATATGTCCCCATTAGTATTCTTTTTCTATTATACATAAATACTCTTTTGGATAATTTCAAAAATAAATATACGTTACTAATCTTTTGTGTATTTTGGTGTTTCTAGTCATCCATTATTTTTTATTATATTAATCCCTTTTTTAATTTTGTTAATATATGTATGCTAATTCATACAAATTGGCTAGCCCATAAGCTTGACATTTTAAGCATTGGTTTGGTTTCCGATTTAACTATGGCTAGACAATGTAGTGTCAATATATTGTTGTATAAGGTTTTGGATGAGGGAAAACAAACATACATATACACGTACATACATATGTACATATACACGTACATACATATGTACATATACACGTACATACATAAATATATACATACATACGTATGCACTTACTTATATACATACGTACATACATATATACATACACACATACATATGTACGTACATACATACATAGATACATATATACACACATACCTACATATACACATACGTACAGACACGCAAACATACATACGTACGTAATACATACATACAAGCGTACATAAATAAGTACATACATACATATATATACATACATACCTACATACGTATGTACATACTTACACAAATACGTACATACCTACATACATAGATACACACATGGTTACTACAAGATAGCAATCAATACGCATTAAAACATGCAACAAAATTAAAAGTATCATCTATCTACTTTATATTCAACTAACATTACATATCACACTCAATATTCTAAAAATAGAGCCGCTATGAATATAGAAACCAAAATTCAATTCCAAAATGCATAACCAATAAGAACAAAGTGTTGTAAACATAAAAATATTGCAAGAAAAGCATAAAGTACAGATTATTAATCATTATTAATGATTTTTAGTTATTATTTTTAGTAATTTTCATATCAGTTCGGGTTAATTGTTTGAAGTGTAGATTAAGAGAATGGTTAAATGAACTTAAAAAAACTTTTGACTAGAAAGATTATAAAGAAAAATGAAATTAATGTATAAATGAAAATTAATTCATGTATCAATTATAAATCAAATTTTAAAAAAAATATATGAAATAATTTTTCTAAATTAAATAATATATAAATTAACATTAATTAATAAAAAAATATGATTCTTTTATCACAAATTCTTAGGAAGTCATACAAACTTAAATTGTAACAAAAAAAACTTCATGCAAATAAAATTGATGATTCAAATTGTGAGGCCTTGGAAAATTAAACCATAATTATCATGTCTAATATGTTATTAATGCACTGCTGAGTCACCTGGCTGCTCTCATTAATGCACCGCGCCACACACTCAGTCTCATTAAAACGCACTCACACACACTGACGTACGCCTGCCAAGTGTCACTTTGGAACTTTCTGAATTTGTAGTGGAAAACAGGTGTCTGCATGAGAGTGCACGTCCGTTTAACTTGGGGAAGAAAACTAAGTTTCTGAAAACATTTCTCCCACTCTCTGCATGCACTTTCTTCTCCACCAAGAACTCAACTTTTCATCTTCTCCTCCTTCTCTCTAGAAACCTTCACCTTCTCTCTACTGTAACTCATCACCTTCTTCTCCGTTCACGTTTCAGAACAGTAGAACCATTCCTGGAGACGTGAGCGTCATTCTGGACCGAACAGAATTGGGATCGGAACTGGTAAGTTCTCGACGCTAACCGTTCGTCCATTTGGTTTCATGCGAACCCTAGTTCTGGTTGCATGCATGGGTTATAGGTCTGAGTTGTTTCTGATTCTGGTGTTTTAGATTAAGTGAAAGTTGTTGAGCGAAACCTGAGGGTAGAACGCTGTTAGAGGTCGAACAAAACCTTGCTTTTTGGGAGTACACTGCTATCCAGGTAAGGGAAGCTTAGTAATTTAATTTATACTTGTATGTTGTATGTAAACCTGATATGAACTGAATGTATGAGATGTATATTGGTTGAGTATGCATGATCGAACGTTGCTGTACTGAATGAATATGATATATGTGGGTTGAAATGTATGATATGGGTGATACGTGTGAATATGAAATATACATGCTTAGAAACGAATGAATGTAAGTGAAACTTGAATATCAAATTCCCTATGATAACGTACGTCCGACATCAAACGGTTCTCGATCGTTTGGTGTTCTAGTAAACTTCTCTGAATTGGAATACTTTCATTTGGGAAGGATTCTGGTCGAGCATGAGCTATGTAGGTCTTTTACTTAGAGCTCATAATGAGCAGTGTCGAGCACCCTTGATAATACAGATCATTCATCTGTGTCGACTGACAGTGTCGAGCACCCTTGATAATACAGATCATTCATCTGTGTCGACTGACAGTGTCGAACACCCTTGATAATACAGATCATCCATCTGTGTCGACTGACAGTGTCGAACACCCTTGATAATACAGATCATCCATCTGTGTCGAGCAACCTTCTTAATACAGGTCGTCCATTTGGGTCGACCGACAGTGTCGAGCCCCAGTATTAATACAGGTCGTTCATCTATCTGGTAGTCGGTATTACTTTATTTGGAACGGAGTAAATTCTTCAGTCTCATTCCTCACGTTTGTTATCGTTATAAAGAGGGCTGAAAGTTCATTATTCATGTACTTGGATTGAAAGATTATGAATGAGGAACACTATATTAAATGATTATACGATTATGGAATTGAACGAGCATTCCATGGAGGAACGACTCTTATATATATTTGAATATTAAATTTGGTAAAGTATGACTGTGGATAAGTTAAGACTCGCGGTCCATCCTGATGTTCCGTGAGTACTATCTTCATGTAGAGGAAGTATGTCATGTGTGGGAACGGTAGGAGGTCCTTAGTCCATAAGTTAACATGGGCGACGTAAGAACGGACTAACCTCGAGTGGCAGCTGTTTGGTGTATCCCAGTTACTACATCACTCGGGTGCAAGGACGCTTGTAACTACACAGATTCATACAGTCCGGACGGTCGGTCTAGAATATATATATATATATATATATATATATATATATATATATATATATATATATATATATTTCGAATGATGTCATGTGTAGAATTATATGCTTGTGTGAATTGAAATGGTTGTTGTATATGTTAATGTATTAAATTAAATTACATAAGCTTACCCTGTGTTTCCTTCCTTGTGTTGTCGTTTGTACCTGTACTTCCGTCATGTCTATGCAATGATCATCCGTGTGGATGTGAGCAGACGGAGAGGCGTTGCTTGAAGAAACACTGGATGAAGAAAATTTGGAAGACGCCAATCTGGTCGAAGTAGAGGTTAAGGTCGAGCCCTAGAGTGCTCGACATGTGGTAGTTTTTAGTATTTCTGTTTAGCTTTTGAAAGTTCAGCTGATATTTGTATAACTGTTAGTCTTAGAACTTTGGAACACAACGGGACTATATTTAATTCTGTACTTTAAGCCGTTCGACGTTTTGAACCTCGTATCTCTATGTAAAGACTACACTCTTTTACTGTTGAATGTAATTAATTCTGATTATGGTTATCACTGTATTTTGGGATGTTACACAAATCAGAGTAGATGTTAACCATTCATGCATTATTTAAGATAAAACCTAATTTATTAATTAATGCATTCTAGATTATGTTCTTGCACTACACTCATCCCAACATTATGACAACTTCTTGTTAAAAAAATAACATACCAATAAAACAAATTATTTTAAATATATATATATATATATATATATATATATATTAATAATTAATATTATATTATAACAAATATTATATTAATATAATTTATTAAGTTTATTACGGCTGGGATTAACTCCTGTGTCACGTGCTAGACGAGGGTTTTTTGCAGCCATCTTCAAGTATTTTTTGATCTCTTTCAATTTCTTCATGGGATAGTAATACAACCCTCCTCCTCGATAAATTGCATATTTTTTGGTCTCTTTCAATTCCTGGCATAGTAATAACAACCCTCCTCTTGGATAAATTGCATAGCACGACCGATATGATTTTGCCATGTTCGCGTACTCTTGATTTGGTTCCATATTTTAATCACTCTCTTTTAAATAAATGTTTCTCTTTTTTAATTTTCATTTTGAATTTGAACATAAAAATAACATAGTCCTATTATTTGCATGATTGACAAAGTCATATCATTTGCATAATTGCCAAAGTGAAATTGCATGAATGACAAAGTCATATTATTTGCATGATTGACAAAGTGAAGTAGTTAGAAATTCAAAATATTTATGTTCTAACAATATTGAAATATTATTATTAAAGTTAGTTTATTTATTTATTTCAAATCTTAAAGTTTAAGATCCTTTAAATAAAAGTGGTGCAATTGTAAACCTGACTAGGAGAGAGAGGTTGGACGTTGGGACTAGAGTTATTGGCATCAATCATTGGTGTAACATTTGATTCAATAAGGCTGGGTGAATAGGCGTAAAGTGGTTGTCTTGATGCACTGTGTTTCTCTTAGTGTTATAAGGCTACCAAGTGATCTAACATGATTGGTAAAGATGCAGAGGTGGTTTGAGGTTGCTGTAAGTATTGACTAAACATGGTCTTGGCAAGAAAGAGAGTGCAGAGAGAAACCCTAGTGAATTCTAAGTATAGAGAAAAAGGGCTTTGAGCCCGAAAAGAAAAAAAAAACAAAAGAAGGGGAGAGAGAGCCTCTGCTTTTTTTTTCCACACCCTGGATTACATCCCTACACCCCTTTCATTTGGTCTTAAGCCTTTCTGCCAGGAAAAAAAAAAAGAGAAAGAAGGAATTGGACCTAACACACATTTTAGGATGCACTTTCATTTTCATCTTTACACCCCTGACAGACACCAAGTTCAGAAAAAAAAAGAATATTGGCCCAAACTAAAGAGCCTCAATTTCACTCCACACCTCTGATTTTTATCTATGTACCCGATGGGCTTTTCTCTTGCTTTATTTTTTATGCTTTTGTTTTCTTTTTATTAGTCAGTTTTTTATTGCACGTAACCCCTTGTATGATAGCCCACACCCCTTTGTTTTATTTAGGTTTAATCCTTTTCGACATCCCTATTTATGTACGAATGTCTCAGATGGGTCCTCGTTTTTTAAAGTGTATCAAAATGGTCCTTAATTTTGAAAATTGATATCAATTGAGTCCTTTCCGTTAAGTTGGCTGGACGACGTTAAAAAAATTGATGAGTGGATGCTGAGATGACGAACGAACGCTGTTCCACCAACGAACGAACGCTCGTCCACCAGAGAACGAACGCTCGTCGACCTCTTACAGCTGGACGACCGTTCGTTCCACACTGGACGACCGTTCGTTCGGTGGTCGACGAGCGTTTGTTCGTTGATGGACGAGCGTTCGTTCGCTGGTGGACGAGCGTTCGTTCGTCATCTCAGCATCCACTCATCAATTTTTTTAACGCCGTCCAGCCAACTTAACGGAAAGGACTCAATTGATATCAATTTTCAAAATTAAGGACCATTTTGATACACTTTAGAAAACGAGGACCCATATGAGACATTCTTACATAAATAGGGATGTCGAAAAGGATTAAACCTTTTATTTATACCTATTAGACTTGTTTGTTTCGTTCTCCATAAAAATTACAAAAAAATGAAGAAAGATAAAATATTAAAATTACAAATATTTTAAAAATCAAAATATATATTTTAAAGGTCAAGCACATGTGTGATCGCTCCCATCGTCCTTGTGCTAAAAACCTTTTCTATTTCTTTTATAAAAGGCTTAATTACCTACTTAGTCCCCATGTTCGGAGGTAATTTGCTGTTTAGTACCCGGTTTTAAAAATGTAGCCATTTGATACCCATGTTTTGAAATTTGTATCAATTGAATCCTACCCACTTAACGCCGTTATAAATCTAACGTTTTTCCTGAAATCAACTTTGAATTGTGGACGAGCGGTAGTGGACGAGCGTCCGAGCATCGTTGGACGAGCGTCCTCTTCTGTTGGACGAGCGTCCTCCACTGTTGGACGAGCGTCCTCCTCTTTTTGGACGAGCGTCCCTCACTGTTGGACGAGCGTCCTCCACTGTTGGACGAGCGTCCCTCACTGTTGGACGAGCGTCCTCCTCTGTTTGGACGAGCGTCCCTCACTGTTGGACGAGCGTCCTCCACTGTTGGACGAGCGTCCTCCTCTGTTTGGACGAGCGTCCTCCACTTTTGGACGAGCGTCCTCCACTGTTGGACGAGCGTCCTCCACTGTTGGACGAGCGTCCTCCTCTGTTTGGACGATCGTCCACAACCGCTCGTCCACAATTCAAAGTTGATGTCAGAAAAACGTTAGTGGATCAGAATAAATTTTCCAGGGTCCCACATCCGTCAGTGGACAAGGGCTCGTTTCTTTTGTTCAGAAACGAGGATTCAATGTACTGAAATACGTTCGTCCTTATTTATTAAAGGATGAACGCTCGTTAATTTATCAAAGTGGAACAAAGAATGAAAATGTCAATAATAGAAATGGTTAAGGTGTGCGAACGTTATTTTAAGTGAAATATTGAAAGTAGATTTTGAACGAACATTCCAAGGAGGAACGTCTCTATGATCTGAATGTGATAAGTTGTATAGTATGAACATGGTAAAATCGCTGATGGCTGTTCATCCTGATATTCCGTGAGTGCTCGTCCTCATGTAGAGGGGAGTAGGTCATGCGTGGGAATGGCAGGAGACTCTAGTCCTATTGAGTACTTTGGACTGATAGGGTTAACCTCGGGTGGCAGCTGATGGATGGTTCCAGTTACCACACCACCCGAGTGCACGAACGCCTGTGGTTACATGGATTCATACAGTCCGGACAGTCGTTATTTATGAGAATTGGACGATTTACTCTATGCTAATTCATTGGTGGATGTTTTGTATGTTAATTTCTTATGTTAAAATTGTATGTGAATTGTATGAATTAAATTACCTAAGCTCACCCTTGCAATTTCTTGTGTTGTCTACTGGTTATGTACGTCCGTCTTGTCAATGCAATGATCATCCGTGTGGATGTGAGCAGATGGAGAGGCGCCACTTGAAGAAATGCTAGAAGAAGAAAATTTGGATGACGCCAATCTGGTCGAAGTGGAGGTTAAAGCCGAGCAGTAGAGCGCTCGCTTCTTAGTAGTAGTTGTGGTTTGGATTGTATTTTTGTGACGTTCGGTTGCTTAGTTTTGGAAAACCGTTCATCCAGAGCTGGGTATTTTGTAGAAAATTTCTGATCTTTGTAAATGGTGGTACGTTCGGCTTTTAAGAGCTGTTGTATTAAGACTGTACTGTTAATTCTGTAAATGTGATTAGTTCTAATTAATGGTAATTACTATTTATTGGGATGTTACACATTCAAAATCTGAAACACATTGGCACATGGAGGTGTAACTGTGGCGCTTTTGTAACGAGAAGGAAAGGGGTTTATGTTAGGATTTTTATTATTTTTTCTATCAAGAAGAATTTAGTTATATGGTAGTACTGGAATTTTGAAGGTGCGGAAAGAAATAGTCTTGTTTTTATTACATTTTGGGCTGATTTTGTTTTATTCCATGCAGCCCCTACATGTATTAATCTCTGTGACGCTGAGATGTATGTTTATTAGACAGATTAGATTTAAAAATAAAGTTGTTTATTGACTATAAACCTATAATAAACTTGTAAAAGAACTTTAAAATCTTAGTAGGAATAAAACACGTTACCAGCATAAAATCTTAGTGTGCTTCCTGTCGCACCACACATAAAGCTCCTACAAAAAAGTCTCAAAGAGTACTACTAAAACACGTTACCAGCAAAGCAACCCCACCTCCAACATAGAACACATCACCAACAAACCAACCCCACCTCCCATCAACCCAAAAATAAGAGATTGGTCCCCCACAACCCCAAATCAATAAACCGATATAGCAAAAAATGACATTGGGACAAAAACTACAAAGCCTAAGACAGAAAAAATAAAATCAAAAACCTGTACCTCAAACCCAAAGACGACACACGCGACACAAATCGATACACCAAGCACAAGCCTCCACAATAAACCACTTCAGCGCCTGAATAACGTTCACAACAAACCACTAAACTGCCTCAAACATGAAAATGGGAACCATACAATAGTGGTGGAAATCGAGTTTTGAAAGAAAACTGAAATGGGGATTTAGATTCAAAAATGATTCTTTGACACGGTTAAAGCAAAGGTTTAATCCTTTACTACATCCCTATTTATGTACGAATTTCTCAATTGGGTCCTCGTTTTTTAAAGTGTATCAAAATGGTCCTTAATTTTGAAAATTCATATCAATTGAGTCCTTTCCGTTAAGTTGGCTGGACGGCGTTAAAAAAATTGATGAGTGAGACGCTCAGATGACGAACGAACGCTCGTCCAGCAGCGAACGACGCTCGTCCACCAGAGAGCGAACGCTCGTCGACCTCTTACTGCTGGACAACCGTTCGTTCCACACTGGACGACCGTTCGTTCTCTGGTGGACGAGCGTTCGTTCGCTGCTGGACGAGCGTTCGTTCGTCATCTGGACGAGCGCTCGTTCGTCATCTCAGCATCCACTCATCAATTTTTTTAACGCCGTCCAGCCAACTTAACGGAAAGGACTCAATTGATATCAATTTTCAAAATTAGGGACCATTTTGCTACGCTTTAAAAAACGAGGACCCAATTGAGACATTCGTACATAAATAGGGATGTAGTAAAGGATTAAACCTAAAGCAAATTACATTCATTTGACACGCGGTGGGCCCCGAAAACTGTCAACATCATGAAGGATAGTTTGGTCATTTGCTGTGCTGAGTTGGCTTGTAAAAAAGTAAATGAAACGTTGCGTTTCACTTGCTGGCTTAGGATCTGTGTGTGGGATTTCAAATTTCGAAGACGCTCGAGTTAACTTGCTGGCTTAGGATGTGTGGGATTTCAAATTTCAAATGTTCGAGCTAGGGTTAGGATTGAGAGAGAACGAGAGATAACGAGAGAACGAGAGAGATCGAGGGAGAAAACACAAACCCTACTCCATTGCTGGCATCGGAGGCTGGACGTGATAGGAAAAGTTTGTACCAGCGAAGGTGTAGCCGAAGGCAAAGTTCGTACCGGACGTGGTCGATGTGGAGCGCGGAAGGTTTGTCCCCTTTCTTATTTCTCCCCTTTGTACCGTTTGAATAATATAAAGTATGATACTGTTGTTCCTTTGTTCTTTTCTCATAATTTGTCTATCTTTGTTTTTATTTTTGGTATATTATCGGAAACCCTAGACTAAAGGGGGAAATGTCGTGAGAGATAAAATTCTGGATTGGGCAAACCTGTAGGATTATTTACTGTCCTTAGTGTTTTTGGGCTTGGTTTGCTTATTTGCAAAAGGGAATATTGCAATAAATGGATGAAGTGTGAGATGATTAGAAGAAATGGAAAAAGGGTAGTGTCGATGGAGAGCTAGAGAGTGAAAAAGTTCCACGAAATCAGAGGGAATAGTGATTGGAATAGTTTGCAAAATGGCACCCACCCAGCACGGTTATTCTGCTCAGCAGCAGCATGAAATGCAACGCAAACGTTTCTAACTGTCTTGGCGCCAATGCTGGAGCTACTTCCCATGAACTGATTGAAATGATTCCCCTTTTTGTTATAGTCCGAAAACTCCCTGTCCATGCTGCATTCGCTCCCTCTATGTTCCTTAATTATTTTGTGTTTGATGATATTTTTTTTGCGTTAGAAAAAGGGAAATATTGTCATGAGAGTTGAACATCAGTTTAAGGTGTCCTGAATTTTTCATACATTTGCTTCTGGCACCATTTTATTTTTAATTTATGTATTGTATATGTTATGTACCTGCATCCACTGTTTTTTACTGAGAGATAAATTTGCTTTGGAATCCATCACATATATTTTATTTCTATCACTACTAGGTTGCCCTTTCTTGGTCAGTTGTATTAGCATTTTGCATTGTGCCCTGTTTGCCCCTAGATATATTGCGTGATTATGTTGTTTGTGGTTTGTATATGGTGTTTGGCCACTGTTATTTATAACTCCTTGGATTTTATGTAGAGAATGGTTTCATCTAATTTATGAATTTAAATATAGAGTATTCTTTCATAGAGCTAAGTGCTTGATTGTTACGATCTAAGGTAGGGGTAATAATAAGGGTTAGAAAGTAGATGAGCAGAGAGAATATTTAGTATAAGTTAATTAGAGTAAATAAATATAGTATAAGTTAATTAGAGTAAATAAATATATATTTAGGGAAATATTCAATATAAGATATTTATAATTAAGGATATATGTAGGATAATATACGGAGAGATATTTATATTAAATATAGGGATATTTATATTAAATATAGGGATATTTATATTAAATATTGAATATTAAATATAGGGATATTTATATTAAATATTAAATATAAGGATATTTATATTAAATGCAGATATATTCTAGAGGAATATTTAATAAGAGATGGGCGGGAAATAATTAATATAAATAAGGGTAGAGTCTAGGGTTAAAGGGATGCTTTTGATCATTGAGTTTTGTGACAGACATTATTGTCTTGTGAGGGAGGTTATGCTCTCGAAGTAATTGAAGGAGGTTATGCTCCCAATTATTGTTTACCTTTGTTTATTCAGATATTATCATCAATAAAAGAGATTCATTTATCCAATATCATTCGTTTATTGTTTTGTTACGTGTGAGAGAGTGTGAAAGGTTACATTTGGTTAGTTTACGTACTCAGGTACGTAACAATTGGTCCAACCTGCCGGATCGTCAAGGGAGGAAACTGCCGGATCCTAATAGAGACGAGTGAAAGACATCATGGAGGAAAGAATAAATGCAGTTGAAGGGAAACTGGAGAGCATGGAGCAGAGACTAAAGAACATGGAGTTCTCCCTAAGGAGGTTGAAGGCAGAGTTGAGTGGAATACGCCATGAAGTCCAAGCTCCAAATGGGAAGGGACTGCTGGAACCGAACGATAGTGGACTAAAGGATTCGAACGTGGTCGAACTGCCAGAACTGAACGATAGCAGACTGCTGGATCTGAACGTGAAAGAACGGACGGAACCTATAGAGAGAGGACTTACCGAGCCGAACGGGAGGAGACGGCCAGAACCGAGCGTGAGAAAACTACCTGAACCAAACGGTCTAGTATTGGAAGGAAGAATGAAGGCTTTGGAAGGAAGGGCAAATGGAAGAATCAATACCTTGGAAAGAACAATGGAGTCTGTGAAGAGATGGGCCGACAAAAAGAACAGGGGGCTTGCAGTGTTTGGTACACTGGCAGAAGGAAAAGAGCGACGTGAAGTACTGAAAGACATTGAAAACCATTCCCTCAGGGCTTATGATTTAGGAGAAGTGGTAACCATAATGCTCGACGAAGAATGGAAGACATTAGAGAAGGTTTTACCACCACCCGAACCTCCAGACATGAATTGATGAGGAGCCATGAGATCTAGCTCTCCGTTTCCAACCTTGAGGACAAGGTTGTTTTGCAGCGGGGTGTAATGTTACGATCTAAGGTAGGGGTAATAATAAGGGTTAGAAAGTAGATGAGCAGAGAGAATATTTAGTATAAGTTAATTAGAGTAAATAAATATAGTATAAGTTAATTAGAGTAAATAAATATATATTTAGGGAAATATTCAATATAAGATATTTATAATTAAGGATATATGTAGGATAATATACGGAGAGATATTTATATTAAATATAGGGATATTTATATTAAATATTGAATATTAAATATAGGGATATTTATATTAAATATTAAATATAAGGATATTTATATTAAATGCAGATATATTCTAGAGGAATATTTAATAAGAGATGGGCGGGAAATAATTAATATAAATAAGGGTAGAGTCTAGGGTTAAAGGGATGCTTTTGATCATTGAGTTTTGTGACAGACATTATTGTCTTGTGAGGGAGGTTATGCTCTCGAAGTAATTGAAGGAGGTTATGCTCCCAATTATTGTTTACCTTTGTTTATTCAGATATTATCATCAATAAAAGAGATTCATTTATCCAATATCATTCGTTTATTGTTTTGTTACGTGTGAGAGAGTGTGAAAGGTTACATTTGGTTAGTTTACGTACTCAGGTACGTAACATTGATTAACACCAAAAGTTTCTTTGTCCATTTTTTCTCTTTCTAGTGTCCTTGTGGAATCAGCTCTTACGAAATTAATTGTTTTGCATGTATTACCCTATGACAATTGATGCAGGAGTTAGATTTTACAAATGTTGGTGAACTTGAAGATTGCATGATTACCCTATGACAAATGTATGTATTCCCTTCCCCAGAGTATTTAATGCTTTCCTACTATCCACACAATCATTATTACCACTATTTTATTTTTTATCTTGTCTTTTTGTAGAATGTTTGATATAATTAGGTTAATAAATTGGTAGGTTGAAACGATATTTGATGAATGACAGACATGATTTTTAATTTTCTACCTTTTATGGCTTGAAGTCTAACTTGTTTATTTTATGGACATTCAGTACAAACCATAGAGATAGTTGGAAGAGTCATTATGGAGAAACAGGTTTGAATACACATGATGATTTATTATGTTTTTAAAATTAATTTGGTGAAATGCTTTGTCTGACTTATTGTTACGTGCCTGACCACGTAACTTGCCTTCACACCGTGAACGGAACAATACCCAAGTGAATAAAATTCCTTTATTATTGAATCTCTGGAAATAACGAACACAACCAATGACTGGGAGCAGGTTCTCCTTCAGTCACACGAGAGCATAACCTCTCTTACAATATTTCATTCATCAAAAAACATATCCTGACCCTAGATGCCTCTCCTAATTAATACTAATTACTCCTTCCAGAAATG
The DNA here is from genome assembly GCA_027742785.1 of Vigna reflexopilosa. Classification (NCBI taxonomy): domain Eukaryota; kingdom Viridiplantae; phylum Streptophyta; class Magnoliopsida; order Fabales; family Fabaceae; genus Vigna; species Vigna reflexopilosa. The sequence continues at coordinate 3,081,312 of CM050923.1, forward strand.
GTAAGGAATAATCATAATTGCCAATTTATTATAATTAAACTTAATTGCCTATTTAATATAATTATCTGGAAAGAATAAATCTATCCTTATTAACTCTATTTATTACTGCCTTAATTATAGTAATAATCTGCCTATCCTTCCGTTTGCCATCTATTTAGGACGTTCGTCTCCTCGCCCATCGTAGGGACGCTCGTCCTCACGATATTGTTAGGACGTTCGTCCATGTTCTGCTCGTCCTCGCTCGTCCTCGCCACTTGCTCCGAACGTTCGTCCATGTTAGGACGTTCGTCCATGTTCTGCTCGTCCTCGCTCGTCCTCGCCACTTGCTCCGAACGTTCGTCCTCGCCCATCATCTTCCTCCTGTATTTCTTTCTCTCATACACTCGCCAGGTCCTAACATTACCCATCCCCTGAAGATCAACCTTGTCCCCAAGGTTGAAGTCAGGATATTGGTCTTGGATGGTAAGGGCATCTTCCCATGTAGCCTCGTCAGGTCCTCCCCCTTGCCATTCGACCAAGACTTCCTGCCGTGCGTCCTCCCCCTGGTGCACTTGCCTGTTGTCCAACACTCTGACCGGTCGCGGAGAAGGTTCTTCCACCTCCAAATCTTTGGGTAACTCTGACTCGACCTGGTGGTCCCCTACTGCCTTCTTTAATTGTGACACATGGAACACGGGATGTATGCGGGCGGTCTCTGGTAATTGCAGCTTAAATGCGACTGCTCCTATCCGCTGAATGACCAAAAAAGGACCAAAATAGCGAGCGGCCAATTTAGACTGCACCATGGACGACATTGTCGTTTGGCGGTGAGGTCTAATCTTCAGATAGACCCAATCTCCCACTCCTACTTGGGACGGTCTTCTTGCCTTATCTGCCTGCCGTACCATTAATTCCTGTGCCCTGGCGAGATGGAACTTTAGCTGGCGGAGTGCTTCGTCTCTCGTCTGTAATTCCTGACTGACGGACTCCACTAAGGTTTCTCCTGGGACGAACCTATGCAGGGAAGGTGGCGGTCGTCCGTAGACAGTTTCAAATGGCGTGCATTTGGCTGATTCCTGATAACTGGTGTTGTACCAATATTCAGCCCATGGAATCACAGTGCTCCAGCCCTTGGGCTGCTCAGAACAAAAACATCTCAGATACCCTTCCAGGACCCTGTTGAGAACCTCCGTCTGCCCATCCGTCTCCGGGTGATAGGCTGTGCTCATCTTCAGTTGCGTGCCTTGTAACTTGAACAACTCCTTCCAAAAGTTACTTAAGAACAGTGGATCCCGGTCACTTACGATCGAGAGTGGTACCCCATGTAAGCGGACAACCTCTTTCACGAAGATTTCGGCTATTGTGCGAGCGGAATATGGGTGTTTCAGGGGTATGAAGTGTCCGTATTTGCTGAGTCGATCCACCACCACTAATACAGCATCATATCCTTTAGACTTGGGTAGTTTGACAATAAAATCCATACTTATCTCCTCCCAGATGGCGTTGGGAATGGGTAACGGCTGCAGCAGTCCTTGCGGAGATGAGGTTAGATATTTATGCTGTTGACAGACTAGACAGTGGGCCACGAATTCGGTCACTGCTTTCTTCATTCCCACCCAATAAAGCGATTGTGCCACCTTGCGGTACGTCCGGTAAACCCCTGAATGGCCTCCTGTATGTGTGGAATGAAATTCGGCTATCAGCTTGGGCACCCAGGCCGAACGGCCTGACAGCACGAGCCTCCCTTTATAGTGCAAACGCTCGTTCTCCAGCGTGTACGAGGGGTGGGAGTTGGGGTCTTTCTTCAAGTCCTCAATCACCTTCCGTAACTCCTCATCCGCCTCGACTTCCTCCAAAATCTCTCTGAAATCTTGCCAATATGGCCGGACCACCACCGTCAACTCCTTCTCGTCCCGCAGCTCATCCTCATCCTTGCGTGATAGGGCGTCAGCCACCTTGTTGGTCACCCCGGATTTGTACACGATCTCAAAGTCGTATCCCAGGAGCTTTGCCAGCCAATTCTGCTGATTTTGAGTGGTGATGCGTTGTTCCAAGAGATACTTCAAACTTCTCTGATCCGTGTGAACCACAAACCGTTGCCCCAATAGGTACGGCCTCCAATGTTGTATGGCCAAAACCAGCGCCATGAGTTCCTTCTCATAGATCGACTTCCCTAACGTTCCTTCCGACAGCGCTTTGCTAAAGAAAGCTATGGGCTGCTTCCCTTGCATGAGTACCGCTCCTATCCCCCTTCCGGATGCGTCACACTCAATGTGGAACGGCTGGTTAAAATCCGGAAGAATCAATACCGGTGCTGTCGTTATGGCCTTCTTCAACTTAAGCATGGCGTCCTCTGCTTGCTCCGTCCACGCGAACTGTCCTTTCTTGAGGAGGTCGGTCAAGGGCCGGGCAATCTTCCCATAGTCTTTTATGAACCTTCTGTAGTAGCCTGTCAGCCCTAGGAAACCCCTCAAAGCCTTTACCGTCTTCGGTTTCTCCCACTCCAGCACTGCCCGCACCTTGTCCTCGTCCATCTCCACCCCCTTCTCTGATATCCGATGGCCCAGATACCCTATTTGAGTTCTGCCGAATTCGCACTTCTTCCGGTTGGCCACCCATCTATGTGCCACCAATTCCTTTAGCACCGTCGCGACCTGTGCCAAGTGCTCGTCCCAGGTGCGGCTATACACCAGTATATCATCAAAGAATACCAGTACGAACTTCCGCAGGTAAGGCTGTAACAGTTGGTTCATGGCACTCTGAAAAGTGGCTGGCGCGTTGGTTAGGCCGAACGGCATGACCATGAATTCGTAGTGGCCCTGGTGCGTCCGGAAAGCCGTCTTCTCTATGTCACCGGCTCCCATTCGTATTTGATGATAGCCTGACTTTAAATCCACCTTCGAAAAGTACTTGGCTCCCCGCAGTTCGTCCAACAACTCCTCTATCAAGGGAATAGGGAATTTGTCAGGCACGGTGGCTCGGTTTAGGGCCCTGTAGTCCACACAAAACCGCCAACTGCCATCCTTCTTTTTCACCAAAATTACAGGGCTTGAATATGGGCTGGTGCTTGACCTTATGACGCCTGCCGCCAGCATTTCCGCCACCTGTTTCTCAATCTCCGCCTTCATTACATGGGGATATCTGTACGGCCTTACATTGACGGGGTCTGTACCATCCTTCAAGGGAATTCGATGAACCATTCCTCTATCAGGAGGTAGTCCCTCCGGCTCGTGAAACACTTCAACGTATCGCTCCAGGATTCGCTGCATGTCGAGCGTCTGCGTCCGAGTCAGTTCTGGACCGAACGTCTCTTTTTCCGGAACGTACGGTTTGGGTTCCTTCTCCTTCTCTGTCTTCCTTAACTCCCACACTAATAACCAGACCTCGACTTCCGTCATTTTAAGCAAAGCTGACGGTTCCACCAACCTCCTAGTTAGCGTTGGGTCTCCCTTGATAATCACCCTGTTCCCTGCTTGTACGTACGCCATGGTTAGCTGCCTCCAGTTTATGACTACCTCGCCCAGCTTAGCCAACCATTCGACCCCCAGGATCACATCTACTCCGCCCAATTCGAACAAGTGAAAACGTTCGTTGATCACAATATCCCCTACCTGGATCGTTACTGGCTCACAACATCCTCGCGTCTCCTTCCTCCGTCCATCCCCCAAGCTCACCCGGTAGGGTGGTGTATCCACTACGGGTAAGGATAGTTCTTCTACCAATTCCCTGCTTATGAAGTTGTGGCTGGCGCCACTGTCAATTAGGATCAGCACCTGCTGCGTCCCGATCTGGCCGTGCAGCTTCATCGTCTGGGGCTGGGTGAGCCCTCCGGCTGAGAAAGCAGACAGCTCCAGTTGTTCACATTCTACCTCCACCTCTTCTTCCCCTCCTGGCTCCTCTTCTTCGGCCAATATCAGCGTCCGAATTCCTCTTTCTGGACAGCGGTGGCCTGGACCGTACGGTCCTCCGCATCGGAAACACTTCCCCTCCTCCCTGCGCTTGACGTACTCTGCGTACGGTAAATCCCGTACGTTCCTGCCTTGCACGTTAGAGAACGTGCGCTCATCCCCCCTCCTGGGGCCTCCTTCGGCGTTCGTTCGGTTCTGGTTGTTGCGGCTAGGGTCCACCCTTACCACTGAACCGCTCGTCTTTCCCCACGACTGCCCTTTGTTGCTGATTCCTCCACTCACCCGCGTTCCTGCTTGGAACGCCTCTACGTCCCTGGCTAGTCTCATGACATCCATAAAGTCCTTTGGGTCTAGCAACCTGAGTTGGTTACGTATCCCCTCTTGTAGGCCGGCCATGAAATACCCCATTAATTGTGCCTCGGGTATTTGTTCTGCTTGACTCACCAACACCTCGAATTCCTGGATGTAGTCTCCCACGGAACCCGACTGTCTACATGCTGCCAGTCTCTCAAAGACCGTTCCTTGATTTCGGCCTCCAAACCGAACCACTAATGCCTCTTTTAACCCGGCCCATGACCGGTTTCTGGCTTTCTCCCTCCAAAACCTGAACCAGTGTCCTGCTATTCCCTCCATGCTGATGTACGCCAGTCGCAACTTCTCGTCCTCGGGCACCCCTTGGAGTTCGAAGAATTTGTCCGCCCTATAAATCCAGTTCATAGGTTCGCTGCCTTCGAACACGGGCAATTCAACCTTCTTCCTCCAATAAGGTTGCTCTTCTCGGTGTCCCCCTCCTGAGCCTCCTCCAGCTCTCTCATCCTCGTCATTCCTTCTTCCATTTACTGACCCCTGGCTACTATCCAGGCGTCCCTCCTCCCGTCGACCTCGCTCGCCTAGTATCCTTACTAGTTCCTGGACTGCCGATTCCAGCCCGCCCATGGAAATTTCTAGGGTCTCTATCCTCCCGTCCATAGCAGTCATTTTTCCCTCCATTACGCTCTCCTCCCTTCAATATGATCCGGCAGGTCGGACCAATTGTTACGTGCCTGACCACGTAACTTGCCTTCACACCGTGAACGGAACAATACCCAAGTGAATAAAATTCCTTTATTATTGAATCTCTGGAAATAACGAACACAACCAATGACTGGGAGCAGGTTCTCCTTCAGTCACACGAGAGCATAACCTCTCTTACAATATTTCATTCATCAAAAAACATATCCTGACCCTAGATGCCTCTCCTAATTAATACTAATTACTCCTTCCAGAAATGGTAAGGAATAATCATAATTGCCAATTTATTATAATTAAACTTAATTGCCTATTTAATATAATTATCTGGAAAGAATAAATCTATCCTTATTAACTCTATTTATTACTGCCTTAATTATAGTAATAATCTGCCTATCCTTCCGTTTGCCATCTATTTAGGACGTTCGTCTCCTCGCCCATCGTAGGGACGCTCGTCCTCACGATATTGTTAGGACGTTCGTCCATGTTCTGCTCGTCCTCGCTCGTCCTCGCCACTTGCTCCGAACGTTCGTCCATGTTAGGACGTTCGTCCATGTTCTGCTCGTCCTCGCTCGTCCTCGCCACTTGCTCCGAACGTTCGTCCTCGCCCATCATCTTCCTCCTGTATTTCTTTCTCTCATACACTCGCCAGGTCCTAACACTTATTCAATTGTATACTTTGATGTATAGGTTTATGTACGGCATTCATGCAGGACAAAATACTTGGCACATGTGAACACATTATTAACAGATGTGCAAAAGACATTGATACAAACAACTCCTTTTGCATGGCTATTGTCCATTGATGTGGATGCCAAAATGAGTAGGACACTACTTTTAGAATTGTGTAGTAGATGGTCAGAGAGGAGGGGCGGGTTTGAAGTTAGGTCTGTCTTTATTCCATTCACCAAGTTAGACCTTTGTTTAGGTTTAGGGGTTAGGGTTAATGGAGAGATGTTTAAGTTGTTTAAAGACGAAGTTGATTGTCATACTAGGAGATTGTTTGACACAATTGATGTAAGTGTTCATAATGTTTATGAAGAAATTCAAAAGCATATAAAAGGGGATGAAGTAAGTGATGTTTGTAGATTATATTTATTGTTAGGGTTGAGTGAGTTTTTCTTCCCAAATAGAGGTGGAAAAGTTCCCTCAGGTTTATTTGAATTATTAGATGATTTATCCTGTATTGGAAAATATAACTGGGGGCGTGTTATTTATGAGTATTTGGTTTCTAGTTTGTGTGATGTTGCATTGTGTGTGGGAAAGAGACAAAACAGATCACACTGTCATGTGGTTGGTTGTGTATTTGCATTACAGGTATATTTTGATGTTAGTTACAGAAGTTATTGTGTTATAACTTACAATTGTTACTTTTCTGAAATTGAAGTTTGTATGTAACAGATCTGGGCAATGGAACATGTTTTGTACGGTCAGAAGAAGTTGGCTAAAACAAATAGTTGTTTACCTAGAATCCTTCATTGGATATGTTACGTGCCTGACCACGTAACTTGCCTTCACACCGTGAACGGAACAATACCCAAGTGAATAAAATTCCTTTATTATTGAATCTCTGGAAATAACGAACACAACCAATGACTGGGAGCAGGTTCTCCTTCAGTCACACGAGAGCATAACCTCTCTTCAATATTTCATTCATCAAAAAACATATCCTGACCCTAGATGCCTCTCCTAATTAATACTAATTACTCCTTCCAGAAATGGTAAGGAATAATCATAATTGCCAATTTATTATAATTAAACTTAATTGCCTATTTAATATAATTATCTGGAAAGAATAAATCTATCCTTATTAACTCTATTTATTACTGCCTTAATTATAGTAATAATCTGCCTATCCTTCCGTTTGCCATCTATTTAGGACGTTCGTCTCCTCGCCCATCGTAGGGACGCTCGTCCTCACGATATTGTTAGGACGTTCGTCCATGTTCTGCTCGTCCTCGCTCGTCCTCGCCACTTGCTCCGAACGTTCGTCCATGTTAGGACGTTCGTCCATGTTCTGCTCGTCCTCGCTCGTCCTCGCCACTTGCTCCGAACGTTCGTCCTCGCCCATCATCTTCCTCCTGTATTTCTTTCTCTCATACACTCGCCAGGTCCTAACATTACCCATCCCCTGAAGATCAACCTTGTCCCCAAGGTTGAAGTCAGGATATTGGTCTTGGATGGTAAGGGCATCTTCCCATGTAGCCTCGTCAGGTCCTCCCCCTTGCCATTCGACCAAGACTTCCTGCCGTGCGTCCTCCCCCTGGTGCACTTGCCTGTTGTCCAACACTCTGACCGGTCGCGGAGAAGGTTCTTCCACCTCCAAATCTTTGGGTAACTCTGACTCGACCTGGTGGTCCCCTACTGCCTTCTTTAATTGTGACACATGGAACACGGGATGTATGCGGGCGGTCTCTGGTAATTGCAGCTTAAATGCGACTGCTCCTATCCGCTGAATGACCAAAAAGGACCAAAATAGCGAGCGGCCAATTTAGACTGCACCATGGACGACATTGTCGTTTGGCGGTGAGGTCTAATCTTCAGATAGACCCAATCTCCCACTCCTACTTGGGACGGTCTTCTTGCCTTATCTGCCTGCCGTACCATTAATTCCTGTGCCCTGGCGAGATGGAACTTTAGCTGGCGGAGTGCTTCGTCTCTCGTCTGTAATTCCTGACTGACGGACTCCACTAAGGTTTCTCCTGGGACGAACCTATGCAGGGAAGGTGGCGGTCGTCCGTAGACAGTTTCAAATGGCGTGCATTTGGCTGATTCCTGATAACTGGTGTTGTACCAATATTCAGCCCATGGAATCACAGTGCTCCAGCCCTTGGGCTGCTCAGAACAAAAACATCTCAGATACCCTTCCAGGACCCTGTTGAGAACCTCCGTCTGCCCATCCGTCTCCGGGTGATAGGCTGTGCTCATCTTCAGTTGCGTGCCTTGTAACTTGAACAACTCCTTCCAAAAGTTACTTAAGAACAGTGGATCCCGGTCACTTACGATCGAGAGTGGTACCCCATGTAAGCGGACAACCTCTTTCACGAAGATTTCGGCTATTGTGCGAGCGGAATATGGGTGTTTCAGGGGTATGAAGTGTCCGTATTTGCTGAGTCGATCCACCACCACTAATACAGCATCATATCCTTTAGACTTGGGTAGTTTGACAATAAAATCCATACTTATCTCCTCCCAGATGGCGTTGGGAATGGGTAACGGCTGCAGCAGTCCTTGCGGAGATGAGGTTAGATATTTATGCTGTTGACAGACTAGACAGTGGGCCACGAATTCGGTCACTGCTTTCTTCATTCCCACCCAATAAAGCGATTGTGCCACCTTGCGGTACGTCCGGTAAACCCCTGAATGGCCTCCTGTATGTGTGGAATGAAATTCGGCTATCAGCTTGGGCACCCAGGCCGAACGGCCTGACAGCACGAGCCTCCCTTTATAGTGCAAACGCTCGTTCTCCAGCGTGTACGAGGGGTGGGAGTTGGGGTCTTTCTTCAAGTCCTCAATCACCTTCCGTAACTCCTCATCCGCCTCGACTTCCTCCAAAATCTCTCTGAAATCTTGCCAATATGGCCGGACCACCACCGTCAACTCCTTCTCGTCCCGCAGCTCATCCTCATCCTTGCGTGATAGGGCGTCAGCCACCTTGTTGGTCACCCCGGATTTGTACACGATCTCAAAGTCGTATCCCAGGAGCTTTGCCAGCCAATTCTGCTGATTTTGAGTGGTGATGCGTTGTTCCAAGAGATACTTCAAACTTCTCTGATCCGTGTGAACCACAAACCGTTGCCCCAATAGGTACGGCCTCCAATGTTGTATGGCCAAAACCAGCGCCATGAGTTCCTTCTCATAGATCGACTTCCCTAACGTTCCTTCCGACAGCGCTTTGCTAAAGAAAGCTATGGGCTGCTTCCCTTGCATGAGTACCGCTCCTATCCCCCTTCCGGATGCGTCACACTCAATGTGGAACGGCTGGTTAAAATCCGGAAGAATCAATACCGGTGCTGTCGTTATGGCCTTCTTCAACTTAAGCATGGCGTCCTCTGCTTGCTCCGTCCACGCGAACTGTCCTTTCTTGAGGAGGTCGGTCAAGGGCCGGGCAATCTTCCCATAGTCTTTTATGAACCTTCTGTAGTAGCCTGTCAGCCCTAGGAAACCCCTCAAAGCCTTTACCGTCTTCGGTTTCTCCCACTCCAGCACTGCCCGCACCTTGTCCTCGTCCATCTCCACCCCCTTCTCTGATATCCGATGGCCCAGATACCCTATTTGAGTTCTGCCGAATTCGCACTTCTTCCGGTTGGCCACCCATCTATGTGCCACCAATTCCTTTAGCACCGTCGCGACCTGTGCCAAGTGCTCGTCCCAGGTGCGGCTATACACCAGTATATCATCAAAGAATACCAGTACGAACTTCCGCAGGTAAGGCTGTAACAGTTGGTTCATGGCACTCTGAAAAGTGGCTGGCGCGTTGGTTAGGCCGAACGGCATGACCATGAATTCGTAGTGGCCCTGGTGCGTCCGGAAAGCCGTCTTCTCTATGTCACCGGCTCCCATTCGTATTTGATGATAGCCTGACTTTAAATCCACCTTCGAAAAGTACTTGGCTCCCCGCAGTTCGTCCAACAACTCCTCTATCAAGGGAATAGGGAATTTGTCAGGCACGGTGGCTCGGTTTAGGGCCCTGTAGTCCACACAAAACCGCCAACTGCCATCCTTCTTTTTCACCAAAATTACAGGGCTTGAATATGGGCTGGTGCTTGACCTTATGACGCCTGCCGCCAGCATTTCCGCCACCTGTTTCTCAATCTCCGCCTTCATTACATGGGGATATCTGTACGGCCTTACATTGACGGGGTCTGTACCATCCTTCAAGGGAATTCGATGAACCATTCCTCTATCAGGAGGTAGTCCCTCCGGCTCGTGAAACACTTCAACGTATCGCTCCAGGATTCGCTGCATGTCGAGCGTCTGCGTCCGAGTCAGTTCTGGACCGAACGTCTCTTTTTCCGGAACGTACGGTTTGGGTTCCTTCTCCTTCTCTGTCTTCCTTAACTCCCACACTAATAACCAGACCTCGACTTCCGTCATTTTAAGCAAAGCTGACGGTTCCACCAACCTCCTAGTTAGCGTTGGGTCTCCCTTGATAATCACCCTGTTCCCTGCTTGTACGTACGCCATGGTTAGCTGCCTCCAGTTTATGACTACCTCGCCCAGCTTAGCCAACCATTCGACCCCCAGGATCACATCTACTCCGCCCAATTCGAACAAGTGAAAACGTTCGTTGATCACAATATCCCCTACCTGGATCGTTACTGGCTCACAACATCCTCGCGTCTCCTTCCTCCGTCCATCCCCCAAGCTCACCCGGTAGGGTGGTGTATCCACTACGGGTAAGGATAGTTCTTCTACCAATTCCCTGCTTATGAAGTTGTGGCTGGCGCCACTGTCAATTAGGATCAGCACCTGCTGCGTCCCGATCTGGCCGTGCAGCTTCATCGTCTGGGGCTGGGTGAGCCCTCCGGCTGAGAAAGCAGACAGCTCCAGTTGTTCACATTCTACCTCCACCTCTTCTTCCCCTCCTGGCTCCTCTTCTTCGGCCAATATCAGCGTCCGAATTCCTCTTTCTGGACAGCGGTGGCCTGGACCGTACGGTCCTCCGCATCGGAAACACTTCCCCTCCTCCCTGCGCTTGACGTACTCTGCGTACGGTAAATCCCGTACGTTCCTGCCTTGCACGTTAGAGAACGTGCGCTCATCCCCCCTCCTGGGGCCTCCTTCGGCGTTCGTTCGGTTCTGGTTGTTGCGGCTAGGGTCCACCCTTACCACGGAACCGCTCGTCTTTCCCCACGACTGCCCTTTGTTGCTGATTCCTCCACTCACCCGCGTTCCTGCTTGGAACGCCTCTACGTCCCTGGCTAGTCTCATGACATCCATAAAGTCCTTTGGGTCTAGCAACCTGAGTTGGTTACGTATCCCCTCTTGTAGGCCGGCCATGAAATACCCCATTAATTGTGCCTCGGGTATTTGTTCTGCTTGACTCACCAACACCTCGAATTCCTGGATGTAGTCTCCCACGGAACCCGACTGTCTACATGCTGCCAGTCTCTCAAAGACCGTTCCTTGATTTCGGCCTCCAAACCGAACCACTAATGCCTCTTTTAACCCGGCCCATGACCGGTTTCTGGCTTTCTCCCTCCAAAACCTGAACCAGTGTCCTGCTATTCCCTCCATGCTGATGTACGCCAGTCGCAACTTCTCGTCCTCGGGCACCCCTTGGAGTTCGAAGAATTTGTCCGCCCTATAAATCCAGTTCATAGGTTCGCTGCCTTCGAACACGGGCAATTCAACCTTCTTCCTCCAATAAGGTTGCTCTTCTCGGTGTCCCCCTCCTGAGCCTCCTCCAGCTCTCTCATCCTCGTCATTCCTTCTTCCATTTACTGACCCCTGGCTACTATCCAGGCGTCCCTCCTCCCGTCGACCTCGCTCGCCTAGTATCCTTACTAGTTCCTGGACTGCCGATTCCAGCCCGCCCATGGAAATTTCTAGGGTCTCTATCCTCCCGTCCATAGCAGTCATTTTTCCCTCCATTACGCTCTCCTCCCTTCAATATGATCCGGCAGGTCGGACCAATTGTTACGTGCCTGACCACGTAACTTGCCTTCACACCGTGAACGGAACAATACCCAAGTGAATAAAATTCCTTTATTATTGAATCTCTGGAAATAACGAACACAACCAATGACTGGGAGCAGGTTCTCCTTCAGTCACACGAGAGCATAACCTCTCTTCAATATTTCATTCATCAAAAAACATATCCTGACCCTAGATGCCTCTCCTAATTAATACTAATTACTCCTTCCAGAAATGGTAAGGAATAATCATAATTGCCAATTTATTATAATTAAACTTAATTGCCTATTTAATATAATTATCTGGAAAGAATAAATCTATCCTTATTAACTCTATTTATTACTGCCTTAATTATAGTAATAATCTGCCTATCCTTCCGTTTGCCATCTATTTAGGACGTTCGTCTCCTCGCCCATCGTAGGGACGCTCGTCCTCACGATATTGTTAGGACGTTCGTCCATGTTCTGCTCGTCCTCGCTCGTCCTCGCCACTTGCTCCGAACGTTCGTCCATGTTAGGACGTTCGTCCATGTTCTGCTCGTCCTCGCTCGTCCTCGCCACTTGCTCCGAACGTTCGTCCTCGCCCATCATCTTCCTCCTGTATTTCTTTCTCTCATACACTCGCCAGGTCCTAACAGGATACATGTTAAAGTTGGTGAAGCAGAAATTGAGAAAGCCTTTCTGTGTACGTCTATCAATACCAATTGATACCAACAAGCCTCCAACACGCTCCGTTGATGACATTCTATCGAAATTGATTCCACCTCTTCACAAACCTGAAGGCACTGGATGAAAGAAGAACAATATAAATGCAACAAGTTTAAAACTTTCATAATTTCCTTGCCTGTATTTCAGATTTATCGTTGTTGTTTGTTGTCGAATATTGTGCGTGGTCACATGGATGTGTTATTTAGAAAAATTTGTGAACTACTTAACTTATGTTGATCAATTTGTTGTTGCATTAAGGGCTTATGTAATGTTCGTTATGTTATAAGTTTTATATGAAGTTCATTTCGTGAAAATTAAAAGTGTTTAACTTTATGGACAACTTTATTCGGTTATTTATTGAATTGGTTTTCTACAACAAAACAAGTGGTTATTTATGCAATTTGGTTTTGTACACCATGACGAGCGTCCAATTTTCTGGAGGAGCGTCCAATTTTCTGGACGAGCGTCCAATTTTCTGGACGAGCGTCCACTTCTGGACGACCGTCTGAACGAGGGTCCTTCTGGATGAGCGTATGGACGAGCGTCCACATCTGGACGACCGTCGTTCTCAATGAGCGTCTGGACGACCGTCCATCTGGTCCAGCGTCTGCACGAGCGCTAGACGAGCGTCCATGTGCCAGCGACGGACGTATGGACGTATGGACGAGCGTCCACTAGCAGATCGAGCGTCCATCTCGTCCAGCGTCTGCACGAGCGCTACACGAGCGTCCATGTGGCAGTGTCGGACCTATGGACGAGCGTCCACTACCAGATCGAGCGTCCACTTCATATTCTGTGGACGACCGTCCTCTTGTGCGTGCAGGGGGCGACGAGCGTCAGCTTGCTATGAAATGTTCGTGCGCTCGCTATGTGACGAGCGTCCTGGGCGACAGGGTGATGTGCTAAAACGCTGGACGCTCGGTCAGCTGTACAGAACGAACGCTCGGTCACGTGTAGAGAGCGCTCGTTCACTAAATGCATAGGCGCTGATTTGGTTACAATAACTGGTTATGTTGTTAGACCTTTGTGGTTATTTCTGAATTTTATTTTGTACAACAATATTACTGGTTAAATTCAATATCAAAGTTTTAATTCTTTGATGCAGTAACTGGATATATGGACAACTTTATTCGGTTATTTACTGAAGGACAACTTTATTCGGTTATTCGGTTAAATTCAATATTCGTTGTTTTGATGATTTGATTTAGGATAACTGTAATTTTATATGAACACCATTATAACTATTTCATGGATAACTGTAATATTTGAAACGTACAATGTATCATTTTGTTGTGTATGTTGTGTAACTGAATCTCTATTAATGGTGTGTTATAATGAATTTAATTATGTCATACAAAATGGTGCCTAAAAGTCAGTTTTTTGTCCAATGGTGACCTGTGTTCAACTGACTGAGTACCTGTGTTGGACTTTCTGTACAAATTCCCAATTTCTCTCGGGTAATCGTTTACAGGGGTCCTGTAAACGATTACCAGCCCCTTTTTTCAGCAGTCTCACTCATTCCTTGCACAGCTTGCTCCTCCAACTCATGAGGGGTCTCCCCACCCTCCTTGGCCTCACATCACATCACCATGCACCACCTCCCACCACTGGAACACCTGCACAAGCCTCAGACAGGTGCAGATTAGCATAAAAGTCAGTTTTTTGGCCAATGGTGACCTGTGTTCACCTGACTGAGTACCTGTGTTGGACTTTCTGTACAAATTCCCAATTTCTCTCGGGTAATCGTTTACAGGGGTCCTGTAAACGATTACCAGCCCCTTTTTTCAGCAGTCTCACTCATTCCTTGCACAGCTTGCTCCTCCAACTCATGAGGGGTCTCCCCACCCTCCTTGGCCTCACATCACATCCCCATGCACCACCTCCCACCACTGGAACACCTGCACAAGCCTCAGACAGGTGCAGATTAGCATAAAAGTCAGTTTTTTGTCCAATGGTGACCTGTGTTCACCTGACTGAGTACCTGTGTTGGACTTTCTGTACAAATTCCCAATTTCTCTCGGGTAATCGTTTACAGGGGTCCTGTAAACGATTACCAGCCCCTTTTTTCAGCAGTCTCACTCATTTCTTGCACTACTTCGTCCCCCTACTCATCACGGGTCACTCCACGCTTCTTGCGTTCACATCAATCACCAACACCCATCTCCCCACTAAGAAATTTATCAAATCCTTCGCATTAATTACCATTAATTTTAGTGAAAATGGTCTCGTACTGTTCAAATTTTTATTATAATGCTGCGTTGATTTTTCAATCACTAATTTTGTCATTATAACAAACACAAACGCAAAGTAAAAACAATTCATTTCGAAATCCAACCACTATTCTTATTACAAACACATAGTGTACATTGTCAAATAACATTAGGTACATATTTCAACATCTTATACATGTCAAAATTGTCAAATAACATTAGGTACATATTTGAACATCTTATACATGTCAAAATTTGATAATTTCTTAGCAATCCTAGACAATGCCGTATAGATGTAGAGAGAAGGCTTCAACGAACGAGAAGACGGACGACACAGCGAGAGAGAAGACGGACGAGAGACAAGGCTTGAACGAACGAGAAGAAGCAAGGCTTGAACAAAGAGAGAAGGCTTGAACGAACGAGAAGAAGCAAGGCTTGAACGAACGTCTTTTGCACCCTAAACCGCCAAACCCAAATGTTAAAAATTTAATCTAGAAAACCCAAAATACCCCTCGCCCCGGTTCACTTTCTCTGGTTTGTTTTCAATTCACTGAGCCAATGCACAGACGCCACGTGGCCGTTGTCAAAACTGTGTCAAACTTTTGTTGTCCAGATAACATTTTCCTTTACTGAATATGTTATGTACAACAATACAAGTGTTCAACTTCAATTTCAATGTCAAATATTTTTCGTACAGTTAGTGGTTATCTGTTAAGTTTTATATGGTTATTTGCTCAATAACTTTTGTTCACTGCAAGTTCTGCTAATTTAGTTAATAGCTTATGTACACAAAATGGACATTGGTAATACTAGTGCATAACTAATCCTTCATTATACATAGTAAACAACTTAAAAAACCATAGAACAAAAATTGTTTCATATTCTATCATATTCCAGCAACATCATTACAAGTTATATCCTACTTCATGACTTCTTCATTTGCTATAGCATTCCACAGTTCTTCATTACTGTACTTCTATGCATATTTCCTTCATGTAATACCCAATCACACACCGTTTGTTGTCGAATAAGTTGTAACTGCTCCTGCATTGATATTACAGTAGTGAAATATATGTTGTGTCTGGACTCGATGCCTAACTCTAAGTGAGGCCTGCAAGTATAAATCAAACCATATGTTACTTAATTCAATACAACATTGTGCATATTTAATGGTAAATTAATAAAAATACACCATACTTACCATTTCACTGACTTCTTTGTCCATATCACTATATCCTGCAAATTTAACAAAACAAAATAAAATTGATTGTATAATACTATGTATCTCACTTGACAGTCACATGTTCAAATTAATAAATTGGTTAAATACAGTGTATCAAACTAATGCATGCATAAAGTGGAATCGTGATATTAAAATTTGAACATTGACCACTTACTGTACCAAAAAATACAATGTATCTAACTAATGCATGCATAACTAACCATAACACCACTTATTGCACTTTAAAATGTGGACATTGATATTGTATATAAAAACTGCTACAGATGTACAAAAACCGATTTACAAATAACCACATCCGACTAACAAGATAACCAGCTAATGCAGGGAGAATATTGCAATCTCATTTCGTTTGGGAGTGGAAGAAAAGGTTGCCCTGCAAGCTCACTGGCTTAGCAGGTTGTGAAGGGTCTCGTTGTTTCTAAGGCTCTCATTGTCTCATTGAATATAAAAAACTTCTACGGCAGTACAAAACCAGATTTACAAATAACCACATACGATTAACAACATAACCACTTCCTACAGCTCGTTACTCAACTCATGCATGCATAAAGGGTCTTAAAAACCAACCTCAGTCAACGACATAGCGACAAAAACAAACTCAAAAGTCTAAAAAACCACCTCCCCAATTTTAAACCGACCCCGTATCACGCCTACACCCTAGGGTCAAAATGAAACTCAAAAGTCTCAACCTTTTTACTACTCTGCTTCCTCTCGCACCACACATAAAGCTCCTACATAAAACACGTTACCAGCAAAGCAACCCCAACCCCACCTCCAACATAGAACACATCACCAACAAACCAACCCCACCTCCCATCAACCCAAAAATCAGAGATTGGTCCCCCACAACCCCACATCAATAAACCGATGTAGCAAAAAATTACATTGCGACAAAAACTACACAGCCTAAGACAGAAAATAAAAAATAAAAAACCTGTACCGTAAAATCCGAAGACGAAACGCGCGACACCAATCGATACACCAAGCACACGCCTCCACAATAAACCAATGAAGCGCCTCAATAACGTTCACAACAAACGACTAAGGTGTCTGAAAGATGAAACTGAGAACCATATGATAGTGGTGGAAATCGACTTTCTTAACAAAACTCAAATGGGGATTTCGATTCTGAAAAAACAAACCCTAGTAGGTGTTTTTCCACTTTTACCCTCCATCACTTTGCAGTTTTTTTTGAAAAATGCTGACGTGAACCGTGTCAAATGAGTGTAAGTAACACGTAGGCGTGTCACCCTATCACTACTCATTTAGATTCTTAACCTAAACAAGAAACGTCCCCAGTAGGTGTTTTTCCACTTTTACCCTCCATCACATTGCAATTTTTTTTAAAAAAAGCTGACCTGGACCGTGTCAAATGAGTGTAAGTGACACGTAGGCGTGTCACCCTATTACTACTCAAACAAGAAACGTCCCCCAGTAGGTGTTTTTCCACTTTTACCCTCCATCACATTGCAATTTTTTTTAAAAAAAGCTGACCTGGACCGTGTCAAATGAGTGTAAGTGACACGTAGGCGTGTCACCCTAATACTACTCTTATGACTTTGGGCACATCTGAGAAGCAATCTGTAACTCTTCCGCCATGAACGACGAACAACAGTCTCTGCTTCTCAGCTCTTCTTCTAGCTTCTCGCCTCCTCAAGGTTCGTTACTTCTTTCACGTCTTCCATTTCTCTTTATAGCGACAGCACAATCTGTTCTTTTATGTTGTTCTTTCCCACTTACTTTGGTCGTGTCAGGAGTGAAGCTATCGTACGGCACCGCCGGCTTCAGGGCCGATGCGTCGCTTCTCCCATCGACGCTCTACAGAGTGGGAATCCTCGCAGCCCTTAGATCGCTCAAGACCGGTTCCATCATCGGTCTCATGATCACTGCCTCACACAACAAAGTTTCTGATAATGGAGTCAAAATAGCTGACCCTAATGGTGGCATGCTCTCGCAGCATTGGGAACCCTTCGCCGACGCCCTCGCCAATGCTCTTTCTCCCCAACACCTCCTTCTGGTTAGTAATGGCTAAATTATTTCTTCCCACATTACCATTTTTTATAAATTGTGTTTGGTGAATGTTGTTATGTACGTGCGTATGTATCACCGGCAGTTGATCAATGAATTCGTGGCGAAAGAAGGGATCTTGATGGATGGGGTCAGCCAGGCAGAAGTGCTTTTGGGGAGAGACACTAGGCCTAGTGGAGATGCTTTGCTTGAAGCAGCTAGACAGGTATGCACAAGGTTCTAAATTGCAGTTTCACGGGGACAAGTGCGGCCGATGCAGTTTTCATGGACACGCTAAAAACCTTGATGATGTTGCTGAAAGCATGGTCATAGATTATTTTTTAAAACCTTGGGCGTATAAGAGTCATCATGGTTTTAAGAACTGTCTGCAACCGATATTTCGGCCGCAATGTTAAGGTTTTTGAAGTACCTGCAATTGCCTTTGTGGCTGGATTTGTTTGCATTTTCTCACTGTGTCAATAACACAGTTGGGGGTACAAGAGTCATAAATGATGTGATTTTGTACCAGATTTTATTTTGTTTGGCTGATTTTAATTGCATATACTTGGATGAAAATGAAGGGGGTCACTTCAGTTGTGGGAGCTGTTGCGACGGACATGGGGGTCTTGACAACTCCACAATTGCACTGGATGGTTCGGGCCCGAAATAAGGGCATGCAAGCTTCAGAGCAGGATTACTTTGAACAGCTTTCAAGCTCATTCAGGTCAGACCAATGCAGACATTGCTATGGTAGTAGATGGACATTGTTTCATATTGTTCCATTATTTTGTTTATGTTTAAGTCATTGCTGATTACATCCTTCTAGGATTGTCGTGTGATTGAATCAGGTGCTTGGAGGATTTGATCCCTGCTGAAAAACGTAAGTTTGATGGACTGAACAATAAAGTGATTGTGGATGGATCCAATGGAGTTGGTGGAGTGAAACTTAAAGTTTTAGGGAGTTTGTTGAATGCTTTGGTTATTGAGGTTCGGAACAGCAGTGAAGATGGAGGTGTACTGAATGATGGAGTGGGTGCTGATTATGTGCAGAAAGAGAAGGTTGCTCCTCATGGCTTTGGTTCTAAAGATGCTGGGATAAGGTTAGTCTGCTGATCATCTTGTTCTAGAAGTGAAGTTCATGAAAGCATGCTGCTTGAAATTACTAGTATGTGTCCGAGTGATTCTCCAATAGTTTGTGGTTATCTTTTTAGCAAAAGCAGTTGAAATGTTTAATCATTCTGCATAGTTACTGCAAGTAATTCCAATGATAATAGTAGAAATGGAGGATTTGTCATCCATTGAAACTTACAAATCTGTAACCATGAATTGATAATTGTTAACACAATCTTGAAATAATTTTCACTTTTAAAAATAATGAACAAAAATCATTCAACCTAAAAGGATTGTGTTTATTGCCTGCATGTCATCTTTCTTTCATATAATTGGTGGTGGAGGGTGTATGTGATGTGGGTGTTTTTGGGAAAGCTGCAGAGAGTTCTTATCTGAAGCTGGATACATAGATCTACCATTTGATTTAATAGATGCATCCTTTTGGTGCTGCTATGTTGGTCTTATTTATTATGGTCTTTACTAATGGAGCTAGTTCTAGTTTGTAGGTGCGCTAGTTTGGATGGAGATGCTGATCGGCTTGTTTATTTTATTGTACCACCTGAAAGCAGTGGTAGGATCGATCTTGTTGATGGGGACAAGATACTATCCCTGTTTGCCGTATTTATTAGGGAGCAACTGAGCTTTCTTAATGAGAATGAAGGCGTAACAAATTCCCACCAGGCCCGTCTTGGTGTTGTACAGACTGCCTATGCAAATGGGGCATCTACTAATTATCTTAAACAGTTAGGACTAGAAGTTAATTTTACTCCAACTGGCGTTAAATACCTACATGAAAAAGCTGCTGAATTTGATATTGGTATCTACTTTGAGGCAAATGGCCATGGAACTGTCTTATTTTCAGAATCTTTCGTGGGGTGGTTGGAGGCCAAAACCAAGGAGATTTCTTCAGGATCCAATGGTTTGTTCAGTGGTTTCTGATTATTCTCACTTTACTTGCAAGATTGAAGTGTTGAAAGAAATAGAAATCTTTTGATTGTTTGTTCTAGGTTCAGAAGGGAAAAAGGCTGCTTTGAGGTTATTGGCAGTCAGTAAGTTGATCAACCAAGCTGTTGGAGATGCTTTGAGTGGATTGCTCTTGGTCGAAGTCATATTACAGTACATGGGATGGTCAGTGCATAGATGGAATGAACTTTATCACGATTTACCAAGCAGGCAGCTCAAGGTTAACCTTTATCATTTATCTTTTCTGAAGCTAGAGATTTTTGCACTGCTATCAGAACTTCAATCTTTTTTTTTTTAAGTGTCAGAAGTTTAATTTGGAACACAAACACGCATACATATATGCTCCTGATATTCTCCTATTTAAGATAATAATTTTTACATAGTAAAATTAATATACTTGAAATGTTAATCATAATTTCAATTATGTTAATTTAAACGTTCAAACTCAGTTAGCTTGAAAGTCTTTGTTTTAGCATGGATCAGGTTCCATTCACACTGTTTTATCATTTTCTTTCTGAATTGCTTATATCTACAAGCCAATGACAATGCTTTAAACCCGAAACTTCACATTTAACCTTATTTGTGAAGTTTCTGTTTAATTTAGGATTTAGTGTTATTATTCAATTTAAATACTTTAATCATCCATCCCTTCTTAGCATGTGCCAACTTTTGCTTTATATGTGATTATCACTCTACTGTCACTTTATTCATTTATTTATGTATACAAGGTGCTTCGCAATTCTGAAATGAATGCTTGCTTTGGCCTTTATCAACTGTCAGGTTAAAGTTGCCGACAGAAATGCTGTGATTACAGCAAATGCAGAAACTGTGGTTGTTAGCCCCCCTGGTTTACAAGAAGCCATCAACGCGGAAACTGGTATCTCTTTTGGCTTTTCCTTTTCCTTTTCTATTTGTTGACATGACATGTGTGTGTTTGAATTACATATTTGTCTGAAATAAAGCTCCACTACCCTCACATTTTCACTTTCATCCCTTGAAGCCTTTCAGGGAGAAGATTAAGATGTAGAATTTGAGTATGCTAATATTGCAGCTTGGTTCATTTCTTATGTGGGTTTACAGGGAAGTACCACAAAGGTCGATGCTTTGTGCGACCATCTGGTACTGAGGATGTTGTTCGTGTATATGCTGAGGCATCCACGCAGGAAGCAGCTGATACACTAGCCAACTCTGTGGCTAAGCTTGTGGACCAATTCTTGGGGCTCGGTAGCTCCTAACACCGCAGCAACTCCTTTTCCTTCCATGTCTTCCTTTTATTTTTCATTTCATATTACAACATAATCTACTCTTAGCTTTTAAGGTTATCTAACCGTGGATTTTTCTAATAAAATTTCTCTTGCATTTTACTTTTAAGGAGGGTGGTGTTATTCTATGTCTGTTACTTCTGCATATTAACATCTCCGACATGGTGGTTTACATCTTATTGAACCTTACAAAACTAATTAATAAAGTTATGTATTATGTTGTGACTATCTCTATTCCACACGAGACTTGAGTTTATTTTATTAAAGTTTGTGCAAGCAATTCCTTAGTAATGTAGAAGATTTTGTTAACAAATTAAATGTGTAGATTATTAGGAAATAGTACATTACAGTTTAATATTAAGGCATTATTTGGTGTTGATTGATCAAGAAGATGAAAAAATCTTAAGTAAAACAAAAGGACAACAAGTAAACCCGTTCCCACGACCACAAGGTTAAGAGAGCTAGACGGGCTTATGATTGGTTTATTTTTATTTTATATTTATTGTTATAATTCATGCTCAAGCATTAATTCCTTGAATGTAAAAAATAGTGAAATATCATACTAAAATACCATTGCTTGTTTAAATACTTTACTTTGTGAATTTTGCATTTGCTATTGTAAAGAAGCATACCAATTCTTATACTGAAAAAACAAGCTTAGCTTAAAAATAATTATATTTTCTTTACTTTAAAATACACGTTTCATTATATAAGTATACTTAGTCCAGTACTTCTTTAATAGTACTTTAAAACATTTAAACAATAATAAAAGAAAGAAAAGAGCAATGTTTAAATTCCCAGCTAAGTTTTTGTTTTCTTTTTGTAAAATAACAAAACGTGCAGAAGAATAATGTAGCTGATAGAATATTGTTATGTTAGTGATGTATAAATACTATGATTAATATTTTTTGAAACTGAACCGTGGTTAAAAAAAAGGAAAAAAAAAACTATTTTGAATTATTAGTTGATTACATAGAAACAAATAGGTTAACAGTATATATATATATATATATATATATATATATATATATATATATATATATATGTATGTATATGTATATATATGTATGTATATGTATATATATGTATATATATATGTATGTATATGTATATATATATATATATATACACATATATATGGATTTACTAATCACGGTTTCACCCTTTCTCTGTGCTTTCCTCTATTTGTCTTTTCTTTGGTGACATATTTGGCTACACTGATAATATGCTTGTAGGAAATTTTAAACTCATTGATCATTCCTGTGTATTTTGACATCATGAAATTTGTGTTTGACATGAGATATGATCATTTGCTCACATATGGAAAAGGATAACCTATGATGACTTCAAGTTTTTGCCTTGTTTTTGCATTGTAAGGTTGGGGAGCTCAAAAAACTTGTTGAGGAGGGAAAGATAAAATATATTGGTCTGTCTGAGGCCTCAGCTTCAACAATCAGAAGAGCACATGCAGTTCATCCGATAACAGCAGTGCAGTTGGAGTGGTCGCTATGGTCAAGAGATGTCGAGGAAGAAATAGTTCCAACTTGCAGGTGTGATTCAACACACAAACATTATGTTTTATTATCAATCAGTTCTCTTTCTGAGGTTCAATAAAACTGCTATCATGCGAGGTATAATAACTTTATGACTCAATTTTCACTAATCAGGGAACTTGGCATTGGAATTGTTGCATATAGTCCTCTTGGGCGAGGGTTCTTGTTACGTACCTGAGTACGTGAACTTGCCACTCACAACCTTTCACACTCCCACAGGCAATAAACAATGGTATTTGACTGAATAAAACTCTTTATTAAATTGAAAATATTGGTATCACAATAAACATCCAATAACTGGAAGCAGGGTCTCCGTCAGTTACCTGAGAGCCTAACCTCTCTGACAAAACTCCTTAATCAAAAAACTACCTCAACCCTAGGTTCCTCCTTTATTAATACTAATTACTCCTTCCCAAAAAGGTAAAGAATAATAGTAATTATGCCTATTTATTATAATTATCTGGTAAGAATATTTCTATCCTTATTTACTATATTTACTTCTATAATATCCTGAAGTACGTCCTTTGAGTTTCCCGCCTATCCTACTGCTGTCAGATAGAACGCTCGTTGTTGCTTCCACTCGCTTAGGACGCTCGTCATCGCTCTACTCGCTTAGAGCTCTTTTTCTCTTCCCCCTATCGTTCGGTCATCGTGCTCCCCCCTTTCCACCGTTCGGTCATCGTTCTCTACCGTACGGAACCCTTCTCTCTCTCCTATATCTTCTTCTCTCGTAAACTCGCCAGCCCCTAACACGTACTGGATTATGGGCTATGCTCATGGCAGACTTTGTCATAATGTAAATTTCATCACTGATACCTGAATATAATCTTCTATGTGTATTTAATTCTATTGCAGTTTCTGCCCAGATTCAAACCTGGAAATGTAGAGCACAATAATATTATATTTGAGAAGGTTAAGGAACTGGCTACAAAAAAGGGATGTACTACATCTCAACTTGCACTGGCATGGGTTCATCACCAAGGAAACGACGTATGCCCAATACCTGGAACAACCAAAATTGAGAACTTTAATGATAACCTTGGCGCATTGTCTGTCAAACTAACACCAGAAGAAATAGCACAACTTGAGTCCTTTGCTGCTCAAGATATCAAGGGTGGTAGATACATGGATGGGGCATGTTTCGACCGTGTCCGGGCGGACCCTGTCAAAACACTAACTTACTGTTGAAGACGGACCGACGGACGACGAAGATGTACGGACCGAGCGGACGTCCTGCTGACTCCCACGAACCGAAGCAAGCTGCACTGGCGGGCGGCACCAAGATGGACGGGCGCTGCTCCTCGCTCCAAGCCGGGCGGACGTCCTCTGGAGCCGGGCGGACGACGATCACGAACGTTGGAAACGGGCGGACACTTCTCTCCAGCCGATGCCGACCGGGCGGACGGTACAGTGATGGGCGAACGCTGCTCCTGGACGGGCATCCTCCCTCTCCTAGCGCTGCTCCACGCTCCAAGCTGGGGAGGGGCCGGGTACCTGCTAAAGGCACTCCGACGCTCATGTCAGTAATATGACAGAGCGATTGTGATGCGTGTATGCATCGTTATTCAAGTTAGTTTCGAGTTCATACCTGAGACCTTTATTTATAGTGAATTGTAATGGGCTTTTACCTTTTGGGGGCCTGGAAACGGCCCAATAATACCTTAACCTTCATTAAGGACTTTAATGTGTCATTAGCGTATAACCGTGTAATCAATAAAGTGAGGTGGCGGTTGGGCGGGCGTCCGGTTCATGAATGCGTACCTGATTCTTGGGCGAACGTCACAACTTGGGCGGACGCCTGATTCTGGAATGGCTGGTCGTTCGGTCCAGATTCTTGGGCGGACTGGCGGACGACGGACGTCCTTGGACGGACGTCCGGTTCCTAGGACGCTCGTTTAAGACTGTCTGACGAACGTCCGGGTTATTGGGCGGACACGCCAACCTTGGGCGTACGTCCACTTCTCAAATGGTTGGACGCTCATTCGGTCTTGACTCCTGGGCGGACGTCCTTGGACGGACGTCCGGTTCCTGAGGACGGACGGTCCAGACTATTTGGCGGACGTCCGGATTATTGGGCGGACGTCCACCTCTTGAATGGTTGAACGTCTGTCTTATGCCGGGAGGACCTATCAGTACATAAGCCCCCGAAGCCCGAGCATAATTTTGTTGTGCGAAGGGGTTGTCCGTGCCTGGATAGGCGTCATTTTGGAAAACCGCTGGATCCATGCAAACTCGGACTACTGTTTATTTTGGGCGTTCGGTCTTTGGTGACTGACACGGGTGGCCGCTCGTCATTATGAACGGACATGCCATCTTGGGAGGACGTCCAAATGGGTGGACGTTCGTCATGATTGCCATCTTAGGGCGGACGTCCAAATGGCTGGACGCTCGGCCAGATTGCCATCTTTGGGCGGACGTCTAAATGGCGGGTCGTGCTACTTTAGATAGACGTCCGGTTCTTGTGTTAGGCGAGTCGTCCAGGGTGGGCGCTCGACTTTGGTACTCAGCAAGGGAGAACGCTCAGCCTTGTGGCGCTCGAGCGGCCTTTGGTCCTGATTGTCATCTTTGGGCGAACGTCCTAACTTTAGGAGGACGTTCGGCCTTGGTTGGTTGGACGCTCGCCAGCTTGGGCGGACGTTCAATCTTGGGAGGACGTCACTGAATCGTTGGGCGCTTGGCATATGCCGGTCGGACCTAGTACAGGACGCCCGTCCTATGGCGAGCGGACGCTCGTCATCTTGGACGGGCATGCCATCATGGCGGACGTCCAAATGGCTGGACGCTCGTCCTGAATGCCATCTTTGGGCGGATGTCCAATCTTGGGAGGACGTCAATGAATGGTTGGGCGCTTGGCATATGTTGGGCGGACCTAGTACATAGGCCCCTCGAGCCCGAGCATAATTGTATTGTGCGAAGGGATTTTTAAGATGGCCCCCGAATTGCTGGGTCCTCGTGGGGGTCGACTTGGCGTACCTTGGAGGACAAATGGCCGGACGGTTGACTGACGTCCCCCTACTCCGGATTTGATGATATATGCCAAATTTGGCTAAGTTATGAACGGCCGGTCATTGATGAATGCCAGATTTGGCTAAGTTATGGACGGCCGGCTGGTCGCTGAATGCCAGATTTGGCTAAGTTACAGACGGCCAGCTGGTTGCTGAATGCCAGATTTGGCTAAGTTAGGGACGGCCGGCTGGTCGCTGAATGCCAGATTTGGCTAAGTTACGGATGGCCGGCTGGTCGCTGAATGCCAGATTTGATTAAGTTATGGACGGCCGGCTGGTCGCTGAATGCCAGATGTGGCTAAGTTACGGACGGCCGGTCAGTGCTGAATGCCAGATTTGGCTAAGTTACGGACGACCGGTCAATGCTGAATGCCAGATTTGGCTAAGTTATGGACGGTCGGCTGGTCGCTGAATGCCAGATTTGGCTAAGTTATGGACGGCCGGCTGGTTGCTGAATGCCAGATTTGGCTAAGTTATGGACGGCCGGCTGGTCGCTGAATGCCAGATTTGGCTAAGTTACGGACGACCGGCTGGTCGCTGAATGCCAGATTTGGCTAAGTTATGGACGACCGGCTGGTCGCTGAATGCCAGATGTGGCTAAGTTACGGACGGCCGGTCAATGCTGAATGCCAGATTTTGCTATGTTACGGACGGCCGGTCAATGCTGAATGCCAGATGTGGCTAAGTTACGGACGACCGGTCAATGCTGAATGCCAGATTTGGCTAAGTTATGGACGACCGGCTGGTCGCTGAATGCCAGATTTGGCTAAGTTATGGACGGCCGGCTGGTAGAGATTGAATACGTGGCTTTGGGAGCCGCCTGGCTGAGCTCCATTCCCCGTCGGGCGAGTGATTTCATTCATCATCTTGGACTTTTGTTGGGCGGACGACAGTGGTTCTCGGAAGAACGCTCCGTGCACCGTCCGGCCAAGCTGACAGGAATGGCTCCGTTCATCAACTTAAGCTGACAGGAATGGCTCCGTTCATCAACTTGGGCTTTGGCTGGGCGGACGGCAGTGCTTCCCGGAAGAACGCTCCGTGTACCGTCCGGCCAAGCTGACAGGAATGGCTCCGTTCATCAACTTAAGCTGACAGGAATGGCTCCGTTCATCAACTTAAGCTGACAGGAATGGCTCCGTTCATCAACTTGGGCTTTGGTTGGGCGGACGGCAGTGCTTCTCGGAAGAACGCTCCTGCACCGTCCGGCCAAGCTGACAGGAATGGCTCCGTTCATCAACTTAAGCTGACAGGAATGGCTCCGTTCATCAACTTGGGCTTTGGCTGGGCGGACGGCAGTGGTTCTCGGAAGAACGCTCCGTGCACCGTCCGGGTTACCTGCATTATGAGGGAAGCATGATCGTATTTCCAGTTTAAAGAAAGTGTGCTCATACCTGGTAAGGTGGATTGTTTAGTTGAAGATATCCGGATGAAAAGGATTGTTCCTTTATGGCCGAACGGTCGTATTCTTGTTAAGATCGAGCGGCCGAGAAAATGTTTAGGCCGAAGGGCCTGGTCTTGTTGAGGCCGAACGGCCGAGACCAAGTTGAGGCCGAACGGTCAAGATCAAGTTGAGGCCGAGCGGCCGAGAAATGTTGAGGCCGAACGGCCGAGACTAAGTTGAGGCCGAACGGTCAAGATCAAGTTGAGGCCGAGCGGCCGAGAAATGTTGAGGTCGAACGGTCAAATTTGGCTACGAACCTGGTCCGAGAGGCTAATTGGTACAATTTAGAATACGTACCTTGGGAGCCAAATGGACGGACGGCGGATGTCAAATTTAGCTAAGGTTGAGGCCGGATGACTACTACTTGAGGTCGGACGGTCGAGAATGGGTTGAGGCCGTACGGCCGAGACAATGCTGAGACCGAACGTTCTTAAATATGTGGAGGCTGAATGGCCGTGATCATGCTGAGGCCGAACGGCCAAGGATAGGTTGAGGCCGAACGGCCGAGACAATGCTGAGATCGATCGGCCGAGGAAATATGTCGTGCGACTATGAAGTATTGTCGATGGGATTTGTCTGTGCTCATTTCTCGTGATCACCTTTGGGTAACCGAAGTCACACGGCCCCACGGTGGGCGCCAAATGTTTCGACCGTGTCCGGGCGGACCCTGTCAAAACACTAACTTACTGTTGAAGACGGACCGACGGACGACGAAGATGTACGGACCGAGCGGACGTCCTGCTGACTCCCACGAACCGAAGCAAGCTGCACTGGCGGGCGACACCAAGATGGACAGGCGCTGCTCCTCGCTCCAAGCCGGGCGGACGTCCTCTGGAGCCGGGCGGACGACGCTCACGAACGTTGGAAACGGGCGGACACTTCTCTCCAGCCGATGCCGACCGGGCGGACGGTACAGTGATGGGCGAACGCTGCTCCTGGACGGGCATCCTCCCTCTCCTAGCGCTGCTCCACGCTCCAAGCTGGGGAGGGGCCGGGTACCTGCTAAAGGCACTCCGACGCTCATGTCAGTAATATGACAGAGCGATTGTGATGCGTGTATGCATCGTTATTCAAGTTAGTTTCGAGTTCATACCTGAGACCTTTATTTATAGTGAATTGTAATGGGCTTTTACCTTTTGGGGGCCTGGAAACGGCCCAATAATACCTTAACCTTCATTAAGGACTTTAATGTGTCATTAGCGTATAACCGTGTAATCAATAAAGTGAGGTGGCGGTTGGGCGGGCGTCCGGTTCATGAATGCGTACCTGATTCTTGGGCGAACGTCACAACTTGGGCGGACGCCTGATTCTGGAATGGCTGGTCGTTCGGTCCAGATTCTTGGGCGGACTGGCGGACGACGGACGTCCTTGGACGGACGTCCGGTTCCTAGGACGCTCGTTCAAGACTGTCTGACGAACGTCCGGGTTATTGGGCGGACACGCCAACCTTGGGCGGACGTCCACTTCTCAAATGGTTGGACGCTCATTCGGTCTTGACTCCTGGGCGGACGTCCGGTTCCTGAGGACGGACGGTCCGGATTATTGGGCAGACGTCCGGATTATTGGGCGGACGTCCACCTCTTGAATGGTTGAACGTCTGTCTTATGCCGGGAGGACCTATCAGTACAGGGCAAATACATGGAAGACTGCTAATACTCAACCACTTTCTTCTTGGAAAGCTGCATGATCAAATCAAGTGCATTGCTTAATGCTTGTACCATTGTATGACTCTGCTAGTAGTACCATGTGCATTTGCTGCTTAAATAAATTTATCTGTTTTGAACTCTTCTAGTTTCTAGCAGCAGCTGGTGTCTTTTCAGGTGGTTTGAACTCTGTCAGATGATTCCATGTTGCTTCAGTTGTATACACTTATAATTGAGTTCAGACAAATAAATGATTATGGCTTTGTGCTCTGAAATTCTTAACAATTGATTCTAGAATCTAGAATTGTTTCATACCATACCAGATGTGGAGTACGAAATTTCTTATATATATTTATATAAAGAAACATTCTAAATGAGAACAATTTTTATTATCAGAAATGCATATGAATTTAACAAGTGATTATATGAACAATGACTGATTTTTAGTTTTGATCATTCATGTCTTGTTATACAACCAGATTTATCATTCGACATATTACAAGATAGGTTTAATCCTTTACTACATCCCTATTTATGTACGAATGTCTCAATTGGGTCCTCGTTTTTTAAAGCGTAGCAAAATGGTCCCTAATTTTGAAAATTGATATCAATTGAGTCCTTTCCGTTAAGTTGGCTGGACGGCGTTAAAAAATTGATGAGTGGATGCTGAGATGACGAACGAGCGTTCGTCCACCAGCGAACGAACGCTCGTCCAGCAGCGAACGAACGCTCGTCCACCAGAGAACGAACGGTCGTCCAGTGTGGAACGAACGGTTGTCCAGCAGTAAGAGGTCGACGAGCGTTCGTTCTCTAGTGGACGAGCGTTCGTTCGCTGCTGGACGAACGTTCGTTCGTCATCTTAGCATCTCACTCATCAATTTTTTTAACGCCGTCCAGCCAACTTAACGGAAAGGACTCAATTGATATGAATTTTCAAAATTAAGGACCATTTTGATACACTTTAAAAAACGAGGACCCAATTGAGAAATTCGTACATAAATAGGGATGTAGTAAAGGATTAAACCTACAAGATAAGATAAAATTGCAGAAAAGAAGTTGAGTTTGTTGCAAAATGAATTCACATACTTTCCACATAAATCACATCACAGTATATTTTCCAAACATTGTGCACATTCAATTAAAATGTGGAAACTGATGTTGGTATGAACTGAAAATGAAAATGGATTGTGAGAAAATTTTCTATGAACCTGAACGTTCGTGCTGAACGGTCTTTGACCGTTCGGTGTCTTTATTTAAATAATCAAAATGGGATTCGTTCATTTCGGATGGAACCTTGTTGAGGACGAGCGTCCTCATATTCTAAAGCTTTGTTTGAGCGTTCGTCCAAATTGGTGTTCGGTTTTATGTTGAACGTTCGTTCAAATTGGATTTAGGTCTCATACCGAACGTTCGTTCAAATTGGAGTTCGGTCTCATACCGAACGTTCGTTCAAATTGGAGTTCGGTCTCATACCGAACGTTCGTTCAAATTGGAGTTCGGTCTCATACCGAACGTTCGTTTAAATTGGAGTTCGGTCTCATGCCGAACGTTCATCCAAATTGGTGCTCGGTATCAGATTGAGCGCTCGTCCTAATGGTGCTCGGTTTGAACTGAGCGTTCGGCCCAAAATGGGGCTCGGTCTTATACTGAACCTTCGTTCTTAACGGTGTTCGGTATTACACTGAGCGCTCGCTCCGAATAAGGCTCGGCCTTATGCTGAACGTTCGTTCCGAATGATGCTCAGTATTACTTTGAGCGCTCGTACTCTTTTCCTCGAAAAATAGCGTTCGTTCAATGAACAGTACCATAATTGGCCACTTCCGACTTAACTGTAATTCTGCCGTTCGTTCTATGATCCGACGAGCGTCTTTGTTCTCGCTTTTAGCGTTCGGTCTTTGATCCGACGAGCGTCTTTTGGTCTCGTGTATAGCGTTCGTCCTCTTTCCCCTTGTGATGGAACGTTCGGTATTTAAATGAGGAATAGTTCATGATGAACAGTAAATGATGAATAGTAAAATGACAAATAGTAAATGATGAAGAGATGAATGGAAATATTGTGACTTTTGAAAGAGCGTTCCGGGGAGGAACGACTCAAGAATTGATTATTGAGATTTGTAATGTATGAATGTGGTAAGCTTAGCCGGTCGTTCATCCTGATGTTCCGTGAGTACTCGTTCTCACGTAGAGAGGGTACGTCATGTGTGGGAATGGTAGGAGGTCCTAGTCTTGGTAATTAAATGGACAGATAGGATTAACCTTGGGTGGCAGCTGATGAGAGTTCCAGTTACTACATCACCCGAGTGCACGAACACCGAAGCTACACAGAATCCTTGTAGTCCGGACAGTCAGTCGTGTTAAGTTTGATTTGTGAATACGTTAATGTGGGTTGTTATTTAATGAATGTGTATGTTGAGATATGCATGTATGTTAAATTGTTTACCTGAAATTGCATGTTGATGCATGAGTTAAATTGCGTAAGCTTACCCTTTCGTTTTCCTTGTGTTGTCCATTGTATTTGTACGTCCGTCTTGTCATTGCAATGATCATCCGTGTGGATGTGAGCAGAGGGAGATGAGCGTTTGGAAGAAGCATTGAATGAAGAGAACCTGGTTGACGTCGAAGTGAAGATCGAGCAGTGAGACCGCTCGACCAGTATTGTATTTTGTTGAACTGAGTGGTCGTTCGACCATCTCTTGTTTTCTTTTAAGATTTTTTTTTGACCGTTCGGTAATTGTTCTGTGTAAACCGTTCGGTCAGGTTTCTTGTACGTTTGGCTTTAAATTGTAAACTCTTATGTGTGACGTGCGACTTTTGCACATTCGTCCGTTATGTTGGATTTGTACTCAAGGACGTTCGTCCTTGAGCGCTTGTTGGTTTCGCATTTCTTTAACTTATAGTGTAAAACTGTTTGAGATTATTATTAAATGTGATTTTCTAAATTTATAGTTATAACTGTATTTTTGGGATGTCACACTACCTATGACGAGTACTACCTGAGGACAAACATCATCGAGAACGATCACTAACAAAATAAACATCAGACCGAACGTTCACCATGGACGATCACTAACTGAGAATAAACATCATCAATACCGAACGCTAATCATCACTTATACACCAAGACCGAACGCTATCTATCGAAACCTGAGGATACCTGATCAAGATCGAACGCTAACAAATCACTAATACACCAAGGCCGAACGCCTAAGATCGCTACCTGAGAATACCAAATTAAGACCGAACGCTACAGTCACTAATACACCAAGATCGAATGCTAACGCTCGCTACCTGAGAATACAAGACCGAACGCTCAAGATCCAAACATAAGAATATCAAATTAAGATTGAACGCTCATAATCACTAATACACCAAGACCGAACGCTAACGCTCGCTACCTGAGAATACAAGACCGAACGCTCAAGATCCAAACCTAAGAATATCAAATTAAGACCGAACGCTCACAATCACTAATAACCCAAGACCGAACGCTAACGCTCGCTACCTTAAAATATAAGATTGAACGCTCAAGATCCAAGCGTAAGAGTATCAAATTAAGACCGAACGCTCACAATCACTAATACACCAAGACCGAACGCTAACGCTCGCTACCTGAGAACCATTATCATCAAGATCAAAAGCTACCTATGAACGCTCGCTACCTGAGAACAAGCAACATCAAGACCAAAAGCTACCTATGGACGCTCGCTTCATGAGAACAAGCAACATCAAAACCAAAAGCTACCTATGGACGCTCGCTACCTGAGAACAAGCAACATCAAGACCAAAACCTACCTACGGACGCTCGCTACCTGAGAACAAGCAACATCAAGACCGAACGCTACTTATATGAACGATAGCTATAAGACAGAACACTATTAGACCGAACTTTATTAGTCTGATCCCTGTGATATCGAATTCTATTAGTCAAGCACTATTAGGACGAACACTAAGATCAAATACTATTAAACTAGACACCATTAGGACGAACGTTTTGAGTCTTGGTCGAACACCTAGAGCACTTTGCCGAACACCTAAAGTACTGAACGATCGTCTAGAATCCTGGCCGAATGGTCACAACTTAACACATGACCGACCAGTACCACATCAGCACTTAACCGAACAATATTAATCAAAGCCTGACCGAACGGTACTAAATCAAATTCTGACCGATCGGTACTAAATCAATTCTTGATCGATCGGTACTAAATCAAATCCTGACCGATCGGTATTAAATCAATTTCTTAACCGATCGTTACCACATCAGTACCTAACCGAACGGTACCAACTAACCTTTTGACCGAACGACACCTTTCACAATTCTGCAGAATTATGCAGAATCGATTTCCAGAGCACCATTTTCATCCCTTTTTTTCCAGATCCTTCCTCAACAACACTGTTCCACCATCACTCATATGGATTCATACAAAACAAGATCACTCTAAACACAGATCGTTCATCAAACCACATAATATTACAAATCTCAAACACATGAATTATTCCTACGATCTATAGAAAAAGATCTAGCTCCTCTTAGACTCCCTTTGCAAACCTTGAGTCAATCTCTGTACTGTGTTTCTCCTCTACTGTTCCAGCCCTCTATCCAGCCCCTACTGTATATCTCTGCTGGACCGTGTATATTCCAGCTCCCTTGCAGCTTTCTGCTCTCTGCTTGGACCGTGTCCAGCTTATCTTTTCCTCTCTTTTTCTTCTTTCCTCCCTAGAGTCCTTAAAATGAAGAAGTAAATCTCCTATTTGTGTGCTGCTGGACGAACCTCAGCCGTCCCCTTCCATCCTCGTTGCAGTGTCCACTTAAGAAGGTGATGATGATGGTACCCTTGGTGGCTGAAGCACTTCAGAGTTAAACGATAATTTCTTTCCTGGTGGCTACAGCACTCCAAATTGAATGGCCCACCACTCACCTACTGCTACTGAACAAAGCCAAAGCCTTGACACTTTTGTTGGACGTGGGATCCTCCTTTTCCAAACCCACATCAACAATTGAATTGTCATGGGCCAAGTTGCTGCTTTGTATATATATATAAATATACGCACTGTAACGTCCCAAAAATATACATCAAGCATATATAATAAAGACGTCATCATACATAATATGAGAAAGCAGTCAAGAGTAATTTTAAGGATTACAGTCATCCTCAGAATAGTACGAAAATTACAACAAGGGTAAATAGAATTTCTCCATGAAAAACAGAGAGAATTTAAACTTAGAATACACACGAGTTTATTCCAAACATTAGGAACCACGAAGAGAAACTAGCTAAACTAAGCTGCAGCACTGCTGTCCCCATCAAGAGTTGCTTCCAAAGTATCCTCCTCGCCATCTGCTCCCATCCAAGTGGATGATCATCGCCAAAGAATCATACCCAAACAGCACACAACACAAACAATGCAAGGGTGAGCTAGATATAAAAAGCATGTTATACAATTCAACGTGATATACAAAAGTCAATCATACATGGTAAATCAATATCACAAGACTTATTACATAAAACCCCGACTTGTTACTTTGTAACCCGACTCGTCCGGACCAGAATGATTACCGAGCTATGGCGGGTTATGCACTCGTGGTGGCCTCTACTGCTTTGCAAAGCCATTGTCAATGGGTTCCACCCTACCACACTCACGAGGTTA
Organism: Vigna reflexopilosa; assembly: GCA_027742785.1. Classification (NCBI taxonomy): domain Eukaryota; kingdom Viridiplantae; phylum Streptophyta; class Magnoliopsida; order Fabales; family Fabaceae; genus Vigna; species Vigna reflexopilosa. The sequence goes on from CM050923.1 coordinate 3,115,639, forward strand.
GTCCGTTCCGCGCCTTGGAGCATACTGGAAGCCTCCAAGACTAGGACCTCCTGCTACTCCTCACCACATGGATCAATCCTCTCTACTTGAGAATGAAAGACCATTGGAGCGTCAGGAAAACCCACAAGACTGAGCTACCATGCAATCATTCTGTACAACCCAAATCACCACCATGTCTCCTTTTCCTGAGGATCATGGAATTACGTCCACCACCATGTATCCCCTCCTTGTGGACCATGGAATTACGTCCACCACCATGTATCCCCTTCTTGAGGACCATGGAATTACGTCTGTGAATTATACTGTTACCGACAATTACCATATATCCCCATATATTACAGTAAATCCAACATACCTCATAAATTCACATAATTCATTTCATCATATATATAATTTCCAAACATTGCATGTAATCCAATTCATGAGAAAAAAAACAATTTAAAACTCAACATTTTCAAAACACCAAAACGGACGAGCACTGTTCACTGGGAACAGTGAACGAACGTTCACTGGAAGCACACGGACGAACGCTCACTGGACGAACACGGACGAACGCTCACACTGGACGAACGCGGACGAACGCTCAAACTGGACGAACACGGACGAACGCTCAAACTGGACGAATGCGGACGAACGCTCACCCTCACGGACGCGGACGAACGCTCAAAGAGTTGAAGTCTTGGACGAACGCTCACTTGAAGAAAAGACCGAACGCTCAACTTAACCAAAAGGACGAACGCTCAACTTTAGAATTTAAGCCCGAACGCTTTGTCCAGCCATTTGGACGAACGTCCAATTTGGCTCGGACGAACGCACTCCGCTTCATCTCGCGCTCGGGCGCGACATGCCGGGCGCGGCATTTCCAGCGCCACTCGCGCCTGGCGCCTGGCGCGACAGGGGCGCTGGGCGTGAATTCTGCAGAATGCACAATTCTGCAGATTGAGGCCAGAACCTCGTTTTACCATTTTCAACTCTTTTTATTAACTTCTAACACCCTAAATTCATGTTTTATACTAGATTGGACTTACCTAATTGATTATAACAGTTCCTTATTCAATTCTTAAGGGATTCATACTCAAATTCAACCATAAAACACCAATTTTCATAACTTTGATACTCAAAATCCAATTCCACTACTTTGCACCTATTTTGATCAATTTGATGACTCTAACAAGTCTCAATACAGTGGGTGAAACTGTTCCAAATGCTCAATAACACTCTAGACCCCAAATACTCAAAATCACTACCTCACTTCCTCTCCAAACAACTAAAAAGCTACAAAATCCTAATTTCCTTAAATTCCAAAACATACAAGATTACATACATGAATCAACATATCATTTTCAGTCCAACCATACACACAACCTCAAATTTCCATCATCTACATCATGCAACAACTACCAACACACAAAAAATCCAACTCCCCTTACCTCTTGAAGACCTCCTAGCCAAACTTTGAATGCAGTAAAGCTCTGGACGTTCTCTGCCTCACCTCTGGATGCAGCACCCAACACTTCACTTGAATCTACCTTCCTCAAGCTTGCAGCTGCAACGCCGGACGTCCTCTGCCTCACTTCTCCCAAATTTTGCAGCAACTCTTCACTCTTTCAGAAAATCAAAACCCAGCCCCCTTGAATCCGTGGGTCTTCCTTTAAGGGAAAGGAAATTGTGCACTCCACTCAGTTGGACGGATCTGCGTCACCCTCTTCCACTCCTTAGTGCTATGCCCACCAACGAAGGAGATGATGGTGTTCCTTGGTGATTGGAGCACTTCCAAGTGGAGTGACTCACCCTCCACCGTAGCTGCACCATTGCTGAACAGAAAGCCCCCACCACAACCAAAAGAAAGAGGACGTGCGGTCCTCACACCCTCCACTAGCAGCAGTAAGTGAGCTCCTCCCCCACCACTTTCATTTTTAAAATGCACGGTCCTCACACGCACGGTTCTTACACATATATTTTATACATTATTAAAATACAGTTATTAAAATATATGGATGAATTTTATATAAACTTTAAAATAAAAATCAATTTTAAATTCACATGTAAATATGAAATGCTAAGAAAAATTATTAATTCACAGATTTACATATTTTTAAATAATTTTCTCTAAGAAATCATTTTATATAGTGTTCATAGCTTTTATATTTTTTATTAAAGTTTTATTATCAATTAAGATTAGGTGGCGATTTCCTTCTACTGTTCAAATACAAACACTGTAATATCCCAAAAATACAGTACAGAACTATATAATAGAATAATCACATTAATAATAATCCAGCTCAGTCATACACTAGAGTCAAGCGTACGCTCATGGCCGAACGACCTTACAGAAAGAGTTACAAATTTAAACCGTACAAGATAATCAAACCTGACCGAACGGTTTACAAAAGAAAATACCGAACGGTCATACCTAAACAAAAGGGAAGGTGATCGAACGACCACCTTACTATAACTATACAATTGACCGAACGTCCTACACTTAGGTCTTGACTTTGATTTCTTCCAAATTTTCTTCTTCCAGCGCCTCTTCCAGCAGCTCGTCTCCTTATGCTCACATCCACACGGATGATCATTGCAATGACAAGGACGGACGTACGAAACCAGACACGACAAGAAACGCAAGGTAAGCTTATGTAATTTAATTCATGCATAAACATACATTTCAAATAATTCAACACCAGATAAATTTCAACGTACGTATCACACAAGCCTATCACTAGACTGACTGTCCGGACTGTATGAAATCTGCGTAGCTACAGGCGTTCGTGCATCCGGGTGATGTAGTAACTGGAATACTCTCATCAGCTGCCACCCGAGGTTAGTCCGTTCCGTCCAAAATACCCCTAAGGACTAGGACCTCCTGTCGTTCCCACACATGACCTACCCTCCTCTACGTGAGGACGAGTACTCACGGAACATCAGGATTGTTTCGGATGTGTAGGGCTGTGCGGTTCTAAACCTTCCAGTTCTCCTGCGATCTGATCTCAGCGGCGGATCTTCTTCCCAAGCTTTGACTTTCCTCTTGATCCGGAGGGGTGGAGACCTACAAAAGATTCTCCGATGCCAAAGTCAGTTTCAGAGCAATGGCTTTTCTCAAGGGATAGCAATAAATGTGCATTCAATGTAATCTATCTACCACTCACCGTGAACCTGTATTTATAGTTTTCGCTACGGGCTTGGGATTAGCGAAAAGTTAATCACGGCCCAATCAGCCCAATAGCTCCTAATTTCTACTTACCTCTAAACCAGGTCAATTTGCTTGAGCCACAATGATTAGTGATTTGGCCGGTCAGTGTGATATGGGCGTTCGTCTTTCCTATGGACGACTCGGGCACTAAATTGGGCGGACGATCCTCTACGCGGTCGCCCGGCACTTCGTTGGGCGGACGATTCCTTATGCGGTCGCCCGGCACTTCGTTGGGCGGGCGATCCTTTACGCGGTCGCCCGGCACTTCGTTGGGCGGACGATCCCTTATGCGGTCGCCCGGCACTTCGTTGGGCGGGCGATCCTTTACGCGGTCGCCCGGCACTTCGTTGGGCGGACGATCCCTTACGCGGTCGCCCGGCACTTCGTTGGGCGGACGATCCCTTATGCGGTCGCCCGGCACTTCGTTGGGCAGGCGATCCTCTATGCGGTCGCCCGGCACTTCATGATACCAGACGTTCGTCTCTCGGCGGTATCCTGTAGAACACTTTTTGTGAGCATGGAGAGTGCGGCGCTGTCTCGTGGTGATGGAATTCCTTGTGAGTTCTTCAAAGTTTCACCGAGACGGTCGGACGACCTCATTAGTGGGCGTCCATACGTGCGACGCCGGACACCTGCTGGCGTAGGAGAGTTTATACGGAGTCTAGGTTCAATCCGTACCTACTTGGGCGGCCAAGACTTGGGCGGTCGAGAATTTGTCTGTGGCGGGTGTGACATGGGCGTCCTTTGGGCGGTGCCCGTCACCTCATGGGCGTCCTTTGTACGGCGCCCGGCTCTCCCTGGTACACAAGCCCCCCAAGTCCTAGTGCACGTAGTGAACGTAGGATTTTGGATACGGCGCGCTTTGGATTAGGAACCCGCAATTGGGCTTTATCCAGTGGGCTTTTTGAATTTGGATTTTAGGCGGGAAGACACGTGGCGCGCTCCTATTGACGGAAGGTGAAACGTCGCCAAATCTGCGGCGTTGATCGTGCCAAATCTAAACGGCCAGGATACGTCTAACGGTTATTAACTTTCTCCTATAAATAGTGGTTTAAACGGGGTCATTTTCACCTATCTTCATTACTCGAGTTCAAGATTCTTTTTCCCTCAGGTAATAAATGGCGTCCGTGTCCGTTGAGTCAGGTTCTGTGTCGTCGGGCGGAGTCCGGGAGGGGTCGGCGCGGGGCGACAGCGGCGATTCTCCTAGCTCGGTTTCTTCTTATTTTTTGGAGGAGGCGGTTGGGTCTTCCGGGGGAGGCCCTGAGTCACCGGTCTTGACCAACGACCGTATCTTCCACGGCGTAGCACTGTTCCTGCTGAAAGGCGGCATTCGCGTAGTTGGGTCGCCCTTCGAGCCGGATGGTCAAGGGACGGTGGTATCTGAGTTGGCACCCGTCGTTCCCAGCCGGTATGCTTCCTGCTATGCTTACCGGAAGGAGTTAGAATGGAGAGTCCGCCATACCCATATCGTCCGAGACGTGGAGGATTCGAAGTTGATTCGTGCCGGGGTGACTTTATTAAACGAAAGAGTCTTTCATGATGGGCGGTCTAGTCCATATGATTTCTTCTTCATGTACGTGACCTTCTTCACCCATCTTTTTATCCGGGTGCCCTTTACTGAATTTCAAATGGCCGTTCTTCGAGAAGTTAATGTGGCTCCCACGCAGCTGCATCCCAATTCATGGGCGGCTGTGCAAGCGTTCATGGCGATGTGTTCAGCAGTGGGTGTCACTCCCACCATCCCGGTCTTCTTTTATTATTTCGTAGTCCGCCCTTCTCCTTCTGGCGGTTGGGTATCGTTTAGGTCGGTGCGGGACAGGACCCTTTTCCGCCCTTCTCCGACTCCTTCAAAAATTTTAAGCAACATTATTTTAAAATAATCGTTGACAAAGCCGGCATCCACGAATTTTCCGATGGTGAAGGGAGGCCGCTGTTCCCCTTCTATTGGACGAGAGACCCTCAGCGCATAAGGGCGACTTCTATCGGGGATTTGACAGCTCCCGACCTAGAGGCCGTGCGTACCATTAACACCCTCCCCCGCCGGATCTCCGCCCGTCACTTAGTTGAATGCCTTAGTCTTGAGGATTGTGGACCAAAGGCGTTCGGTATGGTCTTGTCATATTAGGTGTGCTTGTTTTTCGCATACTGACGTTAATTTTTCTGAATTTCTTTGTTTTTTGCAGAACTAATGACGACTCCGGGCCCCCGCAAATCCAACTTCCTCACCATCCGGAAGAAGTCCGGGGCGAGCTCGTCGACCGCCCGGCCGACCAGTGTTCCAAAAGTTCCGCGCCCGCCTCCTGCCGGCGCTTCATCTGGGCGGGTCCCCCCCACTGACAAGGCTGGGGGTTCAGGCGTGAAGGTTTCGGGTTCTAGCCTCCCACCTGAAGTGGCGGCCGTCCAGGTAGGTCCAACCTCTGGGGCGGCCACGATTTCCGGGGATCCTACTCGAAAGAGAAAAGATCCTGCTACTGAGGGACGCAAAGACAAAGAGGGTTCTTCGTCTCGGTCAGCTTCAAAGAAGGCCCGGAAGGACAAGGGCAAAGAGAAGGATCGGGAGAGGGTACTGGCCGTCCCCCTACCTGGCGGCGTTTTCAGCCCGGAGTTCAGCATGAGCGACCGGGCAAAATTCCACATGAGCTCTTCTCAACGGGCGCTCATCGAACCCCTCTCCGAGCTGGAGTTAACCAACGCCATGCTAGAGATGTCTACCCGGACGTCCGCTCTGGCCTGGTATCTGAGGAACTTTGCTGACCGGCCTGGAGTGGCGGAGGTCCGGGCCGAGCTCGACAGGGAGAAGAAAAACGCCGCCTCCCTTCAGGTTACCTTGGAGGAGATGGTTCTCAACCAAGACGAATATGATAAGAAGATCGAGCAGTTAGAAGCCGATCTTGAGAAGGCCAAGAAGGAGGCCGCCGAAGGTTTGTCAGCCGCCCTGGCCAAGCAAGAACGGATGGCGGAGGAGGGTCGTCAGCTGAAGGCGGAGGTAACCCGCCTAAAGGAGGCCGAAGCCGAGCGCATCAAGGCAAACGCGGAGCTCACTCTTGAAGTTGCCAAAGCCAAGGAACAAATTGTTGAATTAGAGTCAACAATTTTGTTTGAACATGAGGAAGGGTTCAACAAAGCCCTTCGCCAAGTAACTCTTCTGGCGGGCGTCCAGGATCCGTTTTCTCTGGGCGTGGATATAGAGAAGGATGTTTTCGACGGCGTCCTCGTGGATCTGACTGCCGCCGAAGAAAACGAGCCGACTGTGGAGGCTGCCGCCAAGGAAAACATTTAGAGTTTGTCTTAATTTTTTGGTGTATTCTGTGGCCGTCCGCCCAACATCTCGGATTGTCCAGAGGTTGGCCGGACGGTCCTTTTGTAAATCTGGGCGTCTTTTAACGCGAACGATTAATACACAGACCTTTTTAGTTCCGTGCATTTCTTTATATATGTCATTATTCTTCCAATGATAACTTCTTTAAATTAATCGTCCGCCCCTGGCGGAGATTTTCCGAGGCGAACAGTAGCGTTTAGCTTTAGTTTCTTGCTTTGTTTTTTATCCGAGTTTGCCGGATGGCCTTTCGCTTCGTCGCCCAACCAAGTTGAGTGTTGTCCTCCTCGGGACACTCAGCGACTTGGAGTTTAGGAGGGCGGACGATTCTTTCGTTGTGTCACCCAACCAAGCTGAGAGTGGTTCTCGTTGGAACACTCTAACCAGCTTGGAGTTTGGTAGGGCGGACGGTCCTTTCGTCGTGTCGCCCAACCAAGCTGAGAGTGGTTCTCGTTGGAACACTCTGACCAGCTTGGAGTTTGGTAGGGCGGACGGTCCTTCGAGCCGAGAGTTACGCTGAAATACCTTTTCTATTAAATTTCTGCAAGAAGAAGCTAGCTTCATAGGAGGAAATAGACATCTTGATTCATTGATTATAGGAGTACATCAAAACAAGTATTTGAAATTAACTAAAGTAAAACTTTAAGTGTGTGGCGTTCCAGGTGTTGGTGATGGAATGTCCGTCCATGCGTTCCAGCCTGTAGGCCCCGTTTCCGAGGGCTTCCACTATCCTGAACGGCCCCTCCCATTTGGCGGCGAGTTTTCCGTGCGCCGGGTTCCGGCGGGCATCGCCCGCCTTTCTCCACACTAGATCCCCCCCTTGGAAACTTCTTGGCCGGACCTTGGAGTTGTACTTTCTTTCGATCATTCGCTTGCATGCTTCGGCCCTCAGTGCCGCCCTGTCTCGCAGTTCGTCCAGGGAGTCCAACTCGATCCTCAGCTCCCGGTCGTTGAGGTTCAAGTCTTCCACTTTCCGCCTTAGGGAAGGTTCGCCCAGCTCAACCGGTAACATGGCATCAGTACCATAGGTTAGATTGAAGGGGGTTTCGCCGGTGGTTCCGTGAGGTGTGCACCTGTAGGCCCATAGGACCTCGGGCAGTTCGTCCACCCATGCTCCCTTCCTCTCTCCCAAACGACGCTTAAGTTCCGAAACTATGGTCTTGTTCATTGCTTCGGCTTGACCGTTCGTCTGGGGGTGCTCTACAGAGCTGGTGACGTGCTTAATCCCCAGCCCTTTGAAGAATTCGGCGAGTTTTTTGTCAATAAACTGCCGGCCGTTGTCTGTGATGATGGAACGAGGGAGGCCGAAGCGACATATCAATTTCCAACAGAACTTCTGGACCTGGGCGGCTGTAATGATTGCCAAGGGTTCGGCCTCTACCCACTTGGTGAAGTAATCCACCGCCACCAAAAGGAACTTCTTCTGCGCCCGCCCTACTGGAAACGGTCCTACGATGTCCATTCCCCATTGGGCGAACGGCCAAGGGGAGGATATCGGATGCAAAGCGTGTGGCGGCCGGTGAGAGTTGTTGGCGTGCGCTTGGCAACTGATGCACTTTTGGACGAACGCTTTTGTATCCGCCTCCATGGTAGGCCAATAATATCCGGCTCTCAGTAGCCGGGCTTTTAATGTCCTCCAGCCCGTGTGGAGACCGCAGACGCCATTGTGAAGTTCGTCCATGACATAGCGCGCCTCTTCATCCCCCAGGCATTTAAGGAGGGGGGAGGAGAACCCTCTTCGGTACAAGTCATCCCCCACGACCAGATAACGGGCGACTTTCTTGGCTTCTCCCGGACCTACCGTCCGCCCCTCGTCCTGGCGGGTCATGATCTCCCTGATTTCTGCACGCCAGTCCTGTCCTCCACCGGATACCGCCGAGCATTCTACCGAAGGCTGAAGTAGAACCTGCCATACGACAGTAGTCAGCTGTCCCTTTTCCTTTCCCGAACTGAGTTTAGACAGTATGTCCGCCCTCGTGTTTTGTTCTCTGGGAATATGCTGTATGTCAACTTTATCGAACGCTCTTGCGAGTTCCGTCGCTCGTTGGTAGTACCGCAAAAGGCGCTCCTCTCTGACTTGGAAGTTGCCATTCATTTGGCCCACCACCAGCTCAGAGTCCGTCCGGCAGGTTATCCTCTTCGCCCCCATGTCCTTTGCCAACTCGAGGCCGGCTACCAGGGCCTCGTACTCGGCCTGATTGTTGGATACTTTGAATTTGAATATCAATGAATGCTCCAGTAAGAATCCATTGGGGCCTTCAAGTACGATGCCGGCCCCGCTGATCGAACGGCCGGACGCCCCATCTACATACAAATTCCAGTCATCTTGGCCGGATGGGGGTAACTCGGCCGCGAAGTCTGCCAAATGTTGGCCTTTAACCGATCCCCTCGGTTCATAGCGCAATCCGAACTCTGAGAGCTCTACCGCCCATGCCACCATCCGTCCAGCTAGGTCCGGCTTCCTGAGGATTTTGGAGATTGGGAAGTCGGTCCGGACTATCACCTGATAACTTTGAAAATAAGGACGAAGCCTTCGGGATGCGTGCAATAAAGCCAAGGCCACCTTTTCTACCCGCTGGTACCGGGTTTCTGCATCTAAGAGCGTGCGGCTCACGAAGTAAATTAGCTTCGCCTGAGGCCGTTCTTGCATCAGTACTGCGCTGACGGCCGTTTCGGACACTCCCAAGAAGATGTGCAAATCCCCACCTGGGACCGGGCGGTTCATGACCGGCGGGTTGCTAAGGATGGTCTTGACGTCCTGGAATGCTCGTTCGCACTCGTCGTCCCATGACGGACCGGCCCCTTTCTTCAACTTTCGTAGGACCGGCCTCATCCGTTCCGCCAACTTGGGGATGAACCGGGACAAGGCAGTGAGGCGTCCAACCAGTCTCTGCACTTCCTTAAGGGTGGCCGGACTCTGCATTTGTAATACCGCGTCGCACTTGTCCGGGTTAGCCTCAATCCCCCTGGATGTTAGCATGAAGCCCAAGAACTTTCCGGCTGCTACCCCGAATGTACACTTTGCGGGGTTTAAGCGCATGCCGAATTTCCTTACTTGGCGGAAAACCTCCTCAAGATCCTTGAGGTGTCCATCTCCGTCTGCTGACCGGACCACCATGTCATCCACATATACATCCATGCACCTGCCTATCTGGTCGTGGAAGATTCTATCCATTAGGCGCTGATACGTTGCCCCCGCGTTCTTCAGGCCGAACGGCATAACCTCGTAGCAGAAGTTGGCCTTCTCCGTGATGAATGCTGTCTTTTCAATGTCCGGCCCGTACATAGGTATCTGGTTATACCCGGAATACGCGTCCAGGAAACTCAGTACTCGGTGTCCGGAGGCGCCGTCTACCAGGGCGTCTATGCTGGGTAAGGGGTGCGAATCCTTCGGGCAGGCTTTGTTCAGGTCCGTGTAATCAGTGCACATGCGCCACTTCCCGCTGGCCTTCTTCACCATGACCACATTAGCTAGCCATGTGGTGTAAGTGACTGCCCGGACAAAACCAGCCCTCCTCAACTTCTCCACCTCCTCTTCCACGGCCTTCCGCTTTTCCTCACCCATTCTTCGCTTTTTCTGGGCCACGGGGCGAGCATTCTGGAAAAGCGAGAGCTTATGGCTCATCACTGCGGGATGGATGCCCGGCATATCCGCTGCCGTCCACGCAAATAGATCCCGGTTCTTCCACAGGAGTGCCCTCAACTCCTTTTCCATCTCAGGGTTCAGCTCCCTGGCGATGAGGGTGGTTTGCGTGGGGTCCCTTCCTATCAAGATAGGTTGGGTTTCTCCAATGGGTTCCAGACGGTCCTCGGTATTGGTCCTAGGGTCGAGGTCTGCCATGGCCACTTCAGAGCCGGCCGCCCGCCTTTTTACTGGACGGGCGTGCAACTTCAACCCCGCTGCGTAGCATTCTCGTGCCGTCTTCTGGTCCGCCCGGACCGTACAGATAGTTCCCTTCTCGGAGGGGTACTTCATCGTGAGGTGGGGAGTAGAGACGATTGCTCCAAAAGCGTTTAAGCACGGCCTTCCGAGCAGTACGTTGTATGATGTGTTAGCCTCTACCAGCAGATACCGGACCCTCTTCTCCTCGCTGGATCGTCCGGTCCCCAACCTCGTCCTCAACTCCACGTATCCCCTTGTGTCAACTCTCTCTCCTGCAAACCCCACTATCTGCCCATCGTAAGGAGCAATCAGATCTTCTGAGATGTCCATCTGCAGGAAAGTCTTCCAGTAAAGGATGTTGACCGAACTGCCTTGGTCAACCAGAACTTTGCTTACCCCGTACCGTGCTATTTCTGCCGTGATGACCATGGGGTCGTCTTGGTCGGGATCGGGGGCGTGAAAGTCTTCATCCGAGAAGGTGATGGGCGGCATGGAGCGGCGTGGCTTGTCCACCAAATGTACGGACTGGAGTGCCCGAACATGGCGTTTACGGGCGGAGGAAGATGATCCTCCTCCCGCAAATCCTCCCGAGATAGTGTTGATGTGCCCCCTCAGGGGGCGTTCTCTGCTGCGGCTACGGCTTCGGCTGGGTCGCCTTTCTGAACGAGGTCGTTCCGCTCTTGGGTTCCGCGGCTTGTCCTTTCGGTAGGTCGGCCTCTGGGCAGACCGTTCAGTTGACTGTGGCGGGCGCTCTTCTTTGACGTACCTCTTAAGTTTTCCCGCCCGTATGAGTTCCTCTATCTTGTCCTTGAGGGTCCAGCATTCCTCGGTATTGTGACCCATGTTTTTGTGGTAGGAGCAATGCTTGCTCCGGTCCGCATTCTTCGAAGTCGGGAGCCCTTCATGCTCCGTTATTAGTTCTGTACTCAGGGCCTCTCGGAGAATTTTCTCCCTTGAGGCGTTTAAGGGCGTATATTGTTGGAAGCGAGGTCCTTTCTTCTGCTCCCGGGGTCTAGGGCCAAACGTTTTTCCCGTAGAAGAGGCGGGTTTATTATTGTCCGTCCTTTCTCCCCTGGCTTCTTGATTCTCTTTTTTGTAGGAGAGTTTCATCTCCTCCACCCTTATCTCATCAGCTGCTCTCTCCCTCAGCTCCTCCATTGTTTTAGGTGCTCGCCTGCAGACACTATCCTTGAATGGTCCCGGCTTTAGGGCCGGCAGGATATAGTGAAGGGCGAGCTCGGGGGTCAGGCTTTTTACGCGACGGACGGTCTTCTGGTACCTGTCCATAAACGTCCGTAGTGTTTCATCCTTCCCCTGCTTGAGGGTCATTAATTCGAATACAGTCAAGTCTTGTGTGCTGCTCGCCGCAAATTGTTTGATGAATAGCTGTTTTAATCCAGCGAAGTTTTCTATTGAATTGGGGGGGAGGGTGTTGAACCACTCCAATGCCTCGTCTTCTAATGAGAGCGAGAATGCTCGACACCAAATGGCGTCATTGCCCGTTCGGAACGCCATGGCGTTCGAGAATGTCTGAATATGGGACGCAGGGTCCGTTGTCCCGTTATACATCTTGAACTGTGGAGCCACGAACTGCTCCGAAATTTGAACGTTCATTATGCTTTGGGTGAATGGCAGTAATAAAGTGGACGAGGGCTCCGACTTTACTATCATCCGTCCGTCTTCGGCAGCGCTCTCCGCGTGTACCGATTTAACCTTGCTCCCTTCCGCCTTGGACCCGGTAGGCCTCCAAGTCCTATCACATTCGGTATCTGTGGGCGAGCGGTCTCCCGCTACTGCCTTCCCCTTATCCTTCCTTTGCTCTTCTTCATCCATCCGCCCGACCTCTCGGGCTATCCGGGCCTCACAGTCGGCCTTTACGGCGGCTAGTTCGTCCTCATGACGCTGCTGCATCTCGTCCATCTTTTGATGCAATGCGCGGATCATCTCAACTGGATCGTCCATGCCCATGTTTCTTGTGGTCACCATTGAGTTTTTGAAATCACACGGCCCCACGGTGGGCGCCAAATGTTTCGGATGTGTAGGGTTGTGCGGTTCTAAACCTTCCAGTTCTCCTGCGATCTGATCTCAGCGGCGGATCTTCTTCCCAAGCTTTGACTTTCCTCTTGATCCGGAGGGGTGGAGACCTACAAAAGATTCTCCGATGCCAAAGTCAGTTTCAGAGCAATGGCTTTTCTCAAGGGATAGCAATAAATGTGCATTCAATGTAATCTATCTACCACTCACCGTGAACCTGTATTTATAGTTTTCGCTATGGGCTTGGGATTAGCGAAAAGTTAATCACGGCCCAATCAGCCCAATAGCTCCTAATTTCTACTTACCTCTAAACCAGGTCAATTTGCTTGAGCCACAATGATTAGTGATTTGGCCGGTCAGTGTGATATGGGCGTTCGTCTTTCCTATGGACGACTCGGGCACTAAATTGGGCGGACGATCCTCTACGCGGTCGCCCGGCACTTCGTTGGGCGGACGATTCCTTATGCAGTCGCCCGGCACTTCGTTGGGCGGGCGATCCTTTACGCGGTCGCCCGGCACTTCGTTGGGCGGACGATCCCTTATGCGGTCGCCCGGCACTTCGTTGGGCGGACGATCCCTTATGCGGTCGCCCGGCACTTCGTTGGGCGGGCGATCCTTTACGCGGTCGCCCGGCACTTCGTTGGGCGGACGATCCCTTACGCGGTCGCCCGGCACTTCGTTGGGCGGACGATCCCTTATGCGGTCGCCCGGCACTTCGTTGGGCGGGCGATCCTCTATGCGGTCGCCCGACACTTCATGATACCAGACGTTCGTCTCTCGGCGGTATCCTGTAGAACACTTTTTGTGAGCATGGAGAGTGCGGCGCTGTCTCGTGGTGATGGAATTCCTTGTGAGTTCTTCAAAGTTTCACCGAGACGGTCGGACGACCTCATTAGTGGGCGTCCATACGTGCGACGCCGGACACCTGCTGGCGTAGGAGAGTTTATACGGAGTCTAGGTTCAATCTGTACCTACTTGGGCGGCCAAGACTTGGGCGGTCGAGAATTTGTCTGTGGCGGGTGTGACATGGGCGTCCTTTGGGCGGCGCCCGTCACCTCATGGGCGTCCTTTGTACGGCGCCCGGCTCTCCCTGGTACAAGGATGAACCGCCAGCATTAGCATGCCCACAGTCATACTTTACCAATTCCAATATTCATCCATGAGTCGATCCTCCCTGGAACGCTCGTTCAAATCCACATCATTTCATTCATATCACATTCGCTTCCTATTTCATTCATAATCATTCTCAATTTTATCTTTCATTATCACTTTTCTCAAATTCATCTTTCATTACCAAAAAGTTAAATTTCATCTTTGTTCAAAGATTGTTACGGATACTCGATTATCGAACGTTCAATCCTCACTTAGAACGAGGACGAACACTTGGAACGAGACAGAGAGGTCTCCAGTTCCAGAATAGAATAAGACCGAGAGGTTTACTGTCGGTTTGAGAGAAAAATCGAGTGTAATAGATATAGCAAGGAACGAATGAACCGAACGTTCATTACAAATTGAATCAATTATATGAACTGACTCTTGATAACTCTGACCGAACACTGAAAAGACCTCGTCAAAGGCTACGACTCTATGCTGGAACCAATCGATATAGACACTTCAAGATATTCCAATAATAATACATCCAGAAATCCGAATGTCAGTCAATGACCGAGCACGGTGGAGAAGAAGATTCTATTTAAGTTAGACGAATGCTATTTTTCATCAAGATAGATTATATAAGAAACGAGTACGAGCGCTTGGTGTAAGACCGAGCACCACTCAGTACGAGCGCTTGGTGTAAGACCGAGCGCCACTCAGTATGAGCGCTTGGTGTAAGACCGAGCACTTATAAACTTATAATAAAAGGCTTGATAAAATAAAATAAGATACTATCGAAGTATTGTTTACGAACGACGAAAATATACCATTATATATATATATATATATATATATATATATATATATATAAATTGAGTTTATCAAAGGATACCCAGATACAACTACGCTTGGCCGAACGCTCAAGCATAGTATTACCACACGAGGACGCTCGTCCTCAACTAGGATTCTCTCCAAATGAAAGAATCCCATTTCAACTATGTTTACCAGAAAAACCGAACGATCAATAACCATTCAGTTACGAACGTACACTTTTATATAAGAAATTTCATATTCAGAATCTCTTTGTATTTATCTCCTTTCTTAACATATAGTTTCATAACTTTATACATTCATATCATGATCAACTTTCATACTTCATACCATCCATATCATATAAGGTTCATATATTTCATGCATTAAAACATAACTCAACCATATTTCATTTCCACTCATTAAACAAACAAACGTTCATGCAATCTAATCATATCAATCATCATGCATCAAAGTCATTCAGTCAAATAACGAACGTTCATCCAGTACAACAACATACAAATACCCATTAAATTAAATAAGCTTCCCTTGCCTGAGAGCGTGAACGTACGTTCCTGAGACTGAGACTCAATTTGCCAAACTACGATCCTTTCTACCCTCAACGCTCAACGACTCTTCGAACCAAAGTAAAACATCAGACCAAGCTCGTTCAGAATGAAACTAAGGGCTCATGCAACTAGAACTTGGTTCGCATATTTACAATAACGAACGGTTAAAGACAAGAAAAACTTACCCGTTCAGTATTTGAAACCAATCGGATCAAACTAAAGCTTGGGACGTCGAAAGTGATCCTACGGTGCCGGAATAGTGATCGGAGGAGAGAAAGGGAGTGTTTTCTCAGAGAAAAGATGAAGAAGATGTAGAGAGAAGGAGGAGAGAATGGGGTTCTTTAGAAATTTTGAAAAGAGGGTGCATGCAGAGAGTGGGGTAGGTTTTTCTGAAAATCCAAGTTTTGCTTCACACTTCAAAACGGACGTCCCCTCATCTGTCGACACCTGCTTTCCACTGACTGATTTTCGGGTCTCCTTCGCTTGACACCTGGCGTTCGTCATCTTAGTGTCGAGCCTCCCTCTTGACACGTGAATTCCACTAACGACACGTGCTTGGATTTTACTAGTTCTGACAATATTTCATTATATTATTTTCTCTTTGTGTTTTATAACTATTTTCTGTAAAACCCAATCAAGTATGTTTATAATAAAATTACAAATGTTATTTATTTGAAAACTATTTCTTATGAACATATTCATTTAAATATAATAATACCTTTTGATTCTAATAATTACCAAAAGAGTTAATTTTTTATTTTTATTATCATAATACAGAAATAACACCTATATTATGATTAAAATAATATTAGTGAAAACACATGTTCAATTTTTTAATGATAACAAAATATAATAATGTTATAATTATAAAAATAAATACAAATGTTTTTTTATAATTTTATTATAATTAAATTTTGTTTATTTTGAAGGTGTAACATCCCAAAATATAGTAATACCATAATTCAGAATTAATTACAATTAACAGTGAACAGTAACAGTCTTAATATTACTAGGAAACCAAGGTTCAAAGCCTAACGGCTGATGTACAAAATAACGAACGTATCAGATTGCAGGGAATTAAAACAGCACGAACAGTTTTACAAAATGATAATCGAACGTCCCAAAATGAACTAATATTTACAGTAATAAACTAACGAGCACTCTAAGGCTCGGTCTTCACTTCCACTTCCACCAGATTTGCATCCTCCAAATTTTCTTCTTCCAGCATGACTTCAAGGGATGCATCACCATCTGCTCACATCCACAAGGGATGATCATTGCATTTTGACAAGACGAAAGCACATGGACAGTAGACAACACAAATGGAAAACGCAAGGGTAAGCTTATATTGTTTAATTAATACAACACACATACAGTTCATAATTCAATTCACACATACATCAAGTAACTTAATCATATAATTTAACATAGAAATATATATAAGACAGACCGTCCGGACTGTATGAACCATGTAGTTATAGGCGTCCTTGCACCCAAGTGGTGTAGTAGCCGGGATATACCTAATCAGCTTCCACTTGAGGTTAGTCCCTTCGCCCCTGCTAAGTGAGGGATACGAAAGACCTCCTGCCATTCCCACACATGACTACCCCCTTCTACGTGAAGATGAGCATCACAGAATATCAGGATGGACCAAGCCAGCATTAACTAACCACAGTCATACTTTACCAATTCAATATTCAATCATATAAGAGACGTTCCTCCCTGGAACGCTCATCCAATATCCATAATCATAGATTCAATCCATATAGTGTTCACACTGTAATTCAATATGATGTAACATCAATTTCATCTTTAACTGTAAGAGAATAACAGAACGAACGTACAGTCCACTGAACACTCAGGACGAACGTCCAAATAACTTCACTGGATACTCAGGAAAAATACTTAGAACGAACGTAATTTCTGTGGATTCTGTTAAATGAACTGACTCGACTTGAAGTGTACTGGTACTTAGAAAATAATTCATGATAGAAACTTGAACCAGATTTAATGTACAAAGGAGGGTCAAGAACACTTAGAATTATTTTTCAAGAGATTTACATATGAATCCAATTCCAGGAATGGAACGAACGCAAAGAAAAATGAATATTTAAATACTTTGAACGAACGCTATTTTATCAATTGAATATTCACTTAGTACGAACGCGAGGTAAAAGACCTAGCGAGATTCAGAACGGACGCTCGTGATAAGACCGAGCGCTTATTGAGAACGGACGCTCGACATAAGGCCGAACGCTACGAATGACGAACGCTCGACATAAGGCCGAACGCTTATGAAAAACGAACGCTCGACATAAGGACGAGCGCTATCAAAGACGAACGTTCAACATAAGGCCGAACGCTAATTAGGACGAACGCCTCGGTATAAGACCGAGCATTACTTATTCATAAAGTTTTAAATATTTAAATATTGCTGAGCTAGACGAACGCTCAGACATTCAATTTGGGACGCTCGTTCATGAGCAGAATTCCTTCCAAATGAAAGAATCCCAATCTAAGTTACTTTACTGAAATGCCGAACGGTTTAAGACCGTACAGGGACGAACGTCATTTATCAGTGGGAAAGAATGAAATTTCAGATTTCTCAACCTTAGCAAAATTTTCCAGATTTCCAATTTATAACTTTATAACTTTCATTCCAGATTTAATTCACCTTAAACATCATCATCATACAGATTTCAACATTTGAATCATTCCAACTATACAATCACCATACTCCATTTATACATGATCAGATCAACATGCATTTAATCAAAATCAAAAACAACATATATAATACATACAAGCAGTATTTGTTCATGACAGATTAAACCAACATCAGAAATCATATCAGATATCAGTAACCGTTCATAACAGCTCAAACATCAGACTTTACATACATGCAACTCATATCACAAAAATCAAGCAGTATGAATTAAACTTATAAGCTTCCCTTACCTGATCTAGCAGTGCACTTCCAAATGCTTAGAGTTTCTCTCGTGCTCTCACGGCTTTCTATCAGAAATTCACTCAACCACTTCAACTTAATCTAACACACCAAAAATCGTAAACAGATCAGACTTCTAACTCATGCATGCAACCAGAATTTTGGTTTGCATGAACTAAATGGACGAAGGTGCAAAGACAAGAACTTACCAGTTCAGTTCTCAATTCTGTTCGGATCAGAATGATGTTCACAGTGCAGGGAAGGTTTCTATGGTGTCTGAAATGAGATTGGAGGAGATGAAGGTGAGTTATCTTAGAGAGAATACGAAAGAGTTCAGAGGGAATGCAGAGAAGATGGAAGGCCAGAATTTCTTGAGGAAGAAGAAGATTGCATGGAAGGAAGAGAAGTGTTTTCAGAGAAATTGTTTTTCTTTCCCTCGTCAAACGATTGTGCACTCACGTACTGCCACCTGGTTTCCACTACAGCTTTTAGAAGCTTCCAACGTGATAGTTGGCATTAGTGCATGCAGAGAGGAAGAGAGTGGAATTTTGACGTGGCACGGTGCATTTAAAAGTGTGTTCAGAGAATGGATTTAGGTGTGTTAATTATTCAGGTTCTCACATAAGGTAATATCTTATTACAAAAAAATATTTAGTTTAAAAATGGTTAAATTTAAAAAAAATTAAAAAATAGTTAAATTTAAAAAATATTACTCAAAAGGTAAAATTGATAACACTAACTTATTAAAGGATAAAATTGAAAAAATATATAAAAAAAATAAATGTGAACTGCCGATTAAATATATTTCTCACATATTTTGTTTATTTTAACGACTGATTAAATATTAACTGTGTGATAACATGATTAAATATATCTCTCCCCTGTTTTGTTTATTTTAGCAACCGATTAAATATTAACCGTGTGCTAAAATGTATGTGAAAAAAGATAAAATATGAAAAGAAAGTGGTGTATTTTATCAAATATTATAAACAAAAAACATTTTATATATATATATATATATTTTAATAGTATATGAAAAAAACTCAACACAAATAACTTACAAAATAATTATAATTAAATAATAAAATGTATAAAATTATATTATAACTATTATATGTATGTTTGTTACTCAAGTAAAGGGAATATACTATTAATATACCATTATTTTATTTCTCTCACAACTTCAAAACTAGGGTCCAGTGAGGAAAAGTAGGAGCTGTGTGTGCCTTCCATAGCCAAGGGTTTCTTCGATTTCCTTGTCTCCTCTCGCTAACTGATCAATTCACACCAGTGGGAAACACAAACAGCAAAGAACCCTAAACTCAAAATCGCACATCACATCGTCAACCCTAAGCGCAGCGTTCGCTCTAAATGCTTCGCGACAGAGTGCGCTAGCTACTTGCTGAGATTCACTGCCTCGCCATGGCTCTCCCACTCGGCAAGCTCACCATTCTCATCGGTGCAGGTTCACTCTCTCATCACTTCCTCCAATTAATCTTTCTCTTTTTCTTTAATTTCAATTGCTTTTATTCCATAATTTGTTCCATCGCAATTTAGGTTCCTTTGTGTAACAAAATTTGTCTATTGGTAGGGTTATTGAGTTGCATTTGTATATTGAGTGTTGGAATGTCAGGAATTTAGTGAGCCGTTCTTGTAGGTTTGTGCATGGTGTTTTGTAGGCTAGGATTAGAATAAACACCTCGCTTAAATTCGTTTGTGTTTTAGGTGTTATTGGTTCAGTAATTGCTAAGGAAGGCAGTCTGTTTGTGTTTTAGGTATTGTTGGTTCAGTAATTGCTAAGGAAGGCAGTCTGCCTGACGTTTCTGGTCTCGTCTCCGGTGCTTTCAAGGTTAGTTTACGAGAGCTCAACTTGTTTCTCTGGGTGGTGTTGTTTTTGTTATTTCTTTTGTAAGTTTTTTAAGCTTCTAGTGAATTGTGTGCTTAATGTACTATGCCTATGGGTATAAATTAATAGATGCATTTTTTTTCTTTTCGGGGAATGATGTTCATGATTTTCTTAATTTTATAGTGTTTTATTCTCTCTAAAGTGGTATATTTGGGATACTGTGCAAATTAACAGAAGTTTGAGGAGGCCTAGTATGTACGAGAAGTGTCGATATGGGTAGGTAGAATATTATTGGTTATGGTGTGGGAAGACGTGAGGTTAAAGTGTTATGATGGCAAAAATTGTGGATTAAACAGTGCCCCCAAGTCATATGATTTAGGTTTCTGGAATTGGATCCATTATTCTACAATGTACACTTCAAAGTCATATAGGTATTGATGAGAATGTAACACATATGGGGTTCCTGTTTGGGGGACTACATGTATAAGTTTTGATCTGTGATTGTAAGGTGTCTATCAAACTCAAAAGGAAAGTTTTACTGGATGAATGGTTGTGAATTTTTGCTGCTAATTTGTATGGTCATCAGGGAGAAAAAAAAAGTATCTGGGTTTATAGCCCTGAGGTGGATGAGTAAGGTAATATTGCAAATTAAAGTTTGTGTCTGTTAAGAAAAGGACGATGGAAACTTCCCAAGTTGTTTTGTCTAGTGAGAAGACCAACAGAGGCTCATGCCTATTATTGAGAATAAATAGATCATTGGAAACTTATCAAGAAAAAAAGAAAAAGTAACTGAGTTTAGAGTACTGAGGTGGATGTGTAAGCAATGATGAAGATCTAGTTTGTTGGAGACAGTTGGAGTTGCATCTATTGAGGAGAAGGTGATGGGAACTTTCCCAAGGTTGTTTAGTCATTTGAGAAGACCAACAGAGGCAGATGAAGAACAAGAAAATATTAGGAGAGACTATTAAATAGTAAAAAACATTCTAATTAGGTTTACCAAAACTTTGGTTTTTCATTAGAAACCTGCTTCGTCAATTTGGCTTATTCCTCCTGCTGGGCTAAGTTGGTTGTCATATATACTTGAGAAGTTCAGTCATGTTATTTCAGCCTTTTTATATCCTAAAATCCCAAGTTCGTAATATTCTGGATGCTATTATTTTATATTAGTAATTGGTTTCAATTTCCATCAATATAATCGGTATATTTCAACTAGCATTTATTGTCAGTGAAATGTGCGGGCTTTTTGCTGATTGTAGTCTTTTCGATCAGGTTGTTTTGAAGCAATTTAAAAGCAGTGATCCTGCTCCAGCTGTTAAAAAGCTGCCTCATAATGATGCTTTGATGGCTCAGGTTTGCACGTTGTTGCTGCTGACTTTTAGTTATTCATTATATTTAAATTTAATTAGGAATAGTTCTTTGTTTAGTTAAATTGCATGCATCATGCAGAACATCTTTTAGTGAATCTTATAATACATGACTTTGAGTCTGATCAATATGCAATAATCTTTTACTTTTAATTGTCTCATTTATAACAATTAAGTTGTATTATGAAAATATGTTGTGTAAGTAAATGTATAATGTACGTGCTAACCTTAGCATTGTTCCTGTCTTTGAATTGAATAATGAGAGCATGGCCACATTTCTCAGTTTATATTATAAGAGGTATAACTTTTAGTAGTTGAAGTGGGCTTTTTATTTCCCTGTCGAGTTGGCTACAAAAACAAATGCTGTATTTGTAAACATACAGAAATATGGGGTAATTGAAATTGCTAATAAACTGTTCATCTACAGGTAAACAGTCTTCGTCAGGAACTACAGCTTCTTGCTAGAGATAGATCAATCACTATTGTAAATTCAAGTGGGACAGGTGCTGGTTAACTACTTTCTTTTACATTTTGTGAGGTTTCTTTTTTTTCTTCAGCAATTTAATAAAAGCTGACGTGTTAATTTGCAAATCCTATGGGTGTCTCCATACTTTGCACAAGCTAACCTGTGTTTCCTTGTTTTTTTAACTCCAGTGTTATTTTCTGACTTGTTTGAGAAATGTACAGGTGGAAAAAAATATGTAACAGTGATTGTTATTGTTGTGGCGGGATATGGATACGTCTGGTGGAAGGTAATGTCTTTTATTTTCTCAATCGTTGATTTAAGTAACTGGACGCTGTAGTAATACATTCAGGTAGGGAACTTTTAGGGATAAAAATTGAACTTTTTGTTGGTGCTTTCAATAATTGCTAGCTGCTATGTGAACATGGATCCAGCCATGATCTCAACTTTTGAAATTGAACATAGTAACTGGATAACGTGATGGATGGTTGATATTTGGGATGGAGAGAAGCCTAGTTGGAGAGGCTTGGGGGAATCTGAATTCTTGTTTATACCCTCATGCCATAGGAAAGTTGTGAAGGGACCCCCACTATGACTGTTTCATATGCTGCAATAATATTGGGATTATAAAATGAAGTTTTGGCTTCTGCCATTGATGGATGTCAAGCATATGATTGAAAGTTTTCCAATCTTGTAAAATATATAAACCCTTTTAGAGATGGTATTTTCTAAAAATTTTATTATGACCTGTTCGCATAGCAATCATTCATGTTTGTTTGAGTTGTTTCAAATAATCTTTTTAACTTAGCCAAATTGCATTTATCATTCTTTTCTTAGAAATGTCTTTTCTGGTTTAGTTTTAGCTCAATTCTGTCATTGCTTTGCTGTTAGATGATTGTTAGTTGTCAGGTTTGCATGGGAGTGAAAAATCCAGGAACAAAGTTTGTATACCAAAAGTGAAAACTCTAAAAGCTATGAGAGAAAATCATTGACATTGTTGGGTAGTAATAGTATAACAATCTACATGTATTATTGCTCCAACTTAAAGGTTTTGTCCACCCTTATGCAAAGGTCTGTCATTGTGCATGAAATTGTCTAAACTGAAGTTTATGCCAGCAGTTGGATGCATGTTCACTTTTTGTCTATCTTTTTTAACAATTAATCTTACTGTAATCTTATTACCTTACTTTCTCCAAATATTCAAGTTCCCACTCTTATGATTTAGTTTTATGACTCTTGTTTGCTTACAGGGATGGAAGCTTCCTGATTTGATGTTTGCAACTAAACGTAGTTTGTCTGATGCTTGCACATCTATTGGTAATCAGATGGGGAAGCTGTATGCAACCATTGATGTAATTTTTCTTTTCTATTGGATAGTTTCTTCTTCTTAGATTGTGTCAAAACCAGTCATTTCTTTTAGTGATGACAATGAATGACAACTGTCTGTTGGGTATAATAGCTATACAGTATAAAGTAAAATATCAAGTAGCAAATGAGTAAATATTTTTAATAATACAACTAAGTAGTATTTATTCGAATGTTTGTGGACTAGAAAATATACAAAACATATGAATTTGATGAGGATCTTAGTTTGTTCTTTTTTTGATATTAAGCCTATGTGCGAATCCTCTAGAATACTGGAAGTGCACATTATGATATGTTTCCTTTATGGGACTTTTATCAATGACAATATAATGTTTTAATAAATAGATTTGGTAGTAAAGCTACTTAACTCTAATTTTATTCTCTCTTTTATGACTGCTTTCAAATAATTTGAGCTTGATTTGATCATTTATGGGACTTTTATCAATGACAATATAATGTTTTTATGAGTAAATTTGGTAGTAAACCTGCTGAACTCTAATTTTATTCTCTCTTTATGACTTCTTTCAAATAATTTTTGAGCTTGATTTCTCTTTCCAGCCTTTTTGAGTTGAATATTATTCATGTAAATATTTTCTGACAGCTTTAAGTGCAATATTTTTCATCATTAAAATTGTATATTTCCATTGTCAAAATATATTATTTCCTATATTTCAAACATTATTTTAGTGGAACTTAGTGTGGTCTATAAAAGATAATGCTTCTAAATCTTGTTTTCTGGTCTGATTAGTTTTCTGACTTTCTCCGGCCATTCAGAATAATAATAATAGTTCTTTTACCGTGGAATAGTGAAAATGAATAATATTTAGTTATCTACAATGATTTCAGGATGTAAAGAAGAAATTATCCTCAAGAATGAACCGTTTAGATGAAAGTTTAGACGAATGTGCTGCCCTTACTGAAAGCACCAGGGAGGAGGTAAGTAAAGATTTTATGATTTCTAGTTTTTCCTCTTCATTGTTTAACATATGAATATCTTCTGTTACAGATATCTGTAACTCAACAGAAGGCAGATACGATAAGTGGAAATTTCAAGTCTGTTCATGTTGCAGTCCGTGTTCTGGTATATCAATTGCTAGAATATTTTTACTTTTACTTTTGTTGTTGCTTGTTTAACTTAGCTTGATTACTTTTCTTCCCAGGAATCTAGAATTAAAGAAATAGAAGAGAAACAGGTATAGTCAATTTGATTTCAGTCACTGCATAATTTAATTTTTTATGCTATGAATATTGGTTACATCCGTGATTTACTATTTACTAACTTCAATCCGTGTAGGTGGCCACAACCGAAGGAGTAACCATGTTGTGTCAATTTACAAAGACTTTGGAAAATAGCAGAACCACAGAGTATATCCAGGCATGAACCAAGCGTTTGTTGCAATGTTTTCTTTTTACTTGTTTGGCTTGGTTTTGTGGTCTGAACTTCAGATTTGGGTTCTATTATGTTACTGTTTTTTTTACCATATAATTTGCTAACACTTCTGTTTTTAATATATAGCCATCATCATCCAGTTCTTCCAGGCCAGCCATTGAGCTACCACCCGTTTCACCCTCTTCGAGGGTAAGCATTTTTCCCCACTTTCATTTTATGAGTGCAATATGACTTCGGGTGAACTGTTCTTGTCAATTAGACACGCTGGTATATTATGTTGTAAATTTATAGGATGTCTTGCTGTTAGTTTAACATTATATTTTATTCATTGGCCTAGAAAATAAAGCTGTAAGCTAAAGAATGAATGCAGTCATCAAGCTGCAAGCTTGTCCACTTCCTTTGAAAATTGTTCCTATGCTTACTCCTAGTCTGTATTATACAGGGTTCACAGTCGGGTTCGTCTAGGCTGTCACTTGAGCCACCTTCTGTTACGCCATCAGCAAAGGTAACTTCTATATAGAAATTATACTTCCTGGGTATGCTTAGTCTTAGTATCTGCATGGTTCGAAAGGTGGACAGTAGGGGAGTTGAGATGAAGGTTACACTTGCCTACATGAGAAGCTGGAAAACAAAATGTACTTATTTTCAGTTTGAGTCATGACTTAAATATTTTTTTCTTCATTCCAACTTACTGTCTCTTGCTCAACCAAGCAAACCTTGAATCTAGTAATGCAGTTGGTATTTGGAAAGAATCTCATAAACACATCCAAATTACGGGTGTGGCTGTTGGTGTATTTGTTTATTCATGCTCCTTGTATAGACTTTCCCATCCCTTCCTCTCATATAAGTTCTTCTACATAAGGGTTTTGTCACTTTTGTCGTCTCTCAACTCATCCAAATCCTTCATATAAGTTTGTGCAGTCTTTGTAACTGTGTTTTACTTTTAATTGAAAGCTTTTACTGCTTCACTACTTGTGCTAATTGTTAGTTTTTCCTACCATTTTGTTTTCTTAACAGGATGGATCGCCATCAACAATATCGACTGATCAACCATCTCCATCGAATTCTGGTGGATCTGTCCAGGTTTGCAATATTCTGTTTTGCTTACTCAGATTAATTTACTAGAGAGGTGTGAAGTGGGAACAGTTATTTGTTTCACATGACATCGTTTGGCTATGTTTTTTGCTACTGTGATTTTTAATTTTACATATTTGTGGGATGTGTGGCTAAAAGTTGACAAGTTTGTGTTCATTTTGGTGAAATGATGCATGTTCCTTGGAAAACCCAGTTTTATTTTTATGGATGTGATTTTCACAATTAAAAAAATATTTTCCATTCGATTACAGTTGTCTGTAGTTGTAACTTAAATTCGTATTTGCATGATTTTATTGTCTGTATTACCCACATTTTTCTTAACCTGTTACCCACATTTTTCTTAAATATATGTTTTTGAGTTTTGACCTTGTTAGTTTGGGACGTCTTTTCAGGAGAGTAGAACCAATGGATCTAGTTCTGGCTTGTTTGGGCTGGGTAGGTTATCTGGCGTCTATGCTCCATTTCTGAGCAGAACTCGGAGTGCCACAGATTCAGTAGTCCAACAAACTCGTTCGACTAGTTAACAGTAATAACATGTCCTTTCTTTCTCTTCTTATTCTGCAGTAAACAACTATAGATTATTGGACCTATGGTGTGGGTGAAAATCCTCACCAGTTGGTGTCTGTTCAAAAGACGTATGCACCATCAATTATAGTATGCCCAGGCCAGATTATAAACTGTCTGGGCAATTGAATTTTGCAGAGATGTTTCTCTCGAGTTTCATTAGGATTAAAATTAAATAAGAATCTCCAATATTGAACTGGGAAAGCTGGTCAAGGAAAGAGTGACTATTGAGTCGTCGTGAACTCTTTTTGTTCAGCCTATTACTTTGTGAATTTTATACAAATCTTGTTAACAAATTTTCGCATAGCTCTAATAATACAATGACGGCCTTAGAAACCGTTGTAAGTGCATTTTCTTGTTTGGATCGTTCTATTGTAAGCAGGTCTCCTCCATTTTGATAATGGTTCTTTTGGATAGATTTTCCATATGAAATTGGATGGAAATATTATTGGTGCTTTACCAAATCTACATATTTAAATATAAAAATCAATAGTTAATAAATATTTTCTACACATAATTCTTGATGATAAATTACAACTTGATGAATAATTTTACAGTTTAGGGTTTAATGTATGAATTGTTTACATACTTGTCAGGACATGAGCCACGTAAAATTAAAATACTATTGTTAGTAATTTTTATAGTATACTAGTCATTGAATTGGTTGAGATTCAATCAATGTTTGACTACATAACTGATTAAAAACTTCTATAAGGAAGTATTGAATTATATTTTTACTATTATGAAATATTTTAAAATAATTGAAATAAGGAGAAATCAGATCTTTTTAATTGTACATTTATACAATGATCAAACTGTAAGTTTTATTAATTAAAATCAATAATAGTGGAGAAGGTTATTCATATTTATGTGAGTTTTAAAATGTTTATTTGTTTCTTAATTTGAAAATGTTTTAGATTAAATAAAAGATAAAGAAAGTAGATTAATTCTTTTATTCAAAACAGTATTTTGCATTATATTTCAGTAATTTTAGATTGGTTTAACGAGAGTTATTTACCGATTATGAAATGATCTTACTTTAATGTTAGCTAACACTTAACTAGACATTCTTAATAAAATTGATGGATCGGTTCAGTTTTCATGCCAACGAGAAAAAACAAAACCTTAATTACATTAAAATGAGCTCTCAATTATTCTCAAATTTATTCTCAAATTTATAGTCTCGTCCTTTACCAATCACCAATTAATTATATAATGAGCTTTGCTAATATACCAATTAATTATATATATTATATTGAACAAAAAAAATATTTATTATATGAAGTAGTTTAAGTATTATTTACCAAATATATAATAATACATTTATATATTTAAAATATGAAAATTTAAAAATGAATATTGAGTATGATATATTTACTAATGATATATAAATAGTATACATGATGATATATTCACTACATTTTTAATTTTTAATAATTCATTTATGATTTAATGATTATATACATAATAACTTAATAATCTATACTTTACATATCATATGACGATAGAATTATCTTTTATGGACGTTTCTTTGTTGCGTACGCAATTTTTCTTTTTACAATTATATAATTATCATGACAGTTGGTTAGGTATATTATGATCATTTTATCAACGGTTTCCTAGAAGTAAATATAATTTTAATTATGGAATCTATTTTGTTTTTGTTGTGTGTCACGTCCCATTTATTTAGGTGGTGAGTCACCACTGTGCTTCCATTAATACACCCACGCTCCACGTGCGGTGCCATTAATGTGCACTCACATCCTCTGAGTCCCTCTGACATGTGTCAATTCGGAAGGTTCTGAATGCAGTAGTGGAAGCCAGGTGTCAGCACAAGAGTGAACGTACATTTGACTATGGGAAGAGAATTAATTTTTCTGCCACACTTTTCCCTTCTCTGTGCGCACCTTCATCTTCCTCAGAAATTCAAACCTCCATTTTCTCCTCCTTCTCTCTAGAACCTCCATCTTCTCTCTACCATAACTCACGTTTTTCTTCTCCGGTCAAATTTCAGAGACCGTAGAAGAGATCCAGACGTCCTGAGCTTTCCATCAAACCGAACGGTTTTGGATTCTGAAACGGGTAAGTTTCACGTCCTCAACTACTCTTCATTTTCAACATGCAAACTTCCTTCTGAATCTGCATGTGTCTTCTCTGAACCATTATTTGGTTTTCTGTAATTTTAGTTTAAGGAATTTTGGGTTGAATCGTAAAGGGTAGAAGACGGTGTACTGAGATCTAATTTTCTGAAGAACGAACGCACACTACTGAATCCGGGTAAGGGAAGCTTATTAGATTTAATTCATGTGATTTTCTGTACTGCATGTGCGCTTATATGCTGCTTGAAATATGATTCATGATATTGGACTGTTCGTATATGAAAATGACTCTGAAATGATGTATGAAAATGATGCAATGTTCTATGGTTTGATTTAACTGGAAAATTTTGTATACTGTTTGATTATTTAAGTCTATGAAAATAAACGTTCGTTATCGATACGGTCATTGACCGTTCGGTATTCATAGTGAATTCCTTGAAATAGTCTAACCCTTTCATTTGGAAAGGATTTTCCTTTTGAGGACGAACGCCCTCTTAGACATAATTTACGTTTGAGCGTTCGGCCAAACGTAGATCTCATGAGTGTTGTGTGAGGAATTGAGAAGCTTGAAAATATCCCTTTGAACATTTAGTCAAATTGCTAAAACATGAACTTTAAGTACCCCATCTTATGAAAATCCTCAAATTTCTATGATTTTGAATAAGCAAAT
Organism: Vigna reflexopilosa; assembly: GCA_027742785.1. NCBI lineage: Eukaryota > Viridiplantae > Streptophyta > Magnoliopsida > Fabales > Fabaceae > Vigna > Vigna reflexopilosa. The sequence goes on from CM050923.1 coordinate 3,144,339, forward strand.
AAGTTTAGACTCAAAAGCGTACGTCCTAAGGAGCGCTCGGTCTTATACCGAACGCTCGTCCAAATGTGTATGTAGAAAAAGGACGCTCGGTCATATACCGAACGTTCGTTCCTTCTTTAATTATCAACGAACGGTAATAGCGTTCGTCCTGAATTGAAATGACGTTCGTCCATAAATCTAAACAGCAATCGTCCAATAGATCTAGTAGCGTTCGTCCAAGACTTCAGTGACGTTCGTTCAAGAATTTCATTAAACGTCTAGTTTCGCCCTCGATCATTGACTGTCGGGTTGTCTCCTGAATTTAATCTTGTCCAGTTTATTTATCCAAATAACTTGTGATGTTACCTATCCATTGGATTCGCTCAAGTGTTACTGAACTTAGATTTTTCTAAGTATTATTTGGATTGTACTAGAATCAGTTCATTTAACTGATTCAAAGGAGTCTTTCTTGATCTCACTCTCGACGTTCGTCCTCGATATGAAGAGGATTGAACGTTCGTCTTTTTATACAAGTGGAACAAAGAATGAAAGTGTTAATAAGAGGTTGAATTAAGATGTGCGAACACTATGAGAAATGAGATTGTGATTGTGGAATTTGAACGAGCGTTCCAGGGAGGAACGACTCTTGGTTGAAATTTGAGAATTGTAAAGTATGAATGTGGTAAGCTTAGCTGGCGGTTCATCCTGATATTCCGTGAGTGCTTGTTCTCAAGTAGAGAGGAGCATGTCATGTGTGGGAATGGCAGGATGTCTTAGTCCATAACTGTAACTTGGACAGAACGGACTAACCTCAGGTGGCAGCTGACGAGTATTCCAGCTCTTCCACCTGGGTGCACGGACGTCGTAGCTACACAGAATTCATACAAGTCCGGACGGTCGGTCTAGTTCCAGGAATTTGATTGAGTTAATGATTGAATTGAATGTATGTGTTGTGACTTATTTGATTGTGTATTTGATATGTATGAAAAGTATGTTTGACTTGAATTAAATTCAATAAGCTTACCCTTGCATTTCCATTGTGTTGTCTGTATATGTATATCCGTCTTGTCCTTGCAATGATCATCCGTGTGGATGTGAGCAGAAGGTGATACTTCCCTGGAGCAAACACTTGAAGAGGAAATCCTAGCTGAGGAGAATCTCGTTGAAGTGGAAGTGAAGGCCGAGCATTAAAGGCGTTCAGTTTTAGTTAGTAAAATTAGAATAGTAGGTCGCTTATGAGCGAGCGCCTTTTTGTTAGTTGTAAATAGTTGGACGTTCGGTCATTGTTTTGTAAACCGTTCGTCCTCATTCTTTTGTGAACGCGTTATTTTGTGTGTATATGTAAGGCCGTTCGGCCATTTTTGCACACTGCTCTATTTAATTGTAAAACTGCTTTATCATATTAATACATGTTAATATTCTATTATATAGTTGCTGACTGTATAGTTTTGGGATGTTACATTGTGTAATAAAATATTAAACATACAAGCATAATCGTGTTTTCCCTCATATATATATATATATATATATATATATGTATATTTATTGTCGTATAAATAAAATAGGGTTAAATATGTTTTTAGTCACTAAACTATTGGCCATTTCTGGTTTTCGTCCCTCTTCCAAGGTAAGGTACACTTTAGTCCTCAATCTTTAAAAAACGTTCGTTTTAGTCGAAAAAACGAACGTTTTGAGGACTAAAACGATGACTAAAAACAAAATTTTGAGGACTAAAACGAACGTTTTTCTAAAGAATGAGGACTAAAGTGTACCTTACTTTGGAAGATGGACGAAAACCAGAAATGGCCAATAGTTTAGGGACTAAAAACATATTTAACCCAATAAAATATGTAAAATAACATAAATGTATCATATTATTATAAAAAAAATTAAAACAAAAGAGAGTGGGGAGACTTCAATCAATTTCATTTAATTTACTTTTCATGAATGACAATAAAGATGGTGAAAATGGCGGGAGATTTAAGGGTATGGTTATTTTTCCCTATCTTTCCCTTTGTGCAGCGTGCAGTAGTGACATTAGAAATGGTGCTCACAGGCAGAGAAAGCTTGATTCGATTAATTGGCAGACGGAGGCGCTTCCTCCCCAATCGCCGCTCTATCCTCTCCGATCCCATCCCTGATCCTAACCCTAACCCTAACCCGAACCCCAGCCCGAATCCGGTATTGCATCGGATCTTTTTCAATCTCTTTCTTTGTGCTGATGTTTTGAGTGACACATTCTCATCGTTTTCATTTTCAGGTTGTTGAACAACCGCCGCAGCAACCAGATCAAAGCGGCGACGTACAGTGCCCTGTTTGCGGCCGCAACCTTCCCGGTGATGATCACAACCGCATAAACTCTCATCTCGGTATGTGTGCACGCTATTCACGTTGATATTCTTGCTTACATCAGTGTTTCTTTAAACTCTCTCATCTCGATTTTCACTCTCAGATGTGTGTCTCTCTCAATCACAACCAAAACCGGCAACAAAACGAAAGCTTTCCCAACGCACCCTCCTTGAGTTAAACTTTTCCCCATCCAATTCCAAACCTAAACTCCAGAGTCTCTCTCACGAATCTAACAGTGCCTCCTTCCTTCCTCTTCCAAATAACGGCTGTGAAGAAGAGGAAAATTGCGATAAACAAGAACCGCCTGAAAAACACGAGACTGGAGTTAATTCTACACTTGTTGCCACTTCCTCATCTTCCTCGCCTTCCTCGCCCCTGAACAGTGGGGTGCCTGATGATTCTAAACCAGTTGATGTGCTTGGTGCCACGCTTGAAACTTTCATCGTTGGCCGGAGGCACGCTGATAATCCAGACGAAATATGTGCTGGAACCGCCATATCTCTTTTGAGGGACCCTCAAAATGTTAAGGACCCCAATGCCGTTAAGGTTTGTTTCTTTTCCCTCTATAATAGTGGTATCTTCTGTTTGTAGTTTGAAGGAGCTCATTGTTGCTCTTGGTTCAGGTTGTTTCTGGGGATTCTGCATGCTGTATGTCGTTAGGTTTTCTTCCCCGCCATCTAGCCCAGTACCTATCTCCTCTTATTGATAACTATGGCCTTGGATTTCAGGTATTCAAAATTTTAGACTGTTCATGAGTTGTTATGTATTAATGTGCCTTTGTCACTTCACTTTTTTCTTTTAGTTGTGTCAATTGGATTATTGAAATAGAAGGTACTTGAAGAGTTGATTCTTGCATTATGTGATATATAGAATATATCAATAATTGATAATCGGTGGCTGAAGTTTCATTGGATGTATATGAGATTAAAGGGATTTTGCAGGTGGTTTCAAGGTTAAATTTGTGATTCTTGTTGTTCTGTGGACAGAGTAAGTTTAGCGTTTTGGGTTTGACAGCATATAAAAGAAACTAACGACATTGTAATATAACCCAATAAACCACCTATTAGTAATGACTGACATTCTTCTAGAATTTTTGGATAAGTGCTCTAATTACGTTCTTTTGAAATTACTGGCCCTCTTGTTTAATTTACTCATTTATTCTAAAGATCACTTGACAATTCTTCTAATTACTCAAAAGATTGTGGATTAAGCAACTTAATACTCAGCCTCATTATTTTTCTCTTTGGAACTTGTCCCAGGGGCATGTTACTTCTGTTCCAAAACATTCTCTCGAAATCGTGCCAATTCAGGTTACGTGTCACAAAACGGCAAATGGTGAAAGCAAGTACGCTGATGAGACATTTATATGCTTATGGAAAAATGTTCAACACGTTGTTAAATTTGAAAGAAGGAATCCTCCTTCAACTGTAAAGTATCAGCTGAATTTTTTTCTTATGCTACAAGAAGCGTTAAGAAATAATATTCACCTTTTAACTGAAGATGAGAAAACCTATATGGGTATTAATACTCTTGACTTTTATTTTATTTTAAATTCTTAGTCAGATATTTTAAACAATGTCTCATCTATGGATGATTGGACAGATTCATTCACTTTACTCTCAAATGAAAGTCAGAGGCTTTTTATCCGGCTATACACTAGAAAAGGTTATTTAAATTTCATACTTATTTTAAATTCCGGTTGTCTTCCATCGGGCACTAAAACTTATGTCACATCACAAATGTTGATGCTCTTATTATTCATGTCGTGACAGTCCCACTCGTCTCTGAAATAAATGCTTCTGTTTGTATCCAAGTAGAGATCTTTTTGTGCCACTTGTTATGAGAGAATATGCCTATTGTTTAAAGTGATTTTCTGAGCTGCCTATTAATCATTTTTGAAGTTTTTGTTGATTTCGAATTGATAAATTTTTTATATTGGGTTCTCATGAAGGACCTTGGTTTCGCATGTCTAGCATTTCATATTCTGAAATAGTGGATACTCAAAAGGCAGTGAAGGAACTTGCTGGTAATTCAATATAATTCGTAAGGTTCATTTCTTCTTTCCATGCAAATATGATTTGATCTTTTGCTATTAAATCTGATTCCTCCTTTGTAACCTGTATCTTTGGTATACATGTTGCAGATAAAGAATACATACATTTTATTGAAGATGCGAATCAACTATGTATGAGTGATGTGAAAGATATCTTGAATGTCCTCAATGTTTCTGAATTGCGTGAAATTTGGAGCATTTCACTAAAAAAGGTAAGAATTAATTGCTTGTTTTAGGACTACACACACATATAATGTTTTTCTTAGATTTTTCTTATTAATTTTTATAGTAGGCAGTTGGTCGTTGTGTGCAAGTTACCTGTGTATCAATCTCTTTCTGCTATTAAATAATAGTTGTATCCTCTGATACACATTAAGTGATATGAAATTGCCTGTTCTGAAATCTGTCATGGTCGAATTTATTGTTTTCTGAAGGTTCTGAGTTTACCGTTTGTTACTTTGCTTCCAAAGAAGTTAAGGGCAATGACATTAGTTGATGTTCAGTGCCTACCTATTAGGTTATTGCTTCTTCTTTTTTGTTTCTAAATTAAATGACTGCATAAGATCATTGCCTTTTAAGTTTTAGGAAAATTGATTCGGGAGGATTTGTGTTGATTTGATTTGATCAGTTACAAAGCTTATCTTATTGCAAAATGTTGTCAAATGGATGGTTTGTACTTATTGGGTCGATTGTGCAATCTCTTTTTTTTTGTTTTGGTTTACCTTTTTTTCTTAGTTTGTTATCCTTATAGGAGTGCATCCTGAGCATAATGTGTATTTTGTGACAAGTGAATGGAGCTTTTTGGATGGATCCTTCTAAATTTGGTTGTATCCATTGTAGAAGTTCCTAGATTGAATATTGGCTTCTGATGACTACATAGTAAGAGGGCTGTGTGGACAGATACGGGCCAAACAATTGAATATTTTTTGTTTCTCTATACAAACCTAGATGTTAAAAAATTAATTAGGTAATGCATCTGATGTGTGTTATTTGCTGTCTCCTTGTCAGCTTTCTTATGAACTAACTATTAAATGTAGTATATTCTATTAATGTTCTAGGGTGGTGGTCATGGGTTGAAGAAGCAGCATCTGATTTCATCCATTATTTCTAGTGACGCTGGTGTACCTTGGTATTAAACTTCTAGTTGTGATTTTATAATTTGTGGAGTCAAATATGTTTTATTTAATATTTGCTTCCCGTTGAATGCAGGTCACAATTATCAACTATGATTTTGGAAAGATCTAGTTCTTGTATTAGGATTTCATCAAAATCTGAGTCTCTTATGTGGCGTACTGAGGTGCCTCTTTGATCTCTGCTAATTTTGATTAAAGGATTTATTCAAATTGGATAATATTTAGGTCTGATGTAAACGATATTCCTTTTGCAGAGACTTTTCTTCTTAAATGGAGAACAGGATCTGTCGTCCTTTCTACTTGTGGATATGGGAAAAATTAAGTATCCAGCTTACAACTGCATAATATCAGAACCAATTTTCTCAAATCGCAGGAATCTGCTCTCTTATGAAGAGGTACATATCCAAGTTCAGAGGTGTTAGTGGTCTTCCGTTCCTTCTTCCATATATGACATTAGGTTTTCAGGCTATTGAAGTGGCACAAATTATGGATGAAGCTCTTGATACAAACAAAATTGAAGTGGTATTAAGGTGCATAAAGCTAGCTGAATCCCGTGTATCTACTGATTTTTCTGACCGGTACTCAACTTCTGAATCAGTATCTTCAATTCAGCACTTATTTACAGCATCATGGGTATACTCCAAAGTGGTCACCGTGGGGATTTCTTTCCTTGAGCAGGAGCGCAGGTAGTTTTGAGTTTTATTAGCAAACCCTTAAATCTTGTTCAAATGGATACATAACGGCATCAAAACCTATACGATATGTAGTAAACATGTATGAGAGTGAAGTCTTTAAAATTCATGGTAAAAACGTTTTGGAGCTTGTGTAGTATGGTATTATTACTATCAGTTTTAGGAACGGCAATCATAAATCAGTGGGCAGTAGAGTTATAATAAATCGATGCAAAGTATCCTCAATTATTTATCTACTGTTCCATCCACTCGACAAGGACTCACTTTTAAGTCTAGTCTACTTACTACCTACGACAAAATTGGATGATGGTATTTTAGCTCTTAACGGTTTCTGGTTTTAGAATTTATTAGATCCTTCCATGGATGACTGTATCTAGCACTATAATGCTCTTTAGTTGTGAACTATCATAGTTTAACTAACTATCATAGTTTGTTTAACTATGAAACCCAGATAGTTAAATCCTAATAGATACGAGGATATGGGAAATCCTAAAAAACCAACACATGATATGGCTTACATACATTTAAATGTATTTATTCTAGAATTTACACAACAATAGCGACTTCTTCCCCAATCTACTTCAACCACTTTTCTTTCTATTTACTCGACAAACAGTTTCTGTAAAATAAAAAATAGTAAGATCAATTCCTTGCACCATAGTTGTTATAAAGTGGATAATGTAAACATAAAATCTAGTTGAGTTTCTCTTATTACTACAGTTGCAGTGAAATACAAAATCAGAGGAAGAAGATTTTCTTCAATTACACAGAACAGAACTGATACAAACCCAATTGTACAAGCCCTAATGAATCTTGTTGCATGAGCTAGTGGCCAAAACAGAATTCATTTGCTGCAACCTGTGAGCACTTAGTAGTGATGTGGTACTTTTCAATACCAGAAGTACTGCAAACCCCAATCTATAGAAGAAGAAACCCATTTTGCTACCAGTTGCCCATGCCATGAATAGTACAATCTTTGACATTAAGTCCCACAAGTATTCGAAGCACTATTTTGTGGCCAATCTCCTTTTTGTGGATCTAAGACTTCTATGTGAGAAGTGTCGAAATAGCTGTGAATATGTGAAATAGAGTCAGCAGTCCAGCTCACATTGTTACAGTGGAAACAATTTGAATGTGTCCTATGTGATGGGTTTTTGCTGTATCTATTTCCTTGAAGCTGTATGAGTCATGTTAGATCCCTGTTTCTTGTTACTAATGATGTGGAGAAGTAGAAGCTAGAATAAGTGGTGGAACCGCGATTGAATGTTTCTTACAGCCCTAGTGGCACCAATATCTTATGCTTCTTTAAGTAATGATTCCGGCAAAGCCTTTGATTCTGGTGATTACTGCCTTTAAGAACCAATTGGAAATGTGATGATTGCTAGTTCGATGATGCTCTCTTATGTTATATTTATGTTGAAACTGGTCATACGAAGTATTCAAACAAACCTGTTCTAAGCTGCCTGGTCTATTTTCTCTAACCACTAGCACCATAAAATCTGGTCAAGTGTGATGATCATACGATTGCTATATCAACTTATGAGTACTATGAATGCAAAGTTTCAGGTCTCTTCAGGGTACACCTCATTGCTTTATTTGCCTCCTGTTTACTTATTGTCATTGATTTATCGACTCTAGTTCTGCACAACTCATGTTCCTGTACCATTTTCTCCTCAGCCTCAACAATAGATTTTATCCATATTTACTGAGTGAAATAGCGTCACATATAAAAGATGAACACTAGATCGAGCTCCTAATGGAATGAACTCCAATAATGTTACGCCTCCATACAGCCTTAACTCTAAGGATGTTAAGTAAGCTTGATTTTCATTTATGTAGAAATAGATGGAGCATATGTATTTGCTTACATGGGTTCATGGAAGAACTGACATTTGTTTCTCAGGTACACTGACGCAATTAATTTACTCAGATGGCTGCTAAATGTTTTCCCTTCTGATTTAAGAAGAGGATATTGGACACTGAGGTTATCAATTGATTTGGAGCACCTAGGCTTCATTGATGAGAGTCTCCAAGTATCTGAAAACGGGTTGCTGGATCCATGGGTACGTGCTGGTTCAAGAATGGCACTGCAAAGGCGGGTTCTTCGTCTAGGTAAACCACCAAGGCGCTGGAAAGTTCCTAGTTATTCTAGGTCTGCACTGCAGAAGATCCCTCAGGTAAATTGCTTATTGTTTTATGATTCATTGATTCTTACCTATAATTTGCTTGTGTCCTACTCTCTTCAAATTAACATTTCTGATTTTCTTTAACAAGGCCTTCTCATTGTGGTTGTAATGATTCAGGTTTTTGTTCAAGGGAGACCATTGAATTCTGATTTGGGAGGAAAGAGTAGGTACTACAATGAAGAGGGGAAACAATGTGGAGTGGAAGAGCTTGCTTTGAATTACTATGCTAGGGATGGAGGTGGATGGCAAGGTGTTCACGCAGAGAGTGGGATATGGTTAACCATTTTTGGGCTACTTATGTGGGATGTCATATATGCTGATGTACCAAATGTCTTTTATACTAGATTTCAGGTACATTTTATTCAGTTAATTAACCCTCCCGTCTTTCTCAGCTTTCAACTTTGTGCTGCATTACTATATTTCGTGTACGATGTCTTGGAGATGTGGAATAAAATTTCCACAGCAGTTTCAACTATAAATAGATTGTTGACAAAGGTCATTATCAAGTTTTGCTTTTCCCTTTTTTACCTGTCTCTAGTTCCCTTTCCATTGTTACTCTACGTTACCAGTTTGCTGAGCCTTTTTCACCTGTGCTCGAGTTCACAATCTTAAGTTGTCTTACAAGTCACTTCTCAGAAGCTGCTTCAGGGAAGCCTCGTTGGCTCCTCCTACCTTTAAAATTAAAGCTTGACAAATTAAGGGATAGAGGATTTTTTTTCTTTCCATGGACTTCTAATTAAGGGCATAACTGTTACCATCATCCATTATGAATCTGATTATTTTCATGGTTATTTTGTTATAGTTTAACCGAAGACATTAGTTTAACTGTGTAATGCTAGAATTACCACTTTATGTTGATTATTTGTACTTTTGCCTTTTACTCAATTAGGGTTAAAAAAATATTGTTAGAAGACTCGTATTTAGTGTTTGTTATGAACAGACATATTCATTCATTGTAATTTTACTCATTGGTCTTGAATTTACAGATTGCTCCTTTAGATTTTGGTACTGATGGTTTTTATACTTCAAGAAAGAGTGTCATAGAATCCCATCTGCAGCAGATTCGTGATGGCATGGCCGAGGAGTTTCTTATTAAGTCATGGGAAACACATTTTGGAACAGCATGTAGAGGAGTTAATTGGGACTCCCATTCTTTGGATGAGCTTCGCGCTGCTGTTACTTGTGTTGGGGGCACTTGTTTGGCATCTCTCTGCCAACTTCTGGCTCAAGATTATCGGAGCTGGTCTAGTGGGATGCCTGATTTGCTGCTATGGCGTTTCCATGGAGAATACAGTGGTGAAGCCAAGCTTGTTGAAGTTAAAGGCCACAATGACCGACTCTCCGAACAGCAGAGAGCATGGCTATTGCTGCTTATGGATTGTGGATTTTCGGTTGAGGTTTGTAAAGTGAAACCGTTGTAAGTTGCTTATTATTACTACTCACGTTGAAGTTTACTCTGGTACATTTGACGAAGTTCATTATTCATTTACAAGCAATACTCTTGGAAAGAAGAGGAACGGTTCTATACGACATATGAACTACTCTACTCTTGACCGAAAGTAGTAATAGGTGGCCAGCCAGAAGAGCAGGGTATTTCTTCTTCCATCCTCATGGTTACTTATATTTATTTTTAGATTGTCCAATCTGAAATATATTTTTTAATTTTAGATTGTCCAATCTAAGGAAGATTTTCTGATTGAAAAATCTGATAGATTTTTGAATTTTATAACCTGGAATCCAATCCATAAACAATTTGGACATTTTCCCACAACTATAAAGGTGCAGGAAGGAAGTATAAAGGTGCTATACGAAATTGTAGAGAAGCAAATGCCAACAGAGCCAGTGAACCATTGACGCAGAGAGATTGAAATACGTTCATGCAGTAATTCTTGTTGCTGATTCTTCATCTAATTATGCAATTATTTTTGCTCTAGCTGATTCGTCATTTAATTATTCGGTTCCGTGCCTTATCAAGTATTAACTTTATGTATGTTAGGGAGATTACTCTGGTAAATTAAAGTATCATTGTCCATAAATGAAAATAAATAGTAATGTCAAGATCAATCGCACGAGCAATGTAACTGGAACAACCCCACCAACACATAAGAAGTGACCCTTTTCAACTCTTTTGTCTTTGTCAAAACTCTGTAGCATAGCATAGCATAGTAAACATCCTTTACGTATGCCATTCCGTCTCTGTTAAGGTTTGTTCATTTGATAGGACATATCCCTGATGAGTGAAGTGAATGTATATTTGTCGTGTCCATTAAAGCTTGCAAGCTACATTCCTCTTTTCTACCATTAATAATATCGTTAATTTAAATTCTATTTTTAAATATTCGATCAAATAATATAAGTACTAAGTTTTCAAATAGTCTGACAACACTTTCTGACGAATGAATCTTTATTTTGTTACATAAATGCATCTATTTGCACTACTAAAGTAAAAACATTTCATTAATACATTCCACAATAAGAAAAAGATACAAAAAAGAATAAGCAGTTTATGTACTCTCAAAGTTGATTCATATTTCTTATAATTAGAATAAAATAATAAACTCATTTGTTTCTTTATAAGGCACTGGGGGAGTGTTAAGTAGGGTGTAGCTAAAAGGACTAAAGTGAACAGAAAGCTTGTTCTTTCTGTTTGATTTTGTCGATGAGGTGTAGTAAGTAGGTTTGATGAATAAAATAGGAAGCTTTTGATTGCGGTTTGTGGCATGTCTTCACTTTTTGAATGGGCGTGTCTTTTTTCGTCCAAATTTTTTATATATTGACTATGCAAAAGAAAAAAATCAATCATACATCTTAATAATACAAAAATACTGAAATAATTATTTATAAAAGTAGTGAAGGTAGAGTAGTAGATTATTATTTAAAAATAATAGTGATGTAAGAAGTGGTAGGGATAAGGAATTAGGTAGTGCGGTGGAAGATAGTGAATAAATAAATAGAAGAAAAAGAAAGAAGATGAATAGAAGAAGAGGAGAGTGTCCCAGGAGCACGAGGTTGTCATCATCTCTTTCTTTTTTGTCCATACACACACAACAAAATACATTACACAATCAATGAATGTCTCTTTACTCAATCCATATCCACATTCCCATCGCAATTCGCAATGCAATCGATACTACCCATTGCCTTTTCCTCCCTTACTAATTATCACCACTAATATTCTTATCATCTTCACACCTTTTTACTTCTATATCATCAACTTAATTAATCACATCTATCAAATTCCTATTCTTCCAACTTTTCAATTATTTTAGTTTCATATTTTGAAAAATAAAAAATATAATCAATTTAATTCAATAACATTATATTTTTCTTACAACATTAACCTGAGTTGATAATACCTTTATGTATTAAAAAAATTAATATAATTAAATTAAAATTTATTTTAAAATTTAAAGACAAAAATATATGAAAGTGTGAGAAATTTGTATCAAATTTCAATTTTATATCTAAAATTAAGAGTACAAACGTATTTGACTCATAAATTTAATAATTATGTCTTAACATTGTTAATCTTTTTAAACGGTAAAATAAATTTATTGACCCTACTATTATCAATATATTTAATTCTTAAAACTATTAATTTTTTATTGTATTTTTCTCAGGATTTATAGCGTTTCTTTTGGACCTACGTATTAAAATAAGAAAAATAACTGGCTTAATGAGATATTAAATATTTATATAGATATTTTAATTGTTTTTGTTTGGAAGCACAGGATACAGAAAGAAACCCTTTAATCTCATTTATTGCTTTATTCTTTCGCTCAGAATTTTATATTGATATATTAAGATGCAGGAGAAGAGGCAACCAGTGTTTCCTTCGTGTCTTCGTTCTTCTTTCTGTTCCTACAACGAATGCACGGACACACTGCAATAATCTATTGAAAAGGGTTGAACTTGGACGCACGAAAGACACCATGTCCAACCATGATGACATGAACCCTTTTGATCAAATGGACGAAGACGATTTCTTTGATGAAATTGATTACCAAAACCATGGTGGGGATGCTGCTCTTGATGAATATGAAATGGTTTGTTTTTTTCATTTCCTATTCTCTTTTCGGGTTTGCATTTTTATTTTTAATTTTTAGTTTTTTGAGTTGTTTTATGTATCTATTGATTGAACTGAGAGGGAGTTTTTTTTTTTTTTTGTGTATGTGTTCGGTGATTGAAACAGCTTACTAAGGTGACTGATACGTCAGCTGCACAGGCAAGAAAGGGAAAGGACATTCAGGGAATTCCATGGGAGAGGTTGAACATATCAAGGGAAAGGTACAGGTTGACAAGGCTTGAGCAATACAGGAATTTTGAGAACATTCTTACATCTGGGGATGCTGTGGACAAGGTCTTTTCCTTTCTGTTTCTTCTTTGCCCTTTTTTATTGTCCTTTGTTTAGGGTTGTTGGGAGGATGGAAATAGCAGTGAATTCGTTTGACTAAATGTTTTGATGTTCAAAGTTTATTTATTTATTTATTTTTCTCCTATTTCGGGTCCCAGGAGTCCAAGCAAATGGAGAAGGGTGGCAATTACTATGAGTTCTTCTATAACACAAGAATGGTTAAGCCTACCATCCTTCATTTTCAGGTTTGTTGACTTTTTCATTTGGTGATGCACCTAGTTATTTTCCTGCGATTTGAATGGCTGATAAACTTTGCTTTAACATGACTTGAAAGTTGAAACCTGAGTGTTTGGGTGGTTTCCTGTGTTATATAATTAACCAAAATGTTATTGATTGTGTGTGGCTGTACTTCTTGTACATTGATTTTCTTCGTGGACATTGAGAAACAACAGTCCTGTAGAAGATGGTTGGGTTTGTTTTATATTATATATCAAATAAAAATAAAACAAGCATGTGTCCATTTTCATTGGACACAGCGGTTCTGTTTCTCTGTATGGTTTGTGGTCTTACAAAAGTAGGTTTGGATTCCTTATCTAAATGATATTCAAGCTTAATGTAATGGATTTTACTGATGAAGGAAAAAGTCTACCCTAGTGACAATTGTTTGTGACATGCAGCTGAGAAACTTGGTATGGGCAACCTCAAAGCATGATGTCTACCTTGTCTCCAACTACTCAGTTAATCACTGGTCATCTATAAGTGGTACCTTGTCTGAGATAATCAATTTTGCTGGGCACGTGGCCCCTACGGAGGTAATGCAGTCCCTTACACAATCTTGTTCATCTATAAAGATAGAGGAATTGAAATGTTACTTGTGTCTTTTCCGTGCTTTATGAATGCAAGTCTTATGCGGAACCTATAATTTCTTTAAACATGAGAAACCTACGGTTGATAAGTATACATGTGTGGTTAATGAATCAGAGAAGTTATCATGGTTCATTTGAGAAAACGATTTAGTTAAGAGTGCAAATTATGACGAATTTTATACTAGAACACAATCTAAATGGCTTCAGCATTGCTTTATTTAAGTATACATATCTTATTTCTTTGCTTTACTTAACTGTGCATTCTTTGGTCTTGTAGAGACATGCAGGAAATTTGTTGGAAGGATTTTCTCAGACCCAGATTAGCACATTGGCTGTGAAGGATAAACTTCTTGTTGCTGGTGGCTTCCAAGGAGAGCTTACTTGTAAGGTGAGTCCGCATGATTTATGCTTCCGATACTCTATTAAAGATGAATGACTTTGTATTATTAATGATATATTTATATATTGCTTGAACATCTATCCATTGGGAGACATTAATTTTTCTTGAATGTGCGGGTTGCTGTGAATAAATTCTCCCATGTAAAATATAAGGCAGGTGGTCATAAAGGGCTACGTGTTCTTTAAAAGAATAGCAGGTTATCTATATGGAATCAGTGCTATGTAGGGTTTTGTTGATAGGTGGTCCTTTGCATTAAGTTACTAAAAGTTTGTGTTAACTCACTCTTATTGTTCAAAAATTTCATCTTTTGATATGATTCTTATATGTTCTAAAGAGGGAAACATTTTTGTTAGATTTCATTTTCTGTTAGATTCCCTGTTAAATTTTGTTGAACTTTGACTTTGAGGACTAGTATATAGATTTACTAGTGAAGCTCGTGAACAAAAGATCTGTTTGGATCAGTTAGGCTCAAAAAGGTGTTTCTTGATATTCATTTTTATTTTACTGATAATTGCAGGAATACCGTCCTATTTTCACTTTAAAATTACTACCTTTACTTGTGAGGAGCTTGGTCTCCCTTATTTCTAATACTCTTGTTTCTATCATAATTCACAATAACTTCTCAATCAAGCTCAACTTAATCACTAGGATTAACTTGTAGTTAATCACTAGGATTAACTTGTAGTTAATCACCCTTGTTTTTTGGGGGTCAAACCTTCCTTTGTTTGCACATCTTGCCTTATTAGATATTTCGGATTCTATGATTGTGGTGTTTTACTTTTTCTCCTTTGTTCTCTTCTTGGGGCTTCCTTCTATTTGGGTTGGCAATATATACTTAGTATATAGATTAATTGTTCCATTTTATTGGGTATGTGATAGGAATTATTGCTACTACGCAAGCCTACTATCTCTCCCCAATTCTCAATTTTATCATACTAAGATTAGGATTGTGTGCTGCAACTTATATTGTCTATTCTGAATGCAGCGTTTGGATCAGAAGGGAGTAAGCTTTTGTACACGGACCACACATGATGATAATGCCATAACAAATGCAATTGAAATATATGACAGCTTGAGGTATTTTTCATACCAAGTTATATTTGTCTCTGTTTGGAACATGAACACGGCTTGACATGAAAACTTTTGCAGTGGTGCAACTCATATTATTGCTTCCAATAATGATTGTGGTGTGAGAGAATATGACACAGAAAGGTTTCAGCTTTTGAATAACTTCCAGTTCTCTTGGCCAGTGAATGTAAGCACCTCTAAGAGAAATCTGACTTATGCAGTATATTTTTTTATTTTATTTTCTTTTTCAATTGCTGCTTGTTAGCTAATTATTCTCTCACTCAGGTTCATTCCGATTTCCATTTCTTGTAGTTCCTTCTTTCTTTTTTCAGTTGGTTAGAAGAAAATATATTAGAAAGTGAAAAGAAAACAGTACCATAAGTTTCAGGATAAGAACTCTTAGAACTTAAAAAGAAAACCAAAACAAAGACACCAAAATACTGAAGTCCTATAACTGTAAAACCTAGTTAGTGTAGGAGTGTTGTCCAATCTCTTTGCATATCTTATTTGTTGATTCCATTAAAGGATACGATGTACCCTTGTAATCATAAATACAAGCATTCCTTTCAACTCACATGCACTTTACAAACTATCCAGCCATATTGTTTTGATTTTCATTTTTTTTGTATTTCCAAACCCTTAAAAGGGGACATGAAGAAACTGATTCATGCCACTTGGACAAACTCATTTCTTGCTCGAAAAGTTGACCTTTGAAGAAGCTTTTGATTTCCAAATGGACTTATATGGAGATAGTCTTTCCCTTGTAGGAGGATAAGTGAGAAATTGAAATAAGATTTGTTTGAAATTTTGAAAAATACCACAGGAATTCAGGTTCCAAATTGCATGTCTTGATTAAAAGGAAATAGAGCATAATCAATTAAAGCCAAAGATGGATTGAAGTTAACTAGTTTCCATGTTAAATTTTTTCTTCTACTGTTTGATTGTCTTAAACTGATTTTCTTGATTTGAGCATGGCAGTTGCATTGACAATTTGTATGAACTTCAACTATTTTTTCTACATCATTTCTACTTCCAAGAAAATGCAGTTTTGATCTGCCTTGATTCCTTATGCAGCACACATCAATCAGTCCAGACCGTAAGCTTATGACTGTTGTTGGAGATAACCTGGATGGGCTGCTGGTGGATCCTCAGAATGGGAAGGTACTTGGTTTCACTTGATCATACAGTTGTTGGAAACTTTTGTTCAAGTATATTTTTTTGTCTTTTTCCCGATGAATGCAGTCTTTGATTTAGTTCATGCATTTGCTAATGGAGCTGTATGGGTAGTGAATGTGAAACGAGTAAAACTTTCATTGAACATATATGCTATATGATGTGGTCATACGGGTAGTCATTGTTAAACATCTCCAAGGGATAGTGAATGCATGCTAGATATGAAAAGTGTTGGGAAAGGGAGATGAAGATACGAATGTAATGAAATTAATTAAGCATTATGTAGTTACCTTGTAGTTTTATGCTTTCCAAAAACAGCATACCATGCTGAAGAAACTTCCACTAACATCTTTGTGACTTGTTTGATTTCTTAGACTGTTGCTACTTTGGTTGGTCATCGAGATTACTCTTTTGCTTCTGCATGGCATCCCAATGGGTGTACCTTTGCAACGGGGAATCAGGATAAGACTTGCAGAGTATGGGATGTTAGACACTTATCTTCTCCTGTTGCCATTGTCAGGGGTAACCTAGGGGCAACCCGTTCTATTCGGTTTTCTTCGGATGGTCAATATATGGTGGTTGCTGAGCCTGCAGATTTTGTGCACGTTTATAGCACAAAGGCAGACTACAAAATACGGCAAGAGATTGATTTCTTTGGGGAAATTTCTGGGGTTTGTCTGAGTCCTGATGATGAGTGTATGTATATTGGAATCTGGGACAGGACATATGCAAGCTTGCTACAGTATAATAGGAAGCACCAATATCAATATCTTGATGCCTACTATTGATCTTTATTCCTGCCAGTTGATTTAGGAAAAATCATTGATGTTGATTTATAGAGCAGTTTGATATTCTAGGTCCTTCTCCTTTCTCAGTACTTGATGTAGGTCAGTCTGATTAATCAAGACCACAACATCATAAGATAGTTGTACAATGAAATCATGCCTCACCTTCCCTTTATTTCTGAGTTTTTGATGTGAATGCCACCGGCAGAAATCACAAAATTGCATGGTTTTAATGTTATATACATAGTCTTCATCTGCATCCAACAGTGGTTATAGTTTGGTTTATATTATTTGGAAAGCAAATGGTGTTCGGCTAAGCAACTTATAAGATGTGGCCGTGCCTTGGCATGTTGAATGTCCTTTTTCTGGATAAATGCTTGGAACAAATTCTTCACTAGTATGTAAGTTTTATGTAGACTTAACTAAGTAAAAAACAAGTGCATGTTAATTAGTGTAGTTTATATGAAAATGGTATGTTGAAAACATTTCTCTCCTTTTCTAAATAGTTTGTATGTTGTTCATTAAGGAAACGTCATTGATTGCTTCGGGCATCAAGTTTTTTCTTAATAGGAATTCAAATCTATAAGAAGGGAGAGGGCATGTGACATCCCAAAAATACAGTTATAACTATAAATTTAGAAAATCACATTTAATAATAATCTCAAACAGTTTTACACTATAAGTTAAAGAAATGCGAAACCAACGAGCGCTCAAGGACGAACGTCCTTGAGTACAAATCCAACATAACGGACGAATGTGCAAAAGTCGCACGTCACACGTAAGAGTTTACAATTTAAAGCCAAACGTACAAGAAACCTGACCGAACGGTTTACACAGAACAATTACCGAACGGTCAAAAAAAAAATCTTAAAAGAAAACAAGAGATGGTCGAACGACCACTCAGTTCAACAAAATACAATACTGGTCGAGCGGTCTCACTGCTCGATCTTCACTTCGACATCAACCAGGTTCTCTTCATTCAATGCTTCTTCCAAACGCTCATCTCCCTCTGCTCACATCCACACGGATGATCATTGCAATGACAAGACGGACGTACAAATACAATGGACAACACAAGGAAAACGAAAGGGTAAGCCTACGCAATTTAACTCATGCATCAACATGCAATTTCAGGTAAACAATTTAACATACATGCATATCTCAACATACACATTCATTAAATAACAACCCACATTAACGTATTCACAAATCAAACTTAACACGACTGACTGTCCGGACTACAAGGATTCTGTGTAGCTTCGGTGTTCGTGCACCCGGGTGATGTAGTAACTGGAACTCTCATCAGCTGCCACCCGAGGTTAATCCTATCTGTCCATTTAATTACCAGGACTAGGACCTCCTGCCATTCCCACACATGACGTACCCTCTCTACATGAGAACGAGTACTCACGGAACATCAGGATGAACGACCGGCTAAGCTTACCACATTCATACATTACAAATCTCAATAATCAATTCTTGAGTCGTTCTTCCCCGGAACTGTAACATCCCAAAATACAGTAATTACCATAAATCAGAATTAATTACAATTAACAGTAATCACAAACAGTCTTTACATTAAACTCAGCGTTTAAAAGCCGAACGACTTGAATACGAAAGAACGTACGCTCAAAATACAATCAGAGATGATTAAGACGAACGGCCTTACAAAATAATTGGCCGAACGTTCATACTATACTAACACGCGCAGTACTATTCTAACGAGCACTCTAAGGCTCGGTCTTCACTTCAACCTCCACCAGGTTAGCTTCATCCAAAATTTCTTCTTCCAGAACTTGTTCAAGGGGCGTACCATCATCTGCTCACATCCACAACGGATGATCATTGCATTTGACAAGACGGAGGTACATGGACAGTAGACAACACAAAGGAAATACAAGGGTAAGCTTATAATATTTAATTTATACAATAATCACATACATTTACCATTCAATCCACTCAAACAACATGTAAGCTTATCAATCCACAATCATATAGATACGTATATAAAAGACAGACCGTCCGGACTGTATGAACCGTGTAGCTACAGGCGTCCTTGCACCCGAGTGGTGTGGTAACTGTATTGCACTCGACAGCTGCCACTCGAGGTTAGCTCTATCCAAAGTACCCCTAAGGAATAGAACCTCCTGCCATTCCCACGCATGAATACTCCTTTCTACGTGAAGATGAGCATCACGGAATATCAGGATGGACCAAGCCAGCATTAGCATGCCCACAGTCATACTTTACAACACTCAATATTCAATCATATCTGAGACGTTCCTCCTTGGAACGCTCGTTAAGAATCCACTTCCAATAATTCATTCCAAATATCATTCGCCCATATTAACCAATTCTCTTATTCACATTTTCATTCTGTGTTCCATTCTCGTATCATTGACCACATGCATCATTTAATCAATTTAGAACGAACTTATTACAGTACATTTTGAATTCACGTTTCTGACCAAAAGAAACGAACCCTTGTTCAATTACGGACGTTAAGAAACACTTAAATAATTCAAATGAGATTGAATTTAGAAGAATCAGAATATATTTTAGAAGATTTTGAGTATAAAGACTTTTAGGTTGAATCAAGAGAATAAATATCTTACAGAATAACTTAGATAAATAACCAGATTGTCTAAAGTACAGAAACCAACTTTTACTGTCAATGAACGAACGTTCAGAAATTTACTTTGGACGAACGTCAATTACGTTCGCTCAGAATTCAATAATATGGACGAGCGTTCAGTTATAAAAACCGAACCCTCCTTGGACGAACGCTGGGTCAATGACCGAGCCCAAATCAGAACGAACGCTTGGTATAAACCGAGCGCTATTCAGGACGAACGCTTCGGTATAAGACCGAGCGCCCATTGGGACGAACGTTCAATAAAATGACGAACGCTCTGTAAAACGAACGTTCGACACAAAGTCGAACGACATTAAGGACGAACGCTCGACTTAAGGCCGAACGTCTTTGAGGACGAATGCTCAACTTAAGGCCGAACGTCACGTATTTATAAAGTTTCAAATATTTATTTATGCTGAGCTGAATCGAACGCTCATTCACAACATGGGGACGCTCGTTCTCAAGCAGAATTCTTTCCAAATGAAAGAATTCCAATCTAAGTTATTTTAATGAAAACCGAACGGTCTAATACCGCACAGTGACGAGCGTCATTTTAGCAAAGGGGATGATCTAAAATTTCAGATTTTCACAGGCTTAACAGAATTTTCCAGATTTCCAATTTATAACTTTATACTTTCATTTCCAGATTTACTTCACCTCAAACATCATCATCATACAGATTTCAACATTTTAATCATTCCAACCACACAATAATCATACTCCATTCATACATAATCAAATCAACATGCCTTTAAATCAAAATCAACATCATATATAATACATACAAGCAGTGTTCGTTCATGACAGATTCAATCAAAACCAGAAATCATATCAGATATCAGTAACCATTCATAACAGCTCAAACTTCATACTTTTCACACATGCAATCCAGATTACACAACATGCAAGTATAAATTAAACATATAAGCTTCCCTTACCCGGATTGGAATTCAAGCTTGTCCTAAAGGTAAAATGGCTTCGTCCAACTACGTTTTGCCTAGGTCCTTGACTCTTCCAGAACAAAATCTAACCACAGATTACAGAATACTCAGAATACAAGTTTGCATGCAACTAAAAACTCTATTTTTCTAGAACCCTAAAGACGAGCTACGGAAAGGGACTTACCAGTTCCAGTTCTTGAAACTGTTCGGTCCAGTGGATAGCTCTCAATGCAGTGGACGTTTCTACGGTGCTGGAAATGGGATCGGAGAAGAAGGTAAGGAGTTATCGTAGAGAGAAGGTGGTCTGGTTTTAGAGAGAAGTTGGAGAAGATGAAGGGTTTGATTTCTGAGGAAGACGAAGTGTGCGTGCAAGTGAGAGAGAGTTTCTCAAAACTCAGAATTTTGGTGGATTCCACGTCAAAACAGGCGAGCGTCTCCCCGCCTGCCACCTGCACACCAATCCCTGCTTTGGAAGCTTCTCCTGCGACACGTGGCGTGCGTGCATGCACAGATTGGTGCGTTTTTAATGCACTGAGTGTGTGCAGTGGTGCGTGTTTCGGAGAATGATGTGGCACGATATCAGTGCACAGCAGAGAGATTAAAAACAGATTTGAAGAGGATTTTACTAAGATAAGCCTTGATCACCGATTTAACACATAATTATATTTGCTAATTATATAGGGTTTTACAGGAACGCTCTTTCAAAAGTCACAATATTTCCATTCATCTCTTCATCATTTACTATTTGTCATTTTACTATTCATCATTTACTGTTCATCATGAACTATTCCTCATTTAAATACCGAACGTTCCATCACAAGGGGAAAGAGGACGAACGCTATACAAGAGACCAAAAGACGCTCGTCGGATCAAGACCGAACGCTAAAAGCGAGACCAAAAGACGCTCGTCGGATCATAGAACGAACGGCAGAATTACAGTTAAGTCGGAAGTAGCCAATTATGGTACTGTTCATTAAACGAACGCTATTTTGCGAGGAAAAGAGTACAAGCGCTCAAAGTAATACTGAGCGTCATTCGGAACGAACGTTCAGCATAAGGCCGAGCCTTATTCGGAGCGAGCGCTCAGTGTAATACCGAACACCGTTAAGAACGAAGGTTCAGTATAAGACCGAGCCCCATTTTGGGACGAACACTCAGTTCAAACCGAGCACCATCAGGACGAGCGCTCAATCTGAGACCGAGCACCAATTTGGATGAACGTTCGGTATGAGACCGAACTCCAATTTAAACGAATGTTCGGTATGAGACCGAACTCCAATTTGAACGAACGTTCGGTATGAGACCGAACTCCAATTTGAACGAACGTTCGGTATGAGACCGAACTCCAATTTGAACGAACGTTCGGTATGAGACCGAAATCCATTTTGAACGAACGTTCAACATAAAACCGAACACCAATTTGGACGAACGCTCAAACAAAGCTTTAGAATATGAGGACGCTCGTCCTCAACAAGGTTCCATCCGAAATGAACGAATCCCGTTTTGATTATTTAAATAAAGAAACCGAACGGTCAAAGACCGTTCAGCACGAACGTTCAGGTTCATAGAAAATTTTCTCACAATCCATTTTCATTTTCAGTTCATACCAACATCAGTTTCCACATTTCATACAGGCCAATCCCATGCAATTTCATATATCTCACTTCATTAAAATGACGATCGTTCATGTACTTCAGTAATATCAAATATCATGCATTATATCCATATAATCAAATGACGAACGTTCATACAACAAAATTCCAGCAACATCATGCATTATACTCATGCAGTTAACAACGAACGTTCACACACATACATCGAACCAGTTAAATTACATACGCTTCCCTTACCTCTTGAAGACTTCCTTTGTGAATCTTGAACCTAGAAATACAAGTGTCTGGATCTCCTTCCAACTCCAAAGCTCTTCACTTCTTCTCTCCCAGCAAGCCTTGCACTCCTCCAGATGTAGTACCGAACACCTTTCAATCTCCTCCAAGACTTGCAGAACTAAGCTTCTTTCCTCTCCAGCAACTTTGAACTTCACGTTCTTCACTAAAATACAGCAGCAAACCTCTCCCAGTGCAGAACCCCTTACCCCAAATTTATTCTCCTACGCGTTTGAATGGTGCCAAAATGAGAGAAATCACGGAGAGCAAACCTGTTGCTGCTTTTCCTAATTTCTCTATACAACCAAAACGCTACAGCACTGATTGTCCTCCACTCCTATTAAAATAAAAATAAAATAATAAAAGCATAAAGGACACGGTCCTTACAGGGCACAAGGTAAAGAGAATAATAGTAAGAAGAAAGTGAAAAAATGTCCTTCTATATGTGGAAAGGAAACAAAAATGGATAGAAAAATGGTGATGGGTAGTGTGGGAAAACGGTGAGAAACAAATTTAGGCAAAGATTTCTTTTATAATTTTCTCTTTTCCTAGATCACCTTTTGTCTTCTTCATCAACATTTTCCCCTTTCCTTGGTAGTTTTTCTTTTTATGGCAATACTTTTAGAAAATTTATAAACATCTTGTTTAATTTATTGATCATATTTAAGGATAGAAGTTATTCTCTCTATTTAAAATTCTTGAATATTAGTAAGTAAAAATACAAATTGTCTAACTAGTATTAATCATGGTAGAGGCAAGTTGATTTATCCATTATACTATTCCTACTAGTGCATTTATTAAGAAGTTAACAATAACTTCAATAGAATTTTGATGTTCATGCTAGTTCCTCTATTCCAAGACGTATCTTTAATATTTTAAAACCATATTTGTATCATTCGATTTTTTAAATATGAGAACTTGATTTTTTGTTAGTGAAATTTTAAAAAAAATGAATTTTTCATCTTCAAGTCTTCTTCATGATTTGACTGAATTTTATACCGTGTTTCTTCCAAATTTAATGTTCAATTTTCGTTTAGCAAATCCAATTTTCTCTGCCTACTAGAAATTTGTGAGAACCTGATAAATTAATACACACTAATTCATTCTCTGATCGTCAATTAATGCACCGTGCCACGTCAAAACTCCACTCACCTTCACACTGCATGCGCCTGCCATGTGTCACGGTTAGAGCACTCTGAGAATGTTAGTGGAAGACAAGTGGTGTGTGGAGAATGGGAGTTAGTTTCTGTGAAGGAAGGAAGTGAATTTTCAGGAAAACTCTTCCCATTCTCTGCATGCAATCACCTTCTTCCTCACGAAACTCTAGCCTTTCTTCATCTCTGCCTTCTCTCTAAACCGTTTCCATCTTCTCTCTAAGATAACTCACTATCAATTCCTCCAATCCTATTTCAGACACCGTAGAAACCTCCTCAGCACTGTGAGCATCATTTTGATCCGAACAGAACTGAGAACTGATCTGGTAAGTTCTCGTCCCTGCACTTGGTCCGTTTTAGTTCATGCGAACCAAATCCTGGTTGCATGCATGGGTTATAGGTTTGAATCTGATGTCCTTTTTGGTATCTTAGATTTAGTGAAAGTCGTGGAGTGATTCATTGGGTAGAAAGCTGTTATTGATCGAGAGAAAACCTTAAGCATTTGAAGTGCACTGCTATACCAGGTAAGGGAAGCTTTAGTAATTTAATTTAATACTGGTTTGATGTTCATGACAGTAATGAAGTGTACTGGATGTCTGAAATACATGAAATATTTGATGTTTGATTATGTATGAAAGAGCTTGTTGCACTGGTTGTATATGAATGGTAATGTTTGAAACTGTATGTTGATGCTGGTATGTCTGCACTTGGAAATGGATAATTCGGGTTGATGAGATGATGAATATGGTTGAATTTTATGCAGAAAGTGTGATGTATGATTTGTAATATGATTGAACTTCTGTATGATTTGGAATGATATGTTTGGAACTGGAAAATTCAATATTTATGATGGAGTAATATGAATTCTGTAATGTATGAAATTTATGATGGAAATGAAACTTTAAAGTTATGAATCATATGAAAATCTGTGAAGTTATCGAGTTGGAAAATCTGGAAATTTTTATCTTCTCTGATCGATCATGTACGCTCGTCATCGAACGGTCTTATACCGTTCGGTTTCCCTGGAAAAATCACTTAGAATGAGGATTCTTTCATTTGGAAAGGACTCTGATTAAGAACGAGCGTTATTGGTGTCAAGAGTTAGGCGTGAGCGTTCGGCTTAGCCTAGCGTGTCCAACCATTTAAAATAAAGTGAAGTATAGTTAGGACGTTCGGTTTTGTTTACCAGCGTTCGTCATAAGTGGCGTTTAGTATTATACTGAGCGTTCGTCCAAATGAACTCTCGATCTTAGATTGAGCGTTCGTCCTAGTTAGCGTTCGGTCTGATACCGAACGTCCGTTCAAATGCGCGTTCGTTCTATTTGGTGCTCGGTCTTTGACCTGGCGTTCGTCCTAAGTAGTGTTCGGTTTTGTAACTGAACGCTCGTCTTATCATTGCTTCGTGAACGAACGTATATGACGTTCGTCCAAATTGTTAATTAACGTTCGGTCTTTGACTGGCAGTGTTGTTTTTCTGAATTCAATTATATTTGGTTGTTTATCTAAATATTTTCTTACTGGCTTTATCCTTTGGATTCTACCTGGAATCTTTATACTTAAGATTTTTTTTAAGTATTATCCATATCTTCTCAGATCAGTATCTTCAAATTATTAAGTGTTGTAACGTAGTTAAGTTGATAAATGGTTCGTTTCTTTTGTTCAGAAACGTGGACGTTTGAGTACTGTAATATGTTCGTCCCTATCTATTGAGTGATGAACGTTCTTTAAAATAAAGAAAGTGAACATAGAATGAAAATTTGAATAAGATGAATGGTGAATATGTGCGAATGGTATTTGGAATGAATATTATTGGATTGGATTGTGAATGAGCGTTCCAAGGAGGAACGTCTCCATGATGTGAATATGAGAAGTAGTGTAGTATGACCATGGATAAGCTACTGATGGCTGTTCATCCTGATATTCCGTGATTGCTCATCCTCATGTAGAGGAGAGTAGTTCATGCGTGGGAATGGCAGGAGGCACTAGTCCTACATAGTACTTTGGGCTGATAAGGGTCAACCTCGGGTGGCAGCTGTTGAGGGTATCCCAGTTACTACATCACCCGGGTGCAAGAACGCCTGTAGATACATGGATCATACAGTCCGGACAGTCTTTAATTATGAGAATTTGAATGAGTTACTGTATGCGTGAATATATATTTAATGTTGTATGAAATGTATGAGTGATTTACTATGATTAAATATGTTGATCGTATGAATTAAATTACCTAAGCTTACCCTTGCAAATTTCCTTGTGTTGTCTACTGTTTCTGTATGTCCGTCTTGTCAATGCAATGATCATCCGTTGTGGATGTGAGCAGATGGTGAGGCACCCTTGGAAACAATGCTGGAAGAAGAGAATTTGGAGGATGCCGACCTGGTAGAAGTGGAGGTTAAAGCTGAACAGTAGAGTGTTCGTTCTTTAGAAATTACTAGCGTTATTAGGTGCTGTATTTTGATACGTTCGGTTATTTATTTTTGTAAGACCGTTCGTCCAGAATTTTGAAGCCTTGTAGTTAGAAATCTGAACGCTTATAGCTTTGTACGTTCGGTTTTTATTTTGAGCAGCTGTTGTAAATATTAAGACTGCACTGTAATTTCTGTAAATGTGATTAATTCTAATTAATGGTATTTACTATTTATTGGGATGTTACAAAATTCATTTTTGAACAAATTTTATTAGATAAATTTAATTTGACCAATGAATTTCTTAAAACTTAGGTTTTTTTTTATCAAAATTTATTATTGTAAAATTTATTGAGTCTTTTGTGCTGTTTCTTATGAGACTATTATCATATTACTAATAAATATCTAATTTCATTTAGTTTTATACACGATAAGTTTATATATATAAGTGTGAAAAGAGTGTGTCATATATTTAATATCAATTAAAAAATCAATTATAATATACAAGTAGGATAATGCTTATTGAAGAAACTAATTTTATAAAAAATGAATTGAAACCTAAATTACTTTATACTGAGGTTTTCAAGAGAATTATGTGTGGAGGAAAGGTTTGAAATTGAATGGTATAACACTCAACTTGTGTACATCTAAGGGAACATAATCACCATCTTGAACTGATAAGAAACATTTATTTATTTATTTTTGTATAAAATAAGATTATGTGTGAAACTTAAGAACACTTAATAAACTGAAAAATTGTGTGAAGTCATTTTAGTGGTATATTTTTGTTCCTCTAAACACATGGTAGAGTATGATATAAGGGAAAGAATATGTGAACAACAGACAAAATTGAAGTGCAAGTCAGAGAAAATACATGTCTGATCCGTCTCATGGGCTTGAAGTTGACGATGTGCAAGTCAGAGAAGATTTGTCAATTGAAGTGCAACCAATAAGGATTGAGGAGAGTCAAAACAAGACTCTTAGAGGAAGAACAGTTAGACTTGTCAAGGTGAACTGGAATAGTGGAACAGGCGACTCTACCTGGGAATTAGAGGATGAAATGAGAGAAGCATACCCTCACTTATTTCTATAAACACAATTTTCGAGGACGAAAATTTTTGTGTTGGGGAGAATGTAAGGCCCTGTTATCTTTTATTTTATTATTTTATTAAGAGGTGGGGGGACACAAGGGAAGCTTCAGTTACCATAAAAAGAGGAGGCTTTTGTCTTATATGAAAGTTGGGGAGCAGGGGTGCTGAAAAACCGCAGCCACCCACAGAAAGAGGAAAACTTTGTTTTTTGGGGAGCACACGTCCAGCATTTACTCACATTTTTGGCACCATTCAGCAAACACTTATGCGTGGGAAATAAAAGGAGAAGAGGGGTTCTGCACTGGGAGAGTTTCTGCACGGGAGGAGGAAGAATCCTTGCTGCTTTGCTGCAAATTTTGTGAAGAGAGGAGAAGTTCAAAGTTCTTGGAGTTGATTGGAGCTGCACATCTTGAGGAGGATAGACTCAAAGAATTCACAAAGGGAGTTGTTTCGGATGGGTAGGGCTGTGCGGTTCTAAACCTTCCAGTTCTCCTGCGATCGGATCTCAGCGGCGGATCTTCTTCCCAAGCTTTGACTTTCCTCTTGATCCGGAGGGGTGGAGACCTACAAAAGATTCTCCGATGCCAAAGTCAGTTTCAGAGCAATGGCTTTTCTCAAGGGATAGCAATAAATGTGCATTCAATGTAACCTGTCTACCACTCACCGTGAACCTGTATTTATAGTTTTCGCTATGGGCTTGGCATTAGTGAAAAGTTAATCACGGCCCAATCAGCCCAATAGCTCCTAATTTCTACTTACCTCTAAACCAGGTCAATTTGCTTGAGCCACAATGATTAGTGATTTGGCCGGTCAGTGTGATATGGGCGTTCGTCTTTCCTATGGACGACTCGGGCACTAAATTGGGCGGACGATCCTCTACGCGGTCGCCCGGCACTTCGTTGGGCGGACGATCCCTTATGCGGTCGCCCGGCACTTCGTTGGGCGGGCGATCCTTTACGCGGTCGCCCGGCACTTCGTTGGGCGGACGATCCCTTATGCGGTCGCCCGGCACTTCGTTGGGCGGGCGATCCTCTATGCGGTCGCCCGGCACTTCATGATACCAGACGTTCGTCTCTCGGCGGCATCCTGTAGAACACTTTTTGTGAGCATGGAGAGTGCGGCGCTGTCTCGTGGTGATGGAATTCCTTGTGAGTTCTTCAAAGTTTCTCTTAAAGACAGAGGTTCTACCCAGGTGGTCGGCGTAGGCACCGAGACGGTCGGACGACCTCATTAGTGGGCGTCCATACGTGCGACGCCGGGCACTTGCTGGCGTAGGAGAGTTTATACGGAGTCTAGGTTCAATCCGTACCTACTTGGGCGGCCAAGACTTGGGTGGTCGAGCATTTGTCTGTGGCGGGTGTGACATGGGCGTCCTTTGGGCGGCGCCCGTCACCTCATGGGCGTCCTTTGTACGGCGCCCGGCTCTCCCTGGTACACAAGCCCCCCAAGTCCTAGTGCACGTAGTGAACGTAGGATTTTGGATACGGCGCGCTTTGGATCAGGAACCCGCAATTGGGCTTTATCCAGTGGGCTTTTTGAACTTGGATTTTAGGCGGGAAAACACGTGGCGCGCTCCTATTGACGGAAGGTGAAGCGTCGCCAAATCTGCGGCGTTGATCGTGCCAAATCTAAACGGCCAGGATACGTCTAACGGTTATTAACTTTCTCCTATAAATAGTGGTTTAAACGGGGTCATTTTCACCTATCTTCATTACTCAAGAGTTCAAGATTCTTTTTCCCTCAGGTAATAAATGACGTCCGTGTCCGTTGAGTCAGGTTCTGTGTCGTCGGGCGGAGTCCGGGAGGGGTCGCCGCGGGGCGACAGCGGCGATTCTCCTAGCTCGGTTTCTTCTTATTTTTTGGAGGAGGCGATTGGGTCTTCCGGGGGAGGCCCTGAGTCACCGGTCTTGACCAACGACCGTATCTTCCACGGCGTGGCACTGTTCCTGCTGAAAGGCGGCATTCGCGTAGTTGGGTCGCCCTTCGAGCCGGATGGTCAAGGGACGGTGGTATTTGAGTTGGCACCCGTCGTTCCCAGCCGGTATGCTTCCTGCTATGCTTACCGGAAGGAGTTAGAATGGAGAGTCCGCCATACCCATATCGTCCGAGACGTGGAGGATTCGAAGTTGATTCGTGCCAGGGTGACTTTATTAAACGAAAGGGTCTTTCATGATGGGCGGTCTAGTCCATATGATTTCTTCTTCATGTACGTGACTTTCTTCACCCATCTTTTTATCCGGGTGCCCTTTACTGAATTTCAAATGGCCGTTCTTCGAGAAGTTAATGTGGCTCCCACGCAGCTGCATCCCAATTCATGGGCGGCTGTGCAGGCGTTCATGGCGATGTGTTCAGCAGTGGGTGTCACTCCCACCATCCCGGTCTTCTTTTATTATTTCGTAGTCCGCCCTTCTCCTTCTGGCGGTTGGGTATCGATTAGGTCGGTGCGGGACAGGACCCTTTTCCGCCCCTTCTTCGACTCCTTCAAAAATTTTAAGCAACATTATTTTAAAATAATCGTTGACAAAGCCGGCCTCCACGAATTTTCCGATGGTGAAGGGAGGCCGCTGTTCCCCTTCTATTGGACGAGAGACCCTCAGCGCATAAGGGCGACTTCTATCGGGGATTTGACAGCTCCCGACCTAGAGGCCGTGCGTACCATTAACACCCTCCCCCGCCGGATCTCCGCCCGTCACTTAGTTGAATGCCTTAGTCTTGAGGATTGTGGACCAAAGGCGTTTGGTATGGTCTTGTCATATTAGGTGTGCTTGTTTTTCGCATACTGACGTTAATTTTTCTGAATTTCACCCACTGTATTATGACTTGTTAGAGCCATCAAATTGATCAAAATAGGTGCAAAGTTGTAGAATTGGATTTTGGGTATCTAAGTTGTGAAAATTGGAATTTTGTGGTTGAATTTGAGTATGAATCTCTTAAGAATTGAATAAGGAACGGTTATAATCAATTAGCTAAGTCCAATCTAGTATAAAACATGAATTAAGGGTGTTAGAAGTTAATAAAAATGGTTAGAATTGGAAAAACGAGATTCTGGACTCAATTATGCAGAATTCTGCATTCTGCAGAATTCGCGCCCGGGCGCCCCACTGTCGCGCCCAGGCGCGAGTGGCGCTGGAAATGCCGCGCCCGGCATGTCGCGCCCGAGCGCGAGATGCAGCGGAGTGCGTTCGTCCGAGCCAAATTGGACGTTCGTCCAAATGGCTGGACAAAGCGTTCGGCCTTAAATTCTAAAGTTGAGAGTTCGTCCTTTTGGTTAAGTTGAGCGTTCGGTCTTTTCTTCAAGTGAGCGTTCGTCCAGACTTCACTCTTTGAGCGTTCGTCCGCGTCCGTGCAGGGTGAGCGTTCGTCCGCATTCGTCCAGTTTGAGCGTTCGTCCGTGTTCGTCCAGTTTGAGCGTTCGTCCGTGTTCGTCCAGTGAGCGTTCGTCCGTGTGCTTCCAGTGAACGTTCGTTCACTGTTCCCAGTGAACAGTGCTCGTCCGTTTTGGTGTTTTGAAAATGTTGAGTTTTAAATTGTTTTTTTCTCATGAATTGGATTACATGCAATGTTTGGAAATTATATATATGATGAAATGAATTATGTGAATTTATGAGGTATGTTGGATTTACTGTAATATATGGGGATATATGGTAATTGTCGGTAACAGTATAATTCACAGACGTAATTCCATGGTCCTCAAGAAGGGGATACATGGTGGTGGACGTAATTCCATGGTCCTCAAGGAGGGGATACATGGTGGTGGACGTAATTCCATGATCCTCAGGAAAAGGAGACATGGTGGTGATTTGGGTTGTACAGAATGATTGCATGGTAGCTCAGTCTTGGGGGTTTTCCTGACGCTCCAATGGTCTTTCATTCTCAAGTAGAGAGGATTGATCCATGTGGTGAGGAGTAGCAGGAGGTCCTAGTCTCGGAGGCTTCCAGTATGCTCCAAGGCGCGGAACGGACTAACCTCGTGAGTGTGGTAGGGTGGAACCCATTGGCAATGGCTTTGCAAAGCAGTAGAGGCCACCACGAGTGCATAACCCGCCATAGCTCGGTAATCATTCTGGTCCGGACGAGTCGGGTTATAAAGTAACAAGTCGGGGTTTTATGTAATAAGTCTTGTGATATTAATTTACCATGTATGATTGACTTTTGTATATCATGTTGGATTGTATAACATGCTTTTTATATCTAGCTCACCCTTGCATTGTTTGTGTTGTGTGCTGTTTGGGTATGATTCTTTGGCGATGATCATCCACTTGGATGGGAGCAGATGGCGAGGAGGATGCTTTGGAAGCAGCTCTTGATGGGGACAGCAGTGCTGCAGCTTAGTTTAGCTAGTTTCTCTTCGTGGTTCCTAATGTTTGGAATAAACTCGTGTGTATTCTAAGTTTAAATTCTCTCTGTTTTTCATGGAGAAATTCTATTTACCCTTGTTGTAATTTTCGTACTATTCTGAAGATGACTGTAATCCTTAAAATTACTCTTGACTGCTTTCTCATATTATGTATGATGACGTCTTTATTATATATGCTTGATGTATATTTTTGGGACGTTACATTAGTGGTATCAGAGCAGTTTCTTCCTTAGAAACCTGTAGGTTATGAGTGTGCTTCGTTTGTGATTGCGTACTCTAGTCTCGTATAGGAAGTTGTGTTAGCTCGAATCAATCTAATGGTTTTTCTCTCTGTGTGGGCAGAAGATGGCACCCACGTCTCCTCATCGTTCTCCTCCGCGAGTCGATCAACTTGACTCTAATCAGATGCTGAATGCGGTGCTTCAGACGTTGCAACAGCAGAATGCTACGTTGATTCAGCAGAATACCTTTGCTTTGCAAAATCTTGAAGCCGCAAGGGTATCGGCAGAGAATGCAAGAGTGTCTTCCGAGAACACTCAGAGGGAGTTCATGGAATTTATGACTAATGCTAGGACTCCTCCGAGTGTTTCTTCAGTTGTGATTCCTGCACAAGAGTGGAGCTTAGAGAGCTTTCTGCAACATCGCCCAGCAAGATTCACTGGTAAGTGTAGCCCTGATGAAGCCGATCACTGGTTTGGGGACATGGAGAGGATATTCGAAGCCAAGGGATGTCCTGATGAGAAGAAGCTGGCCTACACCCAATATTTGCTGACAGGTGAAGCTGGACATTGGTGGAACAGTGTGAAGACGATCTTGGAGAGTAACGGGACTGCTATCACTTGGGAGATGTTCAGGACTAAATTCTACACTGAATACTTCCCAGACAGTGTCAGGTTTGCTAAGGAGATAGAGTTTCTTGAGTTGACTCAGGGCAGCAGATCAGTATCAGAGTATGCAAACAGTTTTAAACATCTGCTTCGCTTCTACACCATGAAGATTAATGAGGAATGGCAGTGTCGCAAGTTTGAGAATGGCTTGAGGAAAGATATAAAGCTTCTGGTGAAGGGATTGCGCATTAGAGAATTCTCTGCTTTGGTAGAGATGGCCCGTGATATGGAAAAGACTAAGGGAGAACCAGAGGGGCCTCAGAAACAACAGAGCCAACCCCTTAGGGTTGGTGGACCTGTGATGTCCCGGGGAGGATCCATTTCCAGAAGGACTCCTTTTTCTAGACCTTCTTCATCCGGATTCAGGGGTTCCTCCTCTCAGTCATCGGGACGATCTAGTTTTGCCAGTTCCGTTAGATGCTTCAAGTGTGGTGGACCGCACTTCCAGAATTCCTGCCCTCAGTTAGAAGGGTATAGGAGGTGTAATATCTGCCGGCAAGAGGGACATTATGCCAGA
The DNA here is from genome assembly GCA_027742785.1 of Vigna reflexopilosa. Taxonomy (NCBI): domain Eukaryota; kingdom Viridiplantae; phylum Streptophyta; class Magnoliopsida; order Fabales; family Fabaceae; genus Vigna; species Vigna reflexopilosa. The sequence goes on from CM050923.1 coordinate 3,177,250, forward strand.
GACTGTCCTACTACTAGGAGGGTAGGACCACAGCCAGGCCAGGCTGACAGATCTATTCAGAGGGGTGGGCACAGACCTCAGGCAGCAGGGAGAGTATATGCATTGACCGGGACTGAGGCAGCCAGTGCAGGTAATTTAATTGTCAGCAGTTGTTTGTTATTTGGAGCATCGTGTGTGACTTTATTTGATTCGGGGGCGACACATTCTTTTGTGTCTAAGGCTTGTGTGGAGAGGCTTGGTTTAGTTGTCAGAGAGCTTCCGTGTGATCTGGTGGTGTCTACACCAGCAGCTGGGTTAGTCAGGACATCTAATGTGTGCTCCAGGTGTCCTATTGAGGTAGAGGGCCGCAGGTTCAGAGTGAACCTTATTTGCTTACCTCTGCAGGAGCTAGAGGTAATTTTGGGAATGGATTGGTTGGCAGCCAATCGTATTCTTTTAGATTGTGGCGGCAAGAAGCTAATATTTCCCGAAGAAGATGAAGACATGTCATTGTCACTCGGTGTTTTGAGACAAGACATCTTCGAGGGAGCCAGTTGTTTCCTAATCATGTTCCATGTAGACGGGACTTCTAGTTTGAATTCTTCAGCGCTTGTGAACCAGAGTGTAGACCTTCTGGTTGTGAATGACTTCATGGATGTTTTCCCTGAAGAAGTTCCTGGTTTACCTCCTCCGCGAGAAGTTGAGTTCTCTATTGATCTGGTCTCAGGAGCAGGACCAGTATCCATAGCCCCTTATCGGATGGCTCCAGCTGAGCTGGCTGAGTTGAAGAAGCAGATTGAAGAGTTGTTAGAGAAACAGTTTATCCGGCCAAGTGCTTCGCCGTGGGGTGCGCCAGTGTTGCTAGTAAAGAAGAAGGATGGTAGCTCGAGGTTGTGTGTTGACTATCGACAGTTGAATAAGTTGACGATCAAGAACAAGTATCCGTTGCCAAGGATTGATGATCTGATGGATCAACTACACGGAGCTACAGTATTCTCTAAGATTGATCTGAGGTCGGGTTATCATCAGATTTTGGTGAAAGAGGATGATGTGCAGAAGACGGCGTTCAGGTCTAGATATGGTCACTATGAGTATGTGGTTATGCCTTTTGGTGTGACTAATGCTCCAGCCATATTCATGGACTATATGAATCGAATTTTCAGACCCTTCTTGGACAAGTTTGTGGTGGTGTTTATTGATGACATACTTGTCTATTCTAAAACTCGGGAAGAACATGAAGATCACCTTAGGGCAGTGCTTGAAGTGCTGAGAGAAAGAAGATTGTATGCCAAGCTGTCCAAGTGTGAGTTTTGGATGGAAGAGGTTCCTTTTCTTGGACATGTGATTTCAGCTGGAGGAATTGCTGTTGATCCCGCTAAGGTGCAAGCAGTACTTCAGTGGGAGAGACCTAAGACTGTTACAGAAGTCAGGAGCTTTGTGGGTCTAGCGGGCTACTATCGCCGTTTTATTGAGAATTTCTCTCGGATTGTGGCGCCGTTGACACAACTGACTAGGAAGGACCAACCTTTTGTATGGACAGATCGTTGTGAGACTAGCTTCCAAGAGCTAAAGAAAAGGTTGACTAGTGCACCAGTTTTGGTTATCCCTGACACAGGTAAACCTTTTGAAGTTTTTTGTGATGCCTCTCATCAGGGATTAGGGTGTGTACTGATGCAGGAGAAGAAGGTAGTGGCATATGCATCAAGGCAACTCAAGGTTCATGAGAAGAATTACCCCACTCATGACTTGGAGTTGGCAGCTGTGGTCTTTGCTTTGAAGATTTGGAGACACTATCTGTATGGCGCGCAATTTCAGGTGTTCAGTGATCATAAGAGCTTGAAATACCTCTTTGATCAGAAGGAGCTTAATATGAGGCAAAGGAGATGGATGGAGTTTCTTAAAGATTTTGATTTCGATCTCCTTTATCACCCTGGGAAGGCTAATGTGGTGGCAGATGCATTGAGCAGGAAGTCAGTGCATATTTCAGCCTTAATGGTCAGAGAGTTAGAGTTGGTGGAAAGCTTCAGAAATTTGAGGTTGCAGGTAGAATTTGGAGCTGACAGCATCAGATGCAGTAATTTGGTGGTGTCCAATGACTTGTTGAAGCGTGTTAAAGAAGAGCAGTCGAAGGATGTTGAGCTCCAAACGTCATCCAGTTTGATTGGGACTGAGCAAGGAAAAGATTTTGCTTTGGGGACTGATGGTATCTTAAGATTCAAAGGCAGAGTCTGTATCCCTAGCAATTCAGAAATGAAGAGGTTAATCCTTGAGGAAGGTCATAAAAGCCGTTTTAGCATGCATCCTGGCATGACTAAAATGTATCAGGACCTCAAGGAGTCTTTTTGGTGGTCCGGTATGAAGAGAGATGTAGCTCAGTTCGTCGCTTCTTGTTTGACTTGTCAGAAAGCGAAGATAGAGCATCAGAGACCGGGAGGTTTATTGCAGCCATTACAAATTCCAGAGTGGAAATGGGATAGCATCGCTATGGACTTTGTTACCCATTTGCCACGCACTGTCCGAAGGCATGATGCAATATGGGTAATAGTGGACCGATTGACCAAGAGTGCTCACTTCTTGGCGATCGATTTGAGAATGTCTATGGCGAAGTTGGCGCAGCTGTATGTTAAGGAGATAGTAAGGTTGCATGGAGTGCCTTCGAGTATTGTATCGGATAGAGACCCGAGGTTCACGTCCAGATTTTGGCAAACTCTTCAGAGTGAGATGGGAAGCAGACTTCAGATGAGCTCGGCGTATCATCCCCAAACAGATGGACAGTCTGAGCGGACGATCCAATCGCTTGAAGATTTGTTGAGGACTTGCATTTTGGATCACCTAGGGGTATGGGATGAGATATTGCCACTGGTTGAGTTCACTTACAACAACAGCTATCAGGCTAGTATCGGCATGGCACCGTTTGAAGCGTTGTATGGGAGGCGCTGCAGAACACCTCTTTGTTGGTTTCAGGATGGAGAAGCAGTTTTGACGGGACCAGAGATAGTTCAGCAGACTACAGAGAAGGTGAAGCTGATACAAGAGAGGATGCGAGCATCTCAGAATCGGCAGAAGTCCTATGCTGATCGGAGACGTAAACCGTTAGAATTTGCAGTTGGGGATCATGTGTTCCTCCGAGTGACTCCTACTACAGGTGTAGGAAGAGCCATTCGTGCTAGGAAACTTTCTCCTAGATATCTTGGTCCTTACCAGATTCTTCGACGTGTAGGACCCGTAGCTTATGAGATAGCTATGCCACCTCGATTGGCAAACTTGCATCCAGTGTTCCATGTATCTCAGTTGAGAAAATACATGTCTGATCCGTCTCATGTGCTTGAAGTTGACGATGTGCAAGTCAGAGAAGATTTGTCAATTGAAGTGCAACCAATAAGGATTGAGGAGAGTCAAAACAAGACTCTTAGAGGAAGAACAGTTAGACTTGTCAAGGTGATCTGGAATAGTGGAACAGGCGACTCTACCTGGGAATTAGAGGATGAAATGAGAGAAGCATACCCTCACTTATTTCTATAAACACAATTTTCGAGGACGAAAATTTTTGTGTTGGGGAGAATGTAAGGCCCTGTTATCTTTTATTTTATTATTTTATTAAGAGGTGGGGGGACACAAGGGAAGCTTCAGTTACCATAAAAAGAGGAGGCTTTAGTCTTATATGAAAGTTGGGGAGCAGGGGTGCTGAAAAACCGCAGCCACCCATAGAAAGAGGAAAACTTTGTTTTTTGGGGAGCACACGTCCAGCATTTACTCACATTTTGGCACCATTCAGTAAACACTTATGCGTGGGAAATAAAAGGAGAAGAGGGGTTCTGCACTGGGAGAGTTTCTGCACGGGAGGAGGAAGAATCCTTGCTGCTTTGCTGCAAATTTTGTGAAGAGAGGAGAAGTTCAAAGTTCTTGGAGTTGATTGGAGCTGCACATCTTGAGGAGGATAGACTCAAAGAATTCACAAAGGGAGTCTTCAAGAGGTAAGGGGAGTTGGATTTTTGTGTGTTGGTAGTTGTTGCATGATGTAAGACCCCTGATATTTAACAAAGATAATTTCTGACATCCTCACCATTAATGCACGCCGCGTCATTTCTCAGCCATTAAAACCCACTACCTAATCTGATCCCCTCCCTCTCTGTCGTACCCGGAAAAGCTGCGCCCATCATTTCTCTGAAACATTAAAAACGTACCAAACACTGCCATGCACACACGCAACCTGTCGCGGGAGAAGCTTCCCATTTCAGAGTTCGGTGTGCAGGTGTCAACTTGAGAGACGTCCGTCGACCGGACGTGGGTTAAACAACTAGAATTTTTGAGAACTCTCTCTCACCTGCACCATTCATCTTCTTCCTCAAAACCCAACCTTTCATTTTTCTCCACCTTCTCTCTAGAAACCTTCACCTTCTCTCTACGGTAACTCATCATCTTCTTCTCCGATCACGTTTCAGAACCGTAGGAACGTTACTGGTGTCGTGAGCTTCATTTTGAACCGATCACCTCAACTTTCTGATACTGGTAAGCCTCTCTTCTTCGTCGAACGTTTTCTGTATCATGCAAAGCCAAATCCTGGTTGCATGAAGGATTTAGTTCTCAGTATTTCTTGGTTTTATGGTTAGATCGGGTTGGAAGAATTAAGTGATCCTGTGTGAGTAAAGAACTGTTAACGGGCGAACCAAACACCTTGAGTTAGGAGTACACTGCTATCCAGGTAAGGGAAGCTTATAAAATTTAATTTTTGAGTTCTACTGTGATGGATGACTGTTCTGTGAGTTATACTATGTCGAATGCATGTTCTGTGAATTTTATTGAATATGATCTATGGTATCCGACTTTACTATATGAATTTGATGATGAGATAATGTACGAAAAGTATGAAAGTATATACTGAAAAATGTGTTACTGTAAGTTGAATTTAAACTATGAAATTCTATGATAATGAGCGTTTGTTATCGAAACGGTCTTTGACCGATCGGTATTCTCAGAAACTTCTTTGAAATAGTTGAACTCTTTCATTTGGGAAGAATTCGGGTTGAGGATGAGTAGTGTCGGTCTTCTCCTTAGAACTCATGATGAACGGTGTCGACCATCAGTGTCGAACACCCTTGTTAATACAGATCATTCATCCGTGTCGACCATTAATGTCGAACACCCTTGTTAATACAGATCATTCATCTGTGTCGACCATCAATGTCGAACACCCTTGTTAATACAGATCATTCATCTGTGTCGACCATCAGTGTCGAACACCCTTGTTAATACAGATCATTCATCTGTGTCGACCATCAGTGTCGAACACCCTTGTTAATACAGATCATTCATCAGTGTCGAACACCCTTGTTAATACAGATCATTCATCTGTGTCGACCATCAGTGTCGAACACCCTTGTTAATACAGATCATTCATCAGTGTCGACCATCAGTGTCGAACACCCTTCTTAATGTAGGTCGTCCATCTGGGTCGACCGACAGTGTCGAGCCACCTTGTAATATAGGTCGTCCATCTATCTTGTAGCCGGTATTACTTTATTTTTGAAGGGGGCAAATTCTTCGGTATCGTCCCTCACAATTGTTAGCGTTATAAAGAGATCGTGACTTTATGTACTTGAACTGTAAGACAAAAATGGAAATAAAATTGATCGATTCTAAAAGATGAACATTATATGAGATAGATAAACGGTTGTGAATTATGACGAGCGTTCCAGGGAGGAACGTCTCTTATGTGATTGAATATTGGATTGGTAAAGTATGACTGTGGTTAGCTAATGCTGGCTTGGTCCATCCTGATATTCCGTGATGCTCATCTTCACGTAGAAGGGGGTAGTCATGTGTGGGAATGGCAGGAGGTCTTTCGTATCCCTCACTTAGCAGGGGCGAAGGGACTGACCTCAAGTGGAAGCTGATTAGGTATATCCCGGCTACTACACCACTTGGGTGCAAGGACGCCTGTAGCTACACGGTTCATACAGTCCGGACGGTCGTCTATTATGCATATAAATTATTATGTTATATGATGTTAAATTGTATGTCGTGCGTGTCCATTGATATGTTGAACGTGTATGTCGAACGTATGAATTAAATATTATAAGCTTACCCTTGCATTTTTCCTTGTGTCGTCTACTGTTCATGTACTTCCGTCTTGTCAATGCAATGATCATCCGTCGTGGATGTGAGCAGACGGAGAGGTGCCTCTTGAAGAAATGCTAGAAGTAGAACATTTGGAGGACGCCAACTTGGTCGAAGTGGAGGTTAAAGCTGAACAGTAGCACGCTCGACCTGTAGTAGCTTTAGTGCTTATGTATTTTTGGGGACGTTCGGTTATTTATTTTGTAAGACCGTTCGTCCATAACTAGATGCTTTGTGGTTAGATTCCGAACCCTGTAAATGTTAGTACGTTCGGTTTGTAATTAGCTAATTTTAGTTAAGACTGCACTGTTTAACTCCGTAAATGTGATTAATTCTAATTAATGGTTATTACTATTTATTGGGATGTTACATTAGTGGTATCAGAGCAGTTTTGTTCTATAAAAAGGACACTGTAGGATATGAGTGCACTGTGTTTTCGCTGTGTGCTTATTATATGTTTGGTGGGTGGAAGGCATTGTAACCGTTGCGGAAGGAACGGACATTTGGAGAACGAGTGCCAATTTGGGGGACGAGCAGTGATGAGGCCACCAATTGCTGGAAGGAATCAACCGAGGGGTGGACGTGCACAAGCAGTAGGGCGAGTGTACGCTATCACTGGAGCAGAGGCAGCAAGCGCAGGTAACCTTATAACTGGTGAATGCTTGCTGTTTGGAATGCCTTGTTGTGTACTGTTTGACTCTGGGGCGACGCACTCCTTCATCTCGAAGGCGTGTGTTGAAAGGCTGGGAATAGTGGAGAGTGATATGCAGCTTGACTTGGTGGTATCAACACCGGCGGCTGGAGAGCTTAGGACATCTACCGTGTGTATTAGATGTCCTATTGTGGTTGAGGGGCATAGTTATAAGGTGAACTTAATCTGTTTACCTTTGAAGGACTTGGAAATAATTCTAGGAATGGATTGGTTGGCTACCAACCACATTATTATAGATTGTGGCAAGAAGGAATTAGTGTTTCCTGAAGATGATGAGGAATGCTTGGGTGTGACGTTCGGTCAGTTAAAAGAAGATATAATGGAAGGTGCAAGCTGTTTTCTCATCATGACGCATGAAGATAAGGAGTTGGGAGGGTTGGCAGAAGCACGGACGTCCAAGGAGAGCAGTATTGAACGAACGGTCGTGAATGAATTTCTGGACGTTTTTCCAGAAGAGATACCAGGGTTGCCTCCTGTTAGAGAGATTGAATTCACCATTGATTTGGTGACAACGGCAGCACCTATCTCCGTTCAACCGTACCGGATGGCGCCTGCAGAGTTGGTTGAACTCAAGAAGCAGATTGAAGAACTCATGGATAAACAATTCATCAGGCCGAGCGTGTCACCATGGGGAGCGCCTGTGCTCTTGGTGAAAAAGAAGGATGGCAGCTCTCGTTTGTGCATAGATTACAGACAATTGAACAAGCTGACCATCAAAAACAAGTACCCCTTGCCAAGAATAGACGACTTGCTGGACCAATTGCACGGGGCCACCGTGTTCTCGAAAATTGACTTGCGGTCTGGATATCATCAGATTAGAGTGAAGGAGGATGACATCCAGAAGACTGCTTTTAGGTCTCGTTATGGACACTACGAGTATGTAGTGATGCCATTTGGAGTGACGAACGCTCCTGCAGTATTCATGGATTATATGAATCGCATCTTCAGACCTTACTTGGACAAGTTTGTGGTCGTCTTCATAGATGATATTCTCATCTACTCTAAGGCACCAGCCGAGCATGAGGAACACTTGAGGGCAGTGCTGAGCGTGTTAAGAGAAAAGGAGTTGTATGCAAAACTGTCCAAGTGTGAATTCTGGATGAAGGAGGTGCAATTTCTGGGTCATATTGTGTCCGCTGGAGGGATCTCGGTAGATCCAGCAAAGGTACGTGCGGTTATGGAATGGGAACGTCCGCGTTCAGTCACGGAAGTGAGAAGCTTCGTTGGTCTTGCGGGTTACTATAGGCGTTTCATTGAAGGGTTTTCTAAGATAGTAGCACCGCTGACTCACCTTACCAGGAAAGACCAACCATTCGCGTGGACTGACTTGTGTGAGGAGCGTTTCCAAGAGCTGAAAGTGAAGTTGACGAGCGCTCCTGTGTTGATCATCCCGAACACGTCCAAACCCTTTGAAGTTTACTGTGATGCATCTCATCAAGGGTTGGGCTGTGTGCTTATGCAGGAGAAACGGGCAGTAGCATACGCATCTCGCCAGTTGAAAATTCATGAGAAGAATTACCCCACACACGACTTGGAGCTAGCAGCAGTCGTGTTTGCATTAAAAATCTGGAGGCATTATCTGTATGGTGCAACGTTTCAAGTGTTTAGTGATCACAAGAGTCTCAAGTACCTCTTTGATCAAAAGGAATTAAATATGAGGCAAAGGAGGTGGCTTGAATTCTTGAAGGATTATGAATTCGAACTGTTGTATCATCCTGGAAAAGCTAATGTGGTGGCTGATGCTTTGAGTAGGAAGGCCGTAAGGGTCTCTGCAATGATGGTGAAGGAGCTGAATTTGGTGGAAAGCTTTAGAGATCTAAGGTTGCAGTTCGACTTGGGAACGGACGTTATCAGATGCTATAATCTTAGAATTTCCAGTGATGTGTTTGACAGAATTTGGATGAAGCAACGAGAGGACGAAGAGCTGGTGAAGATATTAATAGCGCTCGGTTCGAACAAAGATAGGGATTTTAATACAGGAACGGATGGCATGTTGCGTTACCGGGGTAGGACGTGTGTTCCCAACAATGGCGAGCTGAAGCGGATTATTTTGGAGGAAGCTCATCACAGCCGTCTTAGCATGCACCCTGGCATGACTAAGATGTATCAAGACCTCCGGAAATCATTTTGGTGGCCTGGAATGAAGAGTGATATCGCTCGTTTTGTGGCATCCTGTTTGACGTGTCAACGTGCTAAGGCAGAACACCAAAGACCAGGAGGGTTGCTTCAGCCATTGGAAATTCCAGAGTGGAAGTGGGATAGCATATCCATGGACTTCGTGACTCATCTACCACGCACGGTCAGGAATCATGATTCAGTCTGGGTGATCGTGGATCGACTGACGAAGAGCGCCCATTTCCTGGCAGTAAATTTGAAGATGTCGATGACCAATCTGGCCAAGCTCTACATTCAGGAAATTGTTCGTCTGCATGGAGTGCCGTCGAGCATAATTTCTGACCGAGACACGCGGTTCACATCTCGGTTTTGGCAATCCTTGCAAGGGGAGTTGGGAAGCAAGTTGCAGATGAGTTCAGCTTATCATCCTCAGACGGATGGCCAATCTGAGAGGACCATCCAGACGCTTGAAGACTTACTAAGGACGTGTGTCCTAGATCACTTAGGCGCCTGGGATGAGGTTCTGCCGCTAGTAGAGTTCACGTATAACAACAGTTTCCAAGCGAGCATTGGGATGGCACCGTTTGAAGCACTTTATGGTAGAAGATGTCGAACGCCACTTTGTTGGTTCAAGGAAGGAGAGAACGTGCTAACTGGACCTGAACTTATCCAGCAAACGACAGAGAAAGTAAAGTTAATCCAGGAGAGGTTGAAAACGTCGAGGAGCAGGCAGAAGTCCTATGCCGACAAGAGAAGAAGACCGCTGGAGTTCCAAGCTGGCGATCACGTATTCCTTAGACTGAATCCAACTACGGGAGTCGGCAGAGCTATGCGACCAAAGAAATTATCCCCGAAGTTCGTCGGACCCTATCAAATACTAAGGAAGATTGGCCCAGTAGCGTACGAGCTAGCATTACCTCCTCAACTCTCAAATCTTCATCCTGTTTTCCACGTTTCCCAGCTCCGAAAGTACATAGCCAATCCTTCTCATGTTTTGGAGTTGGAAGACATTCAATTGCGCCCAGATCGAACGTTGGAGTTGCAGCCTGTGAGAATTGAAGAAAGCAATACCAAATATTACAAGAAGAAAGATGTTCGAATGGTGAAAGTGTTATGGGACGCAAGAACTGGTGACTCAACGTGGGAAGTGGAGAGCGCCATGAAGGACTTGTACCCACACTTGTTTACGGGTAAGTTTTAATTTTCGAGGACGAAAATTTTTGTAGTTAGGGAGAATGTAAGACCCCTGATATTTAACAAAGATAATTTCTGACATCCTCACCATTAATGCACGCCGCGTCATTTCTCAGCCATTAAAACCCACTACCTAATCTGATCCCCTCCCTCTCTGTCGTACCCGGAAAAGCTGCGCCCATCATTTCTCTGAAACATTAAAAACGTACCAAACACTGCCATGCACACACGCAACCTGTCGCGGGAGAAGCTTCCCATTTCAGAGTTCGGTGTGCAGGTGTCAACTTGAGAGACGTCCGTCGACCGGACGTGGGTTAAACAACTAGAATTTTTGAGAACTCTCTCTCACCTGCACCATTCATCTTCTTCCTCAGAACCCAACCTTTCATTTTTCTCCACCTTCTCTCTAGAAACCTTCACCTTCTCTCTACGGTAACTCATCATCTTCTTCTCCGATCACGTTTCAGAACCGTAGGAACGTTACTGGTGTCGTGAGCTTCATTTTGAACCGATCACCTCAACTTTCTGATACTGGTAAGCCTCTCTTCTTCGTCGAACGTTTTCTGTCTCATGCAAAGCCAAATCCTGGTTGCATGAAGGATTTAGTTCTCAGTATTTCTTGGTTTTATGGTTAGATCGGGTTGGAAGAATTAAGTGATCCTGTGTGAGTAAAGAACTGTTAACGGGCGAACCAAACACCTTGAGTTAGGAGTACACTGCTATCCAGGTAAGGGAAGCTTATAAAATTTAATTTTTGAGTTCTACTGTGATGGATGACTGTTCTGTGAGTTATACTATGTCGAATGCATGTTCTGTGAATTTTATTGAATATGATCTATGGTATCCGACTTTACTATATGAATTTGATGATGAGATAATGTACGAAAAGTATGAAAGTATATACTGAAAAATGTGTTACTGTAAGTTGAATTTAAACTATGAAATTCTATGATAATGAGCGTTTGTTATCGAAACGGTCTTTGACCGATCGGTATTCTCAGAAACTTCTTTGAAATAGTTGAACTCTTTCATTTGGGAAGAATTCGGGTTGAGGATGAGTGGTGTCGGTCTTCTCCTTAGAACTCATGATGAACGGTGTCGACCATCAGTGTCGAACACCCTTGTTAATACAGATCATTCATCCGTGTCGACCATTAATGTCGAACACCCTTGTTAATACAGATCATTCATCTGTGTCGACCATCAATGTCGAACACCCTTGTTAATACAGATCATTCATCTGTGTCGACCATCAGTGTCGAACACCCTTGTTAATACAGATCATTCATCTGTGTCGACCATCAGTGTCGAACACCCTTGTTAATACAGATCATTCATCAGTGTCGAACACCCTTGTTAATACAGATCATTCATCTGTGTCGACCATCAGTGTCGAACACCCTTGTTAATACAGATCATTCATCAGTGTCGACCATCAGTGTCGAACACCCTTCTTAATGTAGGTCGTCCATCTGGGTCGACCGACAGTGTCGAGCCACCTTGTAATATAGGTCGTCCATCTATCTTGTAGCCGGTATTACTTTATTTTTGAAGGGGGCAAATTCTTCGGTATCGTCCCTCACAATTGTTAGCGTTATAAAGAGATCGTGACTTTATGTACTTGAACTGTAAGACAAAAATGGAAATAAAATTGATCGATTCTAAAAGATGAACATTATATGAGATAGATAAACGGTTGTGAATTATGACGAGCGTTCCAGGGAGGAACGTCTCTTATGTGATTGAATATTGGATTGGTAAAGTATGACTGTGGTTAGCTAATGCTGGCTTGGTCCATCCTGATATTCCGTGATGCTCATCTTCACGTAGAAGGGGGTAGTCATGTGTGGGAATGGCAGGAGGTCTTTCGTATCCCTCACTTAGCAGGGGCGAAGGGACTGACCTCAAGTGGAAGCTGATTAGGTATATCCCGGCTACTACACCACTTGGGTGCAAGGACGCCTGTAGCTACACGGTTCATACAGTCCGGACGGTCGTCTATTATGCATATAAATTATTATGTTATATGATGTTAAATTGTATGTCGTGCGTGTCCATTGATATGTTGAACGTGTATGTCGAACGTATGAATTAAATATTATAAGCTTACCCTTGCATTTTTCCTTGTGTCGTCTACTGTTCATGTACTTCCGTCTTGTCAATGCAATGATCATCCGTCGTGGATGTGAGCAGACGGAGAGGTGCCTCTTGAAGAAATGCTAGAAGTAGAACATTTGGAGGACGCCAACTTGGTCGAAGTGGAGGTTAAAGCTGAACAGTAGCACGCTCGACCTGTAGTAGCTTTAGTGCTTATGTATTTTTGGGGACGTTCGGTTATTTATTTTGTAAGACCGTTCGTCCATAACTAGATGCTTTGTGGTTAGATTCCGAACCCTGTAAATGTTAGTACGTTCGGTTTGTAATTAGCTAATTTTAGTTAAGACTGCACTGTTTAACTCCGTAAATGTGATTAATTCTAATTAATGGTTATTACTATTTATTGGGATGTTACATGATTCATGTATGAAATCTTGGATGTTTTGGAATTGAAGGAAAAATTAGGATTTTGTAGCTTTTTAGTCATTTGGAGAGGAAGTGAGGTAGTGATTTTGAGCATTTGGGGTCTAGAGTGTTATTGAGCATTTGGAAACAGCTTCACCCACTGTATTATGACTTGTTAGAGCCATCAAATTGATCAAAATAGGTGCAAAGTTGTAGAATTGGATTTTGGGTATCTAAGTTGTGAAAATTGGAATTTTGTGGTTGAATTTGAGTATGAATCTGTAACATCCCAAAATATAGTAATTACCATAATTTAGAATTAATTACAATTAACAGTAATTAAGCAGTCTTTACATTAATAAAGCAGAGTTCAAAAAAAAAACCGAACGACTTGGATAATAAAAATAGCGTACACTTAAACAGAAATGGAGATCATTAGGATGAACGGCTTTACAAAATATATAGCCGAACGTTCAAATTACTCTAACATCTAAACGAGCGCTCTAAGGCTCGGCCTTCACTTCTACTCCAACTAGATTCGCCTCTTCCAAATTTTCTTCTTCTAGTATTTCTTCCAGGGACGTACCACCATCTGCTCACATCCACAACGGATGATCATTGCAAAACAGGACGAACGTACATGGACAATTGACAACACAAGGAAAACGAAAGGGTAAGCTTATAATATTTAATTCATACATCCAACATACACGTTCAACATTTCAATGCACACGCCTAACATACAATTTAACATAATCCATCATAGTAATTTATAAACATATGTATATTTTAGACGACCGTCCGGACTGTATGAACCATGTAGCTACAGGCGTCCTTGCACCCGAGTGATGTAGTAACTGGGATACCCTCAACAGCTGCCACTCGAGGTTAATCCTTCGCCCCTGCTAAGTGAGGGATACGAAAGACCTCCTGCCATTCCCACACATGATTACTCCCTTCTACGTGAAGATGAGCATCACGGAATATCAGGATGGACCAAGCCAGCATTAGCTAACCATAGTCATACTTTACCAATTCAATCTTTCAATATATATATATATATATATGAGGCGTTCCTCCCTGGAACGCTCGTCCAAAATCCAACATCATAAATTCAGTTCTCATAGTGTTCACACTTTAATCTACCATATTCCATCATCTTTTGCATCATTATATTCAGGAGTCAAAAATGACGAACGTTCAGTCCAATGAAGAGTGAGGACGAACGTCCAAATGAAGTTACTGGATAATCAATAAAGATATATAACGAACGTACTTTCTGTTTGACCAATTAAATGAACGGACTCAACTTTGAAGTATACTGGTACTTAGAAAAATATTTGGGATAAAAACTTGCACCAGATTTAATGCACAATGGAGGATCAAGAACACTTAGAATTATTTTTGAAGAGACTTGTATATGAAAACCACTGCCAGGAATGGAACGAACGTAAAGAAAATTGAGTACTTAATACTTTGGACGAACGCTGTTTTATCAATTAAGTATTCAATTAGAACGAACGCTTAGTCTGAGACATTGCGCAATTTAGAACGAACGCTCGTTATAAGACCGAGCGCTATTTTAGGACGAACGTTTAGGTATATGACCGAACGCCAGTTTGAACGAACGTTCAATATAAAAACGAACGCTCTGTAGAACGAACGTTCAACATAAGGTCGAACGTCATTAAGGACGAACGCTCGACTTAAGGCCGAACGTCACTTATTTATAAAGTCTTAAATATTTAAATATTGCTGAGCTAGACGAACGCTCAGACCATCAACTGGGGACGCTCGTTCTCGAGCAGAATTCTTTCCAAATGAAAGAATTCCAATCTAAGTAATCTTACTAAAAGCCGAACGGTTTAAGACCGTACAGGGACGAACGTCCTTTATCAGTGGGAAAGAGTAAAATTCCAGATTTCTCAACTTTAGCAGAATTTTCCAGATTTCAACTTTATGAACTTTATACTTTCATTTCCAGATTTAACTCACTTCAAACATCATCATCATACAGATTTCAACATTTTAATCAATCCAACCACACCATAACCATACTCCATTCATACTTGATCAAATCAACATGCATTTAAATCAAAATCAACATCAAATATAACTCATACCAGCAGTGTTCGTTCATAGCAGAGAAATCAAAACCAGAAATCATATTAGTAAAATTTCCATAACAGTGGTCAACCATACAGCTCAAACATCATGCAGTTCATACATGCACAATAACAGTGATCATCCATACAACTCAAACATTATATTTTTTTCATTCATACATCTCAGATCATACAACATACAGTATAAATTAAACATATAAACTTCCCTTACCTGGATAGCAGTGTTCGTTCTAAAAGTATCACTTGGACTTGCCCAACTTATGGTTTTCTACCCTCCAAGATCTTTCTTATTCTCTTCAACTAAGTCGTCAACAGAATCTGAAGTTGTTCGGACCAAAATGAAGTTCACGGCGTAAGGAACGTTCCTACGGTGAGAAGAGATGAATGAGTAACAGTAGAGAGAAGTTTTAAGGTTTCTAGAGAGAGGTTGGAGAAGATGAAGGTTTTGAGTTCAGAGGAAGAGGATAAGTGGTGCAGGTAAGAGAGAGAATTCTAGGAAATCCAGTTTTGTGAAATTCACGTTCGTTTGAGCGGACGTACCCCAAGCTGACACGTGCCCACTAAATTCTGAACTGGAAGCTTCTTCTGCAACACGTGGCGGGTGTGCAGGTGCAGCCATGTACGTTTTCAGAGAATGATGGGTGTGGTTTCAGTGTATGTCAGAGAGTTTATCAGATTTGGAAATGGGTTTTAAAATGAGATAAGAATGGATTGAGGGGTGTATTAATGGTGATGTGACAGGTAATTACAGAGAAATTTTCAGGGTCTCACATTCTCCCTAACTACAAAAATTTTCGTCCTCGAAAATTTAAAACTTACCCGTGAATAGGTGGGGATACAAGTCTCTCATCGCACTCTCTACTTCCCAAGTTGAGTCACCAGTCTTAGCGTCCCACACTATTTTTACTAAACGAACGTCCTTCCCTTTATGTAACTTTGTGCGAACGCTCTCAACACGAACTGGTTGCAACTCCAGCGTTCGATCCGGTTGTAGGTGAATGTCTTCCAGTTCTAATACATGAGAGGGGTTGGCTATATACTTTCTGAGTTGAGACACATGGAATACCGGATGTAGATTTGATAGTTGAGGTGGCAATGCTAATTCATAAGCTACTGGTCCAATTTTCCTCAAAATCTGGTACGGTCCTATGAACTTTGGCGACAGCTTCTTTGGACGAACGACTCTGCCTACTCCAGTAATTGGGTTGAGTCTCAAGAATACATGATCCCCTGCAGCAAACTCCAATGGCCTCCTTCTTCTATCCGCATAAGATTTTTGCCTACTCAGGGACGTCTTCAATCTCTCCTGAATCAACTTCACTTTGTCAGTCGTTTGCTGGATGAGCTCAGGTCCAGTTAACACGTTCTCTCCTTCCTGGAACCAGCAAAGTGGCGTTCGGCATTTCCTTCCATAGAGAGCTTCAAACGGCGCCATACCAATGCTAGCTTGAAAACTGTTGTTGTACGTGAACTCCACTAGCGGCAGTATTTCATCCCAGGCGCCCAAGTGATCTAGGACGCACGTCCTCAGTAAATCTTCCAGCGTCTGGATGGTACGTTCGGACTGACCGTCCGTTTGAGGATGATACGCTGAACTCATCTGCAGTTTGCTTTCCCAAACTCGCCTTGTAACGATTGCCAAAACCGAGATGTGAATCTCGGGTCTCGGTCAGAAATTATGCTTGAAGGCACTCCATGAAGACGAACGATCTCCTTGATGTACAACTTAGCCAAATTTGTCATTGACATCTTCAAGTTTACTGCTAGGAAGTGGGCGCTCTTGTTAATCTGTCCACGATTACCCAGATTGAATCATGATTTCGAATCGTACGTGGTAGATGGGTCACGAAATCCATAGAAATGTTGTCCCACTTCCACTCTGGAATTTCCAATGGTTGAAGCAAGCCGCCTGGTCGTTGGTGTTCAGCCTTTGCACGTTGACAGGTCAAGCAAGATGCCACAAAACGAGCGACATCACTCTTCATTCCAGGCCACCAGAACGAGCGTCTAAGATCTTGGTACATCTTAGTCATACCGGGGTGTATGCTAAGACGACTGTGATGTGCTTCCTCCAATATGATCCGCTTCAGTTCGCCATCATTGGGAACGCACGTCCTACCCATGTA